>JAWMAG010000013.1:25825000-28225000 GCA_037013455.1 Ceratitis rosa | reverse complement strand
GTAACATAATTCTAAGTTTTATTTTAAACAAAGGCATAACGAGATTTTTATACTTTTCAAAATGTCGGTTTTTGAAAACTATGGTTTCGAAAACTCACTCTGCTAAATAATTTATTGTGCGATTTTGTATCAAAACAAAGACCACTAAATAAATTTAGCTTCTATACATTCAGGCAATCGGATCATTAAGATTAAAAGTTATTTATGATTCTCGATTACTTTTACTGAGTAATGTAGGCACGTATTGTTTATTATAATCAATTTATAGAGCTCTTTGCAAATTTTTCGATTTAATCGAAGATACATACATATATATTATATACGAGTACACGTACCGTTGTAGTTGTATTGGTCAAAAATATTTACCTCAATTTCCGTAACGGATTTTAATTTAATAATTAATAGCTTACCAATTTTGTTTTTTTTTATACATACAAACATAGACACATAGTTTTTTTTATATTTAGTAACAATAAAATAATTAAAAAAGTACACGTAGTTATACCAATGTAGTGGATTAAATTGAGTTATATATCAAATATACTAATGGAAAAAAATTACATTTAATTCTGTTATTTTTATTGATATGTGTATGTATATATGTATGCACATTCATTCCACCTTTTGTAAAGCCTTCAGCTTTGTAGATTTTCTGAGCAAGATCAACGGAGTAAGCAGCGGATAAGTCGTGATGGAGTGATCTGACTTCACTTGGAGTTTCCAACTGACACTGCTAACGTGCTATTTGAATAATCGCGTAAGCACTGCCTACGTCAAGTAAGAAGAAAGGGGAAGTTGTGCTCTGATATTCCTATAGCATTCAATTCAACATATGTATGTTTGTATGTATATACATATGTTTGTAACTTCAAGAAAAATATACGCAGCTGTTATTGATGAAAATTAAAAAAAAAATTACATATTTTTCTTTTAATTACGACTTATTGACATACTAAAAATTTAGGTACATGTATATGTGGGAATTGAATATATTTCGCCGTTGCTTGTAAGCTTCATCTCACTGCAGTCGAAATTGCGTGCGAAAATGTATTGCAAATTAAAATGTTGTAACGAATACACCTTCAAATAAATATTTCTATATACTTATTAATATTTTTAACATTCTAAATGGGCATCATTCAAATGAAATTATCTCAATAAAATAAATTAACTCAACCGTAGGTACTTTTTCTGCATATAATATATATATACATGTAACGATAAATAATAATTAACTTCATTTGCAATCAAACCGCAAAAATCGCAAGGTAAAATATAATCGTTACAAAAAACATTTGATTAACGTGAAAAAACATTTAAATTGAGTTGTACATCAGTTCTTTTTTCCCTTTAACACAGAAAAGTAAAATTATATTTACATATATGTACATATATATTTTTTCACCTAACGCTGATGAATTTGTAGTTGCCGCTGTTGTTCCGTTTTCTAGTCAAACGTCATTAGATCAGTGGTTGTTGGAAACGACTAACCGCGCTTATTTCGCAGTAGATGTTGGCACTCAGTTAGGCATGATTTATAAACGGTTCTTGCGTACCTACAAGCTAAAAGTATTTAGTTTATAGTTATAATAGGTATATTGTATAAAGGCCCTAACTAAAAATTTACAATTTTTACAGCCAAAACTAAAGTATTTTTTTAGTGGAACCAAAGAGCAATATAAAGCCGAAAAGAAATTTTCTTGTATAGTTACAGAAATATTTTAGGGATTTCGAATTTGAGGTAACGTCGAAAATTAAAAAATAAAAATTTAAATGTAATCATTTTCAAAGCTCTTTAAAAACGCAAAAAATCGTTTTCGAAAAAATTTCTTCAATGACTTTAGATGGATGGGCCAAATAAAACGCAACAAATAATATGTGTAAATTTATATTTTGTTAAATCAAACTATTGACGTAAATATACTAACAACATGGTACAATATTTGTATGAATAACTATATATATTATTTATCCTTATTACTCTGTTAATAATGTATATTATATTGATGTAATTTATGGCATTCTGACGTGGTGCAACACATTTTACTACAAAAAAATATGCATACATAAATACTGTTTTAAATTCGCTTAAACAGTTAACTTATGTTTTTGTATAAAATCCCAGAAACAACTTTTTGACTTAAATATATTGTATATGTATGTATGTATATGTATATATGAAATTCCAATCACAATAAATAACTATTTAAAAATCGTTAAAATTGAGGTATGCTTAGAGTGCGATTGTATGATGATTGACGCTTGGTTACACGAAATGGACAACGTGTCATCATTCTGAACACAATGAAACCACAAAAAGATAGAAGCAGCCAAAACAAATATAGAAATAGATATATGAATCGGCTGGGTTGCCAAAGTACTGTATAGCTGAGTTGGTAGTTTTCTATAAACAAAGTGAAGTGAAAGCAAAAAATTAGGCAATTGTATAACGCCAAAAAAAAAAAAATTCATATAATACTTACGTAGTACGGCATATCCCAATCCCATTTTCATTTTACCCATGCGGTAGGAAGCTGTTGGCACCATAATTTCTAGATATTGATGATCTCTTTCTTTTAGAGATCGTAAATCGAAATGACGTACTGTATACTCGTAAAAATTCACTACGTGTGTTGATGGATGAATAAAAATTCTAGACTCATGCCAATGACCAGAGAATATCACATGTGGATCTAATTCACTAAGTACCGAACGCAATAATGGCCCACCACCAATTAATATTGGTGCATGAGAGATACCAACACGTAACCTTTGGTCATTGTGTTCGCGATCTGGATTTGTGAAGTCAAGCATCATCCGATTGATTTTAAAGAATCGTAACATATTCTCGTAATCAAAGAGATCTTCACTTTGAAAAGCCTCCTCGAAACGTCGTACATTCGAATTGGAAATATATTCACCATCCTCGCCACCAATATCGTTATCACCTGGCACATGTATACGCTGACCGTAGGGAGAGATCATTTTAAACTGAACGAATGTTTTGAAATTTTATTTTCGAATATACGAGAACGACTACTTACTTTTATATTTGTGTTGGTATTGTAAATACGATGAAAACGTTTAACATATCCTTCAAAGTCTTGCTGCGTTGCGATGCTGCCTTCATCCAACAGATCTCCAAGAAAACAAATTATATGTGGTTGAGTGAAGTGGAGTGAACGCTCGAAAGTTTTTCGAAGGTATCTTAAATAAAAAGATTTTTTTCATTTGCAAAAATTAATATTTTTATTATTTTGAGGCAAATTTTAAAATATGGTTAAAAAGACTTAATTATTTTTTTATTTAGATTATTTTGAAATTTAGATAAAAATTTAATTTACTTTCTTGTCTCCAGAAAAAATTATATTATATTACTAGCATTACCATTTCAAAACTCCAATTTTAGTCGTGTTCGGTGACAAAAAGCCAGTAAGATTTGAACCGAGAGAGCGCTATTTTGACATTTTGTTAATGGCATTTGTCACGGAACAGAGCTTTTGATAGTAAACTTCAAAAGTGGGTTTAATTTTCTCATGCTCTTTTACAAGAAATATAGTAAACAATTAAGCAATTCATTTACTTCATTGCTATAACACACTTTTATTAGAATATAATATTAAATCAAGTTGACTTCTCATTATTCATACATACGAGTTATATAATAAGAATCCAGTATATTGACTTCTTACCTATCAGCGTCATAACGCGATATGGGACTCCAAAACCCCTTCTCGTATGAATTACCAATTAGTTGCGGATCGGCTACGAACAATATTCTCGTACAATTATCTAAAATTGGATAAATTTTCAAATATATGAAAGCATTGAGGACAATGATTATATAACATTTGCCATTACCATATTTACAATCGATCTGCTGCCATGCAGTTTGACTGATATAATATATTAGAAATTCGTTGAAGAAAATTAGCAACAAAGACAATGTTATAAATCCACGTATTACTAAACTAAAGGAGATAAGCTCTATTAATAAACAAATTGATTTGAATGATTGTCACTGTTACACACCGATTTATTAATCGAAGCGATGCCATAATTTATATATTTGTCAGACCGCTCTTTAATATGCTTTGCTTTCGTGAGATGTCTTATGCCTTTACTGCCGCAAATTAATAGCTATCAAGATGAATTGATGGAGTTGTACCCAGTACAAGCGCAGAAATATAATTTGTTTCAGATTGCTGTAGTTATATTTAATTCGATCTCTTCAAATAATCTCATATATTATTGTTATGGTTTCAGTTCAATTATTCATTATACACTGAAATTCAGTATATTTCGTTGAATTTGATGGTAAATCGTTGAGCCTTGAAACAAAGAAAAAGTTAGTACAAATACAACAGATATCTTTTAAACGGTAAAAACTTACCCCTTAAATTATTTAATAATCTGTATCCTCCCACTCAAATAATTATCGATGTTGCCGGCTGAGGCAGTAAATTGGCAAATAACCTGTGCAACAATACCAAGCCACTGCTCCTCCCTCTGCTACAATCAGTAGAAACGCCATAGGTTCACAAAACACAATCTGCTACGTCACTTCTTTCATAATTTAATTAAAGCACATTAACATTTTGGCTTATGGTAGACAGTTCGATTTTTTGATTGTATAAGACCATTATTATTTGTTTCAGTCGCTGTGGTGTTTGGGTTTGCTCAATTGAAATACACACAGCAGATAATTTCTTTCTCTTAGCTTTAGAGCTTTCAAAGTATCATTATTTATTGCCTTGTCGCTATTTTGCAAGTGGTGTTCTCTCTTAAGAAATTGTTCTTTTGTTCTTGCAAATTGCTCATACAAATATACGTCGTAGAGGTTTAAACCTCTACGATGCATATATATATTGTGTTAAATTTACCTTTGTTTATTTTGTATTTTTGATCAGTCTTTGCGTTGTTGTTTTGTTACAGCTGTTCGTAAATAACGCCTAGTGCTTCCACATTATTAAACTATTTACCGCACGGATTTGTGGAGGATTTTAAGTTATTTTAGTGATATGGCAACTCTAAGGCTACATAGGCCGCTGTTTAAAAATCTTTATTTAAAATGAGCTGTGTGAAAGGTTTCGAAATGTGCATACGTCAATTTTTGAATGCATTGATGGTATACTACAATATATATGTATATAAGTGAGTTACTTTCTCAAATTCAAACTAATTCACTAGGTACAAAGTGATATCAAAATCCCATATTACATGCTTCAAATCAAATATTGAATAATAAACTTCGTTTGACCCCACGGGTTACATACCTTATCTAATAGATGTTATGTATATTCCGCACGTGCTCCCTGAGTCCAGATTTAGTAGTAAAACGTCTTTGGCAATAAGAGCAAGGCACAACACTACGTTTGCACACATCTTTCTGCAAATGTTCCTCTAATTTTTCTTTGAAGCGGAAAGGATACCCACAATGTGGACAGTATACGATCTCATTTTTATGAACCACTTCATTGTGGTATTTCCATTGATCGTAAACTTTGAAATATTTATCGCAATCGACACAATGATAACGTGTGCTTGTCTTTTCGGTATGTGTGGAGATAAAATGGCGTCTAAGTGTGAATGTTCGTGTAAAGGATTGTTCACATAATGGGTCAGGGCATTTGAATTTGCGTGGACCGTGCCGTTGTTTTATATGTTCGATTAGATGTACTTCACGCATGTAAGCGCGTCCACATTCATTACATAAAAATTTCTTATCTGCAGGTAAAGTTTTGTGTATTAATTCTATGTGGCGATATAGTGTCGGTTTCCAAGAAAAACGTTCAGAACAAATTGTACAAGCGTATATGTTCGGATCATACACTCCATGATCAGTTTGCTTATGTTCTATTATACGTTTCCCTACCTTGGTGCTATAGTCACATTGATCACAAGAGAACAAAGATAAAGCTGTAGTTTCTACATTCTGGATTTTTTTAGCCGCTGGTTCATATTGAGGTGAATTTCGAAGTATATTGTCTTCTGAATTAACAACGTCGCTTATATTTTCTTTTATGTTTATAGATTTTCTTTGGCATTTCGAATCATCCAATTGTGGTTGCCAATTCAAAGATTCTTCAAAATCATCGTCACAAGCGATCCCAGAACAAGATTCTTCATAATCGATTGTAGGCGATTCTCTCTTATTTGTATTCTGACAAGCAGACGTCGTGTTTGGTTGTCCTTGAATGCACCCTTCTTGCAAAAGTTGAAACTGAAAGTACTCCTCCGATTCTTGGCATCGCAAAATTATATTTTCAGCTACCAATACCGAGGCAGCGCAGCGTCGACAAATTTGTGTCTGGGGCTCAAGTTTGTTTAAAACCTGTAGAATATACCTTTTAATATATAGGCTTTCAACCGATTTGTTTTAATACCCTCACTCCACTGATGTTGTAAATGACATCAGGTAAAAATTTCCCCTTTATGCAATTGTAAATAGAAAAATTGTCCGAGTTTTCCACAAAGCAAATTCGACAGGAAATCGACATTATTCCCATTCATTTGTTTATTTGCTTGCGACGTATTTCTTTACAACCACACATATGTAAAAATATTCATCAGCTGTTGTGATGTGTTCGATTTCTAATGTAACAAATTGGATTCGAAATCAATCCTGCTTCAGGAAATTGTATACCACTTACGGGATGTCATCATACATATCATACACATAAAAAAATTTAACAAATATTAATTTTTTATTCATTAATACCGTAAGGAGGTGTATCAGTTCTGTTTTGTGTAAGCAACTTATCACGGTTTTAAGACTGTCTGAAACGCTAAAATATACAACTGTATCGAGTTGCGCTTGATGTGCTGGATTCCTATTTGAAAACACATCTTCTCACGTACATATTTGGGATGACTACGTGCGATAAATTTATAATATTCAATAAGCAGAAACACACCTCTCACCTTTCATGCTGCAACTACCCACCTTACATACCTTCCGTCCCAGAAGGTATGTACATACCGCACGGCCATAACATAACACCATAATAGAATATACAAACACGAGTATTTTCTGCGAGACAACCGTCAGTAACGACTTCGACAAGCGGTGACAACTTTTTATTTACATGGCGCTCTCATAAGATAGGTTGCTATGAGCGGAAGGTACATATTTGCGAATAACTATAGACCAGCTGTCCAAAAAATAAATACATATGTAAAGTGTGTACCAAAATGAATGGAAGATTTGTTTATGTTTAATGATTCTTATGAACTTTGTGATTCAATGAAAAGTCACAATCTGAAGACTAAAATCCATGTATGTTTTTTATTTAATTAAAGCTTTGAATTAATTTTGACACACCCTATACCTACATATATTGTATGTACATACATATATATATAGCACTTACTTATATTCAAACGCTGAAGAATAGTTCGGGGGTAGTCTATGTGAAACCCCCTCGAAACACCATTTGAAAAATAATACCAAAAGCATTTCTTTCGTTCGTCGGGCGGTTGTATCATAAATCTTCAACTTTATGGCATCAATAAATGTCGAGCAAAACTGCAAAAATCGTCGTTGAGTAAAGACGATGACGCGACGTCCACAGTGACATGCTGAAGGATTCGTATAAACATTACTGACTATTGTTGCTTAACGGGAGAGTACCCAGGATAGAGTTGGTTGGTAAAGTTGTGTTTAGGTTGAATAGAAATCACCACCCCTTGTTGAATTTTTGTACTTCGTTTGTGTGGGTTAGGGTTATTCGCATATACATATGTATGCGTGTAAGCCCGGTGGTGAAACTGAAGTTGGCTGAAAGAAAGTATCTACTAATGAAGTGGTCTCCAATATTACCAAAAGCAGAATTTCAATTCAAAACGACTCAAACCTACAAGGCTGGCGTTATGCTACAAAAGCAGTAGCTTTGATGAATATCCCTTCTCACTTGTGATTTGTTTAATCTAATTTATCCACCGCAAGCTTGCTCAAAGTATATTTCCTGAGTAGTCTAGGCGCCAAAGAAAGAATTTTGAGCAGGCCAAAAGGGCCTTTCACTTTGCACACTCACTCCTCATCTTTTAGATGGTGGTCAGCAACAAAACCTTACCTGATAAAGATGAATATTTTCCTATATATTGCCTTAAAACATAAATCCATTCTTTTCTGCTACTGCAAATTCTAACGGTGTCAACAGTGAGGATATATTATACATATATATAAATGGCACTTTGTAATCGCTAAAGCGATTTTCGGCCAAGCGACTCGACTTGATATTTTTCCTTCAAATGGAGGGATCTACAGTTTGTACTAAGCTGCCTTAGATGGGGTTTTATGAAGAGCTTTGGTTTTTATGTCAGAAATACAGATATTCCCTCCCGAGGAGCAACCGCAATTAGAAAAATTAACTTAATATTTTATTTTAATTAATTTTTCATAATTTTTGGAGGTTGGTCGGGTCAGGAACCGAACCCTGGTCTACCGAATGGCCGTACGCACTACTAACCACTCGGCTCGGACCGCGCAGAGAAGAAATGTCTTTCTAATGCGACACACTCTATGCTGACGCAGGGTACAGGGGTATGTAGTAACTATAAAATCTATTACATTGCGCAATGTCGTTGTGGTGCGACTGAACTGACACATCATTGGGCGCTCGTAACTATGAACATCATTATCGGCTATTATGAGAAATGATCATTAACGTAGCTGACTGCTGGATTAAATACGCCGGATATGTATAAAAGTATGTATCTACGCATATACACATGTGCGTACGTATGTATTTCGGCATGTATGCGATTATTTTGTCGGCGTTTGCCACGAGTTCGTCATAAAATTCCGCTCCCACAGCGGTCTTGCGTTTCACACCTTACTAAACACGTAGCAAATCGCAGTGACAGAGCGCATAAATTCTCTACTTTACTCCCACACTTCTGCCACTACCACCACATACAACATCTGCACCAATTCCGTGCTCAAATTTACTACTTTTAAAAAGCGTACGCAGTTTTATCGCTGAGCTAAACCCCCAATTTTGTTTACCCTGCTCACACCCAGCAATCCGCAGTCCTTGGATATAGTATATACATATGTATATGAAAGGCTTTGTGTGAAAGACGGCTGTAGACACTTTACGAGTCAACAGTGTCCTGTCACGAAGTCTTCTTGCTTGAGTCCTTTTCACTTTCATTGTGTGTATCAAAACCGTTGTTATCAGCCGCTTGCAATACGAAACGCTCATGAAAAACTGTAATAAAAAAGTCGTAAATTCTTAAATTGACGCTTAGAAAGTTGCTTTCCGCTTCTGAATTATATACATATGTATGTATGTATGTATATATGTTAAGTTATATATATGTACTGAAGTTTGCCAATGAAAAGTGGAATGAACTCTGCAGCGCTGCGCCAAACTTTTTACGATCGCCAACGCCTCATGCCCTCCATTCCGCCGACTATGTGGCATGTTAATTAAGCTGACTGAACTAGGGAAAATTGCTAACAAAGTTTATGGTTTCGTCCTCATAAAATTGTTTATTAAATGATACGCATACTCTTATAGAGATTTGTATTTTTTACAACGTACGTATATACATACATACAAGTTCAGTGAAATGACTTAAATAATTTAAACATTTAACGAAAGAATCAAAGGGTCGAGATATCCCAGTTACTACCAATTTTACGCAATAAGCAATTTTCTATATACATACGTGTATCTCTTCTATCAACATCTGAATAAGTATACCTAATCGTTTCGCTACCGTCATTTCTCTCAAATCTCCAAGAGAAATTTATGAAGTTCTGTACCTCATAAGCTTGTAAATTCCTGAAAAAAGTAAATTGAGTTTTCTCTTAGTTTGCGTAGCTGCTATGGATATTCGGCCTTCTAGCGTACCATAGCGCAAAATGGTTACAAAGCATTTATCGAAATCATCTCATGAGATCTTTTCGTGATTGCATGCGACCTCACGTATAATAAGTATAATTGTTTTGTATAACTCCGAGCATCCTCTGTTCATCTTTTCTTAGTATATGATCAGAAATCACATTAACCTTTGACAGTGAGAGGCCTCTTATTCCATGACATTATGATAAATCATTTCAGACCCTTAAAACCCTCGATAAGTCAATAAAATTCTAAATCTAATCCAAGGCATCCTTGCGTTATGAATAAAACAATATTTTTCCTACGAGCAACAGAACGCAGTCGCATTTCCTTACTTATGTAACTAAAGTTTAGACAATCAGCAATAATAGGCGATGGTGCGCGGGTTTGGTGGCAAAAGCACGCTCTGTACGGGTGACTTCATTCCTCGGTAGCATAGCCATAAAAGAAAGTAATAAACACAAAAATAAAAATCAAATGCGCGATCAACGGCTTCATAACATCAAAAGAACTTACTCGTCATCAACGGCAGCTGCTGCTGCCACAGGAAGAACGGAAACATTGCATGAACAGCAACGAGTGCCCCAAGTAAACAAGATTCATTTAGATCTACATATGAGTACACAGATAGCGTCTCGTGATGCTTCGAATTATTTGGTGCCACACAAACAAAGGGGAAGACTAAAAAACTTGCCATAAAATATCCCGAGAAAATATTTTCTGTGTAAATTTTGTTTCATGAACGCCTTTTTTTGTTTTTAGATTTTGAAAACAGCAATAAAAACGCGATCAAACTGGATGCGGTTGATTTCATTACTTTATGTGGCCGCATTAATAAGGCATAAAAAATTAGCACTTGTGATACGACAATATCCACATTCTCTTATTTTAATACTACAATACTTTGTATTTATGTTTGAGATATGTGTATGTACATGGGCCGTAATTGGGCTGGGAGGAAGGTTAGGGGGTGAAAGTAAACAAATCGTTTGTGATATGCTTTTAAAGGCAGCGAGTTCAAAGTGATCGCAAAGATCAAGGTGTAAATTCTACGTTTGATTTCGTTATATGCCACGGCACTAAATGAGCAGCTCTTAATATTCCGAAATCATATTTCAATGAATTATTTTCCCTTTGTACTTTTGCAATTACAAATATACAAATGTTTAAATATTTATGTACCTATGTGTACTTTTTTTAGGAAAAAGTTTGTTTTTTGACACTGGTACATTAAATCCATTAAATTACCTGTCCTAAACAAATTTACATACGTACATATGTACATCTGTATGCATGGGTACAGCTATAAACATATTTCTATCCGATATAATCAATTTTTTCAGAATTAGTTTCCCATCTTCTGTTAATAATTCATTAATTTTTACGACGGTTAATGATACTGCTATTTCATTTAAAAAGAAAAACTTATTATAAATTGGAAGCATCAAAGGAATAAAAAATAAAAAGAGTTCTTCTTCTTTGCCTTCATTGGTTTCGGCACCGCTTACGCGATCGCAATCGAGTGAAAAATAGCGCACCAGTCATTTCTTTTGTTCGCTTTCGGGCACCAATTGGATACAACAGGTAAAGCCAGGTCCTTCTCCATCTGCTATTCCAAAAAGCTTAAGATATAATTATATAATTGGCGCTTTGTATCCACTGAAGCGATTTTCGGACGAGCTACTTCTTCGACTTGTGGTGTGCGTCTTGATGTTTTTCCAACAAATGGAGTGAGTGACCTCCGAACAGCCGATGGATTTTTATGAGGACCCTTTATTTCATGTCAGAATAAAGAAAAAAACACTCGGAGAGATTAACATTCCCTGCCGAGGAGCGACCGCAAATAAAAAAATTTAACGTAATTGTTTATTTAACACGTTCACGCCGGCGCTGCAATTCACGTTTCGCGCCCACAGCCGGTTGCGCTGAAAACTTTTTGTTCTATCAGGCGGCGCCGAACTACATGTTTCAACGAAAGATTATCGCACGAGAAAACGGTCTAATAAAACTTAAATAATAATGTTTATGTTATATCATTGAAATATTTACTTATGTTTTTGTTATTAGTACCATTGAATTAGTTATGTTTGGTGATGCACACTGATTGGTAGTATAATCATATGCGAGCCACCGGTGGTACGCGCCGCCCGATCAGGCAGACATGTGCGAGCCACCGGTGGTACACGCCGGCGTGAACGTGTTAAATTAATTTTCTATAACTTTTGGATGTTGGTCGTATCAGAATTTGAACCATAAGCTTCGGAATTGCAGTACGCAATGCTAACCACTTGGCTATCGCCTCCGCTTAAGATACCTACAAAAATATGTTAACAAGATATAATCGTTCCAGAGAATCCAAGTTCCACCTTTTCGTTGCACTAAACTGAACGTGTTCTCAACTCTTGCAAAGAAATTTGTTCTCCATATCAATTATTTTTTACTTTTAACTGAGGTTCTCTAAGTACCTCACAGTCTTATTATCCAATCCACTAATATCTTTAGTTATAAATTCATACATATGATTTTCGTTTTTTAAGTATAATTGGCGCTCTTTAATCGCCAAAGCGATTTTTTTTATCGACAACAAATACGTATCTGGGAACTTTCAAACTTTGCCAATCGGCACATTATAATCAAATAATTAACTATGTTGTTGAAGACATGCTTTTCGTATATAGTGTTTTTTGATCCGGTGATGCGGCGTTAAAATCGCCAAACACGATATTGTAGATCCCCCAGCGTTCATATGCGTTACAAGCGCTCGTCGGGGTGTGGGTGCTAATGAGCGATATGTGAAAGATTTGACTATACGAAACCGGTACCTAATTTGTACCATTTATATGGACATTGTAATCGAAGATTACTTTGTATTCATTCTGGTTAATTCGTGAAAACACCTTTTCATATATGTACATTTCATCGAGATGTGTTTACAAAATAAAAGGAAACGAAAAGAAACCTCGTAAACGAAACGATACTGTGAAAATGTTTTTCACTACACAGAACGAGAGATGACCGCCAGCATTGTAACGCTTGGTGCAACGATTGAAAAAATTAGACGTCTTCACTGATCTAAATACACTTGTATGGAAATAAATATAAAATAAATAATAAAAAAAATTGATGAGCCCAGTTCCTCTAAACGATCTTTTGAGCTTCTCGAAAAAATATTTGTATTTTATGAAAAGTCAAAAGTTAACTGCCACTACATATTTTCTGCTTTTGACTACGCTACTCTCTTCAACTTCACATGAGTTGTACAAAACGTTCACGAAGAGTACTTCTACGGCTCACATAAATACAAACATACACATCTCACATACCAATTTTCATTCGTCTTTCTGGCATTTGTTTTGTTCTCTCATTCATTCGCCATTGCTTTAGCGCACGTATAGAGAAATTGGGAGAGCTAGATTGGAAACTGGCTTTTGCCGGGCAAACTCCAATAGAATATCTGCCGAGGGATAGATGGGTGACTATACCAAGCGCCTGGGTGTTCGTTGGTCGCTCGCTGCCGGCGGTCACGGCGTTAATGTTCCAGTTCTTCAACTTCAGTTCTTGTCGAACGTTCAATGAATACGGTTGAGTTGGTTGAAAGGTAAACTCTCGCGCGTTTGTGAAGCATCTTTTAATTGGGAGTGAGATGTAGTGCTTTGCATCAGTTGAAGGAAGATACAAATGCAGAAAAAATAAATAAATAAATATTCAAGCCTTCCGAATTGTGCAATCTATTATATACACGTATGTGTATAGAAAAATAATAATTTTTAATTACAATAAATACGTACATAGTTACATACATATGCATCTGCATACATATGTATATAGATAATATCGGTGAGTTTATGGATACAACAAAAATCCATTGAAAGGGGTTTTAACTATAAAGGTAATTGAACTGTCTCGCGTCGATTTGCCGCAGTTAAAGATTTGGACTCGTTGATAGTCATTAACACGCCGCGTATATTTGCACGTACATACATACATATGTCCGTACATACATACGTATGTATCAACATTATCGTTGTACCTACTTTTAAAAACCGAATAAGCTTAAAAACTTATATTCCGATAGCGTAACAAAATCCACATCTCGATAGTTGCATATGTACAACGCATACCAACACACACATATACGTATTGGCTTAGGTAATACCGGCGTATCGATATCAAAGAATAATTCAACCATTTTTGCGACGAGTATCTTTTCTACGTCGGTTGGCTGATGGTTGACGGTATGATCCTATAGAAATGATAGTGTGGCATCAATCGGGCCGCACGCCGCCTTTTATCACACTCGGGCCACACACACATGCACATTCATCGTATCCATAACCGGGACTGTCTGCCGTCAACAGCTAGCTTCGGCTAGCCCTACCATTTGTCATTGCGCGCGTCGATATCAAAGATAAATAACACAAGAATCATAAAAAGATTACGAAAAATATTATGTGCAACAACAACAACAACAACAACAGCAATAAAACGATAACTTTGTAAAATACACAAATACTGAATGCATTTCATGACTTCCTCTGCATTTCACGTATGTACATACTAGTACATAAATACATAGTGCATGTGTGCACAAGAAAACAACTAAAACAAACGCGTCTCTTTGAAAATAACAACGCCGAAAAAATAAGAAACAACAACTTTAAGCAACAGCAGCAGCGTTATCCAACTTGCGACTTTTAACTAATAGTCTGTCGTGTTCCAGCCTCTAGCCACCTCCATCAAAAAAGTGCAAAATTATTATAGTGCATTTAGCCATTATGTACACTCAACTTAAGGCACAACAAATATTTTTACTCGGCAAATAACAAATATTTATTTATTCTGTGCAAAGTGAAGTGAATGATTTTCAAATTGAGTATGTGCGGACCTGTTTTACCCAGCACTTGGCTCTGACCCCTCATACGGGAGTCTAAACGAGTACATAGATTTACATACTTACTGATATGGTTTTCTTGCCCGCGCACCGTTCTTAGAACCGTTTGTGAAAAGTTAAAATTTCTGTGAAAAACCATTAAAACCATCGTTCATCGCGTGCATATAATTCCCCATTTGAGTTTTCCGCCTAAAATTTGTGCACAAGAAATTTTTTTTGGTTATAATAAATATTAATCATATACCGATATGGATTGTCGACGCAACGGAAACTGGTTGTTGGCTACAGTACTCTGTGCACTCCAACTGATAGGTAAGCATCAGTTAATCCCTTTATAAACAAAAAAAACCAAATTGCTCCAAATAAAACCTCTTACATGACATCTGGCTTTTCTACTACTGCATGTTCCAATTCTTAGCCAGTTGGTAGAAGATTGGGTTGAGCAGATGTACTGGAAGTGTCAAGTAAAAATGGCGCTTTGTTATCACTGAAGCGATTTTCGACTGAACCCATCTTCCAATTTGAGATGTGCATCTTGATATTTTTGCAACAAATGAAGGGGCATACAGTTTATTTATGAGGAGGTTTTATTTCATTCCAGAAATACATTGGAAGGGCTTGCCCTGCCGAGGGGCGATTGCAATTAGAAAAAATAATTATCTAATTTTGGATGTTGGTCGAACGAGGCCAACCGAATGTTAGTACCACATACTTTTGTGATATTGATAATTTTACCTTTACCAAGTCAGCGTAATGAAGTTGAGATGAACGAACCAGCCATCATGTGAAAATTCACTACATGAAACATTCACCGGGGAAAGCAACTTTTAAGAGCTTCAGTTTGAGATTTCTAGTGAAACTTTCCAAGCGGCTTATACCCTTTATTTAGTATAGAAAACATGTTTCGTTATTTCGAAAATATTATTCAAATGTAAATACGAGGTTGTAAAAAAAAATATATAGTCAATAACAATCATTACAAAAAATTGTATATAGTATTTTAAAGAAAACATATTTCAAATATTGAGCTCTATACTCTCCATTTTACCCACCATTTCAATGCCAATGAATGCATATCAATGTTCTTCATGGCTAATTTTATAGGGTAATAGTCTTCATTTAAAAACTAATGATATGCCAGTGCTTTTAATTCTTATAAAAAATTTTGAAATTGTAAATTTTTGCATGATTATTTTTGTGTATTTGAATTTTTTTTAATTTTTTGTCGATGTTGAGCTTATCATTGTTACTACTAATTTTAGAGAGCATTTCCCTGTATACAAACTGATGTAATCATAAATAAATATAGGTACATGCATACAGGTATATGTGAGTACTTATAAATACAATAGATGTTAGTACTCAGTTTTTGTAAAAAAAATTTAAATAGCTCATAGAACTTTTTGCTTTAAATATTCACATGCTTCTTTATTCATTCAACATATTCACATAGGTATGTACACGTATGTATGTATTACAAATAGCAGCTCTTTTACTTACTTTATTGTTCAACATTTCTTAACGTAGGACAGGTGCCACTGACGACTGTGCCGGTGAAGATCTATCACTAAAGCGATTGTACCACAAATTACATACATATGTACATACCTATACATTTGCATGAAGCCACGGTCTAAACCTATTGTCTACACTTTACTCGTATTATTTATAAATGTGAATGTACCTATGTACATATATACGTGTAGATAGGTGTAACTAAGTGCGGTACTCATCGCATCATTTGTTGGTTGCTTAGCGAGCCTTTAATATGGAATATTTTAGTTTCAGTTCCCACTTTCTTGAATAGGGTAATTACTTTCTACCTATTTTCCATTCACATCTACATATGGGCATGTCTTTAGAAATATATTTATTTTATTTAGTTTTAAATACCTATTCACATAAATAACAGTGTATAAGCTAATAGCATTAGTTGAAGAGCGGAAGAAGGTCTTCTTATACTCTCTAGCAAGTTTTGAAAGGCTTGAAATTTGGAGGTGGCGAATTCTTTGAGGGGAACAAATAAATGTGATTGTATATTTGTTTTGCATTACTCCAGACTGGCATTAGGAACCCCAAAACCTGGACCACAAAAATAGTTCAGGCAAGTTTTGTCTTTCTTAGGAAGGAAGCGCTATATACTTTAACAGTTTCTTTTTATTCAAAGGCTGTATCGGCTCCTACGGACTCCTTTAATTCGAGCTTTCCTGTTGTCCTTTGAGCTTCCAAGCCGGAGAGAACCAGAGAAGCTGTGCCAATGTCTGATTCAAGCCTACCTGCCTGCTCTTCCTGCAGAAATCTTTGCTACTAATACCTCCGCTGACGAGCCGCTCGAAAATTCTGAAAATTCATCTAAGGTGGTAGGTTGAGTGCGACGTTTGGAGTGGCTTTTAGTGCTCCTGTTATACAGAATGCAGCTAGCCGTTATATTTGCTCTTTTGCTTTCCTGTATGAGATTTTTGAGGCAGATCAATTAGTAGAATTGGTATTTAGAAACCGAACCAAGAGGCCCTACGGATTCGCCATGTTAATTTTCAGGCGTGTATTCAGATAATTGCTCCAAAGCCATACCATTTGCTGTTATTCCTACATATGTACATATGTAGACGGATAAATATGTTATGTATGTACGTTTTTGGTTGCTTCAAGAATATGCAAATGTATATACATACATATTAACAATTGACTTTTGTTGTAGTAATTCCCCTATTTAAGGCATGTAGGCTACAACGTTTGAAGAGGATCTGCATTTTTATGCTTCTTTACGCTTCGATTCGCTTAATGGATGTATTATTTCATGCCGCCCTACTGAAAATTTAAAGAAATCATTTACTTGGCTACCGATTTTTAATTTTTTTTGTGTTATTCCTTATTACTTGCATATGTATACATAGGTATACATCTGCATGTGTAGTAGCAATGCTTGACGTTTACTGATACTGCTTAATATAGATACATACTCGTATTTACACATGTGTACACATAATATTGTGTATCTCACTTGATGCACACGATTACCCACTCATAATACCCTTGGAAATCTTATCCCAATTTTACTTTCTTTATTGTCCTTCCGATCTTTCGATTGGTGATGAAACAAAAATCTTTCTATTTGTCATCGAATACCAATGGCCACTTAAGAAGTTATTACATGTGCATGCATACCGTTGTTGTGAATTTCTTTATACCATACTTTTACTTGGATAAATCTACCTAAAGGGCCACATTTAGAAATGAAATGTATACGATTTGCTTGAGAAATATTCGTAAAGGGGTCTTTAAAATTACCTCGAAATTTGTCCCGTGGAACCGACGTGTTTTTTTGTAATTAAAAAGTTGGCGTCGTGAAGTTATTTTATCAATTTGAATAAGAAATTCTTAAAATACATCATAACTTCAAAGTTCTCACAATAAGCTGGGCGACCTCTGTTAACTTCGCTAAAAATTAATGAATAAACTCCATAAAAATTATGGATTATCTGTATAGGGCATTGTTCACATGGTTAAACTTACAGTATGTATGTACGAGTATACGTGTATATGTAAAATAAATGCTTAATAGCCAATTTCTCGGAGTTTATTATTGCAATTTTTATTTACTTCTTTTGTTGTCTTGCAATTCTTGCCATTACAATCCCTTTGGCGAAGCTCGAAGAACAGTAAAATGCTTTCAGCAACCGAAGCAGTGGCAACAATATCAACAATAAAAGCGAGGACAACAATGCTGTTTGTCATTAATGCCGCGTTGCAGTTGTCAGATGCAACGGCAGGCAGTAGACGGCGCCGATTCAGCTCGGTCGTTGTAAGCCGCCAATTCTCTCTCTTGCGTGCTCTTGTAATTGAAATCAGAAACGTTAAGGTACATTCCATACATTCATACATATATACATTAGTAGTAAGTAAAAAAGGAAATTGGGGAAAAGGGTATTCATAAAATATCGACGCTGACAGCGAAATGCAATCGAATACGTTGATAGTTTCAACTCCAGCGGTATTCACACCGGTCAAATGTTTTTCGGCGAACATAAAGACCAAACAAAATATTCAATTCAATCTTCGACTATCAAGTCGAGTTTGAACATTTATTTCCTCTTGAGATTGGTCAAGTGGTTTTAGTCAAGTTGTGTGTAATTTAAGAAAAGTCAATAAACATAGAAAACAACGAAATCCAGAGAAAAAGACTTCATACCCTCGTGCTGTTTGCAAATTTTTACTTTACTTTTGCCCACTTTTTCTAAGTTTTAACCAAACATACACGACATGGTAACAACGTGTAGAAGTTTGAACAACTTAGTGACATAGCGAAAGGCACATACATACATAGGATTTAAAAAAAGGTGGTCAAAAAAAAAAGTTCCTGGACGGTAAGAATATTTTATAATGTACATACGTGTATAAATATGTGCATGTGTGTATACGCCATCAATTAGTCGACAATACACGTCTATCCATAGACATCAGATTGAATGCGCAACTCTAAGAGAATGCAACGAAAATTGCCCTATGCTGCTGCAGCTTCAAACTCTTCCACATTCATCTTGCCCATTTGTCTGTATGTTCGACTGTCGGTGCGCCAATTGGTCGCCGCCTCTGCAATTTAGCCTAATTATCCGGTGTCTACGGCACTTATGTTGAACTATTTCCTCGTCGCGCCTGTGTTACTTGACAAGGCCTGTGGCTGAAAAGAAGACTTTAACGAACACGACCGCAAGCACAAGTCATTAACAGCGAGTCAAAAGTGTTGCTAGCGAAATTTTCGTTTTGTTCGTATTCGCAAGTATGGAGCCCGGGTTTAATAATTACCAGGTTGCAGCACCAGAATAACTGATTTTAAATTTTTATTCACACCGGCGCTGCGATTGTTTAATCTTGTAGACATTTCAAAATACATGTGAATCTTTGTTTTTGGGTGTGCGCTATCAACTGGTAATCAAGTCGCCCTGGGTTGGATCAACTTTCAGATAAATTTCTACATATACTTTTTTATGACGAATTTAACTTTGGCTCACTTCGCCTATTTCACCCCTCTGGCATGCGAAATTTCCTTTTTCAGTTATAGAGCTCGTCCAGTTCAGGCTCTTCGCAGGTAATGCGTGTTCAGGCACAACAAACACCAAAAGTTTACTTCATAATGCTCAGCTTATCATACATAAAATCTGATACACATTTTCCAACCGCTTCGTCACTTGACTCCGCAGCAACAATAACAACATCTGCGACGTGAGCTTTTGCGACCGATTTTTGCAGTCTTGGTCAAAAACCACTACCGAAAGTATATGTATACGTGTATGTATATGTTTGTAGGTTCTACGCACAAATCGCATAGGGATATGCTCATTATGTATTGGAGTGTGTGCGGTTTGGAATGAAGTTCAGCCATTCAGTATTTGTCTGTCGGTACATTTGTGTGATGTCAAGTATGAAATCGATTATTCACCAAACCATGACGTACCTGCGTTTAGAGACGGCGGATTAACAAAGGAAGAGTAATACATACGAACATATGTATGTATGTGTTGTGCATATATGTACATATGCGTAAGTTATTTTTCCTGAGTGATTCGTCATTGCCGTGAATCGGCTGATTTGAGTGTCCCAGAATCATAATGTATATACATACATACATACATACATATTTATTTATGTACATAGTATGTAGTACTGTCTAGGACCCAAGTCGCTGTACTTACGCTTGCTAGCTTCTTGAAGTGTGACAAAATCATCCAAGCACGGCACCTTGCCATCGTACGAGCACTGAAAGAATGAGTTGCAGAGGAATATCTATTAAGCAACTCAAAAGTGCTACAATAAAATTTTTCTAAGACGCTTTCATAAGTATAAATATAATAATTTTTGTTGTATTTTACTTAATTTATTTGTAGCAAATGAGCTTAACAAACAATAACAATGAAGTAAAACAGTGGTTCCATAACTGCGAAGACAGTTGAGTTTTTGTGGAACGCAACTATCTTTGAGATGAAGAGTGCTGCAACGCACAACATCCGCACTCGAGTCTTTTCCACTAGAAAAATACATATATTTAAATACACACATATATAAATATGTTATAGTACATATGTGGGCATGTAAGTTGGCAGCTGCAGACAATTGCAAATAAAAAACTGTTGTTGCCACTTCCAATGACAGACAACTGATGTCATGGAAGTGGAAATGGTGGGGTTGAGCTGCCTTTTTGGATTATGACACATAATGGAAAGGATCGAAAAACAGTGAAAAAGTCCTTACAAAAAGGTGAAGCAATGACAAAAACAACAGTAACCAAAGTCACAAAACCGGCAACTGTCATTCCATGAACGTGTGTGTGTTTGTATGTATGTATGCATGTGCGCCTATCTGGTTGTGTGTCATTACCGCTGAAAGCAAAGTTTTTCCAGCCATTAATGGATGGCGACGACCTCTCTTCACACAAATACAGCGCAAGTGTGCATTTATATATGTATAGGTATATAAGTAGATATATACATATGTTGTTAAGCTTGCATTCTGCTTTTTACATACATACGTGTATACGTATAATGCCAGGACAGCTCCATATTTCATGCATACGAGTACATACATATATTATATTTGTGAGCTCCGCTGCTGTGATGTCTGCCGGTGCACTTCCTTCCCTCCTTCCGACACACTTGCCACGCTCTGTCTGTTGGTCTGCCTGTCTGCCAACGCTATTTATCTGACTGCAGACGCGGCCTTCTCCTCCTTGTTGTTTGTTATTATTGTTGCTTTCGTTACTCGTGGCGTTGTTCTGCAATTTGCCCGCAATGAGAGTTGGTTTACGCTCGTGTTCTGTTGCCATTCTGCACCGACTTCGACTGATTTTTCTGTCTTTTATTACATTTTTTGCATTTTTTATGTTTGGTTTGCCATTACTGTTCTTCTTTTGTTCGAAAGGATCTTACTCGCCCTTCTTGCGACGGAAAGGTTGAATATTTGTTCCATATTGTTGACTGTTGCAACAAATACAATACAAGTGCTTGCGCGTTGTTAAGCTTTAAATGAGTTTCGAAACTTTTGCGAAATACTCGTAGAAGCATCATTAAAGCAAATTCCTTTCAGTTCATTTTTTTCTTTCAACGTAAGTAAATTATTCATTTTTAAAGAAGTGTCGAGCTCAGCTGGATCTGAATATTTCGTTTCGCCCCAGAAGCTTTTTTTGGCCTTGCTCCTCCTGCAATTTTTGTTGAGCAGTTTTTACGTTTATTCTAACAAGCGAAGGTACATACAGTTTTTTCTACGTCGTCCAATTCATTTCAGACAGGTCGACATTTTCTCCCGGGTAGAAAACTCAATTAAACAATTTTTGTTTATAATTTTGGATGTTGGCTTGACCAAAATTCGAACCCGTGATCTAACGCATATCATCACGTCGTCGACTGTTAGCAAACTGTACATAAAAAACAGAACAGGCTACTAGATGACAAGATACCGGAACAAAAAGTACAGAAAAAATACGGGGAACCGGGTAATCAAGTCTCTCAGGACCTAGGAAAGTAAGGGGGCGCCCAACGTTTAAATAAAAAACGCACTTTTTTTCTAAAAATTGTCTCACAGTACTTTAATTGTATTCCTCATTTTAAAACTTGTTTCACGACAGTTACAAATACATTTAGATTGGTTTAAGTGGGCGCTTAAACAGAGGGTAAGGGAATTACAAAATAAATATCTCTTACGCACGATTCATTCGATGTTCGATTTGGGCATTTTATAATAGTATTTGTACTAATTTCTGCTTGTTGCGTTTGCATTAATGAAAAAAAGAGAAAAACGAAGCCAATATATCCAGAACCCCACAAGATCGATTAAAAGAGTAAAACTAAAGTCTGAATCAAAATCTGTTGAACTTATCACTAAAGAAATTTTTTTTATATTATTTTTAGCTTCAGTCAAATCGGAATCATCTCGCTTCGTCACCACACCACAAAGCCAAACTATCATCGAGGGTGAACCAGTTCTGTTCACATGCCGAGCGACCTCTACCGATGGGCTGAACTATACTTGGCTGCATAATAGTGAGTAGAATTCGCAAAGAATGTTATACACATACACATATATAAATACCACTTGGCGAGCATTTATTAACTACACAACATTTATTTGTGATTTCAGATGTTCCAGTACGAAATACGACACGCGTCCAACATTTGGGTACGGAACTACGTATAGGGGCTGTGCAACGCGACACTGATGTGGGTGATTATGTTTGTATAGCGACGACTGCAACAAGCGGCGCACGTCAGGCATCTCCTCCGGCGCGACTCAATATAATTTGTAAGTAAAATTCTTCAGCATAATTTCTTAAATATCGCTTTCATCAATACTTTCCTGGTATCTCATGCACCATTATTTGCTTTCCGCTTTAATTAACTCAAAAGAATAATTAATTTCTTTTGATTTGCGATCGCTATTTAAAAAGATTGCACCGCCATGGATAACAGCTGTCAACATGTATACAGAAAGACTTGTGGCAATACGAAATTTGTGTACAACAATAAGAAAAGAGGAGTTGTATCCATCATATGAGTACGTGTATGTGCCTTGGAGAGCAGCATATGTTGCACAGATTTCCGATTTTAGTAAAATTTGATTTTCGTTTTGTTTACTTCATAGTGAGTGCAACAGTCTTTTCGTGCTTTTTTATCTGGCTGCCAAGAGAATCTTATGCATACGAATATATGTACATATGTGTAAATTATGTTATAGTTTGAAGCCATAAATAACCATAGATATGTATGTCCCGGGAGAAAGTCAAGTACTCAAAAAAAACTAAATAATTTTTATTCAAAATAGGTTTTTCTGTTTCCTTAGATCAATTAGGTCGAAGCCTTCTTTAAGACTGTCCATTTGTATAGTTACTTGGAGTACCTGAATTACGGGTTCTTTGACTGATAATGTATTCTATGGACTGAAAGTTTAAAGGAGCTCAGCTTGCCAAGCTGATCGCTAACTCCTACTCGATGGATATGCAAATAATTGAAATATCAGTCAGAGAGCTATAAAAATACCAGTATTACTGTCTGACTGTTCGTGTATCTTTAGACTTTTATTAGTCTAAAACTTTCAAACGCTTGTCACCGTTGGTGGATTCTAGGACTGTGCCACCACAACATCCTTCCTCCATTTAAGATTTAAGAAACGATAATCAGCTGAATGAAGTTTAACCTTGAAATGATGTAATCGGACTTACTTACAGAATGAAAATAAGTTATTTTAAGAATATCAAGAATAGGAGAATGATGAATTCCAATTTTAGGAAAATTTTATAATATTACAAAGCCACCACCTTATCTCGCTCTCCCTCGTAGTAACCCAAGGCAAGTCGAATTTATTTCGTGATTTGCTGAAGGCAACTCCACTGCTGTCATATTCCACGCTGTTTGCTGCCTTGCCGCTGTTATTATATTCGCTTGTGTTCAGCTGCTGCTCGTAAAATTTTATGCGTTTTTCCGGCGTTGAAAATGAAAATGAAATGGAAGTTGGCGCATACAATTTTCTACAAATGCTTAAGTCAAGTTTGCCGGTAGCCGTGTCGAGACGAGCTGCGCCGAACTGGGGGTGCGAATGTTGTGAACGACTGTAACGTTGGTACATTTTATGTAGCGAATGCTTATTGTGTACGAAGGTATGTGTATGTATGAAAAAATGTGTATTTATGTATGTGTGCTGGTGGATGGATGGTGTAAGAACAGTTGGGAGGGTGGTTAAATTGTTTATGTCGTTAGTTGTTTGGGTTTGTATTGTTGTGCGGTTGTTCGGCGTTGTTGTTAACCATTGCCTTTTTATTTGGTTTTTATGTTTTCATGCCGCTCTGCTGCATTTAATGACTTTCCTCCCATATTTCGCTGCTTTGGAGGGCTCACCCCAAATTTACATATATTTAAATTGAAAGTATCATACAATGAACATGAAAGCGGTCCGAAAAATATTAGTTCGTAGTCAGAATGCTCTGTCTGATAATAAACGAACCAGAAGAAGGCAAAACTGTCGAAAAAATCAAACTATTCCGACTCACGACGATATTTTTTGACATTTATTTATTCACTAGAGTTATAGAATTAAGTAACTATTTTCTTATCCATACTGGACTAGTATGAGACTGGTTTATTTCTCAATATAATCAGAGAATTTCCTTAAGACCACACCAAGATAGAAACCGATTTGCTTGTAAGGTAACAGTTGTTTGACAAAATAATTTCGAGGTATGTAGCTCATAACTAGTAAATTTGGCTGCTGGGTTCATATGTACCTATATGTATGTATGTACATATATGGTATTTGTGTATTTTGTTGTAATGCCGTAATTCTCGTATTTTATGTTTTCTCTTTTTATGTACAATCCAAATGTTATGATTTTTCACCATTTCCCTAGTATATTTTTATTACTCTCTGAAACGCGCACTCAGGTTTCGAAAATACCATTTTGGTTCAGGAGAAGAACAAAATGTAAAATAGAACGAACGCTTTCATCACCGATGCCCCTAGTGTAGTGGTGGGTGGTGAGTGGTTGTGTTCTCATCAACGAATTCCACATCTCAAGATGCAGACACACAAAAACAATAACAACAACAACAGCAACACTAACCTCATCCTTTCAGTCGAGAACGACTGACTGACTTTGCAAACATTATTTTTAGAACGATTGTTGTCGATTGTTTCAATGTCCTCCGCATTCTTACTCAACAACGGTATTTCGTGGATCCTTCGCTTGCTTGCCACTTATTCATTACCAGACAAATATTATTGCTTTTGTTCGCTTTCTTGCATACATTCATACATTCATACATACATACAGAATTGCGAAAGGGATTGATTTTGTTGTTATTTTGTGTGTTGTCCTTTGCTGTTGTTGACGTTTATTGTTTACATTTATGCGTGGGTTGACGTCTTGTTGACTGCTTTGTACACAATAATACCATCCGAAAGCATGGGAGTCATGAGATGATGTTGGTGTCGCACACCACACTTTCCCGGGGTGACAGTGTTGTAATTTGTGTTAATGTTGCACAAAACGAAGATTGTTCACAAACAAGCTACTTCATGGTAACGTAATTAGGTATTCAAGAGAAAACAAAAACGATTGCTTTCTCCGTTCGGTTGACAAAATAGAAATAACTAATTATAGTGCGTGGCTATACATACATACATAGGTATGTATATACATACAATAGATACTTAGAATTTTGTTAAAGCTTGTAATACATATTTGGTATTTTCCTCAGCAAATCTGATAACTATTGATCCTGTGCCAGATTACAAAGCTATTTAAGCGGTTCTAAAAGAGCAGTGAAAGCATTAAGCAAAATTCGTGGTCTAGATCTGTTACTACTAAAAGCATCAGAAAATGTGGGAATTTGTGAAAATTTGCATTGCGATACACGAAAAAAATAAAATTAATATGCCCACAATATCAATTTTAGCTGACCAATCGCAAGTTTGTAGGCTGTTTCTATGATAAAATTTATTTGTCGCTTAAAGATATTACCATATTGCACCTTGTCGAAGATCCCGCTTGGAACCTACTTTTCAGTCTAAAATTAATTTTTTTAATCGCGTAGTTAGTTGATTGATTCTCCGTGAACGTGAACAAATTACCATCACTTGTATGTGTCAAGACGAAAGGCAATTGAACTCACTTTTCCACTTGCACTGCACTGCTTCTTTCACGATCTTATTGCTATTAATATTATTGTTATTGTTTTTGTGGCAGAGTCTGGAATGTATTCTCTTATGTATGCGGTGTTAAATTTATTTCCGTCTTTTTACACCTCCATTTTGCCTTCACACATTAAAAGTGAAATATTCTTCGCACTGTATACACACGTACAAACGAAGAGTAAATATAAACAATTTTATCACAACTCTAAAATTGAAACAACCATGTTAATTACACACATTCATCCATACTCGTACATACAGATATCTGTATGTGCATATGTACATACAATCAAACAATTGCTGCAGCAAAGTATTTTAATTGATTAATAAACTTCAATGCATTCTTGTGTTTATTTTATGTCGATACAAAGTAGAAATGCCGAATTCAACTTTAACGACAAAAACTACACTTTTTCCTGGCATATATGTGTATGTACTTACGAGTATACTTACACGTATGTATGTATGTATTTTTTATTTAGTCTTCTGAAATTAATATAGGTATACATATGTATGTATATATGTATATATCGATAGTAGGAGCACGCTTCTTCATAGAGATTTATTATCATACCTTGGAGAACTACTAGGATATTTTTAGTTTAAATATGTCCAAATGATTGTTTGCCCATAGACCACCAAGTAGTTTACCGTTTAGCTAAGATAAGCTACCCATATAACTGAAAGACTCTTACGGAGCTAGTCCCGATACTAACTCTTATTGGCTGGAAAGTTTGTTTTAGCTCTTTTGTGTTAACAAAAATCGGTATAATACACATACACATGTATATACATATGTATGTATATACGAAAGCCATATTTACATTGCAAGGAGGTGTTAATTGGTGTTATCTTCCTTTGTCACTTCACATCACACCTTTTTTTCAAACATATGTATGTAGGCGCATACATTTGTAATTGTACCTAACAGATATTTTTGTTAAAACTTTATTTAAGGGGTTATATGAGTTTTTTTTTTGGAAAAATGTATATTTTGATCTTTTTTAATACTTATAAAAAATAAAGTATTTTATTCAAACTATTTACTGCCTTAAAGGTATACATACACATATGTACATTTGAAAAATAATTTCTGAAACTTCCAAAGGCAAATAATAATAACTCTGCCATTGTGACGTCATTTCCAGTGACCTGCGTCTATAGTAAAACTCATGACAAGATTATTCCAAGTGAAAAAATAGTGTTTTAGCTAATATCATAAACTAGAATTTGATCGAGGAAAAATAAAAAGAGAAAATTTAATTTTTGGCAGATTTTTTTTTTTACAAAAATTCTCAAGTTTTTTTTTAATAGTTATGGTTAAAAAAATCATTTGCACAATTCCTTGCAAATTTTACCTCTAAAACCTCTGTAAAATTTCATAATGATGGGCTAAGTAATTTTCGAAAACATTAAAGTTTAAAGCGCTGAGCCTTCTTGACTTTGAGCGAGCCTCTTCCAACGGTTTTGGCTCTGAATCTTATATTCGAATCGACTAGAAAATCTCAAGACGTTGTAGAAGTTAATAAGGTAATTATAAATATACTATCTGAAAATGAGAAACCCTCAAGTCTCAAACGTTAGTTCCCAAATAACTGTTCTCAATGGAAGATGCACTTATAGAATATTAAATTTTACTTTAATTTCAAAAGATGAGTAGATAAATTTCGATAATATAGCGTTAAATAAATGTTTATATACTTACTTATATACATATTTTATAGAATTGGCATACATATAACAAATGACAATTTTGGTGGCCTGTTCTCTAATAATCTTCCATATAATTAGTTGAGTTTACTCGGATTTTAAACCTAAACCTAAAGCTTAGAAAAAATATATTTACTTGATTAAAATAACGAGATAGTATATATATTACACAAATAACTTAAAAAATTTGAATAGCTTAAACATTTTTTTTCTGAAATTCATTTTCATTCAGTTTAACCTCACAATTTTACTACACTATTGTAAAAGGTATGTACATCAAAATCAGCGAACTATACGCGAAAGGCTGAGCGAATATCATTTTGATTTTAACTTTGATTATCTATTACAGCAGCTTTTAGGTTGGGTAAATTTAAATCAATTTCTTTTTCTTTAGACCATGCTAAGGCCCTAAGCGAAGATACACTGTAAAACACCAAATTTTTACCCACACAATTTTCTACTGGCACTCTGCTTATTTTCTATGTACATACATATGTATAGACTTATGTCGTTTTTACAAAAATACAATAAACAGTTTATACAAATAATAAATTGTATCCAACACAAGCAGAAAAAGAACAAAACAAATATTTGGTGTGAAATAACAAACCAAAAACTAACAGACAGGAAGACGTATAACAGCAAATAAACCATTCTCTATGTAAACGATTTAAGATAAATGAAAATAAAAACAGATTTCTTAAATAAGAAACGGGATTTAGTAGTTCTAATATTGTTTTATATTCTAATATAATTCGAGAATTAAAAATGCCACAGAACTGATCTAATCCTGTTATTAATTTTTTATTAGTTTAATCCAAATATTGATCGAGAATTAAAATATCTATGCTGCAATTACTTCCGTTCAACTTTATTTAATGTTTGCCTTGCACATTTTTAATTCACTTTCGCTATTTGAGTTGGAGTTTATATGAAAATTTATAATAAGTAACTTTCAATCAATCAAAATCATAATCAACAAAAATATCTCAATGATCCCAATTTGCAAAGCACTTCACTACTTTTTCTTACCTCCTACTCACATATCTTGCCTCGTTCTCCTCCTGCAGGGATTCAAACGGCCACCGTACAACTGCTAAGCGGCAACCACAATGAAGTCACACTCAAGTGCCATGTGGAGGGCTCTTCAGGCGACGGGATGCTCGAAATTGAATGGTTTCGCAACAGCGAAAAGTTAAGCACTCTCAAAAATATTGAACTGCAACAAAATCGACTCATTATACGCAAACCCAACGCTGCAGACAGCGGACTCTACCGCTGCATCGCCTCCAATGAAGCAGGCCGAGTGATGAGTAAGAAAGGATATGTGCTGCAATGGACAAAAAAAGAGGCGAAAAGTTTGCCTGAACGATACAACGTCGGCGATGTTGGTGCTGGCGGCGGAAAAAGTGGTGGCGGCGCCGCCTTCGTCACTTCCGGCTGCGTACCACGCCTCAAGAAGAATCAAAAATTGCCTATAGAAGCAATGAGTCAAATATTTCTATGCCGTGGCAAGCGTGGTGGCCAACCGGCCGAAGATAAATTACCACCCATTACAGATGTTGCCATCACAAAGGGCCCAACCAATGGAAAAATTAAAGAATTTGAACCCATTGAATTGCAGTGCGTACACACAGTACCTGACAAGTATCGGCAAGTGCAATTACGTTGGCGCAAAGATGGTAAGCTATTTCGAACAGTAGATCGTGGCACAGCGGCAACAACCGACTCAACGTCTGCACCCACCGAGGCGAGCAAGGAATTGACATTACGCGAAGATTCACGCATAGTGCTTAGTCGGTCCAATGGCTCATTGCTTTTCAGTAGCGTTTTCGCCAACGATGCCGGACAATATGTTTGTCAAATCTACGTAGAGGGTCATCGGCCGATTACTTCGCAGCCAGCAGAGTTACAAGTCATTGAACAGTTAAAGTTCGTGCCACAACCGACGTCAAAGAACCTGGAGTTGGGTAGCGTGGGCAAGGTGCATTGTAAAGCGCAGGGAACACCGTCGCCGCATGTCAAATGGATACGGGTGAGTAGAAGAAATTGCATGTAATACTCGTGCATACATACGATATAGCTTTAAATACACTTACATTATACACATTTGCTTCGTGTTGGTAGAATCATTAGAATGAGAATATGCAAAGAAGACAAGCTGAAAAGAGCAAACAACAAAATGCTGAAATATTAAATGTTCAAACAATGTGGCAGCGGCACAAAAGCGCAGTTCAGCGGTTGTTCCACTTGCCACTTACCATTGTCCACTTCAACTAAAACTTACTTGGCGAATTGTCTACTTCAAGCACAAAGAAAGCGTAGAAGATAATAGTAGGAAATAAAACTAAAGAAACTCTAAGGCATAAACTTCACTACTTCTCCCCTAATGCTCTCTGAACTCAAAATATTTGTTTTAAAGTAGCTTTAAAGATTTTAATAAAATTAATATAATAAATTTCACGTTAGCGAAATGATATAACGAATGAAGAGCATTTCATTTTCAGTTGTAAATATGTGCTCATAAGGCTTTTATAGTAACAAATATAAATCTAAAATTAAAAATTCCAATACGAATGCCATAAACTTATCTACATACATACATATATAATGTTGGTATAGCGAGTGTGCATTAGGGTGGTCCCGATTGCCAATTTGCCTTTGTTTGAAAAAATTGGTTATGATTTAAGAGAAATAAAAAAAAAAATAAAATAAAACAAATTATAGTAAAATAAAATAATATAAAATAAAAAAAAATAATTAAAACAAAATTAAATATATATAATAATAACCAAAAAAACATAAAATATATATAAATAAGCTGCCACCGGATAGTCGTATTGAAAGGACAAAATTAATTTCTAGAAAAATTAGAAAATTCATTTAACATCCAGTAAAAAAAAATCACAAAGCCAATTTAAATTAATACAACTCCATTATTCTTCAACATAAAGAGCGAATCAGCTTTTGTCATTGATTGAATTGGCTTTAACGTTTACTTAGGATTACCTTTATGTGCATCAATATCAAATATATCAATATCAATAATATTGTTATTGATGCACATAAAGGCTAGACTTTCAATTAAAAAATCGTATTTCATATACAAAACTCTAATCCATTAGTGTCTGCGCTTTTAACTTTTTGAAATAGTGGAAGTGGAAATGGTAAAGCCGAAGGGATCCCTTTCAGGTTGACTGCCACACAAAGTGAAAGGCCATGATGGCTATGAAAAAAAAATAAAAACAGTGATTTCGAAAAACCTACAGGCAACAATTCATATGCTTCAGGTTTGGAGGCCTTATCTGCCATTTATACAAGCATACCTATACATATACTCGTACACATATGTACATATGTATATACACGTATTTCTAATCCAATATGTGTACAATTTCAAAACAGGCGCCAATATACTCGTATATATTATATATACAAGTATGTATGTATATGCAAGTTTGCCTCAAGGCAGCTGAAGGGGATGCTTCAAAAGGTACAATGTACTAAATAACACTTTTGTCTTGTTAAAAAAAATCATTGCAAATGTTACTACCTTTTGTTTTATTCTAAACTCAAGTGAATCTGAGTGTAAGGGACTTTTTGCTGACTAAATTTTACGCAAGTGCATACATATGTACATAGTAACATTACAGACAGCCAAAATATTATCAAAGCAAGTCTCATAGTGCAAAATAAAACGAATGAATGGTATATACTGAAGCGATTTTTGGCCGAGCTCCTGCTCCAATTTGTGGTTGATGTTTTTCCAACAAATAATGGGACCTACAGTTTATACTAAGTCGCTTCCAAACAACTGATGGAGAATTTATTTCATGTCAGAAATATCTACACTCGGAAGGGTTGACATTCCTTGCCGAGGGGCGATCTCAATTTTATTTAAATTAGTTTTATATAACTTTTGGTTGTTGGCCGGATCAGGTCCCGAATCCTGGCCTTCCGAATGGCAGTACGCAATGCTAACCAGTCGGCTATAGTGGCCACCGAATAGTACCACATAAAAAATATAATACTTTTTATATACATACATATGTTGTTTTTTAAGCTATAGGTTACGAAAAAACAGTCATTAGATAATAAATAAACAATAACAAAATATTAATAATATATAAAACGCCATTTTACACTAAAAAATATCTTCTTCCACTTTATAACAAAATTGTCTTCACATCCATCTACTTTAAGGAAAACGATGGTCAACAATTACCCGAGGCAGTCGACGACGTCAATGGCACGTTAATATTCAAGAACGTCAGCGCCGAGCATCGCGGCAATTATACCTGCGTTGCGAGCAATTCACAAGGACTCATCAATGCCACCGTCACGGTGAATGTTGTGGTAGCGCCACGTTTCTCCGTCGCGCCCGAAGGACCCATAGAAACCGGTGAAATGGGGGTGGCTGTTATGCATTGCCAGGCGATTGGCGATCCCAAGCCTACAATAAAATGGGATAAAGACTTGAAATATTTAAGTGAGAATAATACTGACAAGACACGCTTTCGCTTCCTTGAGAATGGCACGCTCGAAATACGTGACGTGCAACCGGACGATGAGGGTCGCTATGGTTGTACGATAGGCAACAGTGCTGGCTTGAAACGCGAAGAGGTGCGCTTCGTTGTGAAAGGTAAGTGTGGAGGAATTTATTTGTTGATTCAATATTTCCTAAGCAAATTTTCTTTTTATAAAAATTCTTGTCATCGCTCGCAGTTTTGCAAGCTACTGTAAATATATTTACCATGTATTCTTTCTTTCTCTCTCTCTTCCACTTTGCAGCCGCCGATGGCGCTGCTGGCGAAGACTCCGGCGGAGATGGCTTCCTCATCACACGTGCTGTACTCATCACTATGACCGTCGCTTTTGCTTATATTATTCTCGTTGTCGGTCTAATGATTTGGTGTCGCTTCCGTCGCCAAGCGCGCAAAGCACGCTTAAACGAAGCCAATAAGGATAATCCCGAATCTGGTGAAATGGGTAAATTGCCCGAAAATGAGCCTTGTCTACCAGATCACGGCTCCTCGGGAAAAATACGCAAAGTAAATGGCAACAATAATCCGCGTGGCAGTGGCAATGAAGCAGCGAAATCTGATGACACTGCTTGCAGCAATCACTCTAAGGGCTCGAAACGTTCACACGCTTTGGATCAGCTTTCCCTACCACGATCTGGTATTAGTGAGTTAATACAAATCGGACGCGGTGAGTTTGGCGATGTGTTTGTGGGTAAAGTAAAGGCGTCTGTCATACGTCAAGTAGATGAGAAAGATTGCGAATCGGAGCGACACAATAACGGTGAAAATAATAGTGGCATAACTTCAATCGAAAAGCGACGCTCAAAAACGTCCATGGACGACATTGAAGAGATACGTGAAGAGCAAGAGACAGGCAGTGCGGATGGTGACACGACTTCGACGACAACGGATGAATATAAATTGGTGTTAGTGAAGGCGCTAAATAAATTTAAGGATGAAAATATTTGTCAAGAGTTCAAACGGCAAATCGATATGTTTCGTGCTATTTCACATAAAGGTGTAGTGCGCTTGTTTGGTTTATGCCGCGAGAAGGATCCGCATTACATGGTGCTGGAATACACAGATTGGGTGGGTAGAGAGTTAAGAATGAAAATAAAAGTAAAAATTTATTAATTGCTCTTTTTCGTTGAATTGTTAGGGTGATCTCAAGCAATTCCTTTTAGCAACTGCTGGTAAAGTGAATACCTCAAATAACTCCGCTCAGTCGCCGCCACCACTGCAGACGGGCCAAATCTTGGCCGTAGCTTACCAAATTGCGCGCGGCATGGACGCCATTTACCGAGCACGATTTATACACAAGTAAGTACTGCAGGCTTCTAGAAAAAGTACAGCATCAAAAATATGATATATTGTTGTGTTTATATTGTCACCAAATTTTTTATCTTGAAGTTTATTCGAAATTTCCTTCTTTCTCTCAATTTTAGGGACTTAGCCACGCGTAATTGTGTCATCTCCAGTGATTTTATTGTCAAAGTCTCATATCCCGCTATATCGAAGGACAAATATTGTCGAGAATACCACAAGCATCGCAACACTCTTTTGCCTGTCCGTTGGTTAGCGCCGGAATGTATACAAGAGGATGATTATACAACAAAGAGTGATATATTCGCATTTGGTGTTGTTGCTTGGGAATTATTCAGCCAGGCCACGAAAATGCCATTTGAAGAGCTGAGCAATGAGGAAGTCATACAACGCAGCCAATCGGGCAAATTGGATTGGGCATGCGCACCAGGAACACCGGATGGTCTGAAGGAGATTTTGGTGAGAAATTGATAAAAAATTATCTGAAAGACGAAAAACACCTTAGTTATCAAACTAATTATACTCGCAATGAATAAAGTATAAATTTGAAAATATTTTTGTAAAGTGCTTTCAACCGCCTAAAAGGTTTTTATTACGTTAAATATATAGAATTTGTAAAGTTATAATTTGCTTTTAAATAAGAAAGATTTAAGATAAACAGGAGTTGTTTTTAGTAGTGTTGCAATTTCTTTCATAAAAAATAGTTCAAACAATTTGCAATATACTTGAATATTAATATGCGCCAGTACAAATCGAAATAATTAAAACCGTATTGTTTTTAAATATTTCCTTGTAAAAAATAGTCTGTTCGAATCGGTCATAGTGATATTATATAGAAAAAATCATTATAATTAAAATCTCAAGGAAAACGTATATATTTTATTTCAATAAAAGTAATTTATTTAATATGTCATAAACAATAAACACAAAATTAATAAATTATATTTTCCCTGCTTTTTTCTTTCCCTTCAGCTCTCTTGCTGGAACTCAAATCCAAAGGAGCGACCCTCATTTAGTCAACTCTGCTCAGCGCTGAGTAAAGCAATGCAAAACGGTGATAAATAAATATGATCTATTTACGTTAAATTTATTTAAAGTTTTCTTATAAAATTATTTCACTTATGTACATACATACATATAAGTAATTAAACACTAATAATGAGCTGCATAGCTTTCTTTATGGAACGCTAGTGGTGGCAAGTGGTAAGTTTAAATCATTTTAGAAATATTTATCTCTTTTAAACTCATTAATTAATGACTAATTTGCATTCGCATTACATAAAATATAAATTTGTATTAACAGTTGCGTTAAATTATTGAAAGAAAAAAAGTAGAAATGTGTTAAACACATTAAGTTAAAAGTAGAATGGAAAGTGTACTGCAGCCTAAAGCTTCACAGAAATGATACGTAAAATATTTAAATACATTTAAATCATTATGTAATCGGTTTCGTTTTATAAAACCATGTGGAAAAGTAACGAACAACTGAAAAAAAAATTATTATATGTAATATACATGTATGTATATTCAATCGTGACAGCAGCCATTTATTACATACATATATAGTTTTATATGTAACTGCTTATTAGAATTAAATCCAAACTTAAACTTCCAATCAAGTTTTCCTCTTTCAAGAAACACAAACTTATTTATATATGCACACTTGTGATTGTGTATGTATATTATTTATGGTGTTATGAATGACATCTGCTTCAAAATGTATTATGTATTTATAATACTTTCATTAAGAATATGAATATAATTATGTACATATATATTTATTTAAGCCTATACATCAATGAAACAGTGAAAAAATCATCAACGAACTATTTTAAGTTATTCATATATTTAATTTAGTTTACAATAAATTATAGAAAACTTTTAATCCTGTCAAGTTACTAGCCATTTTTTAAGCGGAAGTAATGAAAATTTAACTGTATATAATATATGCCATAAATATAATTGCATATAACGTACATACATATATTTATAATTAAAAAATATAGTATTGATCTACCTGCGTATGCATTGATGAATGTGTAAATGTATGAAGGCAAACTTTACCAGTGAAGCATTTATAGGTTAAAACCAACATAAATTTAGTCACTTACGATTAGCACCAAGGATTTTCATGAAAACGTACACATTTCTCATTTGGACAAACCAAAAGCGAATAAGATAAAATATGTAATACAAAATAGTTTAAAAAATACATAATTTATACTTGTTTTTACATAGTTTTTTGCAAATGTTACAACTTTGAGTTTTTTAATTTTTTGTTCATTAATGTTTCATCAAAGTTTATAGATATTTCATATTTACAGTGAGCAAGACTTGATATTTATTACAAAAAAAAGTAAGAGGTTTTGTTTAAAAAATATATGTATGAACCTAACAGCTTAAAACTGGTGAGAATTTTCCAAAATGTAGATTAAACAATTTTTTCTAATGTTCAAGGATTTCAGTAAGAATTAGCCAATATCGAAATTGAGAGAGTAAGATATTTTACTCATCCAAATTGGGAAATTTACTGAGTTTTCACCGAACAACATTCAGTAAAAATTAGTCAGAAAGTTGTATAAAAGCTATTTATTTGGCGGTTATATTTGAATTCGTTCATCCGTTTTAATAAAATTGGAATTTTTATAGTATTTATTTAATAGAATCGTTAATATCAGTAAATTTAATTTTACAAAGTTACATTTGTGCACTTATTTTGTTAGTGTATCATTTATATTCAATTACACATTAATCTTATTTCCATTTTAAATCAACTTTGGCTTGTTGACGAAAAGATGATTACAAATCAGCTGTTTTCATACTTGATAGTGTTTACTGGCTGAAATTTTCCCAACACGAATTTGCAACTTTCCCTTCAAACTGTCAAAATTGCGCTCTCTCGTTAATAATCTTACTGGGGTTTCGCCTCACCAGGTCATCGAACAAAACTATAATTATTTCGCAGTCTAAAGCAAGGAATACTCGTTGCAACTGTTGTATCAGCTTGAACATTTTGTGCTCGATATTGCAACGTTTAAGCACTCGCTGAATGAAGTTGTATCGTGATGTGATGGCGAATTTTAACGGAATGAAATTGCACGGTGAGATTGAGTTGACTCAACGGTCGCAATGTGTATGCCTTGCATAACAAATTTTCCATGAAATCACCACAAAAGTTATTTACACAATTTTTCCAAATTTTTTTCCCATTACTTAAGCATATATATTTTTTATTAATAACTCAACGATTTAAACGTGTCAAAAACCATTGATCTTCGAAAATTTCCAAAAACAAAGTCAAATGCTAAATGCAAGTAAAAATAATAGTCTGTTTTTACAATATAACAAATTTACATATATACAATAAATTTACTTATAAAATACGACTTATGTTTGAAAACTAGATTTTCAACAATACGTAACAGATAATATAATACAAAAACAAGCTAAAAAAATTATAAAAACACATATTTTACTTATTTGTTGTTTTTTTTTTAACAAAAGAAATAGGTATGTTACATAAGTTTCAAAATGAGAAAAAGTATTATTTCTTTTTTACAAATAAATAATATCTTAGCATACAAACATGTCCATATGTCTGTATGTAAATAGCGTACATATAATAGTTTTAAGTATATTTTAAGCACATTTTTTTATAAAAACATTATCTTAATAAAATATGCATAAATAAATAAATAACAATAAACAGTGAAAAGTCAATGAAAGAGCATTAAATCAGTAAGCGTGTTCTCATTTTTAGTTAACTACAAAAATAAACAGAGATTATTGCGGGTAAATTAGTTGGTACTGTGTTACTTTCATAATAATATTCAAATTTCCTCTTATACATGCGCATACTTCCAACATACATATATATTTCCAGTCCAGGACTCTATTTGTACAAAACAAATACTACATAAAAATGAGCAAACAAATTAGTGCGAAGGCATAACATGAACATTGGAATTGGAGTACGAATGTTTGTATGCGAAGGAGTATTTTCAACTACTTGCCTGGCGTCACTATAGTATGTACATATATATATTAGAGAAAAACATGAGAACATGTTAAAAAAAACTGTAAAATTTATAAAAAAAAAATAATCTCAAGTACTTATTCTCGATTCTGAGGAAGAAGAAAACTCTGGCCAAATTTCTTCAAACAAAAATTTGTTTACAATCTGAAATATTGAATGTTGTTATTTATTTTTAAGAATACTCCCGCGATTTTTTCGAAAAATTCTTATCCACAAAATTTGCAGCTTCTAGTCCACCCTAATACACATTTTCTATCGAATAATATGCAGAAACCAACAAAAAAATACATATTTTGCCCTCAACTCAACTATCCTTGCTTACTTTGCCACATTTTCTCCAAATGTATACACATACATACATAAGCAAACAATCGATAGAGCAAGTATCTATGCACTTAGTTCATATTGTTGAGTATACCAATTCAAAAGCCGTCGAGTATGATGAAGTTTTCGGGTTAATTGATGAAGCTTATGCTTCATTTCCGTATCCGTTTGTGGCATAAGACAAATGGTGTATACAGACAGCATCCTAAAACAGAGGACTACTGAACGCATGTGTCCTACACTTTTGGATGATGGTAGCTAATAGCTGCTGAAGTGTTTGATAGGCGTAAAATTTCTTAAGCTTCACACTATTTACTTTCTGCACTGGCAGCTCTTCGGAGGGGCAGAAAGTATGGAAGAGAAATAAATGAACCATATTTTTGAACTCATTCATCATGAGTTCGGCATACACTAAGGTGCTCGGTAAACAAACTAAGCTCCGCACTGACTTGTTACGCTTCGAATACCAAAAATAAAATTACATACTTGTGTTATTATCCGATCTCTTTTGTTTTTTTTTCGCATTTTTGTTTCCCGTTTACATAGGCGGGTGCGAAGTCGTCGTCTAGCGGATCACAATATGTGTGGTAAGCACATTATTAAAAATGTAAATTTAATTTAGCGTAAGGATTAAGCTTGTGCTTGTGAGGTATGCAAATGTCATGTTAAACAATTTCGAAATTATTAAACTTTTCATTTTCGATAGCAAAAATTAGAAAATTGATGACATATTTTGTGCGAATCTACGTTTTTATAAATTAAAACATTTTACTACTTCCAAAGAATCGGAGAAGAATTATTTTAAAACAGTTTGTGTTTTGGAATCTACGCTTTCCAACACTCAAAATTTTATAAAATTCGTTTAAATATTATAGAAGTAAATATTTGACTAAGCATCCGTTGTTAGAATTCGCTGTACAATTCGACAATTTTCGTTTTATCTCGCACAGAATATTGATATATCGATGACACTGGTGTCAATATTTTTGTTTCAATCATATTTGAAACAGATGCTACTAATTCGACTTGAACTCATTGTCAATATTCCCATATTTAACACTAAAAAAAGCAATGAAAACGTTGAAACCAAATATTGATTGTAGTTAAACAAAAGCGTTTTCAAAGCTAAACAAAGATGTATTATTTTCTCCTTTTTCTTCAAACAAATTTCCAATATCAGCGTTTTGGCTATTCATAGTTTCTGCGCATGTAAACAAAAGGGGGTTCAAAATCGAAATGCTATCAATCCAGCTAGTCCAAACTCTTTGTGCACGATTAAAGCAAAAAACTGTATGAGGTGTTGCAGTTTATTTTTATGTTTTAGTTTAGACTTTGCCGGGAAACTTTTAGCAGATTTTTTTGGAGCCCATCATCTAAAGCTTAGGCTATTGGATTTGTGTGAATTGGTGCAATAGATGGTTAGCAGTGTGCATTGTGCAGTATGGTCAACTACGGAATGTTTTTCGTACTTTTTTTAAAAAGCTAACATGCTGCCACACATGCATGAATTTGAACTCGATATTATGTTTGTATTTGTCGTCTGTCTCGCGTTGATGTGTTATTTGTCCAACACTCCGTGTTGCCGAGTTGAGCGGGAAGCTGGCTCAAAGTAAACAATTTTTGGTTTTAAATCTTATTTTGATAGAAGTCCTAAAAATTACAGAGAAAAGTGATAAAATTTGAACTCTCATTGAAATTCTTCAAAAGATTGTTAAAAAAACATAAAAACTTTTCTGGTTTTCGTCTAAAATTTAAGATTTTGAAAATAGTAGTAAGTTAATATTATAGCCTTTACCCTGGGTTAATTCCTTTGCACTAGTTTTAAGAAAAAACTAAACTGTTAAACTGTTTATTTTAAAAGTCGTGTCAAGGTCATACTTCTTATCCCACGCTAGAACTCCATTCATCAACCATTTTGTAATCGCGGCGGAATCAGCAAACAATCTATGTAGGTATATGTACCTATGTATAATATTTTCTTATTTATGTCGTATGTAGGCAGGTGTATGTATTTAAAAAATTTGCTCTTATTCAAATACTAGTTTGAAAGGTTAACTACTTTAAGTTACATACTAGATACATATGTATATACATACATATTGCATATATGTAACAGCAGACATAAAGGTGAAGGTAGAAAAAATAAGAAAATGAAATTCAAAAATCTGTAAGATATTTTATCGTTTGGGTCAAAATAAAGATACGCAAAGACCAATACACATCTAAATTAGCTGCTAACTTCGTCTCATTCATTCTTTAAAAGAAGACTGTAATCACCAAAAAAATTAAGTTAAAAATTATGCCTCATTCCTGCTAGTTTGTATACAGGGATAAGATGAAGTAGAGTAATCTCAATTATTTCTTCAAACCGATCCTCTATCATACACTAATAACCTATCGGCGTTAAGAAATTCTCAACTTTGCGGTTCGCAATACAGCTGGGTATAAAAATTGAAAGTAGGATATCCGGAATCCGAGTGTAGTCTTGAGAGGCGACCACTTTATAAAAACTATTTTGAAACATTGTTTGGCCATAATTAGGAGCCATGACCCGCAGCATATGAGCACGCACTGCTACCCAATCGGCGACAACAGCCTCCGAATACCAATGGTTAAATATAATAATTCTGAAATAAAAAAACTTTATGGTGATCATTGTACATGATGGCAGATGAGTGTCAGTCTTAGCTAAGATGACGCTTCTTCTAGCTATAAAACGCGTGCCTTCTTATTTGACTTCGAGTGGGCAAAACTACAAGGCGGTTTGTCCTTTGAACTCTCTCTGCATTGGAAATTAACTATCGGACATAGTTGTCATCCTCTATCATCGTTTCTCGCTTGAACAACTCGGCAATTGATTTCAATTCTATATCGCCCCTGTTTTGAATGTTACACATACCTACATACGTGTATGTGCATTCATCCAAATGTGCTTCAAGCTGTATTTCGCTTTTCGTGAAATTTTTTAACAATAGACGTAGACAAATCTGTTTTTGCCATTTGGTGTACGTGTATGCCAATGTCTAAACATCTGCAGGGAGTATTCGATGTGATCTACTTTTCTACCTTAGTCATGTCTTCCCGAAATATGCACCAATATGGAAATAGATGGATCAAAATCCCCACATAAAAGTATTGTAAAGATTAGTATTATTTGCATTCAAAGAATTTTAAGTGAAAACGCAAAAACATTTCTGCCAAACTAAGGAGAAGAAAAAAGCATTACAATAAAATTAACATTACTAAATCGGGCAATTAGACACCACATGCCCATTGAAGACTTCACACGAAACGGTAAACTGCTGTAGCAATAGAGAATGTCTGGAGCAAATTTTGCTGAACTGCCACGCTACCAACCAGTGCAACAACAACAACCATAATGTTATTGGGCATAATGAAACGAAAAAAATAAACACAAATGATTTGTTGAAAGATGAAAGCCACAAATTGATGAATGGTGCGTAATGCGTTGAAAGGCAAATGAACAGTCGGAACGATGAATCGACTAGAAGAAAAATGGAAGGTGGAGGTTGTGCATGAATTGAAGTTGCCATTTTAAGTACATTGACACTATTTTTATTTATGTACCGTAAATGTTTTTGAAATATTATATGTAAGTAAGACAAGTAGGTATAGTTATAACAATTATTAAATCTGGCCAAATTCATCAGTTTTCTGACTTTTTCTAATTTCATTAAACCTTATGTTATTCTTCTTCTTCATTTGCGTAGGCACCGCTTACGTGAATATAGTCAAATCAACAATAGCGCGCCATTCGGTTTTTCTGTTCGCTGTTTGATGCCAATTGGAAATACCGGCGGGTACTGCATAGATTTCCAAATTAGTAATATTAATTTGGATACATTTTCCTTAAAATTTCTCTTTTATGAAAACTCATTAAAACTCCTTTTCTTGGAAGAAGAGGAACTTCCACACATGCTGATTTCTTATTAACTAATGAGCATGAATTACTTATAGTAAAATTTAGTATAGTTCATGCTCTCCAATTCCTGCACATATAAATTGCATTGAAAACACCTGTATTCCTATAATCTGCACATTTTTTAAACAATTGCTCTACTTAATTCAGCTCGCAACTGTTAATTTGTATTGCATAAATGAGTGGTGCCACATCGGAAAAATCTGGCTTTAAAACAGGTCCACCTCCAACTTAAACCTTTGCCATCGTAACCCACAACCCACTGAAAACTTCCATCCACAGCTAAGAATCGAGGCGGCAGCCAAGCTCACGTACATACATACATCTGTACATATGTATATAACCCATACAAACACTACAGTGCTATTGCCCGGCTGACTCCGTCTTGATGCATGACAAAATCTCACTTCACTCACTGCTGAGCCATGATTTGTACTCACGAGGCACAAGACACACTGCATGAATTATTGTACAAAAACACAAAAAATAAACAAATATATATGAGTGTATAAAAACAGCTACAGGCACCTAGCCATCCATCCAGCCATCCATTCATCCATCTGAGATTGTGGCAACGCATTAATTAAAGCCCAGAATAGGCAACACGGTGCAAGCACTTCAACGTTCAACTCCGCGCCACCGTCGGCAATTGATAGCAATTCTATATCGCCCCTGTTTTGAATGTTACACATACGTGTATGTACATTCATCCAAATGTGCATACATAATTTACGCGCATAGAAATTGCACTTAAATTGCAGCTAAAAGCATTGCCATTGCTGCATCATCGCTATGTGTCTGGAGATTCACAAAAATCTGCACGTGTCTACGCACACTTGAAAGTGAATTTCGCTAACATCGGACTACTTTTCAACCAGCCAAATTTGAATAGGCATAAAATTGGTTGTGACTCAAAGTACCCTCAAACATACATACTCGTGCATACATATATACATCTATAAGAACTAATAAAATCTTATTATTTCAACATATGTATGTACATACACGTATGTACCTTAATTCGGAAATAAACAGTTCTAAGCAATTTAGACAAGATGGAAGCATGTGACGAAATCACCTCAATTATTGCCTTAATCAGCGGGTACTAAATCGAAAACTTTTAGAACTTGAGTGATTTCTTCCATCCAGACAACGTAACGGGAGGTTTAGGAAACGGACAGTTTCGACGGGGTCGAACCAGAAGGAAAGGAGTTTAGACGAGTTGGTTTTAGATTGCCTGCAAAAAGCGGTCTAGTGTCGTGTGGGGTCTCATTGCATGTTGTCTCTTTATTCGATGAACAGGTCATCCATCATTTGCGAGACGGAGCTGATGAGCGACTTGTAGAGTTTAGTTTTGTTTTGTCGAGAGAGGACTTTACCAGGTGTGTTTGTTGAAGTTTGCCGGTTTTTTCGATAAAGAAAACACTTAATTTTCAGAGGAATCTCAAAATTTTTTTATTCAAACTATTGACCATTGGTTTCTACACATTTCGCCCATCTCTCAGGCAAATTATGGATACCATTCCAAAAAAACTTTTTCTCTTTCGAGGCAAACCATTCGACGAGCCATTTTTCGACTTCTTCAAAATTAGCGAAGCACTGCTCTGCAAGGGAGTGTCCCATCGATGCGAAAAGGTAATAGTCGGAAGGGGCGAGGTCTGGAGAGTACGGCGGGTGCCATAATTTTTCCCAATTAAGTGTTTTTAATGTGTCTTGCACCAGTTTAGCGGTATGAGACGGCGCGTTGTCATGTTGCAAGATAACTTTGCCATGTCTGCGGGCCCATTCCGACCGTTTTTCGATCAACGCATGATTCAAATTGATCATTTGTTGTCGGTAGCGATCTGTGTTCACCGTTTCACCAGGTTTTTTTTAAGGTTAGGTCCATTTTTCGTCCCCCGTGACAATTCGATGCAGAAAAGATTTCCTTTCGAATCGTTGAAGCAGCATGTCACAAACGGTTTTTCGATTTTCCATTTGTCTATCGTTCAGCTGGTGTGGCACCCATTTTCCATACTTCTGCATCTTTCCCATGGCTTTTAAACGTTGGCAAATTTCTCCTCGAGTCACATGTAGTGTTTCTGCCAATTTTTGTTGCGATTGGGTTGGATCAACATGCAATTCCTCGTCTTCGAACTTTTTCGCTGCACCAGTATGTTCATTGTCTGTCAAATCGAAATCTCCACTTTTAAATTGACGAAACCATGTATCACATGTTCTAATCACTGGAGCATGTTCACCATGAGTTTCTACCAGCAACCGGTAAGCTTCAGCTGCTTTTTTCTTTTGATGAAATGAGGTAAACAAATATGACGCTATTATTTTGGCGGAATGTGACTTACGTATTTTTGTAGGTTAATGTCGATGGAAAAAAATTACACATATGCCAAAACATAGAAATTTATACATATTGCTAGCGACATCTACTAGTAAAACCGGCAAACTTCAACTAACTTTTACTTTTCAATTATATACTCAGTTTCCAGATTTCCAGGCTGAAATTGGTATTCGTGTTTATGATGGTTTCTAAATATATGAAAACGCCAAAACTTTCAAAGTTATGACTGTCAACTGCGACGCAAATGCGCTGCCGGTTTGGTTGATTCAGAAGATACTTCGCCCGGTCCTCAGTCATTACCAGAACCGTTTCCCTCGCTTCTTTATCCAGTCTGTAAAAAGCATAACTTCCGACGCAGTATCTTCTCTATTTTGAAGCTCATACATAATATTTTCTCAGCATGAGTTACCGTGTATGAAGTTTGGTGCTGAATGTTTCAGATGGGTCCTACTCAATTCTGACGGATCTTTTTGTGTTATATATAAAAATATTTGTCATGCTTGAAAGAAGGTTCCATGCGGCAGTGGTTAAAATTATTAAAACCAATTTTCAAAATAATTTTGGTGCGCCAGTACAAAATCCCCAGGTTTTTTTATTTTCCAGCTGTGTGTAATCAATGGTAAATTTGGTGTGAGATTTCTCACGTTGTTGCTGCTGGGTTGACATTCAAATACGAAAGGGCAGATTTAGATGGAATTCACACAAAAACATAAGTTCTCAAGTATACGCAAACATTCATAAATAAGCACAGGTATAACATACGTACACGTATGTATATATGTACATATGGTATGTATGCATGTACACATACAATTAGATCGCATGCTGCACACTTACTTCGTGGCATCACGCCGTGGTATCCGACGGCAGTGATGACTACGTTAACCGTTACAGAACCATTCCCCCATTGTGCACATATATACATACATACATGGATATGTATCTACTTACATATATACAAATGTATGTACGAGTTAAAAAAGACTTGTATGAAAGACTTTCATAATAAAAAAGAAAAAAGTACAAAATGTATAGTAAAAACCAAAAACAACAACAAAAAATTAAGTGTTGCATAAGTGCTAAAGTGCAACAAAATTTTGCAACCATTTCAAATGATAAGCACGTTTATTATCATTATAGGTACGGATAGTGAGGACATGTCAATTACAACCGTACACACATATGTATGTATAATAAATAGAAAACTAAAAAATATGTAGAAAGAAATAAGGAAGAGCTTCATTAGAAAATCCGCTAATACTTTGTGTTTAATGGTTACGCCGTGGACGCCTCATCGTCTATGCTAGACTCCTTTGACAAATTCGGCAACTCAAATTTTGCATGTTTCGTTTTCAAACTTCACCGCGAGAAGACTTTGTGAAATACGATTTTTACTTAAACTGGTTGCTTTGACGATTCTATACGAAAAAAAATCCTTTTTAATTTAAGTAACGGAACTCGGCTGTTGCAGACATTAATGTAGAAGAGCTCGTCATAGGTCTCCTAGCCTGAATCTAGACAGAGAAAAAAATAGCTACATACGTGTAAATAAACTTAATACGGTCGTCCACTTAACACTTTTATTTGTATTTCAGCAGCTAGTATATGAACCTTCCAAAAATTCAATAGACCTCCGGTGTCCATTTAAAACTATGCTTTTTTGATAACTAAACCTTCAAAGTCAGTATTTGACTATTTATCCTTGGTTTTAATGAAGTAGCCCAAACAGAAGTAGGCATACTTTATCCCATCTATATCCCACCTCGATTGGATGATTCTAGCCACATACATATGTGCAATACGAAAATGGGTGGAGGCAGTAACCAAAGTCCGTATAAGTGCATACATATATACACATATACAAGTTTAAATTTATGAATAAATAAATAAAAGAATAAATAAATAAACAACATTTTGCACTCAATGCAAAACAACAGCAATACGAGTACTTAGCTACAGTCTACAGCAACAACAACAGTATCAACAATGCATTCAAATATACATACATACGAGTAATATGTATGTGATCGTATGAAGGTTTGTTTCGTTGAAAATCTTGCAAACACATAAACGATGGATGAATCCACACGCCACAGCCACACAGCTTCTACTTCAGCAACACCAACAACAACACCAATAATTTATTATGCGAGGTTCGTGTGCTCAGGTTTTCTGAATCTATTATTTTAAAGCAGCAAACCAGTAATCTGCTGAATGGCAAAATGACGGAATGACGGAATGGCTGGCGGCTGTATGGCATGATGGCTTAAACTGAAAAGACTCATGAAGCGTGAAAACTCCACAACATCCCAGCAGCAAATTTCGTCACTACTGATTTTAGTAATATGAAGTAGTAATCTATAATGCGTGGTCGCTGCGATTTCGTTTTCGATGATTTTTTTTCGCAGAATGACAACATGTTGAAACTAAAGAATTTACACATTATTTAAATGGAATGCAAGACTTCGGTTTTACTCTGTAAATTGATACGATTTAATATTTTTTTAGTCGCGGCACAACAGCGAGGCGGGGTAAAAAAATTACTTTGCAATCTTCAATTAAAAATTAATTAATTTAAATTAAAATAATTATAAAAAATACATACGGTTTATTGTTGTTAATTAGGTATTCAAAGCGACACGAAAAGTGGCTTAATAAGGCCGGGATGCAAAATATTTTAAATATAATATAAACAATTCTGAGCCAATTTTTGGGAACGAAGTTTTTAGTGAAATATTGTTGAAAATACTGAAAATATGGAAATCAGTGAAAATCGGCGAAAATTGGAGCAGTTTTATTCATAGTTTGAACAATAGAAGTGAAAGTTTAGTTAAAAATTTATTACTCTGGCGAATGGAGAGCAATATACATATCAAGAAAAAATTTCAATAAGTTGCTTTCGTTGGTTGGTTTCCCTTGTTGAATGAAATCAATATACTCGTATGTATGTATATATATATTATATTTATATTCATATTAATTTTTAAAGAATAAATAAAATCAGTTTGCATTTTTATTTTCAATGTTTTATTTAGGTTGGCTTACTTTAGTAAAAAAAAAAATAAATGTAAGTTGCACACATTACCACTTCCATGATAATGTACAATGAAGTAGTAAGCTGTACACATTACCTCTTCGCTTGCAATTCACAATGGACTGGTAAGTTGCTCTTATGAACACTTGGCTTGCAAAAGCTAAAGAAGTGGTAAATTGTCTTGGTGAACTCTTCGTTAGAAAATGGCAGTCAAGTGGTAATGCATGAATTTTCAAACACAAGTCCTGTACAAAATATAATCGATCCTGGAGGTTGTCGAATACAGTAAATGTAACTTACTACTTCTTTGGAAAGCCATTATCATCCGCTACTGGGATGTTCCCCACAATTTTGTGCCTAACCAGCAAAATATATGTGTATATACAATACGTTGCACAGATTAGTATATAACAAGTATGAAATATGAAAACCAAGTAGGAAAAGGTAAGGTTCACTAGCATGCTAAGAAAAATTGGTACCTGAAAACATCGCTTACATGAAAAGCCTAAAAGTAAGGTTACAATATCCAAACGAAAACGCACATGAACAGTTTCCTTACAAGAAATGGCAAATGGAAAGGAAAGAAAGAAGCCTTACATTTGCTATGGCATCATCGTGTTATCGTGTTTCAGCGATCAATTTAGGGATCAAAGACATAGTTTTCACTTTACCTCATCGTTTTCAAGACCTTATTTTTTGCTGCTAGGTACATACATATGTAACTAAAGGGTTTTCCAATAGGAATGATATGTTTTCTAAGTGTTGTTTTGGCCATTTTTAATACATCGTGGTCTGTCATTTTTTTCATTGCATTCAGTAATCGTTACAATTTCATCACGCCAAAATATACATATGCAAGAACAACGTTTACAAACAACAACTTGCAAACGATAACGATTTTTTAAGAAAATCATCATCGACAAAACTGTCGATTCTGGTGCGAAGAAAATCCACAAATTATTCATGAACAACCATTACATTGGTCTGGTGGAATCATCGTACTTTTTTCGAAATGAAGCTAGTATCACCGTTACTGTCAATGGTGAGCGGTATAGATCGATGATAACCAACTTTTGATGGCCACAATTGAAAGAAGTTGATGCTCAAAAATTGAGTTCATCGAAGTCTTTCCTGCAACAGAAGTCGTGGAGGCCATTTGAATGATGTTATATTCAAAACTTAATTGTATCGATTGTACTTCACATTAAATAAAAAATATTTGAATTTCTTTAACAATTAGTGTGTAAACCCTACACTTATACACTTTCCCACTTACATAAGTTCATAAATACAAAGATACTTGTGTTTATACTTATGTACGTGAGTGAAAAGCATTCAATGCCAAGATATGGAACCAGGTGTCGCGCGTTGCTCGAACATAAACGAAGTAGGTCCACTGTCCGCTGATTTGTTGTGCACTGAACCTCGCTGTCATCTGGTGAGCGTACTTTATGCCTGACGACTTGAGGATTTGCTGCGGTTTTGGTGGCAGTCGCAGTCCTGTTGCAGATTAAAGGGTAACAGGCTGTCGAATGTTTCTCTCAGCAACTTTGGCTTGTTCATTGTCGGAATTTTGGCGTGATTGACCTTCGCATTCAATTCAAGCCGAAACTCCTTCGTCCAGTCGGTGAACCGGGTAGCTGAGAAATTCGCTTATAAACGTGGTAATTGCTGTGTTGGCAAGAAATACAAAAGGTCTGGTCAGATACCAATATCGAGACATCATTAGCATATGAGCGAAACGCTCTGTGGTGATCGAGATGTAAAAGTAAAACAATAGCGGAGAGAAGACTTCAACATTTTCAACCCCGATGGTAATGAGGATCCCTTGGAGTATTGTTAGTGTTGTCGGACGGATTGAGGACGCTGGACATAATTTCGTCAGCAGCATGCTTATTCTGTTAGGCGGCTGGATTTGGAAGCTTATGCACTTCAAATAACCCCCCGAACTTCCATGTTTGACAGCTTGCACTGACGGTGGCATATTTATCTTTTTTCCTGTCAACCGAAAAGTAGTGTAAGAAGCTCGCGCACTTCTTCGGGTCCGACGAGTCTTATCTACGCTCTACTTTTACGTACTTAACATGTCCATGTAAACCCACCTATCTCACCACTCTTCCTCTGCTCCGCATCCGTCGAAACAGTTCGTTTCTTGGACCGCAGCAGCACCACTTCTACTAGCTTCACCTTCATCTTTTCACAAAAAAGAACCCAATCACTACAATAATTTTATTTTTCCGCATTACTGATTTTGTAAGGACAAAATGCTGGTTCCTGCTTCTAAAGGAATCTTCCTTCGCCTTGCGTCGTTCTCGTTCTCGTGCATTATGACCCTCGATATCCCATAAAAAATGAAAGATTCTATTTTGTCGCCGAAGTGGAATTTTTATTTATTTCAAATAATTAGGCGTTGGAACAATTTGGTTTGTTTTTGAAGACACTTTGCCTGGAAATTCCTTGGTTTTACAAATATGTATAGCATAAGTATAAGCAAAATATAAATTTATTTAAATACAAAAAAAAAGAAATACAAATTTAAGAGTATGGTGTTTAAAATGTTGTTCAATAAAGGGGAATCCTTTAGCACTAATCATTGAGGCGAACTTTTGTTTTTGAAGTTTATTTTTGTATATATGCAAGTACCTATGTATGTATGTATGTAGATGTATAAGTTTTTCATATGCATTTTTATATGCTTTATAATTATGTATTTTTGTTGTATTTAATTTATAAAATTAGAATAACAAAATAAAAACAATAATTTTAATGATAGTATTTTGTCTGACTTAACCCGCGCGTATGTATGTGCATAAATGTGTTTTGCAAAAATAAGACATGGATGGTCGATTTGGGTTCATATTAGTTAAACGCAACTTGCTATTTCATGCTAATTATTGATATTTATTTTACTTCTCTCATTTCACCAATTCAAAACAAATTTTGAAAGATGACATTTTTTCGATATTTTATGTTGATTTTACTTGACTTTTACAATTTTTTGTGTATTTTTTATGTTTTTTCTTTAAAACTTCCGCACTTCAAATCTAATTCGCTTAACATCTAGAAATTAATCATTGCCAAATGTACTTTTCATGCACATTTCAATTTTTCTTGTTCTTTTTTCTTTTTTGAAATAATAGCGATTTGTCTTTGAAGCTAATCAAGACTTCTTTCTATTGTTAGATAAAATTTCTTTTTATATTTTTCAATTCAGTTATTTCATTCATTGTGTTTTATTATGTTTTTCTGGTCATGTACAGACCGTTTTTGTATAAATTTTGCGATTTTTTTGTTTTTTTTTATTGTTTTTTATTCTGCCAGTCAGCGATCACGCCTGACATATTTTCGTTAGTTTGTTTGTTTAAAGTAGCAAAAAATCGATAAACTTTTTTCTTTGAGCTCTAATACACAAGCAAATCTAAATCTTCTGATTGTTTTTAAGTTTTCTTACATTCAGCGAGTGATGCGATATAATAAAAAAAAAGCTGCTTTCTTTAGGTTCTTTTGGTATTTCACATTTAAACCGATTTTAACTTCACTCGATATTTTTCAATTTTTTTGTTTGAATATGCTTTTGCAATTTTTTTGTCATTTTCTTTAATTATTTCTTTCTCACATATATATGTATGTATATTACTTTTGTTTTCCATACATATAGGCTGCACTTCCCTTTAATTGAACAGAAAGTCTTTATCATTTCAATTTTAATTCAAAAATTATTTTCTAGCTGATTTATCGTACGATAATCGGTTTTCACTTGATCTCAAGCCATACAAACAAGCATACTTCAAGTAAATGACGAAAACAAATTTTTATTCAAGTGAAAAATATGAAAATTTGGTATTGTTGGCAATGCTTGTAAGAGTTTAGTTTGGTTTGGTTGGTGTTGATGATAGAAATAGTTGAAAATTACTTCATCACAGCAGTAAATTAATCAGAAATGTTCAAAATTTGAAGAAAAAAATTAGAATTCTTAAGTCAATTGCAATTTAGCAGTATAATCCGTTAGTGACGGTTTCTTTATACAACAAATTTACACAATTTGCAAATGAACGAAAAAGTTTAGTAACTTCATATATTACTATTATGTATTGTAATTTATTTTAAGAAGTAATTAGTTGGTTGGCTCCGCAACACGGTGGACCTGGAGTACAGCAACGGCTTCCTCGACCTTAGCCTTCAATGCCTCTTGATCTTCCAGCATATGTAGTAACTCGGAGTTCTCGATTTCGAGCAACATACCGGTAATTTTTCCGGCCATCAATGGATGCATGCGCTCGATCATTGGGTACAAACGTTCACCCAAGATTTGTTTTTGCTCCTGCGGTTTGGCGTTTGCCAACAAAGATGCAATTAATTTTTCTTGTCCTGAAATTAAAACAAACAAAAAAAAAATTGGTTGATATTGACATATTTCAAAAATGTATAACCTTAATGCATTTAACACATTCGCAAATGGAAACTTTACTTACCCTTTTGGTGCATTGGCTGCACTTGAGGTTGTTGCTGAACGGGCTGTGGTGGTGGATTGCGCATATTGGATGTGTACTTGTAGTTAGCAGCACGTTGTTGAGCACCGCCAGCAGTGATTGGAGCTCCGGCCATCGGAATATTTCCGCCAGCAACTGTTTGTTGGCCTGTGATAGCGCGTGCGCCGGTATTACGCATGGTGTTGGCAGCAGCGGCTGCATGAGCGCCTTGAACTGCCTGCGGTTGTCCACGACCAGCTGCGGCTGTTGGGCGGAACTGTGCAGTTCCGGTTGCTGCCATAGCGGCGGCAGCGTTTTGGAAACCACTAGCAGCAGCTGCTCCTCCGGCTTGTGTAACTCCTTGAACGCCCGCGGCAGGACGTACTTGTGGTGCCCAGCGTGGTGTATTACGAATTGGCTGAGTCACTTGAGGACCGAAGAAACGTTGTCCTGGTGCCATGGTCGGCACAAAGAAGCCACCAGCTGTATTTGGCGGGAAGATCTGGCCCAATTGTTGCATGCGCATACCAGACATGTGACGCATGTACTGTGATGCTAAGTGTGCTTTGCGGTCTTCCTTGCGTTGAGCCAAAGCAACATACAGCGGTTTTGAACCAACTACACGTCCGTTAAGTTCGGTGACAGCGCAAGTAGCTTCGTTTGGTGAAATGAAGCAAACGAAACCAAAACCTTTAGAACGGCCTTCTTCGTCGGTCATTACCTTGGCAGAAGTAATAGTTCCAAACATAGAGAACTCTTTACGTAAGCGCTCATCATCAATGCTATCATCCAAATTCTTAACGTACAAGTTAACACCATACACCGATTCTTGACGTTTCTTTTTCAATTCCTCGAATTTACGTTTGAGCTCTTGTTGGCGTTCAGCCTTCTTTTGGGCACGAGCCACATACAAAACTTTTCCCTCGCCCATTTCCTTGGTATTCAAAGCGTCGACAGCAGCCTCAGCAGCTTCGGTAGTCTCGTAGGCAACAAATCCAAAGCCTTTGCTTTTGCCATCATCTTTTAGCATGACCTGAAATAGACAAAGAGAATTGTTTAAATACTCTCAAATTAGAAAACCTAAATACGTAAATCTAAAACATTTATCAGTCCAACTGGTTGTAAGTCTTCAACTTTTGTCAAATGCATTAAAGACGCAATCAACATGGTAAGTACAGAATCTGGAGGTTACTCTTACAGCAGCGAATCTTAATCACTTGACAAGATAACCAAGCGACCAATGGGTTATGAGCTGTGTGAATCTATAGATAATTATTTAATTGACTTCTCTAAATTCGGATTTTATGAACTCTTATGATTCATCAACTTTTGTCAAATGCATTAAAGACGCAATCAACATGGTAAGTACAGAATCTGGAGGTTACTCTTACAGCAGCGAATCTTAATCACTTGACAAGACAACCAAGCGACCAATGGGTTATGAGCTGTGTGAATCTATAGATAATTATTTAATTGACTTCTCTAAAATCGGATTTTATGAACTCTTATGATTCATCAACTTTTGTCAAATGCATTAAAGACGCAATCAACATGGTAAGTACAGAATCTGGAGGTTACTCTTACAGCAGCGAATCTTAATCACTTGACAAGACAACCAAGCGACCAATGGGTTATGAGCTGTGTGAATCTATAGATAATTATTTAATTGACTTCTCTAAATTCGGATTTTATGAACTCTTATGATTCATCAACTTTTGTCAAATGCATTAAAGACGCAATCATTACATACTTTTCTATTAATTATTCGCTACACATATGTATACATAACTATTTTGAAAAGAACACTAGCTTACCTTGTAGCTCGTTATTTTTCCATATGGTTCAAACAGGTCCTTCAATTTTTCATCATCAAAGTCCTCGCCAAAATTTTTCACATAAACATTTGTGAACAACTTGGCTTTTTCGCCCAGTTCCTTCTCACGTTCTTTACGTGGGATGAATTTACCGACGTATACCTTCTTGGCATTTAACAACATACCATTAACCTTCTCAATAGAGGTATTTGCTGCCTCTTCGGTCTCAAAATGGACAAAACCATACCCCTTGGAATTACCTTTTTCGTCGGTTGCCACTTTACAACTCAATATATTACCAAAAGCCGAAAAAGTATCATAGATGGCTTTGTTATCAATGCTCTTGTCAAGGTTCTTTATAAAAACATTTCCAACGCCAGAGCGACGCAATGAAGGATCGCGTTGAGACCACATAATGCGTATTGGCTTATTCCGAATCAAATCAAAATTCATAGTATCCAAAGCGCGTTCGGCTGTATAATGAAATAGACAAAGAGAAAAAAATAATTTTTTGATTTCCAATTTCAGGGTAAATTTTACTTTCAGTATTCGTTTATGACGTTTTAAGGTTGACAACTTTAATTAATATTAAAAATCTATCAATTCCAAGCCAAACTGTAATGTGTAACAATTTCCAAGTGTAAGTATAATATTAAATTTCAAGCAGATATTATATCCATAATTTAAGATAAAAAAAAACGCTACGAGTTATGAACTTGGCCAAGTTTTTTGTTCACCTACTAATGATGCCATTTACAACGAATTGTCAATCAAACAGCATGGTAAGTAAGGCGAATTTTGATCTTGCATTTTAAGTATAGTCCGCGAATGATAAATCGCTAACTAATTACCAAAAATGCTATGTAATATGCAATTATATAAAATAGAGGGAAATGTATAAATGTAAAAAGAGAGTACTTATAAATCTGCATGCTTGTAATTATCATGTATTCCACGTACCGGAATGTCAACGTAAGCACCTTAACCATAACTTAAATGTATACTATGAAAAGATTGTATACGAAATCGTAGTACCATATACATATAAGATTTTTTGTGGATAATATACTAGCATTAACGTGGTCGACACATGCAATATTACCACACAATGATTTTCAACGAAATTTCCTATAAAATAGTATATATGTTTTTACATATAGATATTTCATTTAACATGTTGCCACAGAGCATTGTATGAAAGATATCCATGTATAAATCGTTTTGGGTGTACAAGTGAAAGTTAAAAAACCAATGAAGTTCGCCTCTGCGTTTACCAAGTTTTTTTAATTGAAAACGTAACAATAATTTTTATGTATTTAAGGAATTCGAAAGAAAGAAAATTAGATATGGATATAAGAAATGGAAAGTATTTATAATTTACAGAAAAATATGTATGTATAATTTTGTACTACAATGAATGTCATGGCATTGGTATAAATAAAAAATTTTACACAAACAAAAAAGAAAACGTGGAAATATATAAATATAACGGAAACATAGGTGACAAAGAAGTTTTTTTTTGTTTCCTTTTCCAGCCTGGAATGTAAAATATTCCAGTACAATCACATTTCACCACCAAGGAATAATAGCTGATAATTGAATATGGCCGACCTATGGTGAAAATTTTACAATGCTACCAGATCTATTAAAGTTATAAAACTCATATTTGCTAATTCTTATACTTAAATATCTTCACTTATGTTTGGAGTAATAGTAAATATTATTGCATTATATTTACAGAGATTAAAGAAATGTAACATTTAGGGCATTTATACTTTAAAAGTTGACGTATCAGACATCACATTTTTCACGCGTCAAATTAATCTACACATGTGTTTTTTAAATGTTACTCACCATCTGCCGGCTGCTGGAAATTTACATATGCGTATCCTAATGAGCGCCTCGTGATAACATCGCGACAAACACGAATCGATAATACCGGGCCAGCAGTGGAGAACTTTTCGAAAAGTCCCGCCTCATTTATATCTTGATGTAAATCGCCCACGTATAGCGACGCCATTTGGTAGTTGGGTCCACCCGAATTCATTTCTGCTCAATAGAATGAGATTTACTATAACCCTTTTATATGATCTTCTCCAATATCGTTAGAGAAAAATCTACACAAAAGAAAACTAAAGGAACTGCAAGTAAAAAAATGTATATAATGATTAATGTACACAAGAGTATAACATTTGTTGTAAAAGAAGAAAATATACTGGCAACTCTAATCAGTACACGTTTTTCATTTTTTGATGTGCGCCACTATTAGCCATCGATTCCAATTATTTTCTGGGATATTCTATAGCGAAATATATCTAAAGAACTAATTTCGAAAACTATTATTTTTCTTTTACAAGCTACCATTTGAATTTATTGCGTTTGGCGGTCAACATTTTCAATACACGTCATGCATGCCATTTAAACCTCATGTTCATGTATAAGCAATTGACTACGTCCACCATTTTTTTTTCTCCAGGTGCAATACTCGCCACGCAACAAGGGATTTTCACTTTCTTTAATATATTTAAACACATCACAGAAACTTCATTACTTACGTTTTTTTCACTTGCTCGATTTTTGCTACTTTTTGCAATTTTTTTGTTGGTTTTTTATTTATTTTATTTTTTTTTTTGGATTTTTAAATAATTTTTTTGTCACAAAAATATGTGAAAGTCGCGAGCTCGAATAACCGCACGACTGCTCACCACGTCGGACTCTACTCGACTCCACTCGTCCGTACTTCGGCTACTATTTATATCATTTTCATTTTACTCGTTCAAATACACAAAATAACGAATGACCACCATTTCCGAAATTCCAGGCAATCACGAAAAGCTTGAATGTCACAACGGCAAAACAAGCATTGTAAAACATTCTAAGGTGTCTACAGGCCCATGATGAAATAATATACAGGTGAAGTAAGTATAGTAGAAAGAGACTTTGACACTGCCCTAGCCTTAGCTCAACGTTGTATTTTCGAATTTGAAGAGAAAGGGGAGGAAAGAAACCAAAATTGGGGATTTCAGCGGTATTTATATAAATATTAAAAAAAATTAATAATTTTTTGAAAAATATATATGTATTCAAACATTATTTACATATATAATTGGCGCTTTATAACTGCTTTCAACCGAGCTCCCCCTCCTATTTATGATCTGCGTATTGATTTTTTCCCAACAAATGTAGAGACCAAGACTTAATTCTAAACTACCTCGAAAACATTTAACAAATTTGTATGAGAAGCTTTTCATGTCAGAAACACAATTAAAGGGCGTGACAGTCCCCGCCGAATGACGACCACAATTAGAAAAGGTAAAGTAAATTTTTTCATATGGATTTTCTATAATTTTGGATGTTGGTCGGGCAAGAAATTAAACCCAGTAACACACACAGTGGTCTGCTCTGAATCCGAGATCGATCATAGAAGGTCGCGGTTATACTTGCCTCTTACACTAAACAGCTTTAGATTTACCCATCAGCTGCTATAGATTACATAGACAATAGAGAAGGAAATTACTTATTTATTTAAAGTAATTAGTTCTTGATACAGACATAAGACTTGGAAGATAAAAGTTGGTGGAATGAGCATTAAAATTTTTGCTGAAACATTGGTTTTGCACGAACACGAACACGATAAGACTACTAATCAATTCAGTTTAAAATAATCTTCAAACATTGACTATGCCGTAATTAACAATTAACTTCCAACCACTGGATCCAAAGCGATATCAAATTAACTACAAAATTATTATATGAAACTAAACAAAATCTATGATCACCGATAGGTCAGTAACAATTTTCCCTTTCATTAAAAACGCGACACTGGCCAATTATAAAATGCATAAATCCATTTATTGTAAGTTTGTGTTTAACAAAACGTATGTTATATTCAATTCTTAACGCGTTATATTGTTCCCACTATAATTTTTTAAACAAAAAGTTTGAACAATACTTATTTATAACGAAATGTCGTAAAAAAAAAAACAATGAAATACCTCCAAAAATGCTCTTCTCAGTGATCAAAAACTTTAAATTCTCCCTTTTTTCTAAGATTTTTATTTAAATTAGCGATATTTGTTTTGCCATCCTGTTACAAACCAAACTTCATAAATTTGTTAATGTTTTAATATCTGTGTTTTCTCTGTTTATTTCAATGCGATAATGCGTTAAGAATTTTCATTTTGATTAATAGATAACTTCTATCTCTCCGATTTTGGACCGCATCATGGGTATTGCAAAAAATTTAGAATTTTATCTTAACATATTTCATTTCGCATGACACAATTTTAAAACTTCTTATTCATCAAAGTGGTTGCAGTGGTTTCAGAAACTTAAATTTAACCTAAATTTAAGTTAAAGGTAAATGCATTGTGAAAAAGAGAAAAAAATAGTATTCATAAGTTGCGAATTTTTTTTTAATCTAGGCCAATTTAAGTTTAGCATAAAGCAAATTGTCAACATTAATACCTTATGTATTTGGGAGAAGAAAGTGTTGCTGTTGTTGTTGTAGTAGCGGTTCATTAACCCCGCTTAGGACAGGCTTAATTAATCTACGTCGTCGAGGTCATCTAATGGGAGGTCCAGGAAACGTGCAGTTTCGACAAGATTGGACCAAAGGGAGAGGGGGGTTAGATATTTCGGCTTAAGGAAGCATGTAAAGAGGTGGTTAGTGTCGCGCGGAGACTCTTCACAGACCTAAGTTGTGCCAGAGTCACGCGGGTTTATCGAGGCAGCTCGAGCTTTCTGTCTGCAGTAGGAGGTGGTTTTATTCCGAGTAAGTCATTCACGGAAGGGAATCTTTGAAGGTGTTGACTGACTCGCGCTGAATGGCGTTCAGTAGCATCCCAATAGGAACTGCTTGCACAGAAACAACTCTCAAGACAGCCGGTTCTACGCACCGGAGTTGACCCCGATTTTATCCGGCCAAGGGCTGTTACCATTTCGGCGATCTAACCCCGTTTAGGTCAATAGGAGATGAAAAAGTACTTCACCTTAGCAAGTTGCAGTTTCGGAATAATGCTTATACAATGTTTCCACTACGGATTAAATTTTTAAATGTGAATAAATGTAACGAATCTCGTATGAAACTTGACCAATTTCGTAGCTCAATAGTTTATGAATTATAAAATTTTCATATACCCTTCATGAAGCATAGTAAAGTAAATGAACTGCCAAGTTGCTTTGATCCCAGCCTCAAACTTCTTTTCGTTCTATACTAAATATTTATTAAAAACTTATATATATATAAATTATATGTATACCTTTTTGAATAATAATTAATATTCAAATACATATATATATTTATGACTTATAAAATATTTAGTAACAGCCAAGAAATCACTTATTAAAAACAATCCATTAACTATCACTAGATATTTGCATTTTTGAAGAAAACTAAGTAGCTTTGCACTGACCTCCCCCACTCGGTATCGTTGCATTTAAATCAATACACTCCCCATTCTTGGCCCAGCTAGGAATTTTATGGGCTGAGATAAACATATTTTTTAACTTTATTGAATAAAAGAGATCTTAAATAATTACTGTCTTTTAATATACATTACCTTGTTTCCAAAGAAGAGTTACAGCACAGCAAATGAATAAGTTGAGATCAACACCGATTTGGGACTTTCCCTGTATTTTTTGTTGACGTTAGCGGTTATGATTGTATGTATTAATTGGAGTATTAAAAAATGTTCACAAATTTGAAATGCACATAAAATCGGATTTCGGATTAAAAAAAATATATTTGGCTAACGATCGAACATTTATTATTTTTTTTGCACAATCAAAATGCGAAAGGAAAAACGAGACATTTTTGAGTTGAGAATCAAACAAAATATTTTCTTTTTTTTGGTTGATTGCGTGAATTATTTTATTTGTTTTTTACAAACATGCAGAACGAAAACTACAATTTTTCCAAAATAATTTTCTCAAAAAAATATTTCTTGATATATTAAAAATTCGTTGAGTGCCTAGATTTAAAGTGGTTCCATGAGAAGTACATGAACACACAAGTGCATATTGTGTGTATGTAGTTGGGTATGTATATATATTTATGTAGGTAATAAACAACTTTACTGAAATTTCTTTCAATTGCGCCTTTTCTTACCCTTCTTCTTTTCAACCTTCTTCTTGCTGCGACGATATCCGCGAAACGCCCGTTGAATGATTTTTGCTGCGCGAGTCATCATGAATAGCATCACACGCTCTTCATGCTTGCGACGATCCTCCTCCTCTTTAGTTTTAACAATAGCCTCGTATTCCGCCTCTTCCCTTTGATACTCTATGAGGAATTCGTCAAATTGCCGCTTTTGTTCGTCATATTTTTCTTGCAGGTAGACATTCTCCTTGATTTTTTCGCCTATATTCTGGTCAAATTTTTTTACCAACGCTTGAAGTTGCAGAAGGAGTTTATTTCTGAAATACCAATACTTATGTATATTATTTCTCAAATTATGAATTGAGCTTTAGGACTTTACGGGAAAAGAAACCTCAATATATACATATGTACATACATACACATGTACTATACGCATCTCAAGTATGTATTGTACATACATACATATATGAACCGTTTACACTACCTGCTGTGAATTATTATAATTTCATCAAACTCAAATGATAATAATTCACAAAAATCTACATATACCTGAATGAAAAACTTGCACAGTACAATATAAATATGTATGAATTCTGCAACAACAGTAACAATAAGCTTAACCACTGTGGTACATTCATTCTTACAAACTATGTAAGTATGAATATATCTACCACAGTGGTTAAGCTTTCAAAGGACAATGCTATAACTGTAATGATACATTTAACCCAACTTTTAGTTACAAAACGCATTATATATGTATTATTCTTAAAATAAATATGTTTATAGATTAGATAAATAAGACGATATAATAAAAGTTTTTCCTTTATTCAAAAACTTGAAATCGGTATGTATGTATTTAATACTCTTTGCATTAGCCTGCTATTTTCAAAACTTTTTCGGAAAGAAAGTAATTGAACTTTCTGTATGCATTAATTTTTACGTTTTATGGAAAATCTGACATTCTTGAAGAAATTTCCCACTTGAATAAAAAGGTAAACGTTTCAATTTCTGTGTAGAAAAATGCTTACTCACTTCTCATCGCGGACCTCTTTTTCATGTGCGAGATTCTGCTTCAACATTTTTTCATAGGCCGCTTTTGTTTTCTCGAGCTCTTCCTCCAATTCCTTTTGTTTCAGAACGCTGGCCATATGAATGTTGTGAATTCGTCTACTCGATTTCACTCTGAAATATTATGATAGCCGATAACTTTAGGATTAGCGATGCATTCTACATGGACTCTTAGTTATCAATTTTAATATATATATGTTAATATACCTAACCAATATATTATGTACGTATGTATGTACACATATAGATACATATGTACTTACAATTCTTCCCTTATACGCACATTATTGTCCCATTTTTTATATGCCAAATCAGCCTCATATTTTTTAATTACACCATCCTTAGCGGCCAATTTCCAGCGTAAATTAATTTTTTGATTATGTAACTTGCCCTGGAATTCTAATTATATTATTTGTATCTCTATATGTAACACCGAATCAATCGCTCTACTACAGCTTACCCGCTATATTCTTCTTCATCTGTTCGTTATCATGATAAATCTGATGGATCTTTTTCTCCTTCGCCAATTCAGCAATTGCCGATTTACTTAATCGTTCCTCGGCTATGTTTTGTAAAAGCGTAAAGGCCTTCAGAAGCGACTTATCCTCCTCACCCAACTCGTCTAACCAGTCGGGCAACGTATGCAACATTTCGAAGTTCTCATGGAACATATCAATTAATTGTAACAATTGCAAATTTTCTTCGGGATTATATTTTTTATCATACGTTTTCTAAGGTACGGAAGAGGAAAATGAAAATACATATACAAATTAACACTAAAATCACCTTTAAAATTAAGAAGGCTTGTATTGCGTGCCAACATTTCTCATATTTAGTTCCTTTTAGGTGTCTTCTAACCGTCAATGGATTCTCCAATATTCGTGGTATCAGCAATGAAATCTTAAGTTTCTCAATAGATTCATTCACAATACGCATAACACTGGCTACCTGTGCGGCACGTTCGGCCGACATCTCAGCTGTCAAGGATAAAATTCATTCAGTTTTTAATTTCCAAATCCATCAACTGCACCTACCATTTTCATACTCGCTCCTTTTGTTCATGGTAAATTATTCTGGTTCGGTCGATTTTTAGTTTAGTTTAAAAATAATTGTGTAACTTGAAAACAAATATGAAAATAAATGCAAAATAATGAAATGGTTACTATAGAATTTTCTATTTACGAGTATGTACATAACTTGGTAGACCTATACATGTATACTCGTACACGTACGTAGATTTTTCTAACAGAGTTATAGAACGAAGCGTATTATTACTCGCTGCATAACCTCCGGCAAAATAAAATTTGTGTGCAATTATTTCGAAAAATTATTATTAGTAAAGATATGGAGATTAATAAGTCCGTTCCTAATTAGAATATTTTCAAGAAATATGACACACAAAATTTAGCAACTGTTTGATTTTCAAAAGTTACTCATGGTATTTTTTAAAGTTTGTGACAGTTCTTTTCTATTTAGAGATTAAAATAAAATTATTCCTTCTTTTATCATTTTTTACGGGTAATTCAATATTTATATTACTTTATTTAGTATCGATTAAATATTATGATACTTCAGTTAATTATTTTTAAACAAACATTTATTATTACATTTTATTTCAAATACATATACATCTCATTCAAACAAAGTTATATGCTACCTTGATTATATTTATGTAATTAGTTTCTTAAAAAACAAAATTAAATTGTATTTATAATACTCACAAATATTTGCCCTCAATCCAATTAAAATACATTTAGAGTTTCATGTTAAGATATATAGCTATTTTCCCCCATTTATATTTATTCTCATTTTTCAAACATAGGTTTCTATAAATATAAAATTTCTTCATTTGCCAAAATATTTGAACTTGTTTAATAGAAATAATAATTAATAGCCAATTTTTTCTAACTTGATGTACGACGAATTTTGTGCTAATCATTACTACATACATAAGATTTGCTAGAGTTCATCGTCTCAGTCGGATTGTCTAAAATTAGAAATCGAACATATGAATTATCGTTTTTTAAATTAATTAACTCAACAGCATTTCTTATAATTTTTTTGTACCCTTGAGCTCTTATTGATTTGGCTGTTTTCTTATATTTTTACGTATATTTATTATGAAAATTTATGTATATATAAATATGGTGTATGTATGTATGCATTTCTTACTACTGCAACCATTGCACATTCAGACCTGTATAATGTTAAGATTTTAATTGAATTATCGATTAAGATTTAATACTTGTAATAATATTATTCACTATTTAATAAAGCATAAAAGTGGCAGTGAAAGGGCGCTGATAATTCAAATAACCCTCTAATATGAAATATTCAAAAAATTATTATCAAAATTTTTGAAGTTTGTGAAAGATAATTCATTTTTAGAAGTAATGGCAGGTAAAAGGTTATGTTGTCATTGAATTTGAGGATGTAATTGTTTACATACATATATATTTGCCACTAATTAAGTTTCAAAACGTTTGACTGTACAAGTAAATCGAACTAAACACAACTCTTAATTATTTTTAGGATAAACAGCTTTTCATCCAAATTAATTTGATTTACATCAATAACTCATCATATACATACATACAAATATTAATTTCTAAAATTTTTTGCTCGTGTATTTTTGTGAAGTAAGTTGGATATAACATAACAGCCAATTAATGTGATTAAGACTTAATTTAACTATCAAACAGTCTCTACCAATATGTAATATATAAATTAATGTAAAAAAAAAACTTAAGAATATTGTAATGCTTTACTTACAATTTGTAGTTTCACATACATATAACATGCCAAAGATTTGTAAAATAAAACCAAAATTAAGGTAACAACGATAAAATAGAGAACAAAATTCCAATGTTTCCATACATTATCCGATGATTTTTTTTTGAATTAAGCACACAAATTTATATACATATATAGATAGATAGATTTGTAAGGAGGATTTGCACCGCCACCAGTGGTCTATTGTGTCCTCAGATTTTTTCACATTATTTCAACCGGGGTACTAGAGCCCTTATAAACCCTATATCTATATATAGGTATATATTTATGAGAAAGAATTGTAAAAACAAGTGCCCTGCACAGATTTGAATAATAATTGGAAGTCAAATTTCCTTTTTTTGTTTCTTCTTTCATCTATTGATCCTGCTCGATCGCCACTAGCATAGTTGTCGGCGATGTACTTGAATTTGTATGTCCTTGCAACGGAACTGCAGCAACATCACCCCATTCAATCAGATACTGTGTCTGCCCATTGGCTAATTGTCGTTTGGCACGAATGCAAAATTGTTCACCCGATTCTATGCGATTCATCACCCCGCCGAAATATTCCTTTACCGACTGTTTAAGGTCTTGCATGCTGCTGCTGACATTCGCTTTCATATTATTCGAATTTTTAGTGTTGCTTTTGAGCAGTGTCTGTTGTTGTTGTAATGCAGCTAAGGTTATATTACTAGACGAGTTTGTTGACGATGCAGTGCTTGCACTGGAAACCGAACTACGACGACTTATGGCAAGTGAATTCTTTTGCTGTGGCCGTTGTCTTAAACGTCGTCCGTGGGAGGGTTTTGTTTGAGGTTTAACTTCGAATGGCACATCCACACAAGATGCCACCGAACCCGGTGGGGATGATGACGCCGATGAAGAAGAGGATATTAATGAAATTTGTCTTTGTGCTAGTTGTTGTTGTTGTTGTTTGTTACATGTTGAAGAAACCCTGGTCGTGGTAAGCTGAACAGGAAGCAGGTCTTTGGCATGTATAGGGAAAAAGTTGCTAGGAATGGGATTGATAGTTGTTGTACTAATAACCTGGTGAATATATATTTAAGTTTATTAATATTTTATTTCGAATAAATTCATAACATTTTTAGTAAAACTCAGAATAGCTTTACCTCCACATTAGAGGAAAGACGACGAGTTCGTCTTCTTCGTACCTCCTGATTTGGGCCGATTGTTATATCTTTGGCACTCAGTCTTCGCTTGATAGTACGAACTGTTCGGGGCTGACCGGCAGCCTTTGCTAAATTACTTGTACTTAGATTTGGAAACATGCCCGCACTTTTGAGCGCAGCCAACTTCGAGCTAAAATCCAAAGCAGTTGTATTGAAAATGCTGCTTTTAATCATTGTGCCGCTACGGTTAAAATTTAATAAACTTTGTACGCCACTGGCATTTGCACCTGCTATTGAATTCTTTTTAGGTGTAACGATACGAAATGGATTATTTAGACCAAGAAAATTTTTCGGTGGCGGTATGATCACATCTAGCGATGTACCTCGGCTACTAGATGAGTTTTCATCCGATGACGAGTCACAGATCCGGCTACTATCATAACGTTTTGAAGCTGCCTCAGCGGCGACCGCCTTGTAGGAATTCGATAAAGTGAATGCTTTTCGTTTACGGCTGCTGCGCTCAACTACACCTGAGGATACTTTATTATGTGTAGAATATGTGGAATTAACTTCTTCTACTTTAGTCGGAATCAAGCAATCATTGTTTTTAGCAATAATTTCTATCTTATTCTTGTCAACCTGTTTAACAATAGTCACACAATTGGTCTGTGTACTCTTCAATAAAACCTTCTCATCGAACTTTTCTTTTTTCAATGTGTGAGATATTTCTAGAAGACTATTAGCGTCATTTGCATTTTCGTCCGCAATAACCACGATTGGATCACATAATATGGATTCTGAAATGTTATGCTTTTTCGTCGAATTCTCCTTCAAACCACCTGAATTTGAGTTTAAAGTTGGTTCCTTACTTTTGCGCACTTTGTCTATTATATGCTTTATTGGTATTTCGTCATCCGAAGTAAATATTTCATTATCTTCAACATGAAATTCATACACATCTGCTGCGTTTCTCCGCTTTAAAGATGATGGTGAAGTTTTGGCGATATCCACATAGTTTCTGTAGCTGATGCATTATTGCATATATTATTATTTTTATTTTCAAAATTTTCGTGTTTTTACATACCTGTTGTGATGGGATAGGGGCTTACAAACAGTCTTGCTACCTATTTTCGGCCGATCCTTCATGGGTTTGCTGCATCTAAAGAAATATAGCATTGTATTTATGAATATACATTTATTTAAATGCCAGTTTCACTTACCGCAGGCACCACCATACTCCGCTGCCTGGTGTAGTTTCTCTGGTACAGGTACGGTGGTAACCGCGCCTGCAATCTTCACATATTTCGACAACATCTTGAATTTGCTTACGCTTGCAAGCAACACACATATGTGTATTGCTATTTCCAACATTACTTTCAAGTCTTCTCATTTCCTTTGAACCACACCACAGTTCAGAGCTATCATCAAATCGTATCAAATATTGAACTTTTTGTAATTTACTAAATTCCCCAACAGCACTGCTGCCAATCACGGTGCCAAGATACTGCCTGCCATCTTCTTTTCGTATAAAAACGTCTTCGCCCATAGAAAAAGAGATGTCAGGTGAAGAAGTGAAAGAGTTGGCAACTTTGCCTTGAGCTAAATCTACATTTGAAGCTGGAGACGATGTAGGCGGTGTCGGTGGGGTAAGTAGTGTCATTGAAGAAGCTCTTTTATTAGCAGCAGTTAGAGCTGTTTGTACGAATGCAGGTAATTGCGGTGTGTCCATAGTAGTCAGTTTCAAATCAAGATTATCTCTTTTGTCCTGCAGATTTTCGTGTGGAGATAGGCTTGTCGATTCCCCAGATGTAATAGTATTTTGCGTTCGCATAGTCTCCGGTGTTGAAGGATGCATTTCACTGTCGTCAATCTCAACTATTTCCATAATGCTGTCTCCGAGTACTTCATCTGTTTTCCTTCCCTTTCCAGTGTGACTTTCATTTTCCACATTGTTCCTGGCGTATACACTTACATCTTTGTCGACTAAGTCAATGCTCTGCGTATGAGTTACAAATGTTTTCTCTGTTCTACCGGTTGTATTTTTCTCTGCTATTTTAATTTGCTTCATCGCGACACTGGAATCAGTTATTTGAGTTGATATTGCAAAGGTGCTTTTGTTTTCGGCCACGGAGTCTTCGACTATCATTTGACCAGTAACTGACTGCGGGGTATTCCTTGTCGAAATCAAGTTCAATGGCAAAGGAGGTGAAGAGCTATTCTCGGGAGTTGTGGGTGGTGTATGGGGAGTCGTTGTAGTCGAGTCGGGCTCATCGATTACCAAAGCGGAATCGTTACTGGTATAGGGATCGCCGTGTATCCCATTACTACTTCCACTCCCAGCCGGCTCCAAGACTACTTTATGGTGAATAGCGGGTATTATTGGTGAGGGTTGTTGAGGAGCATGCGTAGCTACTGTATACGTATTTGCAGTGGATGTTATTGCTGTATTTGCGGTTGTTGTATTTGCCGGTCCTAGAGAATCACTGTAATGATTATTTATACAAATGTTAATGCGATCCAACACTAGTGTCGAGTTTGAATTTGTAGTAGTCGCTGAAGAAGAAATCATCGCCGGCGATGTGGTAATTTTTTCCGCAACAGTGGAACATTCTTCTGTGATAGAGGGTATTAGTTTTGTAACAGATGAAAGGTTGTTTGTGGTTGCTGCATCCCTGTCGTTGTCGTTTGTAAAGGACATAAAAAATTGATGTTGTTGTTGTTCATTTTGAGAGATTTGCATTGATGCTGGAGATGTTGCTGTCGCTGCAAAATGCTGTTGGCCGAAGTTTGTGGACAAACTTGGAGCCAAATGCTGTGCATAAGTAGATTGTGAATGTGGAGTATGGTAAAATTGGGGCAGTTGTATAACTTCGTCTTGCACAGTTGCTTCAACATCTTTTGCAATGTTGTACGCATTTTGCTGTTGTTGCTGATGTTGATGATGGTGCAATACGCTTGGCAATGTTGTTATAATTCGAATATTATTTGAGTTTCCGTTATGGTAGCAGTCAGCAGATGCAGAGGCTGTTGGCGGTAAACCATTTATAATTCCAGACGTTGTATTTGTACCTGCTTCTGCAACATTGGTAGAAGTAGGACCGAATTGATGTGTAGAAAAGTTGTTCGTTATTAAAATAGTATTTCCCTGTTGATGCTGCTGTGCGCTTGGTTGTTGGACTGAATTTGCAGCAACAGTGGTTGTGACAGTCGGTGTAATGCCACCAAAAAACCTCTGAGCTGGTGGTTGAATGCCAGTAACAGCTGTGTTGAAGAAATGTTTACCCAATACGTTATTTATTGGCATTTGACGTGGACTAAAAATCCCACTTGCATCCGTAGAAGTATTTGGTTGAGATTGTGTTGACATTTCGGAACCGTTATTTGTACAAGTACTGACATTGGGAAGTTGTAATTGTGCCGGTTGTTGATGCTCAGAAATCGGTAATGTGGTATTAGAAGAAAGGAAAAAACTTCCCATGGGATGAGACATATTATGATGGTGTACGTGCGTAGTACGTGGTGTCGTGTGCTGCATATTTGGATGATCCTGAGGAACGATATTCGAATCGTAGGCAGAGCTATTCATAATTCCGGGTTTTACGCAATACTAGAGAAGAAGCAATTTATCCACTTTCGGTTATGTACTTCTATTAAAAAAATTTAAAAGAACATTTAGTAGATCTTTAAAGCACATTCCGTAGACTAAAAATCCAACTTAAGGATTTGGTTAATCAAAAAGATTTTAATTATTTATATGCAATATTATAGCGAATTGGCAACGCTGTTATGCTTTGCCGGCAAGTGGCTGCCTCTAGGTGTGAAGAAGACGAATAAGTTTGCTATTTCGTCTTCCAATGTTGGAAGTTAGAAGACAGTTTATAAGATTATACACATTAATTTAAATAAATTTTCTTTTGACTATAAAATTGTGTATTAATAAAAGATTAAATTGCATTTTTAATTTAATAACATATATAATACAAAGATAAATACATTGCACTAATCTACATCATATAGCAAAGTATGTTCCAACTCAATAGTTTACTTTATTGATGAGACAAGGAAGAGTTCGTACTTGATGGCATCATTTATTTATTTTTTTTTTCACACTCACATATTTTAACACATTTACTCCAAGTTCAAATAAAACCAACTTAGTCAAAGTTCGTTAAATCCGGTTTATTACCCTAACTAATAATATTCCCGCATTAAATTGCAAATTTTCCACTCAGAATAAAAGTTAATACCGTCAGCCATTTTCCCAACATACGAACTGATTTTTTCATTTCCTTTTGCTTTTCCATTCGTGCTCTTCTTCACAGAGAACGTAAATCAACTCTGTCTCCAACTGTCCTCAATTTCCAATTCAGAATTGATTTTTGACAATTAACTTCTGTGAAGGGTTGCTTCACAGAATTCAAAAAAAAATCGAGGGCCAGGCAAATAACGTATATAGACATACGTGTGTACATATGTTGATTGAGGGCATGACAGCATACATATGTATATTCACATACACATTAAATCATTTATTAAAAATTTACTTTGAATTGAGAGAATATCATTAAAAAAAGAATTAATAAAACATTTGCATAAAATAATTACAATCGTAGTTACATTTCTACCCCTTCATAATTTGCAATTTGTTTTCATCGTTTCCATCGCCGCCAAAAACAAAAATTCAAATCGAATTGAGCATATATTTCCCCACCTACTCATATTCATCGATGAAATATGGTATGAAGAGGACACGAACTCCTGGGACCGACTCTATGTCTATAGAAACTTATCTTACGATAGGGCAATGTAAATGAAAAGTTGTCACTACTTGCCGATGCCGTTACTGACGGTTGTCCCACAGAAAATACTCGTGAAAATGGTGTTATGTTATGGCCGTGCGATATGTTAGATGGGTATTTGCAGCATTACTCATATGTGTACTGTGTTTAAGAAAAAATCTATTACTGAAATCTAATTGAGATTCAACGGCAACTCTGTTAGAGCAGATTATCATCAAACGTAAAATTGAACAGTTTTGAGCAGACATCTTTTTATGTGATAATTATTTTTTATAAAAAATACAAATCATACTTTGAACAATAGCTATAAAAGTGTTGTGTTTTTATAGTTATGCACGGATCAACAATACAAATGTGTACAAATTAATTGGATTGCTATTAAAAGTGGGTAAAATGTTGGAAATTTTCCCTTGCCTGTTCTGCTTCGACGAAGAAATTCGTGGTGGTTGCATACGTTTCGTCAGTTATTCCAATTACTGAAATTTGTTGCCTGTTACGCTTTGACCTCATATTTGCTTTTGTTCCAAACTGTTGTTTTTGCTTCATTAATTTCTTTTATATATATTTTTTTTTTACAGAGATCATATAAATAAATTTGGTCATGGTTTAATCTAAAATGATTAAATTAGCGTGAAAAAAATAGAAGTGAAAAGCAAATTAAAAGAGAGATAAGAAAAATACAATAGTTGTTAAAAGAAAAAATACAAAATCAAAGAAAATGCGAAAGTAGTGTGTTACAGTCTGAAAAGAGTTGAAAATGATCTCCAGTTTTTAATCGATAAGTACAGAGAGAAGAAAGTGAAAACCTATATGGCAAACACGCGTAGTAAAATTGACGGAAAAGCAAAACAACGGGAAATAGAAAAAATATTTTATGACGACACACAGGTGTGGTGAAATTCACTTTGAGAAAATATTTTATTTTATTTATCATATGCATAAACAGATGTGTATATATTTATATTTATTAGTTTATATATGTACTACATATGTATGTATATTTATGCATATGCTTATTTTTTGTATACCTTATAGCAACAAATTTGATATAAACCATTTGAAGTGTACAATAATCATTAAAGAATACTGAATAATTAACATAAATATACAGGAAGAGAAAACTGTCACGGCCACGCCGTCTAAAAGAAAAATAAGTGCAACTGAATTAAGACCAAACATCAAGATAGAAACCGATCGAGAAGACGTCCGAATCGAAGCAGCAGAATCTATGCATACTTTTAGTGAAACTGGAGCCGGGGTACCGGCGTTCTTGGCTAAGCTGTGGCGTCTGGTGGATGATCCGGATACCAATCATTTAATTTGCTGGAATAAGGTACGTAAAACAATAGTTATGCGTGCTTTTGTGTACGTATGCATGTATGCATACATATGTATGTACATACGCATATTTCCATATGGCTGTATATTTATGGTATCAAAAATATTTTGAGTGAGTAAAGAAATTCGGCAACAATGCAATTGACATTTGTTTATTATATATCTTTTCAAATTCTAATGGGATGCTTGTACGAATGGTAAAACAATAACTTTTTGTATTCGACGTGTCTTAATTCATATTCAAATGCCAATATAACGTACATATGTATATAATTAAAGTGAATTACATCTAGGTTGTATAAGATTTATATATGTACGTACCCAGATGTACACAAATTGAAGTCCCATCAAGCGCACGTCAGCCATACCTTCAATTCTTGTCTACACGTGGGAGTAGGCATTTATAAATTATCCCTCTCCAAAGGGTTGCTGAAAATCATTCGATGCTCCCAAATTCAACCTTCACAATTCTAGTACCTACAAATTGTAAAGCTCGACCAAAAATCCACCCTTTATATTTACATTACATATGTATGTATATAGCTCCATATATTTGTATGTATGTATATATATACACTGGTGGCCAAAACTAAAGCAACCAAAAGTAGTAAATGTAGTAATGTTAAAATTATTGAAGGTAAATTAAATTTTTTTTTTCTATAATTGCCTTATATATTGTCTATGAAAATTAAGAAAAATTACATTAATGATAGTGTGAATTCTTTTAAATATAACCTCTTATGTTCACCAAGCCTTTTAGCGGGTCAAAACTAAAGCAACTCCACTAACCAAACAATTTTAAAACAGGATAAGTAGGCGATAATGTTTCAATAGTACCGTTAGCTTTGCTACAAGTGTTTTGGTCGGTGATAAGCATTTATTCGAGTTTTCGTTGCAGGTGCACGCGTCGGAACAAATAATTTCCGTTAAAATAAAAAAAACGAGAAATTAGTACAATTCTTCGTTAAGAGAAAAAGTTATTAGTGATTTAAAAAAAGGTGTGAAAAAAAAACAATTTCCGAAAACTTATCAATTAATAAATCAGTGGTTATCGAACAATAAGTCGATTTAATGCAAGCGGATCAGTAAATACCGTACATAGTGGAGGAAGGACTCGAAAACCATCGCAACGTACTGATCCAAAAATTATTCGGGGATTGAAAAAAATCCTTTTGTAAGTTCTACAGGGTTGGTGAGAGAATTGTCGCTAGAAGTCACTGCCAGAACGGTGCATAGACGCCCAGAAGAAATATTTAATTTCCTGGTGAATCGAAATTTAATATTAAAGGTCCTGACATGCAAAACAACAAAGTGGAACAAATAAGTACAATATTTTCAATCGCTTACAAGTTGCGTAGAACGGCATCACCAAAGAAAAAATTGAGCGTCTTACAAATTCTATGTCTAATTAGCGGCCGCGGTAGCCGAGTAGTTAGCATTGCGTACTGACATTCGGAAGGCTCGGGTTCAAATCCCGGTGCCGCCAACATCCAATAAGTTATGGAAAATTTGCCCGTTATTCTATTGACTATTAAAATTTAAAATTATTTACTTAACGTTTGTTACGAAAAAATTGAAAAGGTAGTTGCTTTAGTTTTGATCAGGCCATATACGAGTTAAATTCAATAAATGTGAAAAAACGAACCCTGCGAAATAAATTTGATGAGATTTTATTTTATAATGTTTAAGTTCATACATGGCTTAACTTGATGTGAAAAATATTTTATGTCTACATTTTACATGAGAAACTTAAAGAGACTTTGTTTCGCTAAGTCATTTTAGTTGCTTTAGTTTTGGCCACCAGTGTACATATGTATATGACTTTTGTAGTACGTATTTTTAATTTGCGGTTAGTTTTTAAGATAATAGCGTAAGCAGATAGCAATTATTGCCCGATATAACTCAAAACTTAGTACTTCAAAAATAAATAAATAAAAATATATATACGTATATATATTTTGTAAGGATTTTGTTTTACTTAATATTTTCTCTTTTTTTTAGGATGGCCGAAGCTTCATAATACAAAACCAAGCCCAATTCGCTCGTGAATTATTGCCTCTGAATTATAAGCATAATAATATGGCGAGTTTCATTCGACAACTAAACATGTGTAAGTTGGATTTGTACGGATAGCTTTTACCAATATTTAAATGAATGTGTATTATATTTTACAGATGGTTTCCACAAAATAACGTCAATTGACAATGGTGGCTTGAAATTTGATCGTGATGAAATGGAATTTTCACATCCTTGCTTTAAACGGAATTGCGCATATTTGTTGGAACATATTAAGCGTAAAATTGCGAACACAAAAAGTCTAGACGATAAATCAGGCTTAAAACCTGAAGCCGTTACTAAAGTGCTGCAAGATGTTAAAGCAATGCGTGGGCGCCAGGATTCGCTTGATTCGCGGTTTTCTGTTATGAAACAGGAAAATGAGGCACTATGGCGTGAAATAGCATCGCTCAGACAAAAGCACGCCAAGCAACAACAAATCGTTAATAAGGCTAGTACTTAGTTTTTACATATAGTTTTTCATTTATATAATCATTGTTTCCTTTTTGTTCTATGATTAGCTGATACAATTTTTAATCACAATTGTACAACCATCCCGCAACATGACTAGCGTGAAGCGACATATGCAGTTGATGATTCATGACGCACCGGACAATGTAAAGCTTCGTAAAAAAAGTGAGTCCGAGTCAGAGGGCGGACCAGTTATTCATGAACTTGGAGAGGAGCTGCTCGACGACGTGGCTGATCCCGACATGAATCTAATGTAAGTTATATGTTGTTTGTTAAGCTATTAGGTGGCATTAACCAAAAAATTGATCTGTAAATCGTTTGCCCATATATGCCTCACTTATTTTACTCTTTGCTATTCCAGCGATGCAGCTAGTCCTTATGGTATATTAATTCAAAATAATGAAGCAGAAAGTAGTGACTCTCCAAAGAACCTTGAACGACCTCATTCTAGCATTAGTCAAGTCTCTCAACAATACGATTATTCGAATCAAAGTGCAGAAGATGCCGTGTACGCCGCCATAGCTGGTGTTAGTGGCGCTGTAAATTTGGGTGAAGCAACAAATGTCCTTAGCTCTCCGAAAAGTGGAATAGGCTCAGATTCGTCAATTATTAAGTCCGTAAATCCAGACGGCTCACATATATTCTATCATGTTACTGAGGTGCCTGATGCGTTAGATTCTCAGCAAAGCGATACAATGCCAAATGCATCCCCAAGTTACAGTGAGGAGAATGTATTGACGACTCCCATGGTGCGTCAGCAAATGGCACGCACACAGCAGCTAAAGCAAAGAAATAGGCGTCGGCGTAAGCAAGCTGATGAGGAGGAAAAAACAGCCGCCATACCGTCATCTTCATCAATGGCCAGTGCTGGTGTAAAACGTCGATCACCATTACAAATTAAAGCCGAAAAGGGGTCATCCATTGATTCTATGCGGTTTTTAAGTGCTTTTTCGGAGGATAATGGAATAAAAAATGCTGACAGTCAACAATCTCCACCACTCAAAAGCAATGGACTCGCTTCTTTTGGGAACGGCACTAGTATGTTAAGTTCTGGTGCCGATAGGTCTTCACTTGGGAGTGGAACACAAACAACAAACTTTTATAATCCAAATGAATTTATGACACCCGAAATGCCTGCTGATATATTTGAGGTTAACTAACTTGATACACACCAATTTGTGAACAAAAAATTTTTTTAACACTTTAATCGCAGGAATCCCCAGTAATACCCGCTGAGTCAGACAATTATAGTAAACAGTTACAACAACAACAACAACAACAACAAAAACAACAACAACTTCAATTTGGTCGGACAACAGCCAACAGTGGAAAATTTTCATCATTCGTTGCACGCAGCAACAGTAATGACAACGGTTTAGTAACCTCAAACGGTGCCTCAACATCCGCCGCAGCAGCAGCTGCTGCTGCCGGAAATCAATTTGTCAACCCCGAGAAGCAGAGCAATAATGCGAGTTCTCAAATTTCCTCACAGCAGGGAAAAAATAATAACGGAGACAATATGTCCCTAACTAAATATAAAAGTGGCGCTGCCGGTGGTACTGGCAGTGAGGAAATTATGCGGATGAATATTGGGTTAGTAACTGAGAGTAATTTTAGTGACGGAAATTGAATTGTGAAAACTTATATGATTTTTTTTATTTCTCATCATTAGAGATGAAGTAAACGACCATTTGGATAATGTACAGGATGAATTAGAATCGTTAAAGGATTTGTTACGTAGCGACGGTTATTCTTTAGATGCTAACACTCTTTTGGGGGTAAGTATGCAAATATTTATGGACTTCGGCATTGAAATTTAAGCTGCTAAGATATTTTATTAGTAATAGAATTAAAATATTTTTTCAGCAGAAATACAAAATACTAGCTTTGGACCAAACAAAACCACCACTTTTGAAACAAAGTATTTTTTTTAGTGACAACATACATATTTTTTCTTTACAATTCGAAAAGAAGTCACATTTGGAATTCCCTATCATGACTTTTTTAAATTTTAAATATAGCGGACGCGGTAGCCGAGTGGTGAGCATTGCGTACTGACATTAGGAAAGGTTGGGTTCAAATCCCGGTGCCACCAACATCCAAAGAGTTTTGGAAAATTAATTTAAATAAAAAATTTAGTTAAATTTTCTAATTGCATTAACCGTAGGGACCTCCATTTGTTGGAAAAACATCAAGACGCAAAACCACAAATTGGAGGAGCATCTCGGCCGAAAATCGCTTAAGCGGTTACAAAGCGCCAATTATAAAGATATATATACATATATATATATATATTAACTTAACATATGGCTAATTATACGTTTATGAAGATTTCATTGACCTTACAAACTCAAAGCTGCTTATTATTTAACCAAAATTGAAGATAGCAGAATCATAGATTACTTGCAAGAATATGTTAAAAAACCAACCAAAAAACCAATAATGAGCCGATAGACCGGCAAATAAATATATATAAGTCAAAGTTGAATATACAAGTTACGTATAACATTATTTGCCTGTTTAAATTATAGTTTTCTATGTCGATTTCTCCGAAATATTTTGTAATTACACGTTGTTCAATTAATACCTTTTATTTATTATATTTTACTACATGCAATTATTATTTTTCTCTCTCTTTAATATGTACAAATGTACTGAAATAACGTACACAAACTAAAAAAATATGAACGAAACTGCTTATGCCTTCAAAAAAATATACATACATGATATTTTTTATACGATTTTTCCGCTGAAAATTCTACAATACGTGCAACATTTTCAACAAAATCTAGAACGGAGATGCCACAAATACGACTAATCGAATTTCCCTGCCATCACAACTGGATGGGGAGTTTCTCACTAAGGTCAGCCAAATTTTGTCGATTTCATATTATTTTTCTTCCGGATTAGCGCTACATGTGGCTGCAAGATATTGTTAGATCAATTTATTAAAATTCGGTACATACACACGCGCAAAAAGATCCCAGTGTTGTTGTTAGATGGGTCCTGCAATTTCTTTTATAACTATTTGATTAAAACATGATTGTCAATAGAATACTTATTTAGTTTCAAACAAATAATAGGTTGTAAAAATAATAAAGTATCGCATTAATCTTTTTTTTATTACAGCTCTTTAATGATTCCGATATTTTAGGACCATATGGCTTGAATCTAGTAAATGAGACCAACTATGATAAAAAAGGTGCGTGCAGACACTGTTTTATTAGCTCCACTATAATAATCTGTCTATTCATAACAGGCTCGGAGCTTATGTCCTATCAACCAATGTATGATCTTTCCGACATAATCGATATTAATGACAAAAATGAATTGGAAGGTAATAATTTATTTCAGAACAATTTTAAAAATATAGAAAACTCACAAGATCATTACTTTACAGCGGTTAATCAAGCGAGTAAGCCAAGTAGTTCAAGACAGCTGACACAGGCAGAGCAGCAACAAAAAGAACCTCCAAGTGGACTTAACACACCCTACAATGACTACTTTGCTAATGCCCTTGAGCCAGCAAGTACTCCGAAAAAATGAATTAACTTCGAAAAATAAGATATACTTAAAAACTTGTTTGTGCTCTGACAAAATGTGTGCAACATACATGGAAAGCAAACTAAACTGTATTACAGATCAATCATGGTTTGATGTTGTTGTACAGTCATTTAGCATGTAAACTTTTATATCACATCACCTAAAACTCAGTTCTAAAGTTAAGCGAAGGGTAAAAAATTCACTAAAATTCATTGATTTCTAACTTTTGAAATTTGTCTAAAGTGTTAATTCTTACTGATGTTATGACATTAATTCATTATCATAAATCATCTTTACATACTACTATAATTGTTATAGCCATGCTAATGAAACTAGGTTTACTTTATGGATTTTGTTCATATTTTTTTCCCTAATTATTTAAATTCTTTGCAAAATCTTGTACGAAAATTTCTTTTGAAAGATAATTTTTATTTTTATTTTTTTCTAATTTTGGAAAGGAATAACGTATAAGTCTTTAAGGACATGTTGACAGGATTAGTCAAGTTGAATAAAGGTATCTTCATGTATTCCTTGATGGAAATTTTTGCAGAATACAATACTTTTTTTTATGTTAAATTCAAAAATACAATAATTTTTAAAAAGTGAGAAATGGGTCATGGGTAATTTTAAAAAAGCCTGTAATAAGGAACAGATAGCTGCGGAGAAGGAAAAAGTAGACTAAGAGAAATATATTTACTAAATAAAGTCACGACATCAGTACTAATTAATAGATGACTGACATTCACACACTTTGAGTCATAGACAATATTTGCCAAGCAAACGACAAAGGTTTGACGTCACGTTAACCCATTGCGGACCACTTTAAAAAACCTATTCTAGGAAACCAGAAGAGTAGAAGATGTAATGGGAAAATATATAAATTCGCATTTATGTATTTAAATCTTATGTTATGTTATGTTTAGCTTGCTAGAAGCGCTTTGTGTCCTAGTAGGGTGACTTGAAATTAGGAAAATACAATAGGTCCCAAAAAAGTAACATCTAGCTCGCGTCAAATGTTAATGTCAAGGTACCCAACCTAAGGATATATATAATTTGCCCACCCAAGCACTTTTTAAAATAAAAATTTTTGTATAATGCTAAAACAGTGTAACGGCGTAGATGCACATATTATATATATACAACTATTGTTTTAGATAAAGCATATTACTTGTTTTACTACCCAATTATTACCAACATACTAATTACATATGAATTAGTTAACACATACTATATATCTAGACTTTTAAGCATCTTTTTGGAACGGTGGAAATAAAACTAATAAAAAGCAAAACTAATCTTGTTGTTTCTAGACGTAAGGACATAGAATTTTATTTGGAACTTAATGCTAATGTTCTGGATTTGATGATAAAGTATTTGGAGAAATGTGATTACCACTGTATTCAAAACAATGGAATGAATGTTTAAATTATATTAAAAAATACAGATGTTACAAGTATATTGAGTATGTCAAATACAACTAGATTATCGGCAATTCCTGTTAAACGTAATAGAAAGTAATGCTAATTATTAACTAACTTTGATCCTTGTACTTGGCGTCCTTAAGAATTTTAGCGAATTCGAATTTAACACGCTCTCGTTCTGCACGGGGCATGTTACGTAGACTATCTACTAGTGAGAGACAGTACAGTTCAATTGGATCGTTGATGGGTGTAAGCACTGGAAAAGGTGCCGGCATAGATTTCCGCTTTGCGGCGCCGGACGTTATTTCGACGGGCTGTCGCGTTGATTTTGCTTGCGTTGCTGCTGGTTTCAATGTTACCTCACCATTAGTAGAAAGTTTCTCTTCTTTACCCATGACAACGATTGGTGTTAGCATTGGTGTTGAAGGTCTGGAAATATTTGAATGTATTGGCGTTGATGGAGCTTGCATGTTAGTGCTATCATTTTCTATTGTAGCACTTGCCTTTCGCGACCTTTTTTTATTTCTCTGTTCAATTGTAACGTCTGGTTCTGTCTCTTTAGATTTCTCAATTTTAGTTGGGATGTTGAAGTGAGTCAGTAATTGGTTACCGTAGCAATCATTAACCGTTGGCATTGAAACAATCTCACCCTCGTAAATTTGCTGGTGCTGCCCACTATAATCAGCCTCTGCGTATTCCAAAGCTGTGGTGCCATCATCACTATGTTCGATTTCAATTATTTCAAAGGTGTTAGTATTCTGAGGGTCCGTATACATGTAGCTGTTACTGTCATTATCACTGAAATAATTTGAAATGTATGTTCTTATAATAACCTTAAGAAAAATGTTGTATTATTGTATTTAATTCAACGGTCAAATTTAAACCTTGGTATACATATAATCATATTTTATAAAGTTTTTAAAATTATTATAATTGCTAGATTTTGGAAGATTAAAATTTGATAGAAAATATATTTTTCGCTGAACAAATACTTTAATGTATTTAAAAGTTATAAATTTCATTAATTGCACTATTTTACTTACGAGCTGTTATATGATGAGTTAATGTGTGTGACCTTTTTATAAGCTTGTGCAGTATTTCGCAAAAAGGATAGGTCTTCAGTAAACCGTCGTTTTCTGATATTCGCGTTGGCCAAACCCGTTTCCAAACTTTTAAGTTCTTGCAAGTAGTTGTATCGTATGTTCTTCCATTTCGTTTGAAGAAATTTTGCTGGAATATATTTATTAGTAAAATAAATGCCTTATTTTATTAGAGCTAAAGATCACTTAGGAAAAATACAGAAAACCAATTGCAATTAATTATATACTTACATGGTGTACGCATCTCGGATGCAATCCTTTCCCAGATAGCTACTCTGATCTGATAGCGTCTATAGTGCTCATGGTTGATATCATAAATAGCCGGATTGTCGCGTACCAACCGTATCAGACGATCGTCTATCAGTAATTCAATGCAAAAATAAATATACTTATATGGCTGAATATCTAAGTATTTTAAGTATTCATGTTCATATAAAGCAGAACATTTTTTTTCTTTCGAAAGTAAGGGATGAATTTACCCAACTTGTAAAACTCACCAAAGTCTGGTCCATAGGTTTCACGCATTTTTGAGAAAAAAACTAGCTGGAGTATTTACGTAGTTTAAATGTAACTATTGCGATAACATCGGATGTGTTTTCCTCTTGTCCATTAAATATTTTTAATTTTACGCTTAACACATATACTATATCCTTTCATCCATCTCAATTTGTTATTGTTTAATGTCGGCGCATGTCCTTCGTCACTGTCATGGAAACTTTAATTTAAAAACACACAAACACTGTTTCCTACAGATGTCGCCTAGGTGTCATTATCCTGTCAGAGTTACGCTTGCGAACTGGTATCAATAACAACAATTAGTTATAAAGTATGTATATATATAAACATTTTTTTTTTTTTGTAAATGGTATAACTAGAGAACGTATGTACATATATCAATTATAACACGTACGTTCTCTAGTATAACTTTCATCTTTATACATATTCATATTCTAACGGCGTTATAGCAATATTCTTTGGCATTGTACTCTAACTGGACAGCCCTGTCAGACAGCGGTCGTTGTCAAGCATCGCTGATAGAGAAGCAGTTTTATTCAAGCAAGTGTATTTTTATGCAATCATATTTGCAAAAACAAATTACGGCATGTTTGTTTAGTTTGAACATTTAACAATTCCGTACTTTATATTTCTGTGTAAAAGTGACTATCATTTGAACTTTAGAGCAAACAGTGTCATCAAGCACCAAGTGAATGCCATGGCCAGCCCTACCTTTGGGGCCTTCGGTCCATTAATTGGTGTGGTCTACGTGAGCAGCACCCATTGTCGATTTCTTGTACGAACAAGTAGATTACTCATGGAACTCTGAGCTTTAATAAAGTTAACTTTCAGATTTATTCAACTAAAAATGCTGAAGTATTGACTTTTCATGAAATAAAATTACGTCAAATTGTCCATAATGCAGGTTGGCTGGAATACGACCCCTTAGAAATATGGAAAAGCACCCAAGAATGCATTGAGGTCTGTATAACATTTATTATTAATTTTGCAGAGTTGTGTAAAATTTTTTGATGATAATTAATTTTTTGCCGAAAATTTCATTCGCATTCATAACATTGAAGTATAAAAATTGTTTTCATATGAAAAATATAATTCTTTTTATACAGACGGCCTACAAGAGCTTAATAATTTTGGAAATTAATCCATATGATTTGGTGGCTATAAGTATATGTAGTCAGCGCGGAACGACACTTTTATGGGACAAAAACACTGGAAATCCTCTATGCAATGCTATTGGTAATTTGTAAAAAATATATACAACTAAATTAAAGAATAATATAAAATAAAATTAAATACAACGGCAAGTTTGTTTTATGCTCAGGATGGAACGATTGCCGGACTGCCACGCTTTTGAAGACCATTCTTGGTAATATAAATTATGATGCAGATTATTTGCGCCATAAAACAGGATTGCCATTAAGCACATGTTTCAGTGCACTTAAGATCCGATGGCTTCAGGAAAATATAACTGCAGTATCTGATGCCATAAACGAAGGCACGTGTCTCTTTGGCACTCTTGACTCGTGGATATTATGGGTAGATATAAAGTAAAATGAAAATAAAGTATTGACTATTTAAAGCCTATGAACATATATACAGAATCTCACTGGATCCAATATAAGTGGTGTACACCTGACAGATGTAACCAATGCGGGCTACACAAATCTTATGAATATTCACACGCATCAATGGGATGCTAAACTTTGCAAATTTTTTCGTGTTCCCATGCAAATACTGCCGCGTATACGCTCAAATTCTGAACTATATGGTTATATAATTGGGGGTGCACTGAACGGTCTTCCCATAGCAGCGGTATACTTTGTAATTTTATAGTGATTATAGTGATATGTTCAACGTTCTTTCATTATAGTGCATTGGGGAACAACCAGCTGCCTTGCTTGGTCAACTACAAACGAAAGTTGGTGAAAATGTCTGTATTATCGATGACAGCTGTTTTGTACTGCTTAATACAGGCGAAGAATTGATTGAGTCTTCTAATGGTTTGCTATCGCTAGTGGCTTATAAATTAGGTCCACAAGCGCCTGCTTTCTATTCGTTGGAAGGTGCTATTTCTAATGCCGGTGCCACCATTAATTGGCTTAAGCAGGGATTACACATAAGCACAGAAATTAATTCCAATGACAATGTAGTGGAAGTCCTAAGCACCTTTTTAGGGGAAAATTCAATGATTTCCTCATCTTGTTCATCTGGTATGTTAAATGCCGAGTGTGGATTGGCTGCGAAACGTTCAGAGATAACATTTGTGCCTGCCTTTCATGGATTATATGCGCCATATTGGCGTTACGATGCGCGAGGGTAAGATTATTTCTAATCATCCTAATTTGAAAATCTTTGGATTTCTAGGATTCCTGCTTGAATTATTATTATTGCCATTTCTACGACAAATTAACGATGTTATCGATGCAATTATCAGGAAACCTATTAAATAAATACAATGTTTTTATTTTAAAGAGTATTATTGGGTCTAACAAGCCAAACAACAGCAGAAAATGTTACTCAGGCTGCTTATGAGGCAACTGGTTTCCAAATTCACGAAGTTTTGGATGCTTTTAAACGAGATACTCCCACATGGAATCGTAAAATCAATAAAGAGCGCTTGGTATTTTGTGGCGACTACGCAGAGAACAACCCTTTCGTGCAATTTATTGCAGACATTGTTGGTTGTTTGTTGGAAAGACCGCAGACAACATCGCCTGCTGGTTTAGGGGCAATGATTTGTGCTGGTATAACAATGAATGTGGTGTCTTTGGTACAGGCAGAGGTAATGTATCCACCACCAGTGGACGCATTTAGTCCCACAACGACGACAAATCGTAAGGCAAATGTAAAAAGTAATTTTTGTACCTGACAAAACTGATATCCTCCTTATTTTTGTTCTAGGGCGTGAACAATTATATAAGCGTTGGAACTATGCTGTACAGAAATGCCTAAATTGGAATAATTTTGCCACATATGAGGAAGACTTGGAATTATTTGCACAACGTGACAGTGATCCTAATCTTCCAATACGACGTTCGCTTCCAGGTAGCATATATATAACGAGTTCATTTCTGCTCTTGCTTGTAGCAAATTTCCTGCGCGGACGTAGCATTTCATAAAATTGTGCAAGAGATAAAAAATGATTAGCAGATTCAATGTATTCCTATGGTTAGTAGCTTACATGTTGTTACATGATTATATTAGAATTTGAATAACTGCAATATTTTAGTCATTTAATTTTTAAATACATTTGTTGATGTTTGGATCACCTAATTATGCGTGTCCGAAATTGCAAGTCTGATTAGCGAATGAACAATTGAGTGTATGGGTGTCTAGTCAAGTTAATTACTGAATACGCTTCCTTTTAGTTTATAATTTACAGTTCCATAAAATCTCTGAAATGTGTGGTGTATGTATGTATAACGTAAGCATGATATTGAACATTATTTATCGGTTGCATTTATTTGCATATTTCATTGTTGTGATTCGTAATTTCATGCGGACTTAATCAGTTTATTATCTTATTAAGCTAAATTGTGACATCGTCGATTCAAAAAGAGCGGAGATACATTTTTGAAAGTTTAATTAAGGTTTTTTTGGTTAGGTATTATATTTATTATCTAATAATAATTTTAAATTGTATTTATAAGAAATGTCTAATAAAACTGTGGAACAATAAAATGTAGTTTTTAAAGAAATTGCCTTCCTGACTTTCATTGAATATCCTATTTAATTGTTGAGTTCACGTTTCCAAGTAAACCGAGTAGATTCAGGTTTCTGGCGATACCTTTTTGAATTTGGGGGTTACAGATTGCTTATTATTGGCTTTAAGACAGATTTTAGGTATATTTTGTAATGAAGAAGACAGCCTAAACCCTTCTTGCATTCTGTAAGTGATTATAAAATACAAATACGCTTTTCATTTTAATCATAAATTTACATGTACTTTTAATAAATATTTAACAAAAAGTTCTTAACAAAAAATTTTAATTCGAAAAATTTATCAATTTCTTTTTTGGCCTCTATTCTTTTTTCTTAATGTGGTCAAATGGATAGGATCCTTTTATCTTAGTCATCATCATCATCGTCGTCGTCCTCAGATGGTACGAAAAGATCATTTTCCTCTAAGAAATTAGCCACACTCTTGCTTATAGCAGCGCCAAGAAATAGGCCAGGTAACACAGCGCAGAACACAAATACCATACCAAATGGTGTTTGATGTGGCTTGGGCTTCAACGCACCGCTGCGAAAATGTGTGCCTTGGGTCATATATGCCAATGTTGAACGTTTTCCCAAAGAGTGACCCATAACTCCACGCACTGTCAGTAATGGATGAATAAGGCGAGAAATAACCATTATTCCTTTTTGTGCGTCTTCAGCAAAGAAATAAAGAGATGGTTCTAGATTGAAGTAAAAGAAATAAAAAGCGACACATTTTGTAACAAACTTTAGCTGTCTATTTAAAGAAAATAATGAATCCACTTCTAGTGAAATTATTAAATTTTATTTATAAAATAAATATACGAAAATGACTTACTATTGACCTAGTTGTAATTTTGAAAGATGTTGTTGTTTGACTTTTCAATTACATCAGCTGATTGCGTAGTGCAAGGTTGCGTTTAATACGAATCTACTAATAGTCATAATAACCGACTACTTTGGCAAGTAGGTCTATATAGTGAATTACATTTAATGAATGCGTAATTATTAACGTGTATTTGTTGCCAAAATTTACAGTAATAAGAAATAAAATATTTTCAAAGCAAAATATGTGGGAATAATATCGTTCGTACTGGTTTCACAAATTATTAAAAAAAACTGTTTATAGGGTTTTAAACTTTATGTAAAAACATAAGATTTTTTTGTAACGACTCAAATAAAAATGTTCGATAAATTAATAAATTAAAATAGCATGTGATAGGACAACAAAACTCGAACTCGATTGAGTTTCCGAGCACAAACATATGCCGAGCTCAGTGGTGTGTATTCTGATGACTCTTGGGCTAAATTTTCCTTTAGTTATATATATTTACCCAGCACCCAAATGATTCAAAACTTTTAACGGTTTCATTTTTATTAATATGTATTTCTTTCATGTCATGTGTACTCCAGTTAAAGAAAGTATATTTTTTATCGTTTTTAGCAATGCAAATATGAAATACGAAGAGAGTATGCTTCACTTACAACCATATTATGCATTAAAGAATATTTATTATTTGTATTACAGATTCGTATTAAAAAAGAAAATAATTTTTTCAGAAATATATTACATTGTATAATATATGTATGTTGCCTTATTGTAACATAGAAAATACAATATTTTATATACATATATTCCCTGCTTAAAAAAATTCCAAATGATTACTTGAGACAGACAAAAAGTTTTAATTTAAATCTAAATTAAGTCTGTTTTTACACTGCTGTCTGAGAAATAATGTAATAAGTACTCATTTAATTTTTGTCATTAACTATGCTTTGCATACTTTTTCCACCAAATACATATATACTACAAACATCGGGAGCCGTATTACAATTACAAGTATTTTGAAAAAATTCTGAAACTTGAGTTTGTGTGCAAGTACATTTTATTAAAGAAGAAATGGAATTACTTGATATAAACTTAGATTGTAGATATATGTATGCATGTATGTATGTATGTATGTAGATATAGTAGATGTATTTGCTACCTTTTATTTTAATTTAAATTAAAAGCTTAAAATGGTGCATAGGTGATCTAAACAGGGTTATGTCGCCGAAAGGGTGACAGCTCAACTCCGATGTGTAGGACCGGCTGTCGTGTACGTACATACATAGGTATTCATTTTTGACTATGGAATTATTTGCGGTACAAATTTAATATTTTTTGCTTCATAGTACATATTTTGTAATGTGTATGCACACTACAATAATTTAAAATTTAAGCTTATTTGTGATTATACCTACATATATATGTGCTATGCATTTAACAGAGATTTTATATAATGTTAAGTACAAAACATTTTGTTAATTTTAAAAATTTATTAAATAGTTCACACACTACTAAATTCAAATATTTATTTAAAATACGGTTCGTCTTTTCTTTCATATTTAAAACAAATAGTGCATTATTAGATGTAGCATTATCATTTCAATGGACAAATGTTGGTATGCATAAGATAAAATATGGCAGCCAAAGCAAAAATGTTTTTAAAATATTGACTTTACTTAAGATAAATGTTTTTGGAATAGCTGATAAATTAATGAAATTTTGTTCATAGTTTAGACAATTTCATATTTAAATACACAAAACATACAAAACATACAATTATTCTTGTGATTCTCGTGTTGGAACCTCTGAAGTAAAGCTTTAGTTTTGATTACATTATATTCATTAGGGCATACAAATAGCAGTTTATCCCCATACGTATGTATAAGCGTAATACACCAGCCCAATACGTTTTGCAAAATATCTTTACCATACGCACATGTATTTCCATATATATTGTGGACACATTGGATGAATTGAACTATTTATGACAAATTAAAGCGATGCATATGTTTAAATATATGTATGTTAAGAGAACTTTAAGTGACCTTAATTTTTATTAAATTATAACATCTGCACAATATATAATACTTACAATCTATTAGGTGTGTGTGTTACTTACATATTCGTATATGTACTGAAATATTTACAGCAAAATCTTGCTGAGTGTAAAAAGAAAATAACAGTTCTTCGAATAACCAACATTTACAAAATTAAAATTAACAATTATTTCAATAAACTTAAATACCTAATTAAATATATGTTTACGCAAATAAGAAATGAACACTTTGCAACATGGAATTGTAGTCAATGCTATGTGTTGCGTTTGTTTAACAAAGTGTTACATAAATTTATAATGTATTTGATATGCTCACGTTTACAACGAAAAATAAACAAAGAAACGAATTTCATACAAAACCTTTTGGGTTTTATAAAGAGATTAATGTATTGAAATGTGACTATAACTATACTTAACTTAGTAACTACATACAGACCTAAATAACTACACACGACATTTATATTAATGCTGTTCAATAATAGTCCATAAACTTATGGCTAAATGGCTTGTCTTGTAGAATCACTACGAAAGGAAACAAAGTAATTAAAAGGTTTATATATGTGTGTATCTATATACGTAGCGCCGCTGTTATATGATTTTGATACAACGCCGAAGTTATAATTATAACCAGGAACTAAGACTGACGATGGTACTTGCCACTTATAAAACTTGGGTCTATAAATGTATTCTTCATATTTGCATACATTAGTCAATAGAACATAAAATAAGAAAAAATATTTCGTTATAATTCAAAGTTTTAGAATACATTACGTTGGTATACCACCAAATTGTCATTATAACGGTAATTAAAATTTCAAAATATAACAGTTATAAATTGATTAAAAAATTTGCTTTTGTACATATATATGTATTTCATATGTATGAATATTTTAGGCAGATTAATTTATTTATGGTGGTTTAAAACATTAGTGGTAATGTAAAAAAATAATACATTTTTATTTTTTAATCTTACTTAAACAGAAAAACACTCATCAGCGAGACTGACGGATTAATTATGCATTAGTTTTTAGCATTGTCATTACTTGGAAATAGTTTAAATGCGTTATGCATAACTAGTTTATATTTATATACGAACTATAAACAATCTGTGGCCTTTTTAAATATAATTAATAAGGCGATTAATTAACCTCAGAATATCTGTTCGCCATGATAATAATACATCGCTGCCATTATCACAGTTCTATATTGATTTCAGACATACACTAGTCTATTTCAGCGAACCCGGTATGTGATTTTGGTCTGTTGCTTCTAGATATAGGTGATGAACGGTCGTTTCTTGTGGCATTACGGTTTAAATCGACGTTATCTGCCGTTTGCTGCTGTGGCGTTCCTGTGGGTCATAAATCAGGAAACCGGCGTGCATCTTCCACATAATGTGACGGCACATCAAATAGCGTTTCTGGTATGTTGTCACGAAAATCAAACTTTTGAAATGTTATCTTTGCTGTCACGGTATGCAGAACTGGTATCTCTACTTTCACGGGAAAACCCGTTGGCAATTTCAATGTTATAAACTCCCGTAATTTATTTATATGTTTGAATGGCGCTATCACTTCGAGAACATTTAGTAACATTTCTACACTAAGTGGGAAATCTTTACTCATTGCCACCGTAGCCCGTATACTTTTGTTTGATTGTTTGTGAACTGGTGGCCGCCCTAACTGGGGACATTTTCCGGTTGGTGCATTTATATACTCCTCCCATGTTACTGTTGGTTGTGGTGGTGGTTGCAAAGAACTTCTTCTGGGCATTTCTGTTCCGGAACCGTTTGTTGAATCGCCACTAGATCCGCCGGCACCGTTAGCACTTGTTACACTTGCCCGTCGACCGCCACGCGTTATTGAATCCACAATGGCCCTGTTTTTTTGTAGGTCTTCATGTGAAAGGTGCTCTCGTCTCTTACGTTGTTTTAATACAAGGCCTTGTATTGAATATAAATCGCATTGATACTGCCCGCTAACCAATTCCTTCCTGTCTTCTCGGAAAATCCACCCGCTTTGAGCCCGTGCAAATTGTATACTTTTAGTAGACATTTGAGCAGCTAAAATATCTGTAGACATCAGGACGTCTACTTCATCTTCAATATCTGCGTCTTCATATCGTATGTGTTGATAACATTCATATTCGTTATCTAAAACAACTAATGATTCACCTCTCGGTTTATCGCCACGAAAAATAAATGAAATATCACCTCTTTCCCAACGCATATCATTGAAGTCCACCAATGTTGTGTCGAGACGTAGAGACGATCCAGACTTATGTATACGGCAGATATCGGACGGCAACATGCGAGATACAAGTGGTACCCATGAAGCAAAATCCCATTTTAGTTCAAGGTAAAAATCTTTCATTTGAGTTAGAGCACGTACTAATTTAGAGCGTCGAGCTTCCATATGCTGTCGGGATTGCAATTTCAGTTTGGACAATACGGCAGAAATAGTTTGGCGATCACCATAGCTGATTGCTTCAGCAAGGGGTGACCATCCTTCATAATTTTTTATTTTTACTGGTGCGCCGTGAGCTAACAGTAAATTGATACACTCTTTGCGCCCGAGCATTACTGCTAAATGTAATGGCGTGTTGCCATGCTTGTCCTTGTTACCAATTTCTTCTTGTATTCGTTTGAGGTTTAATGAAGGTCTTTGAATAAGTCGAGCTAAACGTTTATAATCACCTTGAAAAACACATTTATGTAAAATGTATTCTTCATTCTCACTCAGAATACTTGACGAGCAGGCACCCATCTCCTCTCGACAAGTGTCCGTTGTAGGGGACGGAGTAGGTGTTGGCGTTAATGACATAATTGGCGACAATGACGGCGGAGATTCATTGAGTGAATTTTTCGAGTGTTCGTTTTGCCCCCCGCCGCGATCAACATTGTTTATAGCTGCGCCACAACTAACCTTATCATCACATTCTTCACAAGCAGCCAGTTCTCCTGCTCCACTGACACCTGCGCTTTTGTCGGCGGCTTGTTTGTTTTCATGATTTTCCGCTGTTTCTTTGGACATACTTATTCAAAAGTAAATGCTTACCAGGGTAAATATATAACTTGATTTCAGAAATACCCACAATCCCTTGGTCACAAATAATGTCTCTTTTTTCACCGAGTTTATCGAATTTTCACAACAAAATCTTTTCGTTTCTTCTTTAACTGCGTGTTTGAAGTATTCAGGGTTGCTATGACTTTCTTTGTGCTGTCCCTGGTGTCGTATCCTCCCTAATTTGTTTAATCAGCTGCTCTTCAATGTTAATAGATTTTTCAAATTTTATTACACTATCAAAAGAGAATACAAACAAAGTTAAATTGATTTCAAATTCTATTACACTATCAAAGGCGAATGCAAACAAATATGTTTTGATTTACGTTCACGAAAATCCGTAAAAACTGTTCCAGACAACGTAAATTGATTTAACTAAGTTTATTAACATTCTCTGTGCAAGTGTTTGAAAGTCACTTTTTCTTCCTGGCCAATATTAAAATTTTTTTTGATACTAAGTTTTTTCTTCTAAATTCGCTTTAATTAATTTCAAATTCAAAATTATTAACAGCCCTGCTTTAGTTATCTGCCGCATCTGGTATTCCGCTTTATGTTTTCTAGGCGTAATCAAAAATTTATTTGCTTTTTTCTCATTTTCGTGAGATGTAAATAAATTATAATAGGAAACTTTTTGCTAAATTTCGGAATCTGATTTTTCATCACATTAAAGGAAATAAACGTAAACGTAAACATGCCAGGACGAGAAATTAATTATCGGCCCCCAATGACGGATTCCGAAGACTCAGATGATTACGATGGATTTTATTTTGATAACATGGTTAGTATGTATACGCAATAAACAAATAGATATAAAGGGAGTTGTTGATGAGAATTATGTATGAGATTAAACTATTTCAAGGACAAAGTCACGAAACGTCCTTATCGACTCCAATAATAAATACGTAATTACACACAACTCTGTAATTGTAGGTATCCAAAAAGGAGCGTACAATATCCACTTGGCAGCAGCAACAAAACATAAATGCAGCTATACTTATTGCCATTACAAGTGGTGACATTGAGAAATTTATGCAACAAGTTCGGGAATCGAACATATCCATCAATGAATCAATAAATGGTGAATAAAAATTTACATATTGTACATATATAAATTTGATTTAACTCAATTTACGTGTTCTTCCAGGAGGTTTTACTCCACTTATGACTGCTTGTCGAGAAGGGCAACTATCTATCGTAAAGTGCTTGCTAGAAGATTTTAAAGCTGATGTCAATAAACAGGTGGACTCGTTTACACCCCTTATGCTCGCTTGCGAGTGCATAAATAAAGATTCACATAGAATTGAAAAATTAATTGAGCTTTTGCTTAAACATGGTGCTGTGATAAATGTTTCTGACAAATACGGTAATACGCCTTTTATGCGGGCCTGTAAATATGGATATACAGGTGTAGTAAGGCGAATGCTGAAAGATGTGTCTTTTGATGCAGTTGATAATCAAGGCTGTACTCCCATATTTCATGCAATTGAAAATAATCGAGCAGATATTGTAAAACTTCTTGTGGATGCTGGTGTCAATGCAACTATTGCCAACAGAAAAGGTTATACACCGGTTCAGGTGGCTCAATTTCATGGATTTTATGATTTACTAGAATACCTCCCGAAAGAAAAGGATACTTATGTTGTACCACCACAATTTCTTGGCTACAATACTTTGCGTGATTACATACCAAGAATTTTCTTGAAATCCGATTGTCCGGAATACTTCCAGGAAATTAATGTAATACTTTCTTCATTAAATATGGGTAAATTTTTAGAATATTTTGCAAAAGAGAGGATTTCGCTATTAGAATTTCTATCTATGAATGACGACTTACTGAAAGAGGTTGGAATTAAATATCCAATTTTTCGTATGAAAATTATGAAGGGGCTTCTTGAGTGAGTGTATATATTGATATGCATTTATTTATATCTGTAATGTTAATTTTTTACTTCTTTGACAGTTTCCACTTACATCATTGGTCGAAAAAGTCCATTGCAAGAGTGAGCAGATCCTCTAAAGAAAAGTAACAAATTTTAATTAAATTTTCTCCCAAGTTTTTAATTGTTAACTCTTTAGTTTCTATGAAATATTAATGGTTACCGCAAACCATTTACAACATTTGGTTATAATAACCGCTACTCTTCGTTTCATAAAACAAAATATTAAATCGGGAATGCTTGGAGTTGTTCCCCAAGAACAGTTGCAAGCAATGCAACGCAACATAGATGCCTATCGAGCAACGATAAGAGAACTGCACAAAACTACTAAATACGTAAATAGATTAGATTTATTTACATGTATATCTATTTATTGTGATATTATTACAGCTATCAACGTTTAGTCCTCCGAAAAATCCTTTATACATTGACTACGATGAGTACCTGGCTGAACGCAAGCGACTAAAACTCAAATCGTACTTCAAATATACTACAATTTTTATTGGCATATCGGTATTCATATGCCTCAAAGTGCGAAAGCTTTACTTTTGTTAATAAAAATACTAAATTCTGTACAAAAATAATGATAAAAGTTTTAGGCATTTTTAAAATGGCATATTTGATATTGAAAGCTGAACTTAAATTTACGTGCGTACAATGAGATACATATAATTGAATTTTAATATGAACTTTTTTCCTGAAATGCATTTCTTTTATATTGGTCTAGTAAAAATTAATATATTATTTTTGCATTAAATTGAAGGCTTTGTTTAAAATAGTTAAAATTATTCGATTAATGTCATATATGAATCTTTTCCAATCTTAACAAACAGATCACTAAACCAATCTAGTGCAAAAATATGAATTTCTTTTTACAAATTAAAACTATATTGTTCAATAATTATACATTTTGAATAACAAGTTTGAAAAATTTGATAATACAAAAGGTACAAATCATATAAAAACCTAATTATAATAAATGAAGTCACCCTGTGTTCAAGTCGTTCCTCTTTCTTTTCTAGTTTCCATATTAACTTTTAGACATATGTACATATCTAAATATTTTGTCAAAACAATCTGGAATATCCTGTTTTGATTTAACTGGAAAGAAAATCGCAGTCTGTTCTAATTTTTATATACAAAATTAGTGTCTTGAGAATTTCGTAGGCTTAAAAATGTTGCGTCAATTATTGGTGAGCATAAAAAGAGAGGATATTGCATAATTACCGCAATATATTTTTTTATAGTGTTCGGGCTCGCGTCGTAGTATATTGCGTTTGCAGCCTCTTTCAACAATAAAAGGTAATGATGGCGGTGATTTGAAAGAACAGGCAAAGGTGTTAAACCACGCAGATGTACCAATTATCGATTATGAAGATCCAGATTATTTGCCTCTGCCAGAGTACCCTCTGCGCCCTGATGAACCACTAGAAGTACGGAAACAACGGTACGGCTCCAGATTTAATGTATTTCTACATATTATAATTTGCTAAGTTTCTCATAAAACCACTTTTCCACTTTTGTTTTCAGTCTTATTTATCAGTCTCGAAAACGCGGCATGCTTGAAAATGATTTGATTCTCAGTACATTTGTTGCACGTTACTTAAAAGGCATGGATGCTACTCAAACAGCACAATATGATCAACTTATTAATGGCGTAACGAATGATTGGGACATATATTATTGGGCTACAAATGTAAAACCTACCCCGCCGGAACATGACAATGAAATTATGAGATTATTGAAGGAGCATGTAGCAAACTCTCAACGTGAGCAACGTATATGTCAACCAAACTTGTAAAATATGTGATTAAAATGTTATTGTTATAAAATATCTTTATTCTTTCTTGCTTATAAGCTAGTTGTTGCTGGCAGTAGCCCTATACAATAATTAATCTTTCAAATATATACCTGTTATTTTATCTTTATGCAAATTGTTTGTAGTTATGTTTAGCATCTTTCAAATACTTTGTATAGACGAGATAAATTTGTCAGTTCGAATAATTGATGCTTAAGACAATTGGGTGGAAGCAAATAGCGTTTAAATGATGGGTATAAGACGTGCTCTACCGACCATTTATGACGTTGCGGCATTGATTCCATTTCCAATGTGGATGTTTGTGCATAAAATCTTGCCGTTTCTCTACAAAATGTTTCAAAACATTCAACTTCAGAATCCCAATCTACCTCCGTGGCTAATCGTAATAAATACATAGGTAAGTGTACACTGCTGGGATGGAACAGTGGTAGGATTGCGGGGAGTGTTTCTAATTGAGCATCTTCATTAATTCTTAAAGAAAAATAATCGCGCATTATTGGTGCCTTTACAAGAAGGATATTAGATGCACGTTCAGCAAGCTCGATCTTATCGCCGTCATTTGGTGACCAACCAGCTTCCTCGCCCTCTAAAGCAATTCGAACGAGCTCTTTGATATTTAGTGAAGGCTCCAATTTAATATGCGGAAGGTTTTGAAATTCGAACACAAGTCGCTGATAGAAAAGTTCTTCGGAAAACTTACATGTGTTGCACAAATATAATTTCGTATCTTGCTGAAATAAAGCGTATGTTTCATCTACTATTCCCACAAAAACGAGTTCCTTCAATGTTCGGCGCAACATTACATTGACACGACGGTCTATATTATTTTGCATTTCCTTTATGCTTGTGGGTAGTAAACCGTATTTTCGTTTTGAACTTCTTGAAAGAGTTTCGTCTGCATTATTATCGATGTTTGTTGTATTTATATTTATTAAGGTTTTCGGCAAATATTTCTGCAGTAGAAACTTTTCCAATTTTTGCTCCTTAGAATCAGTTCGTACACGATCTTTTTCCAAACTTTTGTCATTATTTTTCAAATTCGAACCACTTTCATCACCCTCATCCGGATTGCTTATACCAGGTAAACGTAATTGTTTGTAAAAAGTACGTGATGTGTTGCTCCCGAGAAGCTTTAATTCTATACGCCTTTTGATTTTATCAATAATCTCGTCTTCATACAGAAAATGTACTTCGTGTTTTGTCGGGTGAACATTTACATCTAAGTGTGTTGGTGTTATTTCCAAACTAATATACGTAAAAGGATGCATACCTTTTGGTAGGTATGTGCTGTAGATACTATCAATAGCTGCTTTCAATGCTAATTTGATAAATAATACACTTTAATGTAAGAAACAAATTGAATAAAATATATGTTCATACTAACCAGTTGAATCCACAAGCCGGTGATTGATGAAAAGCAACATTATGCCACGTTTGGCTGAATAATCCACTTTTGTTACCAAGGCCATCATTTTAAATTTGTGAACATCGTCCTTTAATTCAACTGGCAATAAAGCACGACCAATTTGCAAACCGTAGATATTACTGATATTGTCTTCACGTGTACTCCGGCCAGCTATGCGCAATGTTGGTGGCTCGCCATATTTTTTTAGAGTAAAAGCAGTACTTGAATTGTGCACAGCATACTTAGAGACAACATCACATATTTTTTGCATTTCCTCAGCTGGTGATTTTAAGCACTGGCGGCGCTGGGGCATATTATAAAAAAGATCCTCAACGGTTATAATAGTTCCTTGATTTCCAGCACAAGGTTTCGGTGGACTTTTTAACAATCCATCCTCATACGAAGCTCTGTAAAATATTTAAGTATACATTTGGTCTAATAGTTTAGCTAACAGCCATCTCACTTGAACCCGCAAGTTTCATTTGCCGTTTTGGTTTGTATGCTTAAATGTGCTACATGGCTAATACTAGCCAGAGCCTCACCACGAAATCCAAATGTTCCTATATTGCTTAGATCTTCAAACTTTGTAAGTTTTGATGTTGTAAAGCGTTCACAAACAATCGCCAGATCCTCTCGCCGTATTCCGGTGCCATTGTCTTGTATCTGCAGTAGCTTTAAACCTCCAGATTTCACAGTCACTTGTATGTGTGATGCTTTTGCGTCCAAGCTGAAAGAAAATGTAAATAAATATAAATCAATAATATATTATATATAAAAAATATATATGAAACATATTCTACCTATTCTCAATTAGCTCTTTGAGTGCATTTGCTGGCTTTTGTATGATTTCTCCCGCCGCAATCTTGTTAACTACCACTTCGTCTAGTTTTTTAATCACTCCTGGCTCCATTTAAATTTGTTTTAGTAGCAAAATTAACCTTTTTACCGCCAAGATAAGCAGCTGATATTAAATTTACACAATCTATAGAAAAATTAAGTATCCCAAGCACCCTGTGTTTAACTTTGTACGTTTTCTTCCTTCGAGTATTAGTCTAGAGCAGTTTGCTTGAGATGTAAAAATGAATTAGTTACCGCGTGCAAAAGGAGAAAAAAATAATAATTTAATAAGAAATTAAAGTTCATACGAAGAAATCTAGATGAGCAACCTTTACTAGTTTGCTTCTCAATAGGGAGATGCCTTGGCAATTACATGTATAAACGTATATTTAGAGTAAATAACTAATTTATTAAATATTAAGGGCATAAAAGGTAGTTATATGCAAATGTAAAAAATAGTTTTGTTGGTAAAATAAAATTTTACTATTTGTTGAACCAAAAAGTGAATGTATTAAATGAAGCATTATCCAGCAGCAAATAGCTATACCTGCCATATAATTTATTCTATGCAAACTTGTATTTTCTGATTTCACTACATAACTTTCTAATCCATTTATTATTTTGAGTAATATTAATAATTCCATCAATTCGCATTGGGTGATTTGAGGGAAATTTTATTGAAGTCTTGTTTTGAATGACATTCGCGCCACCAACTGCTGTCAGTACTATTTCTGTTTTGTAACTTTTTTGAAAGCAGACTCTCTTTTCGCTAATCGGTTTGGATTTCGGTTAGTCTCTCATTAAAATTGTGCGGATGCGGATATAATAAAAACTATTGACGCGGATGCAATACAATTTTGTTATTGTGTATGGATTGAGTCCTTCACTTGTGTTTGTAATGCGTGCAATCCGTGACTTCGAAAGAATTTAAAAAAATGAAAAAAAAAATAAATGAAGATGTGATTTTTTTGAAAACCTTTGTGTTGTGAATGTAATTCACATATAGTATGTATTATTCCGTTTAAAAAATTTTGAATCCATACCGAAAGTTATAACAACTCCGTAAGGAATAACACAGTGTATATAGTGAATGTGTATAAAGTAAAAAAAAAACACGAAGTGAATAGAGCGAAGCAAAAGGTAGAGCAGCTTGTTTGTGTATGTGTGTATGAAGTGGGAAAGGATGAAAACGGCAAAAAATGTGAAGAATATAGCAAGTAAAAGTAACAAGTAAAAAATAATAGACGATTGGAAAAAAGTAAATATTTTATTCGAAAAAAATTTAGGTATGGTACATATATTCATAAAAGAATGTATGTATGTTTATACATCTATTCCAATTGCTCGATGATTCTGAAAGAATCATTTCTAGTGTGTAGGTACATGTGGCGACCGGTTTCGGAAAACAACTCTTCTGCTGCTGCTACAAGCGTCATAAAAATACTACACAAATAAAACTAGTTTAATAGAAGAATAGATAATTTCGTATTTAAAAAACCTTTTAACAATTTGCTCAAAAAGAAGAAAAGGCACACAAATTCTAGTTTTAATTGTAAATGGGGTTAAAATTGACCACGGGTAATCAAAATTAATTTGGTTACTTTTGTTTAAGTCTCGCTTTATATCCGTACGAACTCCCGAATATACGCGTACATACCTACTGGCTTAATAAAATGAAATAAATTTATGAATGAAATTAAAAATATGTATGTATACTTACGTATATTAACATAGACGAATAAATACAAATGTTATGTATATATGTACATACGTACGTAAATACTATTTTCCTAGCTTAAACCCGCAGGTCAAAGAATGTCAAGCGGCGAATAGCGCAATAAAAGATATCAACACAGGAAAAGCAAATATGGTGTTTTACATATCAAATTAGCAATATTTATACGATCAAATTAAAACAAACATAGGTAATCTTAATAAGCCATACAAATAAATACATTTTTAAGCGTAAAAAAATGTGATGTTTTTGTAAATAAATGAATGCAAGTGGAAGAAGAAGAGAGTGCTAGCACTACATGTGCACAAAAAGCATAAAAAATATTAAAACGAATTTCCAAAAAAAAAAAAAAAAAAATAAGTTAAAAATGTTATTACATTCATTGTCAAATAAAATGATTCTACTAAGTTTGATGTGTTTGTTGTGCTCGGTGGCTGTGGATGCTAGAGGTGCAGCAAGCGGTGATGACTTTTCATATAGAACTACGATAACAACAACATCTGGACCAGAAGTACATACAAGGACTTTTAATGATAAACGTAAGTTTATATTCTTTAATTTCATTGAATAGCATTGATAATTCTGGATCTCAAAAAGAATAGAAAACTCAACAAAAACTCGGTGAAAATTTCTACACAAATAAAACGCAATATTTATACAGTAAATATTTTATTATTTTTTCCTGCCTGGATTTCTCTTGGTATTATTTGAAATATGTCTCGGGCTTCGGCTATTCAAGCAATCGCTTACAGGTTATCTATTGAACTTGAACTTATTGATAAGCGGCAAAAGACACTATAATCATTTCGAAAGTAAATATGTATGTATGTATGTACATATGTTCATATATAACTCTTATATACATACGCTAAATACATAACTAGATAATTTATAAATTGAGATTCTATTTACTCTCGCACTTATTTATTAGGAATGAAAGCGTCCAAGTTGTCGAGACAATTTTAAATTTCTATTAAAATGCATTTCTGTGATTTATCGCGGGAAAGCGATGAAATGATAGATAGGAATACAAAATAAGGTCAATGGGAAATATTTGTGTAAACTTCATTTGTAAATAAATATTTTTGTCTATTATAGATATAAAGTTTATTATATAAACTTTAATTTAAGAAAAAGCGTTATTTTCATGTCTCTTAACGCCCTCCAACAAAAACTAGAATGCCGTAACTAACCATTGGTATTGGTTCATCTTTCAAGGCAAGTACATTCAATAAAAAGAGCTATTGATAATAATATAAACAAATGTCATCATTTTGGAACGGTTTCATTCACGTTTTCTCTTAATAAAATAATTTAATAAGTGAGTTCCTGGGAGACTACTCAACTAAAGTTGCAAAAGATGTACCGATATACCATAAATGAAATAAATAAATAAAATAGAGTTGAGAGTATAAATATTTATATTTTAAATGCGTTAGTACCTAAATATCTTCTTATATATACAAATCTTATGCCGAAAAAAACTCTTAAGTTCGTTTGTAACGGGTGTTTTCCAAAAGTTACCAACCGATTTACTTGAAATTTCGTTAGATAGCTTCTATGATTTCGGGGAATGTTTTTACGAATAAGATTTTCGGGAAGTGTACCAGGGACTGACCTATTTGAAGAAATCTTATTTATATTTAGATTTACTTGAAATTCGGTATGTGAGCAGGAAAACTACTCTTCTCTCCGGGAAGTAAACCGGGGACTATTTCTCTCTCCGGGAAGTGGACCAATGTCAATGGTAAAACCAAAAATGTTGTATTCCCACAAGTATTGAGTAAATAAAGTTATGATAAAAAGATATCCCATGATTAATTTTTTCATACATTCAATGAGTATGTGCGATAGCACAGCTTTGCAGAGTACATCTAATATTACATTATATATTAATTTTTCCAATTGCGGTGGGAACGTCAAGCCCTCCGAGTGTATTTCTGGCACGATATAAAAATCTGTTAGCCGCTCGGAGGCGGGTTTGAATAAAGTGTAGGTCAGTCCATTTGCTGGGAAAACAATAATACGCACAGCACAATTTGGAGGAGGAGCTCGGTCGAAAATCGCTTTAGCGGTTACAAAGCGCATATTATTACACAAACATATGTATGTAATATGCGGAAGCTGTTGAGCAAATGTAAGCTTTGGCAGACATCGTCTATTGTACACAGCTTCACATGCTCGAATTTATTTATTATAAGACGTTTCTACTTTTGTTATTAAATTTTATTGGTGACATTTGACATTTTGGTATATAAAATATCCTAACATACGTACATACAAACATATTTATATACATACATACACGTATATAGGTATATATAATTTAATATTATACTGCTCCAGAACAGAATGCAACAATATGCATATACATAAATATAAATATGTGTGTACATATGTATATACATAGTAGGCCTGCTTGCGCTTGTGAGTTGAAATTGTGTTTGCGGCTTTGTCAGTATGTGAAACAGCATGCGATGCCTGCATTTTGTTCGACATTAATGTAGCGGTCGTGATCTGTTCGCCCAATTGGTGAGACCCAGTTTCTGACATGTGGGAATGCTCTACATTTTCATAGCTTTTTTCAGTTTTTTCCGCAAAAAACGAATTCCTTCATATTTATTGTTTCGCAGTATTGAGCACAGCATCTGTAGTGCCAGTTGCACTAATGACTTACATTCTGTATTAAAGCGCAAATTTTTATATTGAAATGTGTAAATGATTTGAGAAATCGAAATTGAGTTTTTTATATGAATCTTTAATAAAAATAATAATAATAACTCTTTTATCGTTCGTGACTCATTCAGCCACACATATTCATGTAAAATTATCGAATTAAGCAATTTTTCTCGTCCATAAATTTAACTTTTCTCCCTTTGCACTGCTTGCCGACACTTTCCATCATTTTCCGTTGCACATCAATGCTATTGACCTTATTTCCGCTGTTATCCGCTGTTATTGGGGTGAAATTTTTGTATCCATCTTAAATACATTTTACTTTGTGTTTGTCAGTTTTATTTTTATATTACGAATATACATACATGCATATGTATATGTATGTTTATGTATAAATACATATCTCCTCTAAAAAATTAGGAAGCCGAATTTGAAGGGTTCATCGTTTGGCTTGGAAAATTAATATATATATGTATGTATGTAAGGAAACAGTGATTTTTCTTTATCTCAAAACTGAAATAAGATTTATGAAACTTTGCCTTTCAACCACCTCGAATCAATCAACTTGTGGGGAAAGTAATATATTGACTCTTTGAGTGCATACATATATATATTTATGTAAAAGGTGTTATTTTTAGGCATGAGGTTTTCAAAAAAGAATAGAACGTACAGCAATGGTCATGCAAATAGCAGAACTTTCCTTCCGAGACATAATAATGAAACAAAGCGATATCTGTGCTTAAAGTATGAAAATATTGCAACGATGTATTTACTTGATTATTATTTCACACATCCTTTATACAAAAACTTAATAATAATTCAAAGAAAGCTTAAAATAAATCAAAGTTTGGGGTTCCTAATGAAATGCCCTGGTCACGCAATGTTTAAATTATGAATAATAATTTTTTGTGCTGAGGTTGGGTTAAAAATAATTTAAATCTAAAAATTGAGATATGGAAATTTACGTCATGTCGCACAGGACATCCGTATGTTACGAATTACTATAAAAATATATTTTCATATTTTTAAAGTTGTATTTAAAATCGAGAAATAAACATTAGCTTTTAGAAATCCTACAATATTACTACTTTAATAGCAGAAAAATCTAAATTTTTTTTTGACATTGTCTTACCTTCCGGAACTGTCCATATACAATATACTCCAGATGATTCTATGTTCCTTCTGGTAGCTCCAATGCCATTTTAGAGTGAAGAACGTGACAGTTTGTCTTCTCGTACATAAATTTTCACTTCAATCGTCTTCAATATATTTTTAAACAGTCTAACAGGTGTATTACATGGGTATTACTCACCCATATACATATACATATGTATGTATATACCTATAAATTTGAAGGTTCTCATACATATATCCTTGAGTGTTTAGTTTACTGTGAAGATAATTTGAATGGCGTTAGATTAATCGCTTGTAAGTCATTCAATGCATATATGTGCTTACATATATATACATATACATACAAACCTTTATGTATTGATATACAATATAAATTTTTAGTGTGCTACTACATACATATATACATATATACCTACATATAGTCAATTGAGTTTTAGTCGCAGAAAAGTAAGAGTGCAAAACCATTAAAATCAACATGTTTGCACATATTTTATGGTATATTCGTATGTAGATATATGTATGTACATATGTACAAGTGAGGCTATTGGTATAGTTTTTCATAAGTAGAGCACGAAATATGATACGTACACGTATGTATACCATATATGCCCTCCTGTTTTAATCTACCAACATAAGTGTATATGTATGTACATATGTATCAGTAAAAGCGGAAAATATTAAAAGATGATAGCAGATACACTTTCCTTGATGTGGCGAGAAAAGAAGCGGCAGAAGAGATTATTACATATAAAATGTCGTGCACGAAACTAATGCAGGGGATATACTTGAACATCATTCATGACTTCGCCTTGAGGCAAACCACGGTATTATAGCTTAGATAACGGCTTTCGAGTTGATAAAAAGTTATGTTGAGACTTTTTATTTTTTCTTGTTATTGTTGTCCTCATATGAGATTCTCATTTGTATTAAGCGTTAAGTAGGACTCGTTAAAACACACGTATGTACGTTTATATATACATATACATACTATATATTGTACATATGCGTTAGTGAGGCAAGTTAATAGCTTGAACAAAATCAGCGGTCGGAGAACTCAACTGCAAATTTGGAACTGAGAAGCGTAAGAAATTTTATTCAGTTTAGCATTATACTTGGAATAGCTTTTCTACTTATGGGTTCATGTAAGCACATTGTGGTGGTTTATGAAGTACATAGATAGCAGCTGATGATTTGCAGGTCATATGTAGATTTAAGATACAAGTTTAATAATGGTAAATGCTTTTATTGCAACTCTTTAACCGTGGTTCACCAGGCATCGCACTTGGAAATTCTCATCCAGCGCTTGTAGAGTTATCGCAAGGATCACCTGTCCAATTACAATTGTCAATTATAAGTACGTACAATCATATAATACGTTTAATTGTGAAAGAGACCGAACAACCTGGGGCGAGGTCCATTTATGAGTTCAACAAACCCTAGTGATGTTAGCGTAACCTGTGGTGGAATTCTCTATTGTATATATTATAACGATTCTCGGATCATTAAAGTAATAATATTAACGATTTTAATATTCGCTGCACTTATTTTCACAATATTCGCTATCGCTTGATCAGCTGTTGTCGTAGCTAAGCGACGAATACTTTGCAGTTGTTAGCGCCATCCACAAAATATTGATATTTTATTAAGTTAAAGTAAAGTAAAGTAGATCGGAAAACTACCTAAGGTATATAAAGATGAAAATAAAATTATAAAAAAGTGGCTTTTGAGTATGTGGCAGAGGAGGAGATATCGTAGTATTTTTTTTATTTTAACATTATTGGGACTATCGACGGCACTCATGTCATGTCAGTCATGAGCCCCCAGGAATCATGAAAAAGTCGTTAAAAATGAGTAATGAATAGCAAGCGACAAAATCCCCGAAGTTTGCGATCCGACAAGTCGTATCGATAAAAGTTATTGAATTGCACTACTGATTTTTCCGACTCAATACCGATCTAAGGTACCGAACATAACAGGTGCTTCTAGCTTCCTGAATGCCAACAACTTCCACCTATAATATATAGACGATGGTGTGGAAGAAGGTTGCCACTTCCATTTATAGCCCTCGACAAAAGAGACAACCGACATAATTATTGCGCTAACTCGAACGAACCCTGATCCGTGTCAAGTCGAGTTCCTCAAACTTCTTAATAACCTCTCTTTAAATGTTAAAACAATAACGAGCACATGTAACACTACAGCGCTAATACATACTTATGGGACACACGAATAATGAACCATATGTGAAAAAGCATTCGATATGAGGTTAGAACAAATACATATAGACAAATGACGGAAATACTATAACACTACAAACAGTATCCGCAAGCAAACATGTGCGACAATGTTGTGGGAATAAAAGCACTCCACAATGGCAAATAGTCTATACCTACGTACACGTATGTATATACATTTATTTATTTAGGCACATACATACATACGTGTATAACATAAGCGATTCTATTTATATATGAGACGACTTAACGGGAAGAGCAAAGTACTGGAACATTTCCCTTTACCAAATCTTCGAAGACTTGGAATTTCGGAGATGAAGTTGTAGTGCAGACGGATTTTTAAAAAGCTAAAATGAAACGACGAACCGATAACCTATATGTAAAGTTGAACAGCTCATTTACTAGAAATAGCGTTTGGAAGCGAGTTTTTAGTCTTGTATTTGCTATAATATCGCTGTTAACTTACAGGCACGTTTTGCACTTGAAATTTTCTACTGGGAAGGCTCGAGAGTTGAGTTCAAAATGACTTCCATATAACAATTTGTGTATATTGAATATATAAATGCCTCTAACTTAATTGAACTAGACTTCCTACCAACTAGTTTGGCTTTTCACTGCATCCCTGCAAACAATGTGATTACTCCTTGCACCCGTGACATATGTGACTATACAAAATCCATACAAAAAGTATGGTCCAATTAATATTGCAATGTACTCTACGTAAAATCCGAGCGTATATAGCACATACATATGTATAAGCTAAAACTTATGCCCGTCGTCTATTTCAGTCATTTACCGTATACGATTAAAATTCTTATTGCGCACATTCATCTTCGATTAGTAATTGTGATCGTTGAAATACGAGCGTTAATCGGCTAACAACAGGGCGGTATCAAGATGTAAGCTAATTCAATAGTTAACTACAGAGGAGTATCTATTGGATTACTCGAATTGAGCAATGGTCCAAAATTTTTTGCAGGGATGTTGCTTTCCGTATGTTTATTTGTTTGCTGTGTTGCCGCCGCCGGTCGTGTGAAGCTCCATGTTTTTATTCTGCAGGCAAATTTTAATAATAATCAACAGCAAAACTTTTGCGCTGCCTATCGAGGCATATGTACACGTACATTCATATGAACATAAATTTACCGTTGGAGGAGCGAAGCGTGAGCGAATAACGGCAATAGGAGCAATCACAGGAGCAGCAGGAGTATAGCTGGGGCCATTAACACTGCTTGGGTGCGAGTGAAGGAAGAAAACAAAAACAAAACTGTATTTAACAACAAAGCAACTAAAGGTACAATAGTAGAATAACATACAAATTTTATTGTTATTTATTTGTATGCCTAGATGTGTATGCTCGGCGGCACTGCATGTGTGGCATTAAGCTTGCTGATGGAGGTGATGGCGTTTGCCGCTTGCCGCCTGGCGTTTGTCGGTGTTGGCGCTTGTGGGAGTTCTGTTGTAACCCATAATGCGACCCATTTTAAGTTCTCTCCCGACATTTGGCATTTGGTAGGCGCGCTGTGGGTGCACGCTAAGTGATTTCCTGCAATTACATGTCATTAATTTGCGGTTACGCCAGAGCAATAACACCACAACGCAATGTATGTATGTATGTGTGTGTGTGTCTACTGGATGGATATGGAAACAACGATTTGTTTTGCTGGTGCACGGAGAACAATCCCACTTTGGCAACAATAACAACAACAACAATTTGCAAGTATTTTGTGCGAATGTGAAAACTAATGTTTTTACGCGTGTGTGTGAGTGTGTGTGTGTGTGAAAAGCTACAATGAATTGCCATAAACAAAGTGAAAATAAATTAAAAGAAAAAAAATCAAATGTGCAAGCTAAATGGTACTATTGTATATAGGGGAAGAGAGAGGAAGAATAGAGAAGGAGGATACTGTTGTTCTTGTTCTTTCCTGCAGGATGTTGTAAGGCATGTGGTGAGCATACAAAAAAAAAAGAAAATAATGTAAATACTAATCATTGAACATGTAGGCTACGACGGCACGACAAGCGGCGTCTGTTAAAGGCAAAGCCGTGTTTTCTAGACAAGAAATCGTATTTGTCGCACTGTGGTGTCGAGCCGCCACTTAAGTGTTTAGAGCTTTACATCATATGTAAGCGTAGTATTTGTTAAGGTTGTATTGTTTGGAAGAAGGAGAAGAAGAAGAAGAGGTTTGAACAAAATGCTTGTTTTGTTTTGCTTACATAGCCTTGTAAGTGGTTTTGGTAGATTTTATTACATAAAGCTTCTGCTACTTTTACTACCACCGAATCATTCCTTTGCGTTTGGGGCGACAATACAATCAAACGTGAACCTTGTTATTAATTGTAAATTAAACTTTCAAAGCTGTAATAGATAAATATTACAAACATTGTAACAAATAATGTTCCAAGAGAAGAAATTAAGGAAACAAAAATACAAATAATGCTTGCCCCATAAAATAGGCTGTCCAAAAAAGTCTTTATTTCAAAATTTTAGCTGTATAATGGAGCTAGTTTTTTCACTCACACTGTCAGACTCACTCAAAGAACACTAGAAGACCGAGCTGACGACACTCTACATACAAAATGAAGTTAGAGGTTGCCATCTTTGAAAATTTTTAAAATATAAAACTAGATATCGTAATTAACCACTATCTGTGGGTCATCAACTGAAGTGATTTGAAAAAGTTTGCAATTAAAAATATTTTTCAGGAAAGTTGCCACCTGTTGGAAATTTTAAATTTAATATTTCAATATGAATATCAAGTGAAAGATACTGAAGACGTGTGATTAATATTTAGACACATTTTCAATATGGTTATCATAAAATCATATCGTAAAAACTATTCAGTTACATAGTCAAAGTAAAAAATATACATAGCTTAATGACAGCTGGTTGCCATGCCTTTTTTTTAATGAACAGATGTTTGCTGTTGCTGCCATTTGCTGCTACTAATTAACATGAAAAACTATTAACATGACAAACTATTATATGTACACATACCATATTTGAAACTGTTCGTTGTAGGAAATGCAATAGGTTGTTTTAAGGCTTCGGCTGCGGTATTTAGAACGCCGTGTGGCCTTTTCCCATTTTCAAAACTAAAGCGAATCTTAAATCTCCGTCGTTTTACAACCGTAGAGGACTCTAAAAGCGCACACCGAACAAAAGGCTACCACAGAGATAGAGTTTTAGAAGAGTTTCGGGGATTGGGGGAAGCGCTGGCATATATACATACATATGTGCGTAATCTCTAATGACTAGCCTTTTAGCCGATAGCAAAAGTAGACGAATAAAGAAATATTTTATTGAAAAAAAAGAAATTAAAAGTTTTCCTTACTCGTACATCGTGAACATATTTTTTCGGCTTATTTTTTTTTTTTTGCAAATTTTTCGAATTGAATTTTTCCTTCAGGGTCACGATGCATAAACTATTTATTAGATCAAATTTGAAAATAATAAAATTTTATTTATGCTCTCAATACTGTAATTTTTTTTTTACTGCAGTTAAAGCACAAAATCTAACGATTTTCCAGCTTTAATGAAAAGCGTAAAAAAAGCAATTGATGCGCTGAGATGTATGTATGGTACATATAGTATATGTATGTGCAAAATTGCATTCGTGTAAATTCATGTTGTAATATTAATAAAAAAAAATAACAAAAATAAAAATATCGTATATGTAATGTTGAGTGTATCTACTATATTTATGTTTGTAGTTTATATATTAGTATCGCAAGCATTTGCAGCTATTTAGCAAGTCTGTGGTCAACGCTTCACTACATTCAATGCGGTCGGTGATTTAGTCTGACACCTGACTGACTGATTGTGGCAACTGTGGTTAATCTATACATATATATGTACATAACAAATAACTGTAATAAATAGTAAAATAGTTTCCAATAAACCAAAATCAGCAAAACGTATTTAAATTTCAAGCCATCTGTGTGCTAACATAAATATTTCGTTTTTTTTTACCGTTAATAAAGTTGCTTGCCTACTGCAGCGCCACTTAATACACTTGAAATCGAATGCAATGCTTCAATGGTGATAACCTTTAATACTTACTTTCGAGATTATTTGGTTGAGAGCGCCAGACTAATCGGAAGATAATCCGTGCATACATAGTATATGTATGTCTGTCGCTTGAAAGTCAGAAGAAATTGAAAATCCATACACTGTTGTCTCCCTCGCCGCTGTGGTCAGACAAAAATTTGTTACATATACGTATTTGTTCGCCTATTCGTCGCCGACATCAATCACTCAGGAGACTATCAAACGCCTACTGTTGTTGCTAAGCAACTCGGGAGACCTTTCTGTACATCTGTTGAGATAATCATCAGTAATATTTAAAACACAATGTCTCAAGTTTTAACCTTATCATTTCCTCCAGCGCTTCTACCTATATGTACGTGAAGTACATATTCCGATCTCGATAGAGTTGTTCATCTGGTTTTTCTCTGTCGTTGCCATCAGCGCCGCAATTTCATGTGACTTTCATGGCTTTTATGGCGAATTGTGTGCCACTTATCACCCTCCCTGCCAAAGAAGCGTGAAATTTTACGTCACTCGCTTCAATTGCTTTGTTTGAAAAATGCGTATTGGTTGGGATTTTGAAGAGAAAATCGTGATTTACATATATCGATCATGAGATAGTGCTCCATAAGAATGAAAAATAAATGGATGGCACGTTAGGAAGGATCTGTTCAAATGAATAGCCTTATATTGCAACAATAGCATTTTAAGAGTCATTTTGAGATATGTAATTAGTAAAAAAAAATAAAAAATTGTTATTTTTTATGAAAGTTGACCCCCCCAAATCTTAGATATGCAAAATTGAGGGAAAGTAATTCACATTTTGTTTGTTCTATGAGAAGGCAAATTTTTGTTTCGAAAGAAGTTTTAAAGGTTACCATAGAAGTTATCCAACTGGGCTTGCTATTAAGATAGCTGCTAACTATACTTGCGATAGGGTATGGTTGCCATAAGAGACGGCTAAAATTCAAGAGTTTGTTTATACCAGAATAACCTGGAGTTTTATCCGGTTAAGAACGGATTTTTGCGGTTGCAATATATAACAGCAACCAAGGTAAAACTGAAGTGGTTATCAGAAATCACAGACCGGCTTTAGGTAGCGTCTCATAACCCAAGCTTTGTTGTTATAATGTATCAGTGTGTTTATAGGAACTTATGTGAAGGCGCTTTAAACTTTCTTCGTCGGAGCGTTGGAGAGTAGTGACATCAGTTGAGTGTATCATGTTAATTTCTGAGTAATGCTCGCTAGCGGTGGCAAATATGTAGGTTTAAGGAATTTGAGTTTTGTTCAATTTGCTTTTATAAAAACGGATACAATGTTGAAAATTTCTTCAGAAGCATTGCCATCTTAACACACATACTCACTGGAAGGAGCTTCGACCACGGAAACAATTTACTTGTTGTTTTGGATGACACACTAGTCGCCTTGTTTTCCGCCCCACTAAGTTCACCTTTCACTTGTCAGCCATTCATCATCTTCTTGAAATTCAATTAACATATTCTTTGCAAGCTTTCACTTTACTACAATTCAACTGCTTAAATGGTCACAGCGATCGCACACCCCCACCCATTCTCACAAAAATGTAAATCTCTTAGCTTGCGTCATTCTGAGCGTTCGTTTGTGTGTGTGTGTTGTGGTAAAGTGAAAAAGTGAAGTGTCACACACTTGCCACTTGTGGCTGCTTGGCTAAGCTGAGCCCGCAAACACCTACACAATCAATTTTAGCTCACCGAACACTTGGCTGTCCTGTAGCAGGATAAGCAAGCGACGTTGCCACGAAAATGCTTCAAGTCATAGAGTGTCTTCGAATATTTTCCTTTTGCCACATTCTGCTTTTTTTTACGCCGCTTTGCTCGGGTTTTGTCACACTTAACTCTACGCTTGACACACAAAGCTGCAAATGGCGCAGAATCTGCGAACGAAAAAGTGGGAAGAATGAAAGGCAAACGAGTTTTAATGCTTCTTCAGCAAATGTGTGCCCAGCTTCCGAGCTCCTCATCTCCATATCTCACCAGCTTCCTAGCTTCTTAGTTCTCCTTCTGCTTTCATTGCCTTCAAGTTGTTTTCCTTTTTATTATGCATCCTTTTCCCTCGACCTCGACCTCTCCCTCTCTCTCTCCCTCTCCCCCTCCGCTTCCATTTTTATTTGACAGGCGTCACTTATTTGCTGACTTTTCCTCTTGTTGTTGCAAGCGGCTTGCAAATATTTTAAGTTTGCTGCATGAAGTAATGGCGTGATAAGTGTTCGCCTTAAAGCATTTGCTCTTCGCATTCTCCGTCTACAGCACACGTACTCAGCTGGGAATGCATTTATCGAGTGAGTTTACCTACATGCATTTGCGCGTGTTTGTGTATTTGTTTGATTTGTTTGTGTGTGTGTACTCCATTGCACGACTGTGTTGATGTTGCACTTGAAAAATTGCTGCGGTTCGTGTGTTGGAAATTTATTTACTTCGTTCAATGGGCCGCCAATCCAAGTGGTAAAAAGCAATGCGCTGCCAAAAAAAAAGTAGAGCAAAAATTTTTAGAAGAATGTGCAAAAACAGGCGAAAGCAAAAAAAAAAATAATTAAGAAAAAATGAGAAAAATCGCTTCGACATTTGTGCCAATAAAACAGTATTTTTCATTCATACTATTTTGCATTGGACACTCAAATTTCAAGGGTGCGCTCAAGTGCAGTCAGAATGCACGCCAAGGCGTAAAAGATTTATGTGGCTCAGTGCACGGTGACCCCATTCAGAAATTCATTGATGAAAAATCGGAAATTCAAAGCCTCACATGCGCTTAAACCTAATGAGAAATATAGTTTAGTTTCGGTTTTTATATTGACAACAAATTCAACTTAGAGCCCTAAGCCATAAATATACGTATACCACTAGATACTGATCATGTGCTTATCTAGAGGAGCGGGTTTCTTTGCTCACTAGAGGCATAAAAATACCAGATTTAGTCCATCAGTAATAAAAGGACTTAATCGAAGCTAAGGGACTAAATTTCTTAAACGCCCATAATTGTGGCCAGACAGCAAGAGAGTCAATGGAAAGAAACGGAGTTGCAATTCTAACACTTGTGATTGTATCAATGGTAAGATCAATTTATGACGCACGAACAAAGCAAAAATTTACCGTTATTTTCAATCGCAAATCATCTTATGCATATTATTTGTACTCTCTCTAAGTTTCGCAAAGCATAACCCCCTCTCTTTCTGATCTTTTATGAAAAAATATGTGGCAACTCTACTATTTACAAACTGTTCTTATGTATACATACATATATGTAAGTACCACCGACTAGTAAAATCGCTGTCTATTTAATTCTATTTAAAATCGTATTTCATTACTTGACAGCTGTGGCTTTTTGTTCGCTCCACATTTCACCCTCAATACAACCCCCTGAGATACTGCTCTACGCAGCTACAATAAATATACATATATATTGTATATGTATAGGCGTCTCATACTTCTCTTTACTTCTCTTTAGTGCAAATGCCTTCATTAAAATTCTAAACATTTTCATTTTAAAATCATCTGCAAATTGTTCACGGCCAATAATTTATTTCGCTTGCCATTTGCTCTGACAGGCTGTTGCTGCTGCTGCTGCTGCTGCTCACCGAACAGATAGAGGGATAGATGATTGGGCGGATGAACGGTGGGGCGCGAGTTGGTAAAATACTTACTAAATAAATAAAATACTCGCACTCTATCTCGGAGAGGGAGTGAGATTTCAGGCGACTCAGCATTTTCTTAATTTGAAATCAACTTAAGTACTTGCGTTTATGCGGTAGCTCTGCGGAGAAACGGGAAAGGGGGATATGTTTAGTGACAATGAGAAATGTACAGAAAATGAAGCAAATTTTAATATTTCAACAATGAATGTCCAGCAGACAAAATACTTTACGAGTATATGTATGTAGAAAAGTCCATATATTTTATCTGGTCAACTACTTTATTTTTAATTAGGATTTAATCAGCTCCGGCAACTTTAAAACTGCATAGGCTGATTTAAACTCATAGATTCCTGAGAAGAGCATGCCCGTTAACAGGTGTGGACCTTCACTGAAAATAATATCTCCTATCAGACAATACCACCTCCAGACAATAACTGCGAATGTGCCCTAGACTTTGGCTTCATGTCGAGCTTGACTTATTGTTTTCTCTAACCTTGGAATGCCAAGCAGAATTACTGAAAGAGCGGCCTACTACACAGTTTCTTAATGAGCGATTACAGCAAGGCATGTTAGTCTGTATATCCACTCCTCCTGAATATACATTTCAACTAAACGATACATATTTTAACCAAGCATCCTCGCACATTTAGGTAACCTGTCTTTATTTTATGTTTTGACAGATGGTAGAACAAGCCTGATCATTTTCAAAACCTCAACTTTTTTCTTCACTTGTTTTTATGACACCTCATACACATTTCGGTTTCTTTCCATAGTTGCTTTAATTTTTTTTGGACGTCTTGTCTGTTTAGTCCAAGTTCCACTCTTCATGGTCATAGTAAAATTACTCAAATAATTCAAAAGGAAAGTCAATTGAATGACGGAAAATGGTTTTTTTTTATAGTGTGCTCGTGGTGAATAAGGAGAAAGCCGCGACTTAATAATAAAAAAGATGGCGTCCTTTCGTGATTTTTTCTTGTTTGCTTCTTATTCCAACGGCAACTTTATTACCCACAGAGCAAATAAATTATAATGTCTTCAGTTGACCTGAGTTAAGGAGGCAATGGAGCGAGGAAGAGGTACTGTTATTTATGCAATCATTCGGCGCTTCTGAAGAACCTTCTAGGTGAGTGTTAGTGGGAATGTTAAGCCATAACAGCGTGCCTCCGCTGGACACATCAAAGTCCATGTGTTTCAGTGGGCGCTGAAGTACTTCACGCCACTGGTGTGTGCGTGTGTGAGAGTGCGATTTGTCCAGTGAAGTGGCGTCATCCAGTGGTGATGAGGCAATGGGGCGTTGGTGCACAGAGTCAATGTACTTTGGGGCATATACAAAAACGACAGGCAGGCCGACAGACAAATATAGATCCATATGTATGAATGCATATACATACATATGTATGTATGTTGGAAATTTCAGTGCCTTCTGTTGTTTGCTGTCGCATTTTATTATTGTATTTGCCATTTCGCGTATATTTGCGTTGCTTATGAGCCTGTCGTTTGGTGAGCGTGAATTCCCTTTGTTTTTTTGTTTTTGTTTTTTTTTAACTTTCATAGATTTTTTATTATTATTTAGTTATCGCTTTGCTTCGCGTCCACTTGTAAAAAGTCAACATCGTGTCATAGCAATTTGCACTTTTTCTTGGTCTGCGGTCCGTCGTTGTGTTTTGTGTCCTGTGCCTCTCGTTGGATCAACTGACAGTTGAGTTGGCCGCCGGTTTGGATTTTGTACAGCGGATGCTTCTTCTTCTTCTTTTTATAGCCATGCATAATCATAAATGTCTAATATTGCCCTGTGTGATGAGAGAGGCACAAAACCGGCTCTTGCTGTCAGCCGGTGTGACATTAATGTCAAAATGTTTTAGCAAATGTCAAAAACGAGGTTATGTTTTTCCGTCTATGTTATTTATATATTTTTCATGAACTTCATTATGGATTTGTTTTCGATCTCGGTTTAAAAGTTTCGGCTTTCGTAAACGTAGACTCCGTTACAGCTGCAGAACGAGATTAATAAGGAACGACTCTTGAAGGAAAGTTCAGCTTAAAGTTATATTTTATGAGATAGGGAATATAAAACTGGTTTAGTTGAAGTCCATCCGACTCTGGTTGTTGGTCTTGAACGGCAATGCGAATTAAGAGATATGTTGGTAACGAGCGCCTCTGTGACCCAAGTATATAAATTTATCCAAGTATTCAGTATTTTATGTGGATATGAACACATACTGCAAGCAGATATGAATGTACATATGCCATCTAATAAATCATTGACGTGAAAAGATTATGGATCCCTCCTAGCGACTGTCCTGCCGAGTTAAGCATAATCCTGACTTAGTTAGCATGTTAACTTACGTTGCTGATAAAAACACATATAATTTTAAAATATAAAATTTCTTATTTTTAAGTTTTTCGGGAGTTTCATAAAACTTTTGGCCCACAATTCGCAACTGCTTTTTATGCTCCCAAGCGCATATTATGCAAAGATATAAAAACAAAACTTTTCTATTTGCATTTACAATGAACATAAGGTTTCATTATTTGGCAGCCTCCCTAGTCGGTCATTAACATTATTTCGCACATCCTTCGGAGCGTGTATTCCCCTAACACAGATTATTAACTAAGTTTTTCCGCTTCACTACCAAATTAAACAGTCCTATTGCGCTACTTTGTGTCGTCGTCCTTGTCGTTTCTGTGTATTAATTTGCACAAAAGTTGGTAAACTTTTCTCATCTTATTGTCAGCAGCAGCGAGCTCATTTGAAACTTATCCGAATCCACAGTACATGGTTGTGCTTGTTGATACTCGCATACTCTCTCTCTCTCTCTCTCTCTCTCTCTCTCTCTCTCTCTCTCTGGTTTTCTTTGGTTTCAACCCAATGTTCCCTCAGATACGCATCAGCATACTTCGTCACACACCAAGGTGGTTGTTTGTGGATGCTTGGGCATGATTATTTAGAGGGGCTCAGCTGGATAATGGGAAGACGGGCGGTTTATTGTTGGTTGGTGGGCTGATGGGCTGCAGTGCGCGTGGCATGACTCATGCAAAGCGACGTGTTCTTGAATGTGGGCGGTGTAGTAGTTCAAGCAAGTTTCTACGCTCATTTCCGGCTACATTACTTAATTGTAACTTCAACTTACTCCTGAGTGTATGCTTGAGTGGACGAGTGTATTCCCAGCAATTAGTTGGCGCACATTTTTTTATAGACAACTTACCAACCAGAACACTACAGATAGTGCAGTTAACTACAGCAAGGTAGCAGTGAGGCAAAAGAAGCTGAGATGACGTGAGCGAGATGAGTCGCAACTAAATTTTTGCGTTGCGTTTGCCTTCGTCATCACAGTGTACACACTGTTTGAAGGGGTTTGAAGAAGTTTGGGGCGAGCTGAAGTATTTGCGGCCGCTTGAATCACAGCTGTGTTGACACGCCGAGTGGCAGAAAAACTAGCAGATTCACGCTGTCTACAACACCGCTATGCCAGCTATGCCTATGAACGCAGCCACCCCATAAGCATCGCCAGCTGCAAATTACATACATACAAACTTTCACTTGGATTTACTTATATCCTTTTGTTGTGTTTAAACACCCAGCGCTTTAGTGAGTATGGTACACTTTATATGTCTAGGCTTTTTAAATGGGACAAGTGAGACTTTAACATAATATAATTGGCGCTTTTTGACCGCTGAAGCGATTTTCGGCCGAACTCCTCCTCCAATTTGTGATGTGCGTCTTGACGTTTTTCCAACAAATGGAGGACCTACAGTTTATACTAAGCCGCCTCCGAACGGCTGATGGTTTTTTTTATGAGGACCTTTTTTCATGTCAGAAATTCACTCGGAGGGGGCGACCGCGATCAGAAAATTTAACTTGATTTTTTATTTAAATTAATTTTCTATAACTTTTTCGATGTTAGTCCGACACCAGGACTTGAACTCAAGCCTTCCGAAAGGCAGTACGCAATGCTAAGCACTCGGCTATTGCGGCACTCATTTTTCCCATTTAGGTATTTGTATTATTTGAGTATGTTTGCGATGAAGACGCGTGGTTTAATATAAATTCAAAAATTGATGATTGAGTCAGCATCGTGGTATCGCAATGTAGAAGCGTAATGATTAGCAAATATTACGGCCAAAAAAAATAAAAACATTTTTCTGGAAAATTTTTAAAAACGAAATTGAAAAAGGAAAAATATGCGCTGGGTATGCCTATGCAGCTGTACAGAAGTCTCCTTTGTCCCTTAAGTTTTTTCGTTATACATACGTGTACTTACAAATTACATATTTTTATTCTCATTCGCTTATTTACTTTTAGAGTTCCAGTGTTTGTCTGCCATTCGCACTGTATCATGTTTATTGTCATTAGGCTCCTTGCGGTATTAACATTTTAATTGTTTCATTTGCATTCATTTTCATTTTACAGTTACAGCACCCAATTGTCTCACGGATGGGCAGATAGGGACTAATACACATAATACTTTTGCTAATTCTACAAAAACAACACGGTCGGCTGTTGACTTTTGACTGCACGACTCTTTGTTCGGTGCGTTTTAAATTTATGAGAATTTATACACATTCATATATATGTATATATATACGAGTATGTATTGTACTTGCATACATACTTCAGCGCTGCTCTAATTAATTTGTATACAAAAGAATCACTTTGAAAATTCTGACAAAAAAATTTAAAATATTCGGAATTTGCATTTGCGCAATTATGTGGCGCCAATTCAGTCCGGCAATCAAATATTGCGTGCAGGAAATTGAAACATGAGTTGAGCGCGCCAAAATATTATTGTACTTCCTAAATGAAATCTTATAATTCCTAATAAATCCATTCTATTCCATGCTATTTCCGCTTGAAAAATAATAGTTCTGTTTTTATTTTTATATTTATTTTCAGGTAAGCATTTTGAATCAACAGAACTTCCAAAAGCGGCTTTGGGTGATGAGCTTATGGTATTTTATGCAACAAAGCATTAGTATTACTTACCCACTTATGCCGACTGTAAGTTCATCAGCGTGCTTAGCGTTTCACACATACTTGAACACATGAGCAGTTTAACTGTACATGCGAGTACTTTGCATTTGAATGCGACAAATCGTTAATGGTCCATGGGCCACCGCCCGCATCAAATGACCGATACCAATAGGCACATCCACCCTCTCTGCCCACACGCACTCGTCCCAAAGCTCCGACTCATAACAAAGAGCAGAAAGCAGAAAGCAAAAAGCACATTTCATAATTCATCTATGCCAGCGGAGTGGGACGAGCGGTAGGCCGGTTGATGCTTATGCCTTTGAGCGCGCTCACTAATCGAATCAACTACTTTTTCAATAGGAATAAATTAAATCCATTTAAGTCTCGATGTGTGGCTGTTGTCTGTTGTCTGTTGGCCGCTGCTGCTGCTTAACTGGACGAATCAACAATTGTATTATGCCGCAAAATATGAATATATACGTATGTATTGTACATATAGATGTGGAACGAAGCGAGCGGTCATTAAGTGTGGCGATCACAACAGAGTTCATTATTCGTGGCTTAACTCTTAATTGTAATGAGAATGAGCTTTTTAGAGTTTGGTCATTAAAAATGACACTTAAAATGTACATATTTATGCATGCATGTGAGATTAGTTGCCACAGAAATAAAGAACATTTCATTAAGTAAATATGTCTAGAAAGTTTAGGGCATTGACAGACGACACTTTTTGATAACATTAATGCGCATTTACTCAAGCACAATGGTATCGAGGCAGATTCTTCTTGATGAAGAAGACATTGCCTTTTGCTACTTTCAAGCTGATTCTCAATGAATTTGCATATGAAGACGCCGCGTCGAGGTGGAACGAGACTAAAATCTTTATAAAATCCACGCAAACCTCGCCAATATGGGATCAGAAAAGATCACAAGAAGAAACATGGCCAAGGTAACAGGAATTGTGATGGGCCACTGACGGATAATGGATTTATTAATAAAAAAACTGTACTTTTTGACCTTATACATATATGGTATATGCACATAATCGGCGCTTTGTAACCACTGAAGATTTAATGCGACTCCACCTTTATTTACCTATGTATTCGTATGGAGAAAACAATTTCACACATACATACATACGTGTATATGCATTTACGAATGCAAAAGATGAATTGTCACTTTGACAGTTCTTACAGTTGATGTCTCGACTTGCACTGACAGTTTTCGATTTAATTTTACATATGGACTTTGATTGTTAGCTCAAGCATATACTCGTGTATACATACATACATGAGTACATATGTAAAAATATGCATAATATAATTTAAATATCTATTTAAAGCTTTTATTTGTTTTACGTTCAAAAATGACGTTGTACTCGTATATACCTATACGTACTCACATATGTGCAAACATATTTCAACCACTTAGAAATATATACATACATATGCACATATATATATTGTATTTCACTTTTTTTAAAACGAGACTGCGCTGAAGTTTCTCTAGACATCTTGACAGCTAATAATTGAATTGAATATATTATTTAATTTATTTACTACCCGTTATTATTAGAACTCATTAGTCTTTAGATATAAAATAAATAATTTGTAGACATGTAGTTTTCAAGAAGAAATAAAACGCATATGCTTTTTCAGGTCATTGTTTTTGGGTTTTAGTTTTTATGGAACTGTTTCAGACCATATATTTTTTTGGAAATAGTGATAAAATTACAACAATACAGACTTCTTTTTCCAGACACAATGATACAAAGATCATTTAATGTTTTGGCCAAGAATTTGGCTTTATTATAAAGATAAGATGCTTGGCATGGCGCTTTAAAAACAATTTCAACAATCGCAACCGTAAGTCAGGAATACCACGCCTATTCCAATGCGTCAATCGTCTAGGGCTGACGGCGTCTCAACAATGGTTTATGGCTTTATGTGGATTATCCACTAGAGTAAACGTTGTTGGAAACCGTTCTATAGTTGATCGAATCATCGACACTGAACCGAACCGAACCATTATTTTTATTATAAATTTGCAACATTGTTCCGGACTAAGTCTGTTCATTATAAAATGGCTAGCCAACCTGTGAAAGGGACCAACTCCGTAAAAAGTATTGCCTCACTGAAAACCACACGACAAAAAGGAGAGGGACCTACAGTTTTTTTAAGCTCGTGTTCAACCATTGATGTATTTTTATGAGAAACTTTTCATTTCATGTCAGCAACACAGGCGGAGGGCTTGACAAAATAAGTCATTTGAAAACTAAGCCAAGCTTGAGCTTTAATGAGAAGCCACGAATCCTTTCACGACTCTTTAAAATTCACATCTACATATGTACATAGGTATATATTTATTCCAATTTATTAAGCGAGCGAAATTATTTAAATAAGAAAACGTCAAACGGATAAGTTGTAAAATAAATAATAATAAAAAAGAAAAAATAAGCATTTAATCCTTATGTATTTAAATAATCGTGAGCTGAGCTGAGTGATCAGATAGATATCCAGCTGTGGCTCAATGGGTGGGGAGATTCATGCGAAAATTGTTGAAAAGTTGCAACTTCTATTTGTTGCATGTCCATATGTACGCCTGCGGGTATGTACATATGTGCATATGTGTATATGCGCCACATAAATGACGAATTGCTGTAAGTAATACAATAATAACAATGCATAAACTGTAAATTATAAATTGCGCATTACATTCATTCACTCATTCATTCACTCATATGTTCGTTCGTTCGTTATTTCGTTCATTCGCTCATATCAATTTTGCTACTGTATCATTAGCGATCGTTATTGTTAGCGATGTTGTTGCTGTTGCTGTTATCGCCAGCTACAAAACACTTGCATATACATATACATATGTATCTCTTGTCATCATCATTGTTGTTATAGATGTTATTGTTGTAGCTTTTTGATGGCATGACAAAGTGCAATGCGCTCCAAATACATATTCAGCGCCAGCCTCAGCTCCCGACGTCAGCCTCAGTTTCCACTATAGTTCGATTCAACATTTATTGTATTTATTGTTGTTGCTCATCCATAGGCAAATGTCTGTCATTGTTGTTTTTGTATGGCTCATAAATCGCACAATTGGGTTAAGTGCACGTCTTTGAAATTTATATTTCTTTATGTACATATGTATGTACACGTATGTATGTATATGTGATTCTGTGTGATTGTTTGTTTGTACATTTGCTGAATGCGCGTATCATTCACACAAAGCCACACAGTTAAGTAAATTTGCACATTTATACGCACATTACGGGCAAACAATACAAATATGACACAGCGACTTTGCGTTCCGCCTCCAGTCTCCAATCTCCGGCCCACCGACACCAGAACAGATCCCTCATCCCATCTACGAAATTGTGCCACTTCACTACTGTTTGTGTAGCTATATATGTACATACAAACATATGTACATATATACAATTGGTTGATTGACTGCCAGCCAGGCTGCTGCCTGCCAAGTGCCGCCTCACTGACAACAATAAATTGGTTCAAGTAGGCGAAAAACCGGCAACCAGACCAATTCATCGGCGCAAATATGGATAATTTCATATGAGTTGGGCAAATTGCAGTTACAGCTTCTAAATTATATTATATAAAAAGCACATATGTATGTATGTATGTATAATGGTTGCGGTATATATGTATGCACATACATACATACATACATGCGTGCGTATGTATGTACGTGCGTATAATATTTCTTTTCTTGGCAGTTTAATTGACATTATAAAGTCTTGGAATTTTTTGGCCCAGGAATTCGCTTAAAAATAAACTGAAATCTGTTTTTGTTGGCGAAGTGCCAGACAAATTTGACTTTGCTCAGCACAAATTTTATCGCTTGCATTGTTGCGTACTTTTGTTCACATTGTTCGCACTTGGAGCACAGAGACTTTATTTTGCTTAAATGACATGCCGGGGATTCTAGGGAGAAGATCTAGTCTGAGAGTTGCTGCTTAATCGTTTTGAAAGGACCTGAGTTTTTGAAAAAAAACTCTGTTAGCAGACAAACAGTTCATAATGATCACCCAGCGGAGGCAACTTTAACAGTTTGAAGTAAACGCTGCCTACAGTAATGAATATTATCCTAAGGAGTACGAAATATTCCCCTCTAAATATCTACGTTCTTAATAGGCCCGATCTTGCTCACTTCAAGTGACTATGTTGAAGGGCCTCATCTCGGCGATTCTTTTGACGTCTGGTTACCATGTATAGTTTGGAGCAGTGAATGGGCTCAACACCAACCCACCTACCGCAAACATTCGAAAGGCTAGATCTCAAGTCTTGGTCTGACCAAACATCCAAAATTATAGACAATTAAGTTTTCTAATTCCGACCGACCCTCGGCAGGGAATATCAATCCCTCCTCAAGCTCCTCATAAAAATTCATTGACTGTTCGGAGTGGGCTTAGAACAAACTATAGGTTCTTCCGTTTCTGGAAAAAACATCAAGACGCACATTTCAAATTGATAGAGGAGTTCGACCGAAAATGGTGATTACAAAGCGCCGTCTTCATTTTCTGGCATGATATCCAGTGTTCGCTGTGTAACAAAGGAAACGCAACCAAGCCTTTTTCGAGGAGTGCCTATAAAAGTCAACACTCAACCACTTCCCTTCAACCACTTAATTCTTTACCACAAACTAAGTCAACGCCAGTAGCCACTATCAGTTTATATTCTTCATAACACACCTAAATGACAAATACAGCTCCGATACACATGGGTTCGAATGCGTAATGCAATGTCAATATCGCGTTTAATATTCTACCCTCACTATGGTTGGCTGACTGTAAAGCAAATGGCTTGAATACACAAAGGCGCCGGGCGTTCGGTAAACTATCCACTCGTAAATTGATTAATTTACAATTTACACATAAGTCGAGACCAGGTAAATATTGAATGAGTTGCTTTTGCCATTAACGAAAGCCGCATACACCCACGCACGCATATACTCGATGCAATCATAAACTCGGTTTCGCACGTAGGCCGCGCGGGGAGCATCCGCTGACCGACCGACTGACCGACCAATAGATTGGCCGACCACTACACTAATGCTAAGTTCATCCGCACACCGCTTATAACGAACGCGCATTAAATGCTTTTTGCCATTTTTATTGCCTGCCAATGAAGTAATGCACTCAAAGCAGACTCGTCGACTTGTTCGTATGTATACACGTATATGGTAATATTGCAACATCAGTTGATGTGGAGCTGAGGCGTGTGAGGGAGCAGATTGTAAATTGCCATATTTGTGCGGTCGATGCGCCGATGCTGACAGCTCAGACTGAATTCTGCTTGTGCTGGAGTCTTCGTAGAGTTTCCAACGAAAGTTTGTGCATAATGTTCAAGCAAGTGATGGACTATAGACTATGGTTTCGTAAAATTATCGATTAAATAAAATATTAAAAAAAAAAAAATCAAAAATTAAGTCAAACGCATAACGAACTGCGACGAAGTGGTTATTTTCACGGTTGAGGTTTTAAGAGATCTATCTATAAAGAGCCGTAATGCCTTCTTCCGTATTTGATGGCCGCGACATCCGAGTGGTTGGCATTGGGTACTGCTATTCAGAAGGCCAGGGTTCAAATCCTGGTACGACCAACATCTTAAAGTTATAGAAAATTAATTTAAATAAAAAATTAAGTTAAATTTTCTAATTGCGGTCGCCCTTCGACTGGGAATGTCAGTCCCTCCGAGTGTATTTCTGGCATGAAATAAAGGCTGCTCTTAAAAAAAACCATCAGTCATTTGCAGGCGGCTTAGTATAGGTAAACTGTAGGTCCCTCCGTTTGTTGGAAAAACATCAAGACGTAAAAACCAGCGGTTATAAAGCGCCAAATATATTTATACATTCTTCTCTAATATACAATATGTATACTCCTCCTGTTTATGAGGGTTTAGAAGCTAAAAAAACCGCTGAGCTGAGTAAAGGTCATGAGATATCCCAAGATTTATCTGAAGTTTAATCTTGAAGTCATCATCGGTCCTCGTTAACGAAATTATACGAAAATGCTATTTTATCGATAATTTATCGGAAGTTTCACTACCGATTACATAATTCAAGCAGAGCTTATTACTATTGTATCTTCATGCCGTAGCGTTGTGATTTACACATTCTCTGCTTCTTTATTGTCATTAGCTGCTGAATGGATTAAGTGTGATTTCTGGGAAATGCAATATAAAGTGAAAAGAGAGGTGATGATGATGAGAATATGCATATATGTATGTACATATTCTCATACACATTTGGGTAATGAAACGAAATGAGCAATGAGCTTAAGAATTAAACTGACAATAAAAATTTTCTTTGTGAAGAACTTCATCTCAAAACTATCACTTCCTTGATATATTTGTAGTGAAATTTTTTTTCGAAAAATTGTAGTCTGGGCGCGTTCTGACTGCCTCAACTGGCAATTCATATATTACACTAGAATTCCAGAAGGAAATAAGGAGTTAATATATAAAAAATATAAAAAATCCATGACCATTTTTACCGGCGATTTATAGTTGGATGTAGGCGGCGGGATCCAGACAGTGTGCCTTGCAAACAATATAAATCGGAGACTGCCTGACCACTTCCACGACCCATTTTAATCTACTCTGACTCGAAGATGAAATGATTAATATTAGTCAGACGAGTAGCCAGTGGTTTAATGTGGCCAGATAGATCTCTACTCTATCTAAATCGGTCCTCGGAGGGTAAATGGCATTATGCGTAACGAAATAGCCGATGAAATAGGGATCCTAATGAGATGAATGAGATGGACATGCTAAACCGCCAAGATCAATTGTAATAGCATACACGTATGACGGGCTACAACTCACGGGCAAGCAGAATGGACATTAGTGGCAGTGATACATGAGGGAAGTGCAGTGTGGGGTTAGGTAAAACACTAACTCTGCTACTGCAAAGACCTTACTGCGGCTCGAAATCGCATCCTCGGAAGTTTTTACCTCGACACCATCCCCAAATTAGCTTTAGCACGTGTCAACAATCATGTGTGTTTGATAAGGGTAGAGGGATATTTTTCACAGGACTAACATTGATATCACAACGTCAGCCTCATTTGGAAATACCAAATTCAGCTGGGTCCTTTTCCAACTGATCTTTCCAATTACATCGAGAACTCTCAAAGCTGGAATGTTCTTTTCAATTCGGACCACGTGACCTAGCCTGTGTTGCGGCTGTATCTTGATTCGTATAATTCATCATTCCGTTAGCTTAGAAAAGTCAAAAAAATGTGTTTCTATTTACGGATGTCAAACTTCTTTAGGATTATGAAAACTTGTGACACATTTCATATATTGAAATTCTGTTCAGAGTTAAAAGAAAATCACAAATTTGGCTTCAAAACAAAGTTGAGGCGTAGCAAAATGGCACGAGCATTTGCTAATTTGTTCAATAAAACCACATATTTGTATTTCCCAGCAAATTCGCTTATTAAATGCGACATCCTCTACCTAAGTACTATGTTCTCTATCCTCCTTCATAATTATCTCAGAGAAATGACATTGAGGAGGAGGGAAAATAATATTTTCATTAATTTACGCGGCAAAAGTTTCTTTCTAAGTTAACATCTTTTGCGTTTAACCAGTGATTTTTCCATGTTTAGCGATACACATATACATATGTATATATGCTATATATGGTACATACATATATTAACTCATTAAATGTTCGCTTCTAAATTCCTCCACCATCACTAAGCAAACATCAATAAATATATGTGCGTATGTATGTGCAATATATTTATTAAAGTGTGTGTGTATATATGTATGTATGTATGTACAATGGAAGAATTGAAGTACCTTGAAGTTTTGGGGTAAGAAAAATTTCATTAAATAAAATGCAAACAAAAAGTTTAATAATCAAATAAAGAACATCTTGCGTGTATGTCTATGAAGCTATTCGAATTTTTGAGTTTGAGGGTTGCATGGGCATTCGTAAAATATAACTGTAATTTCGCAAGACACAAATATGCCTATAAATGAATGCGCACATATTGTATTCTACCCACTTTCCCCCCCACAAAATGTTCAAAGACCAAATCAAGAAACGAGCCTTGTACGTCACATATGAGGCGCTAGTGGATAAGAGGAAATACAATTTGTCCAATAAACCAGTTTTGGACTAATCGGAAACAAGTCTGTAATTTGTTGACTTTCTATACAACCAATTTTAACCCATTTCCACACTAGTTTAAAGAAAACAGAAAAGTCACTAATTTATATCAGTTGTTTTGTTAAAATGCAATTTAAAGCAGAAAGAGGTGAGAAATATAAAAACGTGTCGGTAATTAATGTTTTCGCTACAGGTATTAGTTTAGTCCTTTTCAGACTAGTTTGAATTTAGATTGAAAATACTAAATGTAATATACTGTTATTTCCGACTAATATAACGGGGTATCTAAGTAAGAAAATATAAGCCTATATATACATTTTTATTACAAGAGCTCTTACATACGTCAGTTGGAGTTTGGCGAATTTAGTTGAGCACAATAACCTGCCAAGCTTGTGGAGTTCAAACGGGTAGACTTTATGAATTTTCTTGAACATCTCACGAGCTATGAGTGTGTTCTTGCGTGCTGGGTTAATGCATGTATGAGAGAGGATGCAGAGTCGTCCTAGGTGGGGGATCCTAGGTGGGGGATAACAGCTCCACCGCCGCAAAGTCGCGACAGCGTCCAGAGCCTCAACTTGTAGACGCCGCCATAGAAGTCGACTTCACTGTCGCTGTCGCTGTCCCTGCCATCTTCCTCGTAATTGTATAAATGTTAACTTTTGTACGGCGGAGGAGGCGAAGGCAGTTACTGTGGCAACTTTATGCCTTCATTAATGCGATGTAACTCATGTGGGTATGCCAATGAAAAGCATATGCCCAAGAAATGGCAGCAGTTGAGTGTAGAGAAGAAGAGGCAAGAAATAAGAAGAAGAAAGAAAATTGCAAAAAAAGAACCGAGCCAAAGATATCGTAATTGGCTTGAGTCACGCAAAATGTGTAGATGCAAATCGACTTTAGTGCTCTGCTGAAAATGCTCATAAGCATCGTGTGTGTATGTGTGTGTGCGGGGGTGTGAATGGCAGGCGACAAATTGTGAATTTTCAAATTTAACTTCGACACATTGGGTTGAGCTTGCGTGTGCGCGTGTGTGCATTACGAGCTTTTGTGAGCAGTAAATTGGAAAATTAACACGAAAATGCGCGTAAATCTACACAAGCAAGCTAGAAAATGAAGTGTTGACAAGGAGGAATCCACAGAAAATCTACTCACAAAGGGAATGTGTGGGGGGTTCCAGTGTTTTGGTGGAAGTAATTTAATTACGTTTTGTATAGCTTTGAAATTAGGTGAAGGATCATAGGGAACAATAGACTTATTTTTTGGCTGCGAGCGAAATACTTAAAGTTTGAAAATAAATTTTTTTCTGAAATATTTATATAGACAGAGGCACTTTTTCTTTTTAGTCTCACCATTTCTGAAAAAGTTGGGAATTGCATTAATTAAAGCTCTGAAAGGTCAACTCACGCGCTATTTGTTGGCTAATTTTTCAAAATCGAATTTTTCTCCATAATGAAGAGGAAAGAATGTTAACGTTCTTAAAATCTTTCCTTAATTCCAATTGCTCCAGTGAGGCACTCACACATAGTTACTTATGCGAAAATCTTCGCCAGACTAGAGCCAACTTTATTGCTGTTAAGGGCTGTGTATACGTTCGCCTCCGCTGGAGTGAAAGGAAATGTTTTGAAACTGTTTAATGCCAACTACAGGTCCAGGTAATGTTCGTTTTCCGATAGTTTGTTATACAAGTACACTTACACATACATACACCTACATACGTGTATCTAGTCTGCTTTTACATTCGAGTACGCTCGACGACCAGTTGGGCAATTTGAGGCGTCCAGCAGAGTTGCGGCAACATAAAATTGACGTTTGAGCATTAATGGGATTTCTAACGACAACATCGACGACGATAACGGCGACACACCACGTCACGCAGACACTAAGAACGTCTCAAATTTTTCCAGTTTTCGTTTTCGACTTTTCATTTCTTTGTTGCTGTTGTTGCTATTGTATAATCCGCTCTGTGTGAGGTATTCGCACGCGCTTGAAACAAAACGTTCATTGGTCTTGGTGGACTTAAAGATTTTGCAGCTCCCTTTAAAGGTACATGAAAGTTCAACAAAACCGAGCTATTGAGCCGTCATGGACAACCCCAACGTCCAGCCATTTCTACTTATAAGCATACGTTTCCCGGAATATATTGCAGCTATTGATTGACAGCAGTACGCATCCGAGCGACATACACGTATGTGGTCATTAAGCGTCAACTGTAACGGAAAGTATTTTTACGACCAACGGTTGCTACTCCCTCGCTTAAAACTGTGTGTGCTTCAACGATATGGGCGCCAGTTCGCGGTAAGAGGTGATTGAGATATTGAAAGTAGGTAAAATAGAAAGTCGATAGTAAGAACTCATTTCTTTTATTACAATCTACGTGTTTGCAAGTAGCAATCTTTCAAGGTTCTCCATTTACAGTTTCCACGCAAATACGATTTCCCTCTTCACAGTGAATAGAATTTGCCAATTCAAATGACTTTCCTTTTGATTTTCACTTTCGAGTTTTTCGAGAATCTGAACAAAATGTTCCTCTGCCGACAGTGAAAGCGTTGCTATCGTTTTTACGTACTAACTTTCTACCAATTCTTCAGTTCTTTTAAGCTGCTGGCGGCTTGAGATTGTCGGTATCCAATCCACTTGAATCGCTATTCCTTGCCACATCTTCATTAACATTGATTTTCATTTTCAATTAAAAACTGTGAGCGTAAAGGATTAAGCGATGCTCCCCACGAAAGAGGCTGCCACCGCGTAACCGTTGCGAATCACCGTCGCCGTCGCCCCAATTAACTTTGAAAGCAATCCGTATTAATTCATCAATGCGACCACAAGAAGCGTTTCAGCGGTCTGCTTCTCTCCAGCTACTTTCGTCCTCGTCCATTGTTAGTCGGAAATGTGAAGTCATGGAATTCGCGGCACTCCGAGGTTTCATTGGCGCCACATAGCAATGCACCAGTAAATGCAACTTTTTATAATCTTCCACACGACTGGGCGCGGCAAAATGTTCTTCTTGTGGTTGTTATAAAGAGTAATAATGAAATCCATTACAGCAAAACCAATGCTGTGAGCCATATGCTAAGTTTGAGCCCGATGCTGGCGTTGAGTGGGTTGCTGGTAGGCTGCCACGGCGGCAGTCCATTACCCTTTTCACACGGCAACGACTCATTTCCATTCAACGGGGCTTACCACGTTGTTGGTGCGTGTGCGTGTGGCATCCAACTCGGCAGTGGTGTATTAATTAAGCACCCAACCGCAGCACTTTGCTTCCGTGCATCTATGCGTCTCCTCCACACTCAACGCTCACAACCCAAGTCGAGGTGGTGCAAGCGGTGTGTAAGAACTTCATCATCTTTTCTTACGCCGAGCTCTTGGCATAGTTCCATGGTTTTGTGTAAAATTATGGATTTTTAATTGAAACGAACTGCGGTGTTCTCATGCAGCAGGTGCTCCGAGGGCTCGTGTGTGTTTGCGTGTACTCGTGCGCATTTTGGTTTCTTTTAAATTATAATAAAACGCTTTCAGGTTATGTACGTTCATCTTCTTCTCGTTTTGAAGTTTACGCTTCTACTTGTTCTCTTTCTACTACTGCTTCTCTGCATTTGCTCGCTTCCAATTAATTCATGCATTTTTCATTGGCTGGTTGGGTGCTTGGTGCTTGGATGGTTGGTTTGCTACAGCGGGGTAGCGGTAGCGGTTGGAGAAGTGTAATTCTGTAAGGCATAGTTGAAAAGCTGAGCGGAGCCATAAAGAGCTAAACAAAAAGTGTGGCGCCAAAGAGCAATTTCAATGAAGGAAACTCTGTAAAAGATTTTCGAATGCTGGAAGCTGTTTACTGCCGTAAATAATTCATAAATATGTGCGAAAAAGTGTGTCAAAAATATGCTGAGAATATGGAAAGAAAGCTATGAAAATGATTTACATAAATCCTTCAATAAATATTTAAGCGAAATTCTGAATCGGATGAAAGGCATGTGGAAATTCAATACAATTCGGCCAACTACGAGCTGAATATTTAAGTAGAATCATATTAATACATAAAGAACCAGGTTTTGGAGCTTTGGTAGTAATAGTAAAATCACATCAGTCGAAGAAGGGTTTAAATGTAGTAATATTGTGTTCGCAGACGCGTACTGAAGAGAATTGTAAGATCAGTCGCTCTAATGCAAGACCATCCGAAGGTGTTTTTTGTCGAGTAATAATGTAAGTCCGGCCAAGAAAAAGTTAGTAAAAGGGGTAAAAAATCATAGTTCTCTCTCTTATTGCACAGAAAGACTGGGTTTAATAACTCGATGACGTAGTAACACTACGCCTTCAGAAAATAAAACCCTAAGTGACGTTGTATCACCAATGCCCTTAAGTTCAATAGTGTAAACCCAACTTCAGCATTCAGCAATAGCAAAGAGTTACAAAGTTCGCTTTGTGTCTGTATTTAGAATTATAAATTAACAACTCAATTAAATTGTAATTAAAGTTCAAAGGCGGAACCACAAAATCAAACCTTTTTAATGTTTTGCAAATTTTACAAACAGCTCTTTGATTCATGTACATACGAGTATGTGCTAATATGTGCGCATTCACACAAACACGCCGTATCGTCGTTGAAATCGCTCGTGGATCGCTGTGTGTGAACACCTGGTGCGCAAATAGCGATGTGGGCGCGTGTTACCCTGCTTTGATTGGCAGCATCGCTATTGTATTCATTGACAGCAAGTGTTTAGACAAGTTATATACGAGTATACGTGCAGACTCTGCAGTGAAATGCCGCATCTGCTCCAAGAATAAAATGACTAAATTTGAACTAGTCCGAAGCCAAATGACAATATTATTATTATTATTATTATTATGCTTTTACCTTCATTTTTACTTATTGGATTTGGTATATAATTGTACTAGTCCATTTTGGTTCATTCGGGACTGGTATAATACTGGTTTAAAACTGTTAGAAATACGAAAATCGCCGTCTCTTTGGATAACATTGAATTAAAATTACTAGTTGCTTGTATGAAAAAAGTCAGTTAGTTGGTGGAGTAGTTTCGTTGCCGGGTACGAATCAATTGCAGAGATGTGTGTATTTCTGCATGAGACAAGCGGGACATTTGTGAAATTATTTGCTAGAGTGAAACAAGTTTTACGAATTTTTTTTGCTCATTTTGCCATTGAGACCATTTTGTTTGACAGTGAATTTGTCTATTTTTTTCTTTATTTTGCTCCGTAATTGGAGTTTTTTCGCTTTGCCTTGCAACACAATGTAGCATGCAGGCTAAATTGTTTTTTTTTGTTTTGTTTTTGTTTTCGCACATCAATGAGATATCTGGCAATTAACAAGTTGCTTTGCTCGTAAACTTTTACAAGCTCAACCATTTCGCAGGCATTCAGATAGGGTTTAACGGCTTGTCTGGCGGCATTTGCGAGTCACAGGTGCGTCATGTGTAGACACGAAAGTACACTTATGCATGTTGCATGCAAAATTTTTAAGCAACTATATCTGCTGTTTTCGAGAGAGAAACTTGGCATTGCCCATAAAGGCTGTGGGTGTGGAGGTGTAGGTGGAGGCTCGGACCACCAATGTCAGACAACGCTGAATTAGTAATTGCATTCAGACGTAACGGCATGCTACAACTCATTTTGCAACAAATTCATAGCATTCCACCTGCCGCCTCCCACGTGTGTGCTTAGGTTTTGCATTGTGTTGATTTTTTCATATAACCTTCATACACATGAAGTGGTCTTATAACTCAGAATGGAGCTAACTATAAAGGAAATGAAATGAGAAGAGATATTTTGACTGCAGCCTAAGTTGATGACACCTAATTAGTTTATAATTATTCCTGAATTTTATTTTTACAAATTTCGTTCTTAAGGCAATTATGAGAAATTATGCCATTCGCACGGGACAAAACATTTCAAACATCAATTGTGGTTTCAATATATTGAACGGGCCAATTTTGCATTAAACTATTAAATAATAAAATAGAAGACAAAATAATTAAAAAAGAAACTGCTTAAAGTCTAAACTAATTCTTGAAAGGTATAAAGTCTGCAGCATAGCCTTCTTATCGCATACTTTTGTGTTTCTTTTCCTTGCAATGTTGTTTCCCTTCTTTTAGTTAATTTTCATTTATTTTCGTGTTTTCCGCCAATAGAAAGTGTTGCTGCTGTTGTTGTTAAATTTGTTTATCCAACGTAGGTGTGTGTTTATTGTTTATTTTGATTTTGCTGTTATTTTATCTTATTGCTCGTGCCGGCACTTCAAATTTCACGTGTTTGTTTTTGGTTTCTATTGCGTTTCGCTATTTCGCGTTGTCTTATTTCGCTTGCTTTTCTCAGGTTTGCCTTTATATTTCTTAATTATTTTATAGTTTTTGTGTGTTAATTGTTTTTTGTTTTCTCATTATGTTTTGTTTGCATTTTGGTTTATATTTTATTTTTTAATGTTTTTGTTGCTTGCTTTATTATTAGTTTGCTCTTTGGCATAATTTGCCTTTATTTACATTTTACTTACCGTTCGTCAGCCGTATGATGACACTTTACCGGTTGGGCTTATCAGTCTGCCGGTTCTTACATATATACAAATAGGTATATGTACAAGTACTTATAGGTGAATACTGATTTCATGACCAAACTGGATAGATTTCGAATTCGAGGTTGAATATTTGCAAGTATATAATTATCATGAAGCAATTGAGTTTGACTAAACATAAAAGGCCACCCAAAAGGGGGCTGAAATTGTAGAGAAACTGATGGAGAAGCGATGGAAAATGGGAAACTCTCGAGCTATGATCAGCTCTAATGTGTCTCCCAAGTTCAAACCATAGTAACAAATTACGATGGTTTGTAAAAAAAAACGAATTTTGAGAAAATCTGCCTCCAAGCTGAGATCTTTAGCCAGGATTTGAAATACAATATTTACATACTGTTTTTGTTTGAAGCCTTTACTTAATACGTTCTCCATGTTAACATTAATAACATAATTCGAAATTTGCAGCCCAATCAGCAGCAGTTGCAGGTCAGACCAAAGTACACCCTTATCGGCAGGAAAACCAACTACCATGAAACAAAATGAATAAAATGTTCTGTGATTTTTTTCAGCATTTAGAAAAGCATTTAGAGTTCGAAGTTATTGCAATCAAATCGATATAGGAAAGCCATTGATTTTCAACTATAATTGTACACCTGCGACCTTAGTTGGAAGGTCAAGTGGAGATTAAGAAGGGAGAAAAGGTTTAGCGATTGTCAAAAAAGATGAATAAAATAAAGAGAGCTAAAAAGAGCTCATTTAAAACCATAGATGTCCGATAGGTTAAAACAAAAGGAAGGAATAGAGCAAGATTCGCTTGAACCTCTAGCTGACTGGTTGAAGGAAATGCTATGTGGAGTTTGTAGACGAATCGAAGCAAGAGGAAAATGTCAATGAGAACAACATCCAGATAACTGACCATCGCGACGTTTGGAATAATAATAAATACTATATTATATGTATATAATTTAAAAATATAATAAATGTAACAAACCCTCCGAACAAAAATTAATAACTACCCGACAAACAAATTACATTGTATCACATATCTGCTGCAATGTGTTTATGTATGTACATGTATGTAGGTAGGTGTATAAGTAACCCCAATTCGTCACTCAGTGGAAAAACTACCGCTCACCTCCCCAGCGCGCGCGTGGGTGCTTGGTGTAATTAAGTAAATTGAGCATAAATTAATACGTTGAACACCCACAGAGGACTCGCGTGTAAGTATAAGTGAGCTGAGTGTGTGAGTAAGAAAATGGCAACAACAATAACCCGAGCTGGTCGGAAAGCAATGAAGAAGTGATGAAAAAAATAACAGAATAAGTAATAACAATAATTACACTGACAACAATCGTTGATTATTAAGTGCCACAAATAAAGGTCGGCAGGAAAACTACAACAAAATAATATTCTACGTAAAGAAAACAAAAAATATATATCTCTCTTCTAGAATAAGAGCTGCTGCTCAAAAGCTCAAAATCTTGCAGATGTAAATTGGCCACAGAAAACAAAACAAAAGCAAAAATATTGAAAAGACGAACGGAAAGCTGGCAAAGAGGTAGCAGGCAGAAGAAGGAAAGCAGTTCTGGTGTTTATAGGGGTTGGCGAGTCAAAGTACAAAAGTATGACGTGGGTAATTCTATACTTGCGCCGAAAATTTGTGGATTGCCCTGTTTACACGTAATGCCACGGTTGCGGCCCACATCTTTCTTTTTAACGTGTTTGCTGCGCATACACATACACTGACATTGGTGTCTGATTTCGTGGGCATTTTTTCCCTTTACAATTTAACCAATATTATCTTTCTCTCCGCTTTAAATTGCACGCTTACTCGCATTTAATCAGTTCTTGGGCATGTTTTTTGTGCACAACACATACCTACATATGTTTGTAAGTATATTTTGTTTTTATTCCAATCAACGCTGGCGCTGAGCTTTTTAATCATTTCAGCAAAGTGTGAATAACCTTCGAACCAACTACTCAGCTCGCTTAACCGTTGGTTATCAAATTTCCAGCTGCAATAAGTTTTATTTAAATGGACGATCTTTCGAAATGTGTGCGAGTACGTGTGCTATGCCTGAAACTGGTTATGTAATTTTGAGTTTCCACAGTTGGTCTTTGGTAACCTTTCTCAATTTGACGGCTATTTTTGTGACAGTAAATTGTAGGTCCTCCATTTGTTGGAAAAACATCAAGACGCACACTACAAGTTGGCGGAGGAGCTCGGCCGAAAATCGCTTCAGCGGTTACAGAGCGCCAATGGTATATAATTCTCATTTTTAATATTTTTTTTATTTAATACATTCTTCTGACAAGTTGCTGGTTCACTTTAAAAAATATGTAATCTACAGGCTTTGCGATATCTCATTTATTTAAAATATTTTTGTCATTGAAAAATTCAAATAGGCGCCGGCGCTTCTCAACAATAGCTCCACCTGTAAGCATTTTTAGTTTGGTACTCATTTGTAATGTTCCATTGTCTTTGCTGTATTGTAAAGCATATAAATATGTATTTCAAACAGGTGGCGTCCACGCGGATGTTACATTCGACTAACCTCACTACTTACTCATCTGTAAGTGGCTTCCTTTCCAGCTTTCTTCAGAGACCTGAGATAAACAACGTCTTTGCACTCTCAAAGCGCTCCATTTATTCATTTATATCTGACTTTTATCAGCTGCTTCGTCGGTTGCGCTGAAAATTCAATAAATTATTTTAGCTTCAGTGCCTTATTATTTTAAATCGATTGGCTGATGCCTCCGTAATTCCATCGAGTGGTTTCAAATATCCTTTCGTCTTCATGCTGCCATTAATATTTCTCTCCTAGAAGTGTTTGCATGTGTTTTTGTGTGGGTGTGTATCAAGATATCTGCTTCAGCAACTTTTCAAAGTATGTATGTTCATTTTTCATACTAAATAAGTAACTAGATAACGCTCACCATTTCAGTTTTCACTACAAATTTACTCATACATACATTCATAGAACGAACAAACGGCGTTCGTTTCTTCCCTCACTTCATTTAGGTATTTCTCTCCGTGTACCTTTGTTCCCGTTGTGCTTGCTTTGTTGAGTTTTGTTCAAAATCAATTTAATTTGACGCTTCCTGATTAAATTTCAAAATCCACAGACAGACAAGTAGTGGCAGCTAAAAAACCACAGGTGAAGGAAAGGAAGCTGCAGCAAACACGCGTTCGCTTATTGCATACTTCTCTCCACTCCAATTATTCTTTCTTCCTTTTAAAGTCTGCATCGCGTAAAAGTCAAACGAAGTCAAGCAAGGAAAGTTGAGCTGGGCAACTAACAGCTAGTCTGCTAGTTTTTTGTATTTTTTTCTCTCTCTTGTTAAATAATCGACTGTAAAACCATTGATCAAAATTCTTTTTCTTCGCCAGAATAATGTTGGTGATTGGATAAAAAAAATTTGGTATTTTATTTTTTATTTTTCTTTATCTAATATTACTTTATTTAGTTTAATTTTGTTTTATTTCTTTACAAAAACATATTATGAATTCTTTTATTTATAACCTTCAATTTACTTTATTTTATTTTTATTGTTTATATATTATTTTTCGTTATTACCGTGTTTTATTTAATTTTATCGAAAATTATTTTATTTATAACCATCATTTATTTAAATAAATTTTATTTTTATTTATTTTATTTTTTTTAGTTTTATTTTATTATATTTATTTTTATTTATTTTTTTATTTTACTTTATTTTATAGTATTTTATTTTACTTTATTTAATGTTGTATTTTTTATTGTATTTATTTTATTTTATTTTTTTTTTAATTTTTTTATATATTATTTTTAATGTTATTCTATTTTATTTTACATTTTCATAGTATTTTATTTTATATTATTTTATCTTATTTCATTTTTTGTTCTACTTTATTCTGTTTTTTACATATATTAATTTTTTTTAATGTTATCATATATTAATTTATTTATCAACTTCATTAACTTTAATAAAGTTTATTTTAATATAAAGAAAGAAAAAATAGAAAATTCTAGAAGTTCTACTATTGTTGTCATACGTGTAATAAAATTGTTTTTCCTGCAAAGGAGCTTCCTTAGTACTTGCAATAGCTTTCTGTAGTTAAATTGTTCATAATTATTTGGACTCCGAAATACTCTGCAGGGTAAAATAAAGCTAAAATACTAGTTGTTAATTAGAATCCAACTGATTTGCATTTTTGCACTACTAACTAATACATTTCCCATCTGGTTCTCATGTAAGCAACTGGTATTTTTAACACGGCGATGGCCTACAAGCTGTAAATTGTCCGACTATGATTCAGCCTTATTCTAGTTCTCTTAGGCATATTTCTACTTCATAATGAAAAAAAAAATTAATATAAAGATTGGATTGATAGATATAACAATAATATACGGTGGTGGAAATTAATATTACTCCCGTTACTGTTGAGCTGCTATACATATACAATAATTAACCAACAGGTATGATTTCGTCTTCAGAATACTAGCATTTAGCTAAAATGTTTGCTAACTAGCCTAGCTTTACCCTGCTGGGTACACACAATCCTTTATGCCTATGCATCTTTTCAAATATTTATTGTTACTGCTTGTCTTGGTTTCGATTTCTTTTGAATTGAATTGGAATTAAGCAAAGAAAACATAATAAATCATACTTGCATTGGAAAAAATGTAAGAAATATGATTAGGCAATGAAGTCGTGAGGAAAATAGAAATATTAAAAACTATTTACAATTTCAAATATGGAGTAATATGAATTTATTCATATATACATACATACATATTTACATATAAATATATTTCACTCAAATTGAGATTACTACACTCCATCATCTAAATCCAATTGTGTCTGCATTGTTGTTGTTGTTTGACAATTCAAACGATTGATTTATGACCACATAATTTAATATTTATTTATAAAAATATTTATTGAAATAAAAGAAGAGACAAAAAAAAACATCACTCTATTTGTTGCCATTTAATTAAATTAACTGAGATGAGTGATATACTTAACTTTGCTTAAGATATTTTTGTATGTAAATACTTATGTACATACGTGTATGTATGTTAGTAAATTTAAAATGCTTAAAATCCAAATATATTCAAAATTTCCCAATACATATGTCAGCTTAAATGTTGTAAGAGAAAAACCTATTAGTGATCCAACTGAAATGATTTATAATCAATGCTTACGATTGATGGTCGTTTTCGTTCTGCCAGCTAAACTTACGGTTGTCAATCTTATTGATTTATCTCTCAAAAATCATATAGTATGTAGTTTATGCTAGTTTAATTACTAAAACATTTTACATTAACGAAATTATGATTTATGACGCGTTCATTGAGCTGTCGGGCAACTGTTGAGTCGGCGGAGAAATGAAATGAATAATGTAATATTTATTTTTTAATAAAATCTGAATTACTATATCTGTGTGGTATGTGTGCGCTTGAGTGTTGTCATTGTTTTAAAATATAAAATATTTCTTTGTGCATAAAATACGATTTTTAACAGCGAATATGCTTGTGATTCATTGTTTCTTCATTATACATTTATCAATTATTTGCGGTTTTGAGCGCAATTTATGTCTTCAATGTGAGTAATATGTTATTTTATATAAAAAATAGCGGTTTTTATAAATTTCGTACGTGCTTTTGTTGAAAATTGTTTGGGGTTTTTGTTTTTAGAATGTAGATATGTGTATCTTCTTATCAGCTATAAAGTTTATTTTCCAAATTTTTTTTTGAGTGCAGAGAATTTTTCTTAAAACTCATTTTCATAAATTTTTTCCAATTCCTTTTTTCTTAATATAAACGCACAGTGAAGTAAACTATTTTTGCAAGCTTATTTTTCGTTTTATTCAAATTGAATTTTCTCATTTTCAACGCTGATTTCATTGATTTTCTATTCTCCCGTGAAGTTTTCCGCTCTCGTCTAAATATTGTATTTTCCTTCTTTATTTTCGTCATTATGTCGATTAAATGTAAAAAAAAAATAAAAGAGAAGTGTATAAAGCGCAGAGAGTACAATTGCATAGTGATAAAGGAAATAAAAGTTAATAAAGTAAAATCCTGTCGAATTTCAGTTTTTCACTTTTTCACTATTCACACAAAAGCCAACCATATTCAATATACGTATTTCGAGCTTGTATGTACGGAAAAGATTTCTTAAATTTATTTTATTAAACTATTTTTTTTAATAAATTCGCTTGAAATAAAAAAAAAATGTTAGCAAATTGCAATCTTATGATTCAAGCGCATGCAACTGTACTATCCGGTCCTTTAATTGGGAGCGTACCGTGGTACAGCCGGTACTGTCTTCGTAAAATCAAAGGCTAACATCACCGCCGTAGAAGTACGACAGAAGGGGTAAGGACGAAGACGAGTGGTTTATTGCGGCATTTCATTCGTGTCCACGTTCCATCGGACCATATAGGAGGATGGGAAGGATTAGTGACTTTTAAAGTTTGATCTTTACTTTTCAGCACCTGTTTTCTTAAGCTATATATTTTGATACCCTTAAGAGAATTTTTCTGTCGTTAAGTCTTCCATTTTGTTAATTTTTCCGAGTGTACCACGTGCTCCTCCTCTTTAATTTCTGACCCGTTCAACCGACATTAACTACGAATTGACCTTCGCTGGTCAATGCTTTTAGCCTTTTGGTTGTTGCATTAGCTGCTTTGCTCGTTCGTTGTTTTTGCTTGTCTTGGTTGTTGTTGTTTACATTCCCTGCACTGCAGTGTTTTTTCAGTCGGCGGCGCAGCGCAACCAGTTTGTTAGCAATAATTGAATTTGTCTTCAGAGTCGAATTGTGATTTGCGCTTTTCAGTTTTTTTCCTTTTCTCTTTTTTAGTTTAGTTTTTATTTTATTTGATTTTTGCTGCACTTCCTTTCGATTTCGCACTGCTGGGTTGCAGCAATTCTTGCGTAGGCTTCTTATACACGTTCTTCTGCGAATTTACGGATGGTTGTACGTACATGTGTGTGTGTGTGTGTTTGCCTGTTTAGTTCGTCCGCATTGTTGATTTGCAGCTGCCTTTAAAGACTTTTTTTCGGTTCTCATTTTATTTTCATTTTACTATGCATATTTTAGTTTCGCGTATCTGTTTTTGTTGGCAGCAGCTTTGTTTGGCAGCTGAACAACGCGTTGTTTTCTTGTTCAATGAACAGGTTTATCACATACTTATGCTGGACATTGAGTATTAACAGCAAAAACAAAAAAAAAAAAAGAAACCAAAAAATCTCTGCGCTTTTAAGCGATCTTTCCTTTGTTTGAGTCCGTACGTGCTCTTTACTGTTTTCGTTGCATATCAACGAGTTGGCGAGGAGTAGAGTGATTGCTTTATACTTACATACAATATATACATATGGTACATATAAGCATATATGCTTACAGATCTGCAGTGCGTGCTGACCGATAATGTATAATTGAGATTTTTCTAAATTTTAACATTCTCTGCATATAAATTTAAAAAAAAAAAAAAGATTTTAGTTTGCAGTTCAACAGCAGAGTTTGTAGTCTAGTCGAAAATACGTTTTAAAAATGATTTTTAATATAAAAATATAAAAAATTTCACTTAGTATATTTAACAATTCCCTACAGAGGATTTTTTTAAATCAATTTTCCATTTGAAAACGTTTGTAAAATTTTAATTTTCTTTTTAATGATTCTTTTAGTATATATGCATATTTTACTTTTTGTTTTATATCAGAATTTTTTTATTTGTTCATTTTCTCGAAGTCAAACACTATTAAGCACAAAAAAGAAATATTTTAAGTTTGCATTATTATATAATTATATTTTTCGATTGTTTCCACCATTTCATAAAGAGCTAAATATGTATTTTTCTCTTTTTTCAGGTAAGCACATTAAAAATTATGCATTGGGTAAGAAACTCAACGTGTCATTGGAAAATTACGAGTATATGAAAATAAATAAAAATTAGATTCTATATAACTACTATATACATATATATGATATATAAATATATATGTACATACACGTACATAAAAGATAGTGATGTTAGTTTAATATATTTATGGTAACTAAAGGACGCCTGAACCGATTCCGCAGATTCACAGCAAATCGGATTGTTCTCCAACCAAAGAAGAATAGCGCGAAGGGAAAATCCGGGAAGAGATCAGAGACTGACCTTTTTGTTCGATTTACTTGGCATTTGAAACGTAGATAGCTTTTTGCTTAATTTAACATAAGCACTATATTTTCTTCCGGGAAGTGAACCAGAGGTCCCCGATTTCTTCGGTTTGATTTATAATACTTTTGATTACTTTCTTTCCAAGACCAGATAACGATATTTAAAAAAATCGTATTAAGGTTATGTTTATGGTTCAGTTCGGTTAAATTTTCGTAAGAAAGTATCTTTATATATGTATATCTTTGGTTTCCATTTTATAGCGCAAGCAATGTTTGTTATATTGTTTTAAGATAAAAAGTTATAACTAGTATTCAATAAAAAGATATTTTGAAATGAATTTAATAAATATAATTTTTTTTTTCTAGTTCATTCCAACATCTCATTTTAATTTTTGGTTACCACAGATAATAATAATTATTTATTTCCCGATAATAGACCAGAATCGATTTACTTGATATTTAGTACGTTAGCTTTTTGCCTGGATTATATAAACAATCGGCGCTTTGTGACCCGCCGATTTTAATTATCTTTAAGCGCTAAAGAAAAAGTTGGTAAATTTTTCCTTCAATTCAATGAAATTTCATTAAACAAATTGGTGCACATAAACCTCAACTCCTAAAATTATGCTTCAAAAAGGGAAACTATATTTGTGCTTTTTCTTAACTGTTCAATGGGCCAATTCGAAGAGCGTTTTGCCTTGTTGCGGCTAAAAAGGAAAACCTTATGTTATAAATACATCATAAATGTATGTATCATAATCAAGTGTGTGCCATTTCTCAGCAAAATTAATAAGCCCAACGGGTCGTTGACTACACTGTGCATACGGTTTAGTGTATGCCTACGACTCTTTGAGTCAATTGGATGGCCGCCTTTCTCAGCAGCTGCTTGCCAACTTGTCCTAATTGCGCAGTGCAAGTTTCACTCAGCTCCTTTCCTTCAAGCGGTAGCCACTTGTTGTTGCATGTTGCAAGTGGTTGCGGCAATAGTGACGTAGTAACTACGTAGATACGTAGGCGACTAAGTATTGAAAACGCAGTAGAAAAGGCCAGGCGTGGAGACGGCACTAGTCCTACACATAGGCATATATGTACATATACATTACTACATAGTAGTCAGTGCGTCTTCTTACATTTCTTGTTTTTGTTTTTTGTCCTTCGCTTCTCTGTACTCACAACAACAGCATGCACGCGCTTTTGCGAGCAATCGGTGACTGTATCTCAATATAGGCGATTTTTTTTGTTTCCCCATTACATTTTTTCGCCCTCTCGTTGATCGGTTTTTCAAGTTGCAAACAATCTGTCGTTTGGCTCTTAGCAATTGCAACACGAAGCCGTGCAACAAGGCGTGCGCTGACAAGAAGAATAAGCTGCTGCTGTTGCTCTTCAATATTGCTGTCACGTACCTCAAGAGTATATGAGTGTGTGTGTATACCTCAAGAGTATATGAGTGTGTGTGTATGTATGCTTACTGTGATTGTTATAAAAATAAAGTGGAAATCGACAAAATTTTTATTTTTACCTTTTGCTTCTTTGCATTTGTTGCAAGTTGTTTACAATTTCATTTATTTATTTTTTGTATTTTTTTTTTTGTTGCTGTTGCAACTTTATTGGCGTTGGTTTGTATGTCTGCTTGTTGTAATCTCGTAAGAAAATTACGCCAATCTTCCAAATCGCATCAATGATGTTGCATATACCAAAAATAACATAAAACAACAACAACTAGGACATAGTAAAAGTATTAGTAATAACAACAATAACAGCAATAGCTGTGGTGACTTTTGTTGCGTTGTGGCATTGCAACATGATAATAAACAACAACCGGAGTAGCAAATGGCATTCAAGCTGTTGGCATTTTTATTGTTGTTGTTGTTCCTAATTCCGAAATCACAAACAACAGCTGTTAGTTGCCATGGTAAGTAAGACGATCGTGATGATATCAGCAGCATGCTTTATGTGGCAGCTAAATAAAATGTTGCTGTTGAAAGTAAGTTCGCTCGTATGCCCTTCTTTAAGAAGGAGGGGAGGAAGTAATAAAACAAAATAAGAGCACGTTTGAGACAAAGTCTAAGAAATACACGAAAAATCAGTTTTGAAATAATTTGTTTTTTTTTAATAGCATTGAGCAACAGCCAAAATCAGCCCCGACTTGGTCAATATTTTTCACGTGAGTCATAGAATCAATTTTCAAAAGTGTGCTCGCATTCTTTTTTATGACCTCCTAGAGTCTTCACGACCTGGTTCATTTAAAAAGGTAGAAAAATGTTCAAAATAACTTTTCCATTGTTATAAACAATTTAGAGCTGCATGTTAAATTTTCAACTTCAAAATTTTGAAATTTGTCATTTGATTTTTAACATTTGACATCCACCTAAAAAGAGATTTGTTGTGACTCTTACTCCAAGAATTGCTTTAAAAACAAGTTCCGAAGGCTGTTGGAGGATTAAAATGTTTTTGAAAACTTTGCTTTAGAAAAATTTACTAGGGATCTTCTTAGACAAAACCTTTTTACCAAGCACTTTAAGATCCCTAGAAATATGCAACATTTTGTGTTTACGAACCCAAGTTTTTAAAAGAATATAAATTTCAGAAAAATGCTGTAAATTTTTTTCGGAAAATATTTTCATAGAGCTTTCAAACCTTGTGTGGCCGAGTGTTTAGTAGTGCTTGGTACTACTACTATGCGGAGACTCGGTAGTCCGAATCCCGACCAAGCCAAATTTTAAGGAAAGGCAATGGTCATATGAGCCTGTTTTCGACTTAAATAAAAAGCACTCACAATAAACGTTGATATGCACACACATATAACGCTCAATATATTATTTAAAAATATATTTTCAATTCTCTTTAGCCCACTGACTTGATGGCGAGCATTGATGTTATAAAGTGTTTTCTTCTTTTTCCCCAAAAATATAGAAGTATCTGTTGTTGATGGAAATTTATTAAAAAAATATACAGAATTATTTTATTCGCATATAACGGTAATTGGCACTGTTTTCAACACTATCATTCTCGCCCATTTTCTGCCCACATTTGGCATTTGCAGCCACTTGACGTAAGCCAAGCGCGCTTTATTATGCCATTATTTGTAACTTTAACTGCATTTACTAACTTTTTTCTGCGATTATTATGGCCATACATTGTACATGCACTGTGCGAGCGAGAACAACAAACATATTTGCATATAAGTATGTATATATAAAACACAATGGCATTTCAATAACACTGTCATCAACAGACCCAACAACAGCTGTCACCGTCATTCACACCGTCGCAGCGAGACCACCAATCCACTCACCGTCAGTCAGTCAGTCAGTCCTTGCCGTAATTCGGCGCATTCGGTGCATTCGGCCGCAGTGTTGCCATAATCCGCTGTTTTGCTTCTAAAGGATTACATGCACACATTTGGAGCGACGCGCAGCGCTGTAGTGGTTGGTTGGTAACCCACTTTCTGAAATGTTCATGTTGTCACATAAAATGTGAAGCTCAGTCATGCCAAACGAGCACACACACACGCGCACATGCACACAATTATGACATGAAACTGATGCTCTTTCCTACTCACTCGCCCATGCACACTTCCCACAGAAGCAGCAAATGATGCGGCACACAAAGCCCAAATGCCTTGACTGCAGGCATTCGCCCCTCCACATGCCGCCTCCTTCTTGTCGCGTCGCTGTAGCGTACGTCCGTTTGTCCGTCCGTTGCATGCCACAAATTTTATGACACATCTCCTCTGGCGGTTGCTAGCTGGTGGTTTTTACTGCCAACCTCTACCTCGAGTTTTTTCTATTTTCCTTTTAATGTCTCCTCGCTTTTTCCATTGTTGCATGCATTCGTATCCTCGTGATCCTTTGCATCAGCTTGCCACATTTTATTTGTGGCAAAGTGTCGCTTAGTTTTGTACACTTTGAATGCAGAGCATCCCGTCACAGCCATCTCTCCCTGGTTTAGCCTTGGCTGTTGTGCTGTTGCACTCAATTTTTTTTAGTCTGCACTACATTTTGAAGCGCCGAAAATCTGTTGCCGACATTTCGGTCACGTTTTTATATTAAAATCTTTTTTTTCGCCACAGCTGTTGTCGTTGTTGTTTAAATATTATTATTGCTGGTATTTTCCCCTGTTTCCCTGCTTTCGCGCGGCACCCGGCGGCATTGTTGCAAATTCAGCGGTCGCGATTTGGCCGACGCTGCTGACTGTCTGTCGGCTTTTTTTTGTACACAAATTCGATATTTATCTATTAAATATTTGACTTAACAAAAATGCTTTTGAGTCAATAAATAAAAAGTATTAAAAATAAAAATTAAGAGTATTTCAGGCATTTTTTTTTTTGTGAAACAGCAATTGTCGGCTTATAACCACAACACTATACTCCCTTTGCTCTTTTGTCTCTCCTGACGCCGGCCGCCTGCCGCCTGTCGCTTGAGTTGCATAACTGCAGCGAAATGTCTATTGTTATGTTGTTGTAGTCCTACAAAAAATTGTTAAATACTGTTCGAGCTTGTGATTTTGTAATGTGACACCATTTTTTTGCGGTTTACCGTTAAGTTATACAATACTATGATATTGCTGTGTTGTGCCCTAAAAACAGAAACAATGTTATAACTAAAAAGTAAAAACGAAAAGAAGAAAAAAAAAACGAAAAATGAAAGAAAAAGAATTATGTAATCGAACTGATTTCCTCCTCGTTAAATTGGCTTGTTAACGGTGTTGCTAACGTACATTTTTCCAAAGCGTTTTTATAGGTAATTCCAAATTTAAGAGAGCAGCCACTAGGAGACCCAAGTTCATAGAAGTAAAAGCAAATAAACCCATGTGAAACAAAAATACGGTTTTTTTGTAATTACTAAGATAATGGATTTTTGAGAGAAGCGAAGCAGAATCCTAGTTTGTGGTTCGAACAAGATGGATCAACACTACTTGGTCATATTCGGCTTATCTTGCTCTCGAGGATAGCAATGTAAAATTAGCTGCCTGTAGAGAAGATGAAACGTCTAGTGTTTTGCTGTCACGTATCTCAAGTGTGTATGTGCTTTAAGAAGATTGTCTGAGGTACTAATCTGGTGATACTTTGCCGACAGCACTACTTTTCTGTTTTTATCGGAAGAAAACCGCAGCCGAATCGCAAGCGCAAAAAGTATGGGTTACTCCGGGTGAACCATCAACATCGACGGCAAGACCAAACCGCTACGGGTGAAAGACAATGCTGTGTGTTTGGTGGGATCAGAAGGGCGTAACCTACTACGAGCTGCTGAAACCTAGAGAAACTGTCAAGGAAACGATAGAGTCGTTCCGTTTGGAGATTTTTCAGCACGCGTCTCACTCAGCGGACCTAGCCCCATCCGATTACTACTTGTTTGTATCGATAGGACATGCACTTGCTGAGCAGCGCCTTATTTCTTACGAAGATGTACGAAAACGGCTCGATGACTGGTTTGCCTCAAAAGAACAACAGTTCTTTTGGCGCGGAATCCACAAATTGTTAGAAAGATGGGAAAAATATATAGGCAGATAGCAACGGACAATACTTTGATTAAGTTACTTTGTATCATATCATTATAATAAATGTGTTTTTTTCTGTACAAAAATTCCGGTTTCATACTTATACATCTGGTATAGCACTACATACGTGTAGGTCTTCGGAATACAACTCACGAAGAATTGGACAAAAGATTGATTTTTTTTTAATCAAAACTTTTAAGCTATTCAAATTTCATTTTGTTTATTTTCCCTCGTCCAAACTCTTGTTTTTGATATTAACTGAAATACCATTTGTTTCACTTTGGATGATTTTGTCATGAGTTCTACTGTCAACAGGGCCGCCGTAAATGCCCTTCCGATGGCGGAGTTATAAATATTTTCTTATGGAAATTACATTAACAGTAACGCTGCAGTAACAGTTTGATTCAAATATTTAACTTTTTACATAAAAAAATTGAAAATAGATCTTTTTTCCCTGAATAAACTTATACAACCCCATAAGCCCTCCGCGCTGCTACCTTACGTGTGTATGTCCAAGAAAAAAAGAAGATAACAATATTTTGCCAACTTTAACTTAACTCTGACGGTGTCCTCAATGGGGGAGACGATTGCTACGGATAGTTATTTCCTAGTTTTCTGCATTAGCAGTAAGTTAATGCTGAAGGCCGGTGTCTTTTGAGCTTACATGTGAGATAACACTTCCAAATGCGTCGTAAGCTTAGTTCATTTTCTTAAGTGATCCCCTCATACTCCAACAAAAGCTCTCAACCTCAAATCGTTACGAAATCATTTAATCTCCAACCGTTATAGAAACTGTATACTTTACAAAGAAAAGCTCAGCGCCTTTTCAGCATACTCAGCTCGCTTGATAGGGAGGTTTAGAGTAAAGTCATACGTGTATGTACGTGTACAACAATTACAATTGAAGTATTCCAACTACATCCACTTACATACGTACACACTCATTTCATTTCCCGCTTGGGGGTGAGCGTTGATTTCTTTTTTCTAAGGTCGGAAAAGATTTCCCCCAACGTCGACCAAGTTAGAACTAATGGACACACTTAGCGGCGCCTCATATGAGTACGCAAGCATTAAGGGTTATTTGTTTGTTTGTGGGGCGTAGTCTTCACTACAGGGCCACGAGCGCATGAGTTTACGAGCGAATGTCAGTACGTGTGTGTGTTTGTGTGTGTGTGTGTTTAGTTGAAACGAGCGGTGAGCACCTGCACGCATGTAACGTGTTAATGCCCTTAACCCTTTGGGCGAAACAAAAGATTGTACGTGCAAAACGTTTTGGATTTTCACTGCCTGATCGCATGAATGTGCGTGGGTGTACGCGGCAGAGTTTGTAGTAAGACTGTCTTGCATTTTTAATTCAAATTTTTATGTGTGTGTATGTTTGTTCTGTTCATTTCCTTTTAACTGCATTTCAACTGCTTCGGGTCCCGCTGACATTCCGCCCTTATCCTCGTTGCTCGCTCTAGCTTTAGTAAACTGCACGTGCTGGGGCCAAATATGACAAGCCATAAAATACTATCTACATTACTGCAGGCACACACGCAAACACTTAAATAAGCATAAAGTTAGAGTATTTATTTTAAACATGCATATGAATGTACGAGTATAAACACGCTTATAAATATATGTATATACCTACACGTATGTATGTGTTTTGTATCTACTTATGAATGTATCGCTTTATTTATAGAGAATAGACATAAAAGCATATGTATGTATGTATATATATGTTATATAGATACTGTGATCTTTTGTAAACCTTCTTTTGTCTTGAAAATAGAGTTTACTTATTATGTATGTATAATGCCTATCTTTTGGAATTTCCAAGTGGTAAAACTTGAAATGAGATCGTTTTCCTTAAACTTTTTTCGTTCAATATTATTTCAGTGCGATAATTTTCATATACGTGTATATAGATTTATTCTACTGTTACTTGAATACACACTACTCATATGTGTATGACGCAAGCCAACTTGTACTTATAAATATTTGCAAATTTCCGATGTATAAGCATAAAGTTATTACTGAAATAGGCGTAAGGATATTGCTTATGCTCATAAGTCTAACGTTTATTAGATTATTTCACTTTTTCTCGTTTTCTTAATTTCCTTTGTGACTTTTTATTGAATGCAAGCTCTTAGAAAGTTATTAATTTTTATTTGTATGCGAACCCACGTGGCTCAAAGCTCATTTTACATCAATTTTATGAGGCTTTGGTAAGTATTCAAATTCATGTTTTCATATTTTCCTTGTTTAATCATGGTTTCCGCCATAGTCGCTTGCGGAAGGTATCTCATTTGTGATTTCAGTGCACTGTTGCCAATTTTTTTTTTCAAAGTAGCCCTCTATAGTTATTTAATTAGCGCTCTCTATCAAGACTTTTTAAAGACGTGACGTTTCCTCGTGAGTGCATCTCATTTATATTTGTCAAAATTGCTAATTTTAATCGAGGTACGAGAAAATGTGCATTATAAATTGTTTCTTCACAAAAGTCGTTGCCAGTTTACTTGCCATTTCTGTTGGGAGTTTTTCTTCTTGTCGCTCATTTCATGTCCTCCTTTCTTCCCTTCGACTTTTACTCTGCAATGACTAGTATTTTTTGTAATTATTGTCGCAACGTTGCAAGTTTTCACTTTTTAATCATTAGTTTTTGGTAGCTGCCGCGTTGCCAATTTTCCAGACTGTATTTTTTCTTGAGGAATTAATTTTTTTTAATGCAACATTCCCAATTTTGTGCTTTCCTCATACTGTTTCATATATGTAAAAATCAACAATATCTTTAATATTTATTTGCGTAAACTACAACACACGCTCCTTTCATCTTCCGCTTCGTTCTACTCTTGAAGAAAGATTTCTTATTTATATTATTATTTGCACAATTTTATGCGCGCCGATTTTTGCGGCTTATCTACTTGTCCCGCGGCTAACGGCAGGCAAAACGGAAACGGATATGTCTAAATATGTATGTGTGTGGGCATCTGCCTTTCAGGAAAACATTGAGTATAACCATAGAAGAGGTGTGTGTTTCTCTATCTTTTCAATGTTCGCCCGGTGTTTGTATGGCGGAGAGGTCATTTCCTTCACCTTAATATGCTTCTTCTTGAATCGACAACATTTGCTTTGCCAAAGTGGTATGAATGTGGCGTGATAGCGCTATTTGTCGCAGGTTCGTTTCCTGTTAATTGTTTGTATAGTACACACTTACATATTCATATACACATACATACCTACATACATACTCATATGAGCTCGTAGATGCGGTTGCACGCCTAAATGAACGCCGCATTCAAAACTTGGAATTGGAAAAAAAGCATACAAATAAACATAACGAATTCGTGCGCATTCATAAAATGTGGCATAAGCATACACCTATCTGACTGTTATACCTATGTGTGTGCATGTTCTGTACATATGTACTAATGTATATATGTACGTTTCATAGGTACGTATAGCTAAATGCATAAATGATGCTGCGGGACTACACGTATATTCATGCGCGGCGTTGTGTTGACACATAAATCGAATGGTTGAGTACTTCGTGTGGTTATATCATTGAGCAGATAAAATACACGCTTATAAGGGTGGTCCGAAAATGTTCCAGAAAAAGTAAAAAATATTTTGGATTGAAATATGAGCATCAAATATGTGAAATCTCAGAAGGCTTCCATCTGCATAATTTTTCTGAAGGATTTGCCACTTGTTCAACAAGTTAAAATTCAAAAATATTTAAAATAAAACACTTATTCGTATGACCTTAGAGGCCAACGTTTTAGAATTTCAAATATTGTGGTTCGAAAGTGTTCGGGGATTTGAAATTTTGTAGTTTAAATTTGGATAAGAAACTATTAAGTAGATATTAAGATTTGAAACAAAATGATTTTAAGTTTTAAAGAATTCTTTGTGCGAAACAATTTTGTTGAAATTTACAAAAAAAAAAAATCAATAAATTTTAAAATGAATAATTGTTAGAACCACCCTAACTTACGTACATCAAAATGCAAATGGCTATATGCTTTTCCACCATTACATACATGCATATCAAATGTGCCCATACACATTTGTACATACATACACGTATGTATGTAACTATGTGGCTGCTTTCAGATATGAAATGTTTACTCATATGATGCGACGATTTCTTCGCGCACCTGAAATGCTCACTCAGTAGAGCTTTTTTGAATGCCGCCTGCTGTCACTTGGCGTCATTTAAAGGATTTCCCTTCGACACATTCGACGTTTCAGCGTTTCTGCGTTTTAGTGATTTTGTTTGTTTGTTTGTTTGTTTGAGTAGGTGTGGTGTGCGCTGCTATGTGCGCACAAATATCGACCAGGGAGCATTTAAATGTAAATGTTTTCCGGAAGCCTTCCAACACATGCCTTGGGATCAGTACAACTTGGTGATAGGTGAACTTTTCTTGTCACTATTAAACGCATACTTATATGTGTATAAGTATGTATCATGATTTTCAGTTTCGATTGAGATGATATCCTTAAAAGGATGCTCGTCAAATGTTTTGAAATTCATTGGTTTTTTGCATTGCATGTAAATGTTGATACTTTTACGTAAAGCGTGACAGCTGAATAGGGGTCTTGAAATGTTTTTGTTGTATGTACTGTCAGTACAACATTTTTCTGTGGTTAAACAACTAGAGTGGCATTGAGTTTTTCTAATCTTAATATATTTATTTTATAAAAATTAATGTTTATGTGTTAGTGACGCTAAGGCTCGGGAAGGGCTAGGCCAATCATGACGAAATTTTCAGAGGTTGTTCGTTGTGGATCTGTGAAGGTTTAGAAAGAACAATACCTTATAATTTTTCTGAGGAAAAGTCGATGAATTGGAAATTCCAAATACATATTTTTCCATTTTATTATTATTATTATTATTTTTTTTTCCTTCAAACCTATCAGAAAGAAAAAAACACATTTTTAAAAAAGAGATAAAAAATGGTTAGTAAAAAATTTTCAATGCGACAATCAATAGGTCACAAGGACAGTCGCTGGATGTGTATGGCGTGTTCAGGAGTTGGAAAACCATCTTCTCTGTACATTCCCGCACCGGAGCAGAAAATAAAAATTGTTGTTTATCAAGCTACGTTACATTGAAAAAAATGTAGACAAATCGTAAATAAATGATCTTCAACACAGTATATATTCAACTTTCTTCTCTCTTCAAAAAACATATTTCACGCAGGACAACGCATGCGGGGTCAGCTAGTAGATTTAAAATTTTAATCATTGGGTATTTTTTCTTTTAAATAAACCTAATATTATACTGAATATTTAAAAAAAGATACTTTCGTCATGGTCTCTCTCTCTCTCTCTGCCTTTTTTGGTGTGTTGGAATAACTTTTTACTGCATATTGCTACTTCACTTCCGTTGTAACGGTTGCATTATTTTTTTATTTTATGTTCCATCTAATATAGACTTCTTTGCATTTTTTTTACTTCCCTTCATTGCCATCAACATTATTATCTGCATATCCTTATTGCCTTCGTGTGCATTTATTGTCCACTTTTACACTACATACATCCGTTTCCGTTTTACCGTCACCTTGTATGTCTCTTTTAATAGTTTTTCCGTCGCTCTCACCACTTGGTGTGGGTTTTTTTTTAGTAAAAAAGTACATACTCGCTCATACATATCTATATACATAGTTGGATTTTCAGTTTTATGCGCTGCCTTTGACTACTTCTGCTGTCGTTATTTTTGCAATTGTTGTAGCTTTTTTACGGCTTTTATGGCTCTCTGTGTCGCTTTGTTATGCAGCGCACATAAATGGGGTGCAAACTACCGTTACAAAGTGTTGCATGTACACAAATTGCTGGCATGCATCTAGGCGCATATGTCTATAATGGCACTTATGACTGTATGTGTGTGTGTGTGTGTGTGTGAGTATATTACTAGAGTATAGCCAGTGAACTGGCATCGAGGTATGCACTTGGTAAGCCGAAATCTTTCTTTAAACAAAATTTAGCTGGAGAACGCGCTTTTGCTTTGCTATAATTTTATTTTTACTATTTTAAATTTTATCTTTTTTATTTTTTATTTTATATTTTATTATTTAATTTGCCTATTTTAATTTTTTATTTAATTTAAAACTTAATTTTCAAATTGTTTATTTTAAATTCACTTTTTATAATATTCCCGTATAATATTTGCTTCCCTTTAACAAACTGCGACGTATGTATGTATGTATGTACATAAGTGTGTCGCGCTTCGCTCATGTGTCGATTTTCAGCACTTTCAACGATAACAATATTCCCTGGCGATATTTTGCAGGTGTCCTTTGGAATTGCAATCTACATAATACATTCGCATATTTGTTTGTGTATGTATCTTTTGGGCATAATTTTTCATTGTCATCTCTAAAGTAAAATCCTGCCATTTGCGCTACGAGTGAGCTATTAAAATCAAAAGCCTTGCATGTTGCATACATATTTACATTTTCACGCAATTAAAAAACCATGCAGACATATACATATTTACCAAAGATTTCACTACTGCTCACTTCGTTTTTACACAGGTCTCTACCAAAATATGTAATGATTTATATATAACTAGTGTTGTACGTTTATAAAATTCTTAGTTTTCGAATGCCCTTGGGTTTAATCGTGTAATCGTATCGAAAATATTGTAAATTTCAGCATTTTCTTGCCTTAGTTTCATTTTGATTTAATATGCGGCTGTATGTTGTTAAAACACCGCGCCGGTGCTATTGTCACGCCAAGCTTCGTTAAATTAAAAAAAAATGTAAATAATAAAAAAAAAATATTAATAATAACATAAAAAAAACTGCAAATGATTAACAGTTAATAAAAAAATAGTTACGAAAAAAATATGTAAGTAAATCACGTAACGTTTAAACTTTAAACCATAAAAGCTTGTAAGATCTCTCATTTGCTTAAAATACCGTTATTCTCAAACATGAAGCGATAATCCTGTGAAAGCACAGTTAGCATAAGTTTCGTCGTCCCAGTACTCTTTTTTATAATACACGTATGTGTGGAAATATATGCACATACAAAGAAACATACATACAAACATACATGTTTGCTGGTGAGCTTACGATACGTTTAAATTTATTAAACGACCATTTGGAATATTTAAATTTGCATACAAAGCAAAATCCGCAACAAAATACGCAAATTTAACCGCGTTTCCATGGCACGCTCCGCCGGCACCGCAATTTCCCTTCGCTCTACTCTCTTCTGAGCTCAGACTTTTGTATACGAGCATAAAGGGTTGGACGCACGAGCATAATCAAACCAATGTAGAAACTGTCAATGCTGCTGAAACGCAGAGAAGCGCTGAGCTGTCATTACCGACTTCCGCTGCGACGTTCGCAGGATTTTCATGTCATTGTCAACACTTTGGCATGGCACATTAGCGCCATAAAATTATCTTTTATGCGCGCGGGGATTTACGTTTAGTTCGACATGTTGGGCAGGACTTGGACGGTTGAGTTGGTGGGTGGGTTGGTTGGTGGGTTGGTTGGTGAGAGTACTCAAAGAGGGCGGGAAAGCTGAAGGAAGTCGCAAAGACGACGAAGTTGTGAGGAAGAGGGCTACTGATAGTCGTAAAGACCACGACGACAACGAGAGGCGGATGGCGAGTAAATTTTCACTTAAATGCCTTTTGTTGCTGCCAAAACTTGTCACTACACAATTTGTTGTATTGTGTGTTGTTGCTCCGACTGCTGTCGATAAATTCGCGTGCTGTCAACGTCGGCAAATGTCGAAAAGTTCGAATAAGTTTGCAGCAGCAAAACTCAACTCGACCAACTGAAACAAAGCGAGCCGAACTGAGCCGAGAGTGGCAGGCTCAGCAAGCTCATAAGTAAGAATTATTAGTTTCAGTTTGCGCGGATTAAATACAGTCTTCAATGTGCGACACCCCAAAGCATATGCTCATGCAAATCTCGCCTCAGCTGGCAGTAAGTATTCCAAAAGCAGTAAGGCTACGGGAAATGCCAAGGAAATGCAACTTTTATACTTCTTATGCTGGTTAAAGTAAGAAAGTTTGTCGCTCACTTTGCACGATGCATTCATTGCAGGCAGCCAATGTGCATATTAAACGCTTTAATATTGACGGCGGACGGGTTGGGACGGAGGGCGGCGCTGTACTCTCTTAACTTTCACTAAGTACTTTGGCAATAAACTTTATGCACTTGCAAATCTTCAATGCAGGCGTTGACGAAGCTAAGCTGCCGGCCATTTGGCACTTGTGCGCTACGACGTATAAGCAACAGTCGCAAATGTCGTTGTCGCCGACAAAGGTCGCAGCTCGAAAACAACTGTCGAAGTGAGTTGACTGGCAGCAAAAAGTTTTCAATTTCCTACTTTCATACTTTTAGTATCTGTTTGCTCAGTCCGTTGGTTGGTTTGTTGAACGGCTCCTCGTTTGGTCGTTTGGTCGGCTTGTAGCTTTTTTGCTAATCTTTATTATGTGCGCCGTATACATTATTCCATCTAGCCACAGCTCGATTTACTTATTTTTGAAAAGTAGTATGTTTGAGTACACACGCATACACGCATGCACAAACATACACATTTACTCTAAATCCTTTTTAAGTTATTGCAGTTACACATATTTCAAGCAATATAACTAAAGGCGAGAAGATAAAATGTAAAAGAAAAAAGTTTTCCAAGGAAAGTGGGGCGATGTTTTGGACCGTATGAGACTGCAAGATATATTAAGCTGCCGGAGCTCATGTTTCGTTCGTACAATATATAAATCCGTTCGAGTATACCCGGCAACATATCTACTGGAGCTCATCGGCATAGTGCAGGGCTTTACATGACAAGAGCTCTGAGCTCCTGATAGCTTAGCTAGAATATTTATGTTAATGCCGAGTTGGAGTGAAATTCACCGAAATACAAGTAAAACATGTGCTTATGGATATCCCTTCTCGAAGAAAAAATTTGCTACCATCCCTAAAGAAGCTTATTAGGCCCCACCTATGTAGCTCAGGTATTCCGTGAATGAATGAGGTTGGTAAAGAGTCTTATAGGACCCTGTGAACCGTGATTTCACAGAGTTGCCATATGTATTTAATGTCCATTTTTGGGTTTAAGTTGCAAAATACATGTATGCATGAGCGAGGTCTGTAATAAAGAACTATTGAACTCACTCCTGGTACAAAGAATTGTAACCAACTCACCAGATTAGATTAACATACATACAGATGTGAATGGCCATGAGTGTCCATTATAATAAATAACTTTTTGGTCGGTTCAACTTATAGCTTGTTTATTGAGTACTGCCAATACCGTTACAAAATAAAATAATCATAAATTACTTCTGGTTGTTGTTTTTATTGTTGTTACCATTAAAGCGTAGACCACCAGAGGAAGTTTTCAGAAATTATTATTTAACTTTTGTAAGCACGCACAAATTACAAGCAAACAAACAAACAACCACACTAGCTGTGTGCGAGCGTGTGTATGTATGTGTGTGCAAATTTATAGTGAACAATAATCTCCAATGTAATCCACTCCAGCAGTAACAACAATAAGGACTCCAGGCGACGCACTGTTATGCCCATTTCGGTTAGTTTTTCTGTTCGCCTCTCTCCGACTCCGACTTTTTCTTCCTTTTCTCTCCAGTCCGCAGTGTCCTAATCATTTTTGTGCTCCCCATCGGTTGATTTAATGGTCAGTCAATGAAAGTTGTTTGTTAAAGCAAATAATACTACGTGCACATAAAGCTGTTCGTCTGACTTGAGACGAGTGTGTGTGTGTATGTGTGTGTGTGTGAAAGGCCGTTTGCATGCATTGCTATGTGTACACTTGAGTGAAATAAATCACTGGTTTTCATAGTTCTTTTGCTTCTTCATTATTTTGGCATTCTCCCACACAACAATTTCACGTCGCTCAAACAGTTTCTGGATTTCAGCAGCAGCAGAGCTACGTATGTACATATATATGCTTATATGTATATGTATGACTGCATGCGTGTGTGCATGTGTGCTTTGTATAACTCGTAAATTCTCAAAGGATTTCCGTTTCATTGCACGTCAACGTCAGTGTCCATGTTGGCTTCCCTCTTTCTCCGTTCTCCCCGCTTCTCTGTGACCAACTCTTATTGAAAAAGTATATAATGGCAAATAAGTAAAAGCAAAAACATTGACGAGAACAGCAAAAAATTTAAGTAAAAACAAATAACAAGGAAAATGAAAGAAATAAACAACAGCATCTTTTCCCCACATATCTACAAGTTTATGCAATATTAGGGTGACCGCTGACATAAAAATGGGGAGAGATGAATCTTTGAAAGTAGTTACGAAATATTTTTTTTTTTTGAATAATTGGAAAGCTATATGTCTTGCTACAAGCCACCTTCTTAAATCGTCTTTAAAAAAGAAATTGTTTACTCTATCAATTTTCCTAAACATAAAGGCTTCAAAAAGCTGGTAACCTTCTTAATTTAAGTGATCTATCTTTAGATCGAAAGATCCAAAAAAATCATAATTATTGCAAATATTTCATAAGACTATTACTGCAGAGGAATGCATATCTTTACTGCTTACATGATTATAGTTGAGTTAACAAAAACCAGGTTGGTCTTTCCAACGGATTGGGGGTCTTACTCTTTCTCTACTTCCACCGAAGGGTACTGCATCAAAAGGATTCAAAGCCGGCTATCTCATCGTTCTGTGGGCTGCGGTACTCGTCTTAAAAACTCCCAAAGCCTATTCATCAGAAGGCATGCATTGTTGGCGTTAATGTTGGTTCCCAGAAAGACGAAGTTATCTACGACTTCAAAGTTATGTCTGTCAACAGTGACGTGGGAACCGAGTCGCGAATACGATGACTGTTTGTTTGATACGAACGTCTGGTCTTCGCTCACTACCAAATCCATATGCTTCGCTTTCATGTTCATTCTGGGAAAGGCAGATTTCACAGCGTGGTTGTTGTTGTCACCAATTAAATTAATATCATAGGCTCTTTTTGTAGATAGTACCTTCTCTGTTTAGCTCTGCAGCTCATATTTCTCCAACAATATATAAAAGAAGTCACCTTGTTTGGAACTTCGTTTGGTATCGAACGGCTTAGTGAGGCCTTTTCCGGTTCTGATGAAGTTTGAGTTGTTACTTAACTTCAGTTTACACAGTGACATAAGTTTTGCAGACATATCGGCGTAGTGGCATACATGATAATGATCCAAGTCAAGGTTGAGTACTCGGAGCGCACGCACGTAAAAAATAGTGGTCCTTAACATGTTTGCAGTCATCAAATGTGGTGTCTTTTATGCGGGACGCGAACGCAAGCATAGCAATTAGGTATAGTCCAGCGACTGTAAATGCACACACAGAAGCTTGACTGCACCACATTACACTCCTACAGTGGTAATACGTAACCGCAATATTTTTACTTCTAAAACAAATACTAGTTGAATCTTGATTAAGTTTGAAACTAGCGAATTAAAAAAAACAGTGATCTACGGTTTTATCCTTCCTTTTAACCTTCCAGCTGCTGCTGCAGTGCGTATACGTAATTTAATTAATTACATGTAAAATCAAGCGAAAGTAAAAGCGAAACAAACTTTTTTTCAATTTGGTAAAATTTTTCCTTTTGAGCAATAATTTTCTTATAACAATCTATTTATCTACATGAAGGTAATAAATATAATAAATTTATATCTTTTTTAATTCAATATTTTAATTTTTTTATTATTTTTTTCTTAGTTTTTATAATATTTCGCCGACAGTTTAGTTTAATTAAATTAAATTATACAATAAACTAATGTACACCCTAATCTTATAAAAATGTCTATTTACATATATATAGCCATAGAACCGAACAGAATGACTGAAGTGGAAAATGTCGTCAACTTTTTGGTACTTATGAAAATGCATTTCCTGTCCGGCAATGTCCTTTCAACAATCGCACATACAAGCATGCAAACTTACATATAAAAACATACATACATACATATATGTATCTAAAACCATATTTACTCACAAGTGCAGTATAGAGATTTTCGAAAATGCAAGCAACTGTTGCTGGAATGGCGGTTTGAACTACGGAAGGATGCTTTGTGCTGAGTGAATGTAGGCTGCTTATTGTTGTTGCAGCTGCTGGTGCTGGCATTGGTTGCTGGCATCTTCAGGGCGACTGTCAACAGTTGTCTTGCCATATGGACAGAGTAGGGTTTATATAAGTACACATGTATACAAGAACAAGCCCAAATAAATACTCACATACACAAACAGACCTTTAATTTCTATATGTAAATACATACATATGCATGTATGGTATGTTTTTTGTTGTTTTTCGTTTCTGCTTTTATTAGCAGCAACAGGACTAACTAAAATAAGCACACTTCAGTAACTATTTATATTTACGTATACACATACGAGAACACATATAAATATAAAAATAATGATAACATGTATTCATGTGGGTATATAAACTTGCGTTGTTTCCGTTGCAAGGATAACAACAACAATGCTATTTGCTTCTAACGATACGAATGAAAAGGACTTGAGAGCTGTTATACAATAATAAAAACGAACAAACATACATACATACATACACATGTGTTATTGTATGTTTAGCAGTATATTTACTCAATGTTGACGAAATTCGTTCACTAAAAAGCATTGTTATGCACTTAAACACACATACACACACTCATACAAATGCATCTAAATATTTATATCCTGAAGTGCACTTCTACTTTTGTCTGTTATCCATTTGCAGGTGTGTGTTTGTAAATGCTTATTGTTTTAGAACATTTATTTGTGTTTATTTGCAGTAATGTTCTAATTTGAATAATGAAGGGGACCAAAGAGAGAAATTAAGAATTGAAATATTTATTATTTATTTTCGTTTTACTTTTCGGTTAAATTTTTAAGGATTTACTTAAAGCTTCTCCGATGCTGTAGGCGAAATAATAGCGTGAATAGTGATCTGAAGGCCTTCAAAAGAATGCGTCCAAAGAAATCACATCAACAATTGTTTGAATTTTTTTAACTTTTTTGGACTCCTACTTCCTAGTAATAGTGTCGTGAGAGACTTTTCTCACCTTCACAGAATCCTCTGACAAGCATTCTTAGACATAAAAGAGTATTCTCTCTATCTCTCTTTTTCATAGTAAGAGCTGCATCCTAATTAGTTTGAAAAGATAACTATTTAGACAAACTTAATAAAACCTGAGCAGTTTCAAGTAGCGAGGGTAGAAAAGATGAAGAAAACAGATTAGTATAGAGTGAGAAACCGAAAAAAAGAAGAAGAGAAATAAATAGAAAGAAAGAAATAGAAATAAAGTGAAGAGACACAGAAAGAGGAGGAGAAAGAAAGAGAAGGGAAAGAAATAGAAAGAAAGATATAAAAAGAGTAAGAGAAAGAAAGAAAAAGAAAGAGAAAGTGAGACAAAGGAAGAGAAAGAAAAGGAGGGAGAAAGAGAACGAGATAGAGAAAGGGAACGAGACAGAGAAAGAGAGATAAAGAGAACGAGGAAGAAAGAGCTAAAGAGTGACTGATAGGCAAAGCACCTTGTACACGTATGTATATGTGAATGTCAGCAAAGTGTAGTTCTACACCTGTAAGGAAACTAGGAACAGTGGGAAAAGCCAGCTTTCAAAACCTAGTTAAACTCGCAAAAAGCACAACTTCAAATCACAAATCAGAGTAATATTTTATCGCAACATTTCTGTGAAAATATTGTGGAAAAACGTTGCCAATTCATTGAAAATTATTTTATTTTTTGCACTAAATTATTTCACTTTCATGTGCAGCCCACATGTGGGACCTCACTTAATCATATTGTACATAAGTGTTTGGCATGCACATAACCATCTCCTCGGTTCCGATGACATGCTTCCTTCCAGTCAACCTTCAACCAACTATCTGAAGGCGTTGAAGTTGCAGACAACCCATTCAGGCAGCCGTTTAAGCATGCCACAAGTATTGCTCCGACAAAACGTGTGGACGCACGTGACAAGCGTTGAAGGAGCGAACATAAACTGAGAGGCAGACCGATAGCTAGATATACGCATGGAGTAAAATATAATGCGGAAGTATTTGTCAATGTGTGTGTTGTATCTTGCTGGGATAGTTGTTGCATTTTCGCGCGCGCTCGTTGCATCACGCTTGACATGCTTGTGACACGTTGTTGCCGTACGAACGCCCATCAGCGACGGCTTTTTTAGTTGCAGTTGAACTTTATTAAAATCCTTTATACAATAATTCCTCACACATGCATATACAGACATATATATAGCCTTAATGTGCATCAAATTCAAGTTTCAAGTTGCTGCGTTGGCGGTTGGCATCCGCAGTTGAGCGCTTCATTTCATAGTTCTTCTTCATCTTATTTCAGCTTTGCTGTCAGTAGTGTGTTTTGCATCTCCTTCGGCCGACATTTGCCTGAAGGAGTTGAATTCCTCTCTCTTGCCTTCCAACTAATCTCCCAGTCATTCGCTCAGTCAGTCAGTTTGGCAATTTACATACGGTTATTATCAAGTTGGCTCAGCTACATTTATGTTCCTCTCACCGTTGCCAACTCGTCGCGAGCATTTCCTCTTGTTGTTGATATTTTAGTTATGAGATGCTTATGTTTATGTGCTGGCGCGAATGTCAGTGCTGAAGTTTGTAAGTCAAACTCATGTCATCCTGTTTATCCTTGTGGTTTTATGAGCTTTTAAATGGATTCGGTGTCAATCACGCGTTTGAGTGCGGGTTGAATTTTCAGTTCATATTTCTTTGCGTACGGTTGCACATATTTCGCAGAAGGGTTGGTGAATGTTTTGTGGTTTATGAAGATGTTTTATTAAACATCTAGAAATGGTGTTTATTGGTTAGCATATTCAAAAGCTGAGGCATGGAAGTGATTAAAACAAGGTTCCATAATGTGGTTCAGGGACGCTCTACCACTGTCTACAGCTCTGTATGCCCAAAATGACCTTGGCTTATGGCTGTACCACAGATAAAATGTGGAATAGGTCTGAAGATCGAATCAATAACCACGTCATATTGAACTGCAGATTTTGCCATACTCACTAGTCGGAACCACAGCTGCGTATTGATTCGTAGTTTTCGTGCTAAGTTGCTTAACCTTTGTCATGTAAGATATCTGATCGCAAGATGGTGTTGGTCGATGTTATGTTGGAGGATTTATGCTGTGATGCTTTGGATTTTATTAATCGTCCTTTGTTACATTATTATGAGCACAATCTGGGACTGTTTGGTCTCATTTGCTAGGTCTTTCTTTAACATATGAAAGCTCATGTCAAGAGTTTACTGAAATAAATATGACGGTTGCTCCATAGTGTTGAGGTATTAAAAAGTCGCGGGGCTTCAAAAAAAAAAAAATATGGATAGTTTCAATTGCATGATTCTATGCGATTACCGTTATGTTGGTATAATACCATTTTTTTCGATCAAAGCAAAGTGGAGAAAAGTAAAAACTTTCTTGACAAAAGTCAATTAAAACTTTTATTTCACACTATTTGCTCAAACATCCAGCGATTGACAACATGTACATAATTCGTCCTTTTGTCCTTCGCCCTGTGCAAAGAATAACTAATGCAGAAGTGTAAACTGAACTAAACTCCAGTGAAACAACTAGACGAGCCAATGAATGACTGACTAACTGTCGGGTTGGTTGATAAAATTGCAACTTGAACTGCAAACATTTAACACTCAATATTTCTCTTGGTTTGTTGTTAAACTATCTTTTACTAGTTGGTGTTGTTGTTGCTGCTGTTGGCCATCGCAGCAATTGACTCTGGCAATGTAAATAGCAAGGCTAAGGTAAACGAACTCGCTGGCAAGCCAAATTTCAACACACACACATACTTATGTATGTATATGTGTATATATAGACACACCTACCGAAAAGTAAATTCAAACAAACTGAAAGCAAAGTTAAAACCACATCTATGAATATGTCCCCGCTATCCCCGACTCCTGGCATCATAAGCAAATATGAAATTGAAAAGCACACATGTATATGTATGGTATATGTATTGTATGTGTAAGTGTGTGCATTTGTATGCAATCAGAGGCAATGAAATGAAATGAAATGAAACTGCAATCGAAACACACATGCATTCGCCAATTGACATACACTCCCACCTACATACACACATACACACATACACACACATATCAATACACACAGGTACACACTCTGTTGTAAAGTGATATTTCTGCTTCAAGGTAAATACATGTCAAATGTGCATGTTTGTGTTTTTGTTTGTTTTCACATTCATTCGTCGATGTGTGGTTGTTGTTGGCAACTTATCTAAAGGACATTTTCAAAAGCTAGCAATTTTATGCTGTAAAGATAAACTAAAAACCGAACATGGCGAAACAAAATGAATTTGAAATGCCAGAAAGCAAATAGCAATGCATGCAACTTTTCCAATAAAAGCGTAAATATGAATATGCATACATAATGCAGTATAGTGTATAGTAATGCAGCTCCAATAGCAATAACTTGTTTTTGCAAATTGAAAGCATAACAATAATTGCTAGGTATATTTATAAAAGCTCTATGGGAATGAGCTTTCATAACTTGCAAAGTTTTGTTCATAGCCAATATAGAGCTTTTATCAAATTGTTTGTTAAGCTTTCACAGAGCACAAGCTGTTAATTTGTCATTCAATGTGCCTTATTTGTAGAATTTATGTTTTAAACTGTACGTTAGAAAAAGAAAAAAATCATGAAAGCTCTGCAAGTACTATATGTCCTGTTAAGCTTTCTTAATGAAAATTTCAAAAAATATTAACTTAATCTTCCTTTCTTTCGAAGAAATCAAAAGATTTATTTAATATTATATAGTCTAAACAAGTTGCTGAAACTTAATTTTACATATATAATCAAGTTTGTATATATAAGAAAGTTTATGATATTGAAGCATTTTTAGAGCTCTTTAAACGAGGTGTGAATAAAGATAAGCGAAAGCTTTTAGCAAGTTTCGGGAGCTTTAAGGTCAGCTGCTGTTCGAAGCTAGTCCCTTTAAACTCAAATCAAATTTGTTGAGAACTAAAAGCTTCTTTTTCGAGTACATATCGTTGCAATACCACTAAGGTTGAAGGAAAAGCTGTCAAAACTAATTGAGGAAACTTGGCAAATCGCACTTTTTCCATATGATTCTTCTGACACCTACATGCACTATGTTTTTCACCATAAAATATTTATACTTACGATCCCGTGCTGCCATGACTGCTTAACCTTTCAGCATTGTTTCATGTCCTTGAAGTTTTCGCGGTGACTGCTGCGCTGCCTCACGCAAGAAGCAAAGCTTATCCAACAATCTTGGCATTTTGGGGCAGTTAAACTCGTACGATAATTATTGCAGGCGACAATCTAGCAGTCAGAAGCCAACTCATCGACCAACTTAGCCAACGACAGTCAGTACCAAAGTTAAAAAAAAAGCAATAAAAATCGGGAAATAAAAAAGGCAAATGAGAAATGAGAAATAAATGCTGAAGCCAAAACCACGATGAGATTCCAAGGGCCATTCAAGCGCACAATTGAAAGAGCAAACTAACAAAGGGACGACAGTGGTGGCACAGTGTTTGAATGAACGAACGAGCGAGCAAAGTCTGAATGAAAGGACGGCGAGTGAATGGATGAATGTGGCGACCGCCAAACGAATGAACTCACCAAAAGGGCACACAAAAGCAACAAGCGGCATTTTGACTGTTCAACTGTTCAATGCGATGAAGCCCGGAGTTCATGATGGGGTCTGTTGGGTGAAGCGAGGGATGGGCAACGACCATGGTGTTCTTGGCGTTGAATTCTCGTTTATGTTAGAGCTTGTTTGATGGCCGCGAGGACTACCTCAATAAATTCGAAAGCAAGCCAGCCACGTGTATATGCATATTGTATATACGTGTACATATGTGTATTAGAAAAACACACATACATACATACATATATGCTTATTGAAAACCATTTGCACAAGTACAAAGGATATGCCATTGCAAGCGGACGCGTGTTTGTGTAGGGACTTTTACCGCAGTATTTGTATTTGTGTTTTGTGTTTCTCTCTGTATGTACGTGTGTGGATGCGTATAGTGTTTGCCTGTTGAACTGGAATTGAAATAAATAACTTTCAGCTTGTGTATGGCGTCTACAGCGCAAGGACGTATTGCTATCCTGCGCTGGTTGGGTCTTGAAAGGTTACACATACATACATAAGTATATATTCTTATATATAGGTATTATATGGGATTTTGGTAGATTGCCTTCATACATGTGTGTACGTGTGTGAGTTAGTGTTATTGGAAGCCCCTATGCGCTGGAGTTTCACTGCTGAATGTCTAGTGCTTTGTCTAGTTCCTTTCATTGGGTTAGTAGTTTGGCTTTTCAATGCTCTGAAGCTAGCGAAAAAATATAGTTTGAATAGCGAATAAATAACGCATTAAGATTATTTGTACTATTTTTTTTCTTCTTTTTCGGTGGAAGTTTTTTTCTTACAAATTAAGTGGAAATTTTTGATACTTTAACGGTATTTAGTGTTTAATTTAATTTATTGCTGCAGATAGTGTTTGAAAATCTTGTTCAGTCAAAAAATTACTAAAAAAACCAGGATAACAACTTTGGTAAGTTTAGTTAGGTCTAGTGCCGTCTGCTAACAGTAGCTACTTCACTAGGCGTTGACCAGAAGGAACCTTGCATTCACAGATTACTTTTGTTTTCAAGGCCATCGCAGCTTCTTCTTTGAATCCCTCTGCTCTGGGTTTCTAAGATGCTTAAAATGTCTTGCTCCTTCTTCTTCTTTTGGCCCTCGAATACTTTCCGTTGCTATCTTATTCTGTGCATCTATCTCGTTTTGAGTTTGATCCTTCTTTGCACTGAGAGCGTCCACTCACTGATTTACTTTTATTTTTATTCTCTTAATTTTTAGTTATTTTCTTGCTTCTATTTGCCATTTATTCCGTCCCATTTTATCTACCTCTGATATCGCTTCTATTACTTTCTTCTCTAATGCCATTGAGTATCATTTGCATTGAATGGAATGAAATACGAAATTCTCACTAATTTCAACCAACAACATGTACCGTTAGTTTTATCATTGGCCAATTACATTTAAATGGAGTGAAAGAATATGCCGAAGAAGCATCGCAATGCAGATGAGCTTTTCATGTTATTATCTACATAATTAGATAGAATGTTGTACGTTTGTATGTGAGTGTGTATGTAAATGTGAAGGAAAATTGATGGCGATTTTAAAATGAGGTCACTTTTTAAGTGCTGTTCTGTGTTTGCATTTAACTGTCATTTAAAAGTGAGCTCGTCCTTGTGGTAAATGCAAGAAAAGGTAAATCAAATGGGAAAGAAGTAACATTTTTTAAGTTATAAATGAACTGAAATTTTTAAATTCGAATAGAAGTATGTTTTATTTTATATCTTAGCAACTTAAAATCAATTTTCGTCTAAGAAATCAGCGCAAAGAATTTTGAAAAAGTGTCGAAAAGCATGTCAAAGGCAGTTGAACTTAAAGCCAAGCCAAATATTTGCAAAATTTCAGCCTCGCGCCAACCTCATGCTAACCTCACGCCAACCAACTACGAGCCACATAACCGCAGTCTACATTACGGTGACTATGAAAGTGGTGCCTGATGGTTGGAGAGGTATGTATGTACGTATCGATGTAAGCAGGTGAATGTTGAGGGTGATGACTACGGTTTTTAGCCTGTGGCTGTTTTCTAGATTTGTATAAGATAATTTTTAGTTAGTTCTTGTTTGTTTCTTTATTTAAACGAAGCTGCTTGCTGGAGTATGCAAATTTATAATATGTATGTATGTATTTTATCTACGTATAGCTGCATGTGGTAACGTTATTTAATATTTATAACACTATTTTGATATTTTTTTAATAATTAATTTCAAATATTCACACAAACACATTTTTTTTATGGAAATTATGTGCTTCAACGTAAGTGAATAATTTAATCCTTTTAATATCTTTTGATATTTCTAATCATATTTTTAAATATGTACATAATTATTTAAGCATAAATTTCGTTTAAAGAAAAGCAAAACTCATTCAGTTACCCCAAAAAATTATTTGATTAATTAAATGGCTCCCTTTACTCATTGAGTAAATTGTAAAACATAATTGTTTTTTAATCTTTTAGTGCTAAGCCTTACTCCTGTCGCGGCGCTTTAATTATTTCATACCTTAATTTTCTGTTAAATAAATAGCGCATTACCCAACCGTAAGCAGTTAATTGCGTGAGTTTTCCTTTGATATTTTAATTTCCTACGCTTCTTTTTTTGCCAACTGCAAACTACAAGAAAGCGCAAAATTTCTTTCATAAAGTAATTTTTTAATTTTTTAATATTCTTTTTAATTTAATTTTTTCTTATTTCTAGTGTTGTTTTGTTCAAAATTTCGCCAAAGTTTCCTGACGCCGTTTGCTGAGTGCTGCATAATGAGCGCTGTACTCTTTTGTTCTCAGTTACATGCACACTTGGCCTGTGGGAAGTGGAGAGTTCCTAAAGAATTTTGTGCTTGTTGCTATGGCGTTTTCGCCTTTTAAGATTTCTACTTCAAAAACTTACCAGATACCTGTGAATTTTAAGGTGTTTACTGACAGAAAATTCTTTTTTTTTCCAAATATGAAAATCTATTCAAATGCTTAGCAAGTTAAAAACTATGTATATATTTTTATACCCAATCTGTGCTGCATGCATGGTATATTACTTTTGGTTCTACACTTGCTTTCTCAAATTTTCGGGATCTGGTTTTTTCACATAAATTTTTATTTATTTTAGTATCCTGTTTGTGGTGTGGGGCTTCGGTTACCTTGTAAAGTGTATTAATTGTCATTTGGTCTGTTTACCGTATCCGATACCAGATTTCTCGTACACTGAATACGATCTAAATTTATAGCAGCGCCTATCTATATGTCTCTCCAAACAAGTGACATTGCCATTTATTTAATATTCATCTGCACTTGGGCTGAGCTCCTTCTTACCTTATCTTATTTTATATTTCTTAATTTTTTATTTTTGTTTTTTTCTTCTTCTTCCTTTTTGTGGTAGCTGTGTTCTTCCACTTTCTGTCGAGTTTTAAATAATAAATGAAAGCGAAAATTTATGGCTTAACTTATTTGTATGCACAAGAACAAGCTATGTGAGGGCGAGGGAGCGTTAGAGAAAAGCAGAAAAACTGTTTGCTTCGGTGAACAAGATTTTTACGGTTAAATACGTATAAATGGAGAAAAGATTTTACTTAACATTGAAAAGCCAAAAAATATAAAAAAACAGGTTTTGACTCAAATTGTTTTTGTTTTTATTTTTTATGAAGCTATATTTTTTTTTTTAAACTTAGAAAATTCACCTAAGAAATTTAAATTGAATTTTGAAAAAGCTTTTGAAGTCTTAGTTATCTAGTCCTTATCATACAAACACATCTACATACCATACATATTTTTATTTCGAGAAAAACAAGCAAAAATAACACGCAAACGTCGAAAAGATAATAAGAATGTATTAAAAAAAAGCAAAATCAAAGAGAAAGTAAACAAAAGAAGTAAAAATAAAATAACGTTATGCCGCTAACATGTGCGCTCATAAAATATAAATTTATGATGCTATTGCATAATACATAATTTCCAGTTATATAATTCGGCAAACAAACGCCAAAAAGGTGTACACCGGTTGACTTGACAGCGAAAACCGAAAAGAATCGAGAAGAAGAAAAAATTTATAATAATAAGCTGGAAATAACTAAAGTCATATGTAGGCTCATACGTGTATATAGGCACATATGTATGTGTATTTTAACGCAATTGTATAAGCATTTAAATGCATAAGCTCTTTTCCACTGTACATATGTATATATATCTATACAAACATCAAATCGTTGCTATGACAGCACACGTGTGCTTATATTATTTATAATGTACGTATTTCCATACATACATAAGTATGTACGTTCATATATATGTACATATGTATGTATTATTTGGTTGCCTGGCAGTAGCACACGAAAAAAATACTTTTCCAGCATTTTTGGCAATAAAATCAAAATTTACTACCGTACACACCGAATGAAATGTGCATCATAAAATAGCAACAACAACAACAAAATAAACAAGCAGAAATAAAATTCATAATAACAAAAATACAGTAATATTCGTTCAAATGCGAATCATAACATTTTGAATGCGTCATACATGTATATCAACATATATATGTATTGTACATACACTCAAAGAAAGGCCGTACTCATCCGTATGGCACCTGCAATTTAATTCATCTGAATTGAATTGTAAAATTTACGACTTTATGGCTTGTGGCAACAACAATCACCGCGTGAGTCGGTTTATGGCATTGCTGACAGTAGATATTTGGTTACATGTTGAGCGCATTGTTTAAATCTTTAAATTTTGTTTCTCTGTACTTACATATAAAGATACTCAAAACGAGGAAGCGAGGAAACAGTTATACCCGAGTTATATATGACAGCCGTTTGTTGGGGCGTATGAGCAACTTTCTGGCATTATTGAAAAGTCTCATATTTTCTACTGAAAAAGTCTAAAAATTTACTCACAACTCCATTGAGCGTAAGCGTGGATATGTGTGAGTCAAGGTGTTCGTGTGTTGATGTAAAAGTTATTATTTTATTTTTATTAATATGCTGTAAAAGGGCATAAATTACTGATTATACCAACATTTGTTGGAATTGTCCTACATTTTGAACATATTGCTTCACTTCAAGTGAATTTTTACTTGTTGGAATTCAGTTACTTATACGCAGTGGCGTACTAAAGTTACTTTGAACTGTCCATGTTTCAAATGGAGGGAACTATTTATTCAAAGCCGCCTCCGAATGGCCGATGAGAAGACTTATTTTCATGTCAGATATACACTCGTTGGGCTTGACATTCGCTTCCGAGAGGCGACCGCAATTGGAACAATTAATTTTCTATAATTTTTGAATTTTGGTGGAACCAGGACGTGAACTTAGGACTTTCGAATGGCAGCAAGTAATGCTATCCACTCGGCTATTGCGGCCTCTGAGATGGTTTTTAACATTGCAATCATTTTGTGTATATAAGAGCTATAAATAAGGATAACACTGCGAAAATGAAGCCTCGCAGGTGGTTAACGCTTTAGGTAACCCAATTCATAGTGCAATAAAGCCACTTTCATTTGCTTTTTTGCTTCAATGCATTAAAGCCTTTTGGAAAAATTATCAAAACAATTTCAAATCACATTTATGCAATCAGTCTTTCAGTGGAACGGGGGAGGTGGGCAGTTTGGTAATCAAACTCATTTGTTATTCATTCACGCATTTTGCGTACATCACCGAACAACAGCAACAACAATAACCGCAGTAAAAACAAAAAAGGAACATTAATCAGTCAGCATGGCCTGCTCCAATTTGTATGCTGTGCTCCTTTTTTTGTTTGTTTCCATACAATTGCCCTCTTTCATTAGCATCATCCACTCCGTGCCATGTCAGATTTACAATTCATACACAATACATTCAAACATTCCGTTTTGGCTGACAGTAACATTTAACATTAAGCATTCAAAGCCAAAATACGGCGTGAAGCCATTCCCTGCTCGCTACCCATTGGATCGTCAACAATTCAATTCGCCGGCAATCGTTTGCGCTCATTAATTATGATTAGTGATTCGTTTGCACATGAATGAATGATAATTGTAATTATTAAATTCTCATTATTGGCGCGAATGCGCAAGTGAACCAAATGCTATTGCTGTCTATGTATAGATATACGTGTGTGGGTATGTGCGAGTATGTATTTCTGTATGGTGGCACGTAACAAGTACAATACATGAAGACAACATTAGCATACAAACAATAATAAAAGTCGAACCGATAGCTGCTAGTGCTGTTGTTGTTGTTGTCCTCATCAACATCATCAAAACATAAACAGCGAGAAAAAATTCAGTATTTCACACATTTGTCGACAAACTTCCCCTAAGCGTGCTTTCAGTCGTCGCTACTGCCGGCCGGCATGAACGCAGCTCCATGTCATTGACCATATTGACGGCAACATTAATTAAACTTAAACTTATAACCAGCTGAACGGTGTTTCGAAATGTACATTAATTTTGTTCTTTTGAAGGTTGATTGTAAAAGCACAAAGTAAAAGAAATATTTTTCATTAACCACCCAAGACAATCTAATTGAAGACTGATGCGAATGTTATGGGTTTGTTTGAAGAAAATTTTCAAGGAATCTTTGAAAATATATTTTTGACAGAACAAAAATTTCGTTTATTGTAAACTTTGAATTTCGAATATTTTCATAGTAAGCTAAAATTATTTGTTACATTTATTTTTGTAGACATATATATGTATAATTACCGCTTATGAAGCGATTTTCGGCCGAACTCCTCCTCCAATTTGTAGTGTGCGTCTTGATGTTTTTCCAACAAATGGAGGGACCTACAGTTTATACTAAGCCGCCTCCGAACGGCTGATGTTTCTGCCGAGTGGCGACCGCAATTAAAAAATTTAACTTAATTTTTTATTTAAATTAATTTTCTCTAACTTTTATATATAACTTAAATCATCAATTGCCCAATGTTCGTTTCCAACAGCATTCAGACCCACCTTATGAATTTGCTTTTATTCATTGTACCGTATACGTGTATATGTTGATCTGTAAGTGTTCATGTGCTGGAATTGTTGTCACATTGTTGCTGTTGTTGTTTTCATTGTTGCTTTGGCTGAATTTGTCCAACGCGCGTGTCTAACAACAAATATCTCGCAGTAATTTGTTAGCAATTTGGCTACCGCACTTCGTCCACTAGCGGACAGAGAAACAACAATTTGCTAATGAATACACACACGAGCGTAAATATAAACGTTAGTGTAGATTTTATGAATGCGCGTCGGTATGTTTGCGTTGTGCCGTCGAATATGGTGTGATTGGGACGCGTGCGCGAACGCGCTCTTTCAGCGTGTGATAAAATAATCGCTTTGAAATGTGTTGAAAGCAACAAAAAAAAAAAAAATAGAAAAAACAATAACAACATGGAAAATACAACAATGCAAGCAATTTCAATAGCCGTGCGTTCGCTGCCACATTAATTTATGAGTTTGCACGAAATTTTTATTACCATTCCTCTTTGGCATTTCATTGCGTTTTTTCTTGTGTGTGAGCTTGTACAAATTTATAAGTATATAAATGTTTTCATTGTTGCTTTGGCTGAATTTGTCCAACGCGCGTGTCTAACAACAAATATCTCGCAGTAATTTGTTAGCAATTTGGCTACCGCACTTCGTCCACTAGCGGACAGAGAAACAACAATTTGCTAATGAATACACACACGAGCGTAAATATAAACGTTAGTGTAGATTTTATGAATGCGCGTCGGTATGTTTGCGTTGTGCCGTCGAATATGGTGTGATTGGGACGCGTGCGCGAACGCGCTCTTTCAGCGTGTGATAAAATAATCGCTTTGAAATGTGTTGAAAGCAACAAAAAAAAAAAAAATAGAAAAAACAATAACAACATGGAAAATACAACAATGCAAGCAATTTCAATAGCCGTGCGTTCGCTGCCACATTAATTTATGAGTTTGCACGAAATTTTTATTACCATTCCTCTTTGGCATTTCATTGCGTTTTTTCTTGTGTGTGAGCTTGTACAAATTTATAAGTATACATACATATGTAAGTGTACATATCTTTATATTTGTATTTATAAAGCAATAACATCAACCGAATTCACCTATATGAATATAAATAGCTTTAATTACTTAAATACTCTACATACAAACATATGGCAAATAAGGTACGATTATTTATATGCATAATGAATTTTTATGGGATTTGTGGTTTGGGTAGGCGAGAGGGGGGTTAAGATCACTTAATTTGTTTAATTAAAAAAAAAATTACTTTTCGGTCTTACTTTTCTATTTGTTCATTGTTCGCCAGGTATGACAGATGTAGGGAAGTTATATAATTCCCGGTAAATAGCCTTCAGCAAACTAATTAAATAGTAATTATTTCTTTTTATTTATAAGGTGTAATGTTAACACTTAATTCTAAATGTTTTGCCTACAGCGCCATCTCAGAAAATTGAACAGAGTGGAGCTTTAAGTTCTAAAGAATTTGGTTGAATTTTCCTAAAAATAATGTTGCGGCAATTCTGGTATTTTATACCTAAACATGAAATCTTAGCAAATATTTTACTATTAATAACTTTTTCTGAATGTACGCAGCCTTTACAGTCCCACCGGAGTTCCCTAAAATAATTATGCGTAAATATTCATTAGACTTGTAAGCAAGTTTCTTATATATTTTTCCTTTTTTCCGCCAATATTAGCTGTTGTGGAAAATAAAAAACGCGACGTCTTGCCTACAGCGCGATCTATCGGAAGTTTTGGCTCTTGTAAAAGACAAAGCTTTGAGGTCTAAGTCCTTTTTGTGAAATTCTCTCAAGAGTGAGGGAAATTTCTGTTGACAGTTAGACATTATAATAAAAATAATTTTCTGAGTTCATATAAATTTTTTTGTTACATACTCGTACTATATCTATGTTTCTGCCTATCGATGCTGCGATGCGTGCTTGTAAAGCTTTTGAATGAAATTAAGTATTGCATTCGCTCTCAGTCACCGGAAGCGCAAGAAATTGAATATTTGTAAGAGAAATAAAGTTTCACTATTTCTTTTCGTTAATATTAAATATTTTGTTTTGTCTTGAATAAAATGCGATGCTGTTGGCAGGAACAATAGCTTCTTTTATCCCAAAGTGTTCTATTTCAAATTGCTTGCTCTTTGTGCTTGCCCTGCTCTTTTCTTTTTGCAATTTGCTGAGGATTTTAGCTGAAAAGCACGTACGAACTAAGTGCGTTATGAAATATTTGTTTTTAGTTCAACTAAGAAATTTGAATATGTAAGTAGGTATGTAAATATTTAGTCTATTGGAAACCGAAATGGGTGGGTGGATTGATAAATTTCTGCCAACTTGTATATTCTTAAATTAGGCATAAAAATTAATTTTCGAGTAAAAAGTAAACAAAAAATTTTTTTTTTTTACTATTTTTATTGTATTTCTTTAATTCTTTTTCTTTTAAAAATTTTAATTTCCTCACTTAGTAAGTTTTTTAAAATTTATTTGTTTTGTTTTAGGTATATAAAAATTAATGCATTTAAATATTAAATTTAGTTTTTTTTTTTAATAATTTTAAAAGTTAAAGAACTTGTTTGATTTAATTTTTATTAAATAGATTTAATTTAATTTTAATTTTTTTAGGCTCCTGCCCTCCCACCTATTTTACCTGTTCCGATGGCAGCTGCATACCAATGCGCTGGAAGTGCGATTCCAAGCCTGACTGTACCGATGGCTCCGACGAGCCAAGTGACTGTGGTGAGTGTTTTGGCAATTATTTTCCTCAATTGTGGTGAATTTAAGCACAAAAACATTCTAACAACAAATGTGGGATTATACAGCTGATTAATAATATAATATAATCAGGGAGATGCTTTTTGCTTATATTGCATATTTCTATTATAAAAAAAATTAGTTAGTGGCGGCCGCAATTGCCGAATGGTTACCATTGAGTACTAACATTCGAATGGTCAGGGTTGTGGTAGCCATTCTGCAGGTAATGCCATGCCCACCGAGTGTATTTCTGATATTAAAAGCAAAAACTCCTAATGAAAATCCATCGGACATTCGCAGTTGGCTTAGAATAAACTTTAGGTCCTTCCACTTGTTGGAAAGACGGAGAAGGAGCTCGAGCGGTTACAAAACGGCTGTTATATCATATACACACTCATTAACGACTGCACTGTTATTTTTTTTTATAATTTCAGTGAACGCTTCCAAATGCAACGAGGGTCAATTTCAGTGCACACATTCCAGAAAATGTATACCCAATAATTGGGTTTGCGATAGCGAGTACGATTGCGGCGAAATCGATACATCCGATGAGACGAATTGTAAGTATTGCATTGTTTGTTTAGAACTGCGCCCGACAGTAATTAAACCAATCTTGGTCTGACGAAAATATTGAAATAATATTAAATATTTCAATTTGCAATATTCACACACAGGTCACTCGGTTGCATTGAAATGTCTGCCGTATCAGAGTGAATGCAGCAACGGTGTCTGTCTGGACATATCCCGCTTTTGCGATGGCTCGTGGGATTGTGATAGCGATGAGCTCAATTGTGGTAAGTTAACAAAAAAAAAAAAAAACATACTAATTCGATGATTAATTCGATAATTTTTATAATAATTCATTAAATTCCTCTTTAGATACACAGGATGCGCAATGCGCGCACCTCAACTGTTCCTTCAATTGCAAGCTGACCACACGGAACGGTCCCACCTGTTATTGCCCGCTCGGCCAGGTACCCGTCAATGGAACACAGTGTGGCGACTTCGATGAGTGCAGCGTGGAGGGCACCTGCGACCAGGTGTGCCACAATACACCTAGTTCGTATGAGTGCAGCTGCGTGGCGGGCTATGTGAAGCAGAGGAATCACTGTATGGCTATAAATGGTGAGTGGGGAAAACTATAAAAAATTACATATGATAAAAAATAATTTAAAAATATTTAATTTATTCATTAATTTTCGCACACGCATACACAGTGCCGCCGAGTGAAAATGCCTCACTTGTTTTCTTCACGCAGGACGATCTGCGTCGCGTGGACAGCAACGGTCTGCTACTCGACCACTTTGTGTCTGGTGAAGTGTCCGCCATCGAAATTTGGCATCGCAATCGTACCGTGTGTGCCATGTACTCCAGCGCCTGGACGACGGTCACCATGCGTTGTCATCGTATCGATGATATGAATGTCAGTTGGCCCATGCCGTTGCCGGGAATTGTCGCCAGCATGCTTTGTAAGTATACCCAACACTTAGAAAAAATCATCATAGCACCGAATTTACGGTACGATAATGTTAAATATAATTGTATTATAAGTTAGGGTTTGTGTTCAAAATTTTATAAAATATTTAAGCATTAAAATATGAAAAAATGTTTATTCTAATTATTTTGAAAACTTATTATTCTTCGCCGTGAGAAATCTTTAATTTAATATTTTTGAATTATAAAATTTGAGGTTTCTTAGAAAAAGAGGTGGGTGCATAATAAAAAAAGCTGGAAACAGATTTTTATTATGCTAGACGACAGCTTTCACAGTCTAATATCGTGACCTCATTTATAATTCATTGCAGCTATAGATAAACTGTTGTTGGACTGGATATCTGGTAATTGGTATTTTCTCAATAATGAGCTGAGTCTCGTCTTTATGTGCACGAATTCCATGAAATATTGTAATGTGCTCTTGGATGATGTCATGAATCCCTCATCATTGGTGTTGGATCCCACCAAAGGGTAAGTAATTTGCTGCAGAGTTTTGTACACATACATACATACAAATGTAAATTCATTGCTAACGATAGCATTTACATTTCCTTTCTTTCACATTTTGCAACGGTCGTTCGCTCATCTGAATGGATAATCGTAATTATCGCATCTGCCGCTGTGCAATGTCATCGCTTTTATGTTTATCACCGTTAAACAGTTTCTTGTTTTTTACCGAATGGAGTCCCACTTTGTCCCGCGTCACTCTCGACGGCCGCAATCGCACCACTTTGGTTTCAACACAAATTTATTATCCCAGTCGCATGGCATTGGATTTACCCAACGAACATGTTTACTGGATAGACATTTATAAGGATTTCATTGAACGCGTCGATTATGAGGGACGTAATCGTTGGGCGATGAAGAAGACGGCAGATGTAAGTTTTGAGAGTTGTAACGTACATATGTCAGTGGGTTGTGGGCATGACTGTTCATAGCGTATAAAAAGTAGTTACTTCCATGGCGTATGCGTAACTTTTTCCAATTCAGAAAAAAAAAATGCTGTACTTGGAACAACACACATATATGTACGAGTATATTTATTCCAAATTTCCAGACATAATTTTAAAGTTGTTTAACTGAATTTATATTCAACATAGATGAGATGTAAGAACATCTCCTCTGCTCCTGTTCGATCTTATCTAGAACACGTCTTAGATATCTTGGAGCTTCTTAGTTGAAAGGACTAGATGAGGTTTCAAAATAGGATATGAAGGCTCTGTTGAATTTCGACATGTACAAAGTATCGAAAATTCTGGAAAATAATACCTTTGTGGATCTCTGAAGCATTTGATTATTTTCGAGTCAGATTTATGTGAAATATAGTTAGAGTATAGGAATTACATTTTATTTTTCTGAAATTCTTCTGATACTGATCAGTTTTTTTTATCTACAATCTGTTTTACAGACCCACTTTGTACTCAAATCGCTACACGCCGTCGAAGTTTTTGAAAACACAGTTTACCTAGCGCCTTGGGTTGATACCGTTATTGTTAAAGTAAACAAATTTACGCTAAAACCTGAGCAAATTGTGAACGATGCTGACAGGCCATACGACTTTCGGGTTTTCCATCGCCAGAAACAGCCGGAAGGTAAATGTCAACTTATTTCTGTATTTTGAAACCGAAACAAAACTTTTCGAAAACTATAATAATATAAATTTTTCATTTTCGAAAATCAATTAATTTAAACCTTGCCTTCGCGCTGGATTTGCCATACCTTATTTACATTTTTCTCTTACCATTTGCTTTCTTTCCTCCCTCGCAGTTGCTCATCAATGTCGCGACAACAACGGCAATTGCAATCAAATCTGTATACCATTATGGACGAAAAATTTCGCCACCGTCCAATGCCAATGTACTGCTGGCTATAAATTACACAACCGCACGGACTGCGTGCAGTTGCGCACTGATAAGTTCCTACTCTACAGCAAGGAGCGTTTGGCCAGCATCACCGGCGTCTCGTTGAACATGCAGGAGGTGCAAGAGTTAGTCACACGTGGTGAGCACACCGATGCCATGGTGCCGATATATAATGTCAGCCGAGCTTTGAGCATCGACGTGAATGTGCAGGATAAATTGGTGTATTACGTTGTGATGAAGGCGTAAGAGTTCAGCTGTTTTTGTTGCACTCAGTTCACGTAATTAATAAATTTCACACTTTCTTTGACTACAGCTCGAGTTACGCGCTCTACAGTCAGTCCATTGTCAGCGGCGAGCGTACAATATTGGCTAATGGCAGCGTAAGCTCATCGGTCTTGGCCTACAATTGGATCGCACAGCACATGTATTGGGGCGAGGGAAACGCGTTGCGTGTGGCGTCCATAAAAAATATGAGCAAAATTTTTACTCTGCCTATAGTTGAGATGCCGATGTGAGTATACCATACATACAGAGTTCACGTTAACGTTGTTTATTGTAATAAACGCTTTTCCAAATTTCTCTATCCGCTTTGTCAGTTCCTTGGCATTACATCCCACCGAAGGCAAGCTATATTTCACACATTGGCTTGGCGATGCGAAAGGCAAGATCTACAGTGCTTGGCTTGATGGTACACACAAGACTGTGTTGGCTGAGAGTGTGAAGGATATGCCCATGTCCTGGCCACTTAGTTTGAGCATCGATCGGAGAGGCAAAAAGTTGTATTGGTGTGATGTTAAGACGTACAGCATAGAACGTATGAACTTGGATGGCTCACAACGTGTTGTGCTCTTCAAGGATGCACAATATCATCCGTTGTCTGTGGCGTTTCATAATGGTGTTGTCTATTGGGTGGACAAGCGGAATGGTACCATACAGCGATTTTCAGTAAACTCAAATTCGTTCAAAACACCATTGAAGGGCAGGTAAATGCTATGAAAAATATATCAAATATAAAAAATGGGTATGGATGATCACAGCGAAACGTTAGAGACGAAATATGAAATTTTAAAGTTTAACTATTTTTAAGTAATTGATTTACTTGCAAACAATAATAAGTACCGAATTTGAAGGAAATACCACTATAAGTACAATGTTTTAGATCGATCGGTCGTTGTTTAAATCCACAGAAAAGAAAGTATTCTTTAACGACACCCATGAGCTTTGGAGTGTAAATAAAAATTAAAAAAAAAAAAAATTGCCACCAAAGAGATTTGAACCTTGAATCTAATCCGATTTTGATGAATATCATTATTGGACAAATGTCCCGTGCGACAGCCTTAAATTTTGAGTTTATAAAAAAATATAAATGAAATAGGCAAAATTGTAGGGTTCAATGTCATTTTTCGTCACCGTCTTCCGAAATGTAAAATTTTCTTAACATTAACCTTTGCAAAGCTCAATAGGAATTAAAAGAAATAGAATTAGGTTACTATTTGATTTTAAATGCTCACGTCTGTTCCCGTTCGACATAACAGAAAAGTCCATATGCGTTTCTTGTTTTTTTTTTAATAATTTTCGTTTTTACTTCAGCCAAACGAACGTACATCTTTTGGCACGAGTTGGCACAAATCACCTCCGTGTCTTCGACGTCGCCACTCAGCCAACATCGGTCTCAATGAATTCATGTGCGAAATCAAAGTGCCCGGGTATTTGCTTGGACACCCCACAGGGTCCCGTCTGTCGTTGTCCGGATAATTTCACGCTGAACGCCAACGGTTTGCAATGTATACGGCAAGTGGTGCTGACTGAGCCGTCAGGCAATTGTTCATCGGGATTTCAATGCATCAAATCAAAACAGTGTGTCGATACAAAAGACGTGTGTGACGGGTTCGATGACTGCAGTGATGGTAGCGATGAAAGCAATGAGCCGAACGGACCGTGCAATATGAAGAAATGCGATTTGAGTTTACATTTCATTTGCAATGATCGTTGCTATCAGCGCTCCTTGCTCTGTAGTTCTATTGCCTACTGCAAGGATGGCACCGATCAGTTGAATTGTGAGACGCACACATGTAACAGTAATGAGTTCACGTGCGCAAAAAGCGGCAAATGTATTCGACTATCGTGGGTTAACGACGGAGTGGCGGACTGTGGTGAGTTTCATATAGAAATGTGTGAAAGCCTGCCTGCGAGGCTACGCACTATGTCGAACTGCATATCAAACTGATTCATTCTGTGTCTTCAGGACCCGATGACTCGTCGGACGAGATGCTGGCTGCATTTGATATGGAAGAAAAATGCCCGGAATTTGACTGTAAGAATGGCAAGTGTCGACCATTTTCGGACGTTTGTGATGGAATAGACCAGTGCGGGTAAGTGTTGACAGTACCTACAGTTACCTCGATACCATTACGATTTTTATATATTTTCGAAATCTCTCTTAACTCAACTTACCTCTTTGCGTTTGCTTGCAGCGACAATTCGGACGAACGCGGCTGCGAGTTTGAGTGTGGACGTGATGAGCATTACTGTGTGCCCATTGGCTGCTATGGCGAGCTGCACATGTGCGACGGAATCCAAGATTGTGCTGATTTTAGCGATGAAGCAAATTGTAATGAGACGAAGAGCGACAATCATCCCATAGATTTGGGTGAGGTGCACGTTTGCGGCAGTAGAGAGTTTGGTTGCTTAGATCCGTTCGAGTGCATACCGGAGTATTTGCGTTGCGATGGTATACCTCACTGTTACGACAAGTCAGACGAACTGAATTGCACCAGCATAAATGCTTCGCGGGTCGATTTTAATGAGACGATATTTTCCTGTGAAGCTCCAGATCGTCTTTGCGCCGTGTCGAATAAATGCATCAGCGTTAAGCAACTCTGCGATGGCCACATCGATTGTGAAGACACCACCGATGAGGGATTTCTGTGCGGCGATAAAATGTGCGAATCGGCGAATGAATGTTCGCACTATTGTCACAATGCACCGGAGGGTTTCATCTGCTCATGTCCGCCCCACATGTACCTGCAGCCAAATGGGCGACGGTGCAGCATGCAACATGCTTGTGAGCATTGGGATACCTGCTCGCAAATATGTGAAACTGTCGGTAAGGTGTACGAGTGTAAGTGTCACGAAGGCTATGAGCTCGAATATGATCGCTTTAGTTGTAAGAGCATCGCGGACGATGAGCCTTATGTTATATTTACGAATCGTCAGGAAATACGCGGTGTCAATTTGCGAAAGTCGGTGGTGAGCAATTTCTATACGTCGTTGCGTAATACGATCGCTTTAGATTTTCTCTACAACAACGAGTCGGTGCAGATTTTTTGGACAGATGTGATCGATGATAAAATCTACCGCGGCTATTTAGTGGGTGAGAGTTTGCGCAAAGTAGAGGCTGTGGTACACTCTGGTTTATCTACCACCGAGGGTTTGGCGGTAGATTGGATCGGCATGAATCTATATTGGGTCGATTCGAACCTCGATCAGATAGAGGTGGCAAAACTGAACGGCAGCTATCGGCGTACATTGGTTGCCGGTGCAATGGAGAGTCCACGCGCAATAGCTCTCGATCCACGTGAGGGTTTACTCTTCTGGACCGATTGGGATGATAATTTTCCACGTATTGAGCGTTGCTCGATGGCAGGCGAATATCGTCGCACGATCTCCACCACTTCACAGGTGTCGGCTGGTTGGCCAAATGGTCTGACTTTGGACTACACACAGAAGCGCGTTTATTGGGTTGACGCAAAGTCTGATTCTATTTCAACAATTAAATACGACGGATCTGATCATCATCTGGTGGTGCGCGATAAGGATATACTATCTCATCCGTTCGCCATATCTGTCTTCGAGAATTATGTGTATTGGACCGATTGGCGCACCACGTCTGTGATACGTGCCAACAAGTGGAACGGTTCCCATATTCAGGTAATCCAACGTACGCAGACCCAGCCGTTTGGCATACAAGTGTTGCACTCCAGTCGACAGCCACAGGGGGAGAATCCGTGTGGCAATAATAATGGCGGTTGCTCACATTTGTGCTTGCTGACGTAAGTAAAGTTTAGTTCGACATTAACTCGTATTTGGCCTGAACATTTTGACTTCTTTTCAGCGTGAAGAAAGGTTACAAATGCGAGTGCCCGCACATCATGCGCTTGGATCCCACAGATCACCGCACTTGCGTGCCCAACGAACAGGTGCTGCTCTTCATTATGGGCGATGAGATACGTGGCATTGACTTGATGCAGCCCAACCATCATACCATACCCACCATAAGACAATCACCACAGGCAAGTTATACCAAAATAATTGATTTATTTGTTCTTTTCTCCCCATGTTCCTCTGCCGGTGTTTCATCTAACTATTTGAATTTTTTCAGGTGTTAGCGCCCCAGCGTATTGACTTTACCGTAGACGATAGCCGCATTTATTGGTCCGATGTACAGTTAAATGAAATCAAGACCGCGGGTATTTCAAACGGACTTATCGATACCATTATCAATACGGATATCCAGAAACCCTATGGGTTCGCTATTGACTGGATAGCGCGGCACATGTACTTTTCCACGGGCAAAACGAACTGTCAAATATTGGCGAGTAATCTGAAAGGCGAATATGTTACGGAGATCCATAGAGACCTCAATTTGGTGGAGAGTATAGCCTTGGATCCTGCGAAGTGAGTCAGCTGACACATCAAACGAGCATTGTGTACATATATATTTTTTAAATTTTCAGCGGAAAAATGTATTGGATACACTCGGAGCGTGATTCGGAGCTGTGGCTCATTGAGCAGAGTAATTTGGATGGTTCGTCACGTAGTGTTATTGTACAGCATAACAAGACACTGCTGAGTCTGACAACGGACTTCGATTCTCAGCGTCTGTATTATGTCTATGATAACTCAGGCATTGCCTACTACGACATCACGCGAAAGACCGTTGTTGAAGCTCTGCAATCAAGTGAGATTATGACCATCAGTTCGGTAACAGTCTACAATGGATCCATATATTTTCCGGAGAATATACAAAGCGCTATCATGAGCTGCGGCAAAGACTCGTGCTATAACATGACGAGTGTGCGCACAAATACAAGTGAGTGTTATTGCGCTTCATTTTCTGAGCTCCTGAGATTCGGAAGCCTTACATATCCTATATCTGCCTGAGTCCATCCACCTCATATGTCCTTATTTTTGACTAAATTTGGGGATCTCACTCTTATTTTCCTTATTTTTGCAGAAAGCATTCAATCGCTGAAGATGTTCTACTCGGAAGCACAGACCGGCACGAACAATTGTGCGGGACCACGACGTGGGGGCTGTGAACATCTCTGCTTGGCTACATCAGCCACTGAACATGTCTGTCGATGTGCTATTGGGTACGATGTGGTTAAAACAAATGCCTCACGTTGCGTGGGAAAATCTGAATTCGTCTTCTATTCCAATCACGAGCTTAAAGGTATTGAGCTTTACGATCCCAATAGACCGGAATCGCAGTTTGAAGAGAAACCAGTGAGTCAAAAACGAAAGACACACAAGTTTTAAAGTCATGCCAGAACTAATTTTCATTTTCTCCCTTCAGGCACTTGGTCCGATTTCACGCATCTCGCTCGCCACGTATATTGACTACGACACCAATGAGGACTTCCTGTATTGGGGCGATAGTGAACGTGGCACGATTTCGCGCATCAAACGCGACGGCACACTGCGCTTTGACATACTCCCAGCCGTTGACACTACTGACCCCAAGCAGCAAGATTGGTTGGGTGGCATCGCTGTGGACTGGGTTGCCGGAAACATTTATTGGAGCGATATGAAGCGTAATCTCATCGAAGTGGCTCGGCTAGATGGGACTCACCGACACGTTGTTGTCTCTAATGTAGAGACACCAACGGCATTGGCCGTAGACCCTGTGCAGGGCTTACTCTTTTATGTGGGCAGTGGCGTGATTGGTCGCACAGGCCTAGATGGTAGCCAATCATTCATACTGGTGAATCAAACGGGTACGGTGAGCAATCTCATATTGGACATTGACGCTACCAAGGTGTATTGGTGCGACAGTGGCTCGAATATTATCATGAAGGTGGATTATGATGGCAACCTGAAGACGCCACTACTCAATAATACGCTCGACAATCCGGTGGCGCTGGCCAAACTCGACGACTATCTATATTGGGCGGACAACAACAACAACAAGGGTAGTATAAAAGTGGCTCCGATTACAAATTTATCGGATTTCAAAGAGATACTTCAATCAGAAGGTAATGCTCTCAAAGACCTGAAGCTCTTCTCACGACGTGTGCAAAGAGGTACAAATATGTGCGCGGAAAATAATGGCGGCTGCGAGCACTTATGTCTGTTCAACGGCACCAGCGCCATATGCGCCTGCTCACACAGCCGTGTGGCCTCTGACGGTAGCTCCTGTGAGCCATACGACAGTTTCTTACTCTTCTCATACCGCAGCACCATTGAAAGCATACATATGACAGACCACACAAACAAGAACGGCCCCATTCACGCCATACACAACACGACTTTTATGCGGAATGTTATTGCTTTGAGTTATGATTATGAGAACAGCGTTATATTCTATTCGGATGTGCAGATGAGCACGATCAACTCGGTGCAGTTCAATGGCAGTCGAAACCAGGTGTTGGTGAGCCATCAGGGACGCGTTGAGGGGCTCACTTATGACATCGTGAATAAAATGCTTTTCTGGACTTCGAATAATGATGCATCCATACGCAGCTTGGAGCTGCTGCACGTTAGCGAGAACGCAGACAATAATACCCAATATGTGAAGCGATTGCTGATGCTGAACTCCAATGATAAGCCACGGGGCATTGCGGTGGAGCCTTGTATGGGTATGATTTACTGGACGAATTGGAATGAGGAGACTCCATCCATACAACGCGCTTATGTGACTGGCTATGGTGTCGAGTCCATTATACGAACCGACGTTAAGATGCCAAACGCGCTTACATTGGATTTCGATGAACATAAACTGTATTGGGCGGACGCACGTCTTGACAAAATCGAACGCGCCAATTATGATGGCTCTCATCGCACCGTACTAGCGCATTCCACGCCAAAGCATGCTTTCTCAATGGCTGTTTATGGCGATTTACTCTTTTGGACAGACTGGGTGCTGCACGCCGTGGTGCGCGCCAGCAAGTATTCCGGCGCAGATGTGGTATTTCTGCGAGAGAATATCGATCGACCCATGGGAATTATCGCTGTGCAGAATACCACCATAAATTGTGACTCGAACCAATGCAAGATATTGAACGGCGGCTGTGAGGACGTGTGCATATTAAGTAAGAACGGTACAGCAAGCTGTCAGTGCTCGAGAGGTACATTGGCGCCAGATGGACGCCGCTGTTTGTTATTGCCCAACAAGAACTGTGATAAAGATCAATTCTCTTGCATATCCGGCGAGTGCATACCCTTGGAGTTAACTTGTGATAACATAACACACTGTCTGGATGGATCCGATGAGCGCCGCAGCTATTGTATACTGCGCGAGTGCCCAGCACGCTTTTTCATGTGCAATAATCATCGCTGCATACCGCAGAACCAGACGTGCGACGGCGTACATCAATGCGGCGATGGCTCCGATGAGTCAGAGTTGGTTTGCAAATGTGAGCCCGACAAGTTCCGCTGTAATAGCGGCGAGTGTATTTCTATGCAGTTTGTCTGCGATAATGTGCGCGACTGCAAAGACTTTAGCGATGAGAAACACTGTCCGCCTCGCGAATGCCCTAGAGGTGATGTGCTATTCGAACACTGTGTCAACTCTTCGTCTTGCTTCATGCCGTCTTGGCGTTGTGACGGCGATAATGACTGTCCGGACGGCAGTGATGAGTTGAATTGTGAGAACGTACATAAGGTGCCTTGTGGACCGGGACAGTTCCAATGCCCGAATGGGCGTTGCATCAATGAAAAATGGCGTTGTGATGGCGAAAATGATTGTAAAGATGTGGTGAATGGTTTGAGTGCTGACGAGGTGGGCTGTAAAACGCAGTGTCGAAAGAACGAGTTTCACTGCGGCAACACTTGCATACCCAGCAGTTGGCAATGCGATGGCAAACCGGACTGTGATGATGGCTCGGACGAGGGTGCGCAGTGCCCGAACCGTGTATGTCGGCCGCACTTCTTCCAATGTAAGTCATCGGGACGTTGCATACCACAGAAATGGGTTTGCGATGGTGAACATGACTGCCCCGCACCAGGCAGCGAAGACGAAGGTAAACACTGCGCTGCGGGTTCGGTGCAACATGAGCTCGAGTGCTTACCGCCGTCTTTTCTCTGTTCGGATGGCATGTGTTTAGATCGACGCGATGTTTGTGATGGAGATCATGATTGTCCTGATGGTGAAGACGAGTATGAAAGTTGTGAGCCATTCCCGCAAGCTCAAGTCTGCGACAGCACGACGGAATTCCAATGTCACGATTTACAATGTATTGCAAAGAATCTTACATGTGACACTAAGCCTGACTGTGTCGATGGCTCTGACGAAGACGCGCAGCTCTGTGTGCACTCACATAACTTATGTCAGGGACCGGATGACTTCCGTTGCGGCAATGGTGCCTGCATTTCGACAGATTTGCTTTGCGATGGACGCAATGATTGTGTGGATTTCACCGATGAGGAGCTCTGCAATGTAAACGAATGTGTTATACCCGACTTGTGCGAGCACAAATGTGTGGATAAAGTTATTGGCTTCGAGTGCCAGTGCAATCCTGGCTATAAGTTGCTCGCCTCCAATCAACATTTGTGTGACGACATCGACGAGTGCCATGAACAACATCCTTGCTCGCAGATTTGCGTCAACACATATGGCTCCTACAAGTGTCTCTGTGGTAAGGGCTATGAACTAGTGGATCACAACACCTGTAAAGCCACAACCAATGAGACCGTCAAGTTCATTTTCGCCAACCGCTACTACATTCGCCAAGTGGACATGCGCGGTAATGGCTCCATACTCATCCATCAGCTGTCGAACGTAGTAGCATTGGATTTCGATTGGGAAACGAAATGTCTTTACTGGTCGGATGTAACGTCGGCGGTGGGTATGATTAAGCGCTATTGTCCTGCTGAAAACAAAACGTCCACTTTGCATCAAGCAATGGTTAAGAATCCCGATGGTTTGGCAGTGGATTGGGTGGGGAAGAACTTGTATTGGTGCGACAAAGGTTTGGACACAATTGAAGTCTCAAAATTGGATGGCAAATACCGACGTGTGCTGATCAATGAAAATTTACGTGAGCCACGCGGTGTCGCGCTGGATCCCTTCAACCGCCATATATTCTGGTCGGATTGGGGTGATAATCCGCATATAGGTAAGGCTGGCATGGATGGCTCCAATCCGCGTATGATAATTAGAGATAACTTGGGTTGGCCAAATGCGCTAACAATTTCCTTTGAGACGAATGAACTATTTTGGGGCGACGCGCGTGAAGACACAATCTCGGTATCTGATTTGGATGGAAAAAATATACGTCTACTGCTGGCACGCAGCATTAACCCACAGTTGAATTTGCATCACATATTCGCAATCGCAGTGTGGGAGGACAAGGTGTACTGGTCTGACTGGGAGACCAAGTCCATTGAGTATTGCAATAAGTATAACGGCCAAAATTGCTCAACATTGGTCACCATCATTCATCGGCCAATGGATCTGAGGATCTACCACCCATACAGACAGCAGCAGCCCTCAACGCCCAATCCCTGCTTGACGGCCGGTTGCTCGACGCTTTGTCTGCTCTCGCCGGAAGCGCCATACTATAAATGCGTTTGTCCGAATAACTTCGTGTTGGGTGAGGATGGCAAATCCTGCCATGCAAACTGCACGGCGGCCCACTTCGAATGCGCCAACACCTATAAATGCATACCCTTTTATTGGAAATGCGACACTCAAGATGACTGTGGAGACGGGAGCGATGAACCCGCCTCGTGCCCACCATTCCATTGCGAACCGGGGCAATATCAATGCGATAATAAGAAATGCATCTTTCCTTCGGCTATCTGCGACAACGTCAATAACTGTGGCGACAATTCGGACGAGCGAAACTGTGAGAAATTTACTTGCTTTGAAAATTATATGAAATGCGAAGCTTCGACCAACACGAGCGCCTTCTGCATAAGTAACAATAAGAAATGCGATGGTGTGAACGACTGTCCGAACGGCGAGGACGAAGCGGGCTGCACCCCTCTCGTCTGCAATAAGGAGCAATTCCAATGTGGCAACAATCGTTGTGTACCTTACGTGTGGGTGTGCGACGGCGATACTGACTGTGCAGACAAATCGGACGAAGAGCGTTGCGATTTGGTCACTTGTGAGCCGAGTGATTTCCAGTAAGTACTTTCTGTAAAAGATGTTCTGAAATTCAAGCTCGAGTTTATTTTTTATTTTTATTTTTTTAGATGCAACTCTGGCCGCTGCATTCCGATGGCATGGCGGTGTGACGGTGAGAACGATTGTCCGAATGGTGAAGACGAGCCACCCACTTGCCACTCGTCGAAGGAGAGCTGCGACCCCACCTACTTTAAGTGCAACAACTCGAAATGCATACCTGGGCGCTGGCGTTGTGACTATGAAAACGACTGTGGCGATGGCAGCGATGAGTTGAACTGTCAGATGCGCAACTGTTCTGAGAGCGAGTTCCGTTGTGGCACTGGCAAGTGCATAAAACACGACTACCGCTGTGATGGCGAAATACATTGCGACGATAGCAGCGATGAGATCAATTGCAATATCACGTGCAAGGCGAACCAATTCAAGTGTGCGGCTTTCAATACATGCATAAACAAGTAGGTGTCACTGGCGTATGCCTTAGTTTTAGTTTCAGTATTTTCTAATGAAGCGATTCCTTACTCTTACTACTCAACCCTCAGGCAATATCAATGTGATGGGGATGACGATTGTCCCGATGGTTCGGATGAGGTAAATTGCACTTGTCCGGCCAACTATTTCACTTGTGCTAATGGTAAATGCATAATGTCCCGTTGGAAGTGCGACGGCTGGGATGATTGTACGGATGGCAGTGATGAAAGCATCGACACATGCGCCCATGAACACTGCCATGCCAATGCCTTTAAGTGAGTAGCCCGTTTGCGGCGTTTGTTAAAAGTGGTTAATTTTCGCTTACGTAACGCTTCTGTGCATTTCCAGGTGCTCCAATTTGAAGTGTATACGCAAATCAGCACTATGTGACGGTGTAAACGACTGCGAGAACTCCGAGGATGAGTCAGATGAGGTTTGTGCTGCGCTGCCGAAGTGTCGACACGACCAGTTCCAATGCGAGAACGATGATTGCATATCGAAAGCTTTCCGTTGTGATGGTCAATACAACTGCATAGATGGATCGGATGAGATGAACTGTCAGCCACCAGTGTGCGGTTTCGGCACTTGTTCACAGATTTGTATTGAAAAGAAAGCTGGTCACTACAACTGCAAGTGCACGGAGGGTTACCAGAAGGGATCAAAGAAGAACGACACCTGTTTGGCTTCAGGTAATAATGTTTTATGTTTATTAAGATGTTGATTTTGAAACAAACCTAAAAGATAGTTTAAGTCGTATTTTCTTTCCGTAATTTTTCATTTACTTATATTGTAGGCCCCGATCAAATACTGCTACTCGCCTCCGAACAAGAGTTCCGTTTCATTTTGCCCGCCAAGCAAGAAGGTACTACTGTGGTAGGTTTCTTCCAAACGGATAGCCTGAAAATAGATGTTTTCGACATACTTATCCGCCCGAAAGACACACTCCTCTTTTGGATTGACTCGCACCACGGTAAAGTCCACACAATGAAAATCGCCACACCACATGTTGAATCAGGTACACGTGTACGCAGAGATCTTAAGGAACTGACTGCATTTAATGTAAGTACCTCAGCTATTATCAAGAAAACAAAATATCAATGAGTCTTTTATAAATACAGATACCCGACCTAAACGATCCCAAATCACTCGCTGTGGACTGGATTACTCAAATGGTTTACATAATCGATTCGCGACACAACCAGATTATTGCTACCGACATTGATGGCAAGAAATACGTTTCGCTGGCATCGACTGGCATGAATCCCACCGATATTGTATTGGAGCCAGAATCGCGTATCATGATTTGGTCCACATTGGAAAATGGAATTTTGGTAGCATCACTAGATGGCACGAATAAGAAGAGTTTAGTCGAGCGTGATGTGGGCTGGCCCATTAGCTTGTCCATCGATTATCCTACAGGTCGTTTATATTGGGCCGATTACCGTAAGGGCACAATTGAAACATGCAGATTGAATGGCAAGGATCGCAATGTAGTGCGACGTTTTTCGAACAAAGGTAAGAGATGTTCTTTGATTCGCTGTAGATGTTTTTTTCATGCAGTATTTGCTTATAGAAAAACCGCAAAAGATTGACGTGTTCGAGGATTTCCTCTACATAAAGTTATACGATCAGAGCATCATTAAAATGAATAAATTCGGAGTGGATAATGGAACTTATCTACTGAAAGGCTATCGTTCATCCGACATTGGCATCTTGCACCCACTGAAGCAGAACCGGAATAGTGAGTTTACTTACACTTTTCGTTTAGACTAGATACTGACCTTTCCTGCATTTCAAATTTTAGTTACAAATCCTTGTGCAAAGGAGCCGTGCAAATCGAAACGTGCACTTTGTATACTCTCCTCCGAGGCTCGCAACGGCTTCGCCTGCAAATGCCCCAATGATCTTATTATGGTTGATAATGAGTGTAAAGCACATACCGAAGTGCCTGATTATTGTCCTTTGAAGTGTAACCTCGGTACTTGCAAAGTGATCGATCACGTCCCAAAATGCATCTGTCAGCCGCAGTTTGAGGGAGAGCTGTGTGAGCATTCACGTTGTTCGGGCTACTGTTTGAACTATGGTCTTTGCACGGTAGCATCACAACTACCGGGTTCATTGGAGCCACCCCCACTGAAATGTACCTGCACACCTGGCTGGTCGGGACCACGTTGTGAGACATCTGTGCCGGAATGTCAGAGTCGCTGCCATAACGGTGGTTCTTGTCTAATCAATGAGGAAGGCATGAAGTGCACCTGCCCGGACTTTTATGTAGGCGCACAGTGTGAGCATTGCGTCAATTTGACATGTGCCAATGGCGGCATCTGTCGAGAGACTTTGACCGGCACTACACAGTGCGAGTGCCCGGATGGGTAAGTGAGCGCCGGCTGGGTACATATGTAGAGTTTTTAAATTGGATTTTTCTTTTGGCATTATTTTCTACACCAGTTTCACAGGCAAACGTTGTGAGGTGAACGTCTGCGATGGCTTTTGTAAGAATCAGGGTGTTTGCAGTATCGGCACTAAAGGTGGTCCGCAGTGTCAGTGCCTCGTCGGATACTATGGCGAACAATGCGAATCGGACTCCTGTCAAACCTACTGTTTGAATGGCGGCCTATGCAGCGAGCGCGATCAGCGCTTGATATGCAGCTGTAGCGAACGCTTTGAAGGGGAACGTTGCGAAACTGACCTGTGCAAAACAGCAACACCACCACACTGTGAGTAGTAGCTCATTCAATTACGTCTTATTTTGATTATTTTTGAAAACTAATTAAAATATGTACTGGTATACAAATATTCTTACTCTGACAGTTTGCGATGAATCCGAGTTACCATCACGTAATCCTTGCACGGGTATCATCTGCCAGAATAGCGGTACGTGCCATGTTATCAAAGGCATGGCCATGTGCAACTGCACCGATCGCTGGAATGGCGAGTTTTGTGAGGTAAGTGTGAATGCCACAACAACTTTCCAAAGCCAAATTCCATTGTTAATCTTATTGCAGCGTCTCGTGTCCGAGGACAATCCATGTGTTGGCTATTGTAGGAATAGCGGTGTTTGTCATTTGGACGCGTTTTCGCTACCGCATTGCAGTTGCATTGGCGAATGGGAGGGCGATTCCTGTAATTTGCCGCCGAAATGTGTCAGCGGTTGCGGTGTTTGCCGCACCGGCAGTTCAATTAATGAATGCCTGTAAGTGCTACACGCAGTCTATATACAAAATGGTTGGGTAGACTGTTAATTTTCTGCATTATACGTACATACATATTTGATTTTAAATTATTTTTTGCATAACTCATTTGTTTTCCAGGTGCTCGAACGGAAAAATAACGCCCTGCTTGGCTGAAAGTGCGGATAATGTGAATGTTGAGCGGCAGGAAGGGGAGGAGCATGCTGCGAATGTCCTTTCAATATTAGCAGTGGTACTTTCGGTTATTGTGTTGTTGCTTACGCTTTTCGGTGGGGCAGTATATTTCCTAAAGTAAGTAAATAATATTAATGGTGAAACCTCGATGGCGACATCGTATTTTGGTTGAAACTAGCAAATTCGTTTACAACAACAGCGCAGTAAACTCATCAGGACTTTTTGTTATTTAACTTCTTTATCTTTCTATCGATCTCTTTCAGGAAACATCGCATATCCCAACCATTTTCACATGCACGTCTCACCGATAACGTGGAAATAATGCTTACGAATCCAATGTATCGAGGCGATGCCGATGAAGCGCCTGCCTTTGTACACGAAGATGATAAGGTAACGTTTGAAACATTAACTACTTTTTCCTTTCTTTATAGATGATCTCAAACACCCATAAAATTTTCAGGGTAATTTCGCGAATCCCGTCTACGAGTCCATGTATGCTGACGCCATTGTCGAACCGGCGGCGGTGGTGGAGAACGTCCTAAGTACGGCGCCCGATGAGCGAAAAGGCCTCCTACAGCACTCACACGACGACACAAGCACACCAGATATTCTTTGATGATTAACTTCGAATGAAGTGTGTTAAATCGAGCGTTGTTTGTACTCCAATTTGTAGGTTAGAATGAGAAAATAAGAAAATAGGAGAAATTATGATAAAACTAAATGCAAACGCCAACAACTTTTACAAGAACATATATATACGAACACACATACACTGATATTTATACACACACACACATACATGTAAAGGACTGATAGCGTAACGAATTTTATGTATTTATTAATTAATTAAATAACTTTCCAAATGAGAAAAATGGTTGCCATTGACATAATTAACGCAATTAAGATTTCGTAATTGGTTTAATAGCGAGATGCAGTTTAAGATTAAAATTTCAATAATTAAAAAGTAGGATAAAATTAATAGATTAATTTCTACAATCATATGCGAATTGAAATAATGTAAATATTATATATATATATATATATATATATATATATATATATATATATGTATATGTATACAATATAAAAAACGCAAAAGCACTGAAAAGAAATCGAATTAATTTTGCTGGTGTCCTGCGGGCTTATCAATGAAGCATATCAACGCCAGATATTTATATGTATGTATGTACATGTAGTTAATTGTATTTGTATTTGTATGTACAGTGGTTGTTCAGCATAATGACGAGTATCTATGTACATATATAAAGAATTCTCCAAATAGCCCAGGTGGTTGGTAGTGAGAGGCGAAAAGCCTGCATATCGTAAAATCATAATAATATACGATCTCTTATGTAACTTTTGGCTGCAGGCATTGTTTCATTCGTTATACTGAACGTCCACTGTATTTGTAATTTTATATTTTACATACACATTTTACGTAGTTTACTAATTCAATGCAATTGCAATGTAGTCTAAAGAAATAACGAGGTAGCTAAACAATGAAAACTTAAATTATTTAAATTATTATTTTTCTGCCTTATATTGTTTATTTGTTGGTTTTTATTTTAAGAAAAATGAACAGAACACATGCTGATTTTGTTTTAATATTTGAAAAGCTCTACAAACTGAAATTCTTTTGGCAAGTTTTTGTAAAATATCATATCTCGAAAATCAATTACACTTCATAATATTTATGAGTTTGAGTTAATAATATAAATATTTAGAAAATATCTTCATCTTTTCAAAACTTGATTTTTGTTTGTTTACTTTTTTTTGTTAATGAAATCTGAGAAACTAATTAAATGAAATTTAAAGTTAAAGATCCATAATATGAATTTTAATACCAAAATACCTTCCTTAACGATTTTCGAGCCATAACCTAGAAAATGTACGATTTTATATGAGATATGTGCTGTCAGAACCAAAAAAAATCCTTTATTTAAAAAGTTTTAGCTGCAACGGAAAATGTTTTACTTTTTACTCGAATTTTATTGTTTTTTTTTTGCTCGAATCTCTCTCTCTTGAAGCGAACGTTACTAAGCCTAGTCTTTTATATAAAAAAAAACTGTTCTTTATTTAAGGCAGCTCGCAAAATTTTTTAAAATAATTTGATGCATTTATTCTATAAATTGAATTCCCTTACTTATGTATGTATGTCAAAATAAAAAAAAATATAAATTGAACTCCCTTACTTATGTATGTATGTCATATTTGGCACAGGAAGTTCCAAATACACAAAAAATATTTTCTTGTAAATAACTGTCGTGGAGAAAGTTCGAGGAAGTCGTGTTTGTAAATGTAGTTATGTTTAAGTTTGATTTTTGTATGCAAAACAAAATGACTGGTAACTTCAGTTTAGTAGATTAGAAACGATAACGAATATGTTTAAAGACTTTAAGTAGATACTAATATAGATATGTATATACATAATTATACATATATAAGTCCATATTTATAATATATACATATATTATATAATAAATAACGAACAAAAGCTGGCATTTAAATGAAATTGTGAGATTCTTCAAAAAATAGCTTTAAGTTAAAATTAATAAATACATAAATATATGTAGAACACACGTAAGAGTATATAGGTATATATGTACATATGAACTTGATATTTGATCAAAGCAATTCTAATATGTCACATGCATATAGGTATACATATGTATGTACAAGTGCTAGCATCCAACTTATGTTAATAAAGCGAAACAACATGTATTTGCATATGTACATAAAAAAGTATGTTTGCACGAACATCAATTTGTATTTCAATTGCAACCGAGAATAAATTTTTTTCAGTTTATCCAAAGTAAAAACATCTTAAAAAGTCTTCAACTTTATTCTAAAATTTATACTCATTAAAATAATGAAATGTAGAACGGCGCTAACTGAGAAGGAAGGAATCTAAATTTTTATTTGGAAACATGAAAATTCTCGAACTCTGTTTGCAACCGCTACACCAGCAACTTCCTTAAAATGGTATACCATTATGGAATTTATACAAAAGTACATATAAAATATGATTTTTTAAATAAATCTCCGTAAGAACACAAAAATTTGCATTTTTCAAAAATTTCTTAGTTATTTAATTTTACTGCATGTCAACAACTATATAGATATGTATGTAAATATGTGTAAATATAAACAGTAATAGCATTAGTTTCCTGTCACTATGTCCAGCAATTTTGAATTACTGCTTTCTGTCGACTGTGTCACTTCAGTAGCAGCGCCGGCATTCGCTGATATGGGAAAGTGGGGAATGACTTTGGCCACATCCTCAGGACGGCAGCAAAAAGTGTAGCCGAATGTTGGTATTTGGCGTAAATAGCCGAACGCGCTATTTTTCAACCACTCAACTTCATCACAAACATCCAACTCACAGAATTCGTTTGAGCTCGGATTGGGTACCTTTAAAATAGAGAAAACAAAAAATTTCAATATTTGTTGCTTCGGAAGAATTCAATTTCTTAAAGATCATGCGTAATGCGTGTCTTACAAAAGGCGAATTGTGTGCAATAACAACGAGATCCTCTTTCCGTTCGTTCGATTTTAGAGACTTCAAATATATCCAGATATAAGCCGGTGCGGTGACTTGGCTCTGTTCCGAACGCACTGTTATCACTTCGCTTTTCAGCAAACTACAATTTCCCTGCTTGGAAGGCATCATCGCATTGCCATGGGTACCCATATAAGCGAGATACTTCGTGACGCGGGTACGTTCGTTGAGTGCTTCGAGGAAGTGACGCCAATTTTGCTGACGTAGTTGGCGCCACCACATCGTATTGAAGAGATAAGCGTAACTAGCGAGTTTACTTTTCCGCGTTTCATCTTGCAATAAACTGTCTAAATCAAAATCGAATGCATCGAAGAGATTTCGGGATATGCGTAACACATCGCGTGTCGCATTAAATTTTCCAACACTAAAATTAGAATAAAGAATATTTATGTAGAAAGAAATTGCCATTCAGCTGCATTCATCAGTATGTAAATAAATGTGTTTTTAAATTTAATAAAATCGTTACTTTGAGAGAGATTAAATTAATTTTTGGTTCTTCTTTATCTATCTCGAAGCTAAAGTAGCTACTGAAATGATTCTTTTCGTGGTTTGACAGCGTATCCCCATTCAAATATTTTTTTACACATATTTACCTCATAAAGGGGAAATAGTTTGTCAAATCGCCAACCCTTTGGTTCAAATCCAGCGATAACTCGTTGGCCTTCTTCGCCTATAATGATTATTTCAAAAGAGTCAAGTGATAATTCAGATCTATAAATAAAACTAATGAACCTACTTTATCGAACACGGTAAGATCAGTAACTGGGTCTGTTACGAAATGAATGTATTTCAGTGTAAAATTGTTGAGATCAAAGCAGACCCCGGCTTTTACTTCGCTCTCCTCTCCGTCGATCGGTACTCCTATGGCATAACTCATGTACTTTTTACAATTGGGCAAAGTCTTTTTACTTTCATACAGATCGTATGTCGCTTGAGATGAGCAGAAAATCACGATTTCACGATCGTTGGATACATGCACGCCTCCTATTTTCATGACATTGTTCGCGTCACAAATAAAGTCGGCGGTATTTTTAGCCAGGAAATTGGGTTGGTTGCTATAGTAATTGCTGAAATATATGGTAAGCGAGAATTAAGGCGAATCCTATTCAATTTTAATAAATAAGTAAATATATACAAATATGATATTATTTGATTACCGATCATAGTTTTCGTACACCAATCCGTCCCTGCAAAATGCCGTTATAGATTCCCCAGCCAAAACATTGATCGAAGAGGTTTGCGGTTTGAAAACTATTTTTCTTGAACCTAACTGTTTTATAAGCAATGGTAATGGATCTTTGAGCCTTAATTCACAACCAAATGCAAATTCACTTCCCACAAGGATCACCAAAAAATACACAAAAGAGATTTTCAACATTTTACACTTCAGCGTTGCAGGGCAAATTTGCGACTGATGAGAGTTCTTGTTGCCGTCGATCATTTTATGTACTACTCCCAAGCAATATGCATGTACATATGTATATATGTACTTATAGCAAGTCTATATGCAATATCAACTACATAGGTATGAATGTATGTATCTACCTATTTATGATCATATACTCGGTGCATCCCCCAGCTCGCATTTTATGAAATTTCCGACCACTTTTGAGTGTTTGAATTCGTTTCGAGTCGTCAGTCTGAGTAAAGTAATCTTAAAAGCGTTCATTTCGATGCTTTTGTCTTGAGAATAGGGTTACTCTTCTTGAAGAATCAGTCGCTTATGACACCCGTTTCAGCTTAGATCTAAATTAGTTCCGTGTCCTATATAATTAGTGTTTTAAAACCGCTAAAGAGGGTGTGTCTTGTTGTGTTTCCAAAAACTGGAGGGACCTACAATTTATTTTAAGCTGCCTCCGGACCGCTGATGGATTATTCATCTTAGAGATACACACGGGGATATTGAATCATTTTGCAACCACAAAGAAAACCCTACCCTTCGTATCCCAAGCCGCGGAAAATTCTGTCGATTTGATTAACTGCTTTAATTTCTTTCAGCCATGCGAGCGTTCATTAGCATTCGGCTGAAGCTAGCAGCACTGTGAAAAATATGACATCCTAACCAGCTAGAGGTCGAACATTCGCAAGCCTAGCTGGTGGAGGTGATATCTCAGTAATAGATGACCAGTCAATGCATCCAAAATAATATCAAAGCATCCGTTTGCTTAGTGCTTTGGTATGTTTGGTCTGTCTGTAGTTCAGCTTCTTTGCTTTTTCATTGCCACCTACCTCGGTGTGACCTGACTGTCCTGAGACCCAAGTGATTTTACTCGTTTTTTGTGTTAACCTATTAATTGTCTCCTCACAGATTTCGGAAGGCCAGGGTTCGAGTCTTGGTTTGACCAATATCAAAAATAATAAATAATTATTTTTTCTAAATGCGGTCGCTTCTCGGCATGAATACCCCAGTTCCTCATAAAAAATCCATCAACCGATCGAAGCCGACTTGGAATAAACTGTAGGTTCCTCCATTTGTTGGTAAAATATCAAAACGCACATCACAAAGCGCCTTATAGGTATAAATATATATAATTATAAATTGGAATATTTAATTGTCATGATTGCCGAATGCCTCTACAGGACACCGAACAAATTCCCTTCTTAAAGCGATTACCAATATGTCGCTTGCAGCCTTGGAAGACGGAGCTACAGTTTCTCCATATTCATTAGGTGATAAAAAAAAAATCTCTGCTCCTATGACCCTTCAAAATAGGAAAAACAATTTTACAAGCATAAATAGCTTGACCTCATTCACTTTCCTCTTCGACAGGGAAAAGGTACGATGAATGTGATATAGCATCGAATTCGAGAAGACGCCGAGCAAAATTATCGCGGCCACCAATGTTTCAAAAATTAAATAAAATCGGTAAAACCGTTCACAAATTTATTATTACCAGATGCGCTAACGAAAGGTGAACACACATTCGTCGATCTATGGTGGGGAAGCATCGTTTCAGTAGTGCCACCAGAGAAAACGAGTTCGTCTCGAAACGTATTCATTGTGCTTATTGGGTGATAGCCTGGAGGAGATGGCCTGTAATTTTGTTTATAAAAATTTTTTTTTCTGTTTTTTTTTTAAGTTTTTGCATTGTAAGCAAAATTACAGTACATATGTACACATAGTATATACGTATTATTGTATTTATAGGCATGCTTATCGAAGTTAATCAGTTTACTTTCTTGCATTATTTTGTAAGTCTAGTCAAGATCAATAAATTGAAATCGTTTTCAAGTTTCAATTTATTTATATAAAATCGAATTTCAGCGTTAGTTTCAAATAACTTTACATTTCATTTGTCAAATATTTATATGTGCATACACGTACATATTATGTGTAAATGTTTATAACGAATTGTTGTGTGAGGGGACAACTGAACATCTTATCAATTTTTTTTTTACATTACCAGTACAATACAAAGCGGATTATTTTCCAATTTGTGTAGAGGTTATCTGCACCCCCTCTGTATTACATTTACTGATCACAACTAACGAAGAGAGAAAATACAATACCATGTTCGGACTGACGACTAATTGCCAATTAAGCCATGCAGTTTTGAAAATTTAAGTTTACCAACTGGCTCTTAATAGATGATTATTGGCATACCATAAAATGATCAGATCTAGTTTGCGTCAATAGGTTGTACATCGTCGATATTATGTATTGTCGATTTATGTAGCACGTTTTTCTATTTGTAGGTACTAAAGGATCTGGAGCAAGTATTTAATAAATATGTAGTTAAACCATGACTTGATAAATTCGAGACATTTTTTAAATGTGATGAACTGTATGTATGTATTTATATAGTTCTGTTCGGTGACTTGATGGGCAGTAACAATTGCTACTGAATCTCGTTCGGTGAGGCAAGAACTTGATAAAATTAGTCACGAGAGAGTGCAATTTACACGTTTAGTGTGGAGAGAAAGTTGCAAAATCGTGGTAGGAAAAATTCATATTTTTGTCAACAATACAAAATTAATTTAAAATGAAAATAATATTAATAATTTAATGTGAATGATACACCAACCAAATATAATTTTGTGGAATCATCGGCCGCACACCACTAAGCATGCTTTGAGAAATTAAGATAGAAATGCTGAAGGCATAGAATTAGAATATATTAATAATTTTTTAATAATTTGGATTCTTTAAATTTACTAGAAGGCAGTGTCGACCAAATTAGCCGCAAAACATTGCGACGCAAAGTTATTGCTACCGTCACAAGGACGACAATGAATTCTTAAGCACGCGACGACGATGCATAAAATGAAAAATATCTCCTGTCATCAAACAAATAGTCATCGCATTCGCGGCTTGACTCCCACGTCACTGTTGACACTCATAACTTCGAAGTCGTAGATAATTTCGTTTGTCTAGAGACCAGCATTAACACCAATAATAATGTCAGCCTTGAAATGCAACGAAGAATCACTCTTGCCAACAGGTGTCCTCTCTCGGCGAACGAAAACCATACTCTACAAGTCGCTTATCATACCCATCCTACTATACGGCTCAAAAGCGCGGGCGATGCCATCATCTGATTAGTCGGGAGCTCTGGGAGTCTTCGAGAGAAATGTTTTGCGAACGATTTATGGTCCTTTGCGCATTGGCAACGGCGAATACCGCAGACGATGAAACGATGAGCTGTACGAGCTATATGGTGGCATTGACATAGTTCAGCGAATAAAGACAGCGGCTACGCTGAATTAGTCATGTCGTCCGAAAGGATGAAAGCACTCCAGCTTTGAAAGTATTCGGTGCAGTATCCGCTGGTGGAAGCAGAGAGAGAGGAAGACCAACACTCCGTGGGAAGGATCTGGTGGAGAGTGACCTGACATCACTTGGTATATCCAACTGGCGGCAAACAGTGAAAAGAAGAAATGAATGGCGCGCTGTAAGCGGTGCCAACGCCGATAAAGAAGAAGGAAAGGAATAATGAGGCTCTTGCTTGGATATTATTAAAACAGAATCGAAGAAACTCTATAGTAATGTTCAGTTAATATTGCCGACTTGTACGGAAATTGTTGCAAAGCAAGTTTTGCGCAAATATTTGTCCTTTTACAAAAATTATATTATATTAAAGAAGGTAGAAATTCTTTAATGCTGAAATACAAGAAATTTTGAATACAATTAGTAAATTAACACTACCTTGTAATTTCCAATTTTATTAAAATATTTATAAGCAGAAAAAATAAACTGTATAAATGAACGGATTCGAGTATAACCGCCAAAATAAGCAGCTCTTATACCTACAACTTACTGGCTAATTTTTACTGAACCCCATTCGGCGAAAACTTGGTAAATTTCTTTCTTTGGAAGAGTAAAACATTTTACTCCCTCAATTACGTTATAGGCCTTTCTACTGACATTTCTCACCGAACAATGCTTTTATGTTAATTACGATTTCAGACCCCATTAAAAAGATATATCATAAAAATCTATATTGTACAATAGCGAGCAATTAGCTAAATCGGTTTTACGAAAAATCACATCGCTCTTGGTTTCTCTCACGATGAGCTAATTATCAGCTGTGCCGGCATGGTTTTGGGTGCTTGAGCTTTAACAATAGTGAACTCTCTTTGCTTTGTGGATAATTTGAAAACTTCATTTATATTTTATAGATGAAATATGTTACATATGATGTATATTGCATTTAATATTATATACGATGAGCATTCCTAATCTCCAAATGTTCCATAGTCTTCATCGGCCTCTATTATAAATATTTCTTCTGTCGAAGGCGTTACTTCAATCTCTTCCAATGGCAACGGGAAGTAGTCGATAATTTTCGCCACGTCCTTCGGACGACAACAAAACATATAACCGAGTGTCGGCAGTTGGCGTAAATTTCCGAACGCGCTATTTTTCAACCACTCAACTTCATCGCATACATCCAACTCACAGAATTCGCTGGGCCCCGGACTCGTGACCTTTATATGCATAAAAATAAATTGAAATCAGAAAACTTGTGGCTGCTCTTACTTGAATGCAAGCACTTACATAAGGTGAATTGTGTGCGATTATAACAAAATCTTTCTCGCCTGCAGCTGCTGTTGGCTTCACATAAGCCCAAATATATGCGGGTGCAGCAACTGTGGTTTTTTCCGTACCTAAAGATAAAATGTTGCCTTTAAATGAACTGCAATTGCTCTCCATCGATGGTAGTTGGATATTGCCATGGGTGCCCATATAAACGATATACTGATACTTCGTGACGCGGGTACGCTCGCTGAGGGCTTCGAGGAAACGGCGCCAGTTTTGCAGACGTAGTTGGCGCCACCACATCGTGTTGAAGAGATAAGCGTAACTATCGAGTTTACTTTTCAGCGTTTCATCTTGCAATAAACTGTCTAAATCAAAATCGAATGCATCGAAGAGAATTTGGGATTTACGTAATTGATCGCGGGACACGTTAAACGTCTTTTGGCTGTAAGAGATTAATTAAAAGTTAAGGTTCCAAAATGCTATTGTATTTGGGGAGTATAGAAATATGAGAGGACAAAATTATTTTTGCAATAACTGTTTAAAAATTCTCAAAAATACTAATAAATTGCTCACCTCAAAAATTGATAATAGTTCTTCAGGTTGCCAACCTTTTGGCTCAACTCAACGGCAAGTTCATCTTTAGTGTTTGTCTATTATTGTAAGAAAAAATTATGGTAATCAAAGAATATGGTAGGCGTTGGAAGTGAAACTTCAATGGTCTTTAGACTTTCAAAATTTTGTATACAATATAAACATATAACTGAGGCTTTGCAACCGCTGAAGCGATCTTCAGCCGATCTCCTCCTCTAACTTGCGGTATGGGTCTTTAATGTTCTTTTTAAAGATTTTCTTTGGAGCAAATCTCCCCATTTTTTCTTTTATTATTTTTATGTTTTGTTCGACGCCATTTTTTGTCTGGACTGTATCTTTCGGGATTTTGTGTCGGGATTTCGTTATACACCCCTATCTTTTAGTTATTCTTCCTATTGATTGCTTTCATTGATATTGTGAAATATATGGTAAACCATTTTGCTTTGAACAGTCTCCTGTTGTTGCCTCGAACAAATAAAAACTCAAATTTTCACAGCCTTCACTATGGTGAAATGCTCTGGATGATCACATAATGACGCTTGATTTCCCGTTCATTGGGGAGCACAATATAATACAATATATAATAGTAAGACCTGGTATTTCAATTGTAACATACCTCACCGAATATGCCCACGTCGCTATTCGAATGCGTCCTAAAGCCGACAAACTTCAATTCAAAATGGTCCAGATCGTAGCAGACACCAGCTTTAATGTGTATTGCTGTATTGCCAATACCTTGGAACGGCGCACCTATTGCATAAGTCATGTACTTTTCACAGTTGGTCAAAGCCTTTTTGCTTTCATAAAGTTCATATGTCGTTTGTGATGCGCAGAAAATCGTTGTTTGGGCATTGCCGAATTTAATGCTGAGACCTTTTGCTATGATTACATTATTCGAGTCGCATTCGAACTCGACGGTAATTACAGCCAAAGACTGGTTGGATTTAGTGCTGTTGCCATAACTAAAAGATATTGATAGTAAAAAAGATAATATTCCACGCGTCCCATGAGGGTATACAATTACAATATATACTCGTACATATTTTAAAAGTCTGCACTAACTTACGGATCAGAATAAATCTTCTTGTACATCAAACCGCTGCTGCAGTAAGCCGTTACAGAATCGCCTTTTTGTAATTGTAGCGAAGGCGTTTGCGGCGTGAAAATTACCTTTTTCGAACCAAAATTTTGTGCAAACAAAGGGTAGGGGCTCAGAAGATCCAGTTGACATGGCGATACCACCTCACAGCCGACAAGGACTAACACAAAGTATACATAATTGCTTTTCCACATTTTTAACTGTTGCTGCTGCTGCCACTACGAAAAGAATCAAACTGAGGAGTTTAATGAAATATTTTTGCGGTTAGGCGATATGTGTCCTGCCCTGGATCCTATCAGTTGAAAAATTCCATATGTATAGTTGTATGCTCCTATCTGTATATTTTATCTGAAATTCCATGCTATATACATTCGAGTATATATGATGATCGCTGAATGTATATGGTACTTATGCAAGATTGCACCGAATACCGATGTTATTTGCACCAATACACACTCCACCACATTCCCCATAGGTCAGATTTGAGTTCAAATGAGTTTACCGCCCAATATTTGTGCAACGTTGCTACATAAGCAAACTTTAATGTGTCTGTTACAATATTATATTCTTTACAGCTAAAAGTTGAGCCGGTATATACAAATTCTAGTTCTGAACCATGTAGTATCGTAAAATACTAGAGGTGAAAGGTGCCGTGCGAAGACTCATTATATACCACACATCTAGTCCGGATAGGACTTCGAGCACACTATTCTCGTGAAGATAGTTTATAAAAGTATTGACGGACTCTCTGTGAATAGTGTTCAGGGTGAATCGTCCTGCCCGTCAGTTCTGCCCTATGGCGCTGAATGGAGTCTCAGGTACTCCCTCGAGTGTGCTTGTATAAATGGACTAGTATTAAACTAATAAGAAGCTGATGCTTTGTTTATATCTTGGTTATACATATGTATGTATGTGTAAGAGTATATGTATTTAAAATTACAAATATTTTTGGTTATACATGTGCAATGTAATCTCAATAATACAAATATATAATATGTACATATATGGTATACCATATATATGGTATGAATAATTTCAAAATAAATATAAAAGAAAATAAATAAGAAAGTGCGATACTCAATAGGAAACAAATACCAGAATATTTGCAAATTTTTGAAATAAGTTATCATTGTGGACATACATACATACATATGTGTATGTACATATGTTGGTGTCTTAAGCCTTTAAGGCCGACTTGAATTTCGTTAAATTATTTTATATATGACTTATGTATGTATTTTCTTTCAAAACAGTATGCTGAATTTGCATTTATTTTTATTTCTATATACATACATACCTATGTATGTCTTTACACTATGTATTTATATACATTAGACTGGTTCCAAAAAAGTTCGTTTGCTCACTCACGCAGACTTATGGTAAACAATGAAATAATCTTAGAGAAATGTAATTTTAAATTTTGAAAGTTTTATTTATTTTTTTTTCTTTGTAGAGAACTACTGTAAGCTTTTGAAAATAAATCTTGTAATTTATTACGCTCTACTAAAAAGGCTTTAAAGTTGTCTACGATTTTGGCTTTAGCTGGTTATAAATAACAAAAAATTACAAAGTATTACGAGAAATATTAAATCCAGAAAAAATTACTTTTAACCAATTTCGAAACTTATCTAATTCATTCGAAAATTCTTCACCACCCTAATGTGCGAGTACATATACATATATTTATAGGCATGTATGTTGTGCCATAATAAGTCATTCTTCATATTGTACGTCATCATCGGCTGTTTCTGTTGTCGTCCCCGCCTCATTATCAACCACTTCAACTTTAGTTTTTAACGGGAAATTATCGATAACATTAGCCACTTCCTCTGGACGACAGCAAAATGTATAGCCGAGTGCTGGTAACTGTCGCAATTTGCCAAATTTGCTTTCCTTCAACCAATCAACTGTGTCACATATATCGAATTCACAAAGAAGCTGATGTCCCGGGTCTTTTATCTAAGAGAAAATAGAGGGTTTTGTTGAGTAGGAAATAAATATGCGAATGTAGATATGTATGTATGTATGATGCGTACATAAGGCGAATTATGTGCGATAACAACGAAATCTTCTTTGTCCTTAGTTCCTGTTCGAGACTGCACGTAAGCCCAAATATAAGCGGGAGCCTCAGCCATCATGTCTTCAGTGTGCACAGTGAACACCTCGTCTTTTGAAGAAAGACAGTCAGTCAGTGCCGATGGCAAGGTGATATTGCCATAGGTGCCCACGCTAACCTCATACTCATATTGACCAGATTCTGTGCGTTTGCGTAGCGCCTCTAGAAAGTAGCGCCAATTCTCTTGACGTAGTTGTCGCCACCAGATAGTACTTAAAATGTGTTTGTAACCATCAAACTTGTATTTAATTGCGTCGTCTTGTAATATGCTTTCGACACTAAATTCATTAACGATCTTCTTATTAATTGAATCTGTGCTGTAGAAAGCGGAAGTGCAAAATAGTGGATTAGTATATAGGTATGTAGGTATATACGAGCATTTAATAAAGTTTCAGAGTAAAAAACTTACTTGATAAATTCGAAATAGTTCTGAATGCCGCTGGTTTTAACATCGAGACTTGCCGACACCCACTTCTCAGAATAGTTATGTTGCAATAAATTAAAAAATAAATGAATAAAATAAAGAAAAAATAAACATTACATATGTACGAGTATGTATGGTATATACACACATATATTACATACATCTTTCAGCTTATCGGATACTTTAGTATTTTTCGGATAGGCAATATATGTCACGTATTTCAATTTGAGCCTGTCTAGATCGTAACAGACGGCTGCAGTGATAATATCACCAACTGGTGGTAGTTGATAACCGATTGCATAAGTCATAAAGTCTTCACATTTCGGCAAACTCGTACTGCTCTCGTAAAGAATTGGTGTGGGCTCAGCAGTGCAATAAACTTTTACACTTAAGTACGTGTTTCCGTTTAATGTAATTCTGTTGTCGGAACATTCAAAATGAGCATCTTTCCGATCAATTTGGTACGGAATGGGTTCGTAATTATGATAGCTATAACTGAAAGAATTTAAATTTTAATAAACACATTTCATAAATTTTTGAAAAATCGCTATCTCTCTACCGTCTGCCTTCCAATTTTATTTCTCCAGTACTGCAGTAGGCCGTCATAATTTCCCGATCATCCAAAGTTAGCCCATTTTCATGTGCTCTAAAGACTATGGTTTTAGTGCCGAAATTGCTTGAGAATAACGGCGAAGGCGTATCGATTTCCAAACGACAAACGGCAACAACGCGCGCGTAATTGCATGTGGAAAAAACCGTCACTATAAACAATAAATTTGAGAAGCTCAGCATTTTCACTGGACTCTAGTCGCCGTTTACTAAAACTGCACAATTACGGCGTAATCAAACGCTTTTTATACTCAAAATCCCTTGACTGCATATATACAGGGTGTTTTATAAATATATGTACATATGTACATTAATACTTGGGTGGGATCGAAAATCAAATTTGTTTAATGCAATTGTAGGGTTGTTGCATTATTACTAGCTGATATATTTTTCGTTGAATTTCCTGAAAATCAAAACAATAAGTTCTACTCCTTTCTCTTGCTCTTTCCATTTCAATTCCCCTTTTCTATAAAAGTATTTTATCTGCGTCTTCAACTCTTTGGAACTTTGGCATGGAAAGGGGATATTTTCCTTTAAGGAGAACTTGTTACCCTGTAAAAATGTTTTTTATTGAAACACATTTCAATTAAGTTTTTTATTATAAGTATTGGAGCTAAAATAATGAATGTGTGTATAGTACATAAATATAGGAGGCATTAAGGTTATCAATTGCGAATTATATTCGAACTCGGGATTTCCCCATATACCCATATCAAAATGCAATGGGGATGGTTTGCAAATATGCCTGATTTTCGAAAATCAGAAATGATAATAATTCAAAATAGATTGCGAAATCGAATAATATTCAAATCAAATATGCAAACTTAAGGAAAAAGGTCACTATTGATGAGATACTCGTAAATCATCGCGCTGAATATATTTATTGTATTGTTATATTGTAAAGAAAGTTGTAAAAGATAACAATTAATGTTTTCATTTACCTACAAATAATTCATAAAGTGCATTGTCGATTATTTGGATTCACATGGGATGTTGTTAGCAGTGCGTAATACCAAGCGGAAGGTTCTGTGTGAATGTAAAATAAAAAAAAATTAAGTTAATTTTTCTAATCGCGCTAGTTCCTTGGGAAGGAATGCCAACCCCTAAGAGTGTCATTCGGATATAAAAAATGGCCTCATACAAGTCCTTGGGTCGTTTGGAGGTGGCTGAGAATATACTGTAGGTTCTACTATCAAGACGCGCACCACAAATTGGAGGAGGAGCTCGGCCGAAAATCGCTTCGGCGGTTACAAGACGCCAAATATATTGGAGTACAAATTAATTTGGTACGTTTTTTTATGTTCCGAAAGGTGCTTTTTATTGAAAAAAGGAAAAAATACATCATTCACGGTATTAACCGTCGGAAGCGATTTTTTTCCAACTCTCTTATACCTAAGTTTCGAATAAAAACTCTTAAAAATGAGTCCTCTACGATTTCTTTAAAAGTCCTGAGCACGGGATCCTCCAAATCGTTTTGCATTCATCGAAAAAGTCAGTAGTAAGAAGGAGCAAGGTCTGGGTGGATGGGGTAAGACTTCTCATTTCAGCTTTCAGCTTCACCAGGTAATTTTTTTTTGGTAAAATTACATTGTCATGCCTTTCGGCCGCTTCGTTTTCACGCAATGCACGGCTCAAACGGATTAGTTGTAGTTGATAACATTTTGCACCAGTGGTGTCCCCTGGCTTTAGTAGCTCATAGTACACCACACCAGTCTGGTCCCACCTTATGCAGAGCATTACCTTTGAATTGTGGATAAGCACTAACATAAATCCGACAGTTTTCGAAGATGCTGTTGTCAGAAACAGACGCGTTGTTATTTTCGCCTTGAATGTATGTGACTATCCGGTTTGACATGCATAAAACAACGGTTTTTTTTTTTATTAAAACAAGAGAAAACTTTAATATATTTATATATGTAATATTTGTTGATGAGAACATTACTTTTTCTTTAAGTAAAATAACTTATTAATAAATAATACAAATTTAATCCAATGGAAATTTCACGAAAGTGTGAGCGACCTCTTCTGGACGACAGCAAAATGTGAGGCCAAAGGTCGGCATTAAACGCGTGTGACCAAATTTACTCATTCGCAGCCAATCAATTTTATCGCAGATATCCTGACAAAATATCGCTGAGCTTTTCAAATAATACTGCAAATAAATTTAATTTTAGATTTTAATAAATTATACCTACATACATATGTAATTGTGTTTAACAAATTAACGAACGGAAAGACATTCAATACTTGTAAGAATCAGTAGCCGAAAAAGAGAGGTTATACTTTTCAAGCTCTCAAAATATGCACCACTTTGTCATTCTAATACGTCAGATCTCTCTTTTAACTGCCCAAATTTTTTTTGCAGCACAAAGTAATTTTTTGAACTCTTCAATTCGTGAGCGCGCTTTAAATTTAGACAATAAATTAAATTCCTCATGTAGGTTTTAGAATTAGAATTTAACGCCAAACCTTCTCTACACTCCGAACTAACTTGGCTTTGGCTCAGAAGCGACCAAAGTGTGGTTTGCTTTCTGCCAAAACGTGTTCAACATTTTTGTGCTCTTGAACACTTTTAGTGCTAATAATTCTCAATATTCATTCGTACAATATTTAAATACTTCACTTACATAGGGTGAATTGTAGGCGATGACCACAAACTCTTCATTCACATTGTCGTTTAGCGATTTTAGGTACGACCAAACATATACAGGCGGCAGAACAACCAAACTGCCCACTTCGACCGACAAATGATCACCTTCGGCGGTTATATTGTTACTGGATGTATCGGGTATACGCATTAGACCCGTTGTACCCATGTACACTCGGTATGAGATGTGTTTGCTACGTACGGCCAGCGCGTCCAAATAAAAACGCCAATTGCCAATGCGTAAATTGCGCCACCACATTGTATTGAAGATGTGTGTGAACTCGGCGAGTTCATTCTGTAGTGGGGTGTCCTGCAACAAACTTACGTAATCGTACTCATAAGTCTCCAGTAGTGGTATCGTTCGCTTCAGATTCGTCAATTGTTGGTTGAACTCTGTTGGGCTGTGTAATTAAAGAGAGGATGAGATGGAAAGAGGCGGGTAATCTATAAACGAATGCCATATGCGCATACCTCATAAAAGAGAAATATGTGTTGAGATTGCCTAATTTGGTTTTGAAATCACCAATTAATTGATTTTTGCTCAAAGCCGAACTGTTTAACTGAAATTTTGATGAAAATGCTTTAGAAGAGTATGTAGTACAATATGGTGTTAGTTGCACGAATAACGGCATATCTGGTAAAGGCAATTCGTGGTTGTCGAACAGATCGGAGGCAATTATGTTTCTAGGTTGGGCCATTTAATCGAATGTCAATTATAAGATTTTAGATTCGAGAAGTTTTATGTGAAATTTATATCTATTTGGTTAAGTTAAAAACTCAATTTGATTTATTTAAGAAAATTTTTTCATAAATATTAATCACAAATACTCATACAGATGTATGTGTATGAAAATGTCGAAAAATATTTATCTTTCAATTTAAAATAGCTGCAGAATGTCTTTCTTAAGTATGGATTTTATGACAAAAAAATTATTTCGAAACAATTTTCATTATTTTCGGTACAAAAACCGACGTTTTTGGTCGACTTCGAACAATTTTGAATGCTCTGATATTTTTTTTACGAAAACTGAGTTTAAGATTTGTCTAATTGAGCTCATAACACCAATCCATTCTTTCAGAGCACTTTTCGTAGAGAATTCACTTCATCTTCGGCACATCCGAATCGCCTTGACTAGCTAGCGCGTGAACTTTTTGGGTAAGAAAAGTTTAATTTCCAAACTTACTTTAATGACCTCGTCGTATTTAGGACGATACGCGACATAACTGACGTACTTGAGTGCCAATGCATCGAGATCGTAACACATGGCTGCTGAGATGATGTCCTTCACATTCGGCACAGCAATGCCTATCCCGTAATTCATGTACTCGTTGCATTTCGGCAATTTCGTGCCACTTTCGTATAGTGACGGCGTCCAGGGAACCTGACAGCTGATGTACACCGCATTCACATTGGTATCTTTGTAAATGCTCGAGTTCATATTACGGTAATAGAGTCGATAGCCTTTGTAACACTTGAATTGCTTACTGCCATCCGACGCGGCATTAGCGGCCTGTGCGACATTGTTTAATTTCGTTTGAATACTATGAAGAGGAAAAATTTATTTCGATTATCAATTGCAATAGTTCACAAATCTCCGAGAACTTACTCAATGCCGGTTAAGCAATGCACTTCCACTTCGTCCGTTTCATTCAACTTGACCGTGCCCGACTCCTGTGCGTACATGACGCGATTGGCATTGTCCGATTTCATGATTACCGGCAAGTTGCCATGAATATGCAGCAAACACTCGCCCTGAACTCGGTAGGCGCATGGAAAGACGCTCAGAAGCAGCAGCATTAAACCCACGAACGTCACCATCTTGACTAAAAGACTGTGCCGTGGTAAATGCAACTGAGATGCTTTTACGTTGCGCTTGTCTTTTTGTTAAAATTTCATTTAATTTTCAAATTTACATAAAACTGTTATCTTTTTATTGAACAGTTGTTTTCTCCGTCATCGCGCAGTAATGGTTTGATCTTTTGCAAGGAAATTGTGAAAAAGTCTGTTTTCTCGATCATCGCAATGGATTAGGTAAATGATGGTTTGAATTTGAAAACACTTGTGGCTGAATTATGGGAATTAAAAGACGGAAAATATAATTAAAATTCTCAATTCTCAAAGCGAAGAATATGCGTTTTTGGCGAAAATCGATTATGAATCTCTAGTCATAGAGAAAGGGTAAATTTAAGCAAAAGCAATAATAATGAAGACAGCTTTATCCAGTAGGCGAGTGGTTAGTAAAGCGTGTTACTATGCGGACGGACATAGGTTCGAATCATAGCCAGTCCCATCCAAAAACTAGAGAAATATTTTATTCCGAGGTGGCTTGTAAATAAACTGTATTTTTATTGGTAAAAAGATCAAGAGATACACTACCAATAAGTGGAGGAGCCTGAAGAGGGAAACTACCAATTCTCATCTGGTGTCACGAGAACCCATGCTTCTGTTGTAGAAGAGTTCCATAGAGAACATTCTCAGTATTGCTGGGGAAAAGTTATTACGCTCAGGGTTAACTCATCATAGCGTCTATTAGCTTTTTGGTGAAAGTGTGTTTGCTGGATTTAACTAAGGACACAGGTTTCAAAATGCCGAAGCCTAAGCATACTCTCAACTCTCACTAAGATGTGCTTCATTCAATTTCAAACTGTGTTCGTATAAAAAATGATGAATCAATCTGAAAGAATAAATAATTGCTACCGTGTGAATTTCGGTCGAGAATAAAAAAAAATTCAATATTCCCATGCATTTTATATGAAAAAACAAAGAATGTGTGGTAATGGTAAGAAAAAACTGCTACCATACAAACATACAAATGTGCATTTAGGAAAAAATCAAGGAATGCCCGAAATAACTACCGGCCCTGCAAAATAAGACGAAGAGAAGAAGAGATTCAAAAGGAGTGAGCGATAGTATAAATGTTTCTCTCACCGCATAGCAAAGCTGATAACCTATGGGAGTGTATTTACATTACATTTACATATATATAAATATACATATGTATGTATGCATAAGTTTATATTAAGGTGATTCAAATTTTGGCAAATTGGTTGATAACAAAGGAGAAAAATAAAAAACTTTTTTAGTTTCTTGTATTCACATTAAACAAGCATGGAAGACAAGCTCGGGTCAAACCGAACATTATAGATATTAGGGCGGCACTAATTGATGGGGTAATATAGGCTTTAGGCCTAAACAGAGTGTCAGTCCATAGTTCGGTCAAAAATGGAAGGTCCGATCTAAGGGCGGTAGGTCTATTTCTGTCATAAGTCTACATATACATATGTCAATCATGTTTGGTAGGATTTTAGTAAAAAATAATAAGCCTACCAAGTTTGGTAGCGTTCTTTTAAATAATGCTTTAAATACCATATTCGATATTAAGTTAAGCGGTGAGTGGAAAGTAAAAAGTCTTTTATATGGGACAAGGATGTAGTTATTGCCCGATAAGGCTTATATGCAATTCGGATTCATACTAAACCAAAGGAATTATAAATATCAAATATTATCGAATTCTGTCCAGTGGATTCTTTTCTGATATACCATATACTTCATGACTCAAAGTGACCCAACTTTTTTCCAGCTCAAATATGACAAATATGACTTTTATTTGAAATTGTAGGTATTTTATGTGATATAAATTTACTTAAAAAGCTCAAATTCAAGACTGGGTCTTCGTCAACTGGAATAAAATTTTCATAACTTTTATTATCACTATCAATCAATTTAAAGAGATCATTTGATTTCTAAATACTGAACCACCTTAATAAGCACTTCTACTCATGTGTGCATATGCATTTACGTATGTATGTATGTTTAAAGCAAATTACTCAAGGCACACTACTGCATATATGAATGTGGTATATTTGTAAGCAGATATGTACTATGAGTTTATAACAACAACCATTTTAAAAGAGTAAAAGAGAGAACTACAAAAAGCAAAAAAACAAAAAAACAACAACAACAAAAATATCGAGCAAAAAGGTCAATGAGATCACGTTGTCCTCACAGCCGCATGTCAGTACTTTCAAGTATGTGTGGGAACTCTTCCGTAGAAATGAAAATGAACAAGTGAAATGAGAACGCCGCCCACGTAAAATGAAAAATATACCAATACCAATATATACATACATCTATACACAAACTCCTGCTGAAGATCACACATGAACTCAGATATGAGTCTATAAACACAAACATATCTGAATAGGTAAGTGTGTGTAAAAATTTTTGATTTTAAATGCTCGTTAAAGGATATACGAAAGGATAAATAGCGTGAAAGGAAATAATCTTTTTTATACATACATATATTTTATTTGGCATAATGAAAATATTTCAATATCTTTTTTTATATAATTGAGTTTTTATACCCAGCTGTGCTGTGCGATTTGAGGTGAGTAGATTTTGTTCCTGTGACGAGGACTTGGCGAGTTGATTTCTTACTCACAATAAGAGCACTTCAGTGCTCTTCTATCTAACGGTGCCTCGTATTCAATATTCTATTCCTTAAATCCGACTAGGTATCCAGGTATGATATAAGGTATCAAATGTTTTCTTATCAAGTATCTTTATTCTATCAATATCTGCTTTCTGATATCTGCTTCCCAGTGTCCAAATTCATATATGTATCGTATGTATCGATACTCTGCTTCTAAAGGCATCATGTTTCTGCTGCCATATTTGCAATATTCTCTATATATATACATACAATACACATTATATATACAAAACTAAACATATAAGCTGTGAAAATTTAATCAGTTTTCTGCATGGCCTCCAATAACAATCGGTTCCACATCATCTTATCCAGCTCTTCCTTATTTTTTGTTGGTTCCCACCATGATAAACGTGTGAATTTGAATCTCAAATATGTTGCTCATTTGTTCATATGTTTTTGTATGCAGTGTATATGTATGTGTATCAATATGCGTTTTGAGATCAGCAGATGACAGCGGAAAGCGATTTGTTTGTTCCGCTGCGAGGCTGGAAAGAACTCCTTCAATTAATTTTGGTTACATACATTCTTTCATATATGTATATACACATATATGTATATGTATGCTTACATTCCACACACTTGTTTCCAACGGAAGCGGTGTCTCGATGATGGCAACGCGTAAAACGAGCGACTGCCACACGTTTGCTTTCTCTGTAATTAAAAGCGGAAGTGAATTTGTTTTAAAGAGGAGGGTAAAAAATTAATGAATTTTGAAAATAAGATACAAAAAATATTCAAAGTTCCGTTATTTGGGTAGTTATGCATGTATTATTATTTAATAGACAGGGATGGGAGTAAAATAAGTGGAATTCAGGATGTTTTCTTAGGCTTAAGTTTACTCGCTCACATAGTTCAGCTATTTATCCAAAGATTTTATATTCCAAGGACCATTTCCAATTTTCCGAGTTTTAATTCCCTTCCCTGCAGTTGTTTCTCTGTAAGCCAGAAGCGCGATTTGGATGTGTAAATATTTTACATTTTAGTTATAGCATGTAATAATCGGTTTGTTAGTTGTATTTACTTCACTTATTATTAAAAATCTAGTCAGGATTTGGTACAGTAGACATCGAAAATATAACCTCACTTTGAACACCAATTTTTCGATGGTACTTCGCTATCGACACTGAGAGGCAGTTTGCAATTCTTAGATTATTTTTATAAGTCCTTTTTTCAAGTCAAGGCCTGTTTAAAATATAGCTCCGTTTGATGGTTTTTAAGTTTCTTAGCCAAACTGGTTGTGTGTTCCAGCTCACCATTTTCAGTTTACCTGAGCTAATACTTCTGAAGAAGTTCCGGCTAAGTAGCCAAATTTTGTGAGATTTCTCTAGGGTAAAAACTGCTCGAAAAAAGCCTGCCTAGCTGAATTAAAATGGAGGTGATGGTCTAGGGATATTTATAGCAATATTTTTACAGTCGTTGAGAGTACGTCCTTTGTAAGACTTTTGTCCACCCTAATAACCTCTTATGACTGTGCAGCCAATGGGTTAAACTGTCATTTTTACCTTTGTTGTGTCATTGTCAGTGTCATTGTTGTGTCAACTGGCACTCGGGTCAATTGTGGCATTTTGTCTGGTTCGAGGAATGCCATAATAAGAGGATGAAATCTTATAGTTTGTTGAAAAGATTTGTCAGTTCAAAATCCTTTTGAGTCAATTGGTCGCCCATACCTGTCGGCTCTGTTGGGTATACACTCTATCACCTATATCTGTTTGATTTATCTGGTGTCTGCGCTGAGTTGTTTGTGTGTGCACCAATGTGGAGATTCACGGCCTCGAATCCTGGTTATCCCGATATATATATATATCCATATATATATAGTATGTATATCTATTTAACTGTCGCGCAGTGTAAATGTGCGTTTGCTATGCGGAAATGGCCTTCAATCATAATTATTCGCATTTTGTGCGAACGTACATATGTACCATACATACTTACACACATATAAAGTAAGTATTCAAACAAGGAGGAAGCGTAATAAATGCACACGCATTGTGATAAGAGTAGCATAAGCTAATCCATTCATACATACATATATGTGAATATATATGTACATTTATATTTATATACGATGTATGTATACGCAGTTCCATTATCACTACGTTGTTCTTGTTTAGCAAGCAAATTATTTATACACCAACAAGAGTAGATATGTACGTGTATGTATAAATTTAGCTCAACTTCAATTATCGCTGCTATAAAAAGGCAGAACGCCTCAGGAAACTGCGATATAGCGAACCGCGCCATTCGAGAGCAAAAGTTTCGAGTCTACATTTCCAGTGATTTGAAAGCCAACGCAGTGTAAGAAAGGAAGGCAGGCGTTTACAGGCGATAAAATAGTAACGGATTTAAATACCACACAATTTTTAGTAGTTAAAAATGTCCAGCTTTGTATGTATATCTTTTGCAAAAACTTAAGAAGATAATAAAAAGAATACACAAGTGTACACCTGTTACCTAATTATTTTTAGAAAATCAGCAATTTCCAACTTTTTCCAATTCAATTTCTCCTGCTTCTCAACTCACTGCAAGCAAGCAGCGCTCAACCACTTCGCGAGTCGGTGACCACACAAGCCACATTATACGCTTACGAAGCGTTGCCGCAGATACAAGATCCCCCCAATGCTGATGAGCCTATTCTACAAGAGTTGGATGCCTCTTTGACGAAGTTGGCCAACGTCTATATGCAGGCGCTCTTTTCTGGGACACACAGCTCACAGCTGGAGGCCGAATTGGAAGCGCTGGAGTTGCGATTTTTCGATTTGCTGGACGCACTCTACAAGGAGCAACGTATGGCTGAATACATGAAGTACGAAGCTGAAGTCACACACCAAATGATCATTTATAATCTGTTGAAAAAGCTCTTTGGTTATGCGAAGGATGATCAGGACGCTTAGAATATAAAGCAACTGACTTGGATCTGGAAAGGAAAGTGTTATGATTGTGAATAATCACAGACATCAGAACAGGGACTAATTTTATTGCAAGTGTTTTGATCGCGCTCCAAGAAAGATGACAATCGATTTCAGTTTATGCTTTGAAGCATTGGAGCTTTATAGGTTAAACAGAAATGTGTACAGCTTTATAAGCTAAAAAAGTGAAAGCTCTTTTCTCGGTAAGAATATCAGTTCAGATCAGCTTAAATGGGAAAGTTTCGTATTAGACTTAATCTACTAATAACTCTTGTGACTTAAATGATTTTTATGCATATTTATATATATAATATGAAGTAAACTCGTTTCTATGTTGGTAAAAATAAATATGAATATGTATAATGTAAAAACCTAAAATTTCTCGCTATGTGGTAATTTATTAAATACAACAACTAAATCTAGAGATTCTTCATCGAAACTAAAACTTCTACTCTCAAAGCGACGAGGGCAAATTTGGTGTTGGATTTGTGGTAGTGAGTGTAGTTGTGTTCACACTGTTGGACGAACGTTTCTTAAAAGCGATATAGCGCATCGTACCGCTGATTTTCGTTTACGACCCGACGAAAGGAAAGGTCAAAAGATACCTTAAACGCTCGTATCTGTGCTCCTCTCACCACGACGTCAAAATGGTGCTTTACGAGTTAAACTCCCGGCTGGACGTACCTTCCCTTTGGTACATCAGTCAGAAAATTTACCCTTCCTGGTGCAACATTCTCTAGTGTACTTAGGCTGAATGGCTTCGACGGGGTGATCGACTGAAAACGCAGGCCACTATTATGTCGCAGACAAGACTGCTTTTCAAAAAAAAAAGACACAAGGAATGTTGAATGTCGAGGATCCATTCGTTTCTTACCCGATTTGCACTCCTGCTTTGCTGTGGGTACTCATCAAGAACAGGAGGGATCCAAGAGTTGAAGAGAGATGCGTCATAAATTTGCAAATACCGGTAGAAAGAAATAGAGTTTGAAGAGCTTGAGAAGCCGGCCACTTAACTTTCCAAAATTCGATAAGTGCTATTAAAAAGAAGAGGAAGAAAAATTCTGCAGTCGACTTAAAAATTATTCAAAATTATTTATTTTTATTATCTTTTTTTTATTTATGTACAATTGTTTGTGTTTAGATTCTAATTAAAAAGATTTTATATTAAAATATCAAACATAATGAAAGTTTTCTTTTCAATTAATATGCCGTTATTAAATAAAATTATTCATTTTAAATTAATTACAAATCACCATTTTACAGTTACATTATAAAAAAATTTGAAAATCAATATTTTTTTTAATTGTTTTATAATATTCACAATTACAAATCGCATAAGAATTCTTTTCTGCCAGAAATTAAAAGTATGATCACGTAAGAATCCTAAAAGTATGCTTCATTATTTTTAAACGAAGCAGTCACCGTCTGCTTAATTGATCGTTTTTAGTCTAAAATACAGTTAAAGGGAAAAACTGAACTTCTTTGTGTACTTTGATTCGTTATTTCAAATTTTTTTTATAAAATTCGTTAATAAACTAGCTCGATATACTCGAATACTCCTTAAAATAATATACATATGTAAATATACAAATATTGAACAACTTTACTTAAAAACATAAAAAACGTTAAACAAAATCAATTCATTTCGTAACATTTTTCAAATTCAAAAAGCATAGAACTAAATAAAAGAAAGATTTGAGTTAATAAAGCAGGCTGAAATTCTTACGTCAAAGCTTTTGGAACACTTAATACTTACATATTGTACTTACATAATGGATTACTTAAAACCTATTTCTTCAAAAATTGTCTTTTTATAACTAACAATTCGATTTTCTTAAACCTAATGCGAGTATGAAACGTTCCATTTTTTAAAAAAATATATGTATGTATATTCAACAGTAATACATACGTACGTACATTAATCTCAATTGAAAACACACAAATTTCTAAAATATGAAATAGAGCGAAGGGAGAAAAACTTTAAACTTAACATAGAATTACAAAAGTGAACAAAAACAAATGAAATTACTTGTTGCACCGATTAAAATCTCAGTTAAAATTGTCACATCCATCGATTAATCTTTACGCTGACTAATTATTCAATTTCGAATAACTAACACCGCTTCATCCACAAATTTCGCCCCACACGCGGATCCCTAATGCTCGAGTCACCACAGCTAAATCTCACTTTGCACCCGACAAAGTCGACCAGCCCAGCTGCTCGGCGTGTCACCACGGACGCCACATATTGTCGTTGTCTTCTTTCAGCTCCTGCAGTTTGTGCTTTTGCTTGCACAACGCGGCCTCCGAAGTTGGTGGCTTTGCAATTCTTTTCGACTCCAGAGTTGGTTTCTTGCTCGGCGGCGACTCACACGCATCGCTAGAGTCCGCTTCGTCATCATCCAGTGGACGTTTCAACGAAATATTCATTTCGACGCCACTGTCGCTACAATCATTGTTGTTGTTGCTGCTAGTGCTCGTATTGCAACTGTGCCCACTGACGTTACCGCTGGTCGAAGACACTTGTTGTTGCTGCAGGTGCGTTGACAACTTAGTCGCGCTGTGATTGGCTGCAGACGCTTGCGAGGAGGTTGAGCAGGTCAGCAGTGATGACTCGGCACTGGACGGTGTTGAAAATACACCTGAGAAATTGTGCTGATGATCTCCGGTCACATCGAGCGGTGGCGTGGCCGGGCGGGAGCCGGTGAAGTCGGAGCTGGTGTGCATAAGTGAATCCTCGCACTGACTGGACACGGAGGAGATGGGACTTAGCGGTGGACTGTTGGTTGCGGTTGAGCTTTGGTGGTGTAATTGGTGGGTAGGTGCCGCACGTGATTGTTGCTGTTGCTGCTGCTGCGCGTGTGTGGTAGCTATGAAACTGTTGCTAAAACTATTGCTCAGTTGTGTACTCTTGCCGCTCGTAGCAGCGGTAGGTGTGGGCGCGCTTACTTGCGTTTGCGTTGGCGCAGCTGGTGGTCGACTGAAAGCGCTCAAACGCTTATAATTTGCGGCGAAATCGTTGATGGGCACACTAGTGGCTGGCAGCTGGGTTGGCGCTGTGATCGCTGTGACGACTGTAGCTGCCGTTGCGCTCGCCACGGGTGAAGTTACTGCAGCGACACTTCTGCCATGTGCGTAGTTAGCGAAAGGCGCACTTGTGTTGTTATTGTTGTTTAGTATATTCGCATGCGCTGACGTTGGCATAATAAGCGCAAACTCACCGGACGGCAAGCGGGACGGTATCAACTGAACGCCGCCCATTTGTACGGGTGGCATAGTCGGCGCTGCCACACCAAGATTGCTGCCAAAGACGCTACTGCTGCTGCTGCTGTTGTTGTTGTTGTTATTGTTGTTGTTAAAATCTTGCGGCAGCGTTGGAAAGAGTGCACTAGGCCCACTATTACCCGCCATTGCCAAGGGATTGCCAGCCAACGCGTTACCAAAAATATTACCCGGCGTCGAGATTGCGCCCATAGAAAGCTGACCACGATAGCCGTTATTGAAATTAGTCATGGAGCCGAGCTGTTCCAAATTGCTGGCGCAACTGCTCAGGTGAGTGGTTAGACGCTGTCGCACCAAAGCATCCACACCGTCCAATTGGTTGATGTAACGATTCACCTCTTCGGCGCACTCAATGAAGCCCGTCTTGAACTTGTGCACTACCGTGGGATCTGTTTGGATGGCCATGCTAAGCTGCTGACGCTGTACTGATTGCAAATGTTTAACGGTCATCTCTAGTATATCAGCCTTCTCAAGTTTAGTGTGGCGGGCGGGCTAAAAAGAGTAGAGATGGGAGATTATTTAATAAATGTTCATGTGAGATGGGAATTTATGTGGAAATAAGATTCAATGTTACTCAAACGGCGCCAAGCTCATTAAAGTTCTGTGGAAATAAAAGCTAAACCTAACGGTTAATATAAAAAACGACGTTATTGGAAGCTCTATGAAATACTAGTCGAGCGTTCGCACGAAATTTGATTGCAGATCATGGCTCGGCATGAAAGAACTGGTTTACTTGTCTCTAAGCTAACTATCCCACGACTAACATCTCTCAATCCACACTCCCCTGTTGAAACTTAAGGTCTTATGGAAAATATTTCGCACATTTCTGTGAAATGCAGAAAATGTTTTTGAAGTTGCGCTACTTTGCACTTTTTTTTGCTACTTTTAACGTCTCATTCATTGCTGATTGCTTTTGTATTGTATTATTTATTTATTTAATTTTTTTCGGGTTTGCCATGTAGCTTCTAATTGATTGCAATTTGTACGAAAAATCTCGCCGCAACCTCAAAGCAACAAAAAAAGGAGAGCTCCCATGATAATGGGAAAAAATTGAAGCGAAAGACAGTGTAAAAGAGCTACAGCGCCCAATATTTTTATATGGTATAACACACAGATACAAACACAAATATCCACAGCAACTGACCAAACCACAGGCTGCTGCGCTTCAATTTGTGGAATCCCTTCAAGAAAATGCCACTTCACTTTTGCTTTGCTTTTTGTTTTATTCGTTTGTTATTTGGTTTTCAAAAAGAATCACTGATCGCTGATGATGATCGGCACACGATCGTGACAGACAGTATAGCAATAAGCAAAAAAAAAGCCCAATCATACGTACAACCTTTCCTAAGATGCTGGGAATCGCAGCTCAGGTGGGAAAAAAACTTTGAGCTTCATCGTCAACGGAGTGTGAAGCTACTTATTGTCGGTGGCTGATCAGCTGAACACCTATGCATATGCACATATACATTGGTATGTACATGTGATTCACAAGAAACTCGGACTCGCCTAGAGCCTGTTGTCTGGGCGCTTGTTGTAATCGAGGCTGTTCGCCAGTCAGAATATGGTAAAGTGCCATTGTTCCTTAGCTTGTTATTGTTGTTGTTTACTAAAGCGTCTGTCAATGCACTTATATACGATATATGTAAATATATTAACACACGTGCATGTAAAGGCTTGCAAATTTCAGCGTCATCGTTTATGGGAACGACGTTCTCAGGGTGCCTTATATTTGCTGAATCACCAGTGCTGCGAGCTCTAGCTATAGTTTGAATATGTATGCTATGTTATGTATACGGTTGCGTTTGCATGAATGCATTCGAGATTTTACGGAGTTGAATTTATTGGGAGCCGAGTCGGTTGTTTCTATATTATCTTTAGCCAGCTCAAAGCTCGAGAAGGTTCAGAAATTTCGGGCGGAGTTTTTGCATCTCCTTTGTTAGAAGGGAAGCTCAAGTTGGGTTTTCAACATTTGGAGGACATTTTAAAATTTCTTTTTGCTGGATCAGAAGGTGGAAGTTCCAATATTTCGAGCCGACCTTGAGATCTGCCTTACCGGTGCAGTGTTTGGATATCACATAAAGATCAGTCTTGATCCGTTCTTAGTTTTTGTTTTCCACCTAAATTTATCGAAAGCGAAGTGAGAGCTTTGATCTTCCAAGACCAGCAGAATCTTTACATTTCTAAAATATTTGTTTATTTATATTTGCATGTCTGTATGTTTGTATGTGTGTATGCACACTGACTAAAAATTCCCACGCAACACGTTTACCTTCGAGTTTGTTTTCATTATACATTTCCATTGTTGTTGTTGTTAATTTTATTTACTCTCTCCTTTGCTTCTACTTTTTTTCTGCTCCGCCTGCTGGCCGATCTTGTTCACGACGAAGCCGTTTCATAACGAACAAACCCTCAACTGCAGACTTACAGGTACATACATACATACATACACATAAACATATAGATATTGATATGATGATCATAATTATGATCAGCAAATAATCGTTATGATCTCAATATGTTGCTGTTGTTGTTGGCGTTTTTTCTCACACTTGGCGATCAGCACACATACATACATACATACATATATACAGACATCACAGCAGGATCATTTATTTTGTTTTTTCCATATTTTCTTTTATTCGCTGCTTCTTCTTCCACCTACTTCTCTCAGAAATGAAGAGTGTGCTTTGTGCAATATTTACTTTGATTTTTTAATATTTCTTTTTAGTTTTTTTACTGTCTTTTGCTCTCTTTTGTTTGTCATCGCTTTTGCCGGTAAACAGGTTCCCACTCAATCAATGGCCTCGCAATTGCCATTTTCCCATATTGCCCTTTAGCCTTTGGCTGCTGGCGAAACAACAAGTGATTTTATCATTGACGATCGTTCGCTTTTATCAGCGCCGCCACTGCCGCCGTCGGCTGGTTCAGCACTTTCAAAGGATTTGAATTCTTTCATTTTGTCTTTTTTTCTTTTTTTTCTTCGTCAAACCAGTGGGGCCTAATTTTTTTCAATTTAATTTTTTCGATATGGCATTTTTAAAGGAATTTCACACTCAATTTAATTATTTATACAAAATTCGTAGGAAAAGATTAAGAGCAGAGAAGCAAGCGAAGAGACATGAAGGATATGAAAGACACACTTGTTTGGCTCACTGCAGGACACTCAAATGTCAATGAGTTGTTATTATTGTTGGGGGAGGATTTAGTGCGTTCAAGTGGCTGGGCATGCAATTTGTTGTTGTTGCTTTTTCTTTGATAACGCAATGTATTTTTTTTTTGTCAGCCCTGAATTGAGTAAGTTTTGCTTAAAAAAGTTGAACTGTCAAAGATACGGAAAGGGTGAGTCCTGTGCAACGTTATGACCACAAATCATAAAAGTTTTAATATTTTCTAAAAATAGTTGACACAAGATATAATAGTAATATTTAACTTAAAGATATTTAGATACCGCTCAATCTTTCCAATCTGAAGAATGCTTGGGAACCTCGTGTTATAGTTGTTTAATATAATTTTTTAAAATAGAAACTATTTCTATGGTTATTGTTTGTGTTTGTTAATTGATATTAATCAATATTCAATATTCAGTAAATAAATTAATTTGAATATTACTTTAAAATTCGCGGAAATACACTTTTGCATTTGTCCCGTGCGAATAACACATTAGAAAGATGGAGGTCATAGGGGGGAGTCATAGGCATAATGGATTTCTGATTGCTTACAAAAAATCAAAATTAAAATGGAAAATCCTTTCATCGAATATTAGTTTTTATATAATCTTCAAATCTGCTAACGGCATTTGAGGTACAGTGGTTACCAATTTAAAAATACAACATTTAAAGTTTTGACGATTTTTTTGAAGCACACTTTTTTCGTTGTTGTATAACTTCAAAAGTCTTTGCGGGATTATTCAGAAAAAAAAATTTTAAAAACCGATTTTTTACAATTGTGATAATAATTATAATTTTTTAGCTAATGCAAATTAAATTTACAATAACAAATAATGCCAATTGCACCAATGTAATAACCAGCACTGATTAATTTCTTTATCAACCAAGTTTAGTTGCACTTATGCACTTTGCAAACTATAATCTTGCCTTTAACAATGCATGAAAGTGCACTTAGGTATGAATCATCGAAAGTAATTTCAGCTCACTTATCTGCTCATTCATTGACTTTCATTTATGCTGACCTCTACTGATCCCAGCTGATCTTTGCCGTGTTGCGATCGCTAATTTGCATTTAAATTATAACAAATTCGTCATTTATAACTAAATTAAAAACGATTATTATTGGAATATTAACAGCAAAATTATATATAGATTAACTTATAAATAGATTCAATTGCGAATGTTCAAAAGTTATGCGCGCGATCACTGTGTGTCAACAAAATGAGCAGAACAGTTGCATGTAGGTATGTGTTAGAACTTAGTATTGCGTATTTAAGATTTCTTTTTCGTTTGATTTTCGGCATTGAAAACATTTTATCCAATATTGTTAAAACTAGGCGCTTTTTAAAAGATGTATTAAATTTAATGATTTGAGAATTTACTTTTGTCCACTTACGTCTTTCTTCATAGCTTCCAAGATTAGCGATTTCAGCTCGTTAAGGCAGTGATTTATGCGCGCACGCCGGCGCTTCTCCATAATTGGCTTATTTGTCTGGAAAATAAGAGTGAGAAGAAACAAAAATGAGCAGCATATCTATTCTTTGGGATAGAAATATGAAATGGTTGGGTAAAACTTGTAAAAGACGAAGGAGAAAGAATTAAACCAACATTGGTATCAAGCAATATTGAATAATTTCAATATTATGAATGATTTTTTAATTGCTAATTTTATTTATTTTTACTTTTTTTAATGATTTACTGTAAAATAACGAAAACTTTCTTATCAAAATAATTTAATTTCAAATTTAAAGCCAAAGATTTCGGAAGAAAAAATACTTTTACGTAGCGAATGTGCATATAGAATTTTTCCTTTGATGAATCACTGGACTTGCACATTTTTAAAGAGATTGAGATTTCATCTAAAGTTTTTTGAATAAAGACCAAAAATATTTGCGTTGATTCCGATGCTGTTTGGATCGGTTGGGACAAGAAATCAACCGAGGAAACGTGATAATTCTCAAAATAGTAGCGACAATATATGTAAACGGTTCGACCTAGGTTTGAGGTTTCTTCGTTATTCTCAAAAACTTGCCGATTCTCAGCTCCTTTAATAATATTTGAATTTAATAGAAATTATTAGCCACAAATGGATTTTATATTTTACATTAAGTTATATTGTTTTTTTAAATAATGTACAAAAACTGCAAATTTTTAAATAAATCATTTTGAAATTATTTCGACACCTCCTTGGCCCTTCTTTCGCCCTTTCTGTTTTCGAGATTTTCAAAATTTTTTTTTCACAGATTTTCTTTTTAGAAAATTTAGTACCTTTCGCAACTCAGCTTTCGACAAGCCGTGTGGATTCGACATTTGCCCTTGTCCACTGCCGTTTGTACCGTTATAGCTATCGCTGTAGCCACCATTTGAACAATCGAAATCGTCATCCGAATGATAATCCATGTTTTTATAGTCCATATTTGTAAATTATTGTTGTGAAAAATAAAATATAACGGGTTTTTAAGCCAAGTTTCAACAACAACAAAAAGTGACTTTTAAAATAAACTGTAGTTTAACATTTCGTTAAATAGCACAACGTACGCATATTTTGGCTTAAAAACTTTAATTCAAAAAATCTGACATTTATTTCAAACATAACACTTAAAAAGTTAGAAAACTTTGGTCTACACAAACGACTCCAGCGCAGTGTTTGTTGGTTTTGCTTTTTGCCTTTTTATTGCACAGAAATTCTTGCACATTTCATAATTTCAACACTTCATTTTTCCTTTAGTGTTTTTTCACTTTGTTTGGTTTTGTTTTTGCATCACTTATTGGCGAACCGTAAAAATTTCGTAATTAAAATTATTAGTTTTTATTTTCCGTTGGCGACGCGCCCAACACACGACTATTCGCGTTCAACTCCAACAGGATACTGATCGTCAGGATGGCGCGCACTCAATGTGATGATCCTTATTACATTTTCTTGCTGTCAGAACGGTGCTTACGAGCGCGCTGCTGCCGAACACACGAGGACGAGCGAGCGCACGAAGTCACCAAGCTAGTGGCAGAAGCGGAGTTGAAGCCAGTGACGTTTGTCTGCACATTCACACACGACGTGCACACGAACAACCGACTCCTCGGCTCTGGCTTTTGCTCTGGCTCTGGCTCTGGCTCCTTTAAGTTTTTTCTCACGCTCAACAAAAACCGGCTGCGCGTTTACTACACGTTTACGAGTATTACCTGAGCTCGCCGGTGAGTTATTATGTGCGTTTGTGTGCTGATCGTCGTGGTAGTGGTGCTGATTGTGCGCACCGTGAGACTATGCCTACATATGCACATATAGTTTGCTAGTCAACGTGGCAGCCAACAACACTGATACTGCAAACCGTAAGGCACACAGGTAAGCGCGGTCTGTGGCTCAGTTTCCTACTGCTACTGCTGCTGCTGCTGCTAATACTGCTCGTAGTGGTTAGTACCAAGTTCCTTGCTTGCAGGCGCTCATTTAAATGCTTGAATAAGTTAGTTTATGAACCGTAAGTGGTTAGTTAGTCAGCGCTGGCGCTGTGGCTAACGCGTCTGCGAAACTGCATTCCCTGCGACGTTGATTTTTGTTTTTTGGTGTGTGAATTGTGATGAAATGTAGCGGCATTCCTCGGCTCGTCAGCGTTGTTGTTGAATGAATATGTGTATGTAAGTATGTATGTTGGAAGCGAAATTACTCTGCTTAGCCACTTTCCGGTAATCGACGAGTGGATGTGGGTGTGTAAAAGCATATGTGTGTGTATATGTGTGTGTGCTTGCAATAAATATACATATTACCCTCATTGTCAGTATTTTTATCACAATATCAGCGGGTTAATAAACATATATATGTATTTACAAATAAATATACATTTTAATATTTCCATTAATTTAAGTGACAGTTATAAATATGTATTAAATATATGTGTGTATACATACATATATGGAAATGGACAAGCATAAGGAAAGGGAAATCACTCAACTCAACTCAATATGATTTTCATTTTTATTAAATATATATACATATATACACATACACATGTATATAGTTATTTACATACGAGCATGTACATATGCATTATGTTAAACGCATATGTAAACTCCCCATTTAACTGTAACGTAGTGATTTATTGGATTGGGGAAAAAATACTATAAAGTAATTCATAAAAATTTAAACGGATGTCATATCGCGCTTTATATTGTATTGCATGTATGTATGTACACATTTATACGAAAATTAAATGGAATTAATAATACGAAACCATATTTATATATAAAAAAGGCTGCATTAAAAAATATGAAAGTGAAATTTTTGTATGAAATCTTTTGAATTTTATCATTAAAAAAGTAAAAAAAAAAATTCCCTAAAAAAGTTGTACAAACTAATCGCGTAAACACCCATGCACAATTGCTTCTTCTTCAAAGTTTGAATACTAAGTGAGTAAGTTTAATACTTTCATTTTTCAAAGTTGAGAATTCGATTGAAAACAATATTTGTACCTCAAAGATTTCAAAAATTCCTCATATTTAATAATTTTTATGCAATTTTGAATTTAATTAACTTTCCATAATTTTATTTTAAACTCACATAATTCGATGCCCCAAGGTAATATTTTATTAAAAATATGATTTATAAAATTTCAAGCAGTTCGCAGTCGTAGATGGTTGGTGGGTGTGCAGTAATGGCACTACGGTCTTGATATTTCGCTGGCTTGTTAATTTCCTTTGGGCTTTGTATATCCTTCAAAGCGTTTAAATATTACCCGAAGAGCTAGTTGCCAGTAGGATAGCTTAGGTTATGCTTGTTGGCTGTCACGCCATACATGCATCTGTTGGTCCTTTGCAATGCCAAAAGCTTTTTGCAAAGTTTCGTGGAGCCTTGATATATAATTTTGATACTTCATCAAGTCCTTTGAACTTCGACGCTTCTAGATATCTTAAAAGAGTTGTAGATAAGGTCGGACAGAAGCAGTCGCTGGAACACTGCGTCACACTCTTGCCTTATTCCCCACACTTTTTAGATATATCATCGTCACCAATGCCAATTCGGCTCGCCATACATGATACCAGTAAGTTGTGACCTACCATCAGACCAACAAACATCCTGCAAGCCTTTCGCGAACGCGTGAGCAAAAAATATGCGTGTATTCCTTCGGTGCTCTGGCACATGATCCTGATATTTTTGTGAGGTTTCCTGCAATTTTAGCTATCTCAGCTAGTGAAAACTTAATCCAGGAAGATATTGCAGTATTCCAGAAGCTTGAATGGTTGCTTGAGATCTAGCTCCACGCAATAGATTCCAGCACTCACTCAATCAGCTATTTTTGAACTGCGCGCGTAGGTGCACTTTACACTCTTTTAATGAAAACTTATTCCTAGATAAAGCATGGCTTATGTTCACCAATCCCCTACTTATCGAGCTATACCCGAAGTAAGGTTCTTGTAGAAAATGCCCCCGGCATAAGCCTACACCAAATTTGTGGAGACTTGCCTTTATGCCTATTAACTTTGACAAAGGTTTTGGCATTAGTAATTATCCTATGTCAATTCCAGCCATAACAGAGCATAGGGACTAAGGACTTCTGTGCAATTGAATTTTGTAGCTCTCTAAAACAGAATATCACTAAATGGCTAGCAAAGCAAAGAGAGAGAATCCCTTATCATTGAGAGTACGATAGTAGCTTTTTGTGGGAAGCTCGAGTGAAGTCGGCGGCATAAACAATGACCTCATTGCTAGTTCGTTTCTTTCAGAAGCGGTTTTTGAACATCGTTGAAAGGATACCCTCCTTTTAAGGTGTCTTACACCACATCAGTTGAATTATGAAGCCCTCTAACACAGATTTAAAGACATCAGGAAGAATGTTGCTGAAAGCTCTCTCGGAAAATGATCGCCCAGAGAAAACTGCGACATAGGCTTTTGCCTATTTTATACTCATCTTTCCATTGCTCGTTAGAGCAAAGGGAGTAAAGGCTTATGACCCTGAGCACCTCTGAAATAATCCTGGTGTCCTTCCCAGCTTGAATAATGAATACCACTTTATTTTTAGTGTAATATTTTATATTATTCTAATAAATAATAATAATAATAATAATAAATATTTTTAACTGTAAACTTTCTTTGTTTGATTCAATATAGCTAGTAGTTTTTCTATTGTTTTTACAATAAATTAATAAACGCTGACCTTTGTATATTTATAAAGAGAACATACGTATATTTTCCCAAAAAATAGAATTTTTTTTTGCATTTTCATTGATTGCAAGGCACAGCACAGCAGGCATGCAGCTTCCCTAAACCAAGCAAATTCACACACAAACAAACCCATACATACATATATTCTGATGCAGTTTTCTTTTGGGGTGTCGGGTTGTTAAGAAAACTTTCTTCTACACAATTCACACACAAATATCGACAGCTGCGCTTCAAAACATATCATAACTTGACATTCATACCTTCATACATACATACATACATATGTATTTATACACACACACACTCGATCGGGTGACTTAAGGAGGAGGGTAGGTAGTTTGCTCGAACTGTGGAACGATCACTTAGCTGGTTGGTTGGCTGCACATTTATGGGGGTTGTGTTTTGTTGCGAGGCGCATGAGAGTAGAGTAAGATTAAGATTTTGGCAGATCACATAAATGTTACACACATACATATGTTTATATAAAGGGATTCATGAAAACAAAAGCAACAATTTAAAAAAGTCATTATTAACGTTGGCTGAGAAGTCGGCCTGAGGTTGGCTGGATAGACGGTGGGTTGCAGCAGGCGAGACGAGCCAAGGCGAGGAACAGCTGTTGCAGTAATAATTAAAATTTGGCGTGGGAAAGTGTGAAGTTCTTGAGAATGTACCTTTAAATCATTTATTGATACTTTACTTCGAAAACCTCAAATATTTTTTTTTTGCACGAGGCGATTTTGTTCTTATCGCATTGGAAAGGCATTCGAGCACAAGCCAATTTTTGTTATTTAGAAAATGTTTTGGAAATTTTTTTCAGTTGTTATAGGACAGCTGCTGATATTTGTGCGAAATTTGAAAGATTTGAAAGAAATTCAAAGTATCTGCTGATGCGAGACTTTCCATTCTGAAAATTAAAAGTTTTGAATCAGTACTCATTTTTGAACTCGTTAGAATGAAGATAAGAGATTAAGAGCAAGCTTAAAAAATAGCAGCTCCAAACTTCTGGAATGAGTGGGTTCCAGAGTCTCTCCTTAATTGTAAGAATAGCTTGGCAGCACTGGAAAGCTCTGAAACTCAAAGAGTGAATAAAGTAGCAGATAACTTAACGAGCTGGCGGTTGAGTTTTCAAAAAGTCTTAATCTTTGCAATGTGACCAGGATATTGTGGTCGATATATGATAGAAGTATTATGAGCTGTCTTACAAGACACTTTCTAATGTGTAGGCACGCAGAGAGGCTGACTTGGAAGAGTAGGGTAAAGTCTTTAGGATCGGTAGCCTTCTGAGACTTCGGCGAAATAACTAGAGCAAAGATACTACGGTTATTCAAATTAGCCAACTGTTTGAAGTATGTTAAGCAGTTGCAAAGTGGCAAATCATATTTCAAGATATCTATGTTTATTAGTACCACAGCTGGTGTTAAAGACTAGGTCTTGGGGGATAAAACAAGATTAGAAAAAAAATGCAGAGCAAAAAGGCAGGCACATCCTGAGCTAAACGACGAGGCTGTGTTTCCCACATTCTACTTCAGATGAGTTTATAAATAAAGCATAAAATCATTCAATTAAGTCTCGAGAAAACCACACGCTCATTTAAACAGCACATCAAACGCCTCCGAAAGGATCACTAAATATAATTACATATACTAATACTCACGCAAACACATATGGGAGCGAGTAATTGGGAGGAGTATTTCCAAAAAAAGTTCCCATACGCAGTGAGTAGGTAGGCAACGTAAGTCATTTGCTTTACCTCTGAACTGTATTGAATTTTTTATTATGCTTCAATGCAGAAGCTAAAAATATCTTAAACACTACCAGAAGCAACAACAACAATAATGAAAACCACAAAAACTCAAAGCACAGATTAGCTAGCTGCCGGAGTTCCTTAGTAGGTTTACACGTGTACACACATTCATATTGCATTTCATTCGCTTCGAACGCGTCTCGTGAATGCGTCTGCCAAGCGGCAGCCGCAAGCACAAAGGGAGCCAAAATATGCACGTATGAAACGTGCCACGCAGTTCAAGCCTCACATGGCCCACAATTTGTGAGCGAAGGGCTGGATAAAGTCTGGCCGCACGGTTGTTTACGTTTTGAGGTTAAGGTTGCCGGTAATCATATGAAGGCAAAGAAGAGAAGAGGAAGACAGACGTTGAAGCACAGTAAAAAATAATCTTCGCATTTAATGCCGCAACTTCTTATTGATTTCATTCGCTGCGCTTATTTTGAACCTTCTCACACTTTTTCACGAAACAGCGAAGGGAGTTAAGGCGGCAGCTGAGGCGGGGAGCTCTAGCACCACTGTTTATTGAGATCTTCTAAACGGCGGCGTATATGTATGTATGTTTGCATGTTTGTTTGTCAGTGCGAGTGCGTGTGCGTGGCGCTGTGCGTGAGGAATTACATTTGCTTGAATCCTTTGCATTCATTTTTTATTCTTTTATTTTGTTTTTGTGTAATGTGTAAATCGTGCGTTTAACATTTGCAAATGAGAAATGAAAAAGTGAGTTAAGCGTTATTAAATACATACACATAGGTATACATATATATACATATGTAACAAGGATTGTAAGCATATTAACGCCACCTGTGAAAAGGTTCTGCGGTTAAGAGTTGCTTAGCAACTATGAAGGTCATCACCACAAGCCTAAAATTATCAATCAATCAATATCTAGATCCTTTGTCCACTAGGGTCCGAGTTTCGAAGAAGTTAAATCTCAAAACATTGACTTTTGGTTGTGTTACTAATTTTTATTTATTTTAAAACTTTAATTGAATTAAAAATTTCAAAATTTGACAACCATTAAAGAAGTTTGCAAGCTTCTATCCAGTATCGAGACTTTCTGCTCTCACACTCAGGATCCCTCAGTATATTCAAAACACTCCCATCAATTTTCGAAATGAAATCGTGAGAAATTTCTAACATCTGTTTTGAATGCAGTGATAAAAAGGATCAACAAAAGGACAGAGTGGACCTCAAAGCGCTAATAACTTCTGCTTAGCGATTCGTGCAACCAAATTAATTGACATCAACAACAACTGACACAACTTAATAACGTCATATTACAAAAAAAAAAAACAAAAAATTATAGGTTCATAATATAAATTATAGCACACAACACACATACATCGGACCGCCGCATACCTTACTTTTCCTTGCCATCATATTGCGCTAAGCATTTCGCGTCCACATCTAAGTCCTGCACGTCGAAAGCGTGGTTCTCCGTACCTCAACTTCGTCGCAACAAAATTCCCATGCATGTCAAGTTGCATAGCCACCCCATTAGCGCGGACTCACAACCACACACACACATATATCGTACGTAAGCGGGAGCACACCTACTCACACGGGGGTTGTTTACATGCCACGGTTTAGTGTCTTTGTTGTTTGTCTAATTTCAATATTTAAATTTTTTTCTCAGTCAGCACTTGTCCATGCATATCGCGCTCGCTGCGTCCTCCACTCCTCCTTAGGTGTGCGTGTACGTGTTTTTGTATGTGCCTCGCTCCTGAATGCCGATGCAACCGCACACCCTTGTAATTCCTTCACACTGCTTTACTTCCTTTACTTCCTTACACATACATTTCCGTTGCTTCCTGTGGCCTGCGGCCTTCTTTGTTTTATTTTAAAATACAACAATTTTATTACTGTTTGTTATTGTTTGTGTATGTCATATTCGTTGTGGACGAGGACAATTTTTCCCTTTTGCACGTGAACTTGGTCGCTGTAAGCCCTCACAATGAAGTTTACATGGCACATCTGTGCGCTTGTCATCCATAGTTATGCCTTGAGCTGAGTCGAGCTGCGGCCCTCAGGTGAGCGTGAGAATAAGTTTTTTGTGGGAAACTTTACACAAATGTACGAACGTGGGCATAAATAAATGCATTTGGTTGAGTTCAGCGCTCCATTGTTGTTGTTTTCCCTTAATTTTTATGAAAATTTTTGATTTCTTCTTTGGCCCTGAGTTGAATTGTTGAATAAAGAAAAATAAGTACAGTTTTAGCATGAATTTTAATCTTTTTGTCGATATTTATAGAATAAAAATGGGGATTTCGGATATGTGTTGTTCTAAGGGGAAGAAGTTCCATCCTGATTCTTGCAAACACAAGGTTGTCATTGGAAGTGCAGAGGCCATTGCCCATTGCTTTTCCCCAAGCTTAGAGAGAACTGGACACGGGAAAGGCACATCTATTTAGGAGTAGATTACAAGAAGTAGACTTGTGTGACTACTTGGTACTGTCATAAGAGCGTCATTCGTCCAATAGCTTTGCAACTATTATTAGATCTCTCGCTTACAGCCATTTCCATCCACTAGGTATTTTGGCCAACTCAGTCGCTTTAAGCAAAATTAAATTGACGAAATTGCAATTGACAGACAACTCAAAGAAGCAGAGATACAAACATCCAGAGTTGATATCGAATCTGCTCAACCCTTTATATCTCCTTATGAAAATACGGGCCCCGTCATATAAGGTTTAGACAGAGGATGATACACCGGTTACTGAAACAACAGTAACACATAAAATCCTTAAAAGCTTTTACTATCACGACAGACACGTCACTTCTCTCTGCCTCTCCTTTCTACTGCGCCACCAATAAGGAGTCCATTCAAAAGATTTCAGTCGCAATCTATTTCCACCAAACAACAACAAATGTAGCCCATTATTGTTGGCGTTGAAGGCGAGTAACCGTCATTTTTCCTTAATAAGAGATAAAGTCAATTTGGCTGCAGCTGCTTTATGGCATGTGCGCGCTCTGCGCCAATGTTTGTGTATCGGATTTTCATTACATGCCGTTTGCAGCACGTTTCTTCAACATCTTGGCGCATGCCAAACGCCGTCTTGCAATCAGCTGGCGGGTCTTGTTGTTTTTCTTAATATTCGACAATACTGGTTAATTCAACAATGGTGACTGGATTCTGTAATTGCGCTCATAGACAGACAGACCACTGAATATGTGTGTACGTCTTTTGGGAGTTATACCTACATATGCATGTATGTACATATGGTACATGCAACTCTAATGGTCATGGCTAATTACTTTATATACATATGTACATACATATGTATGCATACACGTATGTATGGAGCCATTGCGTAATTTAGTGTGTACCTTGATTGCCGATACCCTCTTAATAGGTTTTGATCTCTCATTTTCGGATCCTTTAATATCCGTTAAATGAAAAAAGTCAAGGTAAAAAGACAAATGGCAACTGTGTCTGAATAGAAATGCACTAAAATGTATGAATCTAGGCCATTTGTTACTGTGCTGAAAGCGCGGGTAGTGCCAACTGATTTTCTGGTGGAGTGGGTGCCGGTGCTTTCTCGCGTAGCCCTCCATTGGAACTATCAAAGCAATAAAATCTCTAGTTTCGATAACGATATACTCTAAAATTGTACTGGACTGTGACAGATCTCTTCTCTTGGACCTATGGTCACGGAGACATAGAGGGCAGTGCACGGTAAACGAACCTTCTAGAAAAGGTACGTCCAAGCATATTATTCCGGGTAAAACACTCATTAGTGGCATGCCAGCCACATGCTAACTGATACTAAAGATATGTATGTTCAAGTCTACTCAAAGTTGAGCGAAATCGGACGCGAGAAGATCGAAGGACTTTTTTTTTTTTTGAAAAAGGGTCACATTGTATGGATATTTGGGATCTTGACGGTACATTCCCTTATAGGATGGCATACAAAAAGACCAGGGGTATCTTTCAGAAGCTGTTGCAGGAATGAGTAAGCTACCTAAAAAAATTAATTTATAAAGGGGTCTAAGTGGATGGAAAAGGAGCCGTAGGGTCAGAGTAAATTTGTCGGGGTATCGCAATGGATCTATTGTGATCCAAGTGTGCCGATGCTCGCATATTCTACCTAACCTATTGTAGTGAATTAAGTCAAATAAATTAATGAAACGCTGTGAGTGTAGGTATATACATACATACATATGTATGTACATATCTACATATTTAAAAAAATACTGATAGTGCATAGATATTGAATAGTGATTTTATTTTTAACAACAAGCAATTGAAAATATGATGCATGCCCCTAATATGGTTGCAGCATGAAATGCATTCATGTGGTTAGTTACATACCCACATCAATGTGTATGTGTATATGCATGTGAATATATTCACTGCGGCATAAAAATCTCTGTGAATGAGTTTTCTTTCAACATATGTACTCGTATGTACATATGTATTTGCAACATTCTTAGCTGCCGAATTTCAAATTTATTATTAACAAATTTCTTTACGGTGGAGTAGTGCACACAGCAGAACTTCAGGTCTAAAATTAAGCATAGAAAAATTCCACATTCGCATACAAACTGCAATTCAAAAATGATAGCGTAATTGCATCTTTCTTTCGTGTTCATTTTTCGTGTGCTGTAGTATTGCCATACCGTAATTATAAAGTTCGAACCAGTGCGATTTCCCTTCAATTTAATGTTAATTTCAAGAGAAAATCTGTAACATTTTATATAAAACAGCAAGAAGTAACAACATACATATTGAATGCAACGCTTTTAATTAGATTTGCTGTATTTTTCTTTTATGCATCCTCGTATATATATAAGTTGATTATTTCTTTTAATTTATGGTGATTAATTCACGCTTGGCAATGCTGTTGCTGTCATTGCTGAAAATCCAAAACAAATGCACTACGACGTTGACGTTGGCTGCGCTGCGAAAGTCGCTCACTGGAGTGGAGTGAGAGCGCACAACGTGTAAATTTCACATTTTCTTTACTCGCTCACCTTCGTACCTGCTTTCGCATGTGTGTCACGTATTCGTCACTGGAATTTGGTCGACCGGTTGTCTCTCTCTGATAAATACACAGTCACTGCAGCTGGTATATTTTTGCTGGAGTCGTTTCAGTGCGCGTTCGAATTTTGTTGACACAAATTGACATACAAAAGTAGCAAAGTGGAATATACGAAAAGGGCACAACGAATTGCGGAAAAAAATCATAAAACATAAAGGAAGAAAAATAGGTGTGACAGCGCGTAGTGAAAAATACATAATAACTGTGTAAAATTGTGCGAAATTTATAATAAATATATTGTGTTGTTAAAGCGCGTTGAAATTGTGTTAGAAACGCGAGCAAAAATCGCAGCATGCAGAGTCCGAGAACAAATGTAGTCAATGGAGCAATACAGTCGCTGCCTAGTACATTGGCTCAACTTGCGCTAAGGGATAAACAGCCTCCGCCGCAATTGCCACAGACACAGCCGCCTTGTGTGCCCAACAAGAGTCATCTTGTGGAAGGTGGCTCCTCGACCACCAATGGTGGTGGTGGTGTTGGATTGGCTGCCAGCGGCGCTGCCGATTCGAATAAAGTGACCACCGAACTGCAGGAAAAGGAAAACCAAAATCAATTACAGCAGAAGCAGAAGCCGCCACTGCCTGTACGCAACAAACCAATGGAAATAGCGGGTTATGTTGGTTTCGCTAATCTGCCAAATCAAGTGTATCGCAAAGCGGTGAAACGAGGCTTTGAGTTTACGTTGATGGTTGTGGGTGCTAGTGGTTTAGGCAAATCGACGTTAATAAACTCAATGTTCTTATCCGACATTTATAATTCGGAACAGTATCCTGGTCCGTCATTGCGTCGCAAGAAGACTGTTGCCGTAGAGGCTACCAAGGTGCTGCTCAAAGAAAATGGCGTAAATTTAACGCTCACTGTGGTGGACACACCTGGTTTTGGTGACGCCGTCGACAATACAAATTGCTGGGTGCCAATACTTGAGTATGTTGATAGCAAATACGAAGAATACTTGACTGCTGAGTCACGCGTTTACCGCAAACAGATTCCAGATAATCGCGTGCATTGCTGTTTGTATTTTATTGCGCCATCTGGACATGGTTTGCGACCATTAGACATCGCTTGCATGCAAAGTCTCTCCGACAAGGTGAATCTAGTACCCATCATCTCCAAAGCAGACACAATGACACCCGACGAGGTGCATCTATTCAAAAAACAGATACTCAATGAAATTGCACAACACAAAATCAAAATTTACGATTTTCCACCAACAATGGAAGATGATGCAGAAGATTCCAAGACCACACAGAATTTACGAGTACGCGTACCATTCGCTGTCGTCGGTGCCAATTCCATAATCGAAATGGACGGCAAAAAGGTACGTGGTCGCCGCTATCCATGGGGTTTGGTTGAAGTGGAAAATCTAGGTCACTGCGACTTCATTGCGCTTCGCAACATGGTCATACGCACACATTTACAGGATTTGAAGGATGTCACCAACAACGTCCACTACGAAAATTATCGTTGTCGCAAATTGTCAGAACTTGGTCTAGTCGATGGCAAGGCACGTTTATCCAATAAGAACCCCTTGACACAAATGGAGGAAGAAAAACGCGAGCATGAGCTGAAGATGAAAAAAATGGAGGCCGAAATGGAACAGGTCTTCGATATGAAAGTTAAAGAGAAAATGCAGAAACTTAAAGATTCCGAATTAGAGTTAGCGCGACGACATGAAGAACGTAAGAAAGCATTGGAATTGCAAGTGCGTGAGCTGGAGGAGAAGCGTCGTGAATTCGAACGAGAGAAGAAGGAGTGGGAGGAAGCTAATCATATCACACTCGAGGAATTGAAACGACGCAGTCTTGGCGCGAATAGTAGCAGCGATAATGTTGATGGCAAGAAGGAGAAAAAGAAGAAAGGACTGTTCTAAATTTGGAAGCATTAATCCTAGTAACAGTATTTGAGTAACTAAAAACACAAAGATGCAAAGAAATAATTAATGAAAAAAAAATAAACGAAATCAAAGCACAGCAAAGCATAGAAAGACGAGAAGTAGTAGGCCGCTATGAAAGCAATGAGATAACGACGAAGGTAATATAATGACGATTATGACGAATTGTGTTAAGTAAAGAAATACCTAAAATTGTATTTAAAATACTACATTAAACAAAAAAGCAAGCAACCGAAACAATACACACACACACACATCCCATAAAGCGATTCCCCAAGTTTTCCCCTTCAGCTAAAACACGAGTAATGTTCATGCTCTCCTTGCATTAATTATAACACTATTACCTACTATACATACTTATAAATATAATAAAAATAAATATATATAATAAAGTCTTCTTTAGTTTAAAATTTGTAGTATTTTTCACAAACATATTTTTGGATTTTATAGGCAGAGAAATTACAGAGGCACCGCTGTTGCTGTTGGTTAGTTATTTTCCCAGGATCATATACATATGTATGTGTTTTTTTTATATACATATGCTATTGCACCCAAAGTAGCCAGGATGAGTGCGTGTGTATGCTGTATTCACATGTTAATTAGTTCACATTCTTCTCTTATTGATAAATTTTGTTTATTGAACGTTGGTCATAATTGATATGGACCACATGACGCATACACGTATGCAGTGCGCTGTTGATGTCGCTTCCTACCCTACCTTAGCGGCCATTCATTAGCGGAGTGACGCGACTAGCGCTATTTGTATTCAAAAACATACAAACAATTGTACATATGTATGTATGTATGTATGTATGTATGTGTCAGTTTGTGGTGGATCACAGCGTGCGTAGGAGTGCGATGCATCTAATTTTGAGGTGATAATTAGTGGTATGCTAAGCTATTGGGCCACATAACGCCTTAAAGATGCTCTTGATTACGTAGATATGTATGGTTGCTCGCGTGCCATAAACCGAAGGCTTTCAGTTTCCGACGTTTAAGAGTAGACAATGGGCATTCGACTGAGGTGTGGAAGAAAAATGCATACAAAGAAACAATAAACAATTCTCAGTGGTCCGGTTCTTTGTGAGGTTAAATGCATGTATGTAAATACATACATATATGAATTTCTGGCACCTCCGTGCGCTGCTATGGATACTTTTTATCAATACAATTCCAATATTATTTCTTTCTATTATTTACTTTATATTTACTCTTCATTCTATATTTTCATATTAAAATACGCAAGTCCGTTAAATTCAATGGGTTTTATCAGCATTTTGCAATGCGGAACCGGAAGTGGGAAGAAAATTGTAAGTGCTTATAGTAATTCTTAAAATATGAAATGCCATGAGAAAGCTAAGCTTTCCTCAGAGAAAGTAACATTATCGAAAAAAAAAATTAATAAAACATTGCTAAATTTTGCTGCGAAAGCAATGAACACTCCAACCATATTTGGCCTGACGACTTAATTTAAAAAATATATACAGTTCAATAACTGAGCGAAAAGTACAAACAAAATGGTTTTCGGGGCAATTAAACTTCAATACGATAAGCGATACATGCATATACAGTATTGATCGAAATAATAGCAACAAATTTCAACGTTTCTTAGTAATACTGGTTTAAAACTAATTGGCTCCGAAAACTGCTTTATGTGCATCCCTCGATCGTTTAAACCCGTTACGCCGAAAGAAAACCTGAAATTATGCCAAAACATATACGAAATAAGAGATGTGCACGTTTTTTGGGCAATCAAAAATAATTTCAAGTTTCCAAAGTTAGGCAAAAAAATTTAAACTAATTATTGTGTCCAGTGAATGCTAATTTGTATTGAAAGAAAAAACAAACTATTAAAGAAATGAGGTGAGAATTTTAAGTCATAATTTTAGAAACTATATAATACTGATTTCTCATTAAGGAATTTTAATCCAGTTCTAAGCATTTTAATGCTATGTTATCTGAATAGTTTGTCACAACTTTAAGTCATATCTCTGTTGTTGTGTTTTATTTTCACTACTACTTTTATGAACACTACTGTATAAGTGTGAACTTTTATTTCATGTACATATGTATGCAAGCATTCAAATAAAAAGTTGGTGTTCCATATGCACACATACCAACATATCAAGTCAGTGCACATATGGAGTGACACATGGGCATATGTGGAGAAGTCGCGTCTCCGCTACTGTTGACTCTGCTGTCACCCATCCAGGCCGATTCCAATAAAACACATTTCCATTTATAGAGGTTACTTAGAAATTGTTTAGCGGTTTCGTTAAATATTTTGCACCGACAACGCGTCCACGCCGATCAATGAACGTAGTATATACTTGCATGTGTGTATGTATGTATGTATGTGTATTCATAGCTCAGTTATATTTGAAGTGTATGGCCACAGTGTTTTCAAACTAACGACCACGTAGAGAAGAGAGAGGGGCTTATGGGGCGACAGACCGCCAAACAGTGTCGATCGAACGGTTGATTGGATGGCTGGAATTCACAAACTGGCGTTCATGTACGATAGTGAGACGCTGGTGGGAGTAGCAGACATGTGTACTTATGAGTGAGTATGTAAACGTTAAAGTGCAAATATGAATCTTTGCTTTGGAGTATGACTCAAACTTATTAAGAAAACAACATTCATACAAACGTAAGCATTCTCGAATAAAAACTTATTCACTTGCATGCATACATATGTATGCGCATAAAACAATAAAATGCAAATATGTGTATGTATGTATGTATGTAGTGATATAGTAAAGCAAAGACGTGGTGCGACGTCAAGTGGCGAAAATTCGAGTGGAGCGCTAAATTTAGAAGCCACAAGCCCCGTTGAGAACTCATACATATGTATATATGCATATATATATGTACATATGTATATAGGTAACGCTTTACAAACTCAACCTCCGATCGACTGATGGACATTTATAATTATGTTAAAATTTAACGATTTAATTTATACCGTCATCCACATTTTCTACTGGGCCATCTTTAATTTTAAGTATTTATACTTATATAACGTACATACATACATATGTACTTATTAGCTGATATGCCCCTTTTGAAAGGAGCGAGACTTCTTAATGTTAACGTTCTGCCTACTTGAGCGTGTGCATTATAGGGAAACGCACGCAACCGAACCGTCCACGCTGCCCTCCACCTCCACCACATACCACCATGGCCAGTACAAGCACTCCGGACGCCCGCCGAACGCTCGTTCAAACCCAAAACATTTGTAAAATGCATTTCGAAAACATTTTTATTTTATTGCCATACCCGAGTGCACTATGTGCCTTTGTTTTTGTTCTTGTCGAATACCCCATCGAGCAAATGCTGCTGATAAGCCATTGGGGTAAAATGTTTATATACATGTATGTATGTATGTATGTACGTATGTATGCAAGTATAAACAAAGTCGAAAAGAAGCATGAAAAAATAAAACTAAACGCTACAATTGAATATACACGTAGTAAAGCAACAACAGTATATCAGAAATTATTGGGTCGCGAACGCCAAGGCATGCACGCCTAAAAACACACACTTGTATATATGTATGTATGGTATGTACATTCACAGCTAAGCGCACATATTTATTTATTTACATGTTCATACTATGTTTGATCGCATACTTGCTATATACATAGTATATTTTATACATACATACATGTACATATGTATGTACATATATACATATGTATGTATGTACATATGTTCTTGCAATACTCGAAAAAACGCTAAACAAAAATAAAAAGACCATCGAATTATTGCCGAAATATTGAAAAGGCATTTAAGTTCGTTTCAAATTTCTTTTTTTTTTTGGATTTGCAATTGTATTTATACATATGTATTTACATATATAGGTTGAATATTATAGCAAATGTTTTCTTACATGGTGTTAATATTAGTAGGAATTAATTAATTTATTTGATTTTAAATTTAAATTTAAATTCAAAATCTTTTTTTTGTCTGGCAATGCTTCGTCGACGGACCGAAGCGATCTTGCTGCCGTTGATGTTGAAATGTTTATGTTGTCGTCTCTCGCTTTCGCTACTCTCTTCCTTTTCCGCTCTTTGTGTATACATGCATTTGTTCATCATACGTACATACATACATATTTTCGGTTTTTGTTTTTATTCGCTCAACTGGCGATGACTAATAGTTAAGAGATGCTAGGGAATCACCTTACCAGCAATAAAAACGAGTTATTAATGAAAGTGATAATGCTATGCGTAAAGGTGTTGAGTTATCAAAAGGAATTAAATAGTGAAGCAAGTTTGTTTTAAATTAGGTTCTATTAAGGCATTGCAAGCTAACAACGCACTGGAGCAGACGACCTTCTGGTTGGACTAAGCAAGTGTGCTTAAAACGCTGTTCCATAGTACCCTTGTACCGTTGTGTGCTCACGGAAACTGAAAACGGCTTGCAACATGGCTGATTTACCTTCCATCTTTATGTTAAGGTGATTGGTATTTAGTCGTTTCCGTTAATATTAAAAACAGTAACTTTAATTCGGATTATGAGGAGCCGGTCGTCTACCGGGATAAACGATAGTGCACGGCAATACAATTACCAAAGTTGGGCTCCTTGATATGACTTCTGTAATGAAGGTTCCATTAACTTATTCTCTTTCGTCCTTGTCCCGTCCAGTGGCCAATGTAAGCATTAACATTTCTGAAAACAACAGCCAGCTGCCAGTGACCTTTTGTTAACATGTCTGCCATTGTCATCATCGTAATTGGAAATTCTCATCCGAGACTGGGATTTCTGTGTCATGTGGCGGATCCTAAATATGGCGCGCAATCTAGCGAGCCGCTTGTTAGATTGCAACGAAACTTTAAACCGAATGTTTTGGTGTGGTTCCACTGAAGATTGTTTCTTTTTTGCCACGATCCTGGGCTCCACACAGGTTGATGATCACATCTCGCTCCAGAGTGAGCAATGGGGACGCAAGGGTATGAATTTAGTATAGCCTCGAGTATATACATATCTGTATCGGAAGCAAGATCACACCATATTACGACTCAATTAGCAGATCAACAAGTTTTCGGGACATTCTTTTGAATTTACCATCAAATTAAATTTGTCATGTAATTGACAAAATATCTTGCAATACGTGCGAATGCACCTCGGCTTGACAATTGAACGGCACTTAAAAAATAAATCGCACAGCTGATCGAAATGTCAAAGCTCTTCAAGCCACAATAAAAGGATAATTATAAGCAAGGATTTTCGTAACGTTTTATTGACAAGAATTTTCGAAAGTAATTGAATACTTTGCTGCATGCAACAGCCAGTGAAGAATGTAAAGTGACCTACATAACAGTAGATACGTAGTACATATGTATGTATGTATGTATTGGCAAAGTGATTTTTGGTTTGATTGCCGCCACTGGTTGTGATTATCCCTGGATTTTGCATTCTTTTGTGGCTTATTTAGTATTTAACAAGCTTGCGAGGCACGCATAAGTGTATCTGTGCGAAATATGTTTTCATGGCCATTTTTTATAAGTGAATTTGTATGCTTTTGATTTTTTGACACTTTAACCATTGAACGAGCGGCTTGCATTTTGTGGCTGCCAACCAATGAGTGAACGTACTGACCACAAAAGCATTTAGTTCCAAATATGGCAGCTATATATGTTTGTAACTGTACCTATGTATTGTGAATACTGTCAACTCAGCTCTTTTGTATCAGTAATAAATCCAAGTGAGATTGATGAAGACTTGCGAAATTACATATGTATGCACATACCATACAGCATATAAATAAGCCCAGAAGGTCGCAAATCACTTCTCCACATATGCGTATACGTACATAGATTTTTCTTAAAATTTTCCCATCACATCCTCGTGTGAGCCCTTCCAGCAATCAGTGGTCATCAGCAACTGTTGTCCTTTATTCACTTTGCTTGACAGGCAAGCAGATAACAGCGACGCCATCGACGATCACTTTAAAGTGCCAATTTAATAATAACAGTTGCTAATGAATTGTAATTGTAATTGCGGGCCGTCTTTGGGCGTCCTGCTGAGACCGGCCATTTCAAGTGACCGACTAAGGATGTGAGTAGAAATTTAAAATTCTTGATTCCTTAAATTTAAAAGTCTTTTTTTTCTGTAATGAAGGAAACTCTAATTACTCGTATGTCCCATTGCCTACTAAAATCCCTTTTAGTAAATTCACTATAAGTGATATTTCAAATATCTTATGATCTTATTTTCCCCCTGCTTCCCTATTAAATATTCCTTCAATTAAAAAAATAAAATTCTCAAGAAGTTATTAATAATTAACGCTTTGTTCTCAACTCTACCAAGAATGTCAACGCGACGTGTTTATTTTTAAAATAAATATTGTATTTATGTAAATATCAATAGTTGACAGTCACCCCTCGCCTCTGCTGCTCCTATTCACCCCTCATAATGCTCATTTCCGCTTCTGAGTTCACTAGATGTTGATGATGTGTATGTGGTTGGCTGTGTGCGCCAACTTGTTGATCCTGGCGTGCGAGTTGAGGTAGGATACCAAGGATATTTATACATGAGTGCATTTTTTTTTGCTTCTTCTGAACCTTTAATTTGCTGCCTAATTTTTCTTGGCCTCTTGGCTCTGCTCTTTGAATTCCACAAATGTCAATGCAGTGGGGCTCCTTAAGAAAAATCTCACACATTTTAGGCTGTGAAAAGTTGGGGGCACAGTTGAGTGAACTGGAAGTGGGTGAGTGAGGGCACCGAAAATAAGGTTAAAGTGGTTTTATGGATCTTCTTTAAAGTTCAGTAGACAAACAGACAGACAGATAGTATAGACGAAGGCACAAATGCAAATTTAGATTTCATAGTGACCGAACTTAAGTTTCCAGCTGAAGCCCAGCATAGTTCCTGGAGTGTATTGCCTACTATGTTGGTGGTGGCCGTTATTTAAAGGCAGACGTATGCTGTGGAGTTTTGTCTAATCATTTCGTCGTGATCTTTAATTTTTTTATAGCTCGTCTGCAATTTCTTCGTCCGTTCTATAGTTAAGAAAGAAATATAACAAAACAGTTGCAAAGTTTTCGTGTCACTAACTTATCGAGTCTCGGTTAGTCTTCCCGTAATCTGAAATACATGTGTATGTATGTATAGCGTGGGAACCTTAGCCATTGCATTTTGTTTATTATTCTATATTAATTAATGTGCTAAAAATTTAAGAAGTTTTCGCTCTTAGTGCTTAGTAAAGCACAGCGAAATACATACACACATTCATATACCAATGTATGTACTTATGTTTGCCTATATCTACAATGTACATACCTATACATAAGGCCTACAACGCAATATCCAGATAAGAATTTCATTGCAGATAAGATGGGCTATTTTTATTTGGTTCTCATGATGATTAGCTTGGGAATCAAGACTTGTTCGTCGCATACACATATGTATAAATAAAATCCATATAGATAAGAGCACGCATAAAAAACATTATAAAGTATAAAGTATAAAGTAAAAAATCAAAAGACAACAACAGCAAAGGCAGAATGAGCAAATTTTAGATGAAAGACTTTTGTGTGAATATGAAATACAAAAAAAAAAAAATTGCGCTGACAAGGAAAGTAACACCTCCAAAAGCCATAAAAAGCAAACATTGTACACTAACATACATACACATACTTATTAACATAAATGTACATGTCGAAATGAACGCTCCTGCAGGAGATTGAGAGAATGAGCGCCTTCAGGACACCTGTTAATGTTAATGAAAATATGAACTGCAGAAATGAAATGAGTTGGCATACAAACGGACAACATGCCTACACACATACATACATACATACATATGTACATTTGTGTGCTGTGCACAATTCAACTGGCTAAATAATGTGGGAAAAATTGGAGAGCAGCGTACAAAAACAACAAAGCGTTTGAGTGGGGAGTAGAGAACACGAAGACATGCAAAATATTCCCAGGAACTCTAAAGAAATTAAATACAAAAATACACACAAACATACATACGAACATTCACACAATAACTTATGATCAATGCGAACGGTTTAAGTTCTTGTGATCGATATTTAAAAAAATATTGTAAATAAGAAAAAATTCCCACAGTAATGACTGATAATGAAACAGGTAGATCTTAATGCATTCAAACATATGTACGTGTATGTATGGATATATGTACATATGAGCAAAGGGATGCGGTACAAAATCATAACTGTTAACGCAGCGGTTTTTCTTTTCGAAATGAAACGGTATTGTACCATAATTTTAACCAAAATAAAAAAAATAACTGGGAAATTCAAATATCACTCCTGCAATGATTTGAGGCTATTTACATACATACATACATACATATGTAAGTATAAAAACGGATATCTGATCGCACACTTTCAGCATGTGAGTAGCTGCATTCAAGAAATCAAGTGGTTTTCGTTATTAATTGATGGTTTGTTTGTATGTAGATTTGATTTCAAACGATGCACTTCGTATAGATATGACGAGGGAGTTAAAAGTAAACCCTAAGACCCATTGCGTTGCCACAAAAACTTGTCCGTTAGGCTTCTTTATCCAATCAAATCGCTTCTCTAATGGACCTCATTAGATGCCTCCTCCTCATCATCCTTGCAGCTGCTGCAGTCCAACGGGACAGACTGTCAATAAAAAGTATTATTTGAGCATTTTGAGGCGTTTGCTCGAAAACATCCGTCATAAGCGGTCATGGCGATAATACGCCATCGCACCGAGCTGTAGTTGTGAACGATTTTAAGACCAAAAACTCTTTCAATACCATCGATTAACAACCGTATTCACCGGATGTGGCCCCACGCGAAATATTTTCTTGTTCAAAACTCAAGAACCCGCTTCGACTCGATTGAGGCCGTAAAAGAAAATTCGCAGGGGGAACTGAGGTCGACAAATTTCAATAGCTGCTGCACACAGGCTGGATGACAGATCGCGCTCAATTTTGGCATAGTAATTAAGGACAGTGCTACCAACTTAACAAAAAAAAAAGTACTGAAGTACAGTTTAAATGACAATTTCCGGAAACTTTCTGGTCTTAATGTATTTCTTTGATTTCCTATTAAGAACAACATATCTGGTGATCTCTTTTATCCCATGGAAGAAAGTTTTATCAGAATTACTCTCAGGTGGGTTTTACATTAAATTTTTGATCAGTGTTATATAATTGCAAGAGGGTGTTTTTTTATGAGAACATTTTTCACATAATACTAATATGTTTTGAAAAAGTTTTTTGTTCCTTTTTAACAGCTGCAAATATTTCTAAACGGTCATGGATTGTTTGGTTAGATAACAAAGTCTTTGATTTTTAAGGTAAAAACGAGAAATAAGTTTATGTAACTAATTTAAAAAAAAAAACCGCTGAATTATGAAGTAATTACTAAACCATATGACTACTGTTTGAGCCAAACGGTTCTGTTTTATTAAACCAACTGTGTGCGGTTTACCTAAATAATTTCGAAGTTTTGAGTGGGCTTATTATATAGAATGAATCATTTATCAGCGTTAAAAAGTATTTGAAACCGTCACTTTCGATTAAAAATTATTAACATACAAACATATGAATATGCATAGTAGTGCAAAGCCTTTTATTTATTACTTGAGTACATATTTATATTCTATGAACATATGTACATATGTACATACTTCTATGTATATAATCGTACGCGTCAGTAAATCAGATCACTTAATTTTTTTCAATTATCCAATGTCCAACTGTGTGTTCCGTCTCAGCTACATACATACAAACATACATGCAGTAGCGTATATGTACAACCACATTTCGCTTATTTATGATTTTTAGGAAAAAAACACCAGGCAGCATAGAACAGTTGTTGACAGCCTTGGGAAAGTCCACAGTTGATCATTCATAACAGTAAGTATGTATATGTATATAAGTATGCGGGTACATTGTCATGTATTTATAAATAAATTACATATATGTACATATGTATGTTCGTAGAGCTTGGGGAGTTATACACAATTAGAATATTCGGAATATTTATGCTAATTATATTTGAAGCCAATCCGTTCTACATACGTCTCGATTTCTCAAAAACAATTCGGAGTGAAGTTTCTGTTGAAGACGAACTTTTTTTTCAAATAGACGACATTTGGTAATCTAAATTTTAATTAAATATTGTTCGGCTAATAGATAGACGAATAAATCTTTTGGAAGACTCTAGTAATTTTTATTGGTCTCAGAAGATTCAAACCGCCGAAATTGAATTCACCGCCAAGGAATGGTACATAACAGTATCATGACCGACGTATTCTTAAAAGTAGAAACTTTTTTAACTATCACCACTTATTATTTATAAATGAAGAATAAAATTATCCTTTTTGTTTTCCAAATAAAGAAGCAAAATCCATTGCAAAAGATTCTTTTCCACAGATACTAGTGCCGAATGAGTAAATTCTTCTTCTTTACCATTTACACGTTTATAGCCGAGGTAATGACAACACACCGTTTACACCTCCTTCACCTCCTTTCGCTGTTTGGCGCTAATTGGAAATACCAAGTACAGCTGGATCATTCTGAACTGACTTATAAATGAAGAGGAGCCGTTTCTCTTTTTCTGCTTCCACCGTAGGGTATTGCATAGAAAACGCCATATATCTCATCGCACAGCTCATCGTTCCATCGGCTGCGGTATTCGCCGTTGCCCAATGCGCAGAGCAGCACAAATCTTACGCAAAACCTTTTTCACGAAAACTTCTAACGCTGACTAAGCAGATGTCATTATATTACCGTCGCGAATGCCATGGCTGCTTGCTTGATCATAGGAGATATTTCGTCTTTCCATCGTTCGATACCAGATACATACACTTCGCTTCCTTATCCAGTCTGGGGTAAGCAGAACTCAAGGCGTCAATATCATCGGCTTGCGAATGAGTAACTGGATTAACTTAATCTTACTGTGTTTTTGTGACACTGGTCAAGCGGTATTCTCCGTTTGGAAAGCTTAGCTTAGGTATCGGGCTTGGCACCCCTGAAAATGCCTTGGTAGTTACACGTATGTACAAATTCATTAGTAGTTATGTACCATATGTGCATACGAGTATGTTACTAGTCGCAAAACAAGTTATGAATGAATTCATTGCCGCATGCTCATTCAACGCTTTTATTGCGCTATTATTAGTTTTTTTTAAGATAATTTGTTTTTTTTTTTCATTTTGTATAACTAAGCATAATTTTGTGCTGTTGTCTTTGTTGTTGTTGTCTGTAATGTTGGAAAGCGAACAGATTATGGAAGGAAAAGTGTGGCAAGTGGCTTTTTGTTGTTCGTCAGCAGTTTTTACCCGGCAATTGCACTCTCGACGTCACTCAGTCAATTGGTCGCATGAACACACATACACAGACATACATACATAGAGAAGTGGGGAGGATGCACCACCACGTCCGCCTCTGCCTTCCGCTATTCTTTTATTCATGCATCTTATGCTCTTCTATTCACTCTTGTTCGTGTCACTGACTGACTGACATAACTGTTCACGGCTGCATTGCATCAAGCAGCCAATTCAGTCTTAATTCAGAGCAGTCAACTTGGAACCTTGGGGCTCTTTAAACATACTCGTACATACATACTCGCTGATTCATATGTATTGTATGTAAGTTTGCAAGAAATGGACTCTTTTCAATAAATTTCTTGAAGCGTTGCCAATTATTGACGCGTTTAGTTTTTATTTTCGAATGGAGCGCGAACTCATTGATCCACTGAATGGAAAACGAATTGGTATCAGTTAGCAATTGAGTGTTTGATTTTGTATTGTCTCTATGAATTTCACGGGGTTTATGCAAAAATGTGGGTGGAACTATTTTTGAAAAATTAGCAAACGAGCTTTGAATGCAGAGATTTAGCGTGTAAGGAAAAGCTCTGCGAATAAAATTGAATAGAAAGCTGCTACAAGGCTGGTAGTCTAGAAGTCTAGCTTCAGGCGATTTGGTGAAGGATCTCAATACATACATGTATGGTACATTCAATGATGCGTAAGTACTTGGCGCTGCTGTAGATCTGCGGGTCAAAGCTTCACTTCGAGTCTACTTCCGTTCATACCTGTTCGCATATATTTTCCTACTATTGTCCTAATTTATGAAACCTAAAATATCTCTATCTTTACCTAAGCACCGCAATTATTTTACGCCCTAACAACTAATCGAAATGCTATCCACAAATTGTTGGTTAACAGCAAAACGAAATCGATCAGTTGCAGTGTTAAACTTCTACGAAGCTGCGCCGTTAGGAACACTATCCCTACTGCCTACAAACCCCAGCAGGAAGTCGTATTACATCTCTTCAGCGCGCCTCTGTGACTTGTGGTGTTAAGTTGTAACCGAACGGCACAGCACGACAACACGACAACGCCCGCCAAATCTGCAGTGATCTCAACTCAACTAAACTGTTGGAGAGACAATTTTCCGCGAAAGAGAGAACCCGCACGCAACGTGAGATCCGCTACGGTTTTCTACGTTGAGGTAAAGATATTATTGCTGTTGATTGACACGACCAAACGAAGCGACCTCCGCTCAAACCCTACGACTGTGTGTTGGACTAGTTTAAGACAATCGAATTAATTGATGTTGTAAGGTTCTTCCTTTTTCACAGTTGTTGTTGTTGTCGTTGCAATGGTTGTGTCGTTTTGTCGCTTTGTGGGAAAATGCGAAATTTTACGCGAGTGCCAGCAGGAGGGCCTCGTCAACAAACCAGTAACTAAGTAGAAAAATGTGGAAGATTATTAAACCAACAACTGCTGAGCCTTGCCGGCTGCTTGAATGTTCTGCTGAGGTTTCTGCGAAGTCGCGACCAGCTCAGGTATGTGTGTAAAAGTGGAGGAAAGAGCAAGAATGCTGAGCCGAAATGCTGCCCGGCCTTTGTGGGTTTAATGTTCGGACCGATTGTTTTGTGCGCAAAACACACAAAAACAACTTCGGTGGAGTTTAGTAAATACTTTTACAATGGTTTTGAAAATTAGTGTTACAAAGTATACGGAATAACAATAACAACAGCCGCTAAATATTTCTGCTTGTATATACGTATTCATAATTTTGGACTTCATTGTTCGTTAATTTTCTCATTTTTTCTCATTTGAGCTAAGAATGACACTAATAATTGTACATAATTTCCTATCTTCGTTTGTTCACAAATTGCGGCTCGTCGTTTTAAGAAGGTTGCCTTTTTAGCAGAATTTTCGGAATTTCATTTATCCAAAATTTTCAATATTTTTTCTAAATAGCAGCGAGGTCACGAAAACACGAGATAGTTAGCCGAAAGTTTTGCGACAAAAATGAGAAAATGAGACAAAATTTAAATGAAAATGTAATTTTTCTATGACAAAAAAAAAAAACAACAACTACCTCTTTTAAAAAGAAGATAGCAGAAGAAGAGTCTTCTCACTAAATACAAGGACACTTAGCCGAGGTCTTAAGTAAAATTGTTCCGCTTAATAATGCCAATATTTGTAAACCAATTTTTATGCTCTGGAACACTAAGTACCGTTTGCTGAGTGATTCTCGAAAATGCATCGCTAATCGTACAAATCATTGGAGGAAAGAAAAGGCTGAATTACAATACAAAATAAAAACTGAAAAATGATTGTACAATAAAAGAGCTCTTGCAGATTTAGTAACTGGATTTAGTCGAACTCACTTATTAAATATCTAGGCGAAAACCAGTTCTTCGTGCTTCCAAAAACAGTCGCTTTTGAGTTGGAACTGTCGAGGCATAAACAGCTTTAAAGAGAATCTTGGGTTGCACTTGGGGTCTATTACAAACCCTATAGCACTGGATCTTTGTGAATGTGGCTACAATATTTTAGTATGGAGTTCTGATGTATTCTACGGGGAAACAACATTTCAGGGAAAGCCCGCAGCAAAACTAGGGCACTCATAAAAAAAACTCAAAATCGAGTCATACGGGTACAGTAGTATAGCGATATACCAAAGAGTACGAATATACTACTTGTTCCCGAGTAGGGCTTAAGAAAAGCTTCTGGCAGTTTCAATGGCTGATACAAAGGCAAGAAGGTCATTGAAGCTAACAAACCTTTGCAGTATCCATCAAAACGAAATATTTGGTATATAAATGTCATCAAAGAAGAATACATAATTAAGCAGACACGCAACTGGCCAGGACGAAGTTCGGCAGTTCATTAAACGATTAAACGAGGAAGTCAACTCAAATCTGGCGAAAAAACACATTTTTGGATGCCAGGACATCGAAGGGAAGCAGGCACAAGAAACACTTTTGTATCGTCAGGCTAACAGACTTTAGGAATAACCAAACGGCTGTAGAATAACGAAAATTATATGTCAAACATACGACGCCAAGCCTATTAAGTTCCTACTAGAAGTTAAGAGCTCATACCCCAGGCTGCTGGTAGGACTATTATGAATCTGGTAACAAATGGATATGAGGCGTTCCTGCGATCGATCAGTTTAATCTAATCACTATCTCGGGACAAAATACATAAGGACCCTGACTACTTTACTACCTTTAACATAGAAAGTTAGTGCTTCTGAACTATTGATTCTGTTGCTGGCCTATCGCTATAATTCTTAATGAAAGTCGCGTAGATTTGCTACTTGCTTTCCCTGGTTAACATTGAGATATGTTCAAGCGAATTGGTGTGATCATTCATATGTATCACACGTCAGACGCATTCCTTTGGACTTTCGATCAAATCAAACGCGCAATTCCATAAGCAAAAAAAAAAAAGAAAATCAAACGAGCATTACAAACATGATCTGGGTTGGAGAAATCAGAGAGCCACCCCAAAATTCACATTAAGTAATATTTCCTCATAAAATCTGCTGCGCAATAAATCCAGCTTGTCATAGAGCGCTGCGCATGCGCCTTGCCAATTCTTCGGCAAAAAGAAATTGAAAATTCCAATTCCAACGCCTCGTCGTGAGCCAACGCCAGCAAACAAAATGGCTGAAGCGTGTCCTTGCGCACTTCGGTCTTGACGCAACAAAAACTTTCACACGCGTTCGCCACTTCCTTTATTTGTTTATTTCTTTTTGTGGAAATGAAAAGGCAAAAACGAGGGGAAAACTACTTGTGTACCTTCACCGATTGTTGTAGTGACACAAGATTGACTAAAGTCTCCTTGCAAACTTGCTATGCAGGCTTTTCAGCTTGTTTTCCCTTTACTGCGCATTCAGTTCGTTTTCCTGCGCGCATTCTTCGCGTGTGGTTGGATTTCAAATTATAAAAAGTATTTTGCACATGACAAGATTTTTGTATACAATTTCTTAATTTTATTCATTTCTACTTTCCCCTCCTGCTGTCGCACCGATGTCTTGAAAGTCGCATGTCAGCCCACTAAGGGTTGTTGTGCGCTGTCTTTAATCGCCCGACAAGCGAAAATTGTTATGCTTGAAAGAATTCAACAGCTGCGTTTGTAGGGAAATAAGCGATCGACCCCGCCCGTCTGCCCATTGCCGGCTCGGCAGGGCTAGTAAATGTTATTAGGAAGTGAAATAGCCATTTCTATATCAACAAACTCCAATACTGCCTTCGAAGTAAGGGTGGGTAATTGCGGCTGAATTTAAAGGAATGATTTTGTTGTAAAAATGCGAAAAATTATCATTATTATGGTTTACTAAATAACGACGACTTATATTTAATAATAATTTCATGAATGACCTCGTTAATAAGACTGTTAATTTGGGTACAGTTTACGTACTCCTCAATATTGAATTAATCACACTTCCTAGGAAAGACACTGCAACTACTCTTACAACAAGAAAGATGCTCAACGCGTTAACTAAAAAATCCCTTCTGCCAGGGGTGGGTGGACTAGGACTGCCTTTGTGAGTCGATGGTAAGTAGTGTGAATTTCTTCGCAGATGGACCGAAGAAACAATAAATTGGCTCGATCTCGGCATTAGCCGCCACACGTGAAGAGAGGATTTAGGCTCAGCATGCATGTGACGTCTTGAAGGTAGATGAATTTTCAGAGTGCGGGCCATTAAACGCTCCATCTGTCTTGGATTCTACTATTTCATTATCAAAGTTAACTGAGCCACAACAGGAATTCTTAGAATAACAAAGTTGAAAAAGAAAGAACTTGCCTACCTTCCATTCCACATTGAGCTACTTCCGCCGCCGTTAGGAAAACGCATTTTGGAGTAAAAAAAAATAATGTCGATTTGTTACACTGTTATATTGCCAGAACTCCGTAGGCACAAAGAGTTCAAGTACAATAACTATTGAAGATTTTTAGATTTTTATAAAAAGTCCCACCCCTTTGGATTGCTCATTACAACATCACAGTCATTACTTGACAACTGAAGAACGAAAAATGGCTTGACTTACGTACATACATACTGTACATAGTACATAAATAGATATCGGAGCTCTTTAGCGCAGTGGTTTGTAAATTTATTGCGTTCGCCATTTCTGCGCATGCTTACCGTCGCAAAGTAATAAAAATTCAAATTGATTGTACCGCTATAAGGTTCCTCGTCCATAAATCCCCTTATGTGTTGTACATTTTATTGTCTCTGCCATTGGTTTATTTTCTTTATAAGCGCGTTTGTACAGTTTTTTTCAGAATGTTATATGGTACAATCGATGTAACTTGTACTGGTTCTGTCAGAGTTTGATAGTCACAAGCCAAGCGCACACCTGGTCACACGCAAAGAACTCAAACTTCAATCTTGATTGCTTTCTTTTTGTTTTTTGCTTGCGCTCCGTTTTCGATTTCAAACCGCTTTAATTCCGACATACATACATACATACATACATACGTGTGCGTTTTCCTTTCGGCCGAGAGGGGTTCTTTCTCACTTTGACATGGATACACGTATGTACTCGTATGTTGGTATGTCTGCCGCTTAATCAAATTTTCTTGACATTTATGCAAATGCGTCTTGCTCATGAGCTTTCGCAACAACGTGGCTGTGGCAGGAGAACGAATTCTACGTGTACCTAGGTTATTCTACAATTGGGAAACCAGTTCTAAATAAGACACGGAAGGCAATCTGAGACTAGCAGTTAGTATAATTATTTTAATTTGGAAGTGATCATCATGGGGTCTTAAACACCATCACTTTCTTTCCTTAAAAGACTCATTTTCGACCTCCATATACGAGCAATTAGAAGCATGGACTCTGATTTCCATAACAAGTATCCTTCGGTTTAAATGATTCCTACCTGTTAAACCTCAGCAGTGATTAACCGTCAGACAAGTAAATGAACAACAGATCTCAAGCTTTTGGACTCCGGAGTCAAATATACTTTCTAACCTCTAAGACGAACCCTTAGAATGAGGCTACATCATGAAGGCTTTCTTCGGCATCAAAGCGTTCAGTGCTACCTTCGCTGTACCCAAAGGAACCTGAAGCAACTGAGAGTTGTTTGCCCAGAGCCATAATAGCTGTCTGGCTATCAATTTAAGGGCTGTTTTTCTGCACTAAATAGACACTCCGGAGGAAACTTTGTCCTCCAGAGCCACTGGTTTCATTTTGGCCCGCGAATATTTGCTTAGAAAAAACTAAAGGCCCCACTATTTACAGGGTTTAAAAAAATATAAAAATAAGAAACAATTTACAAATCTCTCTTCTAACATTTTTTTCTGTTTTTCTTTCGTTGCTCTCATCGATTGCCAACACACTGCATGACGACAAGTGTACTACTTTCCCATATTCATCTGCTCGACGCCAACATTCCACAATACAAAGAATCATAAATACCCGCAGAATGGGAGAATTCCCCTTTTCTTCTCTTCTTACTCCACTGCATAAATAAATAAATACAATTTGACTTATTACTCTATGAGAGTTCTGCATTCCTTTGCAGTACGCCGTGCATGAGATCGTATTGATAATACCAATACCGCTATTGTGGCCGCTGAAGCAACTGCATACAACAAAACCAAGTCATGTCCTGTTTACCTGTGTGAACTCAGCCAACGAGACGCGACAAGACGAGTCGAGCCAGCCAGTTAAGGCGAAGACCTCGTGAGAATCTATTCCATTCTGCGTGTTTATGCATTTAATTTGATCCTTTTCGTTGTTGCTTTGTACACTTGTTTCATGCACTTGTGGGTGAGTGTGAGAAAGGATACGTGAATTGGTTTGTGATAAATGAAGGAGAGCAAGCAAATATAGACTCAAGTAGGCGCTACCATTTATTGATTCACATTGAAAGAGATCGAGTGTGATAAATATAATAAAATGAAATGTACGCATTGTATGCGATGTGCAGTTGGACGACGCGGGGCTCACACTGAACCTTCCCACAAAATGCTGGGCGATTTGTTTTTGGTTTTTATTTTTTTCTTTTTTCCTTTTCTGTGAGATATTTGCTCGCTGTGTGAAATTCACACGCACTTGTTTTGCCGATTTGCTTCTTTTTATTATTGTTGTTTATTTTGATCGAAATAATTCTGAGAAGAATCATTTTTGTTTGCAGGATAATAAGGATTATTACTGGTGTTGGCTGTGAAAATAAAGTAATTGTGTCAAAACTATAATTGGATATGCCTTTCAGCGCTTGCTTGTTTGTTTAGTGAGTGTATAATTAAATTAATTTGTGTAAGGTCCTTAAAAAGCTGCAAGGATTCAGTTACATAACGAAGGATATTACAGTCGAAAATGTTAAAATTAATAGTTAAAAATTTCCTTAGTTTTTTATTATCCTTGTATATCCTTGCTATGCGCTTATGTGCATATTAAAGTAAATTACACTCAATACAGCATAACAAAAATGATGTTAAATTTACATAATAAATAGAGAAAATATTATATACACCAACATTTTTATTATCCTTGCCTTATTCTTGTTTACTTATTGTATTTTTGCTAAACCTTCCTTACCATTAAATATACCAATTGGACACTTCAAATTAATAAAATATTCAACTTTTTTATTATCCTTGAAAGATATCCTTCAAGTGTACACCACCAATTAAAAGTTTTTTGCCTAAATTTTTGCTTAAATAAAAGCATATTAACTTACAGCGATAAATGTTAATACCTCCGAAAATTTCATTATCCTTTTAGTATACTTATCGAATATATACATACATATATCAAATCTCAGACGATTTTCAATTATGCAAATAATAAACTTTAACCAGTATGAACTTCCAATAATCAGCACCTTTTTCGTGACCAGCGCTCATTTACGCATGTCCTTGAAGCCCTTCCAACCAACCGCTAATTCTTCGTTAACTGCCTGGTTTACATATATTTGAGAATTTGCAAAACAATTTCTTATGTCTTTTGCCTATAATGACATTTCCAATGAAATATTAACTACATACGCACATTGCGATAGTGTTCCTAATTACGCATATCCTTGAATATCCTGCAACAAGCTCAAACTACACAACAACAAACTACATTACAATTTTTCAGCATCTATAGTATCGAAAAAAGGCTGTAGAAGAGTGACGAATTGCTATAACTTGTATTCTAATGAGCGAAAATCCTTGAAACCCAAAAAAGGATTCTTAATGCCTGATTGCTTTCATTTGTGTCATTTATGTGCCAAGCGTTGTACAAACAACGTTGGTTAAAGTGATTATGCGCTTTTGTATTTTGCGTTGTGTTTGAATGCAAATTCTGTGGAAAACTCAGCGTAAGGATACGTCAAAGGACAATGCGCCAAAGTGTTGTAAGTCAGTTGAAATTGTAAACGATTGGAAATGTTTAACGGGAAATTGTTGATTAGTCGGTTTGCCTGTTGAAGGATTTGTTTTTGTTTTTTAACTGACTAACACGAATTTTTAGCAAAGGATATGCTGCGGTACACACACATTCTTAAAGAGAAGTGACTTCCCTTTAAATAATTACATAATATGTGAGTTTTTAAGCAACACGTTTTGCTTACAGAAATTTTTTTCGGTTGCATGCTTCAAAGGATATGCGAGGATGGGTTGATTCTAACGAAATCCTCATAAACATTTGATGTTACATAAGAATTGCGTGTTTCGTAAGTTTTTCTCTTGAAAAAGGGCACCAAAGGATTGCGTAAGTGACACAAGCATACTGTTAGGCAACTATTAATATTGCAAGGCTACAAAAGGGCTCACTAACTTTGCGATAAGAGAGAATTGGGAAAATTGCACCTTGAAAATTGTTTATTTTATTGTTTTCTGCCTTTGGAACTTTAAATGCAGTAAAGTTGTTTGCAATTCTAGCAAAAATACACTTCGACTTTAAAATCTCCGAGGATTTCAACCAGCTGAACAGTGACCCCTCTTCCTAATAAAGGGGCCGGACATCCAGGATGTTTGCTTTCAACTCCCAGTTGCCTTGAAAATTTGAAGCTCTCATCGAAGGACATTGTTTTCTTTTCAGTGGACCAGCTTTTTATGTTCAGCGCACAATCTCACCGCTTTAGGTGGTAAATATGTATAACCTCATGTCTCAAATAAGTCTAAAAACTTACTTCGTGGTGCTGGATGCCGGCTATGGACTTTCGCTTGTCTGTGATCATGGCGGATAGTGCTCAAAGGACATCACCACAAAATTGCATAATCCGAGAATAACATAGAATATTATGTACTTCTGCGAAAATGTATCTACGGGGTACATGTATGCATATATGTATGCATAAGTCCCCGCTAAGCCGTTTGTTTACAAACTAATCTTCGGCTTTCTTATTCAACTTCACTTTGCTTACCCATTAATTTGATATTTTCTCAGCATTTATGGTATATCTCTGCAAATACAAACCAAACATACATACATATGTATGCACCTACATGCGTGAATATCCTTTCCCATGCACTTGTTCCACTGCCTTCGGCCGATGCACTCACTCGGCAACACACACACACACCCGCACTCGCACTCGCAGTCCTGGAATTTTTGTATATTCACCGTTGAGGGTGAGCAAAAAGGCAAAACAGAGCTGCATTTCTTTTATGATTTTCTTCGTTCGTTTGCATTGCCTTCCCCATTCCGCTAGGCCAAATGCAAAAGCGGCCTCTTACGGTTTCCCACAGTGAGTAATAGGTCTGTATATACCTATTTGGCAATCCAGTATCTTTCCTTTCTCTTTTCACTAATTTATGTTATCTCCTTCTTCTTGTTCTTTGTCTTCTGCTTGTGTATTTATTTGTGGCATTTGCGGAGGTTAGATTTTTGCTGCTCGACATTTTTTTTATTTATTTTTTATTTTTGATAAATTTGCATTGTTTGTTTTGCTGTGCAATTTGTTGTTGCACCGGAAGTAAATTCCATGCGGTTTTCATGGGGAATCCAGCATTGTTGAGGGTGCGGAACTGCATTTTTTTAGCATTATTTTACTCTCTTTCATACATATTTAGGGAATTGGAATTGGACCCCTAAAGGGTATTTCCTTGATTAGATAAATGTGACACTTTAATTTTTTTTTTTGCTAAACATAAGGATACCGTGGGTAACAGGTTGACAAGTTCAGTGCGTGGGAGTTTCGGAGTCATTTCAAAGATATGAAGTTGAAATCTCAACAAAGATTTATCTTTGCAGGCGTAAGAACCAGTGGCTAGAAAAAAGGCTTTATCTAAGAACAGTCATTAAAAAAAAACAAAGAAGCTCATTTGAGAAAATTTCAGAAAAGCTGCTTTCTTTCAACAAAAGCTGAAAATGAAAGCTGCGCAAGGTTTGTGTTGTCAAAAAGTGTAAGTATTGTAGTTGAGCACCTCAGTTAAGCTTTCACAATATTTTTAAAATTATTTCGCACCATTTCCGATTAGAAAAATACGCCACTTCGTTTTATAAACTCCAATGAGAGGATTAAAAAAGTTAAAACGCTCACACACAAGTCTAAATATATTTTATTTTTTTGTTTTTTCAGGTCACTGTTATGTTGAATTGTTTTTGGGTTTTAGTTTTTTTTTTGCTTTTGAGCTAATTTAAATTTATTTGCTCCATCAATAAATGTGACATTATCAGTACATTACAAAAAGATTATAATAAGAGTTCAATGAAAGAACTTCAAATTGGTGAAAGCTCACCCTTAATAATCTAACGTTTACTAAAGCTTTCATTTAATAAAATCATGTATTTATGTAAAGCATAAAATTTTTTGAAATCTCATGTATTTTTTTGTTAAAGATTGTTCGGAACGAGTTAAAGAAAGCTTGCTAAATTTAATAGAGACACTTTCATTAGATAAAAATCAGAGTTTTTCTATGAAACAACTTTGACAACCTTACAAAATATTTACTTGGAACAGATTTTAGAGCATTCACATTTTCTATTTTTCTTTTTTTTTCCATTTAGTCATTGGCTTTATTTTTAACTTTGAAAGCTTTCATTATTTTCGCTAGGCTTTTATTATTTTTATGATACCCTTTTCGCATTGAAATGTTTCAAGTCTCACTAAAAGCTGTAGAATATGTTTCCCAACTCATTAGCATAAAAACATACGTTTAAAAACACTAATTCACTTTCAATGGAAGCTCTTGTGTAAACAGTAATCATCGGCCTTTCATAGATTTTCACAAAATATTATAGAAAAATAATAAAATGAGGTTAATGGTGATTAAATAGGGTCATGGGTCAGTCAATTGGCGCTCCCACGCACTTAAATGGATATACGTGTACATATGTATGTACATTGTGCATAAGTAAATATGTAAATGTAAATAAAATGAGATAATGTTGAAATACCCGTAATTTGAAACGCATCCAACTATTAAGGAAACACACTTGAAAGGAAAAATTTCAAGGACAAGAAAAACATGGGTCAGCACTTAGAAGGCATTACATTGAAGGCGTTTTAGGCAATCAGGTAATGGTCATATATATGTATGTATGCACAATGATCGATATTTGGGATTCAAGTATACTTGCGTACATAGACATAAAAACACATAAAAAATTATGCGCACATATGGGCTAAATAGGACTACACGATTACTGAATATCCTTCCAACATTACGTTTTTTTCCTTTTTCCGCGTTAATTGGATTTACTGTGATTTGAAAACTCCAAATGATGCTCGAGTTGCTCAAGAATAAAAGGAATTTCCCCGACGCTATCCTGTTTTTGTTTCTTTTCTTAATTTGAAAAATGTATGCCGTTGAAAAGGACGTGAAGTTATCATTTAATGTGTGGTTATTGTTGTTGGTGGTTGTTTTTCTTCAACCAAAAAGGACCTGTTGCATGAACTTGTTTGTTGTATTTACAATAAATTTGATACCACACGCATATACACACACACATTATTATTGTATAAAAGAAAAGGAGCGCATAGTGACCACCAGGAATACATTGAACTGGACCTTTACTATTTGTTAAACCACTTGCATTGAGTTTTTCTGTTATAAATGATAGAGGAAGGCATAAAGCAGCGAACACACAGGGGAAACGTCATTGCACACTTGCATTGCAGGTACGAATGTCCTTATTTGTTTTTACATGCCCTCTAAGGCCACTTCAGCTTGGAGTGCCGGCGACACAGGAACCTGCAATTATTGATAGACAAACACCCTCCCCTTGCACTCCTCTTGCCATGAATTTGGTTATTTCCTTACTTCCTCAAAACTTTTTTATATATTTTTTTAGTTATTTTTCATTTTGTTTTATCTGCCTTTTAATTCGCCGTTACTCGCGTACTGTAATTGTGTGCGTTGCGTTGTTGGCCGCTTCTGTTCCGGTTCCTTGATTTTCTCATTTGTGTTGGTTGCTCTTTTCGTATAAACTGTAGCGTGTTGATGTTGTTGTTGTCAGCGCTTCCGGTTTGTCAGCGAGTTGTAGCTGTTGCACGCATTGAAGGGATTGTTGCTTCAAGTGTTTCTTGTTTTTTTTTTTATTTGGCTTTTCTAAGAAATTCATTATAAATTCTGATTTACTTGATTTTCTGGATTTTGAACATCTGTGGGGTTTATGAAGGTAGAAAAATATATTTATGTGAAAATGAAAGTGTACTTTTTCGGATAATAGATTTTACGCTGGTGTTTTGACCGATAGTTTGACCATTGTGTTATTTGAAGCTCACTTCCTCTCATCTCAATGGAAAGATGTAAAGTGCAATATAATGGACTCAATGCGACTATTCGCCAGCTGGTCAACCATTACAAGCGGACCAAATGGGCAGCGTACCTTAGGACCTGCAACTTTTCGTCTGCTTCAACCAAGCTTTGGGCCACTTTAGAAACTCTATCCAACCAGACGAAACATGATGATCGTGCAGAAATATTATTCGGTGATTGCGTCTCGTCTGTCCCGAAGTTGCGGGTTAGATATTGTAGACGATACCTCCCACTGTACTCGAACTAAGCGACATTTGGCATGCCAACTGCTCACGACGCTTGATTTCACCAGGGAAAAGATCCTTAAGGTTCTTAATCTGACTCTGGCTACTCTACGTTAGCTGACTTGCAGACACAGGGTAGAGTGATTGCGTTATTGAAACCAGAAGAACCCGCATACAAGGGAAACTCAGCTATTAGGATATGAATACCTTACAGGAATTTGATTGAAGCCGAACCATATCAGGAAGGAAATACTCGACTTTATGGTTATTTAGAAGTGCTAACCGTCATTCTCTTCCTGTGAAGAGAGTTAATGAAGGTGTGGACGGACCACACATAGCAGACGAAGATTTCAAGCTTCCACACGAGACCTGAGTAATACTGGCATGCTACTGAAGCCTGTAGCTTTAACTCCTCCCCGCTACTTGGCACGTTCACTAAAACCTACACATATGTACCATTTGTATAAGACCTCTTCCTTCTGTTTCGAAGCCGTGGAAACAGTAACAATAACATAATGGAACATGACCCCTTCACTTCAATATAGACTTACTTTTCTTCTATTTACGAAATTTTACTTATTTTTATTAAATTATTTAAATACTAAAAAATTAAATAAACATAGAAAATTGTAGCCTTTAATGAAAAAAAAACACAATTTTACTTCAAACGGTACTTTTAGCGGCATCTATTTAACAATAGCTTGGCAAGAAGAGATAACCGGATTTTTCCATTCACCTTCTCAACCACAGTTTGGCTTGCAACGTATTTTGTTGTTGCTCGCCTTGTCCATAGTGAGTACGACAACCACAGTTTGAGAGGTAGGGGACTGAGAGGAATGATTAACACAGTATTATTTTCTGTTGGTTATCAAACTGTTTTTGAATTTTACGCAATTATACGAATATTAGTTTTAGATCTTTTACTCGTTGAAATTTCCAATAATTATATAGCCAGAAAACTTTTTAAGATACACCCTGTAATTTTCTTTAAGGAAATTATTGAAGCCAGCGGATGTTCATAAATACAGACAAACAATGTGACTGTTTTTAATGTTTTTATTACTCTTTAATTTTTATTACATTTTCTTTTATTAGCTTTGACTTTATAATATTCACTTTGTTTGGGTTTTTCTGTTTTTTTTTGTGTTTTTTTTTTAGCTACAACAATAAGGACATTTCCTTTTTTCGTTTGTTGTTGATTTCGAAGGCGAGATGGAGATGAGTTGTGTGGACTGTAGGTACCATGCTGGCCTTTACAAGTAACGGTGAATGTAACATGTCGCGCGGACATTCGCGTCTGTTGATGTTAGTTATTGTCCTTTAGTGACTCTTTACGACAAAACACACGCTGAGGAGTAGGAAATTAAAAATGGCCGAAATAAAGTTACTTTTCTTTTTTAATGTATGTATGTATGTACTCGTATGTGCGATTCGCGAAAAAAGCAAACACTGGCTACGAGTAAAACACCAAACTAAAAAGTGGCGAAATGAAGAAGAGAGATAATAAAACATATTAAAAAAAAATATATTTATAAAATAAAATAAAGAAATAAATTGCGAAAATAAATAGAAGAAACTAATTTGACTTTAAAGGACAGTGATGACAATATGTGTTTTCTATATGCTTATACCACATATATAAGCGTGTGTGTTTGGAGAAGCTAATGTTTATTACGAAATGCAAAGGAACAGCTGTGCTGGTGTTGGAGCAGTCATAAAATGTTTTTATATTGCTAAAAAATGCTTGAGCGCATAAAAAAATGAAGAAAAAAAGGCTGCGAACAAAATCCAATTAAGGAAAATAACAAAGAGAATGAGCTTGAGCAATAAGCATAATTTTTTAAATTTAATAGTTGGATATTATTTTTAAAGCTAAATGGAGAACTTTTAAGCGCAAATAGAAAAAATTATCTCATATTAAATTTACATATAACAAATAATTTGGTATTAAAAGCTTTGCAAAAAGTATTTAGGAAAAATTAAATTTTAGTTTTCCTTTACTTAATTTAATTTTATTAATTTTTATTTTATATTTTACATTTATTTATTTTAATTATCATTTCCTTTCATTTATTTAACTTAATTCCACTATACTATATTATATTTCGGTTTAATTTAGTTTTGTTTATATGATTCTATCTTTTTTTTAATTTTTTTATATTATTATGCTTTATTTTATTTCATTTAATTTAATATAATATAATTTAATTTATTTAAAATTAATTTTTTTTTTATTTTACTTTACTTTTCTTCATTTCATTTTATTTTAATTCATTTAATTTAAATTTTTTTAGTTTTATTTTATTTATTTTTTAATTTATGTTATTTTATTTTATTTTATTTTACTTTAATTTGCTTATGTATAAATATCTTTTGAGCAGTCTTTTGGTTTCAACATGTTTTTTAAAGTCATGTTTTAATCGTTTACTCTCCCGCTACTATTTTACAGCCTAAGTTTGAGGTTAATTACATCACTTTCGTTAGACACCGTTGAGTGCGAAATCGCAAAGCGCTGCAATAACGAGTATAAACGTAAAGCAGAGTAAAAAACTACAAAAATTTGAATTTTAACTCCGAAATTTGAATAGCATCGAGTCTGGCTCTGACTCTTCATAGTTCTCTCTCCCACATGTTTGTAAAACACAGTGTACTCCTTCACAAATAAACCTACATACATCTATAAAAATCCATGCAGAGCTTTTGTACTCGTGAATGTGTGTACGTATGTACATATGTGGTTATGTATTTTGCAACCCTGATAACGAAATTTCCCATACGCTTCTAATATTTTTTGGACTATTTTTCTTACGTAACCAAACACCAATTTATCAAATTTAAGCTTTTGCTGCTTGCAATTTTTCAGAATACTATTTGAGGATGTGAGTTTTACGAAAAAGTGGAAGGAGTGTTCTAAAGCCTGCAGATAATAAATAAAATAAAGGTAATTTCAGTTAATTTTTAAAGCTTTATATTTCCAAAATATTATCCCTTTCGACTTTCATAAAAAATATGTTTCCATGTTATAGACGATTTGAAGCTTTCGAAAGCTTTTTGTGAATTTTCTAGTCGAGCTTGTAGTTTTCAATATTATTAATAGTGCTGATAAAACCTTTCATACACACTGTACGAGCATGATATTGAAAAATTATTGAATTTGCATAAATTTTTTTTCAAACGGACTTAACTTGCACTTTCTTTGCCAAGAGCAACGTGAAGAGCTCAAATATATTCACCAAAATATATGTTATATGTACATATGTATTTGAGAAAATGTTTGAATGTTCGTGCATTTGGAACTCTTGGAGTTAATCGTGCATTTAACCCTCAAACAATAACAATAACAACAACAACTACCCACATCTACTGCGTAGAACAGGTTGCGATCACAGCTATTGCTCATTTAGCCTGCAGCCAGAAACACACTAATAAGTATATCTGTGTAAATATGTTTATACACGTACATATCGCTGACCCAGCTTCCGTGCCGGCAACTTCAGATCGATGACCTACTTTTTCTTTTTTCTTCATTTGCCTGTCTTCCAAACAAAACCAAGCTGCGCCAGGCCAAAGGTGGGCGTTCTCTTGAAAGTCAATTTGACGGGGCGTGCAGGTGTAGAGAATGAAAGAGAAAGCAAGTGGGTGGACACAAAAGATGTATCGAGGTAAATGGTCTATGAAGTGAGAAAGTGCGAACAAAACTGCTTGTAATAACAGCTGATCGTGTGTTTCGAGTGTAGAGTTGCCATTTGACGACTGTTTTTTAATAGAAAATATTTTGAATAAATTTTCTTAATGTAATATTCTTTTTTGTGGGCGAGCTTGAGCAAAAGACCAGTTGATGATTACTGAAAAACTCTCCTTTAAGAAATCGTAGCTCGCCTTGCAATATCCTTCGCATAACTTCAGCCTGTTATTCCATATTTCCCTTAGTGATATTGACAACTCTTTACCTGAGTCCAAGTTCCGGTCAAAATTATGAGCTTCCTTTTTCCGGTGCCGGCCCTCCAGTCTTTGTCATAAGCCCGACATCCCAGCTCGTTGGATTCTGATAATTCAAGCAACTTTCTGCTGATGGTGTTTGTTTTATATCCTTGATCTCGAGGTAACGGAAGTCGTTCGCAATTCCATTTTTAAAAGTGTTTCACCGTAGAGAGTAGCACCACGTTTATCGTTAGAGGAATTGAGATCAAGCGAGGTGAAACATAATTGCGGTCCTGGCAGTGCTAAATTGACAATATCAACCGCCTTGCCGTACCAGGGATCGGGCTTGAGAATCCTTCAATTACATAATATTTTATTATTTCATTAAAATTTGCATTACTTGGTTACTCTTTTTGAACAGCAACACGCCTCTAACTATTTATTCAGCAGCTCACTGCTTGTATGTTTGAAAAGACTCGATGGCTCGCGGCTACTGCAAGATAATTAGAGAAAAAACACAAGAAAAAACCAGATTTATTGACATCAATTTCAAGCGTGAACGCTTGCGCTCTAGCTGAACCGCAGTAGCTTCAAAGTAATCGTGCGTGTCAGTTCGTTTAAATGTCGCTGGGATTCGGTGGAATTATAAGATTTCAAATTTGCATCTTTCATTTTGAATATATCGAAAAAGAAAATGTTGTTTAAGTCAAAACTCTCTTTGAGTTTATTTAATTTCGTAAATTTATTTCTTCTATCGCGCGGTTTGTTTGAAGAGTGCAATCATACCCTGGACTTGAAGGCTGGCCATAAAATATTTATAAATTCGCCATTTTATCCAAAACCCTATCCGGCTGGAACTTCCTGTCGATACACACTGAGAGCACCGCGGGATTACCAATTGGATTTCAAGTGCAATATCGATATAAATGTGGTAGGAGAAATTAAAAAATTTAGTAAATAATATATAAAAGAACTCGAAAGCGAAATAAAGGAATCTAATGAGGTCGAGTGGTGAACCAAAAATGAATAAGGTTAAGAAATAAGTGTTGTAGAACTTAATTAATTCGATGTCTTCATTTAGAGCCAGTGATCAAAGGGATATGAGATTTTTGTTCCTGTGAGAGAATATCATGCCACAGTTTTTGGAACAGAGCAATGACCAAAATCTATTATTTAAATAAAATATGAAATGTTAGTTTACTGAGAAGTGCTTAGTACGTGATCTGTTCAACAGCCAAAGTATTGTAGTAAACGCCTAAAGGTGTGCTACAAGAATATGTATCAGGAGCACTTATATCGTTGATGAAATATAAATGGCTCCGGCGTCTTGTTGATTTTTCATTTTATAAATTTGATGGTCAATTAATTTTTAACTCTAATTACTGTTAAATTTTTTTTTGATTTAACCTTAGTCAAGCTTAATGTTTGTTTAAAAAAAGCAATGAAATTAATGAGAGAATACAGTGAGTAAAAATTATTCAGTCCATAAAAGCTCCTTACCAAAGCCACTCTAGCCGTAGCTGCTTTTCGTGCTTGCAGAGCGTCAACGCTTCAAGTGTCATAAGCTCGCCTCCTGCCAATCTTCGTGCTCTATTTGCGCATATTCAGAGCAAGAAAAAGTGATTTTTTTTCAAAGCCAGTGGTTTGTGTCTAAAAAACGGGTTATTATCTTTCCATGCACTTAAGCACCAAGTTAAATATTTTTATAAAACTTTATTTTCTACTATAAAAACATATTTTTTTCCATCAACGCACCAACACACACACACACACCTTTACAGTTTCAGCAACTATTTTTTATACTTCTCTTTTTCACTTCCCTTTTTTTACACTTTGTTTACATAGACATACGCCACGGCATCGTCCACAGCTCAGCTGAGCGAACGTTGTTATGATGAGATTTTCTACTTCAACCGTGAAGGAAGCGAACTTTTATCCGGTTCAGAGTATTTCTGTGGTCATGGCAGCATGGAGCGGCGGAGTTTTCTCAACCGTGCCGTCATTTCATATATATCAGCGGGTCCGCCGAGGAGATTGGCTAGTGTGGGTGTGAAAGGTGTTACTCTGAGTAATACAACAACTACAACAGCGAATACGCAAAATTATCAAAACAAAAATAAAAAGAAGAAGAAGCATAAAAACAAGCACAAAAAACCTTCAACGTCTCAAATCTCTTCGGAAGCGTCAGCTGATATTAGCAATCCCTTCACTTATTTGACTACACTACTCTCCAACACCATAGAGACGAGCGTTTTCATAGCGCCAGCAACACAACAGACGCACAAGCACACGAAACCTAAGGACACTCGACGAAAGGTGACGAAGCCAACACGACGAGGTTCAACAGCCGGCAGTAATGACCTTTTGACATTCTCACCGGAACTATTAAGCATCTACAGCGGACGTAATGCCTCGATTTCAATACCAACAACTACTTTAACAACGATCACAACTACAAAAAATGTATCCACCGAAGATGTTAAGCCCACACCTTCAACTACCGACCCTTTGGTATCACGAGACTATCGCATTTTATCAAATCCTCAAAATTATGCCGGTTATCCGGCTGGTGTGGGCAATGGACGTTTCTCTTGCTTGGTCGAGGCGGTGGAGTCCCAATGTGACTGCGGCTGGAGCACACACAGGTTCAAGGTGGTCAGCCCAACGAGTGCGGCGGGTCTAAATGAGTACTCCTCAATGGCTGGCGTGCTAACGATAGATTATGGGAAGATATTCTGTGGTGCCGTGATAAGTGAGTATGTCACTTTATGCTTAGAAGTTAGATATATATATATAAATGGCTCTTTTTGACCGCTGGAGCGGTTTTCGTCCGAGTCCCTCTTTCAATTTGTGGTTTTGCGCCTTGATGCTTTTCCAACAAATAGAGGGACCTACAGTTTATACTACGCTGCCTCCGAACGGCTGATGGTTTGTTATGAGGAAATTTTGATTTTCAGGTCAAAAGTACACTCGGAGGGGTTGACATTCCCTGCCGAGGGGCGACCGCCATTAGAAAATTTAACTTAATTTTTTTATTTAAATTGATTTTTATAACATTTGGATGTGTGTCGGACAAGGATTTGAACCTTCCGAATGGCAGTACGCAATGCTAACCACTCGGCTTTCACGGCCGCCAGAGTTTATATACTAGAAGCTAGAACTTATATGGACGTCTGAAAAAGCTTTGTGTTGTTTTTAATTCTTTTAGTTCATCATCGATATCTGCTTTCCGCCGCACATTGTTTCATCTCTGCTGCCACAAACAGCTCGGATCTGTTACAGGTGGTCGTCGGTGAGCACGATCTTTCAACTGGTAAGCATTTATGATTCAAATACCCAACGATTTCTCAAACATTTCATTTCATCTGTAATTTCAGTGCTGGAATCGGTCTACACTCATTACTACCGCGTTAACGCAATCATATTGCACGAACAGTTCCGCGCGACAGCCAATCAAGTGCGCAATGATATTGCCCTCCTACGCACAAGTCAAGCAATGGTGTGGAATCGTGGCGTCGCGCCTGCTTGCCTGCCCATTCATTCGATCAGCGGCACAAGTGGTGGACTCAAGCCACCCATTATGGGACAACTTGTGGAGACCGCCGGCTGGGGCAGCATTTCATTTGGAGGTCCACAGTCGTCACTACTGCTCTCAGCTCAGTTGGATGTCATCGGTGTTGAAGAGTGTCGTCGTTGGTTGGGTACTTTGCCGCCGGCAACTTTTTGTACCTATACCCCGGGTCGCGATACATGTCAGTATGACTCGGGTGGTGGTTTATACATGCGCGAGGGTGGGCGCCTGTTTGTGGTCGGTATAGTTAGTTATGGCTATGGGTGTGCAGCTCGGAGGCCGTCGGTGAATACCAAAGTAGCATCGTATATACGTTGGATTAAGAGTAAGACTGAGTCGGTGACTTATTGTGTAAAGTAGGCGGAGGGAAATTTATTATTATTTATTTATAATTATCAGTTAAGCAATTCTTTTAGCTGTCGAAATTAAAGAAAAATAAACTTATTTATTATTTGAATTATTTACTTCATAATAATGCATATATTTACTAGTTTTAACATTTTTTGCATTGTAAGGCAGTAAATACCTCCTTCTCAACCCCTCTTGATGGTTTCGTGTCATTATTTCAACTCCTAACAGCAGCTGATCAATTGAGGGAGGTGTCAGCTTTCACACTTACGCCTGATAGCAGATCAATTGAAGGCATTTAACGCTCGGAAACATTTGAAAAGGTAAAAAAGTCGTTCAACCCACTTAACCGTCTGCCATTTCGTTATTGGAGAGCTTCACCAAGAACTGCTTGGCTACTCAATTAAATGGAAATGTTTACTAATTAGCGCCTGAAAGTATGCAATGATACTATGCTTACAATCTGCGCATCAGGTGGAGCAAGAAAGGGTGACTGCAATCGACAATATCGACAGATTTCCAATTAAATATTTTATTACGTAATATTGCAACAAGCATATATAACGGTAAATGTAAAGTTAAGTCGCCTGAAGGTATGCTGCGTCATGGATGGCGATGTGTAAATATTAAAATTGGTGGCATCAATTTCTTTTTTAGATTTTTTCGCTTGCCGCCTCCACCCTTACGAATGCGCATTTGATGTTTCGCTTTGACGATTTCTTTTCAAACACCGTTAAATAATTAAAATGCTAACGCATAACATATGAAGCATGCTTTTAGGCTTAGTCAGCGAAGAGTGAATGAATGAATGAATGAATGAATGAATTCGTTTGCTTGAGTGTGTGCCAGGAAGGAGGGAGTCAGGAAGGTGTCTACTGATTGGGGGTATGAAAAGATTATAGACCCTTATGCACGTCAATGTATGTCTGCGAGTCTGGGCACCTAAAAGCACGTTTCAGTGCATAGAAATTTGCTTTCCTTTTTGATGGAATTGATTTTCTTTATGATTTCTGTTCAGTTTCTAGGATTTTAGTTCTCAGGTATTTGGGATGGGCAATTTCGTGCGATTCGGTAGAATTCCACATATAGCACAGTATATATTGTAGCTGAATCGGCCTCGGGAGCAGTAATGTCGGAAAGGCAAAGTTCCTTCTTGAGTGGAAGCGAAGTATATTGAATCGTAAATCTACACTTCCCACACGAAGGCGATGAATATTTGGTGGTTTCATAAATTTCTTCTAAAAACTAATAAGTCACGGAACTAGCCACTTTTGATAGGCAACTAAAGTCATTGGTGCTTAATATGCTTGCCCTCCGAGATATCTCGGGTAATGTCGAAGGCTGAGAAGATCGTAGATGTGTGATTAGAAGTAGAAGCAGCTGGATGGCCGAACTAGTGATAGGAAATCGTTACTTCATAAACTAACGCACGTTCTAAGATGAACCCTGAAGTAGCTCCACAAAACCTTTGCCGGAACCAATGATTAGAAAATCGCTACCTCATCTCAGGGTGTAGAGCAACCTACACTAGTTGCAAAACAAGCGAGCTTCAAGTGAACACAGCTAAAACCCCACACACATACATACACACACGCACAGATGAATCGGTTTTGTGGTGCACTGCAATTTCCAATTATTAAAGAAAGCGAAAAACAACGAGCTCCAATCGCGCCTAAATGCATGCAACAAAATGTGTGCGGCTTGTTTTTAGTTAGTTACACACACACACACCCAAACACATAACAAACATTCGCGTTTTTTTTTTCGTTGCATCCACTGATTCGCTTCGTTTTGGTGGTAAATGCGGCGGTGGAGCCGTGCGCGGGCTGATGTTTGAGCAGTGCTTAGTTGCGCTTTCTAAGCATTAATTTGGCGTTTTTAGTTGTGCCTTTGTTTGCTGCTGTTTTTGTTGGGCTAACGCCTAAATATATGCTTTCAATGATTTCGCTTTTATTTTACTCATTTCTTCGTTAGACGCCGCGGGGATGTTGGCCTCACTGCGCGGGCTCTGGCATTTGGTTAATTCTTTTTGATTTTCATTTTAATTTGAGATTTTGAATTTTTCGAATCTTTTTTCAACATAGTTTTTACATACGTGTATGTACCGTTTTTCGCCTAAATGCATGCAAAGTATGCCAACTAACGCTTGGCCATTCATTAGCGCTGCCACAGTGCAACACAAAACCAATTTAGTATGCCACACTACACATACACGTACATATGTACATACAATCAACATTTTCAAAAAGAAAAAAAAATTGTTAAAAAATGACCATTTCGAAATTAACGTAAAAATACTAAGCACCGTTATGCTCCCACTCACATGACTAAGTAAAGAGTGCGTTGCAAGTTGCATCTGTTGTTGTTGCTGTTGCTGTTGCAGACTTAGAAACGAAATTGGATTGGTGGTTGGCCCGAGATCTTGTATTGACGGCGCTGATTGGTGGGTTGAGTAAAATAGCGTAGGGATTGTGGAGTTGGTGTAGGCTCTAATGTGTGCCGCTACATCGGCTGCTGTTGCTTAAGCGGATGCTAGGATTAGAATCGGAATGCTGCTTACATGAAACTATGTATGTGGAGAGATATGCTGTCTACGTGAGGGCAATAACTAAAAGTTCGGAGGAAATTGGTCATTATCGAAATTTTGTTTGCGTCGCACAAACGGAGTGTGGGTGAGTAGATAACTTAAGCGCTTAACCAATCTTGATACTGTTCTAAATATAGCTTGCTGGGTCTAATGGAGTGCAGTTGGAGAAGCTCTTATGAGAAAAGTTCTAGAATTCTGAAAGGATGTCAACTGTCGACTCTCCACATTGTGGCCGGTGACTGAATGTAGCAATATCATCCTACCAAATAAATACGGATACGGTATTGCAGTCCCTTAGATGCCCTCCTTCGTCCTTCGTCCGGCTAGGGTAAAATTCTCACATTACCTTCTGAAACGATGGCGACTAAATTCTGCCCATGGTCGATCCAGTGAGGGAGTAAATCTTGCCAGCTCCTAGTACTAGTTACTAACGTCTTGAGACAACGTATTCGATACCGGTAGGAGAGTGGAGCAGGCAGCCGAGCCTAAAAGCCTGCCAACTTGGTTTTAAATATAAATACGATTTAATTTTTTTAAATTTCATATCTACAGAAAAAATGGATTTCTCGTGCCTCAACTGGGCTAGTTGCGATAACAAACAAGCTCTTTAGAAAAGCTTACACATTTCGAATTTTAAAGCAAATATGCAAATATTCATTGTCTCCCTACCGATAAAACCGGCCCACATTAGCCCCCCACTCCGCTCCAGAGCCTCTCCACTTGTTATTATTATGAACAAATGTGGTCGAGTGCACTTAAGTAATTCTTCATAATTGTTATTGCCAACGCTGACTCGGCCCAGACCCCGCAGCCACACCCTGCTGAAACGAAGGAGCACACAAACAACAGCTTATACAAATTGCCTTCACGCTGACACACAAAAGCGCTTAAGTTCATTTGTATTGTTGTACTAAAACAAAAAAGAGAAGCAGCAAAAAACAAAAAAAAAAAGAGGAAAGAAAGGACACAAAACTTGAGAGCAATAATGTTATATAAAAATATAATAAAAAATTGTATGAAGGATGAAAAAGGCTTAAAAAGGACACTTGACTGCCCGACTGTCAATCGCCAGCCCACACGATGCTGGGGCCGCTCGACAAGCTCAAGCGACCGTCAGGCAGGCGGGCGGGCAGGCAGTCAGCCAGTCATTGGATGCTTGAAGTGTACCGGCAGAGTACTTCCTCAAAGCTCAAACAACTGCATTTGCATCAACGTTGACAACAATAACAATAACAACAACAACCAACGCGCACATCCGCAACAAAAAGAAATTGGAAGCAAAGCAAAAGTAGCGAATAAAGTATTTAAAGCACAACAAAACAATGTTGCAACAAAATCTCTTCACGCGAAAGTGGCTGAAGTATAAAAAGTGTGGCATAGAAAAAATGTTGTTTTGATTTGCGAAAGGATGCAGAAGAAGAAGATCAGGCTCACATGCACAATATCTGTGTACATATGTATGTGCAAATGCATTGTAATAAAGTGTGGAAGTAGAAGATGAAGAGAAGAAAAAAAACAAAACGGACAGTGTGGCACCCGCAATCACTGTTATAATAATGACAACAACAACAACATAAACAACAACAGATTAATAATAACCAACAAAAAGTGGTAATGTACAAAGCCAGAAGAAAACACAAAAGAAACGAGCAGAAAAAATACAAAATATAGAATGCAAATGCCAAAAGGCAACAAAAACCAGCAAGTAAGGTCAAGCTATGCTCGAATGGGTGCGAACATTAGTTACCAGATTTACCTGAATGAAAGGTGGAGACAAGTAGAAAACTATGGTAAGTTAGCGATGGAAAAAGATGAGAGCGATTTCGGGAAAAGATCTCAGTTAACTTAGTTCATATCATCCTGCAAAAATATCGGGACATGAGTGCTTTGATTGTTCACGTTTGGTGATAAGTGCAACCATAAAGCCAATTCAAAGAAGTATTCAGCGAAGTTCTACTGTAGACCACAGTTTTGTGATATGCACGAGGTGTTCGTTGAAAATCACTTCTTATTTTGTCCCGTGCAAATGTCAGAATTTCATTTTTGCCTAACTCTCAAATTCAAAAATGCTTTTTTTTCTGATTTAGTTTTATTATTTAATACATTTTACAGCAATCATTAGATGAACAAGCCCAATACACCCTGTGTACTCACGGCAGCCGTGCATAAAAAGGGTTAATTAAAGTGGGCTACGAACGAAGTGCAGAGAGTTCTTCAGCTCGAGCTTTGTTGTTGTGCTATGCTGTGTTCTATGTTTGAGCAAGTGGCAGGAAAATTGAAGTGGTACACAACAGGCCTCACCGCCCGCAGCCTGTCGTATGCACTCTCTCTCACTTCTCGGCTGTGACCCCGTCGGTGACCCCGTTTTGTAATCGCGTTCGCCGTGTAAATTTATTTTTATTTATATTTGCATTTTTTCGTTGTTAAATAAGCGTGCACAAATAGATATAATGAATGAAAAAAAAAAAATAATAAAGGAAAAAGTGCAGTCGCATTTGTGCTCCTCGCCAGCCACTATTTGCTTGTATTTCTCTTAAACGAGATTTTTTGGTTATTTGCTCCTCTTAAATATATGTATTTTTTCATTCTCTGTGCGCGCTCTTTTCCTTCTTTTTTGGTACTTCTATGCAATTAACTGGCAAACAATCACAACAACAACAATTTCATTAAGTATTATTTACGTAAAAGAGGATTGAAGGAACACAAAGGGCTCTCGGGAGTGCGGGCGTGAGATAGATCTTTGCTCTGAAGTTAATTTTTGATATTTTTATTTTAACATGAATTAATTTATTTGCAGTTGAAAAAGATTGCCCGCTGGTCGGCTTGCTTGGTGGCCTTGCTGAGTCTCCTTTTTTCTTTCAGAATAATAATTTTTAGTATTTTTTTTTGTACTTTTCACTACAATTGCTTGTTGTTGTTGTCCGACTCTTACATATTTTTTTTTGGCGTTACTCGCAATCAAACTGCACTTCTGCATTTACAATGTGCTTTGATGCCCTGCGCCTCGCGAATTAGCGCAAGTGCCTCTTTTGCAATTTTTTATTTTTATTTTTTCTCCATTTTTTCATACGCCATAATTACTACAAGTACACACATAAATACATAGATATTTAGCATGCATGTTTCTGTATACATTTTCTTCATAATTGTTTTAAAAAATTATTTGCGTAAAATTTCAAGTTCATGTTCAAGCTAAAGTAAAAGTGGTTTGTGTCCTTAAACGGCTTTCGCTGCCTCGTTGTTGGATTTTAAGTGGCAATTAGTTCTGCTTTTTTATGTTTTTTTATTATTATTTAACCTTTGATGTCGTAATCATAGCGTAATTGTCGCTTAGGGTTAATTATGTTGTACATACTCGTATGTGTGTTTGTATGTATGTAAGTATTATAGTTGGTAATAGGCAAAGTGCTTAATTAAGTGCGGAAAAGGGTATACTGGAGCATGACAGGAAATGCGGACTAATTTATGGCAAAACGTGAGCTAAAATCCGATAAAAGTTACAACTGATGAGCTACCATGATCCCTCTGGTGGCTTCATTAGGCTAACCAATATTTTAATTTCACGACATGAAGCGACACTAGTAGCCAATTCCAGTAGGATAGATGGTACAAAATTTGTGAAGTCTCCCGTCGCCCCGTTCCTCGACATTGGACTAGGGGCGGAATATTGATAACGGAGCCGTCTCCTTATATCGTAATAGAGATACTAGGGTCTTATTACCTAAAGTAATGCCTTCAAATCTTTCAATATCTATTACCGGTTTCTACAAAGCAAGTTATCACCTTTATTTCCTTTTGGAAGAATCGGTTGGATATTGGTAAATACTTGAAAAGCTCGAGTAAGTGAAATTCGTTATGTACGAGCAATCGGTAATGGCCTCGGATTCAAGGTTCGTGATCAGTGCGTTAGCGTTTTTCAAGCGGAAGTACCAAACACCAAGGATACGGTAGATCTACTGCACCGGATTTCGATTACCGAATTTATTTATTCCGACAGCCAGACGATTATATTGGCCTTGTGTACCGAGTCAGTTTTCCTCAAGAAGAAAGCACGAAAAAAATGCGGAGGGATATGGCCAGGTCAACATCTAAAATTGTAGAAAATTTATTTAAAATTAATTTTTCTGATTGCGACATCGGTTAAAATGCGCCACTTTGGCAAAAACATCGTAACCATTCCTCGGTCACCGTATTCTCCAGATTTTTCTGTTCCTAAGATTTGAAAGATCCACACGTTGGTTCAAGGGTATATGAGAGAACTATTTCGGAGGTGTTCAGTATGATTGAGATGATTGAATGTCCTAACGTAAGAGCATATCTCTGTATTTCTGTGCGAAAGTGCACAAATTCGTTTTATTTGCTCAAATTTGCCAAAATTCTCTACTTAAAATATTTGTGCGTATATGCCCGTGAGTATGTATCTACGAGTATGTATATTGCTTTACATATAAGTCAGTATTTTAATTGTGATTTTCCATAAACTATAAAACAATTGTGACGCAAAATGTGGAGCAGTGAATGTGGCAGGGACGACAGCAAGAAGGAGGCCATTTTAATTTAAATGCAAATTAAGTCTTTTGTCCTCATCATAATCATCATCAGCAGCGGCAGCAGCAGCAGTAAAATCAAGAACAACAGTACAGCAGTCAGGCTGTTTCTGTGCAGTTACAAAGTACAAGCGTCATACGAAGATGTAAGAAGTCTACAAATGTGCATACGCTTTAAAATATTTGCACATATTTGAACGCATAAAATTATTAGATTTAATAAAATGCAAAATATTTGACTAAACTTGAGAAATTTCATAATAAATGCAACACTGTCTACAAAAGAACATATGACTGTCACCATGTGGAGCTCTTAAGGTAAATTTTCAAACCAAATTTTGATGGGAATACACTTTGGCTTTGAATTTCCGACATCGTGTGCCCGCAAGCTTTCGTTAAAAATTAAAACTCTTCCACTCAGCTCCTTTATTTTTCGAATAGAATTTAGTTTTATTGCACACTTATTTAGGGCACACATATACCGCCCGCATTTTGCAAATACGTCCAGATCCAACGTAGATGTGACGTCACACGTGTATTGACGCCCACCCCATAGCGAGCACCGCAAGTGCCACCATAACTGATCACACCCAAGACATACATACGTGACGGCTGTGTCAGCTGTGGTTGTTGTCTAAGTATAACCGGACCGCCAGAGTCATATTGACATGAGTCCTGTCCCAAGCCGCGATGATCGTGTGTACAAATGTGTTCGGGGGTAATGGTGGTGTTGAATTGGGTCGCGCAGGCGCTATTTTCCACCGTCATGAGTTCCACTTTCTGCAAAGTATTCGATTTGGGACCCGCAAAAGAGGTAGTACCCCAACCGGTCACATCCACAGTGCGGTATGTGAACAAATCCGAGCTGTGCGGAAGAGAATAATGAATTAATTAAGATTAGAAAGGATGCGAAAAGCTACTTGTAGTGCTTGTTAACAAACGCTTGTAGTAGTGGCAGGCAGATGGGTCCAACACCACGTGACCACTCGATGCGTGCCATGGTGATGAGTAGTGCCAAGTCGTTGACGACACTATCGGATGTGGAGGAGTAGCCGGGATGTACGATAATCTGTTGGATGCGATGTTGCACGGCGAAAATGGATTCGGTAGCTAAAGGTGGGCGAGAAGAGAGGAAAGGATTTGAGAAAATGTGTGGAAGTGGGTCGCTGCTATAAAGACTTTCAAACGCCTTGGCTTATAAGAAAGACGTCTGAAAGAAAAGCTGGTTGCGGAGCTCAGCAGCTCAGAATGCAATCTCTATTTCGGAAAGTAAAATTAGTAGCGTAAGCTTTCTTTTTCAAACAACTCACTACTACTTAGGTCATGGTCTCCCAAATATGCGATTATCCTGCGTGGATCCGGTTGCAGGCGCATACAGTGTGCCGCTGTTATAATATGTCGGTTACTCACTGGAAGAATAAGACCCTTTAATATGTGAAACAAGTTCAAAACCCAAGAGTAGTCTATTTCTCCTCGGCTCTCTCTGTCTCTCCCACTTACCAATACTGCCGCCACAGAAGATCTGCTGTGTAGAGCCGATATCCTGCAATGCAACCATCGAGGGATATTCATGCTTCACCGCTTCTTGACCGTTAGTTATACGGGTCTGGGTGGTCCAGCCACAGTCACAGGGTTGTTGTTGTGCATACGCCTGACAGATGAAACGACCCCGTTGATTGGTATTTATCGCCGATGAGTAATAACCCACCGTCATGGGCCGGAAGTAAGAGTTGCGCACAATATTTGTGTTGGTGCAAAAGGTTTCGCCTTCGCGAAAGTCTAAATCGCCATCCCGTGAGATGTAGAAATATTCAGTGCCACATGTATTAGGATACTGGAAAAATAAATGGAAGAGAGTTTATTAAATGTTTTTCAGGGGACTGAGCACACTTACCACTTCGAAAAGACAGTTTAGCACCACCACATATCCGTAAGGTGCAATTATGCGAAATCGACAATTCGTACCGGGTCTGTAGGCTGCTGGGTAGTTGGGTGATGTTATATTGAAGACCTGTTGGTTCGAGGGAAGGTAGTAGTCCTGTGTAATGCAGCCCATTTGCGCGATCGCCTGTGCCAGGAGCGAAAATAAGAGTATTGCCAGGATATAGATTTCACAAAATCTTGGGGTCTTCGGAGCCATTTGCCACGTCATCTTACTCTGATGATTTCCACGCAAGAACTATACCGCAACTGTTCGCCTCAATCAACTCGAGAAGACATTTCGCTAAACAACTGTCATTTAGCCCAATTTTGTGCTTATCGCTTGAGCTTCTTACTTCATTATGAGCAAAATAAATCTTATATACCTTGAGTAAATAACCACGGCGATGTACTGATCTGTAGATATTTATTTACATATATGCAAGCGAAGTTAACAACAAAATTTTTTACAAAAAAGTAATTTTCAACAACATTAACCCAGTGGCTTGACACAAGTCGTGTAACCCGTCGTCTGTCGTATCCAATTCAGGAAGAAGGTTATGCGTGTATTCACACCGGTGCCGTACGGCTGACCACAGGCCTGGCCATAGCTGATGCAGCCGATGAGAAACATGCGTGCGCTGCGCAGAACCACCGGGCCGCCCGAATCAAATTGACAGGCGTCACGACCATTCCCCGAGTAGTCATTGGTACAGACCTGAGACGGGTAAATGGGGACGTCATAGCTATTCTGACACACAGAGTTTTCGATCACCATCAAATTGGTTTTCATCAGTGAATCACTGGTGGGACCGGCAAAGCTTGTAGTGCCCCAACCGACAGCATCCACGGTTTCGTAAGTGAAGGTCGATGAACTGGGAAAAGGCAAAGAATTAGTTAATTAAAGCTGCGGACAAAGCGCAATGGAATTCGTTGTAGGCTTACGTTGATGGCGGCAGACAAATCGGTCCTACGCCAAGCTCCCATTCGATACTTGTTGCGGTTACCAAAAGTGTGAGATCATTAACGGGCGGGTTGTCAGCGTAGCCAGGATACGAGTACATACGCTGGACAGCGTAGGCGGCAGAATACCGTGAGCTGTTCACTGAAGAGACACAGGGAGAGAATATAAGAAATGAGTGTGTATAGAATTAGAAAGTGTGTAACGATAGTAGAGCACATTTGAGTACAATCTGCTTATATCTCGGCGATGTGCAGTCCCTACATTCGATCGTTAACTAGGCGTGGCCTTACCTTGTGATTTATACTTGAAACCGACCAGCACGCGTATCTTCGTAGCAATTGGTTGCTGTTGAGCGCAGTGCGTCGCGGTCAAGACATGGAAATGTGAAACTGTAAAATAATTTTATTTTTAATATTTTTATTTTTTAAGTCCATCAAATACTCACTAATGGAGCCGCCACAAAAAATTAATGTACTTGAGTCCAAGTTTTGCAAACCGGCCATGAAGGGAAATTCATTATCGTTCGCCTCCTGACCGTTGGCAATTTTCGAAGTCACGGACCAACCGCAATCGCAGGGTTGCTGTCGTACCGTCAGTGAACAGCGGAATTTACCGGTAGAGCCATATGATGCATATGCCAAGGTCAACTTCCGGAATAAAGCGGTGCGGTTTAAAGTGCCTTGACCGCAAATTTGTTCCGAATCGCGTAGTTGCTGATCACCTTGTGTGCTGATGTAGAGAAACTCAGTCGTACATTTTCCATTATTCTGAGCGTAGTAAAAGAGAAACTCATATTAACGTGCTCATAGATAGAGAGAAGCAGACAGAGAGAGTCAGACTTACGCTCGGAATGTCGACGGTGCAGCTAGCATCTATAGTATAATCCAGAGGCGCTATGAACTGATAACGGCAGGATGTGCCTGAAGGATAACTATTAGGGTAGTAAGGAGACTCCAAATAAGAGGTGCCGGGGTTTAAGTTGTATGTGTAATCGCAGCCCTCGAAGAGGCCAAGTGTGCTATGTAGGCCGTTGAGTAGCAGCAGTAGCAACAAGCTGCAGAAAAAAGCTGGAATTGTGGCGAGTGTGTGGGCAGGGAGTTTTTCGACAGTAATTTAATTGTAGTAAAAATAAAATTAATGAATTATTGAGATTATTTAAATATTTTTATTTTACCATATTTACCAACTGAATAGTAAATATTTAACAAGTAAGTAAATAAAAATAACGGAAAAATTTACGTACGCTAAAAATACGCAACTCCAAGCTGTTAAAATATGAACAAAGTATTTGCTTTGGAACATAAAGAATAGAAAAATGCTTGAAGCTAAGCTTACAAGCAGTTATTAGAGACCTATGGGAAGCTCTTAGCCAAAAGATGTAGAAAACCCATAGACACGAATTTAACTTTAACTTTAATCTTTCACATTTCTAGACGTTATTCTTCGCAGTAAACTGAATGGATCATATACATATGTAACTCAGAGATACGAGACAGTCTCAACCTGAAAAAGAGATATCGGCCCCGATAAGTTTCGAGTTGTTGGATTTTCGTATCCGTGGTAAGGATTTGTAAAAGAGAGGCGCCTACAACCACTCCAAATGAAAAACTTAATAATCCTTGAGATTTTCTTACTTGATTTGGCAAAATATCAGCGTTTAATGGAAGAGAAGTTAACAAGCCGAGTCAAGGTGGGAAGAAAACTCGTCCTGTGGCAAGCAGAAACAATCTTAACCAATCAAAAGAGGTAGTACAGCTTATACTCTCTGAAAAAGTAGAACATTTCAAAGGTAATTGGAATCCTGTCGATGCAAAATCGGCATGCAGAAAAGCTGGAGTCTTTTTCTGTTTCGTATCACATATAGTCTAAATTAAGCCTAAGTTTGACGATGTTCCGGAACAAAACATGTCCTAATCTTTCTCGTAGTCGCATGCCTTCGCTTCACATAAGTTTTCGTATATTTCTAAATTTTTACACTTAACGATATCAATATTGACACTGTTCCATTTCCAAGAAAATGTGGATAATTTTTTTTTTGTTCACAACTGATTAGGCAGGTGCAGGTGCTTTGTTATGCTGGAGCTGATTTTTGATTCAATTTCAGCTCATTTCTTCCGTTTAAGGACACATGATTTTCAATTTCATATTCTTTAATTTTAATTTATGTTTTTTTTTCACGAAATTTCCACTCAGTACACTACTTCCACTTACTTTGCTTTTGCGACATTGTTTCGCTCGACTCGATAACCGTACTGCCGACGAGATATACTTAATTCCGACTGATCGTAGAACCGTTAGGCGTACTTCAACTAACTATTGCTCAAAGTGGCTTTGGTAAGGGATTTTACTAAACTTTACGAAACACACTCAAATACTACATATTTATATATATATATATATATATATATATACATATATATATATGTATATGCATATACATATAATTTTAACACGAAATATGTATGAATGCCTTTGTAGGTATTTCTCATTTGCGACAGATTCTGCTGATAAGCGCCAACTCAGATATAATTTGCAGATAATACAAGCAACAAAAAATGTAAGAATGAAAACAAAAACAAAAGAATATGACAGAGTATAGTGTATACGGTTGTATTAAGTGGATAAATAATTAAATAAAACACTTGTTTTGGTAAAAGTCAACACACGAATTTATAAACAGTAGTCGGTAAATACGAGTAAGTGACAATTGTTTTGGCTAATTAAGGTAAGTATTGAAAAATTATTATTTTATTTTTTATTACTCTACGAGCATAATTCGAAAATGATTTTTAGCTGTAAAATGAAAAAACTCTTCAAAACATTATTCCTGCTTTAAGTGTATGAGCTCAATCAAGCTCGTCTTTATATTGGTTCTAACATTTTGTTGTCGTTTTGGCCGTTCTTTAGTTGCTTCCGCTACTTTTTCCAAGTCTGTTTGCGCAAATGTTCAATACTTGTGTAGCTGTGTGTGAATGCGTGTGTGTGTCAGTCGGCCAACAAGTGTCAGTGTCATTGAAATGAAATATTGTATAACGGTATGAGGCGAAGGCGTTAAGCGCCACGAACTGATTGCATTGTATTTATAAAGTGTTTTTTTGTTGTTGTTTCACTAACTGATAACTCGCTCGCATTGTAGGCCTTTAGCTATTACATTTACATATATAGGCCAAATAGTAAATTCGCTTCTACAATAGATTTTTTGACACGAGCGCGAAAATTTAATTTAAAAAAATTTACAGTGCTAAATTATATATTTTTATACATATATAGGGAAAAGACTTTGTATAGGTGATGAGGGAGTTAAGGCGGGAGATTTTTTATTTTTTACAATTGTTTTCTTTTTTAATTCTACAATTATTATACATTTTTTATTTAATTAGATTTCTATGATATTCTGTTTTTTATTTCGTCAAGTTTTTTATTCGTTATGTATTTTCTGAATATTAACTTTTTAAGTTTCTACCTTATTTTTTTATTTAATATGAACTTCTATTTTAAAATTAAACTATTTTTTTAAAAATGTTGTTTTTTAATTTATTTTTGTATTATTATTATTTTCATTTGCATTTTTGCACACTCTAATTGTCTATTTACCTTTTTCCTAAAATTACTGTATAATTGTCAACAGATTTTTATTGCTTTGTGTAATCAGTAATGTTTAAAAAATCGTTTGTTCTTATTGCTGTTGTTGCAAGTTTGCATATCTCTGTTTGTACAAATGGCAGTTATTCGGAGCGTTTTACTCGCTTACAATGACATTTGGTAACATGCGCCGCTTAGCGGGCTGATAAAAGGAAATAATGCAATATGTGTATACCTATGTACATATGTAGGCATGTGTGTATCTATATACGTGTAGTTGTGTATGTTATATTAGTAAGGGCATGTTTTTGAACTTGAACGATTACAGTGGCAAATATGAACGCTCACAACCACTCAAAAGCATTTGGACATTTACATCCACACAAAGTATTCAAATTTTATTGTAAAATATATGTAGATGAAATTAGTTATAGCAAAAGCTAAGTTCGAAATAGTAGTAGACATAGCGTCAGTGATGAAAATAGTAGTAGAATGCTAGTTTAGTTCGTATTCGGAGTAAAAAAATAATAGTAATAGTCGAAATAACCGCTAGTAGTATTAGTAAATAGTAGTAGAAAAAGACCAAATTATTATTATTAGTGAAAAGTAGAAGAAGTAAATAGTGGTAATAAGTGTAAGTTGTATTGGAAATAAATAGTAATATCCATAAAAAAAAGAAATGAAAAGAGAAAGAATAGTAGTACTCACATTTTTTGGCGATTGTAGTACAAAAATAATTTGACAAAGATGCATTAAAAGTATTTGTAAATAGTAGTAATTATTAGGCTTACTACATGTTTACAATTATTATTATTATATATACATATATATATTATTGTTAAAGATTTGCTGGTAGTGCTATTTGTAAGTAAGTAAATAGTAATAGTTACAACAGTATTTAAAAATAGTACTTTTTGTGGTTAGTAGTAAAAGTAAGAAATTAATATTAGTGACTCTATATTACTTTTCCTACATTTCTTTTTTCACTTATTGTTCTTTTCGTAATTTTTTTTTCATTCTCTTTTGTTGTATTTTATGCCGTTAATTACTGTTTTCTATTATATTTGCTTTTAGATAATATTGTATTTGCGTTTTAAAATTGAAATGTTCATTTGTTAATTAGGTTTAGGTGGGTATTATAATTAATTGTTAATTGTTTTTAAATGCAATTTTCGTTTTTTAGTAAACTATTCTAGCATTTATCAACAGAACGATGGAAAAAAGTTATTTAAAAAGACCGAATTTCAAACAATTTTTTTTATTTCTAATGAACCAATTTACTGTTAAAATAGGAGAAAATTTTCTGTTGGAAATTCAGAGCAACTGAGGGTATACAAGAGATTATTTCTAATCTGGGCTGAGACGATCTCAGAAAAATGTCCTACACTGAATACGCATTTCCTAACGTTAAGTCTTTGTAAGACTTTGGCGTTCGAGGTTCGAATATCAGTATAATTAGAGAAATTATTTCCGTACGATAATCCTTTTGTTTAATAGATATCTATAGAAAGAAAACATAATAAAAAACTCAATAAAAAATTTATATGAAATTCGATAAACTTTATCGAGCGCATCATAAAAATTTACTCAACTTTATCAGGGTAACGGTATAAAATGTAAGAATATCGTCAAAACAGAAAGTCTTTCAACTTAAAACTTACCGTAATTTTATCAATTTTAATATGATTGGTGCTATAAATGCTAAACTGGCAAAGTGTGACGGTATTATAGGCTGAAATTAAAAAAAATTCAAAATATATTACAGAGAAAATAATACAGAAGGCTTTATATAAAAATGCTTAATTAGTAAGTCGTTATATTAAACTATAAAATAAACAATAGAAGTCATTGTTAAAAAAAAAAAATAAAATGAAAAGAAAAGAAAAAACATTAAAAAATAATAAATGAAAAATATTTTCATACATACATGAATATTAGAAAAGAAAACAAGAAAGAATAGCTATGTCGAAGGAGGAACGGACTATATTATGGAGTTTTCTGATTTAGATGATTTTCGATGCTAACCTCTACTTGCATATACGTGTGTAGCAGAAAAAAATCCTCAGCCTCAGATGCTCTTTTGACATATTTTTGACCAAAAACCTCTGTGGGACATAAATGATGTACTCCAACAATTTCGGTGATTTTCGGGGACAGCGTTTATTTGTACATATGTATGTGTTTAGAACACCAAAGACTTGTTGACCCTTTTTTGAAAGATTTGTGGCCAATGTGCAGTTCATTATATGTGTATATAATACTAATTTCACGCTGAATCTGAAAAGTCGGTCGCATATATGTTATTGTAGTCCAATCTGGCCGGTTCCAACAAAATGATCGTTTAAACAGAAGCGTAGATGGATATGGCTAAATCAACTCAACTCGCCATTCTAACCCGATCGATATAAATTTGGATGTGTCTAGCTCTTCTTCTGTTCGCTATTGGATGCCAATTGGGTACACTAATTAAAGCAAAGTCGTTCCCACCTGATTTGTGGAACGAGGCGGCTACTGCATCAAATACTTTCAGAGGTGGAGTGTTTTTAGAGTGATCATCTCTCGATCCTGATGGAGCATCAGCAATGAAGATAGCAAACTTAGACAAAGCGGCATAGAGGGAGCACACCGTAATGCTATCGAGTACGGCTTTGAAATCGACTTAGAGGTGATGCGTATCGATCCGTTTTTCACTGGTATTTTCCAACATTTGACGAGGCCTGAATATTATCTGGGCAAATGTAGGTTCGCCAAGTTTGAAGCCACACCGACAAGGTGCAATAAGTTTGTTAAGGGTGAACTTTGGTCTTTCACTCAATATACTGTATAGGACCTTAAATGTGATATCCCACACTAATTGGCGTAGATTATGCGGTCACAATTTGTGGACTGGGAGTAGCACACTCGACAAGACTAAATAAAAATATTAGGGAAATATGGAAATGTTAAATACAATTTATTCAAGAGTAAATAAATTAAAAATTAAATATAAGATTGAGGAATTAAAAGTGTTTTAATAAAATACTTATGTACTTATATAGCATAAATATTTATAAAAGAAAAATGATTATAAAAAGTATTTAAAATTATATAATAAAACTAAAATCAATATTATTAATAAAAATATAACAGCAAATTGTCTTTAATTGATAAATTGAAAGAAAAATTAAGTCTTTACATTTTTGCTTTATTTCTTTTTAATACAAATGGTGTTAATCATTAAGAAAATCTCCAGGAAAATAATTATAAAACCAGTAAATTCATGATTTAAGATGAATTTTTTTGCGTTGAAGTTAATGTTTTTCTTAACGAAATAACTTGGGATGCAACATAAAGAGAAAACAGAAAACAAAAGGATTATTAATCGCAAAATATGAAAAATTAGAATTTCAGTGATAAATTGTAGTTGTCAAGCCAGGAAAATGTAAAATGGAAAAAAGCGATAAGGGAATTGAAAATAAGAATAAAAAAATAACAATAACACTTGCGTAACACGCATAAAAAGCAGACGAAGCATGAAAATGTGAAGAGGAGTTTTAGAAATGAAAGCCATAAATACATAATAAAAGCTAAAAAGGAATTAAAAAGGGAACGAGGCAGTGGTTTGAAATACGAGTGTGAGCTTAGTAGGCCGCCTAAAAGTAGGCAGCAGCTCTTATGCATAAATGCTCTCGCACGCACATATCCACACACACAGACACAGATCAGCTACTCATGTGTGTGAATAAAAAAATAAGATCTGAGTATATGTGTGTGTGTATTGATGTGCGCCCTCAATTACAGGCTAGTTTTTATAGCCGCCCACCCACGCCAACACTACTACACACGCCCGCACACATGCATAGTCGCAGCTAAAAGCACTAATCACCATTTATGTAAACATTTTTTCTCTGTGCGCTGCTTTCCACTTTTGTATGTATGCATATGTGGCTGTTTGGATTTTAGTGGAAATTTTTAATTACCCTCCACTGATGCCAACAACAACAGTAATAGCACAACAGCAAATCATCTAATACTAATGCGAAAGCGGGGGGCGCTGTGTGTGGGTGTCGAGGCTCAGGTCGGCTGTTAGTTGGGCGGCTGGGATGGCCGCAGTTGTTGTTGGTCCACCACTCAACCATTGCATATACACACAAACACATGCGCTTTGTGTTTTTCTTTTTCTGCTTTTCACGCTCATTTGCTATTGTTGTTGTAGTTGCTTTTGTCTCGGCCAGTCGGCCTGTTTGGGGATGTGCTTTTGCGGTTACGCCGTTCACACGCAGCACAATGCATAAACACACTCACACCCATACACACACGCACACACATACTCATACTTCACTGCAATGGGGACTGCATAATGTAGAAACTGTAAATATATATCTATACATACACACATACAAATAACGCTTATTTGCTTTCACGCACACTACTGCTCCGCCAATCAGCTCAACGCACAAAAGTTGTGGGCCGCAAAGTGTACCCACATACATACATACATATAGTATATCTACTACTATGCTGTCACATCAGCTGGAGCTGGAGCAAGTGCTGCTGTTTTGCTGTGCTCTCATTTGCTCTCGGCTCTGGGTGTGAGTGTAATTTTGAGGTTTTCGAGCTTGTGTTATTTTTTTTTCGTACACCCACTTTGTTGTTGTTGCTGCACGCACTTTGTGTGAGCAGGCGTTTACTGTGTATTGTATTTGCGGTTGAGGATGAGAGGGTTGAAGTGAATGGCTAAATTTCAAGTTTTTTCTTTATATTTGAGGCTGCCCGCTGACCGCATCTGAAATTAATGATTTGTAATTTAGTTTTTTATGAGTTCATCAAAAGAGCAATTCATTTCATTTTGGGAATAAATGGAATTTCATTTTCAAACTATTTCTGGTGGGAGGCTAAATGTTTAGAATAAAATAAAATTGTGGATACTTGAAACAAAAATTAGAAAAGTTATATCTGTAGATCCAACCAATTCTCTGTGATATACGAAACACGAGTTCTTTTCTCATCTTTTAATCATATTCCTTCATTGAGAGTTGTAGTCCCTAAGTTTGTGTGGATCTTCTTTAAACGTATAATTTCCATATCGTTTTCTCCTTTAGAATATCCTACAGTGAGCCATCACCAAACTTCTATTAAAGTGTAGAAAATAATTATCTGATTGGCAGTTAGTTGGTTAGCTCTAACTATTCGAACAGTTATTTCGTTAAATGCGAGGCGTTCATGGTACAGTGGCGTCATGACAGATCTAGTTAAGACAAATTTTTTTGTATTAAATATATTTAAGCACTAACAAAGTATTTTTTTAATAGAGATAAAAGAAAAATCTTCGACTCCTCCCCCTTCTAAATTTCAAAAAAGCAGGATACTCTAGAACGTAGTCGCTCCTACTGCTTTTGAACGTAGGGAGAGAGCATGATTGGTCTTGAAGAATAAGAAGAGGAATAAATAGATATAACTCGGATCCTCCTTCCTACTGTGAACTTCCTTATACAAACCTTAGAGACATTCTTGCTTATTAGGTTCTCTGCTACTCTATACCCTTCCATAGAAAGGGGCGAAATAACTTGAAACTGAGGCTCCGAATCAACGACTGTGAAGTGTAGCTCTTAATAAAATTAACATCCGTCATTGAGCATTCTCGAGTTCCTTTTCAGAGGTTGCCTAAATTAGTTAACCAAAATTTCTAATCTCAATTCTAATCTTCAATACTTGGATATTTTTTCTTCTGCTTCGGAATGGAATCTACATACATATGTATGTGCTCGAGTTCGCTGCATCCCTCAGCAAAAATTTAGAAAGAAAGCATGAACGCACAAAAGATATAAATTAACAATGAATACCACGAGAAAATTGGAAAATAGAACAAAAATCCAATATTTGTATATACATTAATACAAACACTTATGTACATACATATGTCTACATACATGAGCACGATAAAAAGCAATTTACATTAAAAATAGACAAAACTTTAGGCATACAAATTGTCGCTGCTGCCACTACAGTGGGCGGGACAGCGAATGGTCCTACCGCAGTTGTTATTGTATATTTGTAACAACTACAACTACAGACCATGCTCTAACCATTGTTGTACAAGCTGCTGGCTGTACTTACTCATTTGCCTTCCCTTTCCGTTCAATAGCGCACTCTCGCTCTATCTTAGACGCTCTCCCCTGCCATGGCCAGCACACCAAATGTGATTAACATAAACACACCCAAAAATATATTAACAGTTAGCTCCACCAAGTCTTCGCTCCGCGCTCGTAGGTGCACTTTGGTTGTTGCTTACTGTTGTTTATTACATACGAGTACGAGTACAAAATTAAAATAAAAAAAAAAAATAGAAAGTTTCATCAGAGCGAGATGCCATTATCATTACTCATTTGGCCGCAAGCAAAATGAAAGAAAAAAATAAAAACTAGAAACAAAAAATCATGAAAATAGAAAGCAAAAAAAAAAAATGGTAGCCGAAAGCAATAAAAATAGCGAGATAGAGCAATAGAAGGTACGCACACATAACAGTTAAATTAGAGAGGCATAATCTCTGCCTTGCCCAGCTCACTCTCTAAGCGGCCTTCTACTCTGCTTGCTACTTGACCGAATGCTTGGCAGCCTAAAAAACAACATAAGGAAGAAATATGAAAGTAATAGAAAAAAATTATTTTCATTTGCCGTATGCATAGTTTACATATTTACGTATGTATGTGACTCACTCAACCCAATCGGATGCGTGGTGCGCGTTAATCAGTCGCTGGGCGGCTGCTGCCCATTGCCAGAGGATAAACGAAAATGAGAAATAGAAAATTGTGAACGTTGATTTTTCCGTAAATTTTCCAGCCAAAAAACTAATATGGTCCGTACATAAAAGCTTGAATACATGTATTTGAATATTAGGGTGTTCCAAATTAAAGAGAATATCTACATTGTTAAGGTTTGATGATCCGTCAAACAAAAAAATAAATAAAATAAAATTATTATAGATAATTAATTTAAATGGGAAAAATAAGTTAATTTTTCTAATTGCGGACGCTTCTCGGCAGGGATTGTCAACCCCTACGAGTGTATTTCTGACATGAAAACCAAAACCTCCTCATAACAAACCATCAGCCGTTCGGAGGTGGCTTAGTATAAACTGTAGGTCCCGAAAATCGCTTCAGCGTGTATGTACGTATATTATTCGAAAATAAAAATACAAAAAAAAAACACGAAATTTAAAATATATTTAAAAATATATCTATACTTTCCTTAGTTTTGAAACCAAACCCCCATGGATCAGTAAGAACCATTTAAAAAATATGTTTATTTCCTAAGTTTTAAGAGAAAAATTTTATAACCCACCTTAACACAACACCTGTACATATGTAAATATGTATATAAGTCCATAAGTATGTACATATGTATTTACCACTGCCCGCAATGTGCCACTAGTAAAGTAACAACAACGTGCGGACGCGCCCGTTTTCCACTGGGTGCCTACCAAAATCCAACAACAAAATGAGCTAGGATAAAAGCCAAACACACACAACCTTACACACGTATATGCTTTAATGCAGACCGTAGTGGAACGCCAGCCCCCATTGCTGTCCAGCCGGCCAACAACAACCAATCAAAAAATTTGTTTACGAATAGTAGCAAAAAAGAGAATGACAAGTTAGCAGCGACGGGGGCAGCAGCGAGAAAAATCGCAAAGTGCGGAAAAAAATTCATACCAGCAGAGACACCGTTGCACTGCACAGCACAACTCAACAACAACTGTACTCTACGCTCTTTGCTGGCTGCTCCCTTATATATTTTTGTTTGCTTTTTTTCGCTTTTCTTACCATATTCGCTTGCTCGCGAATTTGCGAGAAAAAACGAAACCAAAAAGCACGTGTTCGCTGAATAACAGTGTTGTTGGCGCTACTCTGTTCTACGTTGGCTTGGTACGCCGACCCGAGTGGGGTGGGCGCATCGGGCAACAAGCAGAGAAAAACCAGTGAGAGCACATTAACGCTGAGCGTGAGAGCTCAGTGAGTGAGAGAGTGGGGCGCATTAGCGACGCTGCAGTCAACTATTGCTGCCTCTTTTGTTGTTGTTTATAATTTTTTCCAGCTGCAACAATGCCATTTTTCTGTTGCTGCCATCGTTTGGCTTTGCTCTGCTTCCTCTCTGTGGTGGCAACACAGCAGCTAACAGGTTTCGTGCCACCTAATTCAGTGCTCATTTGCAGTTTTTCACATTTTTCCTCTCAGCTGTTGACTGCGCTGCTTTCGTTGCCGGTGCAGCGTTGTTGGGGCTTATTTTCCGTTGTTTCTTTTGTTTTTATCGCACATTGTATTTGCGTTTTCGTTAAGTTTTTAGTGCCAGGCTGACACTGGAGGTGACTAGATGGTCAATACGCGACGCTAAAATGGCCAGATAATGCTGTTCTATTATGATATTATGATTCCTGGTATAACGGTTGACGGTAAATTCCACACAACTTTTTTAAATATAATATGGATGTGTCATAGTACATATACTTATAAACAAAAAAATTCGAAATACATACATAGGTGTAAAATAAATATTGTATGCATTTTGTAGAAACACCTTCATATGTTTATATGTACATATATACATATGTAACTTTTATATACCTAATGCCAACTACATTCATAGCTAGTTAGAATGGGAACATTTCGAGCCACGGTAAATTCAGCCCAGGACTCTAAATTCAAGTCCTCTTTACGTGGCAAAATACCTGTTAGGATCAGCCATCACTAGTAGGGCCGATAGCAGATGGTGGGTTGAAATCACATGCAATTTAACCAGCCAGATCTCGCTATTGATCGAAGAGGAGAGAACAAAGGCCCTACTACTTCTAAACAGAACCTCCATTAGCATAAAGTTAATGTTCTGTCGCAGCTGCAGAGACACAGATGACGAGCGGTCAGTGGAGAATTACCTCTGTCTGAGTGTCGACATCGCTTTCTCGTAAATTTTTATTTGAGCTCCTGAACATCTGGAGAATATGATGATCTTCCAAACATTTGTCGTCTCGAAATGAATTCATGTGGGATGGTAATGTAGAGTATGAAAGTGCTTTCCGTAGAAGGCTAGAACCCTTCCATTATACCAGCCCCAAATAGACTTGGATCCGATCTATTTCTTAGTTGGCGTAGACACCATTTAGCAATTATAGCCGAGTCGCATTTCGACCCTTATTGAAAACATAGAGTTAAGCCAAGTGCTTCTCCGCTTGACCTGCCTTTGCTTCCACAGACGGGTACTGGTGTGTTTTCCTCCAAAAAAAAACTTTCCCCAGAGAACCTCCAATACCATGTTTGGTCTTTGTTTGTCTGAGGAGGGCTTTACTTTTCATATACCTATTCAGTCAGAGATTATTAAAACCGACGAATGTTTGTGTAGATTCTTTTCTCATAGATCCTCTCAAAAAAGATTGTCAAAGATTGATTAGTGGTGGATCTACCAGCCCTGAAGCTTTCGCGCTTAAGGTCTTCTATATAAGATATTAAGGAAACTTATTTCACGATATCTGCAGAAAGGGGTCTAAAGACACCAACAGACTCCACTTCGTCCAATTCAACTGCAGACTTTTGAGTTAACGAGAGTTGGGGTTCAAAGAAAAGAAGTTTCTGAACAGAAAAGACAGAGAGAAAAACAATTTAGAATTGATTTGCGACGTTTCAATGTGACAAAATCCAATTAAATTCTGAATAAAATTAAATTACAATTAAATATTGGAAATTATTGCATTTAAATGAGCGGAAATACACAAAATCGCACTCGCATGTATATATTTATATACATTTGTATGTGTCAGTGCGTGTGTTAATTAATTTGAAATTGCGGAAGTGCGATACTTACATACGGACATATATATATATATGTATATATACTATGTAGATATGTTAATACGTGTATGTAAAAGGCATATGAGAAGCCATACCAATAAAATTGAAGTTATGAATATTTGTATTATACCTATATAACTATAACCATAAAATACATATTATATGTATATTTCTATGTATGTGTGTGTATGCGTGTTGGAAAGCCACAAAAATGTTTAATTTGCAAATAAAACAATTGTACAAGTCAATTTTGAATTGTGTACCGTTGTTGTTGTTATGCGTTGTGATTATTATTTCACAAATATGAATGTGTGTATTTATGAGTGTGTATGTGTGTGATATATGAAAGCATGCAAATGAGCGTTTATGCGTTTATTTATTTAAATAATATTGAAATGCCTTTGGTATGTTGTTTTTATTGTTTGTGTAATGTTTAAACTGTTGTTGCGGTTAATATTGCGTAACTGCGTGGCTACAACAACACATATGACTGACATAGGAGTATATACATTTGTACATAGACGTATATAAACCTAGATAGAGTGTTATTATGTAGGCGTTGTTGTAGGTGTGAATATTGGCAAATAACTTCACACCTAAGGAAAGTTTAATATATTTATGTACATACACGTATACATATACACACATGCATACGTATGCACGAGTATATACAGCACATAAGTGCTCATATGTATGGTATATATTCGCACGCATGATTGCTGTTAATAACAAAATTATAAAATTCACCACCTATACACAAACAATTGTTAAAACTGCTTTATATATAATTATGTAAATACATATGTATCTGGCTACGATATGCGAATTGCTTTAGATAATTGAAATGCTAAATAAGCCAATTAAAATGTATTTCACCAAATATTTGGCGAGATAATTATTTTAGACAAAATTAATTTGTGTTTAACACACAGATAAAAACATACAAGCACACATACACACATAAAGCGTACAGCAACAGATAGTAGACAGATAAGAAAGACGCTACATTTAATATAAATTTATAGAAAATAATTTGTTACAATATACTCGTACGCACATATACACACGCACATGTGTTTGACTCTTTGTCTGCGAGCGAAAGGAAGTGTGACGATAATTTGTGATTTATTGACTTGCGGCTCAAAATAGAAATCATAAGGTGAATATTAAATTAAATTACAGAATGCAATTTAAGCCTATTTAGAACATTTAACTTAATTTGCAGCTAAAATACCTTTAATGAGGGCAATTTGGTAAGACCAAAATTTAACTTTTGTCTCCTTTGTTGACTTGAAAGCATATTCGAATTTTGTTTATTGATAAATGCGATTCAAAGTTATTGCGATATTAACTCTTTTCAATTTTGTGCATGTGAGAATGCTATTAATACACATAATAACGGTAAAATAAGTTATAGATACTTACAACATTTATATAGCCACAATATTAGTATGAGTAAATCAATAAAAAATATACAAAATACAAATAGTAAAATACAAGAAAATTAAATAAAATACAATAAATGAAAGAAAAGAATGAAATGTTATTAAAAAATAGAATAAATAAAATAAAATAATATTTAACAAAGATAAACTATGTAAATATAAAACTATGTAGGTATACACGTACAAATATATGTACGAGTATATATTTTCCTTTTCTTTCCTCTCTGTATTCCTTCATTTATTACCTTTAGCCACTGACACGCACATTTTACCGTTAATGAAGTAATTACGTCAATTAGTTTAATTATGAATTAAAAGACTTTCGTGTTATTTCACATATAATTTATTGACCATTACAACAACTTTTTATGTACATACATATAACCATTGGCCTGGCCTCCTTACTATATATTATTGTTTTGTTTTTTTCGTTGTAAACCATTTTGTTGTCATTCTTAATGTTTTCATTATTGTTGTGTGTACATTACTGCGTTCGTTAATTTGTGTTCTGTTGTTGTTGCTTTATTAGAATTTGAAATAAATTATTTAATTTTAGGTGCTTAGAGTAAATTATGGAAAAGGTTAAACACGAAGCGATAGCTAGTTAATGTTAAATAGTATTTACGTTTATTTATTTGGAAATTAGTTCAGTAAGAGTTGCCATATTTAAGGAACTCATTATAAGAGAAAACTTCGCTTAGAATGCAAGATGGCATTTTGAAAAGAAATTGAGAAATTTTACTCTTTTTATCCACAGTTGCCAATTTTCTCCTCTTCTTTTTGATTTCTATATGCCTTTGTCAATATTTTTATTTAATACTTCTGGAATTTCATTTCAAAGATTCTGCAGTGCTTTTAATCGTTGTACCTTTATTTTTTGAGACATTTTTACGAGCGCGGGTAGCAGAGCGATCGCTTATAGACTCTCATTGTTGCGCTGAAATACTTATTTTCATGGCGTCTCCTAATATATGGCAACTCTGTCGCTATTTGAATTAAGCCATATTATTTTAGTGACAAAGAAGCCCTTTTTACCTCAACACAAACATATTTAATGAATGTTTTTATTTTCAATAGAAAAAATGTATATATATATATATTTGTTTAGCTGTGTATTAGTAATAATATTTATAAAATGTTTTTGTTTGTAGAGTTTAGTGGTATTTAGTCGTAAAAGTGCATGTCTTTCATAATTTTCTCCTCTTCACTATCTCCTTATTTTTTCATTTGTTTACTTAGGATGAGCCCCAACAACCCGCACACATCGTCCTTGATATACAGTTATACTCTTATGTATGTATGTGTTACTTGTAAAGGTCGTGTTTATTTGTTTGTATGTGGCTTAATGGTGTTTAACGTGTCGACTAAATGAGATAATTTGTGGACAAAAAGAAAGAAAAAAATATTTTGGTAAATTATGTAATTACCGTAGGCTTATGGGATTTTTTTGTTTTTTTTTGATAGGAAAACAAAGCAAATAAAATAAAAGAAAAAATAATAAGGTTGGCCATAATAAATGGTTTGAATTATGGTGGAATATGTAAATTAAGGGACACATGGAAGCAATGATTAAAAAAGATAAATTTGTTGTTTTAGAAAAAATAAATAGAATTAAAAAATAAAATAATACAAAATAAAATGAAATAAAATAAAATAAAATAAAATAAAATAAAATAAAATAAAATAAAATAAAATAAAATAAAATAAAATAAAATAAAATAAAATAAAATAAAATAAAATAAAATAAAATAAAATAAAATAAAATAAAATAAAATAAAATAAAATAAAATAATTTAATATAGATTAAATTAAAAGAATTGAATATAATAAACTAAAAAAGAAGATAGAATACAAAATTTTCCAAGAGTTGCTGTTTGTAATTAGTTCCGTAAGGATGCTCTTATTTATTAAGTGATTTATTATTTTTTTTATTCTTTTATATATTTTTTTATAGCCAACTATGAATGTACGTGTATGTATGCACTGATACCAGTGTTTGGAAGCCTAACTAACTTTATTTTAGAAATATCTTCTCTCTTCTTACAGTTCTTAGAATACTTTGAATCGAACACTAATTAAGTTTTAAGTTTTACAGTCGTTTTAAATTCTTTTTTATATATTTTTTTTGTTAGCTTTATTATAAATTTCCTTTTGCTTTCCACAAGAAGTTCTAAATGGATGTTGGACACTCAAAAGACTATCCATTGCACAAACACCTATACATATACGTGTATGTAGTAGACATTTTATATTGAACACTTGCGCAATTATGATTGAGTCGGAAACTATTATGAAGTATGCAACTATGCCAACTACCAACTCAATTAAACTAAATATTGGGCTGCCATATAAACATTACAACAACAAAACATACATACACGTATGTACAATCAATAGCACTTATTCAATATTTAAGTGCGTGTAGTTGTAGTTGTAGTTAGCCTTCTTGTGTTGTTCTTATGTAATATTAAACGTAAGAGGTTTTCTGCCAAAGACTTGCCAAAGCATGCCAGAGAATGGGTGAAAGGGGAGCGGGGCAATGGTTGGTTTAAGTGAAAAGTTTGCAATTACTAGTTATTACTTTTCTTGTGTGTTTTATACAATTTTCTTCTTCTTCTTCTTCTTCTGCTTTTTCTTTTTACCCTCAAGTTATTATTATGATTTTATTAATTTTTGTTTAGAATTTCTTCGTAAATTTATTTTTCTAATATGCTTGCTCAAGCTTGAATGGTTAAATATGTGTGTGTGTGTGTGCGTATCGATGGGAAAAATATCAAAGTTTACTGATTGTGCGCGGACTTGCTTCATATTACAATCTTTCATACATACATATTGTATATTGTGTGGTCTTCAAAGAATTTTTATTTTATATAAATTATTTGGAACTTTCTTAATCGAATGTTTGGTTTATGCAGCTGAATGCATTTTAAAGCAATATGCCCTAAGTCCATAGAATTTTTAAAAATAATATCGGTTGGTCCTTTGTACTAGCCAAATAGGGCTCAAGCTCTGGTCATGTTCAACTTTTTTTGCCTCCGAAGTAAGTGATGTTGGCGACCTCAGAGAGGCGGGGGAAATGAATTTGTTAACAAGTTTTGTCGCATACATATATATTCTAAGCCGCCTCCGAACGATCGGTGGATTTTTGTGAGGAGCTTTTATTTTTTTTGTCAGAAATGCTCTGCCAACGGGCAACCACAGTTGCACCACGACTCGAACCATAACCTGCCGAATGGGAGTACGCATATGGTAACCACCTGGTTAATGTCGCCAGGAAAATTACTGTAAGATCTCTTTTTTAAGGAAATACCAAGCCGAGGGAGTCCAACTTGCTAATCTTGCCTCATCTTTTTCGGTCATGGCCGCTTATTCGGTGCAAATAGTTTCAAACTGTTCGGTGCTTCTTAACCCAGCTGGTTGCTAGTTCTATGTTCTTTTGTGGTTATTCAGCTGTAGTTCATCGCCATGGATAAGGTTGATGTCAAAGAAAGTTTTCTCCTATAAAATCTTTGAAAATTCTATCACCAAAACTTCAAAACTCCAAAGCGTTAAATGAAGGCGACCTCAATAAATAAAAGCGCAAAGTAAATTTTGCAAATTTCCAAATTAAATAAATATTACACTCGTCGTTTCTGTGCGCAACGGTGCCGTGAGAACGTAACCGTTAACCGAACTCGCAATCAATTGTCGAAGTTCGGCTGCGCTTCAGTTTAATTTGACTTTTACACCTTCGCGTCACTTTAGAAACAATTCAATAAATTCTAAAGTTCATACAAACACAAACACATATACAGAAAATCATATAAACTAATACATACGCACTAAATATGACGTTTAACGAAATTGATGTAATTGCATATGCGGCAAAAGGGCTACGGGTGCGGGTGCGGGTGGGCGTGTGTGTATAACTGAAAATTCCCAAATATATTTTTATATATATGCATGCATGTACACACATGAATTTGTATTTGTGCAGGAAAATAGTGTAAATTTTGTCAAACCAAAAATCAAATTACAAAATGCATTGCCATATGGACACGCAACACTCGCCACAGCAGCCGTAGCCGCCATAGCCGCCGCTGCCGCCACACTTTATGACCACTTTTCAGTGCAGCGCCAACCCCTTTCTGTCCGCTCCCCATCGCGTGTTTCAGCACTTTGCACGGACTAAATTGAGTTTCAATGAATTTTGAAACAGATTTTCGTTGAAAATTTCGCACAAATTTGCTTGGTAAATTTCTTCTTCTTCTGCTCTCACTTCTATTTGTGCCTCGTTATTTTGTCGGCTGTCGTGTACTGAAATAGTTTTCAAACCAACTAAGTTTAACAATGCGAATCGGAGGGAGGGAAGGAGAGAGCGGGCGGGGAGCCGCTGTTGGGAATTGTGTAAGAAGTATTTTGCACATTTCTTGGCTTAAAATTTATAATTTCATTACATAATTGCGTTGAAATGCATAAAACGGCTATAAGAGCGTGTCATATGTACCTATATGCCCATTGAACATTTGTAGGTATGTGTGCACGTACACGTATATATAAATTGCGACCAAAAGTTTTCTGGCCAAAAACCAAAGCGACCAAAGCAAGGAAATGGCAGCGACTCTTGTTTGTGGCTTTGTTGTTTTTATTGGATTTACTCACTTAGTGACATGTTCATTTAGTTAAATACATACATATTTACATATGTAGCTTCATCAACAATAGACTGGACTAACCCAAAAATTGCTTAAGAGAACTCAGTTTTTGCAGAGTTTTCGGACTTATATTAATTCTAAATGTAGGAAAGTGACAAATGTCAAATGTAAATAAACACACGGGACATTGGGACATTGTAAAACGAGACTATCCAACACTGTCAGCGATGTTTCTGAACACATTCATTCGGACCTTGAATAACTCTTACTCGCATCCAGGTCCCCCAAATGTGTGTTTTCATTTCCTTTAATGTGCAGGATAATCCCTTATGACGAAAATGTCTATAAAGTTTTCAAATTGAAACTATGTATACATATCTATTATTCCTTTAAGGACCACTCAATAAATTTTCTGATACAATATGTACTTTCCAACAGGTATCGTTAAAGAGGGAAGTCCTCTTTTGTTAAGAAGTATACGACATGTGAACTCTTCTTGGCCCCCTTCTCGAAGTTTGGTTTCGCAGGAAATCAACATTAGTTCAGTGACAGATTGCCTGAAACAAAATCATACAAATCGGAATCTGTCTGGTCGTACTTTGCCTAGCAAGTTCATCTTCCTTACAGTTCCTCTCTATGTCCTAGTGAGCAGGAGCTCATTTCTCGGTTAAGCCAATTCCATAATTTCCCCAGTTTTGATTTTGTAAAATTTGCGGGTTACCCTAATGTATCTATTTCGTATTTGCACTACAATTGCGTTGCCTATTTGCTTGTCAACATGCGAAACTTTTTTTTTTTGGAAACTCCAATATTGAATTTACTGATTTTGTATTGAAATTTCTATGAACTTATAACATACATATGCATGTACATATATAAGTAAATACATATATACTCGTATGTGAAAGTGGTGCACATAAAATCGTGGTTGGAATTACGCAGGTGTACGTAAGCGTATTGTAGTGCGACTTTTTGGTAGCTCAGAAATTTCCCACAAAGTGTCAATGGGTAAGGAGCAATTAGTCGAACTTCAATTGTGTAGTAAGGGAACTCCAAGAACTCTTAGCTGCATTGAACAAAACATTCGCAATTTCTTCCGACAGCACTTTTCATGCTTGAAGATGTGGCCAAACAAATATATATTTCTTTAACGTGAAAGTTTCTGTAAAACACAATTCTAAACGTAATTATGTATGTACATACCTATGTTTGTGACATTTAATAAGCTCGGACAGGCCACTTTACAAAGCAATTAGCGTAAGATGAGGGTCAGCGTCAAGTTTTTGCTACCACTAACGAAGCAACGGAGTAAAACACAGTGAAGGCTCGATCAGTGGAACTTTTAGATGCGGACATCAAGACCATTGTGCTTGTACGCGGAACTTTGTATGAATTTTTTATATGGGACATTTCCGTTTGGTAGAGCTTCAATCTAAAGGTTATATCCGCGCACAAAGCATAGAAGATCTTTTGTAAAACCTGCTTCTAGGTCCACCTGAAAGTGGTGAGATCCATGTGGCGAAGTGGTTGTACAAAAGTTTGAGCTAACTTCGGTCCCTACGATCCGAGTTTGAAGCCAAAAAGATAAATTGAAACTACTAGGAGGTGGCTAGACCCAACTTTTGCGGAATATCAGCAACTTTGAACTGGGTTAAAACCAAGCTACGTAATTGAATAACCATATATCGACGAAATTACCAACTGACGCCAGAAATTGGTTTCAATGGGATACCCAACGCAATTTTACCGAGTTTCGTTACATGCCCAAAGCTTCATGTTGCCGTGGGTAGGATGTTGGTCTTTACAAATAATACTTGAGCATTGGAAATAAAGGTTTCTATCACAGGAACAATTGTAGGGAAGACTTTAATGGCGGCGCCTTGGTTTTTCCACCCTTCCCTCTCTCGTTGGTACGTTGGTCATTCGCCGTTTGTTCCTTCCGCACACTTAGCCTAACAAATGTGGATTTTAGAACCCCTAACCGATCTAAGCTATGTGACGAAGCGCGAGTAGCTATGAAATGAGAATAACCCCTGCGGGTTAGGGGTTCAAGAATTTACCCGCAGTAAGGCATGCCTGTCGTAAGAGGCGACTAAAATCAAATAGTTCCCGCGACAGTCGGGTCTTTATACCGGAACGACCCGGATTTTTTATCCGGCCAAGGGCTGTCATTCCCGCAACATTCCCCAAAAATTACTTTGAGGAATATTTTTGCGGCTACAACAACAACAACAACATGAAATGAGAATATTTAGTGGTTCGAATATTTACCTCTAGAAGTGATTACTTAAGGAACACTGAAACAAGAGTTCCCCCTACATTCAACTTGGAGCATTTTCCAGCTCAGCAGATTAGATTAATTTATATCCATGCATACGAGTATACTCATATTCCAACTAATGCTCAGCCAGCCATCAAGCAGCGCACCAATCGCTGAGAGCCTAATGCCTTTTTTTCGCCTCCACATACATATGTACGTGTATGTACAAATTTCCTGCAGGAGCCGGGCTCCTGTGCCACCATCACCACTGTGTAGTTAATGCTTCTGCACTGGGTATTTCCCCCTTCACCTCCCCCTCTTGCAGCCTCTCTACTTCTTCACCCATTTGCTATTTACTCAGTTGGCAATGCTTAAACAAATTTCTAGTTTGTTTGATTTTAATTGCAATTTGAAGGTAGAAAAACACTTTGCGCGCAGCAACAACCAATTTTTTATGATGATGGCAAAACTACCGTTCGCTGAGTTGTCGGCTGTTGGTTGCTGACTTACGTGTATGTATGTAGCATGTACATACATACTCGTTTGTGCATTTTGTCGTTGCTGTTGTTGTTGTTTGCGCAACATTTCTCATTCGCAAAAATTTTCGCAGCAAATTTTTTGTAAAAAAAAAAACAAAAATAAAATCCGGAAAAAGTGTAATGGTGTGTTTGTTGCTATTGCATCCACATCACATTGTTGTTATTGTTGTTGTTTACCGCTAGTAACGACGTAGCCATTTTGTAGTTTTCGCACACTTGAGAGTTTCATTTCATTTCGTAGCACGGCGCAGTGGACACACACACACACACAGCATCAGCAGGAGCACACATTAGCAATAAATATACTCGTACATACGTGTACATATGTACATGTATGCTGGTGTGTTTGTGCGTGTATTTGCATAGTTCCATCTGTGAGTGTTTGCGTTGTTCGCGAGTTTTGCACGGAAATTAAAAATTTCGCAACAAACCTACAGTCACTGCTGAAAAAAATACCCCCTCCCTCCACCACCCCAGCCCACGCTCCGCCTTGTAACGGTTATTTTTAGTGTTTATATTTCTTTTTTCAAACATAAACTAACATTAGTAGAGCACCCACTTCTGGCTCTTAATGCAATCTAAGCATAGAAGGCGGCTTCCTCCATTCTCCACGTTTTCATCATCATTATTCCCTCTCCCCCTCGCGATATGCGACGTTGAATTTTTTCATGCTACGATGAGATTTAATTCCGTAAAGTAATGGCACCGCGTCGCTGGCGGTGGCGCTGTAGCTGTTTCTGTGTGTGTGTCTGAGCGTGACGTTTAATTTTTATTGGTGGTAGTCGCATCCACTATAGATATGTATGTAAGTATTTCTGCATGTTTTTTTCTTCATTTTATCTAAACCACTTTTTTAATTATCTTTTTTCACTTCAACCACATTTGACACATTGCCTGGATTCACATGCACATATATGTAGTACCTCCAGATACCTAAATACATATGTATGTATATTTATTTTTTGTACTTCATTTTGCACTAAAAACCTTATAAAAATTGCTTTTGTGAGAAAAAAATAATTAACAAAATTTAAAATTTAGTTTTTAAGCACTTTTAAGGACATTCGAAAAGGATTTAAGCAATTTCTTGTGCCATTACTCTTTCTCATATAATATACCTTTATATTTTAAACAAGTACATATGTATGTATGTACATTTCATTATATTTCTTAATTGTCTTATTGCGTAAATATCGAATTTCCTTAAAATATTTGTGTTAATTGGTACACAAATAAAAATATTTCCATACAAATGAGTATACAGCACATTAGGGCGTTCGTTTCAGAAAGCTTTTGAACAAATTCTTAGGAATGATAGGAAAATTCAACTGAAATTGAGATGGATCTTTGAATGTGCCCATAGAAGGTTACCGCTTTGTTGAAATTTATACGGTTTCAAATTTTAATCAAATTGGCCGATTGGCTAGGCTTAAAATTGCTTCAGTGGTTACAAAGCCCCAAATTATACGAGTGTATACGTATGTAATGCCCGACTGATATTCAAATATATAAAAATTTTTTTTTTCGTATTTCTTCATGAACACCCTAAGTTGTGCAGCAGCATCTAATAAAGCAAACTCTACCACTCATAACCATTTTTCTTTGCTGTAGCGCTGTGCATGTTTACTTGTACTTATGTATGTACATATAGGTATATCTACATATGGCTTGAAATTTTGCATTTTTGCCAATATTTTATCAGCTTGTAAAGCAATTACTTGCGCTATTTGTGCAAAAAGTTTTATTTAATAACTTCAATTAAAACTTATTAAAAGCAATCGAAATTTTCTAATGCGTGTCCTAATGGAAATGTATGGAGAAACATACATATATCTATATTATATGCATATATAATATATACTTACTAAAACAATATAATATAAATATAAACATAAATATAAATATAAATATAAATATAAATATAAATATAAATATAAATATAAATATAAATATAAATATAAATATAAATATAAATATAAATATAAATATAAATATAAATATAAATATAAATATAAATATAAATATAAATATAAATATAAATATAAATATAAATATAAATATAAATATAAATATAAATATAAATATAAATATAAATATAAATATAAATATAAATATAAATATAAATATAAATATAAATATTTTTATAAATATAAATATAAATATAAATATAAATATAAATATAAATATAAATATAAATATAAATATAAATATAAATATAAATATAAATATAAATATAAATATAAATATAAATATAAATATAAATATAAATATAAATATAAATATAAATATAAATATAAATATAAATATAAATATAAATATAAATATAAATATAAATATAAATATAAATATAAATATAAATATAAATATAAATATAAATATAAATATAAATATAAATATAAATATAAATATAAATATAAATATAAATATAAATATAAATATAAATATAAATATAAATATAAATATAAATATAAATATAAATATAAATATAAATATAAATATAAATATAAATATAAATATAAATATAAATATAAATATAAATACAAATATAAATATAAATATAAATATAAATATAAATATGAAAACAAATATAAATTAAAAATTAAATTTAAAATTAACTAAAATAAAAATATAAATACAAATAATGTAGGACTTTTTCTTATTCCCAGTTTTGAAGTGAACATTAAGACTTATAAATGAGAATAATTAGTAATACTTTTGTCCGCGTTAGGGGCACCATCATAAGGATGACTCTGCTGATTGTCACAATCCTACACTGTGCCTCAAAAAAGGTAAAATTTTTACAGAAATCACTAGCGCAGAAAATGTACAAAATTGAATTTTTTGTAGCATATACTCAGGCGCACAGGGCCATAATAATCAATGAATTGGAATTAGTTGACTAAATTTCTCTCATTTTCTTTTTAAATTGATTACCTTTCACTTTTTTGTTTAAATATTAAAAAATAAATTTGTGCAACTTTCCATTTAATATTCAAATTTTATTAGCAAAAGTCATCCCTAACGGCAACATCAAAGATTTAATAAAATAAAGAAAAGATTTTGCGATATTCTTCCTGTTTGCCAATTTATTGAGCTCATACGTATATGTATATGTTTGTAAGTGTGTGCAGGTGTGCGTAAGTGTGTGTATGTGTGATTTTCAACCAATCAGCAAATGTTTATGCTTTCTCATCATAGAAAACACATATATGCTTACATTGCCGCTCAACACATACATAAATATATTTATTATAGAGCAACTCGAAGAAGCATGAAATTTATAAGCAGCATAAGAAAATCACTGAGCAAGCGGGCTGGCAAAGACGATAGGTCGTATTGAGACTTCAGGAGAGAAAAGAAAAGTGAAGAGCCCAAGTTGGAAAATGAATGGAGAAAACTTAAGGAAAAAATGTTTTTGCCAATGAAAATGAATGTGAAAAGCCAAGTTGCCTTAGTAAACGTGATTAAAAAGTTTTGACATACAACAACAACAAAAACAACAAATTACTGCATAAGAATAGCTATGTAGGTATATATGTGCGTATGTGTTGGCTGATTGAATGAGTGGCATGCAATAAATATGCATTTATATGGGTTTATTGCATACAATATGCATACACGTACACACATAGACACACATGTATTTTCATTTATATGCATACATCAAAAGTACATACATACAAATGTATTTGCATGTGTATATGCTTGTCTACTGCTGCACTTAATAACTTTTACATACTTTTGTGCATTTTATGAAAATTTTCTTTTAATTTTCTGCAGTCAACTTGTAAACATGACTTCGAGCAGCAGAAGTAGCGGTCAACACACGTATGCACACAATATTCATACATATTCGTATTCGTTTATAAGTAGATATTGATACAGTGAGGAGCATAAATAAGTTGATGGCAATTTTTCTTTGATTGTCTAACACTTGCCTCTCTTTCTGTACGCTTAATGTTTTATTGCTAACTTCCAATACAAAGAACTGTATATTTGAAAAACTTCTGAAAACTTAACTTTACGGTTTAAAAATAAACATAAACTATTTTTTAGTTTTTTAATATTTTGAAAAACATTTCCTGCACCATTTTTTGTTCCTTACTGTATATACATATAATATGTATGTACGCATGCCATGTACATATGTCTTTGTGTAAATTTATTCATGTTATGCGGTTATGTGAATGTATTTGAGCTTTTGACGTATACTGACCACTTCATTACATAAAAGCAAAATCAATTTGCTAAAGTTTTTCCTAAGGAAAACTTGTCAATATATCAAATGGTAACAAGAAGAAGATGGAAAAATATTGAAAGAAAACAAGTAGTAAGAAGAAAAAAAAGACAAATAAGACAGATAAAAAGAAGGAAGCATAAAAAGGAAGCATAAAAATGAATAATGGTAAGAAGAAGAAAAATGAGAAGTGTTAGAGGAAGCTTCATAGTAAGTTCTCCCTGTTACTTACTTCTCTAAGCCAGACTCCGAGTGGAGTTACGTAGAATATATTTTGACAGAGCGAAGTGCTTTCTAGGTTCTTCCCGTTTTTTTGGAACGGCCTTTTAATCACATTTAGGAGCAAATAAATTTGGAGGCCCGATAAAGGAGCTGTTTAGCCGGTTTCTGACAAAAAAGAGATGATGCTATATGAATTGGTTTAAGGAGACAAGTATACTACAGATGTGGTTAGTGTAATTCGAAGACTATTTGCAGCCTGGATATACGTTGGGTATTAGGTCACCTAGTCTGGGCGGGTAGGTCGGTCAGACTATTCGGACTGCTATTATTCGGGTCATATGAGGCAGCTCGTTTCATTAATTTATAATAGCATACGAGTTTATAACGGGAACTTATTTGTTGCATTATATCCTCAAGGCGATATGTTTTTGGACAAGTCTGTAGTTTCCTTATCTGGGCCTCGCTAGACCTCGATGTCCAGGCTTTGTACCTTTGTGACAATTGGGCTCGTGACAGCGTTGGTCAGAATGAGAATTTCCACGATGTTTGAACTGACATCCCCATCTGGTCGCAAATCCTTTGCCCATGGGAAAAACGTCGTTGTGAATTTTGTGCGAGCTTCCTGATGTCTGGGCCGATGTATTTGGATACCCCGATCGATAATTTCCGGTTAAGCACTAGTGCTTTAGAGATTGAGCAGCTCTATCAATCGAACGGAGCCGGTCATCCTGTCTCGTCTTGTAAGACATAAATTTGCCCAAATTTGGATTGTTTTAATGGGGAATTTTGTGACCTGATGTGGAGATCTCCGGTGAACGATAGTCACTCTTCCTTCTCTGCTATCTTCGGAGCAGAGGTAGGCTTCTAAAAGACTTTTCCTTCCACATGTGCGCTTAAAAATAAATTTGTAATAAAAAAAATTCTCTTATTTATTTTACTAATCTTTCACTTACCTTTTACCGAAATTTTTATTATGCATATTTTGTAGCGCCAATACCGTTAACCTTCGACGGCAGCAATAATTTATCTACGAAATTAAGCCAAAAGTTGGAAAAAAGACACAGGCATTTGCGTCGAATTGCCACCAAGGCTGGGTTCAATAGTCTGCGCCTCAGCCGAGAGGAAGGCAACGGAAAAAGGAGTAAAGGGAGGGGGAGGGGGAAATAAATAAAAAATAATAATAGGAAAAAAGTAATATAAACGCTTGCGAGATAATCAGTTCGAAAAAATATCATTTCTACAAATACCAAAATGCACAAATCCACAAACACACACACACACATGCACTGGTACAGTTATGGCGTAGTGAATAGCCAAAAAGTTGTTTGCTCCTTTTTTAATTCAATTTATTTTTGGATTTATACGAATTTATGCACATGGGATTCCGACTTCCGCATTTCATTTACCAATTTTTTACTTCCATTACACATACTCATATATGGTATATATACATACGTATGAGTGTATGTACGTGTCTACATATCTACTTCACCTTTGTTTTATGTAAATTACGCGAATGAGATACTGGCTTTTTTCGCAATACTCAAATCTGATTTTATGTTTGTATGTGTGAATGTGTCTGTGTGTGTGTTGTTTTAGCTGGTGATATTTTTTATCGACATTTAACCGCTAAAATTTGGCCGCTGCTCCAGCCGGTCTAAAGTTGATTAACGAATGGTCAACCGGGCGGCGGGCGGGTTGGCGACACCAACATTGTCGGTTGGTTTTAATGAAAATTGATGAAACAAAAGTTAGTAAAGGTAATCGCGGGTAATACATTAATGAGCCGAGAAATCCGCGCGCACCAAAGCTTTGACTGGTCGAGCTGTGTGAAGAAGTTTTTCGTAATGAATGAATTGGAGTTGGAAAGTTCGTCTAATGGAGGATGTAATTGAATTTAGTGGAAATCTAGAAAAATATACAAAATTTATAATATAAGCTTAAACAAAATACATTCGCAAAGCAGTGGAGAAATATAGCACATTTGTCCTCTGATACCTGGACTAGTAAATCGGATAGCAGTCATTATTTGATATTTTTCAAAGTCTGAGGCAGCCTGAGTCGCACCAGATTTACGCAGGGGGGCCTTATAACCTTTGCACCCCTAGCACACTTTTTAATAAATTCACAATATTTTAGTTGAGTTCAGTTGATGAGGATCCTTTTGATCAGCCCACCTATTCTGATAGCTCAAGCAATACTGTTCCCTTTTCAAATAACATTTGGACCCTGCTAGCTCTGGGCTCCTGCATATAACAAAATTTTCAGCCAAGTTCCTCCTCCAATTTGTGGTTTTGCGTCTTAATGTTTTCCCAACAAGTGGAGAAACTAACAGTTTTAAGCCCCTCCGATAGACTAAAACATTCTCATTATTCAATCATTTTATTTTGGTTGAGAGAAGTACAGTTGGAAGAGATAACATTTCCCATAGAGGGTAGCCTGTAATTAATTTTTTTTTGTTTCATTGGAGGAGGCCCTCGGCCAAAAATATCAGTTCATATATTTACACAAATGAAGACTAATTTAAAAAAATCAAGCCAAGATCATTATTATCGAAAAGCATTCTCTGTAAAAGCTAGGAGGCATCACGACGCATTTGTTGTCGGTAAACTTACTTTACTTATTAAATAAACTTTTCACCCATTAGGGTGTGGTAAGCCTTGGGACTCAGTAAATCTAATTGCTCTCTTGTTCATATTAAAGTGAGAAGAATTTCACGTATAAATCAATTTTACTGCATACTTCTAGGCGAAGTTTTGATATTCAGTTGTTTTGAGGCAATCCAGTTTTTGAACTAAAATACTTTTGAAGTCAAATTTATCCATTGATTCAAGTGCAAAATGCACAGCTCAGAGAAATTGTGAGCTTAAGAAAACAGTTGTGTGTTTTTAGGTGCTGTTTTTAGTGTACTGAATTTAACAGCTCCATAATGTTAGGGCTTTTGAAAATTTTTAGTAACCAAAGTGTCAAAATATGTCTATGAATTGCTCAAATATCTTTGGGCTCATCAAAATTGACTACACAAAAGTCAATTCAAAACTTCCCTGTCCCTCACCTGCACCTGCTCACCTCTACACATGTCTAGTATGTGTATGTATGCCCCACGAGTGCAGACCATTTTGAACATTTATGTTCATTATCCTTTTGATTAACGCCGAAATAAGACAAAAATAGACAAAATTTCTGCAAAAATAAAAAAGAACAAAAACACAACGGTAACAAGTGAACGTCAAATTTATGCTGATGATATCCTTTGGCGATGGCAATCAAACGTGAAAAAATGAGCAAAATGAACTCTAAGAGTGACCGACGCGTCAAATGATAAATCGAAATAAGCGGTGTAAAAATTAACAGAAACAAAAAATGATAATGTTGAAAGATACAACAACAATTAACAAAATAAAATGAAACAAAACATCAACAACAACAGGAGCAGAAAAAATTCAGAAAGCGTGCTGCGTAGGGTGAACACAAACGAAAGGACGAAAGGAGTTTTTCGCTGTTTTTTTTTTTGTTTTTTATTTTTGGGGGCGGTGGAGTGAAGAACGTAGTTCGGGTAATGTTGTTTTTGTTGTCGTTTTAGTTTATTTTTTGGCTTAAAACCATACGAAAAAATAAAATAAGTTTGCTCCTGCTTCAGCAGCTGATGCGTTTTGTACGTGTACAACCATTGCCGTGCTCTTTCCTGTTGTTTTTGTTGCTGCTGTTGCTGTTGATGACAGCGCATTTAGAGCGCTGATGAGGACATTGATGGTGCTGCTGATGACCAATGCTGCCACCCAGCCAACCCCAGCAGCCAACAGCCAACAGCCAACTCCCAGTAACCACCCGCCCCACGCTCAAGCCCCTGTGTGTTTAATGAAATGCTTATGGTATGCGCATATGTTTGGGTGTGTGTGCGTACGTGTGCGCGTTGGTCATTGCCATAAAGCGCGACAAACAAAGAAGTCACAAAATGAACAACCAAAATCAACGAATTAAAAACACAAAACTAAAAAAGCAGAAAAAAATTAAATCGCCGAAATTTCAACTGTACTCAGCGGCGTGTGGAAGAGCGGGCTCAGGAGCTGGGGCACATCTGAGCGTGGATGATTGCCAAACGCTGGTGCTAACAATTCGGCAAGTGCTTTAGGCAGTTTTTTCTTCGAGTGCTCAGCAGCAGTTCGAGGTTGGGCGCCGCGTGGTAGCTGCTGGCAAAAATTTGGCATTTTATAACGACGCGAAATGCAAAAAAAAAAAAAAATTGGGAAAAGCTGAAATGATGGGAAAGCGTGTGGTGAGAGGAAACATAAGCATGTGAGCGAATTAAAAAAATTTAGACTAACAACAGTGACCGCGAGCAGACTCAAACCATCGACAGCCATAGAGTTGGGGCATACTTATAGGCGGCGGCAGTGAAGATGGGCGGTGGGAGCGAGTGTGTAGTGCAGTAAAAGCTAGTCGACTTTTTGGGGTTAGCGCGAAATGCTGATGACCAACGCAATTGCTGTAATGGATGTGTGTGGCAAATGACGGTGATGATGACGACGACGCATAATAACCATTCATCAGCGACATAGACAGGTGAGCAGCGAGACAAAAAAGGAGAAGCAAGAAGAAAACAAAACTGAATAAGAAAAACCTAGTCCAGCGAATACGCAGTGCTCGCTTTCCTCGTTTCACCGTTTCACGTGTACTGCTGGGTGTGATAAGCAGAAAAAACAGTCAAAAATATTTTTATATCATCGCGCGCCACTCTTCCTTGCACACGTCGCCTGCCACCCACTTTACTATACGCGCTCGCTTTTTTTTTATAAATTTAACGCGAATTTTTGTATTTGGCGCGCACAAATTCACATTAATTTGGCACTACACCACCACCATCTCAACATACAGCTGCTGCGCCTAAATGTAGGCATGTGGACGTGAGCACATGTGTGCTCGCGTACAAATATTTATGCAACGTGAAGATTCTATCGAGCAAAATTTTTTAGTTTCTTTTTAGGCGCAAAAAGCAAATAAAAGCAACTTTGCTGAGACAAGCAGTAGGAGGAGAACGCTTTTTCATTCCGACTGCGAATAAGGGATTGTCGGTGGTCCATCTAGTGGCCGTTGGCTGGTGTATGGTCGGAAGTTGGAAGTAGCAGCGGGAGATGGAAGTCTGTTGATGGAGGAGGATGGGTGGCAGGTGTTGTGCCTCATTCAGTTCAGCTCGAGTTTTCCGTAGATGCTTTTCTACGCCCACTCTCATTGCTCACTTTTACCGTTGCGCCTTATTTATGCTGCTCTTTTGAGTTGGCGAGTGTAAATTGTATTCCCAAAATTTCAGCATTGATTTGTCTGTCTGCCTGGTTCGCTTATTATTCTTTTTTCATTTTTTTTTTTTAACTTTTCTCTTTCATAAGCGTCGAACATTTAAGTTAAACGCGCAATGAAAGGCGTCGGTATTATCCCTGTGTAAATCGAAATTTCAATGCTGCTTTGTATACAATTTAAGTAGTTGAGGAGTGGTGGTAGAGGGGAATCCGTAAGGGTGCATTCGAAAATATTTATGGCGTATAATGATTACGTTTGTTATGTATGTGATGATATACATTCCTTTTCAACTATCTATTGTAAAAAATAATATTTCTGAAGAAAGTCTTTTCTAACTACTTTTTTGAAAAACAGTTTTTGATTTGAAATTCATGGTTAGTGTTGTGTGAGTCTCATTTAATCAATGCATACGATGGGTACAGCGAAGCCGATTTTGATAGATAATAGTGATGTCGACTACAAGACCCAGCTCTTAATTATATTAGTATTACTCAGGTCTTCCGAGGCAGCTCGAGCTCTTGGTCTACAATACTTGGTGCTTGAATCCGGAGAACGCCAGTCACAAGGGCAGAGTTCATGAAGGTGTTGACGGATTCTTGGGGAATGGCGATTGAGGTCTGTTGGTACGCTGTTCCGTCCAAAATGCTTGTCTCTGGTATGGAGGGGGTGCTACCTTCTACTTCCTAACCATGTGCCTGGGGTTAGGTTCGGCTTCAAGTCAACATATGTTGGGTGATGCTTAACTTCATATCTGTTGATAAATAATATAGAATTTCTAGCTTACTAGCTGCAACAACAAAATCTGCTTGAAACAAATTGCGAAAACCTCTACATAATTTGCCAACTATCAAATTAGCAAAGGAAGAAAAAATTCGCACGCAGCTGTAAGAAATGCTAAAAATATTAGAAATGGCACAGAGAAATATGAGGAATGTATGCAGATGAACGCCGGTGAATAAAAAATGAAATCTGATAAAAGGTAAACTATGAGCAGTGTTGCCGGATCGCGTGAACCACAAACACATATCTACATGCGGTGCAAAAGAAAAAAAAAATTACATATACATATGTGCATATGTGTGCTTGTATATGTGTTTTTGCATTGCTGCAATTGCATATTTTTAATTTGTGCATATTTCTCAACTTTATCCAGCATCGTGTTACCTTCCGCTGACCCCTTACTTTACTAACATTACTTACTGTGTGCTAACAATTGTTTTTTCTCTTTTTCTAACACTTTTTCCCTTTTTTGCTTCTTCTTTTTCGCTTATTCACCGCACTTGTAATTTTTCACGTTTTTAGCTGCCACCGTTAGCCACCGCTGGGTGTTAAGCAGAGCAACTACTGTGCCTTCTGTGTGTGTGTGTGTTGGCGCTGGTGAAAAGTGGCAACAGCGCCAACCAGAGCTGAACATTGATTACAACTGCTTCGTTGGCGCCTCGTATGCATTCGCCCAGCAGCGGTTAGCGTATTGCGGTCGTGCTTTGGTGGGTAATTTTTTCTTTTAAAAAGATTTTAAATATGGAAAATGCAATGTTGGAGCTTTTCGAGGGGAAAACACGTTTTAAGAATGTATTATGAATAATAAATTATTAAAATTATAAGTTTAATATTAAATAAATAAATAAAGATAAATAAAAATGTGTACCTTAAATGTGTTTTCATTTGAAATTTTTTTAAGTAGTTTAATTCACAGTTTTAAGATTATTACTAGTAAGAGAATTCTAAAAAGTATAGAGCTTTTTTGTTTTTTTAGAATTTTTTTTTAAAGCTATGAAAAACTAAAATAACAAATGCTAGAAAAAAGTAAATAAGTAATTCTTAACGTTGTTTTCGCTAAGAGTTTCATTAATTGTAATAAAATGTTTTTAAATAATATTTTTTTGTTGGTTTTATATTTAATAATAAATTATGCTAAAAAACATAAAAAATAAACATATCTGCTTTGAAAATATTTTCTATAATATTCTTCTATTTTTATTATTTTTTTATGCTAAAGCTAGTATATGTAAATATGCGATTTGTACTTGAATTAGTTTTTTTCTCTCCTTTCTCAGTGCTTGAGTCAACACCACTCTTGCTCCTCCTTCATTTACTTATTTCCATCACATATTTACATATGCTGAAATTGTAGAAATATTATTGTTTATTTTTATATAAAAAAATATGAACATCCTCTTAGAGAATAATTGCTGCTGCTGCTGCTGCTTCAGCTGCTCGGGAAAAAATATATTGCATGTTATGTCGCATATTTGCGCAGAAAAAATCTCAAATTGCAAGCAACCGGCTTGCAAGGATGTGAGGTCCTTACATTCGCACATTTGCACAAGATTACTAGTTATTACAGACACACGCATATGTACATACATACTTACATATATATTTTTTTTTGGTTTCCTCCTTGTTTTCACAAAAGGTTACAAAAAGTTAAAAAATTAATTTTAATTTGACAGTGGATTTTTTTACAACAGCACATACACACATATACGAGAGTTAAATATGTATATATACACGTATGTATAAATGTATTTTATAAAGTTGCATATGTTCGTATTTAGTATATTTACAGTGTTTGTGTTTTTAAAACTTTTTTTCGAATATCCTCTTTTCTGAGCTCGTTTGTAACTCTAGAGCTGTGGTGTTTAAGAATATGTACATACATATGTAGCAGAAGAAAGTTTATGTAGAATATCTGAGTTTTTCGCAAATTATGTTAATATTCTAGCAAAGGATTTAATTAGTGATTTTTTCTCTTTTGTTCTGACAGAAAAATGATATTATTTAAATAGTTAAGACGAAGGAGTCCTCAGAAAAAATGTGTTAGAAAGCAGATTAAAATTTTAAAGCGCGCTCTGGAAGTTGTCGTCATAGCTGGTAGAAGAATGTGTAGATGCGAGCTAGACATTCAACCCTTCTGAAGCCAGAGTAGAAGCTGGATCTTTACTCTGTTTGCTGTTCGATCGGTTTCTAAGAGCTCGTGCTTGATTTTAAGTGGTGGATCCCATCTTCAGTTAAAAAAGCTTAAACTAAGGATCTTCGAGTGAACTCTTTGGAATAAAGATTCTTTAGGCCCAACAACGAATAAATCAGTTGATATCGGTAAGCTGCAATAGAAACTAAGCCACTCAGTGGGTAGGAAGGAAAGTAGCGCTGGACTTGTGGTCGGAAAAGACAAAAAGGTACAAACAGTAAAAGGAACAAAATTTTGTTTGTCAGCAACGACATTGCGATCGGATCGGAAATAAACAAATCATAGGTTTTTGTGAAAAATCCCCAGGGAGCTTAATGGAAAATTTGAACCGAAATCTCTAACGCCATTATATTCCTAAGAGTTGTAAACTTGACTTCAAAACCGCATAGAATTCCCTCGGGCTCCGCCGATTTTGAAGTGCCACAGATCACAATGAATTTCCCACATACTTATGGTAAAAAGAGGAATTTTCATGGCGCTCCACCTTTAATGTTTCATATTTAGCTTCATTCCGACCACCTTCAAGAGTGTAAGATTTGTTTACGCCTACGCATCATCTCCCGACCTTAGACAGGGCCTTACCTTCTACCTAGAAAAGGGCTTGGCACGCCAACCTAAGATAGTTATTCACTTCAGTGCCAAAGAGAGACGAATGTGATATATACACAGCTACACTTGTGATTTCATATACGTGTATGTAGATCGAAGAGTACATTGAGTAGGTTTGCTGTTCCATGCAATTTCTTAGAGAGCTGTAAAGAAAGTTGGTAGCCTAAGGCTTTAATTCCTGATAATACCAAACTATAAAATTTCTAAAGCTTCGAGATTAAATTTAATCCTTCACATTCCTTTTTTATTCTCACTTTCTGCAAATTCGCGCTAACTCAACGGAAGCGTTGATGATTTTCATACATCACAGGATGTGGCAAATGTAGTTCGTCGCTTGGTTATATTAGTACGTTGCATGTGTTAGTGTTGCTGGTTTCGCGCTTTGCAAGTGTCGCGCTCACTGGTTAACATTTCAAATTTATGATTTTGCCACTGCTAAGGTTAAAGAGAAGAAGAGGGTTAGGAAAAGTAAGGACAATGGTTATTTGTTAAAGGCTGTAGTATCAGAAGGTAGAGTATGGGTAACGGGGCAGAATTATGGGGAAGGAAAATGTATAATGAAAAGGTTAGAAAAAGTAATAAAAAAATTTAAAATAATTAAAGTTAACAAAATATAAAAAACACCAAGATTTAGGAAAACCTGTACTTAAAATTATGCATGAGATTTTTCAATTTGTTCTTCCTGTGTATTTTAAATAAATTTTCACAGCATATCTTTAGGCGGAGTAGCCCTTAGCACCAGAATTCTAAGAAAATCATTTAGAAAAATAACCAAATTAAATAAATTTTCACAGCATATCTTTAGGCGGAGTAGCCCTTAGCACCAGAATTCTAAGAAAATCATTTAGAAAAATAACCAAAATAAATACTATTTAAAAATCCTACTAAAAATATTGTCTAAAAAATTATGAAAATTCTCAAATTCAACTAAAATTTTTGAATTCCAATTAAGTAATTTAGTTTTTTTATCTAATTTACTTTTCTTAAAATCTAATAAAAAAATAATATTTACGCTAACTCATTGCTACACTCACACTCATTCCCCGAACCTCACTCATTCCTTCACTCTCTCTGTCTCAAAATAACATATCATTTAACAGCAGAGTGATTTTACAACAAAACGCTTTATCATTTCCACACATCGCAAAAGCATAAATATCACTTAAATCAGTGTATGACAAGGACACGTGTTGGTTGGCAAAAAAAAGAGAAAAAATAAAACTCAAAAACTAAAAACATTAAAAAATAGAGAAATAGAAAGCGAAAAGCGAGAAAAAAGCTCTGAAAATATCAGAAAATCGCTTTCGAGTAAAATAAACTTGTAATTGTGACAGTTTGTGTCAACAAAGGATAACGGCTGACAAACGGCATTTGACCGGCAAACGGCGATGCGAATGACAATGATACACAAACAAATGCAATAATATATGCACACTTATGTATTTGTACATACCAAGTCTGTGACTCAGAGGTTGTCATTGGCTTGACTAGATTTTGAACAAAAAAACTGGCTCTGATGAGCGCAAATAAGATGAATGACTTTAACAAGGACTAGTAAAGGATGTGGCTTTGACGAGTAAGTAGATACGTGTACTTTGCTGTCATGATATGGTAGTCGCGAATAGTTGACGTAAGCTCAACATAGACTGGCGTTAAAGGTTAATAAGGACATGAATATGCATGAGTAGGTGATTGATATTGATTCGATTGTTGCTGGTTTTTGCTACTAGAGGATAATCAATTTAATAAATGAATGAACTTCTCAAGTACATTAAAAAACAAAGGAGGAACTTTAGGAAAAGAGATTTGGGAAAAGGAAAGTTTTTTGTTCTTCGTTTGGGAGAATTTTTTTCGATAAAAATAAATTTTACGTGCTGAATATTTTGAGTGAGAAAACTATTAGAAAACTGGGCTTATGCTTTTGTTGTGATCACGAAGGAGATCTTTTAGGTGATGTTGTTTTTTCTAGAAACGAGTTCAATACTTTTCTCAATACTGTGAAATATGACGAGTTCTATAGCCATTTTATGTCCAAAAGGTCTACTCTTTAGCTGTCCTTTTAAGAGGCATACATTTATTTTTAGTCAGTAAAGGCTTTTATACCTCAAACTTAATTTAACGTAAATCTCAAGTTTTCCCACAAAGCTCCACCGATTTTATATCTTCCGATTATCCAACACAGCGGTCAACGAGTTGCCACTGGAACTACTGGAAATGTCATATATATGTATTGCGTTTATTGTGTCTACTTGGTCTGTATGTATGAGATTTCCTGAATGGGTTGTATAGCATGAACTTTGAAAAGAAAATGGCCACTGAGCGTTAAAAGTTATTTTCTCAGCCTCCACCACGTCTGTGGTCGTTATTGTTTCATTAAAAACAACAACAATAGATAAAAAAAGTGTCTTTTCTCTAATGTCTATTGCTTAAATACCCAAACTCTAAACTGCTAAGCCAACTGTGTAAGCCCCAAACCTGCGCAGCTCTGTTTAGTTGAGTTAAAAGTCAGCGAGAAGGAAGAGAACAAACGAGTAGAATTTCAGAAAAACTTGTTCTTTTTTGTTCAACTAGAACTAACATTTACCCAGATGCCTGCAATTGACCGAAGGAGTACGCGTTAAAAAAGCAAACCATAGGCGCAAATGCTTATCTGTGACGCAGCCAACGCAGAAGTCAGCAGAAAAGTGGTAGAAAAATCAGCAACAAAGGCCTATCCACAACGTTATCTAAAGTTTTAGTTTTCCTGCTTAAACTGCGATTTTCAAAATGGAGGCATCTAACCTCCTCTTGGCCCGTCGGCTATACGTGTATGCTCGCACCACCACTACGCTGTAGGCATTATATAATGAAAGTCTGGAAAATCATGAAAAGCGACTAAGGATAACGAAAATTGTGCAAACAAAGCGTCGAGTTTATTTTTTATTTTTTTTTATTTTACTGCGCCTATTCTCTGTTTGGGGCAAGTGGGGCGCGGCTTTTGTGGGGTTCTTTAGTTTGTGCACTGCATTTAATTGCAAACTAAAAAATCACTGTGTCCATGGGGTAGGCACGAAAAATAGATAAAGAAAATCGGCAGTACAACAGCAAAGGAAAGAATAGATTAAAAGAGTTTAAAAGAAAATGAGCAAGAAATGTACCAAATTATATACGTACATATGTATTTGTGCACATTCTGGGTGCGTCGAAAGGACTAAGCCGAAATGTGTTTATGCTGAGTATCATTCCAACTCGCTCACTCTTTCGTTCCTTTTGTAGTTTTTTTTGTTGTTGTTAAAGGCAAATGCAGATCAACAACGCGTTCAAACGTTCAAAAATCGTAGCCTACTTTTTGGCGTCTGTGAGAACTAACAAAACACTGAAAAACTAAATTGTAGGAGATGGAGAAAGAAATTTTTTGTAGTAGCAGCAATTGAACTAACAACAACAGTTCGTTTAGAAAAGCTGCTCAAAAATGCGCCGCACTCAGAGTGGGAAGAGAGGTTTCCGTATATCCGTAGATAATTAAACTTTCTATGCTAGACGGTAGGAAATTTGCAGTACATTGTTGTTAATCTAAATTTAAAAAAAATATTTAAGATATAGTGCTATACATTTCAAGATATTAGATAAAATTGGAAGGTTGCCACATGTTAAAGTTTTGTTTATAAGATATTCCGCTAGCGGAAACAGGTCTGCCATACGACTATCAAACGAAAGAGAAATAAAATAGTTTTTCAATCAAATTTTGAGCAGAGTTAACACCTGGGTTTATTTTTTATTAAGTATATTTGGGTTTTCAGAATATGGGTAAGAAAAGGCAAATGAGTCATTAAGATGAAAATATTTTTCAAGTAGAGTTGCCACCTGTAAAAATTAAAACTAATAGCACAAACGAATTTTTGGCATTTTCGAGCGGTTCAAGACAGTTGACAGCTAAAAACAAATGTTTAAGAGAGTTGCCAACTATTCACATTTTTTTATTCACTTCACATTTCCATGCGATGCACCCAACGCATTTAGTACTCGCTCACTCACTTCAGCTCCCATCGCACGCAGACAAGTACAAAGCAAACGAGATAAATGTTCATACGAGTATATGTATGTGTGTACATATGTATATAATGTCAATTTTTTCAACAACTGTTTTAGCCTACGCAGGGCGGAGCCTATCAACAGCCGGTCGTTGGGTCGGTGGGTCGGTTGGTCGGTCGGCTGGTAAACGCGTAGTTTTTATGACTTTTTCGCAGGATACACACGAATGAGAATGATGGGTTGTGGTTGGTGGGGATGCTTATAATGGTGTGAGTGGGCGTATATGATAGCAACACATACATACATACACAATAGCAGTGTTTATGCAAGAGCATCTCTTAAGCAAACAAAATAACGAAGTCTTATGCATGTGAATACATATGAGTGTATGTGTGTGTTTGTATGTATGGGGTTTGTATGTGTTTGCATGTCCATAAACGCATTTATCTATGGCAAAACAAACAAGCAACAACTTATACATACAGTTATACCAACACAATTTAGTCGCAGTTTATTTTTTTTATTCTTTATATTTTTATTTTTAAATCTGTTGTCTTTACTAATTCTATATAGCGCGTTTGCTTGTGTTAGTGCAATCCATTTTTCAAAAATTCTGGAATATGTTCTACTATCTCTGCTTACCTTTCTTTACCTTGAGGCCTCAAAAATTCGCATGTTTCGCAAATATTTGTTAAAATTAATTGAAAGGCCTAAACGGCGGATTTTTTGAAGTTCATCATTTTTTTTTAATTTTCTTTTGTCCACTGTATTATTACCGACGTGAATGTAATTATATTTTACACCAGGAGCTGCAGTTGCAATTTGAAAAAAAATTAAAGTTAAATACAAAAGAACGAGACACAAAAATTAACTGCTTTGAAAGAATAAGAAAATGAAAAAGATAAATCATCAAACAATTTAAATTGACAAGACAGCAAATTCTCTTATCTGCAAGAGACAAATGCCTACCTTAAAGCCCTCTTTCTATATGCATGTTTGATTATATAACCATATACTATTTGCAACATATACATACACGCATACACAGAAGCTACATAAGCTCGTTTATACGTGTATGTCTAAATAAGAAATGCTATGGTATATTTGTAAGCGTATATAAGCGATGTGAATATACATATATACCTACATATATGTTTATTTGCATATAATCTTCTCTATGTGTTTTTTTTCAATTTCTTTCTCTTTTATTTTATTTTTTTTTATGCCAAAGTATATAAATATGTAGGTGTGTAAGTGTGCTGGTCCATATTTTTCTAGTAGTAATTGAATGCGAATTAATTGAAAGACATTTGTCAAATGCAGACTATGTAGAATGATACAAAAGGGAAAAGAGCAGAAAAAACCAGCAGAAAATAAAGAAAATGGCCGCTTGACGGCAATAACAAAGAGAGCGGAAAGATATAGGTATGCATGTATGTATGTACTTGTATGTACTTGTATGGCTGTTAGAGAGGTGAGATAAAAAATTGAGGTATAGAAATACATATGTATGTGTTACCTGCTTTAACGCTATGACATCCAAAGGTAATTTAATTTTTTTTTTTAATTTCAAGTGTTAAGATAACATAGTTGTGGTTAATGTAAGGATAATTCAAGATTTGCAAAAGACAAATTTAAAAAATAGCGTTATTGAATTTGTAAAAAATTTTGAAATCATGAAGGCATAAAATATCATTCCAACCTAAAATTTTTGTACTTATACCTTTTACTTCATTTTAAGAATGAATTCTTCCTTTGGAGAATTTATTTTCTCATTTATCACCCATTAAAATTTAATATTAAACTCTTTCGCTTCATTTGATCTTATTTACAATGTGAATCTGTGAAGTCTTGAATTTTACATTACCGATGCTATAGCTCAATGTTAACCGATCCTTTGGTTATTGAGTCACTTCCCTCACCATTAAGCAGTGTCTTGTAGTTATGTCTTCTATTTATAGCTTTTATTATTTCAGCAGCATTTTTAAGTTCAACAAAGTAATTAAATCTTTATGGAGGAGTAAATAATATTATGGGGACTTAGAATAGATTGTTGGTCCCCCTAATTGTTGGACGAGCATCAAGGCGGCCACCACAAATTGGAGCATATTTATTTATGTAAGAGGAATTCTATGAAAATGCTCAAAATGTTTGATCTTCGTTATTCATTTCTGAATTGAGTCGAAATTCGGTGAACTACTCAGCAAAATATTGTATGTAGGTGTTTTGACAGAGAGGAAAAATTGTGATATATGTACATAGAGAGCAGAGCATAATTTGGATTTAGTGCTCAAGCTCCAAAAGGATTAAGACGCTTAAAGTTTAGTGTGTCATTAGTGTTTAAGGCAACTATTCTAATAATATTAAATTTTGAATTTTCATTCCTCTGATTTAAGTTTCAAGTGTCAACTCTGCTCCTTCATCTTCGAAAGTCATTCACACCAATGGAACCTTAAAGAGTTTCTTTTTGATTTGGTTGATCAATTCATAAATTTAACTTTGACCTTTGAATGAAGTGCTGGAAAAAGTCCTTTTGGTTAACCTTCAACTTTCGCTTTTATTTGCTTTCACACATCGGACATTTGTTGTCGCGTCAAATACTTTCAATAGTTCATTCACTCTCAAAAAAACAAAAAAAAAAAAAAAACAAATCGAATGGCAACTATTTCATGAGGAATATTGAAAAAAAAACCTAAAAATGAAATAAAATAAAAATAAATTAACAAAAGCGAAAACAAAAAGTGCGAAAAGGATTGCCTAAAAAGTGGCACACACACGCACACACATACATGTACAAACAACGTTTGTACCAATAAAACCAGTAGACGCGAAGAATTCAAAAAAAAATATTTTTATATAAAAAATATGTATATATGTACCATATGTATGTGTATTTATATTATATTCAATAAAGCGACTAACATCCTCTGCGGGTGTGTATACCTACGTATATGTGTACAAATACATTTAAATAGAAAAAGTTGAGTGAAAACTCCAGTTGGCAGTTCACAATAAATCAGACATTGATCCATATTTTTTCAAATGACCTTGAAATTCAAACAGCAACAAAGGAAAGGACACACAAAAAAGGTGAAAAAAAAATAAAAATTTTAAAATAAAAAAAATTAAAAGAGTTGTAGTAATACACACATACGTCCACACATCCACTAACGTATGCATTTGGATGCATTTTTGCAACTTTTCTATGTGGTGTATGTATGTGTGTATGTGTTGGTGTGCGTATGCGTGCATTGTGATTTTTATATGTATGTATACTCGTATGTATTTTTCTACAATTTGTGTATAAAAATATATAGAAAATAAATGCAAACACACATACATATGTACATACGTGTATTCATATGCACACGTGTGCAGCAATTGCCTGCCAAATCGATGCAACGGCTGCTGTTGCAGTTGACTGTCTGCGTGCAACAGGACAACGAATCGCCTACTATGATCCCCAGCTGACATCAAAATACAAGCACACGCACATACACATACGTATACAAAAATGTATATAAATCTATAAATATATACAGATATACACATACATACATATGTGTGTGTGTATTTGCGTACGCATCAACAATCCTTCAAAACACCGGCTTGGTAGCGTGTGAAAAAGCCTTTTCTATGTGTGAGTATGTATGTGCATGTGAAAGTTGCATGCACGTGTATGTATGTGTGCCAGTTGAAGTGTGGCATTTTGTTGCGTATTGCAGTTGCAATACCCGAGCGAGCGACCAATGGCCGATAGGCATAAAAATGCATTTGTTGCGGCGTTGCAATGTCACACACACATACGGACACATACAAGTGTGCGCACATACTCGTATACGTATATACAAACAGTGAATAATAGCAACTAAAAAATGTGTTTAAAAAGTCGCCGAACTTCATAAATCGCCGCTGTGTTGCCCAAACTCGGCCGGCAGTGAACAGCTGATGCAACAAATATAAAAAACGTTGCATGTATGTGTGTGTGTGTGTGAGTGTAGAAACTGCATTTAGGCCACTCTAGCGCTCAATAGAACCAATAATCGTTGCATCGACTTTTTGTTGTTGCTTGCCACAGTTTTGGACAAATTGCAGCTGGATTTCACCTTGTTGTTGTTATTCATGTCAGTTGTCAATGCAACCGCGCGTGGTCCTCGTTCTCGTCCCCTCCCCGCTTGCCACTTACCAAATGCAACTCTATGTTTGGCTCTCTAAGGTGTCTCAATTGCCATTCGATGTTTTCTGCTTGTCTGTTTCGCTGATTTGTTGTTGCTATTGTAATTGCTGTTGTTGTTGTTGTTGTTGCTAGTCAGCACTGCCAGTTGCAGTTGCAGTTGCCAAAGTGCATTCAATTGTTGCAGGTCAAAGTTTGCATGCGTAATTCGGACCAATTGTATATATTTGTTGGTGTTGTTGCTATTTGTAGCTATGCCTCATCTTTTATGGATTTGGTGCTCTTACAATTTTGCCCTCAAATGTCTTGCAATGCAAATTAGTTGAATTAGTTTTTCCTGTTTTTTCGGAACATTAAGTTCCCATTAGCAACGCTTGGGTGGTCTTGGTTGCTTGGGCAGCTGTAGAAAAACAAGCTGGTCAGGGGTTACGTATCTAAGATTCCTTTTGCATTAGTGAAAATTCGTTTACAGAGCTTGGAGGAGTTAAGGTCATGCTCTCCTTTACGATGTCCTTTACGATAGTTAACTAGAGCTAACCAGAGCCAGAGACGTCTAGATGGAATCACAAAAACAGATTTGGCAAGAAACAAGCACCGAAATGAAGCTTCTCTATCGTATTCAAGTGGGTTCTAGCTGCTTTCGAGAAAATGTGGATGCTTTTCGATGCCATAGTCAATATCTTCTACATAATTTTTGTGCGTGGCGGAGGGTTCAGATGTATTAAATTCAACACCATTTAGTATTCTTTTCAGGCGTCCTCAGCAGTTTTGCCTTTCGGCCATACGTATGTATGGTATATAGCCAGTAGCGCTAATCATTCACCCCTTCAAGGGATATCGGTAAGAAGAAGATACATAGTGACAGAATCGGAGACTTGATGGGCGAATAATGAGATCAATTTAGTCGAAAATCGCTAGTAGCTGAATAGCAGTCCTACCTTTTGGACTGAAGAATTAAATAATTCGGCCCTCTGAGCTTGTGATTTTGGCTTATACAGAAGCGTTTTTAAGCTCGGCAGTAGGCAGACAAATATTTTGCACGCCAAAAATGTAAATAAATTTCTTGTGACTTTAAGTCGATATGCCGCTTATACGTATATACATATGTTACTGTTAGTTGGAACAATTCGAAAAGAAAGCAAGTAGACCGCACTGCTGAACTGCTCCCTTCGCTCCCCTTGCTCCCCTCTCCCCGACTCATTCCGCACAACAATGGCGGCTCCACAGCATCATAAACACATGTGGCTTTCACCCCCAGCCTCTTTGCTCTCTCCTACTGGCTTTGTTGCTTGAGCTCGCATCGCATCTCGCAGGCTGGTCGGTCGTACATCATTTAAAATTCGCATAAAACAATAAAAAATAATAACAACAACAAAAAAGTCAACGTATTTCTGCCTTTGCCGTTGACCATTTCAAATGCCAAATGTATTGTTGTAGTTGTTATTATTGCCATTCGGTCCGCAATGAGGAGGTGATTTTTTTCGGCAGACAAAAAATAGAAGCACAAGAAAGCAATAGGAAAAAGCTAAAAAAATCGCTTGCAAAACCGCGGGATAACGATTGAGAAATTTAAAAAAAAAAAAGAAAGAACTGTAAAAAAATTGGGAAAGCAGCAAAAAGTAATAGGAAAAGGCACAAGTAAATAGGGAGACAAAGGATTCGACGGAAATAATGGTGGAACTGGAGTGGGAGTTGGTTGCTGGTAAGCGTCGAGGAGACAAGCTGGAGCAAAGCAATCAGAATTCGAAGGGGCGGCACTGCGAGACACAAAAAAGAAGAAGAAGAAGAGGAGGAAGAAGACAGACGGTGGTGAAGGTGGTAAAGAGTAAGTGCTACTTGTAACGGGGGAATGTGTGTGAGCTATTCGATCTTGGGTGGAGCGCGGTGGCTGATATGTGTCCGCCATTTCGAGCTAGCGAGGAGTCACAATGTCAGCTACAACAGCAGCAACAATAAAGCCTACATATAACCACATCAATTGTTGCAAAAATAACAAATGGGCGGTCGGTTGGACTGATGGTGGTGAAGAAAAAAAGCGGGCGCACAAATAATAGAAATCGAGTTCGCGAGGCGATACATTCACAATGATCACCAACGAATATAGAATAGGGCACATGAAACTGAGCAAACACAGTTCTTCTGTATGCATATGTGCTCGAATATTTCTCATTTGGCAGGGGCCAAAAGCACTGGTAAGCAGCATATTGAGGACGCTGAGTTCCGGACCAGACCCAAACAAAATTTTATTGTTATTTAGTTCTGGCTGCTGGGGAGAACAATGCTGGGGAAAACAACGAGCGATTGTTGTCAACAATTTTATATTTGATGAAATTTGGAATTCTCTTCTTCTTTTTCTTCTCTATAAATTTTTTTGTGACTATGTATAAAGGATTCGGAATCTTAATGAAATTCACTCATTCATTATGAATCTATAAATGTCTAGCCGCAATGGAATTGAAATTTTGCAATCGAGAGGAAAATATACAAAATACATAAGAACACAAGAACAACTTTCTCGTGTTACAATTTCGCTCATTAAAATTTAAAAATTATAATCAAAAATAATTTTTGAATTTTAATTTGAGTTTCGTATGTTCAAATTGTTGCTTAGCGGGATAACTCTCTAGTAAGTCTCATAGAAATAATTGTTAAGGAATGTGGCTTTTACTTGAGACAAATCCATTGAAAAGAAATTAAATATATAAATTAATTTCCAAATAAATAAAACTACTTAGTTAATAACAAATAATGTTAAAGAAATGAAAAATAAAATTAAAAATTATGGGAAACTCATATTACGAGCACTCCAAAAACTCTAGTCTTCTCAAAATGGCACAGTATAATCTGGATCCAGCTCAGATGACGAGTGGCTCACACGGTACCGTCTTTTGTCCGAATCCCAAGAAAACGAATGCTCACACTTGAACTGAATACTTATCTATGAGGTGACAAGGCTTAATTGGTTCTTCAAAAATGGAGAAGCAGAAATAAATCACCCCACACACGGCAGAACTGATGGTAAACAAGGGTAAACTGGAAAATTTCATCAACCAAAACTCTGGTATATGACATATTCTACTGCGAGTGTGAATAATTATCAGGATTCAGACACTTTTCCACAGCAGGAAACATAGAAAGTAGAAAGTTTTCACCAGCGTTAAAAACCAGCAATTAAAAATGATAATACGAGGAGCAACTGCGAAAATCTTTCCAGAATTCTCTATAAATGATTTTAGTTGTTTGCTTCGAAACTTCTCTCCTCAGCAATCAAACATGAACAGGACGGTTCCGGACTCTAAGCTTTCGAATAAATCGAAATAAAAACGATAAAGCTATCGTAGTTGACGCACTATTAACTGTCGTTGCTGCATGCTGACCCAAAATGACTATTCAAGGATTAGCCTCACCCATCAAATATCTCATCATCTCGTAGAATAACCCCAAAAGCGCTCCCTCTGCCAAACTCCATTCAATCTGGCGCTTGCAAAGGCTGAGAGGTTAGCAGTGCGTTGCCTTGCGGAAGGTCATGAGTTCGAGTCCTGGCCCGACCAACATAAAAATGTATAGAAAATTGGTTTAAAAAAAAGAAACTAATTACAATGAATTCAAGGAATGCCAAGTCTTCCATATGAATTTTTGACATACAGTAAAGTCTTCTTATAAAGATCCGTCAGCCGTTCGAAGATGGCTTAGAATACTGTAGGTCCCTCAATTTGTTGGAAAAATATCAATGTTCATATACGTGTATAATATTATTACATTTTGTAATTTGCGATATTTCCCAAATAATAAGTTACATATAATATTAATAATATTTTTAAATACTTGTATATTTTGAGGTTAAGTGAGTTTGGTACTTTTTTGCTACACTTTGCCCACTAAAGAATTAATAAATTACAATTTTTTTCCCGATTTCCAGTAATCTTAACTTAACGCATCTAATGCCAAAAGCTTCTTTGTATATCTCTCTTCATATCTGCGTAACGGTTAAAATGCAAGTCAGGCACATACTATTTGTTCATCTGCTGACTGGACCACCACAAGCCTCACATCCACCATTTTGTTAGGCTATCTATCTCCCTTCTATTTATTTACAATATACATATATACATATATGCTGAGATAACGATTATGTATGCATTTACGTTGTTGGGAAAATTGCGCGTCGCCGATTGGCTTAGAAAATGCGCACTGTCGCAACGAGTAGGCCTGGTCTAAAGATAACCTAAAACACAAACGACAAAAAACAAAAAAAAAAACGAAGAAAAGCCGAAAAAAGCAACAAAAAACATAAAATAAATGAATTTGTGCAAAGTAAATGAAAATTGCCTATTGTTGTTATTGTTTCCGTTATTTCTTTCAAATCGATTTTTCGCATTTTATATTTTGCCTCTGGCTTTATTTGTTCTTAGAAAGAAGAAGTAGAACATAAAAAATAATATAACTTTGTTTCTTTTAATGAGCAAGGAAAAATGTACAAAAGCTAGCTGAAGAAGAAGAAGAATGTAGTGAGAAAATTACTTAAGAAAGAGAGCCCAAAATAGTTTGCGTATTTTAAGAGAATTTTTATGATTTCCAGGATTGCAGCAACATTATGAAAGTGATTATTGGTTTAATAGCTTTTTATTGTGGGTCTTCATCACAGTTACAGTAGTAAGAACACATCTCGACCACCATAATTATAATTTGTTTATTATTACTGCTCAGTGCCAATAGTTCAAGGAAAGAATTTCCATCACTTTTATTTAAAAGTCCGACGGTTTTATGCATAGCTGATCCACTTTCCCAGTCTCTCTGGTCCAATTAAAAGCTCTAGAAGACATATTCCATTCGTTATATAAATCTCAAAGTTGCTGTGCTCTGCATCGAAGTTTATCTTACTTTCCTATATCATTCCTTCGGCTTTGTGATCGAAAACCTGCGTTAACAATCTTCCCCTAACCGACCAAGAGGCGCCTCTGGAGAACAAAGAAAGTTAGCACAGAACGGTGACCGGCTATAGTAAAGACGGACATCCCTCTTTATTAAGAGCTTATTCCTCAGGACTTGCTTCCAGAGATCACTGAACTTTCACCAAGCATCCTTTACCGGAGTCATCCCTGACCATTTTGTCGTATAGACTCTGGTGCCTCCTATAAATCTTCTTTCTCTACTCCTCCATTTCGTTCCACTTTTGGTCTTGGATAAGAGAATACCTGTTCGGTAATGCGGGCAAAACCGTCCAATTTTTTGTCAACCTTAGTGGCCGCTTTGTCATGTTATGGACGTACTTACCCAAAAAGGTTCGGTTTCCCGGTTTCTTCGGTGAGATTAGACAGACTTTGAACTAGGTCAGTACACAGTGTCAAGGCGCGTATCTTAGTCAGAATTTCGATCTAAGATGAATATCTTCTTTAATAAATTTATATAAATCTTTCATCTTGAAATAAAGAGTTACACAGTTCTTCTGTGGTTTTTGTTTTTTTTTTTTTGTAAAGTTCGGGATTATCCTTTCCTTTCGAAGGCTTCAATTATAGCCCAGGCAGGTCTGCCAAAAGCTCTGTAAGTTGTTATAACTTTTAAACGATTGTTAATATTTTTAAATTATAAGAAAATCCAAAGATTACTCTTAACCGTTAAGGAATATGAATTTTCTCTTTAAGTTGCGCTCCAACTGAGCGCATTTGAAGAAAATTTCTAATAATTTCTCCAACCAGCCGACAAAATTTCTAAACTTGCGCACTATTCTGCTGCGCTCTCCTAAAACTATTTGAGAAACTCTCTAACAAAGGCTAATGTCTCTCAGTAAAGAGTGCGCTCAACCCTCTCGTGCGACGCTAAGCAATCATTCGAACGCAAACAAGAAAAATTAGTTAACATTTTCTATTTGTTGTTGTGATTGTTCGATTGTTCGTTGCACTCAAACTTCTCCTCCTCAAGTGATGACTGCTTGCGTCTAACGGTACTTGAGTGCTGCTGTACTGCCTGCGGCGAGTACTCATAGGTGCGCTGCGCTGTTCGCATTAGAAGCGTCACATGGGTAACTCGTGCAGCTCTGCCTCGCCGAGCGTGGAAGGATGAAAAATGCAGCGTTTTCAATTATTTTTTTTTTCATGCAAGGAAATTAGAAAAAAGAAGTGGAAATGCTGTCAATGCGCGCATGAATTTTCCTTATTTTCCACCAACCAATACTCGCCTGTTTCCACCCTCAGCTGGTGGCCGTTCAGCATCAGCAGCGAAACTTCTTGTTTGCTTCCTTCCTTCCGCGCTTTTCATGCTTTACTACTTTCACAGCATCCTCTTTGTTGCTGCTGTTGTTGCTCGACACATTTTTTTCTTGCTTCGCTTTTCGCCTTTTTTCGCTGATTTTCTTGCAGCGCGTCGCAAAGTGAATTTGTGATTGGTCGGCCGGCGAATGCGAAAGCTGCCGGAGCAGCAGCAGACGGTGGGTCGTGTGTGAGATGTTGTGTAGCTTGATGCTTGGTGGTGTTTTATATGGAGTCTAAATAAGTCAGTTATGTGCGCGAAAGGACGAAAGAACGCAAGCCGCGAAGCTCCTCAGTTCAAGTGTAGGTGTTAGTGTGTGCCCGCGAGTTTTTTTTTTACTGCTGCTGTTTATTGTTTTTCCGATTTGTTGTCGCGAATTCTCAAGCAATAACAAAAATTAAAACAACAACACCACGTTGTTGGTCTCTGTGTAGTTTTGTCTCTGTTTAGCGCGCAACTTAATATGATTAAAGGGATATATGAGCGTATTTTGCTACGAAAGTAAAATAAGTAAGGAGCGCGCGCAGAGGGAGCATGGCGAGGAGATGGGTTTCATTAGTCGAAGGCTGAGTAGGGTACCTGCGGATCTCTGGCTCGAAGCTGCAATATTTGTGGCGCTTAATCGGGTTGGTGCTAACGTCATATCAGTAATTGCTGCCTTATGAAGATGTTGTTGTTATTGTTGTTGTAATTTTTTCACTGAATATTTTTTTATTTATTGTATTTCGTCGAGCCCCTTAATGAGTCCTCGTCGTTCGTTAGCGACTTGCTTTGTTGTTGTTGTTGCTGTAGTTGTCGCAAACACTTGACGATTAATTGGTTTTTCGCGCTTAAATTTAGATTTCGTTCGTTTGTGTTGGTAATTAGTTTTGCAAGTAAAAGTACTCTTTGATCTCGGATAGTGGCAGATGGAATGTGGCATGCCACAGATTTAAAAGAATTTTAAAAGTTATTTTAAAGGTTAAGAATAATGTGGTAAAATGCTGCAAATTAAAAAAAAAATGATTAAGAAAGTGGCATGCTACAAAATAGAAGGAAGAAATTCTGGAAAGTGTTGCATGCTACAAAATACCTTTTAATTGTGAATTAATGAAAATGTATAAAATAATGTGCCGAGCCTTTTTTTTATATGTCCCTTTTCATTCCTTCACCTCCTTCACCTCGCCTTTTCGGCTGCTAATCTCGCTTTGATAACTTTTTCTTTCTCCTGCTATCGGCCACCACACACGGAGACTTGGCCATCTTTTGCCATATCCTCAAGCCGTGTCCTTGACCCAATAACACCTTTTATGTGTTGGCGCGCGTATAACACACTTCAAACTCAGACAACAACTTGCCGCCTCTGACTATACGTGTATACTTGTATATACAATATGTGGCACATGCTACATGCCACATTTTCTTCCAACTCACCGCATACACTTTCTTCTTCTTTTTTCCTTCATTTTATTTTGCTGTCCAACTTCTTGCTTTGTTGCAAGTTGAATGCACTTGCCACATACTCTCAACACATCACACAAACATGCACACCCGCACACACACACACACACCTACAAGTAGTGAAGGTAAGTTTAGCCAAAGCTTCAACCAAAAACCGAAAACACTCTACTCCAAAGCAGGCCACCCACACAATCACCCGCACATCATGTCGTTGTTGTGAGGATTCTTGCAGGCAAAAATAAAATCGCAAAAGGGCAAGAAACTCTAACACAGCTGGATAACATAGAAAAATGTCCTTGAAACAGCCAGCAAATACTTGACACACACACACACACGTATCTCTATGGTACATATACATAGCTCTTACGAGACGAATTTTATTTGTCTCCCGTCTAGTGTCTGCTCGAAGCGTCTACCCAATCGTCGTCAGCTGGTCAACACTCTTTACCAATATCCAGCTCCAATTGTGTGTTTGTTTGTCGATATGTGCATGCGTCCTTGCATTTGGCACTTCCCTATACAAAGCTTCGAATTGGTTTCCTACCGTGCGCCAGTCCGTCCGTCCAACCAAGTATTCATTCATTCATTCATTCATTCATTCATTCGACCATTCGTCTGTCTCGCAATTCGAGCTTTCCTCTTTCCCTCCTATCCCCCTTTTCACCGAGTGTGTTGGTGCTACAAGTCGTATGAGTACCGTTCGTTTGCATTTTTTCTTTTCAAATTCATTCCTCCTCAACCAAACTTGTTACTTCCTTGTTGCTTGTCGGCTTTCTTCTGTGTCTCTGTGTCTCCACGTCTCCACGTCTCCACGTCTCTATTTCTGGTTTCTGTGTGCCGTTTTGTTTGCCTTCTTTCTTCGATTTTTCTAACTCTTTTGTTATTGTTCCTACATTTTTCCTGTCTTTTTTGTTTTGTCGGTTTAAATGTTTTTATTGCAAACACTTGTGTATTTAGTTGTTTTTATTGTTGCATTCTGATTGCTCTTGGCTGTGGAGTAGCTCAGTTGTGTGACGAGTATTGACACATGCTGTCGAAGAAGCTTCCTTTTCTTCTAAAAGAAATGTCTGCAAGGTAGGGTTGAAGACGAGTGAGTGGCAGTAAGATGGGGGAATTTTAAAGTGTGACCGCGAAAGTGGGTTTGCTTTTTAAAGAACACGTATTGTTTTCCTATAGTTTCTTTATATATTTTTGAAAGCTTCTTGATCGGAATATAGGAGTTAAGAGGCTTATCATGCTATTTCTACGTAATGAGACATTTTTGTTTCTGAAGAGTGTCAGACTTATTTAGAGGCTGCGGTAGGAGCACAAGTTCAGAATACGGCGTGTAGAAAACTATTCCAGATAGTTTGTTGTGCTAGAGGCTCGGCTTGGATAAGGGCTAATGGTCATATGCACGGCAGCACGCACAGCGACCCACGCGGCTACCGCACATAGCATATTCGGTGATCCGTTGGTAAGGAAAAAAATAATTTGGTGGGTACCAGGGTGTAGGGAAATCGATGGTAATGAGATAACCTTAGGAACGGTACGTTGCCATGAACTTACCAGTCTTATTAAAGAAATTAAAAGAAACATTTTAGTATCATCAGGCTAATAGGAAGGAAAAAAGGTTGCAATATAACGAAAATTATGAGTAAAAAAAATAGTACAAAGCTTATTAGCGACAAAGACGTCAGACTCCAGGCTGTTAACAGTGCTTTGCCCGTTGGTGTGACATGCCTTCATATTAAGCTGTTGAGGATAAAAAATGCAGAAAATACAAGGAAGGTGTTGAAGTGCAGTTGGTGTGACATGCCTTCATACAGGAAATACAAGGAAGGTATTGAAGTGCAGTGCATTTGGTAACGTCGACGTTGCGTCGTCAATGTGAGCCTCCCTAAGGGGTCGACCAGTTAAACCTAACCTGACCGAATTTGTAAAAAATATTAATGGAGAAATTTCGTGTAGCCAAGTTGGTGGCTATTTTTTATTTCTTACACAGAAATCTTAAAGAAGCGAAGACTCAGCAAAAATCTTCTATAAAGAAGGTTAATGAAAATAATATAATATAATAGTTTTGTATTCCCGTTGGGGTACCGACTCCCGTCTTCTTTAAGTTTAGTCTTTCTTTCAGTTGAGTGAATTGTTGAGAAAATTGCGCTACGCTCACGCATTTGAGACCGAAAATATAATTTTTAAACTATTTATATGGTGTAATAATATATTTTTGTTCGAAAATTGCTGTCACTTCTGGGATTAAAACCGTTAAAAGGTTCATAATGTGAAAAAAATTTCTGAAAATTATTATATTTTATATCTAAGAATAATTGTTGATTAAAAACTTCAGTATTCAGTCACTAATCCTTTATTTCCTCCACTAGAGTTTTTAATCAGCCTGAACTTCACGTTTAATTTGCGAAAATGTCATTTTGGGAAACCTTATATTAAAATTTAATTTTTTAAACATATTTTATATATTTTTTCGCGAAATTTAATTTAATGCGCGTTCGTAATTCGCAGCGGAAATTTTTTCTAATTTTTTTATTAGCAATAGATTTGATTTATCTATTTACAAAGTTTTTATTATTATTTTAATCTAATTTTTTAATGCACTGCAACTATGTATGTGTTTTATATACATACACGTATGTAAATACACTTGTGAGTGTGCGCGTGTGTTTTGTGCAATATTTGTATCATAAATTTTAAGTGGGGCTGTGTTGTTGTTGTTCTTGTTGTTGTTGTTATATTTTGTTTCTGTTTCGCTGCTGCTGTCAATATTTTATGTGCAGCGCTTTGTAATTTTAGCCGCATTTTTACATTTTAGCCGCAATAATAAATTTCATTATCCTTACGTAAATATGCCTGTTAAATGCACAAACAGTTGAGCATACACTCACAAACACACACACACACACGTGCCTACAAACAGACGCTCAAACGCATTATCGCAAACAGGACACTCGCCACTGCAATGCGATTAATATGTGTGTATAGGTATGTGTAATCGAAAGAGAGTGAGTGAGATTTATATACACATGAGTGTGTGTGTGTGTGTGCGCGCGCGTATTTTTTCACCGTTATTTGTGTCGCCGCCGCAATGGCTTCGGCTTTGACTTTGGCTTTACCTCAGCGTCGCCGCTTGAAAGCCATAAAATTGCATTTAATTTAATTTCTTTGCATTTTTTCAGCGCGTTCATCTTGTAATTTTTTAGCCCACTTTGTTGCCGGCATTGTTGTTGGTGTTGTTTTTGTTGCTGCTGCTGCTGCTACAGATTTTTTATGTAATCCCGACAGTTGCTTTTGTCACATGAACGCGTTTTTGTTGTTGTTTCTTTTATTTTGTTTAAAAATATCTACTTCATAAATGTAATTTAATCAAGAAAAAATGTTTCAAAATTTATTTCTTTGTTTTTGTTTTTTGCTTAATTAAATTCGTTATATTGAAGGTGGCATACGCGCTTGGAGTGGTGGTGTGTGTGCGCAGCAAAAAATAAATGATTCGCATTTGAATTGCGTTATTAGTACCGTAAAATGATTACATTTTGCACTTAACTATAATTACAAGGAGGTTGATAGGGAGAGAGAGGGAGAAAGATAATGGAGAGTAAGGTAGGGGGGGACCGTTATATTTCAAGTACTGCCCATAGCCTTGTACTGCAACTGCGTGACTATTCTAAGCAGAAGGACCCAAATTAGACAATCGATTGGAATGTGGTGCCTTTTCAGCAAAATTAGATACCAGATTTGTTCTCCGACTACCAGACCACAGCTGTGTTCTCCAAGCGAAGATCACTGCAATTGAAGAAAGTCTTCTCTTTTTGTCAAAGAAGGTGCTGGAATGGAGTTCCTCGGCTGGAAAATACTCACTGTGCCCAGGGTATGCTAAAATAATTACTCGCTGTTACCCCTGTTACAACAAATTTTTATGGCTCAGGAAATTCAAATACATATAATCTACCAAGGTCTACTTCGTAAAGCTGGCGGAGTTAAATTCCTCTGAATATATTATATTTTACTTGATACTTTCAACTAGAGCTAAAAAAAAAAGTTCAGGGGTAAAAGTCGAATTTTTTATTCAAAAAGCTCGAATTGCTCGAACAAAATCTATAGCTCTACTTTCTACCATAGGTTTAGATTGCGGATGTGATACTTTCTCCAATAACTTCCGTCCGATTAGGCAACACCGTACAATTCGATTCGGATAAAGACGGAGCATACATATATGGCTCTGGCTGCTTGTAGATGTCCAATCTGTAGACTTGATATACACGTAGATATAGCTGAGTTGTATTGCAAATAATCCCTGACAAGCAAGCTATCGTGCCCAGGATAGAATATGGGCTGCATATGTCGATTGTTGAAATTTAAAAAAGAATGGCTTAAGAACTTATCACAACTATCGGACACAGAAAATGGTAGTGTGAGATGGCTTTAGTTCCGGTGGTAATGGGCCTCTCAAAAGCCGAAGTGCGTCATCAGACAACCACGATACCTACCTACCTAAGATAGAGAGAGAAGACGGTATAAATACATACATACATACACAAATGTTATTTTACTGCAATCACAAACCGTCATATTAATTTTTATCGGTCATTGCCTATACATTTTTTTATTGGTGTTAGTTTTTGAAGTTTTTTGCAGGTAAAATGCAGTCTTAGTTTTTTATTCCCATAACGCATCTCAAAAATTTTCCAACTTTCCTCTCCCGATTAAAAATTTCACATTTGCAGAGCTGAAAATTTATAGAATTTTTCTTATTTTTTTTTTTGTTTATTTTTAATTTTTAAAGTTTTTTTCGCCTACTTTCGATTTAGTAAAAATTTTGGTATATCAAAATTTTGAAAAACATAAAAAATACATTTCGTTTGTCAAATCTGTAAAAATTAAAAATTTATCACTGCTCACTGCACCTTGAATCGGAATCTTCATTGATTTCCGCCTTACACAGTGTTAATCCTTAGCCTTTCTCTCTCTCACGCAAATTCAAAATAAAATAAAATGAAGTGAACCATTTTGTATAACGGTATCTATCACTTTTGACGTATGACACCAATTTCCTGCTTTAAATTGGCCTCTGTACTTACTTTGTTACACAGTTACCTATATATGTACTCGTATGAATGTATGTATGTATGCACTTACCTGCTTCCAGCTTTCATGTCCTTTTCAAATATCCTGTTCATTGAGCTATTGACACTTTATCGGTAGTATGTGTTGGGCAAACCAAATTGATTTTACTAAATAGTCAGAGATGTAGCCATATATACCTATATGCATGTGTATGAGATGCAGCGGCTAATCTCTCCTTTCTCTCCCCATCAGTTCTGACAAGACTAAAAGATGTGAAAAATAAAGTTAAAAACTAGTTTCCATTGACCTTTTGAAAAATATTTTTATATTTCTTATATTCATATACAAATACACATATTGTAATTATATGTAAATACGTTTGTATGTGTATTTGCTCTTGGAGTATGTACATATTTATTTTTATTCTTTTGCTTTATTATCGCAATCCATTTGGTTAATTGATAAGAAAAAATTTAGGAAATTTATTGTCCATAAAATATACATAAATATGTACTCGTATGTAAATAATTGTGGTTTCCAGCTATGAGTATTTCATTGTCGTTGGTGTCAGCTCCTCGTCGAGATCTAGTTTTTATTTCCAAGAGGGAGGGTAAACGGTAAAAGAAGATAAAGACCGAAGCAGATCGTATACGATGTTACATACTTGTATTGGAGAGCGTAAACCAAATCATATATTAGAATAAGCCAACAAAAGAGCGTACATTTCACTGAACATTTTATACCCAAAAGCGTACACGATTGGTATTAGTCACCTTCTAAAAAATATCGTGCACGATAAATGTTATCAGAAAGTTGTTGATATTACTAGGAAGGAAGTAGAAGATCGCGGCCTTGGAAAACAGTTGCCCTGGAGATCTGAAGAGGATTGTTTGCTTAATATTGTCTAAGAAGACAAGCGATATCACTCAACTAGAAAACAAATCCGTGTTGCACGTTTGCTTTCACCTCCTGATTTTATTAGTCTCAGAGCTATCGATAGTTGTTCTTTCGGTGGTACACAACTGAGGGACGCAAGAAACGTTCTCAGATGCTGAATCTAACTTTTCGGGTTTAAAAAGTGTCAGATATGTTTCGAATGAAAATGTCTTGTTTTACTCTAATCAAACGAGGTTTCAGACAGGGGGATTCCTTATCGTGTGGTTTTTTTTTTTAATTTAATGCTGGAGAAAATAATACGAGCTGCAGAGCTGCCGGCATACGCCGATGATATTGACATTATTGGCCTCAACAACCGCGCCGTGAGTTCTGTTTTCTCCAGAATAAATAAGGAAGCGAAGGATATGGGTCTGGTAGTGAGCGAGGGCATGACGAAATATCTCACTGTTGACAGTCATAACTTCGAGGTCGTAGATAATTTTGTCTATCTAGGGACCAGCATTAACACCAACAACAATGTCAGCCTTGAAATCAAACGCAGAATCATTCTTGCCAACAGGTGCTTCTTTGGACTGAGTAGGCAATTGAAAAGTAAAGTCCTCTCCCCACGAACGAAAACCAAAATCTAAAAGTCCCTCATCGTTCCCGTACTGCTATATGGTGCGGAATCATGGACGATGACAACATCTGATGAGTCGACGTTAGAAGTTTTCGAGAGAAATGTTTTGCGTACGATTTATGGTCCTTTGCGCATTGGCAGCGGCGAATATCACAGACGATAGAACGATGAGTACGAGTTATACGGCGACATTGACAAGAAGCAGCGGATACGCTGGCCGGATGGATACGAATACACCAGCTCTGAAAGTTTTCGATGCAGTACCCGTCGGTGGAAGCAGAGGAAGAGGAAACTCCATGAAACTTCGCAGGCGTCTTAGAATAAACTGAAAGTTCTCCAAGATCGTGGCAAAAAACCAAGATGCACATCACATTTTGGAAGGGAAGCCCGACCAAAACTCACGGCATTGTTGCAACACTGGTTTCGAAAGGTTCTTGTAGATATCTCATCCGTTAAACAAAACTAAGCGACTAACTATTTTGAGACTCGAATGAGCCTGCCACCGATCGTCTTCAGAAGACAGCCGGCCTGGAATTCGTATGAAATGTACAGTCACATGAATGTGTAGTATATACACGTATGGTACACACACTTACGGCTACATTTGTATATTCTTTGTGTGCAATTAAAATTCGTTGCGCTTTTCTTGTACTAATTTCAAAGCAGCAGCGAAGGAAAAGGCAAAGGGTTTACCAAAGCAAACCTCGAGGAATTTCATACAGAACATTCGCATATGCGGATGTACATATGTATGTATGTCTACAGTCAACGCTTTTCTTACTCATTTATGCAAATATACATTTCTTAACTCCCAAGCATGTGTAAAGGCTGGTGTGCGCATGTTTATGTGGCCTCGTGTGCTCCACATGTGTCTGACATTTAGTACAACATCACACTTTCGGCTGACAGACCACACGTAAGCACAAGTAGGAACCGACCGCACCTCGCAAGCCCTCCGCCGACTGGTGTGGCAGTCAAATAACTAAGCAAATGCTGGCTGCCGTGCGGGCAACTCAGCGACTGAACTGCTTTTACTTACAACTGTATATTTACGTTTCGACGTATGTGGCTATGAGTTGGCTATCTTTTCACCTTCGACCGGATAACGTTGGTGGTTGCAGGCGGTTGTTGCTTCCAGCTTTCTTGTCTTCCTTCCGAACTGCGCTCCTCAGCCCGAGTTCTGCTCAGCTTATAAATTTTACTGTTGTAATCGTTGTTTTTGTTCGTTCGCTCCTGCTCCTGTCTTTTGAACACATTTATGGCACTTACTCTCTTTACAAACTGTCCCCTGCATCTCTGCTTAGTTTTACCTTCATTGAAGTTTTGGTTGTTGCTGTTGTCGGCGTACAACTATTGTGGTTGCCGCCATTTCGTCTATATGCATCCTATAAATTAAATTATGTTAGGAAATTATGCATGCATCGCCATCCACATTAGCTTTCCCTGCAGTCGAGGGCGCGGTGGATACGAGGGTGGATCTCACTAGGGCCACAGTGCAATTGCTCTAGGCAACAATAGCTTCTGCGCCATTGCTACCAGCACTTCGAAATGCCATCAATAGTATCTTAGCAGTGTCTGCAGGAGAGTGCAGTAACAAAGAAGCGGCGGTTGGTATGGCCGGCATACAGTAAGCGACGGCTTAACCGACAAACATCAACAGCAACATCAGCAATCTCGGCCGCACATCGTCAATACCAATATCGACTGTGCCACTAACAACGCTAAAATCCCGAGATCGCGCCGGTTCGAAGTTCCATTTTGTGGATGATAACACCTCCATTGCCTCCTCTTCTTCTTTCTATCTATGTATTTACAGACGTTGGTCGGTCCGCGCACCCATATGCATATGCTGTCAGGTAATTTTGTTGCTTATTCTGCTTCTCAATGTTGATGTTGTTGTTGTTGTTTTTGTTGTTGTAGTTATTGCTATTGCTCTTGCTGTCGTTGTCGTCATTGCACTAATTCACATTTGATGTTCATTGAATGCGTTTGGTCAATGAGGTTAAGTCTCAAGTGCGGCTCCTATGCAGATTTGTTAGTGTTGTTGTTGTTGTTGTTGTTGTTTGTCTTAGTTTGCACTCGCTGTCATTATTATTTGGAATAATTTTACAAGTGTCTCTTTTAAGTGAAGTGAAAAATAGGCAAAAGATGTTAATGGAAATATAAATAGAGTGAACATGGAAACCGAGGGACCTACGGAGATCGGCATAATAAGTTTTACAAGAATTACCTCAAAGACCTTAAGAAGTGGTTGCCGGAATAATCGTCTTGCCAGTAGTGGTTCCATGGTCGAAGGACTAACTTCTTACTCCTTTGAATTATGATTCTACGATTTTAATTGGGAATATGCTATGACAAACCTTTTCACCGCGGCTGAGAGTGGTAAGGTGAGAGTTCAGAATTTACTTCCAAAATGGGTGCGTCTCCTGGGTAAGTCATTACATCCTCCCCTCTAACCAAGAAGGAAAGACTGAATGAATATTGACGCATTGCATTGTGGTTCTTCTTCCTTTTTGATGTCCAACCGACCTCCGTTTAATACTCTTACTAATGACTAGTAATTCTACTTTCTTTTATACGCTCTGAGCTCTCGACTGTAATTGATATTCCCAGCTAAGACGAATAATCAACCCACCACCCATCAATAATCACCTCAGACGTAACTGTGATTGGGTGCGATGGTTATAGTCTGCTCCTCGTTCAATATCCTCTAGCGTCATATTATTAATTTCCATTCCCAATCCGGTATTGCTTTCACAGCCCCACCACGGAAATACCGAGCCGCTAGCTATACTCACAACACATTTGCACGCGGTGGGCTCATTCAATTAACAGCTCTCCCATGACCTATCCCACAGCATTCATAACTCACGCACGGCTTGCACTAAATTTGCATGTATGTACATATGTACTAAGCAATACGAAATCTTAGCAAAACCAGTTCGGTCACCTTCCTCCGAGTGACCTCCACCAATTTGCCTTACTTTCAACTCCAACTCCTTTGCGGCATTAATCACAATGACTCCCACTCTCGCCTAATGTAAGAAAGCCTGTTTTCTTGCTGCCTGCGGTTGCTCTGCTCAATAAGATGGTTGCGTCTTGCGAGTAATCTCAACTAATGCTTTTCTCTGCTCATCTTCATCTACTTCAGATTCTTAAATTACACTCTCTCCCACAGCCACATAATGCTTTGCGCTCTTCAATCGAACAGTTGAATGATTCCCCATTTTCGTTCAGTTTTCCCCTTTTTTTAGTTACTTTGGTGTTGTTTTTCTTGTAATTTCTCCTTCATTCGCTCTCTTGAGTTCTGCGCAAAATAAGTGAATAATGGCGTCATTGTTGTTTGCTGTTGGCTTTGTTGTAATACCATAGCATGCAGCATGAAACTATTCAAATCTTCCACACTTAACGAGCTCTCCTTAACGTATGCTGTTGTTGGTCTTATCAGTTGGCGTCGGCTCACTCCGCTGTCGCTACTCAAATAGTTGTGCGACGGCCAGGGAGAGCGGCATGTGGCATGCGGCAAGTGCTATGTCTTGGCTTTAGTGCAACGGTACAACAACGTTTGGCATAAATTATGCATTGCGCACATGCAAAGTGGTCATTAACGTTTGGCGAATTAATGCGTCCACATTGGTCACCTGACTGACGACTCTTGGTTGCCCTCCCTCCCCGTCCGCAAAACTGGTTAGTCGTTTGAGGTGCGAGCTGCGGGCTGTGAGCTGTGAGCTCTTGTTGTGAATTCTCGGAGATGTTTAGTTAGCTCTGCTGTTGCTGATGTTGGCTTTTGTTAAGTTCGTCTTCGCTTGTGGTAATGAGTATGCTGCTATGCCAATTGGGGCATCGTTAGTCGGCAATTGTATTGGAAATGGACATAATATATGTAGTTTACGTTTGTATAGGGGAAGAAATTCTTTAATTTGAGGAAAATTAATTTTCGTTAGACATAGATATTCAAAGTTTGGTTTCTTTGGTCGTTTGTGGAGCCTAGGCACAGCGCATAGGCTGCTGGAGTTCTGGCCCTACACCGATACCTCGATTAGCACTTTATAACCGTTGAAAAGGCTTTCGTTGGAGCTCTTTGTGATGGGCGTTTAGGTGTCTACCCACCGCAAGGAGGTTCTGGTTTTTTTCCACGCCAAGGGACGACTGTGTTTGTTGAAAAATTGTATGGTATATAATTTTGGCTGGATTCGATCTTCTGTTGTTTATCATAATGTCACTCATGGACACCCACCCAGATACTGTAGTCACTATTGCAGCGTTCAGGGGGAAGGATATAACTTCTTTAATAAGCTGTCATTGTGGGAAAGAAGCTGTAGAAGTACAATTTTGGTCAAATGGGTCAAATGTAGTATGTTTAGTAACACTATTAACGTTGTGTCGTCCAAGTGAGACTCGCTGAAACCAACCAGTTGAACCTGATCTAACCTGATGTATCTTTGATGGGAGAAAAGTTTATTGAAAAATTAAAATTCTTAAAATTAAACTTTATTTCAACAGATTTGGTGCTCTTTTTAACTCTCGCTTTCCCTCTCTCTCCCTCTCTCTCTCTCTCTCTCGGCAATACACGCTCAGAAAGCCAGGGTTTATGGGATGTAAAGCCCGGGAGTTCTGTTTTCTACAAGTGCTATATGTGTATGTCCATAGGCAGCCGCTCTTAGGGACTCTGTTCCCCCTGTTCACACTGCAAACACATTAATTGCACGTCTTATTTGTTTACGAGACAAAAACAAATGTAAGTTCATTCATTAATGGCAATAAAAACAACGCAAGAACAATGCATAACTCAGAATTATTATATCCAAGCAGAAGCTTGCAATATTTGACTTAATTTTCTCACTTTATTATTGTTGCACATTTATTTGTTGCAACTAATTAGTGGCATGCGAGTGGAGAAATATAAATTAAAATGCCACAAATGCATTGACACGCCAAGCGTTTATTCTGCACGCTTAAAATATGCATATTAACATATTTAAGAGTTTTATTAAAAAAAAAACTTTTACACAAAGTAAATAATTCAAAAGACGCAGGCTTTTCGCAATATCTTTATTGCGCTCTACTCCACTGTAATTAGTACCGTAATTAAATGGCTAATAAATAAAATTAAAATTCAAAAACCCAATGATAATCAGCTCTGTTATTCAACTGAACTGCTTAAGCGCAAGAATCTTGGCTGGCGGTGTTGCATGCCACCGCTTTAGGCGCAACATTGTTGCAGTGTGACATTAGCATTTTTTATTTGATATATTGCTCGAGTGCACGGCCTTAATGTTGGTAAATGCAAAGCATATTACTCCTGCTTTTCACTTAAGTGGCTGCAATATGGCTTTTACGCTTGCGATGTGGAAAATTTTGTTGTTTTTTTTTTCAAAATGTTTTTGAACTGATGGCAGTAGTTCGTGTGTGGCACTGGCTTTGCTATTGCAAAATGCGGCGTCAGCTGTTTACTTTGTTGTTATTTTTGCAAAACACTTAATATTCGATATGTATTAAGGTGGCTCGAAAACTTTGGTTTTAGATAGGAAAAATTTGTAAAAAACTTTATTAATCCTTTTTAGGATTATTCTTCGTATAAATTATTCTTAATCTGTAAAAAGAACAAATAAAGAGGTTACCACCTTTTTTGAAATTTTGAAGCAAACAAGGGATCTTACAGCTGGGCAGGGCTGCCAACTGTTCAACATTTTTTTTTTGTTTGAATTAAATAAATGGAGGTTTACATTATGAGCATCTAATTAAGGCATTTCAAAACGTATTTCTACGATATATGATATCCTAAGTAGCGCAGAATGAAATATAGCGCAGCCAAATACATATGTTCTTCCCTAACTTTGTATGCGATTCTATCACTCTACTTTCAGGGGTAATATGTAAATTTTCATAAACAGAAACAAGTGTCGCAAGCATATGCTAGGCTTTCGGAGTGGTTGTTTTAGTTGACGCAGATGCTCACACACACATATATAGAGCCTTGCTTCGATACCAAAAGCTATTTCCTACTTCTTGCAATACGCTTTCTATTAGGTATTCTTCATTTTCTTCCCATTCTTCAGACTTTTCTTTCTCTCTCTTCTCTCCCCTTCCTCGCTGTTCTTTTCCTTCAGTTTCTAATAAAATATTATTATTTCTGCTTTGGCGTAAAATTAATTTCCAAACACAAAAGCGCTCACAATGGCTGTCTTTCTACGCAACTCAAGCTCAATGGCAGGAAACCCTTCAATGACATGTAAGACGAAGGACACCGCTGTGGGTTGAGAATCTGCTGGCTTCACTCTTTACACGTTGCTGTTGCAAGCGCATAATTGCATTTATTATTGAGATATTTTGTGTTAAAATTAGAAATTTCTAAAGGATATACAAAAGGATGCGAAATGCGCAAGAACATCGAGGAGAAGGCGTGAGGGTAAAGATAGAGAGGCGGGAGATGAAGAGACTTCTACGCACATAATTGCTAATACAAATGTACACACTAACTTAGTAACTATCTGCAATATATTGTCGCTAATAAAATAATAATATTGTAATTTCAATGACACGCCATGCCAAAGACAATATGCGCACACTTTGGTTGGAAATTAATTATGGCGGGCAATTTGGTGATATGAAATTGCATTTAGTGCATGCTTAGAAGGGCTTTAAATTGAAGTACTAAAATAAATTAATTGAAACATTCTTTTAATTAACGCAATGACAAGAATATGAAATTTTACTCCACAGAATTTTCAGCTCTTTTCACCTTTATTTTTATTGTTATTCTTGAAGAAGAAGACATTCAACTTCAACTTAAGTCTCAACTTTTTTTCTTATTTTTGTATTCATTAAAACCATAAATGTTTCTATTTTCCTTTGATAAGAGTGTGAGTTCTTTATCCCTCCTTCTTATTAGTCACTTCCACCCGCTGCTGTGGTGAGTTTCTATTTTCTTAATATTCTTTATAATTTACTGAACAAATTTTTGCATTTAATATTTTCCACTTTATTATAAAATTAATTAACTTCCGCTTCATTTGCGGCTATGAACACCCATTGAAAAAAGGTTGCATATTTTTTGGGGCGCAATACAGTGAAGTTATCTGAGCGCCGTTTAAGGACTACAGAAAAGGACACTCACGCAACATGTACGCATTTTGTGAAAATTTACAACACAAGCCTACATAAACTTATATAAGCATATACTACATATGTGGATATATATTTATTTATGTTTATGTGAATCAAACTGATTTGTCGCATATTTTGATTAACCTTCATTAAAAAGTAATTTTAAGCAGGAAATTAAAAACGTTTAAATGTATAAATGCTATAATTTGTCAGAAATTTAATTGCATTGAATGAAATAATAAATAGATTCAAATAATGTTGATCATATATACATATTCATGCTCGTATATTGGAAAGAAAATGAAGAATATAATTATACATATATATATATATATATATATAATTCCCTCTTTCTAACCGCTGTAGTGTTTACAAATAATAATTAAATATAAATAATTAAAAATATGAAAAAAAACAATTATTGAAAATCAACAAAAAGAGAAAATCAACCAAATTGCCAGAGTTTCTAAAGCAAACCAGAAAGTACAAAAATCCAATGGTCTACTAGAAAAACAGCAAAAACATATTTTAAAACACCCATTGGCATCCAACGTTCCAAACAGAAATGCTTTTAAAGCTTCTGCTCGAACCCCATATCAATATTCTCAATCAATCGTTCAGGAGTTCAAAGAAGCTGTGGATTCGCTTGCTTTTAATTATGAAACATAAAGACTTCTAGAGTTTGGAGCTCATTAATTAGTAATTACGGCTCTGCTGAATCTTCGTCACAGTAATTCATCTCTCTTTTATATTTACCTAAACTATCTGATGTGATCTCATCTTACTCCATTTGCTCTGATCTCATTCATGTCTTCTCTTCTCAACCCATCTAATCTCATTTCGTCTGATCAGAGCTTATCTCGCTTCTTCTCATATCATCTAATCTGAACTGATCCAATCTCAACTCGCTTTTTGCATTTCTCTTTCATGAGAACTATAGCAAGCAGTTGCCTTCAAAGAGATGTTCTAAGAAAATCTATAATTTTACGTCAGGAAATTTTGCAGGAGATTTAAGCTGAAGTAATGAAGAGCAAGAGGCATTAAGTTTGAAGTCAACTACTTTGTTTATTCTGAGTTTGATTAGATAGTGGGAAGAAACACATGATACTGTAGAGAAGACTACGCTCGAATACAAGTAGACGGCAATGGGTCCATCAATTGGTAAAAATCCTCTTTTTCTCTTCTCATCTTTTACGAAAAAGCAGGAAAATCTTGCAGACAGGACGAAAATTATTTTGAATTTGCTTCAATTAACACAAACAACAGCCTAAATGCATGTGTAAGTTGCCGATGTATCGATATATGCAAACACAAATACTTTCAAATGAATACTTGTGTATGAATGTATGCATCTTAAAGATATGAAAGCTGGGCACTCGAACCAATTAATGGCCTATAAGTCTTACTTATTACATTTATATGTATGAATGTTTACCTATGTACATGCATGCATGCATATTAAAATAAATTTGAAAACATATGTATGTATATACATACATACGCGTATATATGCATACTTATGGGCATAGGTAAAATATTTGCATATACATACATTTGTAGTTGCAAGTCCTGACTAAGCATTTATTATTAATATAATATATGCATATACATACATATATAATAGAATAGATATTTACTTTACATAGAACACGCCTTAAAATTACATAAGTGGCATTTCTTAAAGATAATATATATATATTTATATCATATGCACATACTCATATGTACAATATGTATAAGTACATAAATATTTTATATAAATGCATATATGGCTGACCATTTTGCGCACACATACAAGTACATACATGCAGATATGCTATGGGTTTTAATGCACATTTAGTAGCATTTGTGTTTGTTGGTTCATCCATTGTTTTTGCATGTGTGCGGATGTTAGTGTGAGCTTTGTTGTACATAAATATCTATCAATTATCCTGTCAGCTCGCAGGCTTCACTCATTTATTGTCCACTTGCCTACATTGCATACATACCTATACATACATTGATATGTACCTATCTATGTATGTAAATAAATACATTTTAAATGTTTAGTTGTTGGTGTAAATGCATTAGTTCCTTTATGATATATAATATATTTCAAAGTACTCGTATATATGAATGCATGTGCGTATGTATGTGTGCTTATATTTGCATTTTAGTTTCTAATTATAAATGCAACTCGATCCTTTGAAGATTCTGCAACTGCATTGAACTTAACGCCAACACATTCGCTTGACTCGCAACTCTCCACCTTTCTCACTCTCGCACTCTCTCTCCCTCACAAAGCTGGGTAATCAACTCCGGTTGTCGCCGCTGTCGCTGTCGTTGGCAGAGACAAAAGCAAAGAATCTGAAGTTATTTACCACGCATAACAACAACAACAAGAAAATAGTCGCTTATACTCAAGTTTGCACAGGTCAATATGTAGTTATATGTATATGTATACATGCATGTACATATATACCATACATTGGGGTTGCATAAAATGAATGAAAACGGAATTATGGAATTTTCTATGCTTCCCAAACAAAGTAAAAACAAAAATTATAAAAATAATATATTATAAATATGTTTAAAGATTGCTGAAGCTTCGAAATTCTCATGTCTATGTATATGTCCATATAGAGTGATTTCAATAGAGAAAGTACAAAAATTATTAAAATTCAAAATAGGAAATGTAATAAGAATGTTTAATTAATAATTTTAGATAGCAAATATAAAAAACATAGAAAATTAAAAATTTGTTTTCTATGAAACCACTAAAGATTTTTTTGTTTGATAATAATATATATGAAATTATTAATATATATTTTTAATTTTTCAAGAAAGGCAATATCAAGTAAGATCTTTTTCAGCTAAAAAATGAATGAGTTGAAATCCTAAAAAAAAATTAAAAAGATAAAATTTGTGTGAAAAATTATATGTTCATGTTTTTATATTAAAATTGGTGAGCGAAATTCTTTTGGACCACCCGCATGCATACATACGCACATTGAGTGCAATAAATGCAATTGCTTAGCCTTTTGTTAGTGCTTTTGCGTATGTGATGTGTCTATGTACATATGTATGTGTGCTTGTTTTTTTTCTCAAAATTAAGTGCTTGTCGACATAAATGCGTATTCACCTGCAACGAAGTGCCGAGGCGATTTTGTTCAGTTGTCGTGAATGTTGCCACCTTACTCCGATATTGTTGTTTTTGTTGTTATTATTGGTTTTCATGCCAGCCGATTGTTGAGGTAGGACAAAACTGTACAAAGTCATACATTACGATTATCATTTGTTATGCCATTATTTTATATGATTATGTAAAGGTTTTTAGGCATTTATACACGTATGTACATGCAAATATGTGTGCATACACGTATATATGAATGTGTGGACATTTGTGTGTAGTTGGGTGTGGAAGGCATAATAAATTACTAAATTTCTGTCTATTTGTGCTTATACGAGTTAGTAGCTTGAAAGGAGTTTTCCTTTAGTCCCCTAGCATGCCTGAGAGCGATCTACGAGCGATAAGAATGTAATGAGAGTTTCTCCCTGTATTTGATATTTGAGACTGCTTATCTCGCCGTATATTTTTTTTACCATAATGGAGATATTTTCGCGGAGAGTTACTACATTGTTTTTTGTAAATTAAATTTCTGTTTTGGAGCATAAGCTGATCCAGCCAGATTTATCGGATCTTTCACTTCGGTCTCTCTTCACTAATTTAAGCGGGTCTCATTATCATTGAATTGGGGCTAACCTTAGTGAAGCCTTTGCGAAGATACCTTCCTTTCTGCGAGTACTTAAAGATTTATCCAAACCTTCGCATTAAGTTTGGTAATTCGATGATCAGGTCAGGGTAAGTTTAGTTGGCGTATCCACCGAAATGTTTCACAACTACAACAACGCGCATTACTCATAACTACAGTTATATGTTGTTATTCTAATTATACAAACGAAAATCGAATTATGAATATGCAAAACTATGAAACGCCAAAAACACGCCGACGAAGACCAGGCAATGACACGGCACAAAAATGGAATTAATGAGAATGTTGGACCAGCAGAAATGATTCGAACAGTTATGTACAAGGCAAGCAGTAAGGACTAAAGTCGGAGCTGCCGGAGGAGGATGGCGGGAGAGTTGGGAAATCATTGAAAGTAACAACAAATACATTTGACTGGCGTAGAAGATAATTTGTGCAGCAGCAATAGAAATGTTGGAGATTCAGCAGCAGCAAGCGAAGCGAAGTGTTAAAAGCAGAGAAAAGTGTCAGGAATGGCCAGAAAAGGATGCGAATAAATGAATGAGTGAAAGAGTGAAGGAATTGTTGTGTGGTTGACAATGCGAAACAGGAAATGCAAAACAAAATACAAAGACAAATATTAACAACAAAAATAACAATAAATCCAGCAAACTAACCAAAAAAGGTTGTAGATCTACAGAAGGAGAGCAGAAAAGTGGGAAGGCGTGAATGACGAGCAAAAGACGTGTAGAGAAGTGAGAGTGTTCTGGTGTGGATTTGTTGGTTGTTGGCTTTAGACGAAAGCACAATGAACTCGAAAAATTTAGTTTTTACTTAACATAACAACAACAGCAAAAAGGACAATAGCAACAACAAAAAACGGCAAATCAAAACCAACTACAGAAGACAGCAATAAAATTAACAACAACAACAACAACAATAATAATAATTTTCAACTGCTAATTCATTTATGCATCAAAAGTAAAATGGAAATACGCCAGGACATTCACACGCACATACAGTTAGTATTGTGTTAGTATTATGTACGCATATATACACGTACCTACATACCAGTATACACATATAATATGTGCAAATGTATGACATGCGTATGTGGCGTATATAGATTTCTAAGCCACAACTGTACAACTTTTATATATATACAATTGTACATATTTATATTTTTGCTGTCGTGTGACACGAAAGTTGATATCTTTGCGGTAGAAAATATTCAAATTTTAATTAAAATTGTAATAATTAAAATTTTAAAGCCTAAATGTATGCAATGAATTGTGTAAATACCAAAAAAAAAAAAAAATACAAAAATAAATTATTTCCATTCTTAAAATTAGATATGGGACATATCCTTGATAAATACAATGATCAATAAATATCCTTCATTTAAAACTAATTTTATGAAACTGAATTTATTTCAAAAAAGAAAAAGAATTATAGAAAACGGACACTGTATTCCAATGCACACATTTTATGATTGGTAAGGAAGTTTATCCCTAACGAGGACTAGCACTCCGCTCCTTGCTGGCCCCTAGCCCTTTAACAGTCCCAAGTATCTCAAAAAGGACGCAATAGAATCTTTGATGGCCAATTTTCCAACAACACGAAGTACGCAAAAGCCATATTGCTTCTTGGATTCATATTAGTCACACACAATATTCACATTTTAGCTGGATTTTAGGACAAATCTACTATGACGCCAACTGACCATGTGCTAGGCCCGAGGAAGAAAGGCATTTCCTCCTGGCCCTACTTACATGAAGAGTGTTTTTGCTTTAAAACTCCTTAATAAAGTTGGATAACTAGAGACAAATACAAGAAATCGGGGTTGAAGTTTAGATTTTCAGAAACTTTTGAAAGTGAACCAGCCCTTAACACTTGTGAAGATAGAGACCCCATACAAATTACACCAAGGGTTGCCATACATTCCATTTATTCCTCCAGACATGAGCTCATCCTGTGTTGTAAAAATACCTACATATATACAAATTAATGCTTCATACTTGTGGCTCCGACCTCCACAACATAGCCATAATTATTTGGACCAACAGCTCCGAACACTGCATTATTATTAACATTTATGCAAACTTAACGCACACACACACATACACGTACACACAAACATGGGCCACTGTGCCATAACAAAATCAAGACAACACTGAAAGCTGCAAAATCTACCCAACGGTGACCGGAATGTTAGTTGAGCACATTTCCAAATGCAAAACATTCAAGTGAATTTATCGAAATGTCCAAACAGATTTTAGATTTCGAACACCCAAAACTACAAGAACAACAACCACACCTAGTCTAAGCCAGTACCCAGCACATGCAACCATACGAGTATGTGCGTTCGTAGCTACAACTAGCAACCTAATGTGCCAACAAGCGAGCTCCAAGAATATTTGCATACATAAATACCCTTAGTTTGGCCCACGAAATCTCCACTATGCCGAGAGCTGAAGAAGACGCTGCAGACGGAGCACACAACTCAGCCCGCTGGGTGTTGGAGGATGCTCTTTGCCAAAGTCACAGCCAGGGTGTATACAGTTGCGTGGCAGAGGAGGCTTGAGTAAGAGCATTTCGGACTCTTAATTTAAATGCAAATGAGATTCATTTGACAACGACACCAAAAGCTGTGGCTAAGTGTGTTGATGAAAGCGGGCGGGATGTGCGCTGCGAAAGGGAACGAAAACTGCAGATTCGCTCGGCTGCGTTCCGTACTTAGTACTTAGTTGAAGGCTTTCGCATATGAATTAATATATTTATGTTGGTGTAAACATATGCGTAGACGTGTATTTATGTAGGAGGCGTTGCAGCAGCAGCAGACTTTGTGCTGCTCTGTTCTTCCGAACCTCAGATTTTTAAACTTGCCCTGCCTCAGACCGTTGTTTTTGTAGGCACAATCGTACTTTGTTGGAGTGTGATCTAACAATAGGTTGTTAATAATTAAAAATAATCATAATATCGATGGCAGAATGGGAAGGCGTTTGCTCGACTCGGGTATGAGCTGTATGAAAGGAAGTGGTAAGTAGACTATGCTAGGGAGGCTGTTTTGTAATCCTCCCTATATTACTGATTAAGGAATGGAAGGGAACTACTTCCACGACTGGAGGAACTAGTCTCCGCCTTCACGAAAAAGGACAGATTTATAGGTAACGAAGACGTCCGCTCTTCCTGGGAAGTTCGCAGTGGGCACATACTCCTTTAAGAACCGTACGAAGAGCGAGCTCACGCAGCGGTGGCACAAAGCTTTAATATTGCCTTTGTGTTCTGGTTTTGCTGTTGTAGTAGCGGCTACGTTAACCCTCTCTCAAGACAGCCGCCGGTTCTTAACTCTCAAGACAACTGGTCTACGCACCGGATTTGACCCGGATTTTATCCGTCCAAGGACTGTCATCTTTTCGGAGACCTAACCCGGATTAGGTCAACAGGTCTGGTTTTGTTAAAAGCCGTTGCTTCAAAAATTTTTGTTTTCACTCAAATCTTTAGTCATCCAGCCAGGGAGCGGTGGCTATTCGTCTGGTTTTAGCTCTCCACTATAATACCTTCGAGTAGGTCTTTCGAACATCTATATGAAGAAGTTATGGCTTTGAAGCAGCTGTTTTTTTTATTTATTTAAGGGGTTTGAAAGAATATTGAAGCTCTGAGCTATGAAGTATCTGTGTCGCTTTTCTTAAATGTATTTTGGATAGATATGGATGGTCCTTAGTTGTAATGCAACCATAATATCTCATTGTTAGCTGCCCAAGTTCTGCCAACTATTATCATTATACTCCAGTGAATATTAAAACAAAGGCACTTAACAATGCAACCAAATTATAAATTTGCACCAGCAAACACTAACACAAACACATTCGAATATTTAGCTGACGAGCTAAAGCATTCCCTTCGCCGTATTCATCGTCCATCCTTCTCATTGTGCCTCCCCCAAGTTTACTTATTGATCTGCATGGGCTACCAGCTCCAGCTCCACCTCCAGCACTGTACTCAACCGAAGTCGTCGACGCTCGTGATGTTCGGCCAGCTTTGACTTGTCTGCTGCTTAAGTTTTCGACATTAACATAACCTCCTCCCGCCGGTTGGCATATGTGCTGTAGCAACAGCAACAGCAACAGCAACAACAACAGTAACAATCCGTAAGCTCTCACCAACAAAACACGCACTTGTCTTACAGCGACACTAATAATGAGGACAAGAGTAGACATAACGAATGGTGGGTTGAGCAGAGGGAGCTCCCGTCATTACTGAAATTTAAACTTAGAGACTGTCATTGTTGTTACTGCTGTAGTTGTGTGAGTTTCTATCTTGGCTTCTTGCCGAAAATTAGCAACGCAACGCATTCAAACGCATCAAATGACCGCACTGAGTAGGTGAATGCTGAGCTCTTGTTATAACTAAGTACGTGGTGCTGGTGCTCCTCGGTTCGAGGCGAGTAAGTGCGAGGGCGAGTGTCTGTGTGTGTGTGTTTGTGCTTGTGCTTGTCTTTCCTCGCCTCAGCACCGGGTGTGGGTCCGTAAATGCAACAATGAAGTAGAAAGGCTTAAGTGCGATAGACAGCAGGCAGTTCTGTGTTGAAGCGGCGAAGCGGAGGCGAGATGGGGTCTCGACGCGTTTGCCTGTGTGCGCATCGAGAGCGGAGGGACAATGCAACAAATAGCAGACTCATTTGGAATTAGGAAAATTCAAAATTTACAAATACAAGTTTACGCAGTCTGACAGGCGAATAAGTAAATGCAAAGCAGCAACGCCTCGCTCCGCTCCACTCCTCGAGATTCAGTAGGAAGAGCAGGAGCCCGTTTTCACAGGAAGTGGACTTGGCAAAGATGTGGGGGGTTTCTAAGTACTATGAGATGTATGCATGTGGGTTGGAATCCTTGCGTATGCCCGTGCGTATGCTCGTTCGTCTGTCTGCTTGTTTAAACGTAGGAAACAAGTTAATTCAGTTAAAGGACATTCAGAGCTGAGACGCAGGCAGTCAAATATTCACCTTATTCATGTAATACCAATACACCCACACACACACACGAGCGTGTTTTCATTTGAAGCTATGTAAGAGAGTGACTGCATATATTCCGGTATTTAATACCATCTAATAAAGCAGTCGAAATCCAGAGAAGACGTGAGCGTTTGCACGAGTTGAAGGAACTTCCGAAGCAAGTAAATGAACAAGTGAAGGACGACAGAGGGTGTACGGATGGACTGGCCAAGTGACGAAAGGATGGATGGTTGGACGGCGAGCGAATGTTGTAAGGGTGATTGGTTTGGTTGAGTTGCATGCTCGGCTGACAATATTAAACTAGATTTGTTGCATACGCAAAGCATGACATGACATAAAGTTCAGAGTTTCACACAACTTTTTGAAATCCGTCCTGTATCCCGGCAAAATTTAGGCACCCATGTGTAAATATCTTTGCCTGGCTTAAAAGTGAGAGCGTGTGTGCAAGATGTGTATGTAAAATGTAATATTGCAAGTATCTGTTGAGCAGTAATTGAGCGCTGAGCAAAGAATAGGTCAAACAGGTTCTTTGAGTAGTCTCTCATTGACGATACCCCGAAATATATCCGACAGATATTTGCTGCAGATAAAATTTCTGATGAATTGTAGCTTGGACTGAGTCGGTTTGGCCCAGATCCAGGTAGACTGCTTATTATCTGGAGAAATTGTTGTCAGCCTAAGTCCTCCACTGAAGACTCGAGAGTTCTGAGGTGATCTTTTTGTGCGCTTTTTCTTACCACAGTCAGGAGACTTTAAGAAGAGTACATAATATGCGAGCAAAGTAGAGCGGAAGTTTTTAAAAGCTTCCACCGGGCCATCTGCGAAGACACTCAAAGGTAGACTAATTCTCTTATGTGATGACATATGCTCTTTACTAACGCCCCACTTCGCCATGTACAGTTACCGCGAGGCGGTTAACGGCAGCTCGGATATTTTTGAATTTTTCTTTCTGTTTTGTCAAAATAAATTTATACACTGGTTTTTTGCGGGTGGGTAAGAGGGTGGGCAAGAGTGTGGGCAACTGTGGCTGTCCAGGTAACTACAAGGAGATCATACACACACACACACACACACACACACTGTTTGTGGTATAACTATTGTGAGAGTGAAAGTGGAAAGGTGGACGTATAGAAGCCGCCTGAAAAAAAGAAAAAAAACTGAGGTTTAAGTTAACCAAAAGGTACCTGAGGGGCCCTTACCTGAGCGTGCACACTTCTTCTTCGATTTGTGTATCAAGTGTATGGTTAAAAAAACACCTGAAGTGGAATTTATTGAAAAATCTGATAAGTATACATTTTGTTTTCTATAGTATATATATTTACCTGTTTATTTTATTCTTTCTCGCTTAAACTGCAAAGTGAGTGAGATAGGTTTCTATCTAATCCATTTCTGAAATAAAGTAAACAAATACAGCTGATCTTGTCACCCAAAGTGGGAACAGTTTAACAGCTGTTAACAAAGTGCGACAATTTAGCCGAGACGCAACCCAACAATTAATAAGGTGTGTCCTCGGCAAATACCAGTCGGTAAAATAATAATAGTAATAAAAATATAAATATTAATAAAACTAGTACATAATATCAATATAAATAATTATACAATAATAAAAATAATAATAATAATAATAATAACATAAAAAATAACAAAATAATATTAATAAGAATTAAAAAAAAAAAAAAAAAAAAAAAAAAATAAAATAAAATAAAATAAAAATAAATTAATAACAATAATAACAATAATAATAATAATAATAATAATAATAATAATAATAATAATAATAATAATAATATTAATAATAATAATAATAGTAATAATAATAATAATAACAATAATAATAATAATAATAATAATAATAATAATAATAATAATAATAATAATAATAATAATAATAATAATAATAATAATAATAATAATAACTATAATAATAATAATAATAAATAAATATATAACAATAATAAATAAATATATAATAATAATAATAATAAATAAATACATAATAATAATAATAATAATAATAAATATATAACAATAATAAATAAATATATAATAATAATAAAGCACTAATAATATATAAAAAAATCATAAGAAATTACACCATCAAACCATGAGTGTTCCCAGGTCGCCCCCTCCTGGGCGTCTGAGCATCACGGAGCCAAGTTATGAGGTTGGCAGTGATAATGGAAGCGGGCCTAGCCCGTTTGATAGGTCTAGTAAAATGGCGCGCTCGCCGACTAGAGCACGGGTAAGCTCTCCGTGTAACCGGCCACAAGGCGAAGTAGATACATGGAAGTTATTGGGGCTCAAGATAAAAGAGCTAGTTGGAATGTTGGAAGATGGCAAGAGAAGATCCATCCACCAACCGATGCGTGACGTCATAGCAGAGCTACCAATGCTATACGAGAAGATCCTATACCCTCAGGCGCAAGAGGTTAAAAGTATAGGATCTCAAACAACACCGCAAGAAAAAGGAGCCACCGTTAAAAACGTCACTCGTACAGTGAACATCGGGGTACAAACGAGAGATCATAGGGGCAAGTCCGTTTTAAAAAAACCTGCTTCCACCACGAAGACCCCCAAGGAGACTCGGCCAATGAGCAAGAAAAGGGAAGACGAAGTCCCTTCCCAGGACAATCGGCCAATAAATAAGAAAAGGGAAGACGAAGTCCCTTCCAATGAATGGAAACTGGTGCAAAGGAAGAAAGCACTGAGTAAGACCGCGAGAAAAACAATCAAACCTGATGCGATTGTTATCTCAAAGACGGGTGAAACCACATATGCTGACATATTGAGACAACTGAAGCAACAGCCGGATATGAAAGAGCTTGGCGACAATGTCAATAAAATATCAACAACAGCAAGTGGAAACCTGTTAGTTCAACTCCGCGATAAGACTGGCAAACTTGCAAGCAAATTCAAGGAACGAGCGACCGAGCTGCTTAAGTCTAACGCAAGTGTAACTGTGCTGAGTAGCAGTCTAACCGTAGAGATACGGGACATAGACATGGCTACAACGGCCGAGGACGTCAGTAACGCGTTAAGAGACCAGTTCCCTAAGTTGAACAATGGGGAAACTATAATACTGAAGTCACTGAGGAAAGCTAGAAGTGACACATATACTGCAACCTTAAATCTCCCTATACGAGATGCGAAAATCTTGGTGGAGACGGGACGCATCCGTATAGGATGGGTGAGTTGCAGGGTCAGGGAAGTTGTCAGCCCAACCAGATGCTACCGTTGTCTGGAATTCGGACACATATCAAGAAACTGCAAATCCACAGAAGACCGCAGTGGGATGTGCCTGCGCTGTGGAAAAAAGGGTCATATTGCCAAGCTTTGCGATGCAACACCTAAATGCGTGCTATGCAAAAATGACAATGGTACAGACCACCCCACTGGCAGTTTTAGGTGTCCGGCATATAAAAAGGCGATCACGAATCTTAAGCAATGATTAGATGCTTACAAATCAATTTGAACCACTGTGAGGCGGCTCAAGACCTCCTAAAGCAAACTATCTTTGAACGAAAGATTAATGTTGCACTGATCAGTGAACAGTACCGTCCACCCTCGGGGGGAAGCTGGCTACAGGATAAAATGGGCAAAGCTGCAGTCTGGGCATGTGGCGATCTCCCTTTTGAACAAACCTGTTCTAGCCAGCATGAAGGATTCACTCATGCAAGAGCTGGGGGTGTGCATTTCTACAGTTGCTACGCTCCACCAAGTGAGTCACTGGAAAGTTTTAAAAACATGCTAAGGCGACTAGTAAATGATGCTGCCGGAAAATCGCCGGTCATTATTGCGGGAGATTTCAATGCTTGGGCGGTGGAATGGGGTAGCTCAAAGACCAATGCGCGGGGACAAGCGCTACTTGAAGCCTTCGTTAACCTCGATATAGTGCTACTCAACCAAGGTGGAAAAAACACGTTTCAAAAAGGAAACGCAGGGTCGATCATTGATTTAACCTTCTGCAGCGCCGCGCTACTCAATCGCATCAAATGGGAAATACTGGACGATTTCACGTATAGTGACCACTTTGCAATCTCTATCGTGGTACACCCGCCCCGGAGTATTGCGTTGAAAAACAGAGTCCAAAAAGTACAAAAAGGTGGCTGGAAAACAAAAATGTTAGACAGCAGTATGCTTAGATACATGACAGACCTTCTGCCAGACTCATTTGCCGCAAGTACAAACGCTAGTGCGAACAACTGGGCTAATGAGTTAATGAATTACATTACTAAGATCTGTGATGCATCAATGCCACGGAAAACAAAGGGAAATGGAAGAGCCCCAGTCTATTGGTGGAACCAAGAAATAAAGGAGCTGCGCGCACAGAGTCTTAAGCTGCGGCGACAATATCAAAGGCAAAGGGCAAGGAGTAGTCCCGAATACTTACGCTTACAGATCTTATATAAAAGCAAGCGGGATGAGCTTCAAAAAGCTATCAAGAAGAGCAAGCGGGAGGCTTTTCAAGAACTGATAAGGGACGTCGATGATAATCCCTGGGGTAGCGGATACAACGTTGTACTCAAAAAATTAAAAGTAAGCAACGCTAAACAACCAGTGTGTCCTCAAATGATGAAACACATCGTGGAGGGGTTATTCCCGAAACACGATGAGTATAGTGCACCAAACGAAACAGCGGTGGATGTTGCTGAAATACCACCTATTAGCAACGCCGAAGTGCTTGCAGCGGTAGCAAACATTAAGACAAAAAAGGCCCCAGGCATCGACGGTGTCCCGAATGCTGTTCTCATATATGTTGTTAAGAAAAAGCCAGAACTCTTCAGCAAGTTATTTACAAAGTGTGTCCAAGATGGCATCTTCCCAAAAAGATGGAAGCGACAAAGGCTGGTCCTGCTACCCAAAGGTAAAAAGCCACCAGAAGAGCCGTCATCATACAGGCCTCTGTGTATGTTAGACACAGCAGGTAAGCTATTGGAGGCAGTATTGAGTTCACGGATTCAAGAAACTACGGAAGGAGACCAGGGACTTTCCACTTGGCAGTACGGGTTTAGGAAAAAGCGCTCTACAATTGACTCTGTAGCTGCTGTTTGCGACATAGCTCGCAAAGCCCTTGAAGGCAAAAGATGGTTTGAAGGGACGAAGCAGTACTGCGCCATTATCACGTTAGATGTTAAAAACGCATTTAACTCCGCCAACTGGCAACAAATCATAACGGCAACAAAAAATATGAATGTTCCGGGATATTTAATACGTGTAATCATGAATTATTTTAGTGAAAGAATGCTACTGTATGATACAAACGAGGGCCCGAGGAAATATAAAATAACAGCAGGCGTACCACAAGGATCGGTCCTTGGACCGCTTCTGTGGAATATAATGTACGATGGCATTTTTAAAATAAAAAAACCGGAGGGCGTATCCATCGTGGGGTATGCTGATGACATAGCTATTGTAGTGGTAGCAAAACAATTGGCTGATGCATCACGAATGTGCAACGAAACCATAGCGTCCGTGAAAGCATGGCTTCTAACAGTAAGACTGGAGTTAGCAGACCACAAAACAGAGGCTTTGCTAATGACCAGCCGGAAAAAGGTAGAGGCCATACAAGTGAGAGTAGGTGGTTGCACAATAGAATCCAGGCCAACCATTAAATATCTCGGAGTCGTTCTGGACCGCCGACTTAGCTTCAAGGAGCATTTGAAATACTCCAGCGAAAAAGCAAGTAAGGTCGGTGCGGCTATCGCAAGACTTATGCCCAATATAGGAGGGCCAAGGCAACAAAGAAGAAAATTACTTGCGAGCGTCAGTTCGTCTATTCTAATGTATGCAGCACCAATCTGGGCAAATGCCACTCTGGTGCCGGCGTATCTGAGAGCACCAGCTGCGGTACATAGATTGACATCGCTAAGGGTATGTAGTGCGTTCGTAACAGTGTCAGACGAAGCCGCAAACCTGCTGGCTGGAAGATGTCCAGTAGATATAGCAGCCAGAGCCGCTTCGGAAGTTAGGCGCAATCCTACTAAGCGAAAAGAAATCATGCAACAATGCATAAATGAGTGGCAGCAAAGGTGGGATTCGTCTCCGAAAGGAAGATGGACGAAGAAGCTGATCCCAAGTGTAAGCAAATGGATCGAAAGACAGCACGGTGAAACTGATTATTATCTCACACAGTTCCTCACAGGGCATGGCTGCTTTCGTCAATATTTGCATAAGTACACGCACGCAGACACTCCCTATTGTTTGCATTGCAGTGGAGAGACAGAAGACGCAGAGCATATTCTCTTATACTGCAGCCGATTTGAAGATGAGCGCATGCAGCTCAAGCAGTGTATAAGAAGCACATTGACGCCAGAAAACCTCTTGAAGGCAATGATTCTTGAAGAATGTACGTGGATGAGATGCGCAGAAGTTATCGTAGAAATAATGAAGCGACTTAGGGTAGATGATCATATATCACGCCGACTAATGTAGAAAATGTCATGCTAGCTTGGATCGGAAACTCGTTCTTTCCGACCACGCTTAGTAGCATAATAGCAGAGTGGAGCGGAAACAAGTACTTTCCGCCTGCCCTACTTTGATTCGAGGTACTATAAACGATGGGAATATGGATCGGAAACTAGTCCTTTCCGACCAAGTTCTTAATCGCATTAATGAATCACGGAGCGGAAACTAGGACTTTTCGCCCGTTGTAAAAGAAAATAGGCTGGAGATTTGGCCTCGCCAGCTATTTAAGTAAAGTATGATGCTGAAACGCAGTAACGAGTGAGAGCCATAGTGCTTACCAGCCCCGCGAAGTAATACTTCATTGATAGTTCCGCGGGGAGAGTGGTAGTTGGGGGAGAGGTATTTAGTACGTAGGTGCAACTGTGAGGTTGCAAGTCGTGCATACTGTTAGGCCGGTTTAACAGTACTCATGAGAGTTTCCTCTTCTCGGGCGTCATCCCAAAAAAAAAAAAAAAAAAAAAAAAAAAACACTGTTTGTGCCCAGTTTTCGTTTACCACTTTTTAGCTGACCAAAAGTCGAGCTGCCCATTTTCACACTCACCCCTCTCAGCCACCACCACCACCGCCATCGTTCACTGCTTCTACATGTAACATTCTTCCTGCTACTCCTTTGTCTTCGACGCTTTGCGCTTTGTGTATTTTGGATACTCTTCGATTCGTATTTTGTTATTTTGACCAACTTTTTGGCCGCCATGTGTGAGCGGCAGCTCTCCCCCTCCAACACCGCCGCTGAGTAGCGCAATGCAGCGGAGCTCGATGTGACCATTCACGTGTGTCTGCACACAAGTCACTTTGTATATCGTTATTTGCGCGAGCTTCAGTTGTCCAGCTGTAGTAGTATTGGTTTGGTTTCTGGTGGCGCGTTTCACTTCCTCTTGTTGTTGTTATTTTTACTGCGGCCAATACCAGGACAATTGCGTCCTGGTCATTCTGGTCCAACTACTTCGGGAATGTGTTTTTTCTCTTCTACTGTTCCCCCTTTTTTTTAGCTGCAGACTTCGTTTTCTCTCTGCAGCAGTCCGTGGACGCGGCCTTCTCTACTCTGAGGCTGCTGATTAAACATTAATTAAGGAAAAACAATGAGACCCACCAGAACGCGTGTGTGTGTGTGGGTGTGGCAGAACGTATGCGGGGAAAGGAAGCTACAACAACAATACATTCACTTCGTCATTTTTTAAAATGTGCCAGTGTGTGTGTGTGTGTGTCTGTGTTTTAGCTTGTTTGTTTGCGTTTACAAATAACAGAACAAAATTCGCGAAATTTTGTGGTCATTCTACTATTCTTTTTTCACATACACCCACACACACACATACGCATACACTCGATCACATGCGCGCACACATGCATGGGTGTAATAAAAACGCGAAATTACAAAATCGCGGAAAACCCTGTAACCCCTCCACCGTTGTTTTCTATTTTCTCTTACTTTTTACTTTATGCCAATAACAAATAACAAATAACAAATAATAATAATAATAATAAAAATGATAAAAGAAAGACGAAGGAAGCAAATGCTTGCTGTTTGACCACCCGAAAGGGTGCTGCTCTGTCGGAAGGGAGCGTGGTTGGAGCGGCGGTCACGAGAATTCGAACTGCGCCGTGTTGTTGTTGTTGTTTTTTTACTTGGCCGCATTTTATGTAGTACCACATAAATATATACCTATATACATATAAAGTGTGGAGGTGTGGATGTGTCTGTGTGTGTGTGCTCTTGTGGGTGGCAGCTGTAATTTTTTGTGAGAAATGTTAAATCGCCAAAAAACGAATAGAAAATAATCATCGACAGACGCAATAAATTAAAGAGCGCGTCGCCCTGAGCAGATTGGAATTCATTACAGACACATTTTGTATGTGTGTACATGTATGTATGTATGGAAGCATTAATAGCAAATTATACACACATACATATGTATATGTATACATAAAGAATAATTTGTTACTGAAAATAACGGATTTTCTAAAGAAAGAAGAACTCAACGTAAAATATCCACTTTTTCCAAGAATACGTTACCTCGCTTCCTAATACTCGTAGTACAGTTTCATCAATATATGTTTGATTATATATTCTTACCTAAATTTTTTATATATATTCTAAATTGTATAATATTCTAAGCAGCAGCGGTATACCTTTCTAATTTCTTAAGAATATATTAGATGTAGTAAAAAGAAATCCATTATTTTCGCATGAAATTGAAGGATGTAATTACCAAAGTTCGAATGATCCGATTTGGGTCCAATATGCGCTGTTTTAAAGGTAATTTCATTTTGCCTCTCCTATGGAAGGCCTCGTTCTTATTGGCAAAAAATTGGGACAGCCGATTTTCACAAACCCCCCTTGAAGCGAATTTTTCAGCAGCAAAATTGTTCACCCTGGACAGGAACAGATGGTAATCACTTGGTGCGACACCCGGACTATAAGGTTGATGCATAAGAGCCTCCCAACTAAGCTCCCAGAGCTTCTAACGAGTCACTATTGATGTGTGTGGCTTGGCGTTGTTCCCGATGGAACATAATTACTCTCCTATTAGCCAAATCTTGGCGATTGCTTCCTTAAAATGGTCCAATTGTTGACAGTACAGTTCTGAATTTAGACTTTTAGACGGTATGGGAGGAGCTCATAATAGATAATTCTCTACCAATCCCGTTTCCGCCGGCTCACCGCGTCCTCGACCACGACCGTTTTCACTTGACGTTATCGTAAGTGGTCCACTCTTTATCGCCAGTCACCAATCGCTTCAAAAATGGGTCGATTTTGTTACGATTCAGCAGCGATTCGCAGATGGAAATTCGGTCCATGAGGGTGCTTACATGATGGCCGGACTTGACAATGCCCATGATTAGTATCAGGACCATAAACGCTATTCACATTTTCAGCCGCCTGACTTGCGTTTTTTCCTTATCGAAGAAAAACCTGTAAAATATAGCGTGTTTTCTCTTTGATAGTGTCCATCTTTGACGAATGCTCAGACAAAACTGAATCAACCAATCACAAAACTTTTTTAGTACGAAATATCATCTTTCTAACGCCATCCAGTAGAACCTGATCGGACTTATACAACGCGAGATACAGATAAATAACGTCATCTATTGGGAACACTAATATATTACTTTTTACTACACCGATATTTCAACGAAGTTTCAAGGTTCTGCCTAAAACGAGGTAGTCAAGCGACAAAGAAAGCAAATACTCCATGTAAACCCATCATTAGCCACAAAACCACATTGCATACCCTCGGATGCCCACAGTGTTGGTGCTATGCTGAAAGCTTTGGCACAGGTTTGGTTGTTGTAGATGAAATTCTCGGAAGCGTTGCTTGGCGGTCTACTTAAGAAATGAGACTACTCGTTCTTCCATTCTATTACGGTGAAGTTTTTTGCTCCTCTTCCGTTTTTTTATTCGAAAAGATAGCGTGATCGAGGTCTTAAATAAACCAGAATATACAAAGCTATATTTTTGGTGCTCATGAGACTTTCATGTGGGATTACGTCACCAGGCTGCACGCATCGGAACTATACGAGTATTTTCTTTTCCCGAGTTGACTTACATGTAGGTTATAATAGGATAAGTAACTTAATAAAATAAACTTAAATTATATTAGTAGGTCAGCTCTGCAAAAAAAGTCTTTGACATTCTTGAATACCATTTATTTTTAGCTCAACCGCACTAGTGGCACATAAAGATCAAAATCATAATGCGCGTGCAAAGCACGTTTGCTGCAAACTAGAATGTTAAGTTTTTGTAGTCTTGCCCCAATTGCAACATCCGCCAACACTTCCCTTCCTGGGGACGTGTATATATTTTTAACCCAGAGCGACCCTAAGAAATTTTCATTGTCCCATCATGCATCAGCATTATAGTATTAACCTTCAGACTGGTTGGTTTACTCCTTTCTTCATAACAAATAAAACACCACTTCGACTTCAGTTCCTGGTCAAATATTCTTTAATTACAAAAAAAGGTGCAAAAGGCACTAGGTTGAATTTGAAGAAGGTTAAGGTGTCCCTTAAAGTTCAATTTTCTAAAAATATCATTCACAACTTATTGGTTTACACGTCTGAATATTTAGAAAAGTTTTGCGAACGATTTATGGTCCTTTGCGATGAGCTGTACGAGTTATATGATGACATTGACATAGTTCAGCGAATGAAGAGACATCGGCTATGCTGGCTAGGTCTTGTCGTCCGGATGGATGGAAAGTACTCCAGCTTTGAAAGTATTCAATGCAGTACTTGCTGGTGTAGGCAGAGAGAGAGGAAGACCTCCACTCCGTGGGAAGGATCAGGTGGAGAGTGACCTGGTCTCACTTGATATTTCCAACTGGCGCCAAACAGCGAAAAGAAGAGATGAAAAGTGTGCTAATATTGATTCCGCTATAATCGCGTAAGCGGTGCCAACGCCAAAAAAGAAGAAGAAGATGTTAATCTTGTCATGCACTGGTATAATACTGGTTTCCTATGAACTAGTATAACTACACCATCTCAATACATATCTCTGCCCAGACTTTGTTCCAAATACATACATTCCTACATAAACTGCACTATTTTACGCAACTTTCTAATGAGATAATATTATGCCGCTGCATACTTTCAGGCGTGCAATAGCAAAAACCTTGATATTATCAAGCGACCGGCTAATTGAACTGAGTAGCGGTAATTTTAATGCATCCGCAGTATAAAATATTCGCCGGCGGCGACATTGTGACACCCACACACACACACACTCTCATCTTGATGAAGTGTGCACTCGTGAGTTGCGCTCCTTGCGAAATTAACTGCATTAAAACTTGACCCAATTTAGTCACCCCACCGCCCGCGCACTCTAAGTACATACTTTTGCATGCACTGAGCAGCTCGCTTAGAGCACGGACATGCCGTTAGTTGCGTACCTTTGGCAGCGGCTGCTACTAATTGGGTGTTGCTTGTTGGGCTCCTTATTAAATTTTCGCATAAATTGCTAGTGCAAATGTTGCTGCTGCTGGTGCGGCTGTTGGTTGTTTTGCACTCGCAACCAGCGGTCTAAAAGCCGCATGGAGCAGCGGTGAGTGTACAGGCTGTAGTTCGCACGGAGCAAAGTACGTCAGCACAATTAGCAACACTCGCTCCGCGGGAGTAGCAGGACCAGAAGAGGCAGTTCGTTTGGGCGAATTATTACTGCCGATGCTTCTATAGATAACTTGGCGTGCACCCCAAACCCAGTTACATTACATGAGCACCAAAAGTTTACTGTCGTCCTTGAGTCATGGCATTATTAACACTAAACAAGCCAAAGGTGACTCGCAAGCAGCCAACAAACTTCCGAGTTCCGAGCTCCAAGTTGCCAGCGCTTTTCTTGGCAATGTGTGTTTTCCTGCGGCGACGACGAGCGCTGCCTAATTGCCACCAATGCTGACCTAGTACTGTGCAACATCAGAGTAACGTGGAGTTGTGATTTGATGAATTGCTGCGAATTGTGGCGAAGAAGTCGGTTGTGGCCACACGACGGAATGGCAGCTAATTTGCGAAAGGCAGAACCTGGTAGGTTACAGCAAGATACGATGTGCTCGTTGATGACGGCAGGCGGTAGACCAAGATGACAGCACGAGCGATGAAGCTAGTGAGGACTAAATTCGAACAATATGAGATAGCGAACGAGGCTGAGGGTCGGAGGGTGTGTAGGGGGGTAAAATATTTGCATTGCTTCGCAGGTCTACTGAGAAAGGTGCATAAGCGCTCCGATATAGCAACGGAAGTTGTACGCCGCAAAAGCCACGGCAGTTGAGCAATAGAAGCTGCAGGTATGTATCCAAACACATATAAAAAGGAATATACATGCAAACTGCGTCGTTCGGCGTTGAGTAGCAGCGCCTTTTTTGCCACCGATCCGGATGTTTTGCATCCGCTGGTTGGCAATACGCTTGCTACTCTCTGTTTTCCTCCGCACATACTGACAAGTCCAATGTGTCCGTCTGTAGCACACACGCACACATACACACACACACACACACATCCATCCATGGCCCGTTTGCTTGCATCTTCAGCGCCTCCGCTTCGCTTTGCTGACTTTAATTGCTGTTAATTTTCTAAAATGAAATTCGTGCAAATAAGACGATGTCCTCGCATAATGACGACAACGACGACCAGGCCGAGGCGACCAGCGAATCTGTTGAGCTTCTGGCGAACGGTGGAGAGACAGCGGGTGTGCGTGTACCGAAAATGTAGCAAAAAGGTTGCTAACAAGCTCGTGGCTGTTGCGATTTTGTATTTTCCTCACCTTTCTCAACTCGCTTTGCACCTGCAGCACTTGCAACAACAACAACAACAACCCGCGCTGTGTAATATGTACTGATAGAGTGTCGGGTTGAATTTACAGTTCGCGGTCGTGTCCTTTGGTATTTTCATCAGCACTTAGGCACTTCCTTGCACACTGCACACTGTACACACACGTACACCTCTTTACAATCTAACGGTATTTGAGCACGCATTAGTTGACTCTTTTAGCAAATAATGTTGCAACATACAATTTACTCTTTACACTGTTCGTCCGTTGCCGCCATCATCAGCACTTGCTGCTGCAATTATATGTTTTTGGTTGTTTCTTTTGTTGTTTTTGGCAGTAAATAGGTTAGAGAGGTTAATTTTAGTGCAAAGTTAAAATTTACTACGAGAAATTGGTAGATGTGGGCACCCAGTGATCATCATTTGTAGATAGCTTTTTGTTTGCTGAGGATGGAAAGCGTCGAAGCTTTTATTTCGACCGTGTGAGACTTTAGTCTACTGAAATCACCTCGTCTTGTCTGACAACCTCTGCTATTGCACGATTAGTTCATTATTTCTACAGAAAGTAGTATGAACTATTAGTTCGAAAGTCTGCTCTGCTCAATCACACTGCATTCCTGACACTTAAATCTTCTATCGGGCTACGATAACATGAAATCTGGTCCACAAACCACGATCGTTGAGGACTGCTTGGCTGTACCTCTAGGTTTGGAATCAACTTCTGCTTCGAGCTATTGTTTTAACTTATCTGACCTTTAATTCGGATTTTATTCTCCTTTTTAACTACTAATGGGCACGAAGTCTGTTTTATGGCTTGCTAGTTGGAGTAATTTTATTTTTGCTCCAATCTTTATTCATAGAGATTACCAGCCCAGCCAGGTGTACTTTATCAATGAGTGTTTTGGCCATCACGACGATTGCAACATGATCAGTGAATACCAAAATACTTACGTCCTTGATGACCGCTGCTCCTAGTAATTCGTCGCATACACGTATAATGTTTCGCAATGTCGGGGTCAGTGCAGACCCCTGAGGCAACCCAGCTGTGGTTCTTCGCCTGAGAATGTTTTCACCGAAGCTGTATAATAGAATTCTACCTCTTCAGCAGCTCAATAAAATATTCTTCTTTAACGAATTCAGTATTTCAGTCAATTAATCACTGTATAAATGTTGCCTAATTCCTTTTTATTCAAAGTATTAGTACAAAAGCTCCTTTTGCTTGATTTATTACCTTCCTTCTAGATAACATATGTTGTGATTTACACAAGTGTGGTGAGAATTACAGCTAAAAATATTAAGAATGGCATAGTTTTACATAGATGACGTTAAGCGATAGACGGATAAACGCTAAATTTCCGGCAGATGGCGCTGTCACAGCGATAGGCAAAATCGTCTCCATAATAATATTTAATTATACAAATGAGCGTATTCTTATGCACACTATTCTTAGATTAACAATTTCCCCCACCCAGCCTTATTATGTACGAATATAAGTAAACGAATCGCCTTAAATATCTTATTACCGCGCGCTGCCGCAACTACTGCTGATGAGCTAACACTTGCTTTTCTGCCTCTCAAACATGAATATGACGGTCATTTGCAAATTCGTCGAATGCACCCACCGAACCAACCTTCCATTCGCGAGCCCCAGCATCGCCGAACGCTTATCGATGCCCAACTTAAGGCGAAAAAACTAATGAAAAATCAGCTAAGCAGAAGAAGAGTACGAGCAGCAACAAAAAAAAAAAAATGGCACTGTGAGGGAAGTTGAAAACAAAAAACAACGACAGCAGTCAGACCACAGAGAAGCAACAGCAGCAGCAGCAGCAGCAGAAGAAGAATGTGAAGAGAAGCAGCAAAATGAAAACGAATTAAATTAAATTGAATTAAATTAAATGAAAACTAAAATTCAAATGAGTTTTTTGGCATTAACGAGCTGGGTTGAAGCAGCGAGCAAGCTGCCAAGCTGCCAAGCTGACGGGTTGGCAAGTTGCACGGCTCGCGGGGTGTGGCAAGCCTTTGACGATGGGTAAATGCTTAAGCAGATGGCAGTTTGGTTGTTGGCTGTTGACCAGTTATGCGCTTTATTTCTGTTGTTCTTGGATATGCTGTCAACTTATGTTGGCGACATTGACAATGTTGTTGTTGCTGTTGTTGTTGTTGTTTTTGGCATACAATGTGCAATGTAATGAAATAATCCACAAATCGATTTCATTTGCCATTTTGACTGTTGATCGTCCGACGGCGCACCGCTCCGCACCCTCGCTCGTTGGGTTCGGCTGCTGTTTTCGCCTTGCGGCTGACTCTTGGCCATGCCAGCTTTAGTAAGTCGGATCCCACAGTCTACTTGTAAGCAACTACTGCTGCCAACTGTCTAAATTTCCTCTTGATCCGCCTTCTGTTTGGATGCAAATTAGCTGCAAGCAGTTGACGTTTTTTTTTATGTCCGCCTCAAAAGCCAGCTACGGAGCTACTCGCCGGTGCATAATGCAAATCCATTTCGTTTATTTATTTGTTGTAGATATTTAGCTGCTGCTTAAGGACCATAGGTAGGAGGGTCGGTCGGTCGGTCGGTCGGTTGTCCCTTCTGCAGCGTGGCTGTGGTCGGTCGCAAGAAGAAATGCGGGAAATGCAAATTGATTGATTTATTTTGTAAATAAGCAGAATACTAAGCTGAGCTTTTTTCTGCTTGAGCAAATGTTTTTGTTGCTGCTTTGGTATGAAACTCATTGCTGACATTGATATTTAAGGATCTCAATTTGTATGCATTCACACAGAGGAAGGCGATGAGTTGGACAATTCCTGGAAATTGACGATTAGTGATGAGCTTCCACTTTTGAGCAGCTCAAATCGGCTGGGTAAATATATATTTTTATAATGAAGGAGGTTATTAGTTGGAAAAGAAATCAGTAGCTGGAACAGGAAGCTGCAGACTGCCCATACAAAGGTTGTTGGACAAATGGGAAAAACTGCGGAATATGTAGGGACTAGCATGAATTTGCTTAGAGGTATTCTCTCTCGTTTAGGTTACCTTCGGTTAATTTGGAGTTTGTGTATTAAGCAAGCAACAACTAGACACCGAGATGTCTTACGAAGGGGAAATTGACAATTATCTGTCAGAAATCTACCAGTCTCATTAAAAATAATCCATTTGGTTTAAAATGTACAAAAAATAATCCATTTGGTTTGAGTGACCTCTGATGAAGATATATAGATCTCTCTTAAGACACAAACTTCTTTGCAGAGACGTCAACTGTCTTGGGTTCGCAATAAAACAGATAGTTCCAGAGCAGAACAGTCGCAGTTATCGGTTTCTGCTCATCATCATTTTTACAGCATATCTTCTATATGGAGCTGCCAGTATTTTTTCAGATCATCCTGGTGGAAGCCTTCGAGTAGAACTGCCGTCGGTAGCTGTGCTGCAAGATTTTATTAATCCCTTCCTGGAATACAGCTTGATTTGAGAATTGTTTCACTTTAACGCGAACTGTTCATAAGTAAAGCTTGTGATTAGTTACTTCTATTGCTGTCTTCCTGTCGCTGATGATGTCGTTCATAACAATTATCCGGTAGCCCAAGTGAGGATCCCATAAGTAAAAATTCGACAGGTCCAAATATATATTTCCACAATGTCAACTGCACTCTTCTAAGCTATACATATATACACCTTCAAACTTGCAGCAACAGATCAACAAATATACTCGCTACTGTGAAACAAGGAACAATTATGGGTAGGATCTTTATTTATTTTTATTTTAATTATAACTGTAAATAAATCAATGAATTAAACAATCCTGCAATGAGCTACGCTGCAAACTCTGCCCAGTTGAGCTGATCCCCCACACCGAGCTCCCCCAAACCAGGCACAGACCAGCAGCGGTGACCAAATCATTAAAAATCATGAAATTACTACCGTTAAATACATAATTTGTGTGCAAGTCAATGAATTTTCTGTTATGAACAACAACAAATACACACTGTTGCATATACTCGTAGTGAAAACAATACTTACCGTTACCGTTACATAAGCTAATTTCCAATTAAGCACATATTTATGTACACGTATGTGTGTGTGTATAAGTATGAGTGCGTGTATTTGTTTGCATCGGAAATCGCATCACTGATTTATTGGCATTACGCGCGCACTGATAAGGCGCCGGTAAGTGGTGTTGACAACAGCAACACTTACAACACTTTTCACAACTGCCGCAGCGGCAGCAACAGCGCAGCTGTGTGGGGAGTGGGCAAACGTCATTTGGCGGCAAATATTTTCATACTTTCGTTAGCCAATTATCCACATTTAGCCAATATAACTACACTAACGGCTGCTACTGTTGCTGCTACCGGTCAATTGTTGTTCACCGCTGGCCACTTGCCATATGCCGCATGCCACTAGCACACGCTGAAGCTGGAGCCGAAGCTGACCATCCACTGCCACCGTCCAGTCGACAAGTGCGCGCATAGTTCGCATACCACATTACCGTTTGGGCGACCACATTATCGAAAATGCGACGCGACGCAGCAACAAGCTCGTGCCACAAATGCCTGCCACATGCCGCATGCCAATGATAGCCGCTCATATCGCAATGCATTTTCAATTAATAATATTTCCATATTGTTAGTGTGACTACTAAAGCGGCTCTGAGTTGCGTTGCCACAATTAACAGAGCACACACACGTACATACATTCGAGTACATACGTATATACACATACGAGCAAGTGCTATGCATAAGTTGTTCGATTGGCTTATGCACAATGTTTGTTGCTGTTGCTGGTGTCATTGTAGCACGTGGAATCGCGTTGCAACGCATTTATTTGTGGCTAGCATAATTTGGTAAATCATCATTAATGCGCCACTCCGTCCGTACCTCGCTTTACCACCAACTGCTCGCCACCTCCAACTTGGTCGCCTCTTTGCCGTGTATGTTGCCAGTCATGTGACTGAAGCTGAGAGAACTGAGTTTGAGGCTCCGACTCAATGGTTGAGTTGTTCGTTGGCTCGCCGCAGCAATCTGCAATTGCGGCCGCAAACAAACCACTCGACAGGATTTTTGGTTTTTACGGTTTCAGCGGTCAACTCTTGTTGACAGAGTTCGTGTGATAAATATCCGCGAGCCGGAATGTGCGTAGGTGTGTGGGTGTGTGTGAGCGTGCGTAGTAAGTTGAGCGAATTTCAATTAAATTGCGTTGTTGGCAGCCGATTTTATTTGATGCATTAAAGACCGCCTAAGACAGAAACCAACAGAAACTAAAGTGTAACGTTGACCCATAAAAAATTTGAGGATATTGGAGCCTGCAATAACACAATATGGTATGATATGTCTATATCCTGAGCCTCGGTCTGTGCTGAGTTTGTCTAATGAAGCCAAATACGAGACCCGACAAAGATTTAGAGATCGCAATGAGACCAGTCTAAGTGTGTTTCCTCAAAATTATGTTAAATATGAAGTTCTAATTGCTCTCACTGATACCTCAAGCAGCAGAATAAGGGGTATTTCGATTTGTGAGTAAATGTAAATGAGAAACAAACTGATTATAGAAAAAGAAAAATTTACTCATCCAGAAGCTTACCCGGAAGAAATACCGCCTCTCCAGGACTTCAAACGACTATGAGCAGAGTTTCGGGGAATCTACTCTACCTCTCCTGATCATAATGACAGTCTTTAAGAAAGTTCAAATTTGTTTTAAAAATAGGAGAATGAAGCCAAGAAGACTGTTCGAAAGCGAAAAAGTAGAGTTTGAGTTAGGACATCCCTAAAAATGTAAGGACAGAAAATAAAAAACAAAAATTCTTTAGGAAAACCAATAAATCCAGCGAGGGCACAGAGATTCAGATGTCTTTACGTACTCATTGGAACCATATTGAGATTTTAAAGTATTCGTGGCGACCACCGAATGGTTAGTATTTCGAATCTATTCAAGTCTTGGTCTGACCTACATCCAAAATTATGGAAAATTAATTTTTCTAACTGAAGTCGCCTCTCGGCGGAGTGTGTTAATTATAGGTCCATTTAATGGTAAACATCAACATCGAGATGCACACCGCAGGTTAAAGAAGGAACTCAGCCGAAAATCGCTTCTTAGGTTACAAAGCGCTGATTCAATGATTTTGATGATTTATGAGTTGCTTTCAAAGACTTTTTTGCTGAGCTCAGTGGTGTAGAATGCGCGCTTGTTGTCAGTTCGCTCATAGGTTTGCCCTTTAAAGCTTCAACTATTTTATCTTGAATTAGTCTCTGTATGAGTGCGTTACATACGCGAGTCTATTAGAAGTTGGTTACTTGAATTTTTCTAGCAAGAATTTTCTAATTTATTTTCCTTCCGCTTTTATTGCAAATTAACATTCTGACATCTAAATTGATGGATATGTTGTGATAATTGAATTCTCTGCCTAAATATTATTTGATAGGATGAATTTAATTCCATGTACCATTTAGATATATATTTTTTGCAGCGAACACACACATTCTTATAAATATATGTGAATATGAGGAGAAATTTCATCCATTTATTGTAATAAAAATTCCAAAAGCCTACAATTAAACATAACTACTTCCTACAATTATGCCAAATTTAAATGTAGAAATATCTTTTTACATACATTTTTACTTTAATATAGAAGTATATAGCATTATGTACAATATTTATATGCACTTATAAATAAATGTAAGCTTATATGTACATAAACTGCTTCTCCTTTCAAAAATAATATATATTTATATTTCGTATACATATAATATATAATAAGTAAACATTTATATCCCGCACACTTCTAACTTAGAGTTTTTATATACTAAATAGCTGCTCAAAGTCACATTCACATACTCGTATATAAATATAAATATTTTTTCTATATATTTAACTAGTTAGCTTGCGTGCGCCTTTGGGCTGCTCTTATTGAGGTGTGAAATCACGCAAAACCGACTGTGAACGCATGTAAAAAAGTGCAACAAAAACTACCTACACGCAATCGTATATATGTACATATGTATGTATGTATATATATATAGAAATATATGCACATACGTAGCTAAATATAATGGAAAACAATTAAAAGTGACAAAATTGCCTCAATCCAAAATGCAATTGACGTTCAATAAAACAACAAAGAGTTGTTATTGTTATTGCTGTTTCAATCACTCAGCCATTCTTCAGCCAGACCCGCTTTTTAATCTACGTTTAGATTGCAACCAATAGCAAAAAAATTTCTACTGAATTTAATAAATTGCCTAAATACATAAGGACTGTCTACTATATACATACTCGTACATACCTATACTCTCTTCTTATATACCGCACTGCACTGGTAGTATGTACATTATAAGGACAATACATATACCATATACGTGTATGTACATAGGCATTTGTTGGTATTGGTTGTGGCAGGTAGAGTAGCAACTTTAAAGGAAAATGCATAAATTTTAATGTTTATGCAACTTAAGATGCTAACTGGTATATTTACTTTTGTGTATGTGTATACATATATGTACGCAGGTTGCTCTGCTCTCTTACCACCATTTCTAAAAGCTTTATATGCAATCTTGCTTATTAATATATGCATGTATTTGTATTGCGTAGGCATTAAAAATAAATATAACATATATATAATTTTTAAATTGCTACAAATGTATGTATGTAGTATGTATGGATAAGTACACATTAGGGTAGTCCAGAAATACGGTTGTTAAACGATAAATACAAATTTTCGTTGATATAACTTTCGGCGTAGAACGGAGCGAGTGGTCAGCATTGCCTACTAGCATGCGGGGGGCCATGGCCTTGCCAGATCAATATTTTAGTAAACTAAATCAAATTAATAATTTTTCATATTAACTCGTGGGAACGTTTTTTTTTTTTTTTTTGCATAAATAAATCGTTTTCAAAACCAAGAAAAGGCTTCACAAATTGAGAATTTCTAGACGTGGGCTGCTTAGTTCTGTTACCAGCACAAATGAGTCTGAATGTTCAGGTCTTCAAGACAGAATTCGTTTATAAAATTGTTGGAATAATTTGTACAAATAATAATTGTAATTGTGTGAAGCCGCTGAGGCTGTAGACAGGTGCATCATACATAATAGAGACTTTGTACCTGAGAAAAATTGCTTTCACTATAACATATCTTCAACTGCAACACGATCGAAGGCCGAAAAGGTTTGTTGGCAAATTTTTTTTGATAGGCGACACAGCGATTACCTTGAAAATTGTAAATGATTCCTGGTGTCTACGATTGACTGGAAGTAATTGCTCGGCAATAAGATATTCTCTTAAAATGAACCTTGAAGAAACCTATTATTTCATTAGTTAAAAAGAAAAGTTGAGGACCTGATTGCAAGGGGCCGCGCTAAATCATTGAGCAGGCTGATTGTGTTCAAACACACCATTTGGAGTAGTAAAAAAAGAGACTTTGTTTAGAAATAAATCGCTTATTTGTCAACAAACTATTTTCTTAGAAAAGTTACTGACTTTTTAAGCTACCCACGTATTCTTGCATTTTCGGAAATGGTCGGTACACAGAAGTTGTGAGGCTTCAATGCATTAAGCAGAACATAACCTCTTAAAAAAGTTGACCACCCTAATGCATAAAAATATCTACACAAACAGCACATACGTGTATGCATATATTTCACCTGCGTAAATCGAGTCCTTCGAGAAAAATTTATTTCGCAAAATTCCATCTTCTTCACTCTAATACACATGCATAAGCATATATCTATGGTATGTACGAGTGCATGTGAGTGTGTGTAAATAGAATGCGTCTCCTTGAGAAAATTCGATTTAGATGCTCACCTGCACAAAAATTCATTAGTGATATAATAAAAACAACAAAACAACAATTCTAATAGGCCGTTTTCCTTGTCTTTAACATCAAACTCTTGCTTGTGTCTTGACATCCTTGCAATCTATGTTTATGCACCTACATAGGTATGTACTCGTATGCATAAGCCTTTCAACGCACACACATACATACATAGAAAAACGCTTGTGCGTACATGCATATGCCAGTTTTGTGAGCTTTGTATTGTTTTTGTTTTTGCAATTTTTCCTTTCACCTCTTTGCTCTTTCATTTTTGACTTTTCTCTGAAATCTTAAAGTTTCATTTAACCTTTCTTCAACTAGGCATTTCTGTGCGCCGGTCGATGAAATGAGCAAATTTTGCTTTAATCATTTTCTTTTTGGTGCAAAAATGCAGTTTTCGAAAATTTAAAATAGTTTTCTTCTGCTTTTTCAGCTTTGCTGCTTTAAAGTGAATGCAATGATTGCGTCGTCTTCCGATACACCTCATTTCTTAGCCTCACAATATGTTCCTCAAACCATTAGAAAAGCTCGTATTTATTTATTTTTCTTACCTTTCTTTTGTACGCTTGCATTCCTTATCTTTCACACACATTTGCCATTATTCCATCCACTTTTCGCTCTCTTTCTTGCATTGTCTTGCTTTTGGGTGCATTTTCGCTTGCATGCTCTATCAACTTCTTTGCAATATCCTTGCAGGATGTATAATTTCCAATTGCATCTTACTAAGGGTGACATTTTAATTGAACGAAAAATTTCGATGCCTGGCAACAGAGCTTCTTGCAAGGATGCAAGCACATACTCAAATGCAAATGCTCACTTACACATACATGCGTAATTCACACATATCAGCTTAGACATCAAATCTCTTGTTGTATTTCTTTCTGTCTGATTTTTCTTGACAGCCTGCAGCTTACAGTCTACAGCCCCCCACTCAAGCAAAGATCACCTCACTGGTTATTTTAGACTTATTTACGTTATGTAGGTGTGTTTATAACTGATAAGGAAGTATGCAGGAATATAGTTATTTGAAATGTACATACATACGAGTATTCTTTATCGTTCCGGGAAGCTCTTGGTTTGGTCTACGTGTTTCTGAGAGACGATTTGTAGATCTGAGGCAGCAGCACTGAAATTCTCTTTATAAAAATCATTTCGTAGAGATCAAAGTCAAAATTTGAAGATTGTGATTGACCCGAAGTTGGCAACAAGCAGAATCCTTGCACTTTTTCATCTCATTTCATTCTTCTTAGTGGATACCAGATTTGATTTAAAATCGTTGACTGAGCAGATGGGAAACAGATGTGTAAGGTAGGTAAGCTAAGAAGAAACTGAGTTACCGCTCGTTTCGAGGCTGGGACATATGAGCATTCCGCAGCCACTCAAGCTCAATACGCTCCTCAATTGTCTTCCGGCAAGTACTTCATCACCTCGATTCCTTCGAATGGGGATTTGATAGGTCGTCGTGTTTAGAAGTGGAGCGATACCTAGTGGATTCTCGCTACTGCTTTGCGTTCAGTTACCCTGCGTATAGGTGGATTTTCAGTGCCTTCGTCGAACTATTTTTCTTTAGGTTGACTTAAGTGCCGGCTCTTAGTAGTATGATTAGCTTGTAAGAATGGTTACCCTGGATCCAACATCACCGAAGGATTTTCCAACTCTAACCAAATCAACTTTTACCTATTGTTAGAGGCTCAGCCTGACCACTGTGCATTCGGTACGCATATGGTATGGCTGAAGATTATAACCATCTCGTCTCAAATCGGACAAACTACCTGCAACTTAAGCTAAGAATCTTAAGAAATTTCTTTATAGGGTGGCTAACGATCTTAATGGATGTTCCTCTGCATTGTGTGTTTTCCTGAAAGCCTAAAGCCCAATCAAGCACAGCTTCTGAGCCGAGAAGCCAAGACGAGTCTAGCCAGCTCCTGAGCTCGAATTTGCCTGAAGGCACTGCGTTCGGTTCCGGCACCTGGTTGGGTTTCGCTGAGGCGCAGAGAACAATAGAATAAAATATGCAGCCCCTAAAATTTAGGCCTTTAGATGAATTTTACAAACGGATACGAATGTCCTTTATTATTATGTGCAAAGTAAAAGGATCTTAGGTGAGCTGAGCTAAAGTTAAAATCAATATTTGAATACAAATTAAATTCAAATGCACTAGTTAATATGTAACTGTACTTGGGTAAACATACATAACATATGTATGTACAAGTGCTTGAATGTATTTCTTCGCACATAAAAAGAAGCAAGACAAAAATATATTGTTCATATTGTATACATACATATAGATGGTATAAGGATCTTTAACCACTAGATTTGTCTGAGTAGAGAAAACAACAAAGAACATAACCTCACTTAAATGCATATGAACTTCCTTAAGCATTTAACATTTATATATAATACAATTTTATATATATTTTTTCTGCACAAACACACACAAGCGCTTTTGAGGAAGCCCTTGCAGGGGAAATTTTATACTTGCATTACGTGCACAATTTGCAATGCTCCATATCATACTTTCCGGCGCACTAACAACATAATAAACACTTCTCCGCTATTTTTATATTATTACAAATACAATCGTGTGGCACTAGAGCAGGCTGAGGTGCGCTGAGGTGGCATGAGGCATATAACAAAAATTGCTTGCAACAAAACTATTGTTGTAGTCACAAACTGTGAATTGGCCACTTGAAGTAACCGTTAGTTTGTTGCAATGCTGATTACACTCAGTTAAATAAATATGTATACAAAAGTTGCCTACTTATAGGCTTAATTAGTAGGAAATAACAGTGACAAGGCTTGAGTGTGCCTTTTTATCCTTTTTTTCTTTATCCTTTATTTCTTGTCCTTCTCATGTACTTCCTGCCTTCCATGACATGCTCTGCAGTCCATCTCGCAAAAAGAAAAAAAAATATGTTGTAGAAATAACAATTATGAGTGATATTTGTCAAGCGTATGAAAGCCTACATTCGGGCTGTGCTTTGTGCCTACGCGAAGGAGTGCACTCTCGCTAGCCAAGTAGCGTCTAATGAAGACAAATTACCCAAGGGCATTTTTATGCAATAATTAAGCAAAGCTAAGGTATTCAACAACAACAAGAACAACAACAAAAATAGCAACAACTTGAGTGTATGAGCGAAAATAAATATAAAGTAAGAGCTCCTAAAAGTTCGCTATGTTGTATTTGTTTTCAGTGAAGCGGAAGAACGTAAGTTTGTATTCCATTTTTTTTTTCTATAAATAAGGAAATGCTCCAAAGAAAATGCAATACTAAACGAGTTTCATTTGTAGTCGGAATCATAAATTTGTAACATTTTTCCTCAAGTACCTTAAGCAGCGTCGTAGAGTGAATCATCTATTGGAAGGAAGAAGGAAGAGAAGAGCAAATGAGATAAGATAAACCAAACTCCGGTTAGGATTCAGCATCGCATATCTGTGAAAACTTGACCCTATTGTTTCAAAAGGCACAGTGAGAGATCCTCGACCTCGAGCGTAGTACCAATATACCGAGTGGACTATGGATATTACGGTATACGAAGTTTTGACTAAGATGATCGGTTCGTTGAAGTGGTTCTGGTCTCTGAATGGAGATTTTCGATTCATATCGTTTCGGTAGTGCATAAACCATGAAGTCTGAGCTCCTCAACATGCGCTGAGACATCCCCGAAACTTTGTCCTCATATTGCAATTTATTTTTAAAGTGTCTCTTTCGACCAGATGATACCAACAGCTTTATCTGCCGAGCTTCCCCGTGCCTAAATAATGCATTAAAATGTGCGCAAGCTCATATGGACTACTGTGCTTGCTACTTCTAGCTATGTCGAGTCTTCGTAGTATTAAACACATTCAGAATATGCTGAGCTCTTAAAATCAATATATGTACATATATATAAATATATGGTAAAAATATTTCCGAAGCCTTTGAAATGTCCCTAAATGATATTCGCTTAATTTACAATTTTTCGAAGAATGCTTTTAGGCGCTCAGAGCTTTGAAATTCACATAGAGCATATCAACGAGTGAAGTGGTGCATCTTCTGCCGGCGACATGCAGTGTAAATAAAGCGAGAAGAAGAAGAAGAAAAAGAAGTGACTCCCAAACAGCACGCGTATGTGGGTGTGTGTGTATGTGTGTGGTTATTTCCATAGCGCGACCACAATGGATTTTCGCGGTTTGGATTGACGCGCTCCGTTGAGTCGTTTGAGTCTCTACGTATGTGTTGTTGCATGTTTTTGAATGCTGAGTGGCGCATATCAAACGCACAGAGGCATAGAGAGACAATATATTTTATGCCCATGTATGTGTGGGTGTTTGTGTGTGTATGTAGTTTACCGGAAATGCGAAGCAATTATTTTACCAATTCACCAACAACTGACCACCTCTTCTGTGGCATGAAGTTGCTGTTCACCGCTCAGCTCAACTCCTCTCTTATGCAGCAAACATTTGCTTTTTAACATGTGTATAGCAGCCGCAAGTGCCACATGCCACATGCCGCATGCCACAAAAAATACGTGGGCAATATATATACATTTTTATACCTGAGGTTCAGCAATTAGTACCGTGAGGCTGTTAGCTTTGCTAATATTGTCCATCTCCTTCATCTTAGTAAATTTGTGGGATCCGAGTAATATCAGCAGAAGCTCCGAAAATGGTTGACAGTGCAGAAGAAATTGAAAGTAGGTGATCTCCTCCTAAGAAATTCGGCAATAGAGATTCGGAAAATCCAAGCGTTACTGTTTGAATACCGATCGGGCCATTACACCGTGTGTGATAACCTTGATCTTGAAACGATCACGAGCTTCCCTGGCCTTTCGAAATCCAACTTTTTGCAGAAGAGTCCAGCGAGACCAGTGAGACCAGTGCCCGATAGGGTGGTTGAATGGATGCCTATCTGAAAGCTGCCAGTGAAGCACCTTGTCCGACACTTACAAAACGAACAACCACGATAACTGAATAAATATTAGTCTGCCCCATAGGAATCGAATCTGTGATTTCACCGCAGTGAGGCTGGATGGGTGGAGTGACCTTTCCCTTAAGCTTCAACCAGTACGTGAAGAAATTTAGTGCTCGTTTTGGAACTGTAGATATTAGATCTTCAAGACTAAAGATCTGGAGTTCCGCGCCGGCTGGGATACAGCAGCTGTAGCAAGCATTAGGTACCGCTATTCCGGCCGCCTACTTCAGTCTAAGTTCGAGCTCCACTGATATACCTTCGTTCTTCGTATATTTTCTCACAACGAACTTCCATCACAAATATGAGTTAGGTATTTAATGATCGGTCAAAACCGTATTTTACTCTGCCTTAGCTCATGTTTAATATTTATTTTTGAAGCTTTTGCTGCATTGTGGACAAAAACTGCTTGTATCTGTTGTTGTTGTTGTTGTTGTTGCTACACATCTTTTTTAGGTCATTTTCATTTTGTTATTTCGCGTTGACAATTAAAAGAGTTTGAAGTCGCTGATGGAGAGGGAGCGGGAAGGGGAGAGTGCTCAAATGAAAGTCAGCTTTTGCTTTTGTTTTTGTTTTTGCTTTATTATATTCCATTGTTGTAGTTTCTCATGTATTTTTTTTTATTATTATTGAAAATATTTTTTTTTTGTTTTAGCTGACTGATGACGCTTGACGCTGCAGCCTCCGCGGCTGGCGGTGCCACATCACACCGCGGCCAACTGGCGTTCAAGCCACTCAGGACGAGGCCTCCAGTCAGCTTTGCGTGTGTGTAAGTGTGTATATTTGCTTACCGTTGCTTGTATTGTTGAAAGGAAATGAAAATTGTTTTATGCGGTTACGCCGAAAAGTATGCAACATGCGAGTACATCACTTTACATTCTATTTGTTGTTATTGTTATTGGTCTAGTTATTTTTGTTGTTTTTTTAATGCAACACATAGGGGTGTTGTGTATGTAAGTATGTATAAATGCGTATAATAGCTATTTTATGCAAACAAATACTTAAAAATCTCGCGGGTGCAAGAGACACAGAGACAGAGACAGAGACATCGAAGAACAAACAAAAAAAATGTTGAGCCTTACACATGTTACAAGCGAAATGAATGAATGAATGATGAATGTATATAGTCACACACAAGCCCCCACGCCCTGGAAGCCACTTTGCACTAGCTTGCATTTTTGCATGAAAATTTCGGCCTCGCGGACTCGGAGACTCATGGCCTATTTGTTACTACGAAAATGCTTTTTTATACATTCAAGTGGCTTTCACTTTTTGTTTCTTTTGCATATATTTTGGCGTTGTATCGTTTTTTTTTATCGCCCACTAAGGTAAGTCGCTTTTATTGTCAGCCACAGCCATATTGACACACACCCACACACATACACACACACACACATTCAAAAGTATAACTGAAGGCCCTGCTCTATGTGTGTGTGCGTGAGTGGTTTTGTTCACAAATGTTTTATCGTTCGATTAATGGATGTTAATTAAATTTTTAATGCGGTCAATAATCATTTTCGCTTTTGCCTACCTGCGACTATCCTTCTGCAGCACTAGTACAGATGCGCTTGAGTGTATGTGTGTGCGAATATTTTTATCTCTGAACACTGGCGATAAGCAAAACGGATGTACGCGGTGAAAATATTAAAAAATTGAATGCTACATTGTTGGCAACACTGAAATGCTTGTTAATTAAATGCAGTTGACAGCAGGACGAAACAGGACGATTTAAATTAATAATTAATTGTTTTTGTTTGGCAGGTAAAAATACCTATATGCCTGCCATAAAGGTATATTCAAATTTTCTTCTGTTGTATTTGCAACCAAGTTACGAAGATACTCTGAAATGATCTGAAATCTGGCAGCTCATACCGGGCCATCATCTATGAATTTAGTAGTTCTAGTTTAATAGTTTTCTCATTATTCAGTGCTGTTAAATCGAGAAAACCTGGTCAAGTAGTTTTCAAGACCACGAGTCAATAATTGTAGTTTAGGGTTCTATCGATAAAATAGCCAGGCTCCCGAAGTAAAAAATTGCTTCCTGTAGGAAAAATTATTTGATAGTTCTTAACCGTGAGGTAGTTTTCATACCCAGCGTAGCAAATGATTCTAAATTCTCTGAAGGAAAAAATAATGCTGGATAATAATTATTTGCTTTTCATTAAAAAATTAAATTAATTTTTTGTATTTTTAAATCCAATTTATTGTCATCTTATCAAATTATCAGCGTCGTATTTTACGAAATAGATTTTATGCAAATTTCCCCGCTGCGTAATTTGCAATTCTAATGGCATTTAATTTGAGTTCGAGCAGGAAAAACCCTTTTTAACAAATATTAAACACACATACAAAAATAATTGGACACCCAACGCAAACAAAAGCCACAAATGCAGCCACAAAAGTCAAACATAACTAAATAATCAACGAAGCGAACGAACAGAACGCCAAACCGCCAACAATTATGCTATTTATTGTGCTTATATATGTGTGCGTTTGTATGTGTGTCTACGCGTACTGACATAGCTACACAGGCAAAACAAATTCCAAATGAGTTCTTATTATTAATTGTGCTAGCCAAGGACCACAGAATGGTCGTCGTTTTGCCAACACAAAGGCAATTGTGGTCTTCAGCGTTTCTTCATCGTCTTCGCTGCGCCTCTTCATCATACGTCACTTGATGTAAATTTGTCATTTGCTTGTAAATTTTCTTGAAATTCTATGCTAATGAGCTGCGTAAGGAACTGTCTTCAAATGCTTTACGCCTAAATGTATGCTAAATAGCGTTAAGACCGCAAAAGCATTTGTGGATATATTCAGTTTCTATGTATGTATGTTTGCGTGTTTATTTGTTTGTATGTTGTTTAGCAGGCTGAAATGCTCATTGTTACGGCAATTGATTTGCATTTACAAATATCGAAAAGGATATTTCCAAGACTTTGGTCCACCGTCCCAAAGACTTCATTCGTTTTTTTCTTTTGCTTCTCTCTGAAAATTCTCTTTACTCCTTTCCTATAATTAATGCATTTTAATTATAACGCCTCTACAGAATCACCCACTGGCAGTCACCAAACATTCGCCGCAACACCAGCGCTAAAAACAACAACAATAACTCAATTTTCCAAAATTCATTGTCACCTCATTGAAATTTGGCCAAGCTATATTTAACCGGCGCTGCTTGATGGACTTTCTTTCATATTTCTTTTGTGCTCTTCAAATTATCTTGATGTTTAGCTGCTTGCTTTCGCCCGGCTACGCCCATTTTTAGGTTAATTGGTATGCTTTCCTTACGCAGTTACCTTCGCTGTGCTTCAGTGGAGTCCTTCAGCTCAAAAGGCTTTGCACTTATTCGTGTCTTTAGCTCGATCTCGCTTTGCGCTCATATTTAATTTGAGTCTTATGCATATTATTTATATTAATTCTTTGTTGTTGATATTAACAGTCCACTCAATGTGTTGTTGTGAATTAATTCGTGCCGCGGTAGATAACAAAACTGTCTTGAATTGCACAATGCCTTAAGAGAGACATTAAATTAAGTAAAATTTGAATTAATTCTAATTTATACTCTTACATTGAATATCTCTCTTTGCTCTTGTAATTTAGCTAACACCTCTTCTTCTACTCTGTGACCAGAACTCCACGATTTCTCAAGCTGTCAGGCCTCCAAGTGTATTTCTGACATGAAATAACAGCTCCTCATAAAAATTCTACAGCCGTTCGGTGTTGGCTTAGTCCCCCCAATTGTTGGAAAAACATCAAGACGCACAACATGAATTGGAGGAGGAGCTCGACCGGAAACTGCCTCAATAGTGGACATGTGCGGTCGCTTTACCAACTAACAAATAAGCTCCCTGCGCACAACGCAACGAAGATTTGGTACGATGAGGATTGTCGCACTGCAGCAAGGGCATTTGCAGGCAGAAACAGAAAGAGGCCGAAATGAGCGAATACGAAGAGCGTGAGAGATAGATTGAAATAGGTAATTATCCTAAGTTCGCTGAGAAGAAGTGGCGACAAACCCCACGAATCCTTACTTTTTTAAAGCCTATTCAGTACAAAGTTACACCAGGGCAAGTGTGTTGTTTTTGTTTGTATTTCAACTCTTGTAGTTTTCTGGAATAATTCGTTTAGGCTTTTGTTTGAAATTGCCGTCACTTTATCTGTTTTATTTCAAAATCGTTTTGAGTAATTTTTTGAGGTCTTCAAAATTCTCTGTATTTAATTTTTGGGTTTGCAATTTTAAAATCAAAGTAGACTTTTAGTGAACTTTCAAATAAATCAAGGATTTGTTTTAAAACATCAAACACCGTTAGCAGCAGCGCGTTATCTACTTCTAAAGTTGAAACTCGTACTTAAATGTCTCGCATTGGCATTAACGGTTTCGGACGGATTGGACGTCTGGTTTTGCGTGCCGCCATCGAGGATTGCGCCTTCGTCGTGGCCATCAACGATCCCTTCCTCAATCCCCACTACATGGCGTACCTCTTCAAGTATGACTCGACACACGGACGATTTCCGGGGGAAATCACCGCTGAGGATGATTGCATTATCGTAAATGGCACGAAAATACCAGTCTTCAATCAATCCGATCCCGCAACTATCAATTGGGCCAGCGCTGGCGCCGAATATATTATAGAAGCAACAGGCGCCTTTTTGACAATGGAGAAGGCTGCGGCACATTTTGTTGGTGGCGCACGTAAGGTTATCATAACAGCGCCCTCACCCGATGCGCCCATGTTCGTGGTGGGTGTAAATCTAGAGTTATATGACAAGGAAATGCGCATCGTCTCGATGGCTTCGTGCACAACCAATTGCCTGGCGCCACTGGCCAAGGTAATACATGAGAATTTCGAGATTGTTGAGGGTCTGATGACAACCGTGCATGCAATAACGGCTACACAGAAAGTCGTGGACGGACAGGCTGGAAAGCAGTGGCGTGATGGACGTGGCGCTTCGCAAAATATAATACCCGCTACAACGGGCGCAGCGAGAGCGGTTGGCAAAGTTATACCGTCATTGAATGGTAAGCTAACGGGCATGGCGTTGCGTGTGCCAGTGGCTGATGTGTCTGTGGTAGATCTGACGGTGCGCCTGAATAAGCCGGCACCGTATGAGATTATTAAAAAGAAGATCGTGGAAGCGGCTAGTGGACCGCTCAAGGGCATACTCGCCTACACCGAAGATGAGGTGGTGTCGTCGGACTTTCTGCACGACTCTCACTCTTGCACCTTCGATGCCAAGGCGGGCTTGTCTTTAAATGATAAGTTCGTGAAGCTGATCGCTTGGTATGACAATGAGTATGGTTATTCCAGGCGCGTTATCGATCTCATTCGGTATATGCAGAAGAAGGAGTAGAGGTGTACATGGTGAAATGTATATTTAGTTGTATGTTCTGTTATTATTTCTTTCAATTTGTATTTAAATTAAATGTTTTTGATAATAAAGTAGACAAAAGGTAAACAACGTTTTGTGTTTGAGGTAAAAGGAAGGTCTATCAAATGATGTGAGGGAAAGTATACTTTCAGTTCAAGGCATAATAAGAGACATTTTCTGTAGTATGGGAAGCATGAGTCCCAAAAAAACTCAGTCTTGTTTCCAAAAACTCCAAATATTGTTTTAGGAGATCCTTTTAAGTAATTTAGGAAAAAATGCTCAGTCCGTTACAAGCTGGATTGAAGAGTACTTAAATGCCTCATTTAAAATTATTGACCCTCGAATTCTCCTACGTTTCAGAAATACTCTACCCCAAGACCACTTGTGCAACACTTTTATCCTGCTACTCCGCCAGCCATAATCAATTAAAAAATTTCAATTGCAAATGAAGCATGCAATGGCAACAGAGCGATAACAACAGAGAATTGCAGAAAAAATTCTAAAAAGAATGTAACAATAATTTCGACGCAGCCAAAGGGATTAACAGTCGCCAAAAGATACGACAGAGAGTAAAAAATCAAACATCGAAGGATATGCAAACAGTTGAGGGCGCCTGAAAAAGACAAAAACAAATATATGGAATTTGGAATGAAATGACAAAGAAAAAATAGAAATTCATAACAAAATAAAAAATGAAAATAGATAAGTAAACAAAATGTCTATAATTGCCAAAGCGTAAATACAGAAATGTCGCTTATTATGTTTGCTTAACACCGGCAGGACCCCGCTACCAAGCATCCTCTCGTAAAAAGCCGCTTATTATATTGTCCTCAATCGTCAAACACTCAGTTGCAACACATACGTGTATGACAGCAAAATCAATGACAGATATGCAAATAAGTGTAAGCAGCCATATGTACCTATGTACATATGTATGTGTGTATGAAAACCGAAACCCACGCAAACCCCCACAAAACATAACAATTTAGCTTTTTTCTACTCTCGCGATTTTGTCCTGTTTGTGAATGCAGCTGACTGTACAGTAACAAAATTATATAATAAAGAAAAATAACAACGAAGTGTAAACAATTAAAGAAACCAACAAATTGAACACATAGGTGAACCCAATTTGATGAGGCAAGTAGATGGGGAAGATAGATGAGCATATGGAACTCTCGTTGGCGTTGTTGTATTGTACAAAGTTGGCTGATATGGTAAGCGGTATTTTAGACTGCGAAGAGTAGCGAAGTTGGCTATACTATAGAGTACCCGGATTCACAGCAACAACAAAGTGTTAAGTAGATGGCGCTCCAGGCAAGTACCACACATGGACACAATTTTTTTTTTTATAACAAAATAAGTTGTCTCAGGTACGTCATATATCCTCGTTTTGATAACATTTGAAATTTCAATAAATACATATATTCAGAATGTAAAAACTAGGATATTGATTACTTATAAAAAAAAAATTATACAAGAATAATAAGAAAAATACATAAAAAAAACAATCAAAATAAAATAAAATATAAAATAAAATAAAATAAAATTAAAAATAATATAATTTAAAATAAAATAAAATTAAATAAGTTTAATTAAAATAAATAAAATTAAATTACAATTAATTACATAAATTAAAATAAAATAAAATAAAATAAAAATGAAAATAAAACGATACAAAATAATATAATTTAAAATAAAATTAAATTAAATAAGTTTAATTAAAATAAATAAAATTAAATTACAATTAATTACATAAATTAAAATAAAATAAAACAAAATAAAATATTAGAATAAAATTAAATTACCTAAAAATAAATAAAAAAAGATAAAAAGAAACACAAGAAATAAATTAAATAAATATAAAAATTATTTCCGATTTCAAAATAATTAAATTTTTTAATAATGAGTTTAATATTATGCGCCGCCGATAAGTTAGTTACCGTAAACTAAGATATTTACACTTCAAAAAACAATTTAACATTCGGTGTTTCAAATTTATTTAGTACCATATGTATGCACCAAAGTTTACTAAGGAAAATAAGAAATCAGCAACGAACGTCCCTCTCATGTGAGCGTTTACTCTTCTCTACTCCGTCCTTTCTGCTGGGTGGCCACGCACAGTTAATGAAAAAATAGTAAAAAAATAGGACTTTAATCAACGACCGCCATTGATGTGCTCGGTGCTTTGTTATAGGGCGGAGCCATTTCCATTTCGCCGGCATGACAAAAAATTGGAAAACAAAATTTACATGCGCCTACAAGCTCGCGTACATATGTACTATGTATCTAGCGGAGTAGAATCGGCTTTTTCCAGAGCAATTTTTTATGTGTGTCTAAAAAGAAACAAGTTCGTGTATGTAAGGTAAAAACGCGTAAGTCTAGAGAAACAGTGTTGACTTTTTGAGAACAGGGAATTATTTTTCATGAATCTGATGAGTTTTTTTGTAATGCAATTCCATGTATTTAAATATTTATGTATATTTGAAAGCTGTGATAGCGAATATAATAAATAATACATTAATTTCTCTAAAAAATATATTTTTACTCATTCAGACTAAGCTTGTTTTAACGTAACAGAAGCCAAGATATTTGCAACACATGTTTTTCGCATTTTTTCCAACGAAAATGTAAGAGCGCGCTTGCTAAAAATTAACGCTGAGAGAGAAATATATAGAGAAAGAGAAAAATTAGTGCGAAATATGGCAGCCATTGTTAAACTGAGTAAAACTCGAAACTGAAAAGTAGTAGAAGAACTAAAAACTATTGAAATTATGGTGCAAAATTCAAAAGAATTTCGTAGAAGTTGTACTAAAATTGTCCTAAATTGTCCAAAAACAAAAATAATGAAACAAGCAGTTTTAAAATTTTAAAAATTTATTGAAATTTATATCTACAAGAACGCCTATCGCGTTGTGTATTAAATAATAATTTAGATTTACATCTAAGACTAATAAATATCACTTAAACTAAAAACAAAACTTCGATAGTCATATTTAAGTCGGAGACTGATAAACTCAAGTGGTTTAAGTGCCACTTGAGAATTTTACCAGACGGTCAAAAAACACCGATAACAGTCAATAATGTTCACTATTTTGCTTTGGTCAACTTTGTCATCTACAGCCGTATAGTAGATTTCAGCACAACGGATTCGTGTGGCATGAGGGTGACGCTGCTCGCAGAGACCTTATCACTGTGAATTGAAAAATAATTTCTTTCTTTCTCTCTCTCATGCTCTCCTTCCCCTATACTCACCCTTTTAACTTCATTGAGCGATCGGTAATCAAAACATATTCAAATTCCGTTGGCAAATCAGCAAAGTGTTCGTGCAAATTCAAGTGCTCAATGTTTCCAAAGATATTTAGTAGAGTTATGTAAGTGTGATTGCCGCGAAGAGACCTAAAAGAATATTTAATAAATGTATTAAAAATCCCAGTTCACACACTTCTCAACTCCAACTTACCGCTTGACACCCAATACATATTTATTTAGTGCTTTCACCTCCGCATCGCCATCTTGGAATGTAGCTAATTTTCGCAGCTTTTGCAACTCTTTGAAAATGTTTAAATGACTCAGCGCCACACCACGTTCTCGCTTTACATTCAACCGTTTGTAGTCCTCCGAAATCGGCAGCCAAGTGTTCCGGCCGGTGGTGAAACCAGCGTTCGCCGAGTCACTCCACTGGAAGGGTGTACGTGCTGGATCCCGGGAACGCCACTCATATCCTTCTTGCTCATTATTGCACGCTTGCGGATCGACTGTTTCCTCCCACGAGATCCATACATCCGTCATGCCGATCTCCTCGCCGTTATAGGAAATGCTGCAGCCAGGCAATGTCAGTAGGAGTATATTGAAGAGATCAATGCGCTCCGTGCCGAAGCGAGTTCCCACACGGTTCTTGTCGTGATTTCCGATCTATGGAGTTAGGAAAAGTTTTAAGGCAAATAATTTTTTTTTTTCTTTGTACCTACCACCCAGTTGGGTGTTCTGCCGGCTGGCATATGCTCGAACCAGTAGTTGATCATTTCAGAGTAGTAATAGGCATCGGAGTCATTGTCAAGATTGGATATCAACTGAAAGTTGAAGGGTATTTGTCCGCCATCCGCAGTTTCGTTGCCATAATATTGCATAACGATATCAATGGGTGACCAGGCCTCGGCCATCAGTATTCTGCAAAGGTGGATGGAAAAAGCAGTTCACCATGGCGAAACCAGCCATGTATAACGACGGAAAGAAGACTGAAAAATCTCCACTCACCGTTCATTACCGCCATGTGCGGCTTGGTAATCTTTCAAGATCTGCCGCCACTCATACACCAAGTGAGGAGTCTCCCACTGATCCCTTGTATAAATGTGCCGCACATAACCATAATTTAGTGGATCATCGCTCCAGCCGCTCACAGGCTCATCCGGATAATCTCCATTTTCATCGGGTTCTACCTCAAATGCGTGGAGGATGGCATCAATGCGAAAGCCATCGACACCACGATCCAACCAGAAACGTAAAACATTCTACATTCAAAAATTAATAAATCCTTAAATAACAACCACGTTGAGAACCACTTTGTAGTTACGCACATTCATCGCTTCGCGCACAGCGGGGTTACGGAAATTGAAATCGGGCTGCTTCTTATCGAACTGATGAAAGTAATACTCCTGTCGACCTTCGTGCCATTCCCACGCCGAGCCATAGAAGATACTCACCCAGTTGTTTGGCGGTTGGCGTTCTCCATTCACCACCTTGCCTGGATGCCAGATATAGTAGTCCTTATAGACAGGATCTCGTGCCGCCGACCGTATAAACCAATCGCACTTATCACTAGAGTGATTCGGTACAAAGTCCAAAATAATTTTGATGTCCAATTCTTTTGCCTTAGCCACCAGGCGTTCAAAGTCTTCCATTGTACCGAAAAGTGGATCAACGGCGGTGAAATTCGAAATGTCGTAACCAAAGTCAACCATTGGTGATTCCAGAAAGGGTGAGAGCCATGTCGCACCAATACCGATCTCCTTTAAATATGGCAGCACACTTGTAACTCCATTCAAATCACCCACTCCATCACCATCACTATCCTTAAAGGAACGATGGTAGATCTGATAGAATGATGCTGTCTGCCACCAGGATTTTTCTGCTGAGATTAAGTTGTGGCTGCAAAATGCCAACAGCGCCAGCAGGAACACTGACCAAGACACCATTTCAAAAAAAAAAAAAAATATTTCTATACAAATTTACTTAGATTTTTAATAAGCTACGAAGTGTGCTGGAGTCGAAACGCCGACAAACTAATGCTTATACGAACTTGATCTCTGCAATTTATACACCATTAACGGCATTGGTTATCAGCTCCAACCGGCGTTATGGGCTACACAAGCGATAAACGGTTCGATTAGATTTGGGCAAGGCCGATAGCCCCAGCTACTAGTTGCCTTTAATGTAATGTAATTATTCATAATTATTTTTCATACCAATAAATAAGTAAATAAATAGATTTGGGCATTCCGCCAAAGATAACATGATACGAAACTCTCACAAATTGTAGATAAATGCGTTCCTCGATTACTTTTTCAGGGCTGGTGACAAAGCCAAATGACCGAACTTTGAACAGCTGATCGTTAAGAAGCCTCAGTACCACTTATTCAATAATGAAACGCGCCGGTTTTCGTTAGAAAAGCAATTCATGTTATCAACAAATTTTTATTAGGCACACCAAATTTGTATGGTAAAATTAGGGGAAAGAATTAATTACGTTTGTTGAAGCTATATATAGCTGGAAATGGTCAAAAATATTAATTTGTACAACATTTTGAAGAGCGCAAAGCACAAAAGGCCAAACAATCCGCAAATCCCAAAAGGAACCTTTTTCATCGAAGTGGCACTGTTCGAAAATGTTACCAAAAATTTGGATTTCAGAGCGCTCTCAGGAGATAAGGAGTTTCGTTACATGTTATCTTTGATTCGGCTACCACTTGAGAGTTTTAGAATGCTAGAAGAATACATAGATTATCTTTGTTTACCTTTTCAGTTTCGAAACCCAGAAGAGCGACGGCATTCGTAGCTTATTAAAGAGCGAAGAGAAATTCATACTTCTCTTTTCTTTCTCTCTCCGTCCAACAAGATTGCAAAGTAAACAGTTCATCTCTAAAGACCCAAACGCTGCCCTGTACTTCATCAACAGCAGAGAAAATAAAGAGTGTAACACCTCTTTGCCCACCAACTATAGATTCTCAAGCAAAAGAAGAAACCAACTCAATTGGTTAGTGAAACAGCATAGCAGCAGCAGCAACAGCAGTGCGGTACAACATCAGACAGCTAAGTAGAAATAAGGGTCGGCAGTTCAGACAGGCATGGATCGCTACAATAACGTGATTAGTAATAAGAGGAAACCAAGGTTTTCTTGCAAAGCTTATCACTGACATATTATAATCTTTAACAACAATATAATCCACAACATGGAGAATTCGCAGATGATATTAATAGCTAAACCAGTTGAAGACGTAACTCTTCCGTCGTCAAATAGACCAATCATCCTGAACCCTTGTCTCAAAAATGCTTTTAAAAATGTCTCCTTCTCAGTGACTTCCATGACAAATTCAAACACCGATATAAACATATATAACATTTTAAAAATATATTGAATTATAACATTATAAAAAACACTTATCCAGTTAAGTATGAAATAATAATTTAGATTTACCCCTAAGACTAATACATATCACATAAATTAAAAGTAATACCAGATAAACTCAAGTTATTAAGTGCCACCTAACAGTTTTATAGACCTGACGGACGTGTGGTAGGTCTAAATCGCGAACATAAGTTTATGTTGGGCGAACCATCAACTTTATTAATGACCAGGGAGACTTTGACACCGGGAGTACTGATTAAGCTCGGATAACATTTTATAACAGCCGCTGTTTTGTTTCAATCAGCTTTATCATTTACTGCCGTTTGGTAGACTTCAGCACAACCGATTCGTGTGGCATGAGGGTGACGCTGCTCGCAGAGACCTTATCACTGTGAATTGAAAAATAATTTGTTATCAAGTCCTTTCTTTCTCTCTCTCATTCCCTCTTCCTGATATACTCACCCTTTTAGCTTGATTGAGCGATCGGTAATCAAAACATATTCAAATTCTGCTGGCAAATCAGCAAAGTGTTCGTGCAAATTGAAGTTCTCAATGTTTCCAAAGATATTTAGTAGAGTTATATAAGTGTGATTGCCGCGGAGAGACCTGAAAGGACATTTAATAAATGTATTAAAAATCCCAATTCACACACTTCTCAACTTCAACTTACCGCTTGACACCCAATACATATTTATTTAGTGCTTTCACCTCCGCATCGCCATCTTGGAATATAGCTAATTGTCGGAGCTTTTGCAGCTCTTTGAAAATGTTTAAATGACTCAGCGCCACACCACGTTCTCGCTTTACATTCACCCGTTTGTAGTCCTCCGAGATCGGCAGCCAAGTATTACGGCCGGTGGTGAAACCAGCATTCGCCGAGTCACTCCACTGGAAGGGTGTACGTGCTGGATCCCGGGAACGCCACTCATATCCTTCTTGCTCATTATTGCATGCCTGCGGATCGACTGTCTCCTCCCACGAGATCCATACATCCGTCATGCCGATCTCCTCGCCGTTATAGGTAATGCTGCAGCCAGGTAATGTCAGTAGGAGTATATTGAAGAGATCAATGCGCTCCGTACCGAAACGGGAGCCTACCCGATTCTTATCGTGATTTCCGATCTGTGGAGAGTAGAAAAGTATTTTAGTGGAATCGTGGGAATTATATGTGCGTGTTTTTCATACCACCCAGTTGGGTGTTCTGCCGGCTGGCATATGCTCGAACCAGAGATTTATCATTTCAGAGTAGTGATAGGCATCGGAGTCATAACCAAGGTTAGATATCATTTGGAAATTGAAAGGTATTTGACCGCCATCCGCAGTTTCATTGCCATAGTAATGCATTACGATCTCTATAGGTGACCAGGTTTCCACCATCAATATGCTGTAAGAGCGAGTGGAAAAATGTTTCAGAAAGGTATGGGGCAAAGAAGTCCAGCTCCGGATTTGATGGTAACGCTCTTTTTTTTCACTCACCGTTCATCACCGCCGTGCTCTGCTTGGTAATCTTTCAAGATCTGCCGCCACTCATACACCAAGTGAGGAGTCTCCCACTGGTCCACTGTATAAATGTGTCGCACATAACCATAGTCGAGTGGATCATCGCTCCAGCCGCTCACAGGCTCATCCGGATAATCTCCATTATCATCGGCCTCTATCTCGAACGCGTGATAAATAGCATCAATGCGGAAACCATCGACACCACGATCCAACCAGAAACGTAAAACATTCTACATTTAAAAATGAATACATTTTTAAATAACAATTATGCTAAGAACCGTTTTGTAGTTACGCACATTCATCGCCTCGCGCACTGCGGGGTTACGGAAATTGAAATCGGGCTGCTTCTTATCGAACTGATGTAAAAAATACTCCTGTCGTCCTTCGTGCCACTCCCACGCGGAACCATAGAAGACACTCACCCAGTTGTTTGGCGGTTGGCGTTCTCCATTCACCACCTTGCCTGGATGCCAGATATAGTAGTCCTTATAGACAGGATCTCGCGCCGCCGACCGTATGAACCAATCGCACTCATCACTAGAGTGATTTGGTACAAAGTCTAAAATAATTTTGATATCCAATTCTTTTGCCTTAGCCACCAGGCGTTCGAAATCTTCCATTGTACCGAAAAGTGGATCAACGGCGGTGAAATTCGAAATGTCGTAACCAAAGTCAGCCATTGGCGATTCCAGAAAGGGTGAGAGCCAAGTGCCAGCAATGCCGATTTCCTTCAAATATGGCAGCATACTAGTGACCCCATTCAAATCACCCACACCATCACCATCACTATCCTTGAACGAACGTGGATATATCTGATAGAATGATGCTGTCTGCCACCAGGGTTTCTCTGCTGAGGCCAATTCGTGGCCGCAAACTGCCAATAGGACCAGCACGGACACCGACCGAGAGACCATTTCAAACGAAGAATTTATTTTGTAAGATATTTTACAGACCTGGAATAATACTCATACCGAAACGTAAACAGACTAATGTTCACATGAGCTGGTCACTACCATTTATACACCAGTAACGATATTGATTAGCAGCAATTATCAACTACCCTTTGAGCCACCCAAGCGATAACACTTCGAATGGAATTTGTTGGCTTTAATGGCATTGCGTTTTGACCATAATCAAAATAGTATCTACAGGGGGCTTAACTTTAAGCGATAGGAGACCCCTCACGGGTTGATAACGCGCATACCTTTGGTGGCGCTGGGTAATCTTTAGACCTCCCATCAGCCACATGGCAATCACTCGATTATCACGCGTACGTCGGTGAATGTTATCAAAAGATACGGATTATCTTGTTTACCTCTTTTGGTTTTTAATTAAATCGTAAATCAATATAATCCAAAAAATTAGAAGCTCTTTCTTGCTTTCTGAAGTTTTCAAAGTTGGGAATGGATATTGTTTTTGAAAAGCTTTCTGTTGGAACAGAGGTGTGAATCTGTATTTTTACTTCTGAATTTTGGCTCGCTGAGACCTTATAGACTCTTCTCATACACTAGTACATCTCCTGGCATGGAAAATATAGACGTGGTGTACGTTGCATGCCAGTTCCTCCTTTTCTAACGACCGGAGGATAATTCGTTACCACCGCCCTTTTGGCGATTTCTAAGGTGTCTTCTCATCCTCAGTGATTTGAATGGAATCACTTGAGCTTACAAAGTTTTGCGAAACCGGTTGTGCTAACCTTCAGGTCTTCTTTTTCTTCACTTTCCTTTAGTCTAAATTTAAATTCAAAATAAAAATCTCCTGACATAGTTGTATACTCGTATCTACATACCATGCATAAGTCTTAACTGTCTGCTCTATCTGCGTGTGTGTTTTCATATTTCTATCCCAAAACTTTTGCCAAAAATAGACATTCCCCTTTTGGATATTTGCACACATTTTGGCCCAGTTCTTTTATTACTTTTGTTTTTGTTTTTGTTTTTATTTTTAGTTTTATTTTATTTTCGTTTTCTTTTTTTGTTGCAAATAAAAAGCCGGCAAGTTGGACATTTCCTTGCCTTCTAGACTTCGGCTGACTGAGGCCGAACACAATGCTTATCGTAAGAACGCCAGGCTTGCCTTGCTTTCATACTTCCTGCCACATCCTTTACGGCAACTGTTATGCCACACACACGTTCCCCTTTACATTTTGTTTGGCTCAACAGGAAAAATTGAAGTCGAACTGGCATTTACCGTTAGAATTGTTATCGGCACAGGCGTCTTTACTCTTTGTGGTGTGCATATACACGTACGAGTATACGTATTGGCGTATGTGTGTTGTTCTCCACGCTTTTGCCAAGCAGTGTATATAATTTCACTTTTGGCTGCACGTTCTCTGCACCCCTTTTCATAACAACCGCCCAAGCCGATGTGATATCCAAGGCCAGTCAACCGTCGGCAAGTCTTACCGTCATTGGTCTTACTGCAGACTGCGAGTGGCTGTGATGTATAGAAGGATATACGCTTGTGGGTGCTGAAGTGCAAAATATTTTCACTTTTTCCCTTCCAAACACAGACACACATGCACACACACATGCACAAACAGCCAAACAAAGCCATAATCATGCATGAATGAATGAAGGGAAAGTCCTTTCTGGGTCTCTGCATGTGTGTGTGTGTGTGTGTGTGTCTCAAATGTTTCTAAATGCTCGCTTGGTTGGCTCTTAGTGCGAATGTGTGGGTGTGTTTCCTTGTGCGGCTACATGAAACGGAAGCCAAGTTTTCAGGTTTTGCATGATGTCGCAGACGTTGTCACGTTTGTTTGTCCGTTTGTTTGTTGCAATTTTTGAAGGTTAAATGGCAACACTTAAAAATTCTTTTAGCGGGAGCTCTAACCAAAGCCAAGAGCTAGAAGGAAGACACAGACAAATAAACCGAAGAAAAAAGAGATTTTTGTGAATGAAACTTAAGGGCAGAGTGAATAAGTGGTGGAGTAAAACCAAGGCAGACAGTGGTGGTGGAAGGTTGGTATTTGGGTCAAGGACATGGCGACAGCTTGTTTTGGTTTTTGAGCTTCTTTGTCTTTTTTGTTTTAATTTTGTTAGGTGAAAACGGCTTTTGTTTTTCTTTAGAGCACGAAAGAGCAGTAGACGGACTGTTCATAATTACGCAGTTGGTTCACGGCAGATCTCTGCTGAAGAGCTATCGATTAACAATATATCCAGAGGTTTGAGACTTAAGAATAATGTAGTGCAAGTTTAAAATTTTGCTAGCGAGAGTAGTGAGCCGTCAACTTAAACGGAGTCTGATATCCAGCATTTCACTAAACTGTAATTACGACACATTCTTTCGCCTATTTTTAATTAATCCTATGTGGGTACCAGCCCATCGAAATATCAGGAAAATTTTGTTTTGATAAGCACAATAGTTCCGTTTCCGTTACCAATGGACCCGTAGGTTGGGTCTTGCGGAAAGTTAGTGAAACCAAAGCGAACAATTTCACGTGTGAGACTATGAGGTATACCTATATGGTTCAGGGCAAATAGCAGAAGCGGAGACGTTTTGCCATTCTATGTCACAATTCTCCTACACGATGGGGTTTCTTATTGCACTTGGTCCCATTAGAGTTCACACAGTGGTCACCTTTACCAACCCTCTCTCTCTCTCTACCTTGTAAAAGTAACGATTTTGCCTTTGTATGCACCATCTTGCTCTTATTTATTCTTGTGCATAAATAATCGCTCGCATTGTTGCACTCCAAGCTTTACGTACTAAGACAGCTTTTGTCAACAAAATCACATATGAACACCACCCATAAATATACCCACTTCAATATTTAATACCCCATGCTGTAGTAACAAAAGCAGCACTCTAAAGATTCATCTCCCATAAATTCACTTCCATTCACAAACGCTCATTCCTCAAAGGCTCGATGTCCCACGTGCGCCCCATTCAAATCCCGCTTCCAAAAATCGAATAGCGAAATGTGTAATAATAAATTCGTGCGGAAGGTATTTATTTTGCAGCCCTTTAAGTTGATGCATGAAATTACTTATTAATAAGAAAACAACAAACAAAATATGTAACAACAGTGGCGCCCTCCGCACAACTGCACCTCCACACTAACCACTTTGTCGCAGCCTCAATGCCAAACACCCGCCCCAATTCATTGACTTCCCGCCACTAAGCGAGGCTGAAGGTTTTATGAATTGCGCGGCTCTTAAGCGACGCGTTGCCATTCCACGGCTGCAGCCAATCGGCGCAAAGACGGCGCAACTAGCGACCCAATCGCGAATTTTCGCGACTTTCATCGCAACAACAGCAATGTTGAGGACAAGCCGCGCAAGTCGTAGTTGGGGAAAAATAATGAGCAAAAAATCAAATGAAAATTATTTGCGCCTTTTTTAATGAGCTGGCGAAAACGCGCACACACTCACACACTCACACACACACACATACATACACTCAGACGCACATGAACCTTACGCCGGTTAGACACAGCTGCTGGATGGCGGCATATAGGGTTGCGAATATATCTAAATTGACGACGCTTGGCAATCGGCTAGGAGATGTGTTTTGGCGCAGAGTCGGGTGTGGGTGTCCTTGCGTTGGGGCGCCGAAGTGCTGGAGACGCTGGTTGAGTGCAAAAATACTAAACTGAAGCTAGTTAACGTCGAGTTGTTGGTACGTGGAGATGCTACGAGCGCCTTTCAGCGGACGTTTTGAGTAGTGCATGAGGAGCAGAGATACTCTTTGCGCAAATCAGTTATTGAAAGAGAGAGAATGTGAGAGTGGCAGATTGCAGTTGAGAGTACGTGTATGTGGTTGGAGAAATTATGCTGCTGGTGTTAGCAGAGAACGTCCAGCGTGCTGAGAGAGAAAGAAAGTGAGAGGGAGAGTAGAGATAACTGTGTTGTACTAATACAATTATTGAAGGGATGATTAGAGAATAATTATTTGAGATGAGATTATTATTTATATTACTTTTAAAGGTGCTTGTATATTTTTAATCAGAGTAAAGTTGCACGAAAAGTTTGAATTATAAAGGAAATTTTTATTTATCATTGAAATATATGCGAAATCAGCAAATCATGAGATCAGGGAAATAATAACTTTTATCTTTTAAATGAAAGAAGCAAAGGTTTAAGCCGTCTATCGAATATTTATTGGGCTTCAAATCCATGAACGTTCAGCATTTAGTGCATACTATTACCCAATCGCTCAGGGCGACCGCAGCAGATATGTATGTATGAGAGTTCAGTTTGAGCCTAGTCAAATCCCCAAATCCTTCTAATTCTATTTACGTCATGAGGCTTTACTCAGACCAAGAGCACTTGAATGCACCGAATCTTCCCACTTTCACCGCTTAGTTACAGGGGAGTGTCTCTCCTCGCTTGTTTTATGCGTAAAACCGCCTCATGGGTGCATTAAGACAACTACTTGCTAAAAATCTTTGAAAACCATGAACACACTTCAAGGAACAGATTGTTGTGAAAATCTATTTAGTATGTATTTCCTATTTAAAGAGTATGAGACAATAGATTTCAAATTAACTCTTCCGCCTTCCCAAAAACAAACTCTTTTATATTTCCTTATTACGTAAATCTAGCTCATTTACCAGTTCTCTACACATAAAACACCGACCCAAGATACTCATGCACTTCCCACAAATGAGCCCGCCCTTCCATAACCAAAGTTGTCTGGACTACACCGCTGCCCCACTTCATCTTATCTTATTTACCTTCTTGGCGAACTCTAAGTGAAACTATCCTTATACCTCTCCATCTACCCCACCACCCCACACCACACAAATGTTTAACTCGAAGAACTTATGGACATTCGATAACTTGTAGTTCGGCATACAAGTGTTTGTATGTATTTACATACTCGTACATACACGTATATACTTGTTTGTCTCTCTATGTGTGCATGTGAGGTATTGGCATTTCTGTTTCGTAGTGTAAGTGTAATTAAAATCCCTTGATTAATATGTAAATTTAATGAGATTACGAATTCAGCGAACAAGATTAGGACCAAGGCAAATGCAAACGTACACACCGTGAACAAACATACATATACATATGTACCTGTATATATTTGTATATATAGTGACAGCAAGAGACGGTCGAAACGAGACAGTCAAGCAAACAACAAACGGACTGTACAAAGATAAAGAAGGAAATCGAGGAATGAGTAAGAGTATGCAAAAGGGAGGGGAAGAGGAAAGTTTGATAGAACAAGAAGAAGTAGCAGTGTGAACCTTTTACTTGTTACATATGCAAATACATACTTAGTACATATGTTTGTATATAACACTAACATATTACCTGTGCACGAGCTGACGTGGGCGATAGTGGAAGGACGGCGCAGTCTTGGCTTCATTGAATACCACAAATCTCGCCAAGTTGCTCTTTTGTGTGAAATATGGACGGGAAAGGATTTCTAATTTACGCAAGACTAATTGATATAAATATACAAGGAGATTATTGTATATGGTATACTTCATTTATCAGTTAAGATCAAACCATTCTTGAAAGGTTGTCGTATTTTATTTCCATAACACTATTCGATTTTTTTTTATCACTTAAAAGAGGAAGTCGAATAACTCTCACCTACGTTTGTCGAAACAGTCATTCCGGTGTCGTGATATGACTCGAAATCCGTTCGAGGGTTCCGACACTCGAAGCTCTCACAAAGCTCCGTTTCGAAAATTAAACTATTACAACCCCTCCGAAATACCGGTGAAGAGTTTCACTCGTAGTATAAGAAAAGAAAAGGACAGGGCGGATTATAAGTATTTTAAAGTTTTAATAATTAGTACCCAAAGATCGTCTGCTCTTTTTTCGTGTCCTATTTGTCCGCATAAGTGGCGCACAGCCAGACGGGGCTGGACCATTGAGCCCGAGTCTGCTTAGTATTTTCATATCTACCCGTTTATCTCACTGCCTTTGCGGTTATTTGCGTGAAATCTCGTCCGCATTGTTCATCGAGATAACAGAGATTTCAATTCCAAAAATTAGATATTACTAGTCCAGCTCGGATACAACTTCGGCACAGTTTATATTCTTCTCTTCCTAATTAGCCTTGTTTTCCCTGTTTGCAACACCCAGTGAAGCTATAGATCGCTCTCCAATCGCTGATCCTTCCAACGCATGTCTCTTCTTCATCCGAAGTTTACCGTGTATTTTAATTGGAGTAGATATTTGTCTAGTGGGTCTCATACCCAAAGCGATATTTGTTTACTAACCAGAGGATACTGAGACGGAATTTGCTGAGCTGCTTGAAACGTATGTAAATTAATCTTTGTGGTCATTCTATGATAGTCTGTTACACGTGGTACCTTCCCCAGATCTTCTCATTCATCAACGGAAATTCACGTTTCTCTTGGCTTATAATTGTTGTCTGAAGATAGATTTATTTCTTCCTTATCCTGCCACAACTTGTAATTAATTCAACTTCAGAGTTTCGATTGGCAATTATTTGCATCTTACCTTTTCAGCAGGAGCCTCCTGCCTACCCCGAGGTATACATAAGGCATGCAACACGAGAGAGATTTATAATTAGCTGCCTGTGTTGCCCTTAATGCATTAATAATAAGCAAGATTTTGCTTTGGAATTTTTAATTTCACTTCAGTGGTCTTATTATCAGATTTTTTCTTATTTATTTTTATTCTTATTTTTATTTATTTTTAACTCTCTTTAACGAATTTCCTGCTCATTGTTGGCAAATAATAATAAACAATAATAATGAAGCGTAAAAAAAAACATTTAAAAATAAAAATCCAGATTCTTGGCTCATTCGAGAAAATATAATTGCATGTGGGCGTGTCAGCAATGATTATATGCATTGTTGTTGTTGTTGTTGTGGCATTCCTTGCTGTTTGCATGCCGTTGCTTCGATTAAAGTCGATTAAAATCGCAGACTACATGCTGATTGCTGTTGTTGTTGTTTAGTGTTTGGTGTTGTTGCCTTCGCATTATTATTATTATTATTATTGCTTTGCTTGTTGCTGTTGTTCTTGTTCTTGCACGTTTTGGTGGTGTTGATTTTACTTTTGCCCTCTGCTTGCGAACGCTTCTCCTTCTTGCCCCACTCATCCGAAGTTTATTCGATTTTTATATAAGATTTTATTTTTAATATTTTTTTTTTTGGTTTCTCAACTTCTCTTTGCACATTTTTAATTTCCGAAACTTTTTCAAGGATTAAATCGCGCGACGCTGCTGAGTAGCTGATTTCATTAATTCACTGCGCGACTATTATACAAATATATGTATTGAACTCGTATATAGCAATATTTATGTATACATGCATACATGCGTGCCTATATTTACTTGCCTGATTTTTGTTGTTGTTTATTGTTGTAATTAAGCAGCACCATAAATCAGGCCATGCGCAACGGCCATTCAAGCCGCTGTGGTAGAGTCAAGCATTGAGCCAGAGGATCAAAATGAGCTATATAGGTATGTATATTTGTATGTGTATATACATATTTATATAAATTGTAGCTTGCGTTGCGTCCCATCTCGCATCTCGTATTAAGGAATGCTACGCATGCGCAATAAAATTATGCCGATAATATTTATAGGTTTTGGCGGAAAGACTTTTGCGACGATTTTTTTCACTCTCTCTCTCTCTCTCTATCTCTCTCTCTCTTACTCTCTCTCTTTGGAGGGATTGTGTGTAATTTAGGAAATTGCTGGGTGTAAGCCGAAATATGCAATAAATTAATTTAAATAATTTATTAACAACATCCGTACATTCATACCAGCAAATGTAGAATTATTAAAACAAATTCGAAATGAATGAACGTGGAGTAAACGATTTGGATAATGGTAGAAATTAAACCAATAAAAATTGGTATCTAAAATGAATTCATGAAATGTTGTCAGCGAAACCAGTTTTCTTCCGAAGTTCTCACAGATCATTTGTTAGGACATGGAAGGTCGACAGTTGAAGTAAAAAAGTATCTGTCCGTGAAAGCTCGTCTGCTGGTTTCGGGCTCTAAGAACTGCATCAACTCAATTACATCGCTGTGAGAACATTTCAAAATTATTCCCACATGAAATGGCCAAACAGAACAGAATAGATCTCATCCGGGCATAGACAAGCTCTTCCTGGTTAGGGCGATAAGCAGAAAGGCTGGGAATCCCTTTTAGAAGATGCTGCAGAAGCTGCAAGAACGATTAGGAGAAAGAAAGGATCTTTCAACTTTTATGCCTGCCTAGGGTCGCCCTGAAAATCTCTCTACTGATCTGGAAATGTTGCTCCTCCCTCTTCACTTTTTTTTCTCAGTTCACATCCGTGCACCTCCGATAAACCAAAGCAGAGTTACTGAGCATTGTATCAGAGTTATGCAGAGATTACGAATTAAAAATAGATTTTGCGTCTTCCGTTGTGAATGCAAGTTGCGAGGCTCGCTTTTAATGCAATTAGTGATGCTTCTACTTTCGAACTGTCAGGCAATTATACATAAATCCTATTTATTTTTCAGCAACACTCCTTCAGACTCTCCTCAGCCGTCACTGCCACTGCCACTTTTTGTACATCATACGAACGCTTTAATTATTGTTGTTATAATTTTATGCAACAACTGCGGCAAATGAGTTCAAATATAATGTTAATACCAAAGACCAAACACAGAGATCAAAACTTTTTTCACACACACACATATACATGTGCACACGCGTCCGTCAACATAAAATGAATTATGTTATTTGAAATTAGTTTACAACCTCACAACAGACGTCGGCAACGAAACGCTAGGCGGCAATGCAACTTTCTTGGTGGCTCCCACCTCCTGAGGCGCTGATCTTCCAGCAACCAACCAGTCAGCGCGCAAACTCGCAGCCAGCGCACCACCAGCCGGGCTGTGGGCCACTATTTGGCGCACCAAAAGCGGCTGCGGATGCGGCTGCGGCTGCGAATGCTAAGCTAGCTGTGGAGATCTGGTGCTGGGACTGCTTGGCGCTCCTGTTAATATACGTAGATATATAATTCTTATTGTAGCTGTTGTTGTTTGTGTTTTTCTATATTTATTGCTGCCTGAGTTGCTGATATATTCAGGTTAATTTCAATAGGTGCCACATGCAACGTGCAAAATCCAACATGTCCCACTCATCCGCATCCTCCTCACTCTCGCTCTGGCCGTTCGTTGCGCTGCAATTCATTTCGTGCGCATTGACAGCAGACGCTAATGGGAAATTACAAGATGTGGCAATGCCACAACTCGCATTATAGACTGTAATTAGAGAGTTGCACACACACACACGCACATGTGGCACATATGAAGATACTGGTGTTTAAGGAGCACACGAGATCAGTAGCAGCGGTCTTTTGGCAGCAGGAAGCATTTCTTACATTTTGCTCGTCGCTCATCTCACCTCGCCTTGCCTCGCGGCCCCCCTCCACGAAGCCGCAATGGCAAGACATTGTTGCGCTATTTAGACGCCACAATTTGTTTTTTATAATTACAGCAGCGACAGCAGTCGTGGCAGCATCATGCTACATGGCATCGCAAATTTGTGGCAATGCATCGATTATTGGTGATTGGTGGCCAGCACAACAATAATAACAGCAATAAAAGCAACAACAACAAATACTTTGTGCTTTTTATCAATTAATTTTATTCATTTTTTTTTTGTTTTGTACAACAACAAACTGCGAAGCTTAAATTATTAACAAAAAAATTCCAAAACCTCCTCTCATCTTCCTCTCTGTCGCTCACTTGTACGGCCAACCCCCTCGGCGCCTGATGGTCCTCTAGCGGTTTGCATAAATTAAACCGACAAACCGTTTGTTGCTCCATGGGACCTGTTTCTTAAGTGGCTCACAAACAACAACAACAACATTGCCGTTAATGGCGATTTTCCGACAACCCCTTCCCCTGGCCTCACCTCGCTCTGCTTCATCTGCCAATTTTAATAGTTTATATGATTTTCTACGCATTTTTAAAAGTTTACTACTTTGTTTTTGTTGCATTCGCAATTAATGGTGTCGATATTTTCTATTATAATATATAATTTCATAGACACGATTTTATATCGTCGATGATGAGTTTGCAATGTGCGCATGTGTAGCCAATTATCATTTTGTGCTCGTAAAAATGGACAATTAATATGCTCAGCCAAACAGCAAAACAGCAAAACAGCCGAACGAGCACCGATCGACCGATGAACAGGTGGAGAGTATGCAACAAAGTAGCTGTTGTTGATACTTTAACTAAATAGCTCATATGCATATGTACGAGTATGTGGGTATATGTATTATATATGTATATTTATTATGGCCACAAGCAAGTTGCTATGAAAGTTAAAAGCCTTGAGTGTCCACTGCTGTGTAGCAGAGCCGGGAAATTAGCGCTGGAAAACTTTGCAAAATTAACCAAAATCAATTTAATAAAAAACATGAAAAATTTAAATAAATGATATAATAGATTTTACGATACGAACAGGCAGAACAGGTGAGGTTTTTGCTTTGACGTCCTATGTAGTGCTACAAAGTATGGTAGATGACATGTATAGTTCGGTTGGAGGTTTATTGCTTGGTTTTATATTAATTCTGTTTTAATTGCTGTAAGCTTTCGCAATTACAATATTTCTGAGTTATCGTAACAAGTTGCTCGGCACTAAAAGGACACCCATTGAAGCCAAACCTTGCTCATCCTAATCCTTCCATAGATGCTTCGAAATCTTCTAAACTCTAGAAAACTTCTAATGCATATCCGCACCGCATACGCTGCTGCACTGTGTAATTGGATGGTAATAATGGCATTGATTATAGTTCGCCTCGGACGAACTCAGTACGATGCTGGTCCCTCTACTTCTGCATTCGCGTAGGCACTGCTTACACGATTACAGCCGAATCAACAATAGCGCACCATCCGGTTTTCTTTAGTGAAACCAGGGCGCTCTTCACCTCATCTTTGCAAAGAAGTTTAGGTTTTCCTCTTTCTCTTGTTCCACCAGCGATGTCAATATGCAAAGGACCATAAATCTTTAGCAGAATATTTCTCTCAAAGACTCCCAAGGCCCACACATCAGTTGCTGACATCGTCCACACTCCTCCACATACGTTTTATTTCAAGGCTGGTCCCTAAGTATACGAAATTATCTACCACCTCGAAGTTATGACTGTCAACTGTGACGTGTGAGACATATTTAACTCCACCGACTAGTATTTCAAATTCTCTCTGGGAATTAATGAACGAACAATCAAAATCCAGCATCAACATGAGTTAGTTCAAGTTGTCCGGGAAGAGGCAAACCGTTCAGTATCGGTGGAGAAGGCCGAGGTCTACTCCGTTTGGGAGTTTACACTCACTACCGTACTTAGTACTGTGAGCTTGGCTAAATCTTCACAACTGAAGGTGATGTCCGTCAGATTCGTACTCCATACAAAATATGCCGAGGGAGAATTTTTCTCGCGAATTGTCACAAATAACTGCGACTGACCTTCCATAATATACATTTATCCATTCAGCACAAGAACAAGGCTTTGGTGAACGAGTCAAGAGTTAGGTAGTTGAAACATGAGATTTCTTCCCGAACAGTTCTTTCCAATTGTTGTAATATTTTACTTTATTCCAACCATCTTTGTCATCTAGATACCTGACATACACAAATATAGATTTCTGCGGGCCGTTTTCTTCTATGCGCATTCTGTATTCAGCCGATTCTGTCTTACTAAGGAAGAATAGTTTGAAACTGTGCAGAGAGAGTTAACTGCGCTATCTATAGAAATTATATAATATGTTAGAATATCACGCAAAATACAGCCTAAGAAAGCCAAGCTCGAGGCATTAGACCATAAATCTTCCAGTAACTTTTGCAACTGCATCATTTGTTGTTTGGTGGCGTAATTAAATCGAAAACTTAACCTAGAAAAAACTAGATATTTTAGTGCCACATGCATCAGCGAAGCGCCTCTTGACGTTGGATTTTCATTTAAGCTTCTTTTGTTTTATCACTCATACTGCGGACGCTCTACTGGGCACGCATTTTGTTGCTTTGCCTTTTTTTGTTTTGCAAAGAATTCTACATTTTGCTGTTTATGTTAATTGTTGTTACATTTTTATGTTACTCAAATTGGCAATAAACGACAAAGGGAGTTGCCAGACTACGTAAAAAAGAGGGTAAACGCTGGCAGTAAGGCGTATGTAAAGAGTGAATGGCAGTCAGCGCAATAATGCAATGTACAAAAGTTTAAAGGAAAAAAGAACTCACAAAAAGTTGTATTTTATGTTGGATGTGGGCACCCCAGACCCACAAAGGGCGCGCATGCGCGTAATACGCAGTCAGTCTGAACATACCTCACTCCACTTGACTAGATAAAAAGGTAAAAAGGCAAAACAAAAAAAAAAAAAAAAATACTTCGTTTGGAAAGACGCTCCGCCGTCTCACAACTTGTTTTAACTCTCAACACGCTCTCTCTTCGCACCGTCCGCTGTTGTCCCGTGCCTTGCCGTGCGCTTTTGGGTGTTATTAATGTTGTAGTTGGCGCGTCTGCGGAGCTTCGGCTTGCTTGTTGTTTACCATTGTGAGTGTTACTGCTTGCAACATTTACTGTAATATCATAAAGTATTTTTTAATTGATCGCACTGGCGTGTAGCAGCGCAGCAGAATGGCGCGAGTGGTATACTCAGGCGTACCAACAAACCACCTTGAGATCGCTGCGGCTTTATGAGATTAGTTGCAAGAACATAGATGAAGCGTAACGTGCAAGTTAGCGCCTACTGAACCCAGCGCACCACAAGTGAGTAGCCCAGAAAGTATGTACATACGTGTCAGTGGTAAGAGAGGCGCACAGTGAGGTTATGCAGTCACCAGCCGCCTGTAGATGGGCTGGCTGTTTATGAAGTGGCAAGAAATTATGTTCGTATAATTTCTGCTTATCGTTTTTGTTTTTGTTGTTCTGTTTTGTCTTGGCTCTCCTACAGCATGCCACATTTTCGCACTTCCTCTCGACGTAACAGCAATAAAAATAATAACAGCAACAACAACGATATTTCTTATTAGTTGAAACAGGATTGTAATTACAGGCTCTTCGTGCAACATACGCAATGTAGCAAACCAATAAATTATTTTCATATACACATACGTGTACATATATGGTATGTATGCTTAAATGCTCACGGCTGGCTGTGTGGCATGAGTGGCGAGCCACTTGTGCAGTATTCATTAAAGGCCCAAAAGGGTAGGCAACCGAGAAGATTTTAATTTCGAAAAATTTCTAAAATGCCAAATCATGCATTGCGAGCCCATTTAGGATGTGTGTATGTGTGTTTGTGGCACTACATTGACTGTCTGCGATTAATCCCCTTGCAATTCGATTAAAAACGCATGTACGTTTGTGTGTATGTATCTACGGCGTTTTGCTGCCTTGTTTTATCTCATTATTTGCTTCTCGCATTTTTCGTGGATTTTTTTTTTGCAATTTTAATTCGGTCATCAATAATTTCGCATGCCTACATCCATACATAAATATATTACTACATAAGCATAAATTTTGAGAGCATCCCTTTTTGGCAAATTTTAATTTTTTTTTATTTATTTATTTTTTATTTTTTATTTCTTTTATTTTATTGCAGCCAAACCCTTCTTACCCTCGGGGCATTTGCATTTCGTTTTCCATCACCGCCGCCTCTGACTTGCTGGCGTACGTAGCTCTCAGTGCGCGAGCAGAGCTCATTTCCGCTTCGCTCAGCCCATCTGTCGCGCGAACGTTCATTCACAGCGAATGAATTCGCTTATTATTGCCTCAAATAAAAGTTTGAAAAATTAAAATAAAAATTCTCGATATTTATTAAATTCATGCTTGAGCTACTCTTTTTTATTTATTTTTCTTTAAATGATCCCTTTTTGCCCATTTTTTGTTTTTTTGTGATTTATGTCCAACCTTGCAAAAAATTACCTAATTATGGTTTTTGCAAGCTTTGCGAGCTTCGTTTTGCATTTTTGCTTTGCGCAAACTTCGAACCAATTAAAATCGGTACTCTGACGCGCTGAGGTGAGCGAGTACTCCTTCTCTTCGCTCTACTTCACTTGTGATCGTAAATCAATTATTGATTTATGACTTCGGCCATGGCGGCGCTGGTGGTTCAGGGTTTGTTCGGTCGTACTAGCGACCGCAGAACGTAAAAAATATGAGCATGCTTTATCCTACCTACGGCTTCAGATGAGCTGAAATGAGCTGTGCTGAGAATTATGCTGGCGCATAATTTTTTAAATATAACATTGGACTTAATTACACTTAGCTGGATTTAGTGAGAAATTTGTTTAAATATTGTATTTCTATGTCAAATTTAGCGATTTTGAGTCTTAAGACTGTAATTTTTTGATCATAAAACATTTTTATGTATTATTTAATTTATTGTTATTTTCTTAATTTCCTTGAATTGAAAAATCAAAATTTCTCTTTCTGGATTCTTTCTACATTTTGGTTGAAGTTCTCTAATTACAGTTTCCTGATAAAAAGACTTTGTTGAACCTCTTTTAACTTCTGCTACTTCCAAATGATTGGAAAAAAATCCTTAGGCAATTAAATAAACTCATTGTGCTCACCATACGTTAGAAAACAGTTCGTTTGATTGTTCTTCAGTGTTTCGCCGTATGCAGTGCCCGCTCTGCACTCAGCCGATTCAGCCTTACCTAGTTTTCGAATATAATACCCGAGTAGTAGATGTTCCTTAAATATACTTACAAAAATATTAGGTTCCCTTTTGCATAATCCAAGTAAAATTTGAGTCCGTCTGCAGTTCACGTTTATCCACAGAGGCTTAGGTTCATTACTTTAGACAACATTTGAAACACTGACCCGCCATGAACTACTGAATGCTTTGGAAATATGAGCTTTACTGGTCAGACGCTTTGAAAATCTGTTCTCTCACTATGATTTATTTTGGATCTCTTATTCACTCAGAAAAATCAATACATTCTAGGGACCCGTGTATTATAAAACTTGGGCCTCTCGTCCACCTTTACCTCACATATTTAATAGGAACAAGACAATTTTATCTGACTTCCCCATAATGACCTCTACACCCGACCACTACTTGCTCACACCCTCAACAAAATGAATGAACAAAATACTAATACACACATATGCGTGTCTATATATGAGTAAAGAAGAAATAGCAACAACAACAACTACCAATAACAATTGTAACAGCAACACCAACATTAATTATTATTACCTTGCAATTTTAGCCTGATTCAGTAAAGCCATTATCGACGAAAACTGGTTGGCAACAAATGAACCACTCACTGTACATACACATATGTACTTATCGTATGAATGCTTATGAGTTGCATAGCATATTTGGCTGGTTCCCCACCGCACGCTTACCTTCTGCTGCACCACGCTCACATAAGAGCTCAACGCGCCCCAACATCGCCACTTAATTTAACTACTCATTACCAACGCGACTGTGTGTTTGGCTCTGTAACGTTGCCAAATGCTCCTGCTCCCTCACTCGCCCACTTCCTCGATGCCCACGATGCTTCACAGCAACATCACACATGGGCTCATAATCACGATTTATATTAATGAGCCTCGGGTTGCATATTCGGTGTAAGAATGTGTCCATACCGAAGGCGGGCATACAAACCCACTCTCCGGTCGCCTTCCCTCTCTTCAAATGAGCCATTTGTTTGTTTGCCTCCTCGTCAGCACTACCTTCGGGTAGGTACCCTTTACCTGCCCATCTGCAGCGCACAAGTAATTCCAATTCATTTGCGTCTATTCGACAATGTGCTCCGTCGTCCGTCCGTTGCCTTCTTGTTAACTTACAAAGTGCTTACTTTTGTTATTATTGCTGTTGGACAAATTATCTAAATGCTACATGTATCCGTATGTACACGTAAGTGTATGTTTTTTTTCTTGAACTCATATGCAAGCTTGCATTGGACTCTTGCAACTACATATGCCTTTCTAATAACGAGTCGTACGACCCCAACTACTTCGACTCGTCTAATTCTGTCAATTTCTTGGCAGCTAACAGAATTTCCAAGTCCACTGTATAAGAGGTTAGCTTGTTGGCTGGTTTGCAAGGGACTTTATGGCTGCAATTGAAGCTCTACAAGCAGTGACGTTATGATGGTACACCTGGTTTGGCCAACTCGTCCACTGCAAATACCACCATTTCAACTCTTCCTTGGTTGTCTCTACCAAACGATTTTTACTTTCCTATCCATGCAGTGCGACGTGCTCCTGGTATTTCCTTTATGGAAAGCTTCTACGGCCAAAGATACTCATTTCCACGTACTCGTACTGAGCTCCACATACGTGTACTACTGCCACGAACACTACGACCTCATTCTCGTTCTCGAGTAGTGCCTGCGTCCATTTGTGTGGTCATTAGTAATTATCATTACAGTTGAAGTGGAATTTAATTTCGTTAGCTTGCATTACAAGTATATATGCAAACAAATATATGCACATTAAATGGAACGACCGCCGACGAGAGAGAATTTACATTACCAATACATATGCATATTCGTTTATATTCGTTTATTAATATTAATTTCTGCATATGGTATTACTACAGAATGTACGACTTCGAGGAGCTCAGCTCTTTCTTGTATTAGTTCGCTGTGAGGTACCCTGGCACAGCTAGTGGATGTATTTATAGTGATTTTTCATTTGCGTTGAGCTATGTTGCCAATTTTCTTTCATGAGAGGGGTCATATCTAGTTTTCTCGCTTTGTTATCAGTTTTCTGAAATTCTTCCTCTGTAGATGTGGTGCTAGCTTCGTGGATGTTGCTCCGCTATGGAAAAATCATATTAATCAATTGGCAACGTTGCCAATTTTCTTTATAGAAAAGTGCCTATCTATGAAGAGGTTGTTTGGTCATTTCTACAAGAATGGCGCTCTCTCCAAAACTTGCCACCACATTTTCCTTTGCGTTATGTAATAATGCTATATTACCATTTTTCTCAATTATATTGACTTCGGCAGGTCTTCAATTTATTTGAATCATTTTATATAATAACAATATATTGCCAATTTTCCTGGCTTCGGCAGCAAAGTTTTCGCATAAGATGATCTTGGGGATATACAACGTATCCAATTTTCATGCAGCGATATTTTTAGTCTCTCTTTTCACACTTTTCTCTGTAACCCAGTAAACCATGTAGCTATCATTCTCAGTCTCGTCTCTAGTGCTCTCGCTCATAACTTTCTTCCTCAAAAGGAGTAGTCTCTTCGAAGAAGAATCGTAGGAGGGAGTGTGCAATAGGAGCAACACTAACTCAAATCACACAACAACATGGGTCACAACAACATTTATGATAATACAACACAGAGTTGAACTAATTGTCGAGGCGAGTGAAGCAGAGCAATACACAGGACAGCGCCATGCCGGAATAATGCAATTGCTACATGAGTTTTTATGAATGTTTATGTTCTTTTGGCAACAAAAACAACAACAATCGCCATAACTGAGGAACAAACATGTTTACACATATGAGCATATGCGCCTAGGCGCGGTAAGCCTCGCAATCTCCAAAGACGTTAAAGTGGACAGACGGGTATTTTGCTTAGCTGCCGCGGCGTGTGTGTTCTGTAAGGCGAATTATTGTGAATGAGACTTTGTGTGAAGGAGTCGTCGACGAGTGTTGTTCGTAGAAGAATTAGACAAAGATGCGACGAAAGCGACGAGGGTATGATTAAAGCCTTGAAGAAACATAAGAAAATTAGTTGTTGGCACAAGCTGGGCTCTGCAGACGTACAGACTAACACTGTGCAAAGATGCCTGAGAGGCTGGAAGGCGGGTCGGGAGGGTCGGGCGGCTCACTAGATGGATGGCTGTTTAGATGGCTTAAACGTAAAGAAGGCTCTAAGCAGTTGGCGTATAAATTCATAGTAACGTTAATTTCAAATTTAGAGCTCGTCGAATGACAATAAGAGCAACAGTAAAATAAGACGAAGAATTTCACAAAAACTAGCGAGTGGTGAGTGGTTTAGGAAAGTACTCAGTGGAAGATGAGCGGCGCACATTGCGGGGAGTAGCAAGGTAAGTTAGATACACTCGTTGGTTGACTGGATGAAGCAAAGCCGCAGGGCGCGTGCTAAATTCACAACGGACAACGATGGACACAACAAGGTTTGGAAGATGAAACGCGAGGTAAATTGAAAGAAACAATGACAGAAATATGGTGAAGGTGGCGTAGAGGCGAATAAAGTAAATTAGAACGAAGTTGTGACTGACGCTGGGGATCGGGTAGCGACGGTGGGCGGCTGAGTAAGCAGGCTAAAGGTGTAGTATGTGGTGCCGGCAGGGGAGTCCGCATGAATGCCTTGAATATTTTTTGGATGTCTTTCCGTTGAATTGCTAACGAAAATGACTGGAGTGACAAACGTTTAACGGTAATTTTTAATGTTGTTGCCAAACATATCTCGTTCTGTTGCTTGGCTAAAATGATATTTCTGTTTCTTTTTAATTTTAGTTGTAGTGCTGAGTTTATTTGTTGGCCAAAGGCAACACGAAACTCAAATAAAATACATATTTTCTGGATCTATAAGGAAGAAGAAGGCAAAGGAAAAGAAATTGAAAGAAAACTGAAGAAATAAAAAGAAAAAATGTTTGAAATTTGTGTTGCAGGCAGTACTAGCGTCGCTAAAGCCAAATATAGAGAGACTTTGAACGCTTAAAATTAGCGATAAGACAAATCTGACACCTACCAAAGAGTGGTAAAGAGAAAAATTAGTGAAAATCTATTTTCGTGTGCATTTTGTGGACAGCAGCGCGAATTGACGCGTCCTTATGAGAATGCCAGTGGAACGGTGGACGCAGTGATGGTCAGTAGAACGCACACAAGCACACAGACATTTACACAGTCGTAGTATGAAAGGAACTTTAGATGAGACATGCGGAAGCGCAGCACCACCGCCCGACCTACCACAACAAATCACTGTGCATCAAAGTCGTTGCATAATAAATAAAACAACAAAATGCAAAGTGCACTAAATCGCCGCGAAGAAGACAAAGCGCAGTCATGTCTGCTTATGCCGAAGGCGATCGATGGACAACAACAAAGCAGCAAAATAGCGTTGTAGTGTTCAATTGTCTAGACCAGCTTCTCTCCACCAGCAAAGGTGTACTCGTATAGTAAGCAGACAGTGCTGAAGTGTGGGCTGGTACGAGCGGGCGACAACACAGCTGAGCCAACAAGTGGCCGTCAAGTCACTTCACTGCCAACCATACGTAGTAGTGGTAGAGGACTCTAGCTCGTATACGTAAGGTACTCAACTCTTAGTGGCCTGCGGAGGGCACAATTGTATTTACTTGGCGAGATATAGGAAGCAACGGCCTGCTGTGGCTTTTGGTTGCTGTTGGTAGCGTTGGAAATGAGTCGATTTGGCTATGGGTATACGTATCGGATAACCTCATTGACCAAACGCATTCGAGGAACATCAAATGTGAATTAGTGCAACTACAAGCAACACACCGTTGTATCTGCCGACTGAGAGGGGGAGGGCGGCATCTAAGAGGTTGTTGGTAGGACATAGACAGACAGAGCAGCCGAGCTGATAGACCAGAAGACGGACAGCAACTACGGCGTTGTGCATGCATAATAATTCGGAGGAAGCATAATTTAAACTTATTCTCCACTTCCATACAAACAGACAAACAGGCAAATTTTGTACGAATGTACATACGAGTACATAGCATGAAGTGTTGTTCAGGCGTATGAGTCAGTATCGATTGGTTGGAGTTTGGGACCTAAAAGGAAATGGCTACATTTAGTTACCGTAAATTGTATTGCTGCAGACACAGGCGTCGATTCGTACATATACACGTACATATACTTACATACATGCAGTTCAATGGCTTGTGATATTCGGGTGTGTGGTCAATAATATTTATTTAAAATAAGTAGATGTGCAATTGAAGGATAACCGAAGCTCGGCCGTATTGGAAGCGGGAAGATGGAGCCGTCAAACGAAGGAGGAGAGTGAGCGCTGGAGAGGAGCTGGGGTTCATTCATATTAAATCAGCTCGGAATGTGTAACTAAGTGTCGTTCGTTGATTGGAGCTGTTGAAAGCGATGAGTGACACTTTCGCACTGGCTTACTTGTCTTTGAGTTGTGATTTACGTTTGTTGTGCCCATTGTATAGCGACTACTCGAAGAGGGGATGTACGCTGAGTTGGAATCGTTCACGAAACAAACTAGGATCGGAACATGAGTGACAATCTACTTTATTTTATCTAAAGTATGGCTATGTAGTTAGAGGACCAGGTCCGTCCTTATATAATTGGCGCTTTGCAACCGCAGAACCGGTGCGCATCGGCCAAGTTCTTCTTCCAATTTGTGGTATGCACCTTTATACTTTTCCAACAAATGGAGGTACCAACTGTATATTGGAACGGTCGATGGATTTTTATGGAGATCTTTTTTTCATGTCAGAAAAGCTTCCCTGCGAACGGTGACTACAATTAGAAAACACTTATTTTCTAAAAATTTGGATGTTGGTCGAAGCAGGATCCGAATCCTGGCCTTCCTATTGGCAATACGCAAGGCTTACCAGTCAGCTATTGCAGTCCTTCTTAGGTACCCTGAATATTTGGAGTCTGAAAGAATCTATTCAACATTTCGGAAGGTAGTGGCGAAGTTTTAGTTCCGAAAAACTCTTCTCGAAAATCCATCAACAGCTTGTGAGCTGCTTAGGAAGAACCCTTAGTTCCTCCATTGGAGGAAGAGCGTGGTCAAAAATTTCAGTGGTTATATAATAACAACAATCAATCTGGCATCTGACGAACTTACTCCCGCGCCAACTCTGGGTTCGTTATAATACTCATGCTGAATAAATCTGAGCATTACTCCAAGCAGTATGATCTTTTTAATCAGTTCTATTTGGAGGTCGCAACTCCAAAGCACGGAACCTGTTCGAGTTAATTTTATTTGTCAGTGAATGAGGTGGTGTTGGCTAAGGGAGAGGACTACGAAGAGGATATCAATATCATTTACTTATTCCAGATGAGCTTGTGCAATCACACTGAGCTCCATAGAAGAGATCTCACAAAAGGAGGACAATGTGGCAGAGGTCCTCATTGTTTAATGGTTAAACTTGTGAATATTGAACTCGAAAGAAAAGATCCTTTGAAAATGTCCTTTAGTTAAGCATATACCGAATGAGCAACTACGGAGTTTCCCTTTTACACTGCTGTTAGCTAATTTAATCTCGGGTCTCACTGTAGAGCTCTACGTGAATAAATCTTTCCTAAGTATATTGATATTTATAACCTGCACGCACACACCCCTGCTATTAGGGAAGCGTTACCCTCGCTTAATACACCCTTAAAAATCTTTTTTCCTTCCTAATCTCCCTCAACTTCACCCCCGTAAATTTCAAATAATTAAATTTTTAACTTTTTTACATTTGTTTTTTGTAACCATATGTGCGCGCATCGATAGAAAATACTTTGAAATCCATTAAAGGTGATATGTGTATCGAATTGAAATCAATACGCACTTTTTTTTGAACACATCACCCGTCGTCTGCTGCATTAGTGGCGAACTTTTCGACTGTCAATTGATTATGCTCGAATATCGTTTGTTTTCTAATTATTTAAAAAGAAAATACTCATTTACATGTGTGTCCGTTTGTGTGCTTGTGTCGGCCGATGTGTGTGCGAAAAGTGCATATGTCATTCATGCGTTTGCCGACACTGACAACTGCACCGCTGGCTGACCGTGAGCTCAGCCCGAGCCACGCGACCCTAAAAAAATGTTACCCTCAGAATTATACCGTTTTTTCTAGCTTTCAACAAATTGCAACCCTTCTTTAGCAAAACTCTAATGTTTTTTCGTGTAATTAGTGTGGAAGCGTCGCGAAAAGCGGCAGCAACAACAAAAATCATTAATTACAAGCAAAAACAAAAACAATAAAGAAGAAATAAATAAAAAACACACTCCCTCGAAGAGGAAGAGGGTGGAAAATTTATGCTCACATGAGGATTAAAAAAATAGTGGTTGAAATTGGTTGCGAAACAATTAAGTGTTATGTGAGTATGTGTGTGTGTGTGTGCATAAAAAATGTGCGAAAAGTCAAGCGTAGTTTGCGAAAAAAACCTATGTTTGTAAAAAGTATAATGCAGTTCCCGAATTAGGAAATGTAAAACGAATACAAATACTAAAAAAAATTAAAAAAGTGTTAAAATTATAAAATTAATTATAGATTTTCGCTATACAAATTATTTAATTTTTTTGCGCGCCAAATGGCTGTGGCGCCTCATACATGCCGAATGAGCGTACAAAAGCACCACATGTAGACATCCACTCCGAGAGAGAAGGAGATAAAAAGCGAGAGAACGCGCGTGATACAAGCAAAAGTGGAGCGCGCCATCACCTAAGACTCAACAAGCCATAGAAAACAGCACACCCCGCACGACATTTGCCACTAAATATTATGAAATGCGCGCTCTCGCTGTCTCTCTCTCAGTTTGCTAACGCGTTCATATTTCGTCAAGCTCAGCTTGAGTTAGCTGTGTTTCCCCACTGTGTCAGCTCTATTTGCTGTGGCGCTTTGGCAACAACAACACTGCACGCATATAATGAGCGCGCGTTGCACAAACCGACAAACTGACTTAACTACACTATTAGCGCACTCGCTATTACAACTGCTTCAATTAATGACGTCATTATTTTTTCGTGTTTTACCCACAACCGGTACACTCTCGCACGCAACACAGCTGTTGGCATTTCTCCTGAAGAGCGCGCGTCAACGTCGGCAGTGCCGTCGAGTGGGTGGTTGGTTGCATGTTTTGTTTTTGCTCAGCGGCAACGAGCCTGCACCACCATCATCAGCGTTGCGCTCTTCGAACTGCACGCCGCAGAACCCTCTTTGATTTTGGTTGCCAGCGTTTTGTTGGGTTTTTGTTTACGCCGCCGCTCGCCTGCACGTTGTGCTCGCTAGTACGCTTTGCATTTGCATTCGGTTGTATTCGTTTTGCTATGTACGGCCAGCAATATACAGTCAACGCGTCGCAGCGTCGTCGCCGTCATCGCCAACTAAACTTCGTTTGCATGTTGCTCGTTTTTTTGATTGGCGCTCGGCGTGCGACTTCGTTCATATACATTTCGTTCGTTCGTAGGTTCGTTTCGGCTGTGCGCTCGTTGGGCTGTTGCTCGTTTTTTAACTGCTGTCTTATTAATGTGGTTGATTTTAATTTGTTGTTGTTGTTGTTATTGTCCAGTTGATTCCGCATGTTGCATGCATGTGTATGTGGGCTGATTTAATTGTTGTTATTAATGTTTTGTTGCTGTCTTTTGGGGGGTCTTCGACAGCGACGTGGCAGCAGCAACGCAGGCCGGCTGATAGGCTGGCTTGATGGCAGCATAGGCGGCCCGTCGCTTGAGCAGCGCTGCTCAGTCTTTTGACGGCGCTCTGCCTGTTCGTATGGCTCGCACGGATGATGATCGACGACTCTTCAAGTCCAAGCTGAACTGTGTGAATACATTTGGAACTCGCATTTGAACCGATTACCATCATCGCAGCATAGCACAGCGCTGAGCGTAGCGAGTAAGCGAGCCTACAATTTTTTAAATGGATAATTATTGCATAATGAACATAATTAATTAAATATTAAATTTTAATTAATTAAAAAATAAAAAGGTGACATAATTAGTGCAAATTAGTGGACGTTGCAACATTCCTATGTGCGTGTGTTTTATCTGTGTGCGTGTAATTCTGACAATTTGAAATTACCGTTATAACGCTTTAATTGATACTATCTGTTAGCGTTTCGGGAAAGCTTAGCTGCATATCGACACCGTTAAAATATGTTTTGAGCGCACTCAAGAATTCGTGCGCTTAATTTTAATAAATCTACAACAAAAACAACAACAAATCCGCCACACTTATCGCCAACTTGAGCTAACAAACACAACCAAACAAAAAACAAAACAACGTGCATGCCAAACCAAAAAAAGGAAAACGCAAAAATTGTAAAAATCATAACAATAATAACAATAATAACAAGCACACATACATATGTACATACTCGCACATTTGTTGCGATCTCATTGCAATCGCCGTGATTAATTGCATGTGGCAGTTGAAAGTGATTGATAAATTGCAGCAATGCGATAGTCCGCTTTTGTTGTTGTTGTTGTGGCTACCATACTTGCCACTAATATCTTAACAGCTACAGCTACTACTGTTGCTTGAGATATTGTTGTTGTCGCAGAGGCGCACAGGTAGCCGCCATCATCCACTAGCAGCACGGCGTTTAAGCCAAAAATAGCACGCAAAGCAAAAAACAAAAATATTTAAAATAATTTTGAAAACGAAGAAACTAATACATTTAATTTGTGTGCATGTAGCGGTAAATAAAAATATAAAAACAAAAACAAAAAAAAACAAAACAAAATGTAAAACGAATTATGAAAGAAAATAAAAATTAAAAAACAATGCAAATACGATATAAATTTTTAATACGAGTAAATAAATAAAACATACACACACACACACACTCAAACGACTAAGAGCATTTAGTGTCGCACCAACGCATATTTTTGGAGCTGTGAAAGTGACCGCATTTTAATGAGACAAGCAGCGTTGCATTTGGCAAAAAGTGTCGTATATGCAAGCGAAAAAATAAAAAAATATAAAAAAATAAAAAAAATTTAGAGCGAAAATTTTCAAAAACAAATGACGTGTGTTGAAAATAAACGACAAAACATTGCAGTAAAACAAAACAATTAAAATAAAATTAATAAGCAAAGTGAAAATTAAACAAAAGCAATAAAATATTGAAAAGTATTAAAAACAGTGAAAAACGCAACAAAGATCCAAAAAGATTAATAAATTAATAGAAAGCTGAGGCAAGAAACAAATTCGTGGAATGGAAATAAAAAATTAAACAAATTAAAAATAAATATATACAAAAAATAGAACTAAATTTTTCAAATCATATATGTAAACAATTAATTAAAAAACTTTAAAATAACAAAAACTTTCCAAAATTAATTGAACTATATTTCCAAAAACAATTTAAGAATTTTCGCTTAGAAATATTATTGCAGAAGAATTTTATTTATATTAAATTACAAAATTAAAAAATGTTAGAAATAATTGAACAATTATTAAAAAATTAAAACCAATGATGAGACGTCAAAATTCAAAATGAATCAATAACAGCTAATATTTAACTAAAGGAAAACTTTTTAAAATCATTTCAACATCTAAAAAATTTTTTGCTATAAATAGCATAATCAGCTGAAGAAAATTGATTCTCGCCTAATTATATGGAAACAAGGTAAGATGCTTAATATTTATTATGGAATATTTTAGGATAGTATTTTTGACTTAAGCTTTTCTATTTTATTGGTCTGTATTGTTTTACCTAAGCCACTGAAGTTTTATTTATTTATATTTACTTATAATAGATTTTTTTAAATGTTGAATTGTTATGGTTGCTTGAATTTGGAGAAAAAAAAATTAATATTAAACAGTTTTTTTAACAATGCTATTTTTTCATTTTTATAACTTTTATGGCTGTTCGAGTTTCTATTATTGTTTAATTTATTGAAGTAAGTGCAGTACCAGCTACATGAGTTGGTTTTTAAATAGAATAGTTTAAAAAATTATTGTCTTTTCCCGTAAAATATTCAAAAATATATATATGTATAGACACATAATCGCCCTTGGGCCAGGAATAAAAATATTACCGAACATAAAATAATATCTGTCGATCCAATTATAAATAAAAAAGTATTAAAGTACGCAGTTGGATTATAAAACATCCGCATTAACTTCTCAAGATAAGAAACATTTTTGTAATTATTTTTTTATATATGGAATAATTTCCGAGGATACAAAAAAAAGGGTTTTTCTGCTTCCAGTGTGACCCGATACAACTAATACTATTCTGATCGATAATTCGTCGGGAGTATGCTATAACTGTAATACCGTCGAGGTCTCCATAAGAGGACAATTTAAGTAGACTGTAGCAAAGGCATTTTTTTAGGGGCAGCAAAGAAATTAAGGTTAGATTTTTTTTTAAATTTCAGGAGCGTGTATTAATTGGAAATATTTATTGTAATATTATCAGTGATAATTTCGAAAATCGGGCTGTGAAAAAAAACGCAATGAATGCTGTTATTTAAAAAAGTAAAAAATTGTTCTCTGAAAAATTTCTATCAGAAAATCTTTCCTGACAATAATTTTATCTAAATTTCTATTGCGAACCAAGTATTTTTAAAGCCGAATAATCTATTGGCTTAGCGAGGAAGAGTGTTGGGAGCTGCTTGCGAAAATAAAAAAAAAACTTATAATTTATTTTACCATTTAATAAATCACAAAGTATATAGACTAGAATTATTCAGAATTTAATCAGGAAATAATTTTGATAATAATAAATGATTGCAATCAACATTTACACGCAGCTATTGATTGGTTGCAAGCAGAGATTGAGACCCAGAACGCAATCCCACGAAAATAATTATTAAGAAGAAATCAATTAATCTGCTAAAGCAATTTATTAATCTCAAATACGTTCTCAAGTTTCAGTCTAGTAGTAAGTAATAAAAAGACCTTTCATGACCATATCAAGTTCGGGATATTTAATTTTAAGATTAAATATTAATTCTCATATCTGAAAAAATGCATGATATAGTCCTTCGATTTCGATAATTTTCAGCATCACGCAATGTAATTCATCGTGTCAGTGCTCTTAGATGATTTTCGAACAACTTAATTTAATTAAATCTGATCTGATAGAAATAATATCTCAAAAACCGAGGGACTTGCTTGCGTACAAACAGACAGAAAATCAAATTTAAGTTTTATTGGGTCTGTTTTCCTCTGGTACTCACAGATTTCGGACCAGAGTTAATACGTGAGAGGCATAAAAATCTTCTGCATAAATGTAAGATGGAATATAAAAATGATTTTCTCCCAGAAAAGTATGTTCAATCAAATATTTTATCCAAATTCAAAATAATACACGACTTTTTTGGTGCGGATCTCGTAAATTCTAAAATTGGTTCAAATTTGTATATGAATTACCATAAAAAAATAGAATAATTACTAATACAATATTTTCAGACTTATAATTTTTATTTCACAATTTTTGTAATCGAAAAGTTGTTGCTTTTTTACATTCAGCGATTATAAAAATGAATGAAAATTCTTATTCCAAAATTAATTATAATTATTGTGAGAAGAATTACATGCAATCTGTTTGCAACTTATTGAGTCAATGAACAACACATTTATTAACAACTAATTCAAATAAAATCTACAAAATCTGCTGTTAATTCAAATAAAATTATGTACATATGTTTTTATGTACACTTGTAATAAATTGTGCATTTTTGTGCTATAAAAATGCAATTCGCATGCAAACTAAGCTAAAATGACAACCAACTACAACAACAATAGCAATGCTAATTTTCGTATATAATTAATATACAAAGCGTCGCTTATTTTTTGAAACTCTCCAACTAATGTGCGATCACTACGTATATGTTTGTGTGCATGTAAGATGCATTAAATGTGTGTGCGTGTGTGTATGTGAATTTAAATCAATTTGCATGTATTTGTTTAGTTTTCAAAGTTGAAGGACAACCAGTGTCAGCTTTGGCAGAGTCTATTGACTTCTCACTAAGTAGACGGTTAGTAAGCTAACTAGCTAGTGATGTTGTTGTTATAATTAAAAGCAACTTGCATTAGAAGCAATTGTTAGGCGTAATTAAGTTACAGCAAAAAAAAAAATATATACATATATATAATAAAAAGCTAATAGTGAAAAACTTTGTATAAAAAATTTAGAATTTCCATTTAATTTTAATTACTGTTGTTGTTTATTATTTTATGTATATACTTTTTTTTTTGTTTGTACTACTTAGTTAATTACTTAATATGCAATTTTGCAACTACCTACCTCTTAATGTATAGGTATGTGAGTGTGTGTGTGTGCGTATTTTCATTTAAAAAAAAAAAGAGTAGTTGATCACACTATTAATTACAATTAATGCAGCTGATTATTCTAATTACAAACGGTTTGGGGTCAGCGGCGTGTAGAAATAAATAATAGTTTGGAACAAAATCGAAACAAAGTTGAAAAATAACATAACAACAATAACAAATAAAAAACAATTGCATAAAAAATGTTATAAAATTGTTGCTAGAAAATTCCTATTGTTACGACTTTTTTCTGAATTAATTCAATACAAGTAGAATTTGCACCGGCTTAGGCAACCAGCTGTACTTCCTACCGCTGCCGCCGTCTTCTAGCGCTGAACAAGAAGGGCAATGCGCTAATGATTACGGTTTTTTTCTGACAGAGAGAAGTGAGCGGAAATTTAATTACTTACACAAGCTTGTTTGAGCTTATTAATTATGAATTAGTTAAAGCCGAGTGCAATTTTCCAGCTTAGTTTTGTTGAATGAAAATTTAGAATTTTAAATTATTATTTTTTAATTTTCTTGTTTTTGCATTTTTGCATCTTAAATTATGAAATGAGTTTATTAATACAGTAATTACGTTAATTTCCTACATTATTTAGTTCACGATTTCTGCATTCATATTTTTTATTGCTTAATATAACGAGAATTGTTCAACGAGCAACCATGTTCGGCACGTAATTTTTTTTATATTACACGTATATTTCAATATTTTGTTTTAAGAGCGAAATATCATTAAATAAATAAAATATAAATAATAATAATAAGCTGAAATGCATTCTCAGCTACACATGCATTCGAAAATCAGGCAATACTTGACTTGACTTGAAAATCATGTGTGATTTTTTATAAAAAAAAAAATAAAATAACATGATTAAATGAGATATTTCCACAAAATTTACTATTTCCCAAGGGAGCACTCCTGCCAGGGCATAACCCAGACCATTGTAGCCCATAAACTATGAAAACTTAAATTTTATAATCTTTACCAAGAAAATGCAACCAAGCAGTTATATTATTTATATTATATAAGTTTTATTAGAATTATATCATTTTGCGCTGGAAAACATGCACAACAGCAGGGATCTCTTACAAAAATATAAAAAATTGGGTTTCTTTTTTAATTATTTTTAAACTTTATAGATTTTTTTGTGTGGTTTTGGATTGCTTCGAGGCTGAATTTCGCTTTAGGGTATTTAATATTTGGATATTTTTCGCTTGTTTAAGATTTCTTTTTTTATTAAATTAATTTTATTTTATGAAAGAACTTTTCTTTACAAAATATTTTATTTTTATTGATATATTCTTTTCAGTATTAGAAATGCTTTCAGGATTCTATAATCTCTACATTAATATGTTTTTCATGTTTAAAAATATATATTTTTTAATTTACTTTTATAGCCTTGTTAAATTTATTAACTTAATTTTTTTTAATCTTAGTTATTGATCAGCCTCGTGTTATTTCTATAAATTGCTTAGAGCGATTTTAATTTACACATGAAAACATTGATCGGTTCGATAATTATTTAACTTCACAAAAATTAAATTAGGCAGACAAGGCTCTCGAATGAATTTAATAGAAGTCAGAGGTTACTACGTCTAAAACGTATTCTAATTATTTTTTAATTACCTGCAGCCAATTTAGACATATGTGTTATATAATTAATCAAATCCGTTGATCATATGTATATTAGATTTTTTTACATTTTTATTGCACAAATGCACATAATTTTAATAAAAAACCACATCTAATTCACTGCACAACGTCGAGGGCGACCTCATAAAGCTTGCATATGTATTTAATAATAAAAAAATGAAAAATAAATAAGAATTTAATATAATAATATGAGCAATAATGCAACACATTTAATAACAAAATTACAGAAAAAAGCAAAAAAAAAGAAACAAAATACAAAGTTACAACAATAATGACAGTTAACAACAGCCTCAGTAATAATATAGTCTCCATGGCGGTGTAAGTGAGCTAACAACAATGCAAATGCTAATCATAACATTATTAGCGACAAACGAAAAATAGAAATAGAAAAAAAAGATTTAAATGAAAACAGTGAGCAACAAATGATCGCATCAGCATCGGCAACAATAATTGTAGTAACAGATCACTGTAAGCGATATATCCATAGAGAGAGTGTGATGCGAAAACATTATACCGTCGGGGAAAGAGGCTGAAGCTCACTGAGCATGTTCAAAGCAACACCAACAACAACAGAAGCGAGAGAAAAATTGCAAGTGAACTACGCTAATCATATAATATAAACGAAAAAAAACGCCTGTGAATAAAGAGTGGGGTGTCGCAGAGACCCTGTAGGAAAATTTCGCATTGTATTAATTTCAAAGAAAAAATGGTAAATGGTAAAAAATTAATTTAAAAAATTATTGGCAATGATTTCAAATAAGCAATATTAACGGTTTGAAATTAAAAAAAGGAATTTTATGCATTTGTAATTTGTTTTTTAAAACGGCATTTAGTTTTTTATGTCTACGGCTTTTACAACAAATAAATAAAGCTGATAACGATGATATTTCTTCTCAAAAAATACAGTTATTTTGAATTGCTTAAAAAATTAAATTTTTTTCAAAGATATTTAAAAATATAAATGTATATTTTTTTTAAATAGCTAAGATTTTAAAATTTTATTTTAATCAAAAATTGGAATACATTTTATAATTTTTTTTTCATAGGAAATTCTAAATAAATTGGGAATTCAAATTCTGAAAGAAAAATTTTTGATTTGATAAAAAATTCAGATGTTTAATTTTTTTTAATTTCGAATATATATTTTATGGTGTTTTGGATGCCAGATTTAAACAACAAAATCAATAGTTATGCACTATTGGAAATCCAAACCGTAATTTATAAAGCTTTTTTGCGCAAATACCATAAAGCTTTGAAACAGAAATTTAAAAATTTTTAATTAGTACTTTTTTATTTTCAATTTTTATATTTATTAAATAATAAATGCCCGAATTGAATTCAAATATTCTGTTTTTGATTTTTGATTGTTTTTCTTTTTAATACAATATATTTATTTGAATATATCTTTTGTTCCTTTTTAATTGAGGATTTTTGCATATTTTTTATTACTTTTCAAATTATAATGTAGAACTCAAACAATGCTTTCCAGCATACTTTTCCTACAGGGCTTACTCATTTGTGCATTTAAACGAGCGCATAACCTCTATTCTATTAGGTCTATATTAATATATGAGCCTCTTTAGGTGTATCTAACTATAATTTTTCCATTGCAAAATCGGCAATTGCTAGTACTTAACCCCATGGCATAGATTTTGCTTTTGGTGTTGGGGCATCATTAACATTGGGGAGACAGCAAATGCAATATCAGCCTATAAATGTACATAGCGCTTTTAATGACAAATGCAAAGCTTACAAACATATCTACATGTATGCACACTGTTGTCTATATGTATGCGATTTTGTATGCAAACAACGTTTCGACTCAATAGCAGCTGCACACTGTAGCAGCAGCAGCAGCAGCAGCAGCAGTAGCAGTAACACCGTCGCTAAATCGACGCAAATGAAAGAATAAATGAATGAATGAAATGGATAGGTGGCTGACTGGCAGCTCGGCAACTTGGCAAAAATTAGCAGAAGGGGGGCCCAGCTCAAAAGTAAACACACGCCTCAGCACTGTAGGTACTTATATATGTATGTAGGCCGTCTACAGGCTGGAGTCACTCGATCCACAGCGCACCTGGGGGTGGAGGTAATAACAATGGAAAACTCTCCTCTCTCTGCAACGCTTCTCACATGTCTTCCAGCGTCTGAGATAGCCTGTACAAATCGCCGCTGTCCAGCTCTGCGTCGTCCCTCTGTCCGTCCGTGGATTTAACTTGTGCCGGTCGATTTGATTTTCATTTCCAAAGTCAAACACAATGCGAATGTTGTTGTGGGCAAAATGCAATGCGACTGCAGTTTGTACCTGTGCGGGTGTGTGTATGTAGGTGTCTGTAGGTGTGTATGAGTGTATGGAATGTTGCTTGGGTGCCTGTGTAGTGTGCGCAAATGTATGTTTGTATGTTAAAATTAGTTTTGCTACTCAAGTAGGCAAATACAAAAAAAACATAAAAATAAAGAATAAAAAACAATTCATTGGAGTATTTATTTATGTCATTTTGTATGTTTGTATTTATGAAAAAAGTAATCAAGCGGACAATGCGAATTATAGTAATAAGCACATAATTCAAAATACACATACATGAATATGTACACATAAAATCAAAAGAGTACGTGTGTGAGTAAGTTTGTATTAACTAAAACTGTTGTTGCCATGCTATTTACGTGCATTTCTATACTTGTTGCAAGCAATTTGGAATTTTTTATTTATATTATCAATCTTTTTTGATTATTTTTATATTTTATTCCAGTTTATTTGTTGCTTGTAAATTTAATGCTGCCTGTGTGTAAGTATGTATGTATTCGTACATCTAAATTGCGCATTTTTTGTCGTTTTCTTTTGCCATTGTCGCTGTCAACTGAGAATTTGAATTGGACAGCTGCTACGGTGCATTGCCGACGGCGGCTAATAAATAATAATTTTAAATTAATTTTATATGGCATTAATTTTTCATTATTTTTTATGCCAAATTCAAAGTCAAAAATTGTCAAAATAAAATAAAAAATTAATTATAATTAATTATTAAATTAATAATATTGCTAGCACAATTTTTTTGCTTTTCTTTGATTTTTTAATTAATTTAAAAATAGGCAAACTTCAATATACTTTGAAATTAAAAATATTGTATCAACCTTAGAAGCAAAAAAAAATTTTCTTTTTAGAATATGTCAAAATTAATTGTAAAAAATATATTTTCTTTTATGAAGCGGTTAATTTTACAATTTTTATATTAGCACTAATTAAATTCTCAAAGAATAATTTCGCAAACCTAATTAAATAAAAATATAATTTGTGAAAAAAGATAACAATTTTAAAATAAAAAAAGTACAAATAAAATTAAAAAAAGCGACAAATATTATTTTATAAAATCTAAATTCAGTATAAATTAGAGCAGCTGGTAACAAAATTTAGTTAATTTGAACTTTTATATCTGATAGCAAATATTTTTGCACTTTTCTTCATATTTTTGACCTCCTGTCCTCTTCTGTAAAACAAATTTAAAAAGAAAATCTCTCATTCTGCAGTTTAAAATAAAAATAAGGATGACACATAAGGTAACGTTTTATAGATAAAAATGCCATTAAATTCTCGCGCTTATATTCTTCCCAGAATTTAATCCTAAACTAAATCCGGCTTTGGTTTGGCTAAATAACTTTTTATGTACTACATGCAACTTTCAAAAAATTTCCTTTGCACAAAAGAAGTTAAATTTTCCATAAAATCTTACAAACTCAAACACTGTAAATCCGCAATCAATGTAAAATATCAATTGAACGGAAATGCCTTTATTATAATAAATAATGACTACAATAATTGAAGCTTACAATCAATCACCACTTGAAATAATAAAAAAAAAAAAATAAAAAGTATATTAAAAAACATGTATAATTTATAGTAATTCATTAACTAACATCCTTTAGTTAATAAGCGCACAACTTTTACACAAAATACAAACAACAACAGGAACAATTTAAGTACCAACCAATTACAGCACTAGCATAACAAGTTGAGACTCAAAAGCCTAAGATAGAAACAACGTGATGATTTGACGTCAGTATTTGATAAATATACAGTAATTGATAGCTTAATAAATTACTAAAATATCATATAAAGTAACAAATGTTAAAATTATAGCCTCTACATTGCAAATATATTATTTAAAGCTTAATTCCAGTGCTTAAAGTGCGCCTGTGATAATCACGCGCTTTGTTGTCACATCATTGCTGCATCACATATTTATTTAAATAAGCAGCAGTTGTTAATTTCTTTCATTTCAAATATATAATTAAATACGTTAAAAAATAATATAAAAATTAGTAAAAGTTCAGCGATCAAAGCGATGTGACGCCGTGATGTGATGTCGCATCGATATTGTGATGTTTTTCAAATATACATAATTCTATGGGTGCGTGGGTGCAAACGACCATACATATGTATGTACAACGTAGATGCGTAACTTATTGGTAGTGTAGAATGCCTGGAATTTTAATTACTCACAATTATAAGATTTTGTTGTTGTTGTAGTTTTGTGTCTTTTTTTTTTTTTATTTCTCATTATTATTTCTGGCACTGCTGGTTAATTTAATGTGCGATCAACCGAATGTAGTATTACAAGCTAACATATGTACATACGTGTATATACAAATGTACAAGCATACATGATCATGCTACACAAATAGGTTTTATAGCAATAACAACAAATGACATAAATAGTGCTTAAATTGTTTAAATGCTAATTAAAAAAATAATAAAAAAATTAACAAAAATAATAAAAATAACAAAAAAAAAAATAAATAGCACAAAATATAATGAGACATTTTTTGTCGCGTGGGTGTTGATTGTGTTGCAGTTAGAAATTGTTTTCTCTCAATTTCGGTATTCTCGCGATAATTAACCCGCTTTACAAAACAGGAGTTAATTTTTTAAAATTCTTAGCATTACATTTAGATCTTTTGCTTTGAATTAATTTAGAAATAATTTATTATAACTTTTCTTTTTTGCTTTTTTGCTTAAAACACATACTTTTGTAAAAATGAGAACTGGAAGCTCCCACAGAAGTCGAGCAGAGATGTGCCGATCTGGCAGTACATAGGGTCCAGCGTGCCAGGTATACCTCGACTCCAATACAAAGAATTTTGGCATTCCAAAAAACGACTTCCATGATACTCCTATAATTTTTAAATCGAGGCTACCACTGAAAATAATATTAAAAGCAATGGAAACTCCAGTCGCGCTTAGGAAATACCGAATTGGTGACCTCAACGAGTTCTAAAATTACGAACCCCTAAGTTTCAGAGTCATTGTCGTCGCTCTGTGCATACAAGCTCTAAAGAAGAAGAAAATAAAAACAGAAAAGCTCAGTGTTCTCCAGCCGCATGTCATCATCTCCTCCTCCTTCTCCTCCAAGGAGCACAAGCCAAACGGAGTGTTAAATTTGTTGCGAGTTCTGTCACTCTATAATGACGAGTATTGGCGCTTTGATGCGGTAGCTGACGTTGGAACAGACCTTCGCCTGCCGTCCATTGCGTCGAATTGTTGAAGCGAATGAAGCGTGTGATGAAGGCATTCAAACCATTTAGTTGAACGCAAACAAATAACAAAACCAACATACACACATGCAGGCAAGCATACAAACAGACAGATGCACTCACGTAGTCTTGGGGAGTGATGTTGGCATTCTTGTGACATTTTTTTATATTTGCCTCCTTCGTTTGTTGTTGTTGTTGCTTTTAATTGAAACGAAATGCAACGTTAATGCGTCTTCTACTCGTCGCCGTCACTTCGCCTCCTTCGCCGGCGGCCCATCATCACTCATGCGTGTCGCTCAGATTGGCGTTCGTGTGGGTGTTTTTTGAGTTTCCAAAACGATCGCGTTTTTGTGCTAAATTTTGAGTTTTCGTTTTTTTTTTAAATGAAATAATTTCGAACATGCGATTACGCGCTCTCGGCTGAAACGTTTGCAACGTATGAGTATGTAAGTGTGTATGTATGTGAGTGTGTGAGTGTGTGTGTGCGGGCGAGTGACAGCAATTTATCATTACGAAATCATTAAGTGCTGAACACGCTGACAATTAAATGCGGCGAAAATGAATCGGAATAGGAATTAGAATTAGAAGCGGGACATACATATGTACAAAAAACAAATATACTAATAAATATGTATGCACGAGTACGTACATATATGCAGTGTTGTTTAATGAAGGCAAAGCGAGCCGACGACGTCAGTCAACGTTAAAAATAACAACAACAACAATATGAGCGGTCAACAGCAATAATGATATAGGATGCCTAATATAATATATAATATACACACATACTTATGTACATATGTAGGTATATGTATAAGCTAGTAGATCATTACTCAGGCGTCACATCGCACATGGGATATCGAGTTTGCTCTGCGATACGTACATACATGCATACGTTCATACATACATCATCTTATGAGCGATCGCCAGTTGTTCGTCAGCGCGTCCGTTAGCTCGTGTTGGAATGTATTAACGTGTTGACATCTCCGTTACAGTGGTGTGTTTGCTTAAGCGCGGAACTGCTTAACTAAGACACGCTCCGGTCCAGTCCAGTCCGGTCCGTTCACTGCCCCTCATTGACAAGATCCGCCTTCAACTAATTAAAAATTTTAATAAGCTTGTTAATTACTTAAAACGACATTTTTTCGTGCTGAAGCGGGAAAATTGCCATTAATAAATGAAATGAAAATGATTGAGGCTTTTGGTTTGCGTTTTCGAATAATTTTGTTTGAAGTGCAGACGGATCGTATGGGGGAGGGAAATGATATAAATTAAGAGATCGGCAGGCATTGATCTATTTAATGTGTAAATTAATATTTTAATATTAAATGGAGTAACAGAAATACTTTTAATTACAATATTAAAAAAGATGTTCAAGTATGTGTAACACTTGCTTTCACACATCATTCAAAAAAAGAAAAATAATATGAAAAAATTATGTTAAAAAAATAAAAGAATCAAATTAAAAAATAAAATAAAGTAATATAAAACAAAATAAATTAAAAAAAAAAATAAAATTAAATTAAACAAATTTTAAATAAAATAAAATAGAATAAAATAATTTGAAATAAAATAAATTAAAGTTAATTAAAATAAAATTAAATTAAAAAAATATAAAAAATTAAAAAAAAATAAAAAAATAGAAAAAATGAAAATAAAATATAATAACAATATGAAATAAAATAATATAAAATAAATAAATTAAAATAAATAAATTAATAAAATTAAGTAAAATACATAGTCTGTGCTAATTATCAGTGAGTACCCTTCTCAATATCGCATATGAGGTCTCTTAGCTAGCTTCCAGTCAAGGGAAACTTGTTTACTTCCCTCTATTTAGCTTTGAGTCTGTTACTTTTAACAAAGAATTTCAATTCGTTGAAAATGAATTTGCTTCTAGGAAGGCCATCACCCTATTTCATTAGATAAGCAGCTACTTCCGCTATACTTACCAATTTATTTTTCCCCATGGAATGGAAAATAAAAAATATATAAATGTATGTGTGTGTGAAAATATAATTAAAATCAACTTTAAGTAGCTGAAATGCAAATCTGCTTAACCAAAAACAATCATGTCTACATATATACATGGTCACATACACATTTACATGCAAATGCATTAATAAAATCACTATTAAATTTAAATTAAACATTTGCTATTTTATGACAAGCATTTTGACGGAGGCATTAAAATTTGTGGCGACACCAGCTTTGTCTGCAGGCGGTCACAAGCAGTGTGGGGAGGCGAGCGGCGGATGTAGCGGCTGTGGGTCGCCGAAAGTGCAGTGGCAATTATTGTTGCAGCTTAAAATAACATTAAAGCAGCATGTGCAACAACAAAACCAACTGCAATTAATGCCTCCCAAACGAAATCATAGCGCATTTAAGAAATTAATATCTGTAGACAAGATCAGCGGGGGTGCAAGAGAGCAAGAGAGCGAGCAGCAGTTGCGGCTATTTGCGTTTTGTACTCGCCATTTTGTCAGCTACTTAAGCAAAAGCGGCATAAAAATGCATAATTATATGAGTTTTTGAGAAATGTAATGAGTTTTAGTTTTATTATCGATCGCATTGCGGCAAATAAATAAATGTAGATTATGGAGGTGCATACGAATCATTAATTTAAGAATGAAGATAAAGAAAAAAATGTAATCTGAACATAATGAAAATTTCATTCTAAAATATGACTAATAATTTGATTCTCTTGCCTTTTTTTGAAGGGCATGGGCGGAGATGGCGAGAAAAAGTAAAAAAACAAAATATACCACCCTAACATACATACATATGTAGAACGTCCTAAGTTGTATTTTCGATGATATTTTCTTACTCCAACTTCAGCAAATGACTGGCTGGCTACTCTTGTGGCTTATTCTTTTGAGTATGAGGTCGATCATGAATGGACTTATTTTTTATGTCAATTTAACCGCTTGCCAGGATCATTTTGGCATGGAGTGTTAGTATGTAGTTGCCCGGTAGGTAGTTTCAAGTTCAGTTGACTCTTTGAAGGTGTTATTTCAGTCTCAGAAATCTCTGATCTAAGAAAACGCTCACCACGAAGGCCGCTACAACTCACAGCAGGTAAACCAGGCCACACACCTGAGAAGTCTTTATGCGACAGCAAATTTGATTATTAAGTTTATTAGACGCACTCGTGCGCTTAACCTTACACATTTATGTATGTATGTCATTTGTCGAAAATTCTAAAATTTTTCTTGGTCTTTTTATACACATTAATCTTACAATTAGTTTTCTCTGCGCCTGGCAGCGGGTGCAGCAAAAATGCCATTAACCTAATTAACTTGCAGCAACAACAAGAAGTAAAAATGCACTAAAAAATTTACAATAAAAAATAAGTGTGGAGTTTGCCAAAGCCAAAGTACATACACGCATATGCACATATGTATTGTATATATATGTTTTTGTTGTAGATGAAAGAGCTTTATGCCACGTAGCAGAGTTGAATGTAGATAATTCTCTATCTTATTAAATTGTACCAAAAAGTAGAAAAACATAATTATTTTGCTTTGATCTCAGTAATTCGCAAATATTTGCACGTACCGTTATAATTTTATTGCTCTTCACAAATATACCATACATGCGGAGGCTGCTTGAAGTTGTTTTTATAACGATAATTTGGTAATTAATTCTAATTAATAATTATTATAAAACATCTCCAAATTAGAACTGAGTAAAAATTGTCTTCTTTTCATGGTTTTAAAGAGTCTATTGAGTGACTTTTTCAATATGTTCCATTAAAGCTTTTGCTCAAAAAGTTCAAAGTTTCCAAATCAATGTGTTTTAAAAAGAATTTCTTGAAAATTTTCAGCTCCAAATAACGAGACCTGTTTACTTTATTGTCACATGAGAAGGTTTTGCTGAAAATGGAGCTCCAAAGTTTTGAAAAAACTTTAAACGCCCTAAAAGAAGCTAGGGTAAGTTATAATCAACATCATGGCTCCCGTGGAGCCTTTCGCTGCAAATTTAAACAATATTTTTTTATAAAATTATTTTGCCCCCTTAAGAAAGCTTCATACTTCTTCTCCATTTTATGTTGAAACTTTCATTGATGGTCTTACCTGCTCAATGCTCGTTTGCCAAATACTGAAAATAGTTGCTCAAATAGTGATAGCTCAAAAAGCTTTTATCGTAGAAGCTTTGTTGTTGAAAAAAATTAGCTTTAACCTCATAGGATTAAATATTGAAAATAATGTTATTAAAATGTATTTTTTACAAAGAAGTTTTAATCCAGAGTAGAAATTTAGTACTTGCAAATAGTGAGGTTTAGCTATTTGACAAAGCTTATACTTAAAAAGCTTCTTACCGATTTCGAAGTTAGCTATTTTGGGAACAGTGGATTAAGAAAACAGGAATCTATCTACATTCAGCATTCAAAATCGTTAAAGCTTTAAGAGAAAAAAAAAAAATAAATAATTTCAGGGCCTGTAAATAAAATAATATGTATGAACTTTTTTCTTTGGATATTTCAATGAGTTTTTTTTTTCATAATAAACCCTCTAGACTTCTCATCTCAGCTTTCTCATTACTTAAACATTCCGTTACAATTCAGATAAACATTCGAAAACAAACTCACTCCAAAGCTGAGTTGCAACACAATTCCTATAGTGTTAACCAACAATAAAAGAAAATATAGAAAGTAGATTGTATTGTAACCAACTCCATTCATACCCATTTTACATGCTTGAGCTAAGCGCCCATACTCCACCCCAAGCGAACACAATAGACGGGTGTAACTAATATTAAGGCCAAAAGAATTAAAATACCGTAAAAATATGCTACGCGACACTTCTAGACGCCTGGTAGTGGCAAGCGTTAAGGGCGGAAGAATGCTACAGGAATCAATCCAAACAACCCAAGCAACCCCTAATCAGACCAAGTGCAACTACAACCCCCAAGTAAAAACAGGAAAAAAGATATTTAATACAAAGTGAACAAGTGGAACAGTGGAAGAGTGCGACCGTCGATTCAACGAGCCCCAGCGGAGCTAACAGATTTTGTCAAAATACTTGGGAAAGTCGGTTGCTTGATGGAGTGAGTGTGTAAGGGAGTTGGAGGAGGTGAAGAAGTGGGTGCTTCAGTGAGTCAAAGAAATGCCGGCAGCATTACAGCGACACCCGCGTCCGAATTGCAACACAGCGCTGGTCTGGGCTTGCTGGTGGCGGCGACAGCTCAAGCGTGCTACATGCCACGCGCGTGACGTTGATTTCTTGCGCAAATCTTGCCCTTTTCACGCTTGAACTTTGTAAATAAGTTCTCTTTTTGGCGATTATTTTTGCCCTTCACCATGCATGGCGAATTTTTTTTAACACATTACTGTTGTATTATTTCCATTGCTTACCTTATTTAATTTTTTATTTTGCTACTTGTACCTCTCTATTGAATTCTTTTCGTAGGGAGGAGTGAGAGCGAAAAGGGTTTTGTTATTTTTTAATTTTGGCTTTTGTTTGACTTTTCCGGTTCCAATGAGTTGGATTTGAACCTTTTTTACGTTTTAATTTTGTTTTATTTCTTCCCAAGCGTTTATTGCTACAACTGCTTATCCGCTAAAAACAAGTCAAGCCAAGTCAAACCAAAGCCCGACAGGGTTATATCAATCCTGCCGCTCACTAAAGAAAAAAGTGTTGACATTATAATAATAATTTTTAATTGCTTAAAAAAACATTTTCCGGCCCACAACCCACACAACCCCCGCTCAGCGTGCGGACATGAGCTCGGTTTCTTATTTCTTTGGTCAGTTCCACTGAGGCCTCAGTGTGATTTTGTTAGCGTTACTTTCTATTTTTTTTTTGGTTAATCTTTTTGTTTGTGTATGTCTTGTTGTTGGTTAGATTTATAAACATTATAAAGGGTAATTAACATTATTTGGCATTTTTTCAAAATACACAACCCACAAAGTGCGCCCACTTACTACTGGCGCTACTTAACAGTGTTTTCAGCTGCCTTCGTGCGCCTCCTTGCCCTTTCTTCGCTCATTTCTTGTGCTAAGCGAATTTACTTGCTTCCTTGCCTGGGCAAAAAATATATCCACACAAACACAGAGAGTGGAGAGAGAGAGGAGGAGTGGACGAAAGAGAGAGAAAAAGGTCGGTGAAACATTAATTTTTTGTGGTTTTTGCATTTGGTTGCACTTTGGGTTGCTCTTATCCTTACGCTTGTTATCCTTGCTGTATGTACTGTGTAAGGCAGATAATTATACACACATACACCGACACACATGCTTGTGGGCGTGCATATTAACATTTTTTTCTTCTTTTCGCATATTTTTTTGCATTCGACCTGCAATTTTTTTCTTTTGGCCATTTTGTGGGCTTCCAATGAGGTTTTCCTCACTCTCCACCGCTGACTTTACGGTATTTATTTTTTCTCTCGCTTTCAGCGGTTTTTTTCTGTGGCTCTTTCGGCTTTCGACACCTGCAACCAGGCGTGAATTAAGTGCTTTAGATTTTCTTCATTTAACACTTAATTCTTTGGAGTCCTTTGGAGAAGAGGAGAAGAGCAGGTAGCCAGGTTGGTTGTGTTAATAGCGGAAATGAGATTTTTTCTGCTTTTTTTTTAGCGATTCTCATAACTTTCGTGTCGTAGAGATAAGTATGTGTTGAAATGTTTTAATTATAGCAATTTAATTTTGGCAACGGCGTAGGCTGGACTCTTTTATTTAATTTGTTTCTCTGCTGGCGTAGCTTTTTCAATAGCGAGGGCCTGGGATCTACGAGCTATTTGGAAAATGTTAGGAAGTGTAAGTGTTTTCATATGAGCACGGGCTATTTGAGAGGTTTTGCAGTACTACGATGGTAGCAGGTAGCGAGTCGAAGTTCTCAGGGAACTCTGGAGGATTTAATGAAATTAGATAGTGGTTTCAGACGCTTGCCTTTTTAAAAGAATCGAAACCCTAGCGCATGCTTTCATTAAAGTCTTTATTTATTTTTGCTACTGCCAAGTATTGTCTCTTGATTTAGCCCGCGATCGGAACCGACGCTCTTCAAAACTTTAATTGTATCAAAAGGGCAGAGCCGAGTAAAGTGCAACCGGATTCTTCCACAGCCCAGCGGAAAATAAGACGCTTAAGTGTTTATTTCACTCTCTGCTTCTCCCCTTGCTTTCGCCGCTGATTTTTATGAATGAACACCGTTAAAGGCAAAAAACGTCGAATGCGATTTGTATCAGCAAAACAAAAAATCAAGGAAAAAAGCGGGCAGAAAACAGAAAAATAGCCGCAACATTACACACTGTCGTCTAGAGATATAAAAAATCCACAAAACGCAACAACAACACCGCAAAGTTGCAGGCGAACAAAAGCAGCAAAACGTGGAAAGCTTTTCAGTAGCAGATGTTTGCTGTTAAAGTTGACTTTTTGTTGTTGTTTCTACGCGCTTTGGTCAACCACACAACACTGTTGTTGTTGTTGCTGTTGTTGCTGCTTGCCTTTTTCTTTGTTTACAGTGGCCATAACACGCGACGCTGCCAGCAGCAGCAATGTAACAGCAGCACAGCAAATTGGAAGAAGCGGAAAGTGCTGAAAAGCAAAACATAATACAAAAACAAAACAAACGAACAAAAGAAGCAGAGAAATAAAAGCTTCAACGTAAAAATGCCGGCATAACAGACGGCGAAACGTGTTTATAAAAACCGTAAAACGTGCAAAGCGTCACGCCGCGACAGCACCCGCCCGATAACAATACGTCGTCAAGAAGCGAAGCGCGCTCGGAGTCAGCAGCAGTAGCCACAAAATAAAAAAGTAAAATAAAATAAAAATAAAAAATGAAATAAAAACCAGAAGACGCGAGAAGACACGAGAAACAAAACCAACAAACAACGTCAGTTCAAGGCGTCAGCTACTTGGCGCGTCAACTTTGTACTTGTGAATTGGCGCAACGAAGATGAAGACGAAGACGTTTTCTGAGAAGCTTGTGTTTTCCTGCATACCTTTTACGTGCACTCCCCTTCTACTTCTCTTTCTCGTTCGCTCTTCCTGGCGTCTATTCACTTCGGCCTTCGCTTCCTTACACAGGAATCGCGAGGTTTTTTTCTGGCGACAAACAACTGTTGCCAGCTGTTGCTTCTCCAACTTCCGCCGTCACCAAAAACGACTAAATCAACAGGCTCATCAATGCCTTCCTTGTCGTTCAACGTCATCATTATCGCTTGCGGTGAAGTGGAGGAGGAAAGGATGAAGAAAACGAGGAGCAGCTGCAGTAAGAAAACCGAAAAATAACCGAAAACTTGCCAACTTTTGTTGCTATTGTTGTTCGTACTGCGACTTTTTAGCCACTTTCTCTGCAGCCAACGCGACTTGTTGCTCCGCCGCATTTAGCTCAGTTGGAGTTGTGTGTTCGATTTGTCGGTTATTGCTGTTGCTTTTGTTATGTTTTTACACTTTGCTGCATGTGTACTACCGAGAAGTTGACGCCAAGCGTGTGAAAACTCTGGTAGACAGACGGTATCATAAGCAAGTGAAACAAAAAACTATAAAAATGAATGATGAAGGTGGATAAGTAATGCCAAGTACTTTGGAAGATGATGAGAGTGGAGAGAGGAAGTTTTCGGCACCACACCGTAGTAAGTTAGGGTAGTCTTCGAAGCATTAAGTTGGTTCATACCATGTTCTCTTCTCGTCTTACAGAATTCAAGGAAGAATCCGAATAACCTCCTAAGGGGATTTCACACGGAAAGGGTAAAGACACGAACCTGCAGGGCCTGCGACAACAGAACGAAATGACTTGCCATAAAGGTTTACCGAGGCTATAGACGGGTGGCGAGTTCATTACCTTTTACTATACTGTTCTAATGGCTCTAGTTGTCTTTTAAGGCCAACGTTATCCTGCCACCAAGATACTCAATTTATGCCTTTTAAACTAAGTCTTCGCACAGTACTCCCCAAAGGTATTTTTACAAAAACTTAGAGCTAAAATTCATATGATTAAAACAAGTTTTATAGACAAAGAAAGTCTAGGCAGGCGGCAAACGACATCCATTCCGATTTTTCAGCTTCGTAAAATAGAAATTCTCAGCAAATAATTTAAATTTCTTACTTACCTCTTTTCCGCTTTCATTGCCTATTCACCACAAATGCTCTCCCAGTCATTTCCTTATTTGTTGAGAAACTAACAGTAGCAAAACAATAATGTGACACGCGTCTGGCACGACCTCAAACTAAGCGCCGGCGCTACCTTTGAGTTAACGGCAATGAGAATAACGTAAAAGTAAAAATAACAGAAAAATAAAAACCTTTTCCGTACACCACACAAACACACAGGGGGAAGCCCAAGCAAGTCAAGTGAAGTGTGCAAATGCTAAGCCAAGCCAAGCTGAGCCAAGCCATGTCGGGGCAGGGCAGGCCAGACCACGTTGATGACGACGACGGAGACAACAACAACGACAGCGGGAGCAGCGTGACGTCTGTGGTGAGGGTGTTGGAATCACCCACAAAGAAGAAAATTGTAGACACTTGCCAGACACTTTGAAGCGCCACTCTCACTCACAAACTCACTCACTTACTCACCTACTCACATTACTTGGCAAACACACGCGCATACACATAGAGAGGAAGTGGCTGTTAGTGAAGAATGCTGAACTTTGGGTCGGAGTACCCAGTACTGTAGTGTTAACAGTGTTTAGTTGTGGAGTTGGCTCCGAGTAAAAGTGTATGTCTACATAGAGGTGTGTAAATACTTGCTAGAGTATGCATATGCTTGCGTGTATGTATTTATGTATGTACATACTGGGGTTTTCTGTGTAAAATGTGAAAAGTTTTGATATTTTTCTCACAAGCTGCCAGCCAAACCGACACATCTTTGTATGTGTTCGTGTTCGTCTCTAACCCTCCCTCACACTCAAACCCAAAACACTTCGCTTGTCGTTTCTAATGCTGCTTTTTGCTCGATCTGCCCTCCCATCACGGGCACCAACACGTCGCTTTTCTTCATTCAGTTCTTTGTTGTTACAGAAGCGCACATACACACACACAAACACTGACTCAGTGAGTATTTTATTTTCGATTTTTCCTGCCCCAAACGACACAAGCAAAAGCTCTGTTCTTTACTGGCGTTGTTGTTGTTGTTGTTGCTGCATTATTGTTTACTTTCATATAAAATTCCTTTTTATTTACCACATGGGAGGTTAAGATAAAGCACAGCTCCTCCACATTCAGCAAATGAGCGATGTGCGTACTGTGCGGGCATGTAGGGGGGTTAAAAGAAGTGAGGATAAAATTTTATTTTTTCTTGCCGCTCCGTCCGAGACCCAAGGTGGTGGGGGTGGCTGTTCTCTAGCTAATAAAATGCGAGCATTTTGGCAACTGTTGATGGGCTGCCGAGATTTGTGTGTAGCTCCATGGCCGGCTGCCCAGCCACGTCAAGTTCTTGTTGCTGCTTTTATACTGTTATTCTCTGATTTTTATTATATTTTTTTGTTTTCTTTCACAGGAAAACAAGCAACAGGTTGCTATTTGGCCTGCTGACTTGTCCCTATGTTTGTACCGTTAAGCAATTCTTTCTCTCATTTCTTTTGTGTGGATTTTTTTTTCAATGAATTTTATAAAATTACGTTGATTTTAATCTTCTGCCGGTCAGATGCATTGCAAGCACCAACAAAATGAAAAAACATTTTTGCTCTTTTTCGCCCACTTTGCTCTGCTTATCTTGCTAATAGTCGTATTACGCTTGAAGTGTAGCAGTAAAATAGCTCAAACTTACATTTTATTATTTTCCTCATTTTAGCTTTATTTTCCACGGCTCTTGTGATTTATTTTATTTTATTTTTCTTATGTTTTGTGTTTCTGCTGAGCTCAATTGGGTTTGAAAAAAGCACAGAAATCAGCACAGCACCTCAGTCGCTGCTCTGCCCAGTCTGCGCCCCCATTAGCTTGTGTAGAGTATAGTGTAAGCGTTGGTGAACTTCCAAAAAGCTATTTTTTATACTTACAAAAAATTATGTGTTTGTGCTTTTTCTGTGGCGAACTTGCAAATGGAATGAACGCCTGTCGGTTCTAACCACTTTGAGGGGCAACCCTTTTTGGTTGATAAATGAAAATAGAAAAAAAAACAAATACTTTTTCTTAACCGCGAAAGCTTTTAAGTAAATGTTATTTTCTTTTAATTTGCAGTTCACTCAACTGGATGTTTGGAAAGTGAGACAGACACCGCATTGAAAAGTTAACCGCCTTGCAGTTCGTTAAAAACAATTAAAAATAATTGATTGAAAGTCAAACGCCCGTGTTAGCAAAAGCTGGACGAAATTCAAGGTAAGCAAATTTTTATTCTTATTTTTAATATTAATTTAATTTGCAAACAATAGGCTATATTGAGGCACGCATGAATTTAAAAATATAAATTAATTGCATTTAATGTCAACTATAAGTCACTTTAGTTTTAAAGAGGGTTGCCAGCTGTTAAAAATTTGTTTTAACGAGTTTCAAAATATTCTTTAGATAAACGTGTTTTCATATTATGACTAAAAACGTGAAAGGTATACGTCTGTCTATATTTTTAAGTAGGGTTGTCACTTATAAAAATATTAAATTTAAAATATTAAATCCGTATATCAGAAGAAATTAAGTGCTCAAGAACACTTGAAACGCTAACAGGGTCAAAAAGTTCCTCTCCTTATGGCTATCGACATTGTGATCGGGCCTCACCTATCAAATTTAACACTACTGACCCGACGTTGCGAAAAAAAGAAGAAATTATTCCCATAATAAAATGAGACAGGCGTTGCAAGTCTCATGAAGTAGTGCGCTGGAGAATAGCAATTGTCACGAAAACTGTCTTGTGGTTTATATTCCAGGGAGAGTATAGTGCAAAGAGAGCACAACTTCCTTCCACGAGCCTGCTTTACAGAATTTAATTATAATACTTGGGCTGAGAAGAGACAGTTTAAGCTAGATCAATATGAACCAAAAAAGTACAAATGGCAAAAGGCGGTTTAACTTTTTGTGGTGCTAAACAAAAAATCAAGCTGCAAAGCATTTTTAAGAAACCTCGGCCTCAGCAAATAGGTCTATGGACTTGCAAAACTTTCTATTATACACGTAGATTTATAGACAAAGGAAAAATGATTTTTTCTCTGCGCATTACGTCACATACGAGTATGCCTAAAATATTCAGTTATTTTGCACTACGTCAGCAGCCTGTTTTGAATAACTCAGCAGAAAGCGCAATGGAATAATTCACATTTTACTTCTGTTAAAATAATTTTTGATTTTTATTTTGGATTCTCCGCTCGCTCGCTATTTTAGTAGTAAATCAGTGATAAGGGAAATATTACCGTTGCTGCGACCTTCCTCATGAAGTTGTGTAGCTCGCTGGGTGTGTGCCACGATCCGTTCGCTATCTGCGCTGCGCTGGCAGTTTGGCCTTTCTCTTCACGAAGGAAGCAAAGGCATTTTCTCTGCTTATCTCTTGGCTTCACTTGCGTAGCTTCAATTTATTTGGTTTATTTATAAATATATTCGAAATGATTAAATGCGCACACACGCATGATGGTGTATGCGTGTGTGTGTGTATGTGCAGCGCCTACTAAATTAGAAACCAATCAATGGCTCTCATTGCTCCAATCGTCTATCGACTTTAAATGCAAATAGCACTTCAATGTATGTACTCGTATGTGTGTTTATGTGTGTTTATGTGTGTTTATGTATTTCTTGAAAGTGTTATGCATAAATTTATTTGTGTCTTTTTTTTGCGAATTTCCAAGTTATTTTCAAATTGGTTATCTAGTAATTGGTTTGTGCCAATTGCCATTATTTCATAAAATTACTTTGCAGAAAATCACATACACACTTGCAAACATACATACACGTATGTACGAGTATGTGCATATAGATCTGTGAGCACATATTTGCATTTGGCTTGTTGTACGCATTTATGATTGATTTATGTTTATTATGATAATTTCTATGGTTGCTCATTATTGTTGTTGTTATCATTATTGGCAAGCCATGGATTGTATGCCACGGAAAGTATGCAAATATTGCGTGAAAGGATTAAGAAAGCTGCAGTGCGTTTAATGGTGGAGGAAGAATTGCCAGTGATGACTCAAATATGCACTTTTTTCAACATTCCTGTTAAAGAGTTGCCACTTGGTATATTTAAAATTATTAATTATTATGCGGCCGCGGTAGCCGAGATTTGCTTACTGCCATTCGGGAGGCTCGAGTTCATATCCTGGTGTCGTACTAACATCCAAAAAGTTATAGAAAATTAATTTAAATAAAAAACTAAGCTAAATTTTCTAATTGCAGTCGCCTCTCGGCAGGGAATGTTAATTTGATCTAAAAACACTGTAAAGTGGCCATTTAGATTTAAAACATTTAAGTATAAAATATAGACAGAATACTATAATGTTGAAAATCAGTGAAAATAATACTTAAAATATTTTAATATGTGATAATTTGGTTATAGGGTTGCCACTGCTTGTAAAACCTTTTATAAGAAGGTAATAAAGGGAATTTAATACAATAATATGATAATTAAAAATAAGATATTGGAGTGGACTTTAATTCACAAACTAGAATTTAACAATATTTTTTGGACCAACCTAATGTCACAAGAATATTATATCTGTGAAGACGATTAAAGAATTACAGCTTTTACCAAGAAGCTTTTATAGATTATAAAATGGCCTCCGCTAACCTAATAAGAAAATGTTAAATGCGTATATGGAATACCTGTGTATATTCGTTAATAGGAGTATACCAACTAAGCTCTCCATCTACATAGTAGCCTTTCCAAGAAATATAAAAATAAATTTGAAAAATAAAAATCTCAAAGTAGCTAATTAATAGCACCGAATAGTGCACGACAATAACACGCAACAACGAAAATAGCACGCTTTACTTATATTAATCTAAAACAACAACAACAAAATAGCGATTATTTTGTAATGCCAAAAGAAGCGAAAAAATAATAAAAATAAATAGAAAAAAGCAAAACTCGACTGCGATAAATGTTTATTGTTGTTGTTATTTACATAAAAATTTATATACAACAAATAATCACGCAACAATTAATTTAGTGCAATTTGCATGCAACAACAGGCAGCAGGCAACGGCAGCAGCAACAACAACAACTGCAACAGCTGCAGAGGAGTTGGCCAATTGAAGTGACATTATGTGCCAAGGAGTTGCTTACATATGTACCTACATATGTATGTATGTATACATATATCCAAATGTACATATGTGCGTACTTTAGAGTATATATACACATACCTAGACATATGCATATGGTAATTAAATATAATATTTTATGTTTATTTTTATATTTTAAGTTAAAAATTTTATAATTTGAAAGCGGTTTGGTCGCTTGTAATTACAGTTATCGTCGGTATGTTTCTCATTTTTTTTCCTCTTATATGAAAAAATATCTATGCACACAGATTTAACTTAATTTAAATTTATTTTAATGCCGCAGTTTACATACATATAGTTAATATAAATAATTTCGCAAGCTTAAAGTGGCACTTGATTTGCAAAACCAAAAATGGTAAGTGCATAATTAAAAAAAAAAAAAAAAAGCAGCATAAAAAAATTATTTAATATACGCTAATACTTTTGGGTAATTTTTGCTATTAAATTTATGAATTTGTAATTTATGTATATATTTATTGGTAATTTTCTTGCAGTTTAAAGCAATAAATTGCACTTGTTTACTGTTGCACACATTTAAATATGCTCGTATGTACGCATGTATGTTCATAGTTATTCAAATTTTTCCACAGAGGTTGGTTGAACGCCATTTAGTGGGCGCATTAATATTTTTAATTATAAAATTTACAGTAATGAATGGATATATCGAACCTGAGTGACGAAGATTTTTGTAAATCTTGACCTCAGCGCCATCTCAAGGCAAAGTATTTATTACTTATTAGTTTTTTAGTAACAGAATATGTCCCCACGTTGGAGCCACCTCAGGCGAATTCCATTTTATTTTATTTTTTTTTTATTAAAAAACCTTTTATTCTTTAGCTACGTTCTAAGAGCTTCAGTTTGAAGTTTAGTTTTTACTGATTTTTTAATAAAAAACTTTAGGTTCTCTCTTCTGGCTTCTTTTTAAGAGAGCAATCGGGTGTAGCGGATTTTCACGCTTCGCTTCTTCAGCTAAGCTAAATAAATGAGATGTCTTCGAAAGCCAGGTAGAAGACATCTGGTGGGGATCATTTAGTTGTTTCCAAAAATTAGTCTTTGAAGCGAGAGTTAAAGTGTTTGATAAAAAAATGTGTGTCTCTCCAATATCGGTACTCCCAAACGGGTTCCCAACCACCTGCAGCTCTATATTAATGCAATTTATTAAATTTATTTGTCAGTTATTGATATTTAAATCATTAAATCGAGGACTAGCGGTTCCAGCCCCTTTGTTCACTTCATGAGCTCAGTTGTCAGCACATTTTGCGTAAAAATTTCAACTTTTTATTCATTTTGCCTGCAATATGTAATTTTGCTTGTCGTACGAGTATTTATACAACTCAAATTATATATGTATTCATGCTAAAGCATACAACAATAAAGTTTTACATGTAAATACACGTATGTAATTTTTAAAAATTTTATTCACAATTCGCCTTTCGATCCTGCTTCATATTCGTAATTTATGTGCCACATTATGCAGCAACCTGGCTTGGCTTGCGTGCCTCGGTTGAGCTTGGCTTGGCTGGGAGGTTGTTAGGCTGTTAGGCTGACTCTTTGGCTTGTCGCTTGACTTGTCGACGATCTCTCATATGCGCTGGCACAATCTGTCACGATCATTATTACAAGTCGCTGTCGATTGTATGCAACTCTGATGACGACGACGGCGACGACAGCCCACAGGCCAAGTGGCAAGCGTATGATAAACCGCAGATATCTCAACATGCTGTTGGCAGGCTCGTTGCTACGCACCTAATACATAACAGCAACACCGTTAATATCTCGAGGAGCTCTGCAACTAAGCGGCTCTGCGGCTCTGCGGCACTACAAATCACAATTTTTATCTAATTTCATACAAAATGCACTATTTTATGGCGTTTTAATGTCAACAACACGCATTTTGTATGCGCTCAAAAAGTTATTTGCGGGAAAATGGAAATAAAAACAACCGTTATTGAAATGTGATTTTATGCTAATTGCATTTGAAAGTTCACTCTTTGATTTATGCAGCAAATTGTTGTTGTCAAATATTAATTGGTTGATTAGTTGGCTGCTGGCATGTCATGAAGGGAGTTCGATGGGATTTGATGAGGTGATATGACGTGATGATGAGTCTTCTGTAGAGTCAACGTGAAACTTTGTTCACATTTTGTGTATACTCTTCGTAGATAAAAAAAGAGCTGTTACGATGAGGACTGCCGTGTCGCAGTGGAGTTACGTGTAAAAAATACTGACTATCTCGCAATGTTGCGATCGACCACAACACAGGTCGAGATGCGTGATTATGAAGAGGAAAAGCTTGTGAAGCTGGCCGACAAGGGTAATACTGGAAAATTCTATGAGACGACGACTTACAGAAGGTTTAAAAACCGGAGCATTCTCCTGTAGGATGCCCAGAGCATATTGAATTTATTTTATCGGCAGAACTATTCAAACATGACGTTGAAGAGCTGACAAGGTGCATGCAACAGCTGCTTTGCGGAATATGGACGGACGAAAGCATGTCCGACCATTGGAATTAAAGTGTGCTCTGCTCAATCCACAAAAAAGGGGACCTCACTGTCTACGCCTATAAGGTTCTGCCGAGCGTATTGTATGAAATACTATAGCTCACCGTCAACAAACTGATTGGACCTCATCAGTGGGCTTTAGACCTGATAAGTCAACCATTTACCAGGTTTTCACCATGTGCCAAATCTTATAAAAGACCCGTGAATAGAGGATCGATACACACTACCTCTTCGTTGATTTTAAAGCCCCCTTTGGCATCACTAATGGGAGCTGCCTTTACCCCTCTATGCCTGAATTTGGTATCCCCGCAGAACTTATACGGCTATGTAAACTGACGTTAGGCAACACTAAAAGCTCCATCAGGATCGGAAAGGACCTTTCCGAGCCGTTCGATACCAAACGAGGTTCCAGACAGGGTGATTCCTTATCGTTTGACTTTTGAATAGAGAAGGTACAATCTTCTATAAGAGTGTACAGCTGCTGGCGTACGCCGATGATACTGACATTATTGGCCTCAACAACCGCGCCGTGAGCTCTGCTTCTAATAATGTCAGCCTTGAAATCCAGCGCAGAATCACTCTTGCCAACAGGTGCTACTTTGGACTGAGTAGGCATTTGAAAAGTAAAGTCTTCTCCCGACGAACGAAAACCAAACTCTACAAGTCCCTCATCGTTCCCGTCCTGCTATATGGTGCGGAAGCATGGACGATGACAACATCTGATGAGTCGGCGTTTGGAGTTTTCGAGTTATACGGCGTCATTGACGTAGTCCAGCGAATTAAGAAGCAACGACTACGCTGGCTAGGCCATGTGGTCCGGATGGATACGAATACTCTAGCTCTGAAAGTTTTCGATGCAGTCCCCGTTGGTGGAAGCAGAGGAAGAGGAAGACCTCCACTCCGTTGGAAGGAGCAGGTAGAGAAGGACCTGGCTGTACTTGTTATTTCCAATTGGCGCCAAACAGAAAAAGGAAGAAAGGAGTGGCGCAATGTTGTTAACTCGGCTATAATCGCGTAAGCGGTGTCTACGCCAGTAAAATAAGTAAGATAAGAATCAATAAGGTATTTTGTAATCTACCAAGCTGTTGAAGTATCTTTCTGAATGCTGAATCCCTAAAATAAGTATCCCTAAATCGAGTTCCGTCAGTATTTAATAAATTCGGCTTTTATTTTTATCCACAAAAAAGTCTTTGAGAGTACCCAAAGAAATGAAAAGAATAAAAACCACTTCTCTCTTAGCTTACTAGAAGGAACCACATTTGACTAAAGATATGAAAATTTCATATTTGTGTGGAGACGTCCACATATAATGGAGTTAACGTGGTTTAGAAAACAAAGCCATAAGGAAAACCGTGGGTATTTTAGGCCCATCTTACCGCACTCGGTCAGTTCTGAAGAACCGAGGTATTAGAAGTCCTTCATTATATCCATACTTGGTAAGTGGCAAGACAACCTCGTTGTTATTATTAAAAAACAGTGAGCCACTAATTGGGTTCATGCTTGCTAATCTAAATTAGTTCATCCAAAGCAGGAGGATTCATTTATCAGTCTCGGTCGGTACTAATTTTGTGACTCCCACGCCGACTCCAGTAATAACAGTGCACATGCATTCTTCGTCTTTCGATCTCTCTAACTCAGTGCTCTCCTCTATGTCATTAGCAACGCCTCCGTATGCAATAAAGAATATTAGCTTAAATACTCAATTGCTGATGGTCAGCTCCTCGCTAATATCAGTTTCAGCTCGTTTCTCGTTACTTTGTATCACCGAATATTGCAACTGAGATCGAATTCCGTTAGCAACTGTACCTCATTTGTCCGACATTTGAATTATTTGCTTCCAACTAATTTGTTTGCCTCATTGTAAATAACTCATTAAAAGGTTAAATATCTTTCCATTGAACTTTGTACTCAATTGTGATATTGAGCTAATGAAAAAATGAATGATCAAATGAACGAGTGTAACGAGTAATGATTGTAAATTCAGCGAGCAAATAAAATATTCAAATCAGAAACAGAAATTATCGACGAAGCTCATTGAGTGAGCGTCAATAAATATGTACATACATACATACATACCCACACACATATATGGATATACGCGTATATATATATGTAAATAAATAGTTATGTAAAGAATAAATTAAGAGTAGCGTAAATCAGCGCAATCGCAGTTAAATAACGGAACCAAATCAATACACACAACGTCCCGTCCGTAATGAAGAAACAATTCAAAAGCAATAATTACCCCCAGCAACAGACGACAGTCAAATCAAGGCAAATGAGTTCGAAGATTTCTTTTATTTCTTTTTCCCTCCCCTCCAATCAATTGGTTCAAAATGAGCAAAGACCAATGAAGGAATAAATTACCCCAAAATATAATGAACGTCAGAATGTCCCAAGTACGCACACACACACACACACACAGCAAGTGCATATGGATGTGTGAGATTGCTTGCTAATGATCGTTGAATGTCGAGCTCGCTGTTGGTCGATCGTGCTAGAACGTTTGGCGAGCGATTCTCGAGAGTTATTAATAGTGATGATGTTGATTGTCATCAGCGTTAATAATTGAACAAAATTATACATATTTATTATTAATGTTGTTGTTGTTGTTGTTGGCGGTGGTGCTGCTGCATGGGAAATTTACTGTATTTGTGACGCTTATGGAAATCAGGGCTAAATTAATAAGGGGGGTCCATGTGCTGATTGCGTGAATAAAATAATAATAATATTTTGCTTTTTTTTGTTTTTAAGGGGACGTGCGCGCGCGTGTGTGTATGTGAATGTGTATGTGCGTACATGCCATTATACAATTGTATGGTAAATTCGCCTAATTTAAATAGCCGTCAAATCAATATTAATTTATCGATTTCACAGTGCTATTTCAATGAGCACCCAAGAGAACGAGAGAGAGAGAGAGAGGGAGAGAGAGAGAGAAAGGGAAGAGAATAGGAGAAAGAGAGAGGGAGATGGAGATGGAGAGAAATAGAAAGAGAAAACACTTAATTGGGACTGACTTCTTAATTAATAAATATTTCAAATATTCCAATAATGATGGCATGATTTACAAAAATAAATTAATTATTTTATAATGTGTTTTTAATTACTAAAATTATATGAAATTCTCAAGCTGCAGACGAACCAATTTTCTGAAGAAAAAATATCGCACTAATTTCCAAAAATGTCAAAAAATCAAAATTTCGCAACCTATATTATAAAAAAATTAAGAAAAAAACAATAAATATTAGTGAGGTTTATAATTAAATATATATTTAATCAAATCAACTAAGCCGAGATTAATATATAGTATATCCAAACAAAACTGAGTTTAATTGGCTACATTCCATCCTAACAACTTCACACAGCTCTATTCAACCGTATCTCACTCAATTTAAATAACCTCAAATCAACATAACCGATATCATTATAAAGTATTTCCAATCAAGCTCAGTCAAATTAGTATAATTCTATTTCTCTCAACTCAACTCAGTTCCACTCCAATAACTTTTACTCAATGCAGCAATTTTAAAAGGAACAAAAACGAGACGAATATAAAGTAAACTATCAGAAGTAGCTAAATTCAATTCCGCTTAACTTAAATGAGCTCCACTAGTACCAAACTTCACTCAATTTAACTAACTTCAAAGCAATTAAACAAAGCCTAACATAAAGTGAAATAAATTAAAATTCATATTCTATTTCGCTTTACTCAATTTTAACGAATTCAACTCAACTCAATTTCACTCAGCCCAATCACACTCATTTTAAATCACTTTAAATCAACTGAGCTAAATTCTTATACGATTATAGTATTTACGTATACTACATATGGTATGTACATATGTACAAATCATACACTTGACAACACACACATACTTTTGCGCTTTCCTCCTCATCAGTATTATTTGTTCTGGGTACAGTTCTCGCGCGATTTTTGTCAATTAATGGAATCGCAATAATTTGCCAGTGCATACATACATATATATATATGTACATATACGTATTATATGTACTCTTTATTATTAGTTTATTTATTAATGTATTCTTATTATTGAGATTATTGTTGTTGTTGCTGTTTTCATAATAATTGCCAGCGGGCACATTGACGCCACTCCAAAAAGAAGAAAAGTAAATAAATAATAATAATAATAATGGCAACCAATAACAAACGAGTAAAAATAAAATCAAAAGCAAAATTAAAATAAAAAAATAAATAAATAAACAAAGTGAGCTAAAATGCATAGAACAGCAACAAACAAACGCGTTCAATCAAAGTAGCAGCGCGTTTAATTTACTCATAAGGAGAAGTGGAAAAAACGATATATGTACATACACATACACATAGCGATCAAGCAACAAAATATTTGATCAATCAGCATAATTTGGTTGGAAGTGTGCTGTGTTTGTACATATGTATTTTCATGTAGGTATATAATTATATGCCTAAGTGCGTACGTCTGCGCATGCGCACAATTAATTTGCGACGCGCGATAAGCGAATACTTGCATATGACCATATGAGATAGAGAGGAGGGCAGCAGGCGAGTGCTTTAAGTGGCGCCGCTGTTGTTGTTGCTGTTGCTGTTGCCGCTAATAATTATTTGTTCGCGCTGATGTAATTCAACAAAATTTTGTTTATATTAAATGCATTGGCAGCTGCTACGCTGTTGCTGTTGTTGGTATTATTGGTGTGGTTGTAGTGTCTTTAGTTTCAGACCGTTTCACCTCAATTGACTGCCATTCACGTTTGACAGATTTAATTATTTACAATTAAAAACTAAAAAGAACAACAACAACGAGCACGAAGAGAGGGTTGTTTGCTGTTTGAAAAATAATACACAAATATTTCGAGAAAAATTGTCATAAAAATATAAAAAAATATGTATGTATATAAAATAAAGCTCACATAAGTTTTAATTTTAACTACGCATTTGAAATGAAAATGATTAACGTTTTTAACTCTAATTACGTGCACAACAATTACAAAATATTTATGTTAATTTAAATGATTTTTCTACATTAAGGAATATAAATATACGTACATAAGCAACATAATGCGGTACAGTCGCAGTTCGAAACGTTGCAAAGTTGCTTGGAAGCTCTTAAAAATCATTCTCCTGAACCGAACTCTGATTTCGATCAAAAGAGCAGCTTGTACATACATATGTATATATGGTACGTTTGAGGTTTAATCCTCCAATCTGGCTGTGTAGAGTACCTTAAACGATGTAAAAATGAGAGCCTAACGAAACTATTTAAAGAGAGCGAGTTGAATCTAACAAATCTGTTCTAAGTCAGCTTGCTCAAACATTTCCCTGGAAAAGAGGTAACCACAGTTTCCAACAGAGAGACAAGAGAGCAAATATGTAATTTTTAGCACGACACAGAGCCTGTCAATATAACAGACTACCGAAGAAAGAGTAGAACCCAATGATTTCAATAGTCTATCAATCTATGTAAAAACACTCTTAGAGGCATTTTTGTGGTACGTACAGAAAATTTTTCTGGAGACTGCTATTAAAATTGATTCGAAGTCCTTAATGGTAATCGATTCTTCTTAGTGGCTGCTGTAGTCATGAACCACTTTTTTATTTTATTTGAATTTAAAGAAGAAAAACGTGAATAATAGTGCAATTACTCTTGGTTCTACTCTTGCTTGTGCTTTTCGGTCTTAAGAAAATAGTGGAAACTGTCATAAACTTCTCGACAGAACCTCTGACATTGTCGGTCAAAAGTAAGTGTCTATTAAGCAGTTCCAACGAGAAAGGAATTTTCAAGCGAATTTCAGCATACGCCTTATTCTTGCCATACTCCTCTCTGGCCTCACTGAGATGGTCTCTGATTTATCATCGGATTAATGCCGTACTCCACTACTTGAATGCGTGTTGATTGAGCTCATTAAAACGCGACGAAGAAATATAGCAATTAAATGCCAGTGCAAACATTACTAATTCTTATCAGTTTCAGCAGAAACAAGAAGAGAGAAAAGAGCAAAAACAAAAGTCCACATATCACTGGAGCTAGACCCAAGACCAAGTGCTTCGCGCACATGTCGCTAATCACGACAACTTCTAGCATATACAAGTATTTATGCATACAATATATGTAGGTATGTATGTAAAATCTCATACATCGCTCACACTTAACTACTTATTTGAGGTGTTAGCGACCCCCGCTCTAGCAGCTCATAATTTATGCAATAATGATTATGAGCTCGCACATTTGTGCTTGTTTGTATGTTGTGCGCATGTGTTTGTGTGTGTGTGTGTGTTTGTGCCACATTCCACAAATGGCAATTATAATTGAAAAGTTGTCCATTGATTGACCGGCCAAGCAGACAGCCAGGCAAATGATCAGCAGAGACGATCACCACCGGCAATGGACCACAGACTAGACAGCCACACCGAACTGTAAGCTGTTGCTGCAGGCACTTGCTGTATTGTGTTGCAAATATACTCGTACATATGAACATGCATCGCAGTTAAATTTCACGCCATTTCGTGCCACACATTCTAGGCGGCGTGGCGTTTATAGCTCCGCTGGCCGGACGATCATTGCGTTTGGACCATCAATAAAGTAGCAGAATTTTATTAATTGTGCTGCACGTTTGTGGCATAATAAAAATGAATTAAATGCCGAATGAGTGGTGTCTTCGGTCAGCGGTCTTCGGACATTTGGCTGCATGTATGGTACATAGGTATGTATGTAAATAGGAATGACAGGAGGAAAGAAAAATTTAAACAGAAATTAAAATCTCAAAATTAACACAACAGCAACAGTGTTCTGTTGTTGCAACAACAATCAAATAATAAAAAATGAATTTCGCTCCACTAAATGAGCAATAAAATATGTGGCAACATGCAGCATGTAAGCGACGACGCATGGAACCGCCAGTGGCAAGTGCGGAAAGCACCGCAACAAAGGCGCAGAAAATCTGATTTGCAACACGAAGAACGAATAGAACGAGCGAATAGTAGCACGGCCAAACAAGCGAGTGACAACGATAGCGAGACTTTATTGTTGGTCACTTGCTGGAAACACCGAGAGTTGTTTTTGTACTGGCAAAATTACAACGCTGTCACTCACCATAAGCAACACTCTCCACCAGTCGGCCAAGAACAAACTAACACAACCCCAGCACCACATCCAATGACGCATGCGCAGCTGTTCCTCTGCGGGCAATCGCTGGCTCGTTTTCTTCCTTGTGTTTGCATTGTGTGCCCAACAAAATATGTCGCTCGCGTGCAAATTTAATAAATTGAAATTAAAATTGAGACAAAGTAGACTCAATTAAAAGAAATTGATAGAGCGCTGAATTATGTAAAAACGCAAGCGACCAACCGCCCCCCGGCCGACCGACCGCAAGCACCACGACTTGCCATACTGATTGTTCTCTGCATGTTCGTGCCCCGTTCAATGAGGGAGAAGAGCGGTGGGGTTTCTCGGAGACAATCAATTGACATAAATGAATGATTTGAATTTTATGCAAATTTATGTGCAAAGATTTCCATTATATAAAAATTTATACCACAAACACATATATAAAACATTTTTTTTAAATAAAGCGCACACATCACTACAAGTAAATGGAGAAAAAAGTACTGAATATAAATCATTAAAAAATGACAAGTGAGTAGCAGTGAGTTAACGACACTAATGAGCAGCGAAAAAGCATGTTTGTTATGAAAAATATGATTTTGTCACCGCAATCAAGGCAAAAAATCTGAATTTATTATATTATAATATGAATTACTTTTTCACTTTTACAACTCACATGCAAAACCCCTTAAATAGTGTTCAAGTAATAATGCGGTGACAGTGAAAAGTGGCAACGTTGCATTGCAGAAGCAAGCACTTATCATATAATAGCTAAGACACACACCGCAGCCTTACTGTTGTGCCGTTGCTAATTTTCTGCTGAACAGCTGGCGCTGATTGAGTATATGCCATGACTGCTAAATCCCGGTTTTCATCTGACTGCTATGTTTTCAATTTTAAAATGTTTATGACATGAAAATACGATTTCAAAGCAAACTACTCGCTTAATTACAAATACAGTATTTCTTTTAATGCTCCAAATCCATATTTAATGGCAAATAATGTTTATTCAATTTTTAATGCCTTTCTTTATTCACGTCACGATTTACTAGCTATAACTTAAATAAAATAAGTTTGCATAACATCCGCCTTAAATAATTTTAATGATAAGAATTTTTTCGGACAAATATTTGGGTGCGGCTCTCGTCAAAACTCTTACATATTTATTTTAATTCATTTTTAATTCAACTTAAACTTGAATAATTTTGCTTCGCTTCGACACTTATTCAAATATTATTATAAACCTTAATTGCTTTGACTATTAATTTGTCGCTTGTAATGATTTGAATTTACTCAGAAATGTGATATGTGTGCTCTATTTATGTTTATTTAATTTAATTGATTAATTGAAATTGCAAAATAGATTTTTGAATGTTCGACAAGTCACGCGTGAGTATGAACGAAGGTTTTGTATATCACAAAAAAATAAAAAAATAATTTTAATTTAATCACCGCATTATTTAAATAAATGATTATTTGAGAACCTTGAGAGTCGAGTACAACGACTCAGAGACATTATCAAATGCATTCCATTACGTGATGAAGAAAATTATTGGAAAAATTAAAAAAAAAAATCAAATTAAAGAGAAATAAATTGAAATCAATATAATACAATAAAAAAAGTTTTATTAAACAAAATAATTTGATTAACAAAAAAAATTTAAATAAGATGAACTCAAATAAAATAAAATAAAATCAGACTGGTTCCACCTTTTTTTTGTGCAGATGATCCATAAGTAAATTAATTAATCCGCGTTACTTTAGTTGTAGGGTATTCTAATCAACTTCGTGTAACACCATCACTTTTGGATAACTCTGCAAAGTATAAATTTAGTCTGACGGTCTGAAAATGCATTATTTCACGTTTATCGTTTCCAAAATGAACCAGTTAAATAAATTTTGTTAACCTTTATGAAAATTCGAAGTAGTAAATTATTCTCTTAATTTTATTTGCCAACAGTTGAAGTGTACTCAACTGAAAGGAATACATTTGCAGTGATCTATATTTTCGAATATTCTTAATATCGCTTGCCAACACCGTTATAAATACCATACATTGCAAATGCGCATATACATACATATTTGCACACGAGTAAACATAAATTCATTCAATAAAGTTGCAGAAGATTAGCGCAAGCAAGGCTAAAGGACATTATGAACATGGCTAAAATGGAAGAAGGAGTAAGAAAATGCAAGAAATTGGAAAGGGAGCAGAGGACAACATGGAATATGTGTTGGTGAGTTTATAGGTGTGTATGTACGAGTATGCGTGGGCGTTCGAAATGAGTTTTGCGTGCCACACATGAGCACGCAGCGATCACAACAAACCGGCCGCATTAATAGCAACAACAGCGGCAACAAATAAATTAGATGTACACGTATGCATAAAAAAGTAATAACAAAATTAAGGAAAAACAAGAACAGTAATGAAAGTAAGCAGACATGTGTGGTGCAACCCTTAAGTGTCGCAGACTAATATTAAACCCTTCTACATTCGAAATAAACCCGTGATCCCCACAACCCGAAACAAAAGCAAACGACGTTTACAACCAAAGGCTCAGCGACAGCAACTCGAATAATGAGCACCGCACATATTCGCATTAAGCGCGTATTTGCTTTTAATTTAAAATTCTAAATTCAAAATGCTCCCCCCCCACCCTCCACCCTCCACATAAACACGACGCCTCTCCATCCACTCAGTCAGCCAGTCATAGCCAGCTCAATCTACTTCAACAGTTCCTAAGTACTTTTCATATATCCATATTTTATGATTCATTACGTGGCCAAGTGAATGCACGACGTGGCTGGTAGCTGGTGCGGCACGAGCGGCAGTTTTGTTGCATGCAACAACATAGTCTATACGCAAAAACAATTTCAAAGCCCTGAAACTCGCTGGCAGTCAGTAGTCGGTGGGATAATGACGACGGGCGTCGAGCGCGAAGCATAATTTTGTTAAATTAGCGCACAACAACAACATAAAGGACAACAACGACTACAAATACAAAGGATATCGAGCAGTAATCATTATAAGCAACAGAGAAAAGCATTTGCGAAAACTCCCCAATTGAGCACGCACTGGAGTTGAAGGCGAAATTGAAAAAATAGCAAACAACAACTACATTACAAAGAACAATAGCACAAAAGAAATTAAAATAAAATCATAATTAAGCACAAAGCTTACGTAAAGGCACGCCACATAGAAAAAAAAAAACAAAAACATAAATAAAAAAATTGACAAAAACCAATAATTGCGTTTGAGAGGGATAAAAGCGTGGTAGAAAAATACATTTCGCTCAAAATATTTCTTTTTTCTTTTTATTTGTAATTTTTATTTTTACTTCCTTCATTTATTGGCTTCGCCAGTCGAACTAATTAACAATATTTTTTGTCTTATTTTAACAACCCCTGTTCATATATCCGAATGATTTTAGCACGATTTTGCTATTAGTTTCCTCAAAGGACGCACACATGCTCATAAATATCACAATACATGTAAGCATTTTAAATTATTTGAGCGCTAAACATAAAAGTCAGTTTTTCGATTTTTCGGGGTTACTAAAATGAAATTTAGCCGCTAATGTGGAAAACGAAGGCATGTTAAGGGAGTTTTTGCTCATTATACATATATTTTTTTAATTGATAAAGGTTTGGGTTGATCGATTTTACCATAGATGGTAACTAAAGAGAAGTCTTAATGAGCCAAAAGTCAGTGGCAATGACAATAATGCGTCGTGGCTTTTCATTATTTTCTATCTTATTTAATTTTTTTTATTACTTTTATTTAATTTTATTTTTATTTTACTTTGTTTCATTTTACTTAATTCTTTATATTATTTGATTTTATATTATTTTACTTTTATTTAATTATTCTTTTATTTTATTTTATTTTATTTTAATCAACTTAATTTAATTCTCTTTACATATTTTGATTCCTAAGTAGAACTGGCATATCTGATCATTAAGTCTAATGTGAAATAATTACAGTTTCTACGACCAGCTTTTCCCACCTTTCCACATTTCTTTTATTATTGCTCATATTTTTGCTGTTGTTTTTTTCTTTTTTTTTCAAACACCATTAGTTAATATTTAGCCGTCTCTTAGCAATCCTCAATTTCTCATGCATAATCGCATACATACATATATACAGCTACATATCTGTGCAACAAACTGACAATTAATCGACAATTCATGTATTGTAATTACCATGCAGCGTTCAGATTATTGATGTCAGCATATATACGTGTACATACAATGCTCGTATGTATAAATGTTTATATTTAAGCTAACACTGTGTATGTATGTCCAAACAACTGTTAAAAAGTTGCTCCACTTCCTGCGACTAAAATAAAATTATTATTGTGTCAATATTTGTATATGTGTATGTGTATGTAGTATATATGTATACATACACGTATGTATGCATCAAGTTTGCTATCGATCGTTGACGTCGTTTAATAACGACTTATCATAATACAACAACAATAACAACAACGATGCTGAGATAGTCAAATAATGACTAGAAAAAATTAGTGCTGATCACCGTAATATCTTTTACATGCAACAAATACACATTCTACTACAACAACAACAACAACAACACTCTAACTAACTAATAGCCACATTGCTGTCTGTTGATCGTTGCTGCAACATGTTGTGTTGATCAACAACATTCGCTTGAGACGCCTATCAGCTTCCTTGCCTCTATATATTTGCATGTGTGTATGTACAATATGTATGTATGTATGTATGCAAGTGCATTCGGCCACTTCTCAGTATACAGCCAGGTCTCCACTTAATAGAACCGGTATAATTATGGTTTGGCCTCTCCGGCATTATTATGTCTTCTCCTTGGCCACTTGCTCATATTTATCATCACTTTACACAAAATCGCAATTAGAATATAAAGTTGTTGTAGGATAACGGCACTGTTGTTGTTGTTTTTGTTAGAGAATATAGTCGAAACAACTTTCCAATTTCATTTGGTAAATTTTTCATTTTAATTATTTTCGATTTAATTAGAAAATGAGACTCTTCATAGAGAACATATCTTTTAAGGAGCCCAAGGAGTTTGGGGTGTTTGCGTGGCATTTACTATAGAAAAATTCAGCTGTCGCAGCTGTCTCCGTGGTTAGATTGAGGTAGGCTATAGAAGCCTACAGGTATTTTTTTCTACCTCACCTTTTGAGATTCTCCTTGCTGCTAATGAAGTCCTGCTTGATGCCTTCCCAAAAGTTGTGGTTCAGCCGGTGAAGTTGCCCTGGAACACCATGCACATTTGGATCCGGTTGGGCCTTAAAATACTTCTGCAACTTACTTTCAATCCGGTTCTGTCTTCATTCATTTAAGTAACTGTTCCATGAGTCCTTTATGACTGCATTTTTTAACTTAAAACTCGAGAATTGTTTGATGATAAGAAAGATCTTTATTGATACTTAATACATTCTATTAGAAAGTACAGTCCTTTGAGGGGGCTCTCAAAGTAAGCTCCTCCGCGTCTACGGTGTTGGGAAAACTCAACTTCCCCACCGCCATTATAGTCTCGATGTAGAAACAGCATTTATTAATTTGCACTTGTTTTGTTTAGTAAATAGCAATGAAGCTCTAACAAAAGTGTACGTCAGGAAATTAAACATGCTTACAAACATACATAACCATACTTAATAATAACAACAAAAGCATTATCACCTACCCCCAAACAATAGAACAGACAAAATTATGTTCATGTCAACGCCATTCAGGTCCTTTGGGCTGAGCAGCAGACAGAGTCGCCAGGACGTGCGCCAGCAAGAGGGGAGCCCAACACAACGAATGAGCTGTTACGACGACAACAACAGGCAATTCGGCAATGACATCGACGAAGAATTGAAGCAACGAATGGGTAGCAGTGGAAGAGTCAACTCCTTAATGCAGGGGAAAACCGATGAGAAAGAGTATGGCGGCCAATAACACAGCCAGTGAAGACCAAACTCAGCGCCACTCGAGCGAGTGACCGACGAGACCGGTGCACGTGTTGGTCAGTCCTCTGCAAAGAGTGGACATATGGAAAATTTCGACGTTAACAGCAAAGCTGCCGTCGCTGTCGAAAATGGCGTTGCGTCAGCAAACTGCAAGGAATGCAAGCGACACGACAACCAAACGGACAGAGCGACAAACTGGCAGACGGACGGTGGCAAGAACGTAAGGACGAATAAAAGGGTGGACGTACAGCACACAGTGCTCAACGATTAACTGATGGCCGAGTGCGGAGTGCTTGGTTAAGGATAATGCGAAATTATGAGCAGACAAAGCAACAAAAGTGCCAATGACGAAGAAGAAGTTGAAAATAAACAAGATGAACCAGACGAACAAGACGAAGAATGGCTTGCATACAAAAGTGGGTGGTGTCACAAATACACTCACAAGGTTGTAAGGACTTGGTTGCCATAGTGAGCTTGTAAGGACGACAGTGCGGTTATAGGGAGCGGCAAGCCGAGCTAAATTATCAAAATGCATAGGCAGTGCGGTTGCATTAACTCGAAATGCATGCACACTGAGTTTCTTTCACACATACATACTTAGGTAAATGTAAGCGTCCTCCACATTTAAAGGTGTTCTCACTGGCGTTCACAAGAAAATTGCTGCATACTCGCATTCGTCTCTCAAACTAACTAAAGTTGCTGTTGTTGTTGCATTTGGTCATTAGTTTATTCGTATATATTTTATAGATATGTGTATATAATATACGTGCATATATGTATTTATGCATTATGCATTTAAAATTCAACAAAGTATGTCTGTAGTCAAGTTCTGGTCTTGGACAAGTCAAACAGTATGTGGTCGACCACCACCGAACCCCACCCCCTCAGCATGTTGTCAACACCTGCTACTGCAAGACCACAATGTATGCTATTAAATTGTAACAAAAACAAAAACAATGTAACAACAACAACAACTATATGCGTTTGTACATATATACGAATTGCCTTTGGAAAAGAAGTAATTTAGAAAATTAAGGATTAGACACATTTTCTCAATTGTGCTTCTCTTGCTGTGTGCGCGCGTGTGTGTGAGTATATATGTTAATTGAGGGTGGCGATAAAATATTTAGTAAGCGTTTGTGTAAAGCTTAATGTTCGTGGAAGTTTGCAGAATTATCGATTTTTGATTTGGAAAATTGTTTGCGCATGCAAATATGCAATTAAAATTATGCAGAGAAAATTGCTAAAAAAAACTGAATCAGAAATAATTTATTAAAATAATAATAAAAAAAAAAACGAAGAAAATTATGTACGAAAAAATAATGTAGTTAACTTAAAGTAAAACTATAAACAAATTTTGAAAATTTATTTTATTAAAAATGTGAAATTAAAAAGATATTTTAAAAATTAAAATATTTTGTTTTCCAAGTAAAAGACAAAACAGATATAGTTTTTATATACAAAAAGATAGATAAAATAAAAACAAATAACTTATTAAAATAAAAATAAAAAAGGAAAAAACAATTAATTTATAAAAAATAAAAATTGTTTTTATAATTAAAAATAGAAAAAAATAATATATATATATATAATTGGCGTTTTGTAACCGCTGAAGCGATTTTCGGCCGAGCTCCTCCTCCAATTTGTGGTTTTGCGTCTTGATGTTTTTCCAACAAATGGAGGGACCTACAGTTTATACTAAGCCGCCTCCGAAGGCTGATGGTTTTTTTTACGAGGAGCTTTGTTTCATGTCCGAAATACACTCGGAGGGATGGACATTCCCTACCGAGGGGCGACCGCAATTAGAAAATTTAATTTAATTTTTTATTTAAATTAACTTTCCATAACTTTTGGATGTTGGTGGCACCGGGATATGAACCCGAGTCTTCCGAATGGCAGGACGCAATGCTAACCACTCGGCTACTGCGGCCGCAAAAAATAATATAAAACAAAATTTTAAAGCTTAATTAATTACAAAATTATAATTATGTTTTTTTCTTTATATTTTACTAAATGACACTCGCAGAAGTGTGGGTAATGGATCCTTTGGTATTTTATTTTGAGACTCCCACCTGGAAATATTATGGCAAATAATTTTAATTCTGCATAATAAATATTATTATAATGTATCTCTCAAATGTAAACTCATTATTCAAACGATCTTTGATTTATTAACAAATATATTCCGAAGGATTAGTCCTTTGCTCTGTATTCGGAAAGTAAATTAAATTAAATATACAAATTTTTATTATATCTTACTAAAGTAGTAATTAACTTAATTAAATATTATATCAAAAAGTATTTATAGAATATGAAATAGAAAATAATAATACTAATATTTCCTCAGCATTTTTATTACCAATTTACATTTAGATAATTTTAAGTAGCATTTCGTGTTCAGCGGCAAAATTATCAAGCTTGCCACAAGTCATAAAGTACTCAATATCTCTATTACTCTATTTGTGCATCTTTCACTTTGACGCTTTAATATTAACATTAAATAAAATTTGCGGTAGGCAATCGCATTTACCCCATTACCCCAATTGAAGTCCTTCTATGCCTGCCCACGCCACATTCGTTTTCTAACACCACACCTAAATGTATGCAACAAATCTTACAAATTTCGCAAAGAATTTCCTGCAACTACTTTGCGAATGCATTATTCACGAGCTCATACATACAAACATATAATACCCATATTATGGCCGTCTAACGATAAATATGTGCGTGTGTGCGCGCCGCTCCTTGGTCGAATGGCCGAACACACCCAAATTGAACCTGATTTGCACATTTGTTTGCCCCTAAAAGCATGCCAGTATGTTTGTTTGTACGTGCAACATGACACAGTCTCATTACGATATCTTTGTGCCTCACCTTACCTCACCGCCACCGTCTGCCAGCTGAGTCGAAACCGACAAATGCAGAATGCAAAAATATTTTGCAAACTTTGCCACCTTCGCACAAAAACTTTCAAATGCTAACTGTACATACATACGTACAAACAGTTATAGCTGTGTTTATATGTGTTTGTATGTGTGTGCAGTAGTGCATTTGTCCATACCATCACCTCGAACGATTACTTGCTTACCAGCTCTAAATATTCTGCACACATTTAAGCACTCCTTTCGTTCCCACTGCCCTTCTACTCACCGTCGCTAGAGCCGTTGGTCGCTTTCCTCTCTATTTCTCTCTCTCTCGCTGCCTTGCTTAATGTTCACATATTTTAGAATTTACATTTTATGCAAACATTATCGAATATTTTGTGCACTTAAACTCACACTCAGGCATTAATTTCATTAATTATCCTGCCAGAGGTGCGGTAGAGAGTGGAAAGTAAGGGCAGAAGGGCAGAGAAGTGAGACAATACGAGTAAACGTATATAGTAAGAATGAGTACACTTTGAATGTGCAAATGCAATTGTCATATGGGAGTATATAAGCTTATATATGGTATATGTATATGCATATATGTATATTTTATGGCACATACAGAAATATATGTAAATATGTACAATTCTAATTTATGTAAAAATACAAACAAAATTCGTAGTAAATGTAACAAACCGAAATGGATTCCTTGCTGCTGCTCCAGCTCCTGTTCTTGACGTGGCTAGCATTTGACCAAGCAGGCTATAACGGTAAGAAAGTATATGCAAAGTCAAGGCAAGCGCAAATAAAGAAGCAGAAAAGTTGTAAGATAAGAAAAGCCAGGACTGAGTACAAGAGAGTCGCATGGGGCGTGGGTGGCAGACGAAATTCTGAAACCAGAGAAAAAGAAATTGGAGAAGAAGAAGTTTTTGGATTTAGCAGTGGAGTTATACGGGAGAGACGATGGTAGAAAAGTGTTGAAAGGTCAATGATCTTAAGTACTAATTTATAATTTTTACATACCAAAATATATACATATATATATGCATATGTATATTTCAGCCATTTTTAAAATATCTCAAACCTTTTGAGGTTCTCAACAGGTGGCAACCTTCTGTTTTATATTACACAAATGTAAGCTTTTCTTAACATTATATGTACCTCTGAGGGCATTGAATAAGCTTTCAACTCATCTCGTTTCCCTTCTACATTTCAGCTTCTCCAAAATGCCACACTGATATGGCTGAGGGCTGCGAGGAAACCGATAGCCAGTCAAGTAACCGCAAAGCCGATAACGCGCCGACCATGCTCGGCACTGTCCTGCCATGCGAAGCCGCCATTACAGCCGCCTCACTGGGTACCAGCACCAACTCGAATGCCGGTGGCGGCATCGTCATTAAACGCGAACCAACCACCAACTCTAGCGCTTTCGGAGATGCCAGCGTACATCATTTGAGCGGCAGCATATCGGCTACCGTCAGTTTGACCACAGCTGGTGTGGGCTCATCACCCAGTCCAGGCGGTACACCACCGCCAACCATAACTGCAACAACCGCACAATACTCACCGAACGGTTGTCGACCGACAACACCTGCGCTACACCAACAACACCAACAACACCACCAGCAACAACGCACAACGCCAACACCCAACACCGGCATACGTGTGGGTGGCGCATTGACCGCAGTCACCGCGGTAGTTGGTTCCTCATCATCATCATCGTCATCATCCTCATCTTCCAATTCATCAATGACTTCTTCGACTTCGTCCTCCTCCTCGACTGCCTCGTCGTCGACGACAGCAGCAGTGGCGCCCAACTCGAACGCTAACAAATCGCCTTGCAGCATAGCCGGCTCGCCGTATTCCACATCCGCGGTGGCGTCTTCAGTACGCGGCGGCATATCGCCAACATCGCCGGCACTATCAGCAGCAGCACCGGGAACACCAAGCGGTGGTTTGGAAGTCAGTAATGGCAGTTGTGGCTCTGCGGCAGCTAATATAAATGGCACTACCGTAGGTAGCGTGTTGAGTGTGGCGCCAACAGCTGGGGTTACGGGTGAAACGACAGATTTGATAGTGAGGAATGCTACTTCACCGAGTGTGGTAGTTCAACAGCAGCGCACTCCCTCGCCAACGGCTGAGCAGTCAACAATGTTGCCACATGTGGCACTCAACATCAAAACGGAATCGGTAAGTGGAAGATTTTTATTACTTCGGCTTAGGTGGGAGCTTGAAGAAGCTTGAGAAGAGTAAGCAGAAAGCTCCTGGAGTATCTTAATTGCATGTTTTAATTTTCTCGGAATTAAAAAAAAACCTATTTCACCTATTTCTCAGTATAAAATTAGTGGTATGCAAAATATTTGTGTTTAAAACTGTCACCACTTTAAAGTCTCCGCCCCACGTCTTCCATACTCACCAACTTTCCTCACATGCGGAGCACTTAATTTAACTGGAATTAACATCTTAAACCAAGCCGCCGCCTACTCATCTTTGGACAGGCACGTTGCTTTGGTGCTCAAAAAAAAAATCTCTTTGCTGAAAACAAACAACGCGCAGCGCACTGAAGTCTCAGTCGCAGTCAGTCTTCTTTATCCCGCCTGCCTATCCGGCTTCACAATTATTTACCTGCTTTCTTTCGCCTTGGCGCTCGTCTGCGACTTTGGCCTGATTTCGCGCGATGCAGTGTCGTGGTATGCGAGCACAAAAAAAAAATTTGAAGAAATAACTGGAGACGGTAGATCCGCGCACAGTTCAGTTCAGCTGAATTTGCAAAAACCAACAACAACATTGAAAGTATGGAGAATTCTTCAACCATATAAAAGTGATCGGTAACGAAATTCTTTCATTCATTTTGTAGCTGCGAAAGGGGAAGGAAGAGTACTCGATAATTAGTCAGAAACGAGTTAGAACGAGTTCCATGCCACAAATTTGTTAATGTGCGCTTTTAAATATATTAGACTTGGCACACTTTCCGCTGCGGTGAAATCTTGTTAATTGCACTGTTAAACATAGTGAGCCAAAGTCAATGTGTCGGTCGGTGGGTCGATCGGTGGGTCGATCGGTGGCGACAAGCGAAGGAAAAACATATGAAAATTTGAACAAGAAATGCTATAGATATTGGAATGCCATTGAAAGTGTGGAACTGTGGAGGATTGTAAAGAGTCTTACTCATTCTGAATTTTATTGTTTTTATCATTATTATTATTATTTAACTAAGAGAGAATTCTGTCCTGTTCGACAACTTATGAGTGTTTTGAAGTGAAGAGCTCTGAAGATCTGTAACTGGAAAAAACGCTAGAGTAGGGCTGCCAAGATATTTGAGCATCATTTCCTGCGTTGGGTAATATTGCACCCATCTTGGAACTTTCATTTTTATTTCGCACAAAGCTTTGTTAATTGATTTTGAGTTCAATATCATGTAGCACAGGGAATGCAATCGATCCTTTCTTGGATTGGAGTGCAACATTTTGTATGATATTTGACGAGATCTCGAGCAGCAAGTGACTAACGCAAATGCCACTATTAATTATCATCTTGGAGTTCCATTTTTTAAAAACCGATCCTTAATAATATCTGTTAGCTTTCCTCATAAATTTTATATTTATATCAGTGCTCGAATCTGCGTGTCAAATTTATATGTAATTTTTTTTTTTTATTTCGAAAATCAGACTTAGGCGCTTATCACTTATGGACATGCGCCACCATATACTTATTTATTTTTTACTTATAGATATTTTTGTAAGTTGCCTTAGTTTCTGCTTCTTCTTTTTCTTGATGAATTTTTTATGTTTTTGTTTGAAATTGTTGATTTGGCCGGCGACCATTGTGTCATGCTCATATGTCACTGTCAAATTCCCAACATGGCTTACTCATTACGCGTTCAATATGTACTCCTGTATATGTATGTATGTGTGTTGTTGTAGTGTGCAGAGTGCGCTGGCACCTTTTCGTCTAAATTATTTTTTAGCTCACATTATGTTTATTGTTTATTTATTTTATTTTAAAATTTTGGGAGTTTTTTTTTCAATTTTTTTACAACGAGTTGCATTTGTACCGTTATAGCTACAATGTTGCCATCGCTGATTTGTGCGAAAGTTTTGTTCGACTTGGCCAAAAAGACCCGCCACCAGCCACCCACTCCACCAAACTGCATACATATAAACATATGTATACATATATATATATATATATATATGGTATATATGCATGTATATAAGTGCAATCGTGCACATTATTATTTGTCTTGCAAAATTTCACACACACACACACGCTCATATACTCGTATATATGTGTATAGGTATATGCATGCGCGCTATTTGACCATTTGGTTTCGAGGACATGCGAATTTTATTTATTGCTGACAGTTACAGTTATTTTCGGTTACTTTTGGCTTCAATGCTTACCAATACTGCTAATACTAAGGCAGCTGTTGTTGTTGGTTTTTTCTTTTTTTGTTTTCTTGGCTTCTGTAGTTTTCTTATGTTCGATGTTTGGGTCTCATTTGCTGTTTGTTTGTTTGTTTTGTTCTCGCTGCTTGCGCTTTTTATTATTTCGCTTAACATTTTTTAATTGTTATTTCGCTTAACGGTCACACGAAATTGGGACACAAATAATTCTTTTATTTTAATTTTCAGTAAATTTTTTCTTGCGAATTTTTTGACTGCTAATTTTGTTTCGTTGGATTAAATATACATTTAAGTTTATTAGGGTGGTTCTTATAGTCGGATGAAAAATTTTAGTGGCACAGTGTTTAAAAAATTTAAAAAGTTTGACTGAAAAATATCTCCGTATTGTAAATACAAACATAATAATAATTTTTTTATATTTAATTTTTTCCACATTTTCGGCTATTCGCATGTCATCAGCACATCTAAAAATTTACACATATATTACATATATATAAAGAGTAGATTTTTAAGTGATTATTTTTAGGCTACCCGATCATACATTTGTACATGGAAATATGGCATGATAAAGCTGTGGCATGAGCATCAATTTTTGCCAATAAAAGAATGGAAATAATGAAATCCTAATGCAAACTGTAGTTTTTTTGGTACTTTTTAAATTTTTGCTACATTTTTATTTTTTATTTTTTATGCAAAATAATTGTGTATTACAAGTATATGCATGTATGCATGTATGTCCCTCAATTGATTTGTCGCTGTGCTCGTTATTTTGACATTTTGTACTCAAAAATCAACGCCCGTTACCCCAACCGGTGGCATACAATTTATTTAATTAATCACTTGTTTTCGAAAAATTACGTTTAATAATCTTGATTTTATATAAATATATAATATATGCATGTGCATACAAATTATCTAAATGCGCGTATGACATTGTTAAGATATTAAAGGCGTTGCATATCGCCTTACAAATATAAAAAAGAACAAAGAAAAAAAAATAAATAAATACTTATGTACATATTGATACATATATATATTTTGCAATACATACCCTGCAATAAAAAGTTACTACAATTGTTGACTACTAAAATTTTGCAAAATGAAATTGCACTAGTCCGAAAAATAGTGGTAGTGGAACCATTTTTTTTTACCTATCCAAATATTTTTTGTTTAATTTTGAAAATCATCCAACAGGAAAAATGAATAGAAATAAAATGCATAGAATTTAATGGGTTAAAGACTTGACATTATCCGCGGATGGGTCAAATAAATCTCAGCCGAGAGGCCCAATTTTCGACCCCTTTTTGCTTTATGCAATAGGGACCGTATGTCAGCATAAATAGACGAAAATTCTCTTCTACGGTGTAAATCGTCTTAGGCTTAACTGCGTAGACAAGCGACTTCAGATAACCTCCCAAACCAGTAGAATTTTATCGCACGATATTGCAGGCCACGCTATAGGCCAATCACGCGAGATGGTACGCTCACCCAAAGTTTCCTTAAATAAATTGATTATTTCGATAATCATTGCACTATTCGCTAATGTTGTTCTGGAGTAGTCTGTACATTATGAAAAAACTTTGTGACCTAACTAGTTCCGAAGAAGTTATGAATCAATTCATTCGACTATAGGGTATGTATGTGCCTGAATATATAAACGTACAATATGCTCACAACTCTTCCAATATGTCATATGTTTCGCGTTGTTTACCTTATTTGTTGTTGGCCTTCGCTTAATTATTTAATTAATCATGCAATTATCTATAATTCTTGTTATGAAGCCATTTAAGTGATGAGGCGATTAAAAATTGGTTGCTCGTATGCGCATTTGTTAATTTTCACAGGCTAGAATAATTTTTGTTAGCAAGAAGAACGACAAGTCATTAGTTGCTAATACATACATATGTATATGTATATAATCTAACACCTTAAAAAATCAATAAGTTGAAAACTTTATTTCAAAGAATCCACGATAGATGTAGACGTTGCGATAAAAATTTATTTATAGGCAAATTGAAAATTTAAGTGCCAAAAAATATCTCTCTTTCAACCTCTGAATATTCCAACTCGCGCTGAAAGTGTTATAAAAAACAATGGGAAAATAGGCAACATAGCAGTATACAACTTACACAACTGCGGAGGAGGATATCAGTCATTAAAGTCTTACTGAAAAGTGTATTACTTAGAAAGATGAAGGAATTTGAAAGATTACTGCACCAAATAAGAAATTGCATACCCTGAAAATTGGCAACTTAGCCGAGCATTTAAAGGGTAGGCCGATTATAAAAAATATAGAAGAAAAGTGGATGACGAAATAAAATTTACATTCTGTTATAAATTTGAGCATAGTTGGTAGCGATTATTATTTATAATAATTTTTTGAGGACAAAGAAAATTGGCAACACTGTAAACCGTACATTGAAAAATACTGCGAGAGAAAATGTAGAGAGAATCAGTTCAAATAGTCATTATAGCTGCAAGAAAAAAATTCGTATTCCTTTGAAATTTGGCAAATGCTGCTCATGATTTTCGGGAAGGTTTTTAGAAAACTTCTGATTTTCAAACCGTTATTAAGGTTGTAGATGCACGTTTTATGCTCTATCAACTATCGATATGCTAAGCAATTTTTCCTGTATTCAAAATATAACAAATTACTGAATCTCTTCTTCAATCGACAAGCTTTCTGCTTGAATTAAGAGTTCAACCAATTAAATCTATATGTGCATGGCCATAGAGGAGTTTATAGTCACATTACCAGCTTTTCAGTTTTATATATTTTTAGAATCTCTCACTAACACGAACGTAAAAGCGCATATATACTCGAACATACATATTTATATATATCTATGAATTTGCTTAAGCGCCTAATTAATTGCTGATAATTGAGCGCTTTGCAATTAAGCGCAAGACAAATTTTTATCGTCGACCCCACCGCCACCTCGCGACATTGTCACTCCACGAAACTCCACCAATACCTGCCGCCTCACGCTCGGCGCACGGCTTTACTTCTAATCGCCTGCAATGTACAATACAACTGCAACAACAACTAAATTCCATTAGCACAAAAATAACAACAACGGATAACTACAGTGCGGTGCCGATGACGATGATGATGATGGTGACGCCGGTGGTTTGGGGTGGTAGTTGGAGTAGTAGTTGTTGTCGATGGTGGCTGTTGACCATAAAAAATTTTGTGTCTACATTTCCGTGCCAATACCTAATTGTTAGTCATACCTTTCGGGGTAAACAATTTAAATATGCGATTCTCTATTTTTGGTCAGCGAATGACAAACATAATAACAAAAAAAAAAAAAAACATAGAAAATAACCAAACATGACTACAAGAAGAACCGACAATAGAAAACCAAATGACAGAAACAGAGGAAAAGAAGAAAAAGGAACTTAAAAACCTAATGGCAAATAGAAAAATACTTTAATAGATAAATTTATGTATGTATATGTGTCGCAAAAATACATTTGCAGCGTAAAAACCAGCAATTATATACAGCAATAACTATTATAAAGAAAAACAACAAATATACAACCAAAGGCTAAATACTTAAAAAATGTGTGTAGAAAAAATAAATAATAAAAAGGAGCTAAAAAGGAATAAAATGAGTGCAGAACAAACTGGATTTACTAAGTGACGCGTTGGCTTGGTAATGGTCAATGTTGACCACGAATGTAGTATTTTCAGCAAGTGGTCAGTAGGAAATTTTTACTAATTTTTACTAGCAATGAAGACATTTCAAAAAAGAAATGGAGAACTCAAAATAAAAACAACAAAGAAAAAAATAACTTAGCAGAAGCTTAAATTAAGTTAAATAAAAAAAACTAAAATATATGAAAAAATAACTTAAATAAAATTAAATTAAATAAAACCAAATAAAATATAAGAAAAAATAACTTAAATAAAATAAATTAAAATAAAATAAATAAAAAAAATGAAATTAAATTCAAGTGCATCATTAAAATAAACTGAAACACAATAAAATAAAATAAAAAATGTTAATTTTTGCAATTTTGGCCTATCACATTCTTACCTGCCATCGTCTTTTTCTCCAAGTTGGCGCAACCAAATATATCGAGCGCTACGTTCGCTCATTTCATTGCAGTTCGCTCATTTCGTTGGTCGTGTGTTTGTCAGCCACTCAGTCATTTGGCTCGACGTAGCGTGGCGCATTCGACGGTGAGGCAGCCAATCAATGTTTACACAGCTTTAAATAATAAAAAAAAAGGTAAAACGAAGAAAATACCAAGAACTACAGAGCCTTGAAAAGTCCAGAGACCAAATGCGGAAGGTGGCGTGAGAAGTGGGTTCGTCAAGAAAAAAATAGTAAACACAGCCGGAGTGTAGTTGAGTTCAGCCGAGTCGCCAAGGGGGAGCACATTAATGGTCACTAGCCGGCGATGATGAATAGCATAAAAATTTCTGGGATTTAATTCCTTTCCACAAACACGACGACGACGCCAAAACAGGATTTGTGGCCTGTTTAATTGAGCAAACCCCCTGTCCCGCTTCAATTCTGGTAACCCTGTGCTGCTTCGTGTGATTTTCGTTTTGAACGCAAATTATAAATAAAGTTTTTCTCGCTTTTTATTATTATTATTTTTTTTTTTAATGTCATTATATTGTATATTGTTGTAGTTGTTTTTTTAATGTGTTGGCCCGTTTTATGTTGCCTGTACTCATTTGTAATTAGTAGTAAAGTGGCATGTTCAGCTCAGCAGCCAGCAGCTGCTTGCCGCTTTTTGTGGCATGAGGGAAATGAGTTTGCGATTTTCGTTTGTTGTTGTTGTTATACATTTGGTTACATTATGAAGTGTACCAGCAATTATATGCAATTGCCTCTTAGTTATTGCTGGGGTATTAATTGTTGTTGGTGTTGTGGTTGTTGTTGGTTCGTTGTTTTGGTGGCAGATCATTTGGCTTAATGCGTTTTGTTGCGGCTAAAGCTGCAGCTGGATTTTCTAGTTTGCGACTTTTGGTCGATTGTCATTATTAAATGCAAGCGCTGCAGTTGTTGTCGTCGTCGTCGTCGTCTTCGTTGTTGTTGTTGCTTTTGTTGTTGTCGGTAATTTTGTTGCATTGTCGTTGTTGCTGTTTTTACTATTATTATTGGTTTTTGCTGTTAGTGATCATGCGTTCATGTGGCGTTCATTACTCATTACTCAACTTGCAACTAACAACAGCAGCAGCAGCAACGGCAGCAACAACAACGGTGGCAGCAGCTTAGTGGTTGCCAGCGACACACATTTCGCCTTATAATTTGCAAGTTGAGATGCATTTTTGTTGTTATTGCCTATAATTCTTTGTTGGCTTTGATGATGAAAATAAATTTGCGATTTTTCACTCTCTCTCTCTCTCTCTGTCCCTCTCTTTCCTCTGTAATGATAAGTTGTTGCTGTTGTGGTTATTATTATCTGACACAACTCCAATTTATTTCTGTTGATTATCGAAAGTGGCTCAAAGGTATGAAGGAAATTTATGTGCGTATAACGGTTGTTGGGGCCTTGGACACTTACGCTCAAGCTCCTCAAAAGATTTACTGTAAGTTATTGGCTTTTAAAGAGCTTGGAAGTGTGATTTTCCGCTCGACTATGATGGAGTTGACGAAGCAGATAGATAGATAATATAGGGGTTTTCAGTTGCTCGATCAAAACTCACTCTTCGCAAGTCCATACTCGAGACAATTGGGGTTAGTAGTTTTCCAACACAACTCCACCCACAAAACTTGACTCCTGCTTGGTTCTTTTGACTTCCAGTATTTCCATCGAATACGACGAAGGTTTTGGGCCGAAAGAATGGACAAGTCTCCCTTTTTAAGTGCTCTGACATCACCTGATACCTTTCCATAGGAGAGTATAGAGGCTCTTCCGTTTTCACCGTTCCTCGAATTCATAAATACAGCAACAACCACCGGTCGTCAATAAAAACGAACAAGCGCAAACGTCCGCCGAACCATCAAAATTTGTCTCGATATCTATTTTCTGACAAATCCGCAGAGCCCCGCAGATACTACTGTATATATTGTATGTGCGTATGTATGTATGAACGGCTTATATAATTGTGATAGAAATAAAAATTAGTGAAGGCCTGTCAAGTCAATCAATTAAATTTAAAAACCCTGCTCGTAATTCGCCAAATGCAATACCAACCACAGACACGTCGTAAATAACGCGGGTGTTTTACTCCTAGACTTCGTCATCAGCCGTACAGTTGGTGGTTGCCCAAAAGCGCTAACTGAACTGAAAGCACGAACTCGAGCTTACTGTACCTGCCTGCAGCAGCGATGCAATGCTCTATCAGCAGTCAGTCAGTTCGTCAGTCAATGAATCAGATAGTCTGTCGTTCAGACGAGTCGTCAATCATGCAGTCGGCTGGGCAGTTCGTCAGTTTGATTAGTCAAGGCGCTGTGTTGCGCATGCGTCCAGCGAGCCTCCGTCCAGGTGCGGTATAGTAGAGGTGGCCCTCTCCTTACTGTGGGCAATTTGTTGTTGTAACACATTAAATACGTTTGCATTGTCTTAAAATGCTGGCAATGCACGTCGCCGGTGTGTACGCTAAATGGCAAAGAAGTCCAAGCGCCCAAAGCGAACCTCACAGTGTACGGTACGAGCGGGTGGAACGTAGGGAGAAATTAAACTTTAGTCGCAGATACTCGCTGCCCATTAAAAGCCTTGAGCAAATGTTGTCGCTATTTTATTCTTCTTGTTTCTGCCTTTTTATGAATTCACATGGGTAAGACGCTTGTTGTTATTGTTATTTGTACGTGAGTGCGAAGCGGATTTGTTCGAGTATTGTGCGGGTGTTGTAGCGCCCCGCGCTTGATGGACAGAGCCAGTTGGTTGATTGGCTGGTCGTTTGGTCCGTCTGTGCGCTTTGTTCTCTGTTCGAAGGGCCTGATGTTGGCAATAAAAATATACCTCATTGTATGTCCGTCTGGGTTTGTTGCGCTACGATAACCGGTTGTTCACTTAAGCGCTTTCTTATTGTTGTTGTCTGTTTATTTCTTATATTTTGCTTATTTTTATACCTCCTTCTAGTCCTGCATCGTGTGTGCGCGTCTTAAATGAGCCACATATGTCAATTTGTGAAAATTTAACATTTGCATTTGCGTGCATGCGTGCGTGCGTGCGTGCGTGAGTGAGCGTGTCTAGAATTGCTATTATTTGGCTCTTTGGAGGAATTTCATTTTTATGTGCTTAGAAATTAATTGGATTTTTTAATGTATTTTTATATGTTTGCAAGTCGTGTAATTAAGTTTCAAAACACTTAGCAGCTGTCAGTCGCTGGACGATTGAGTTATTGACAAATTAGATACTCGCACATATTGGGGCTGTTGTGGTCTAAGCGGATAAGAGGTTTACATATTTTCGATGGTTAAACATTTTCAAACAGCTGACATCAATCTTAAAACAAACTTTTTTTTTTAAGAAAATAATTTTTTTCACGCTTGGTTGTGAGCTTAGTGTGATAGCAATGATTTTCGAAACTGACTTTACAAAAACAATTAATTCGAAATGCTTGCAACTGTAAGCTTTCTTAAATCTGTTCTGTGTAAGCCCTGCATTATTGAAAACTCATAAATTGAGCTTTTAAAACTCTTTAAATAAAATACACTTTAATAAAAAGCTTTTAAATGCTCAGTCTCTTATTTATATGCTATAGCATTTTAGATTGTCTCAAGTCTACTCTCGATTTCTTAATTTAAAGCATAAAAATTACTTTCCTTAGTATTGAATGAGCTTTTACGCCTTTAAGTTTAGTTAGCTTTCTTATGGCAACAAAGAGCTTTTAAAAGCTCGAATGAGCTTTATTTAAAAAAACTTTTCCTGTATTTGATTTTATCATGCCAAGCAAGCACTTATTGAAAAAATATGTCATAAATTAATTTTAATATTTTTTACTACTACAACAACAACAACCAATAAATAAAAATGGTATGAAAAAGCTCATAATGTATTGCTTCACATTCAATTGATTTTCTTGGTTGCAATTAAGGCCAAAACAAGTTTGGATTACACTCTATACGTACATATACATACATACACATATTTACAGAGACAAAAGTGCATATACAGACACACATACTCACATATTATTTTTATATATCAAAGCTTAAGATTTCGCATGATTTATGCACACTTTTTAATTTTTACACTCAAAATTATGTATATGACAAGGGGGGTATAACTTTTTGCATGTTGTTGATGTTGTTGCCTTTGGTATTGCAATTAAATGCTTTATTTTTAAATACATGCAATCAAAATATACCAACTAGATCTGCCGACTTGACACATTTCAACTGCAGCATTATTACATACTAAAGTCAACAGGGTTGCCATGTTTTTTAACCGCCATATAAGTATAATAATATCTACTCTCTGGCTGTTCTTCCGGCTTCTGCTACTCAGATGTCTCTCTCAGTATTTTTTTGTTTTATTCTAAATGAGATCAACTCGACAGTGAAGTTTTCTTCATAAACTCATTTCTTCTTCTTGGCAACTCTATTCTAATTCATATGTCGACTCCTCGCTTCTACGACTAATGAATAATACAATGCAAGCGCGCACTTTCAAGCGCCCCTCTTACGCTCCGCCTCACACCGGCGCTCCACATATTTGACTGTCAAAGTAATTGACCCCCCACAAGCAGCACAAGTAGTGAGTGAGTGCCGGGAGCACGAGTACATTAGCGCAAAGCGAAACGAAATCCGTCAATGAGAAATCGAGCAAATAAACAGCAAAGAAATTAGAAGCAGTAAATGCATGGTAGAATGAAAAAGCTAGAGAAATAAAGAGGTAGGAACCAACGTGTGGTAGAAGAAGGGTAACGTAACAAAAAAATGCTAAGCGCATTTAAGTCAGCGCATTAAATTGGCTGTCATGCAATACAAGCTGCAACAAACATGCAGGCGTCCGTTCAGTGCGAGCTGTGAGAGAGGAGACAGCAGGAAGGTGACTGGCGAATGGCGAATGGCGAACCAACGAATTGCAGATCTCAACGGTGAAGTTTACTAAAACGATGTTGGTTTGTTGGGTTTCGGCTTAGAATGTGCAAATGATGTTTCCGCATACAAACATACACCAACGGCAATCTCTGCTGCCGTCTAACCTCTCTCTGCCGCTGCGCTGCTTTTAGATCGTCATAAGAATATCTCTCGCTTGGTCGTCGTCGGTTGCTTCATTTAGCTAACGTTAATAATTAGTTAGCCACGAGTGGTGTTAAGGCAACAACGACAACAAGACACGTTTAATATCAGTAATAGCAATTACAACAACAACATGTACATATGATAAAATTGCAACAACAATGGCAAATAATATAGAACAAGAGCCGAAGCTTGTAAATATCGGAGAGAATTTTGTCAAAAAAAAAGAAAAAGAAAGAGTAAGAATTACAAAAATGTAAAAAGCTACAACAACAGCATTGCCAACAGCTATTTGAAATTAAATGTGTTTTCTGTGTTGTTTGCAATGTTTTTAATGCGATATCTGCGCGCATGCTTGCCACAGACCACAGACACATTCCAACTTACCTACTAGCATGTGTGGAGTAGCAATGTTGTTGTTATTATTATTTTCATTTGGCAATGCTACTTAAGTTAAGCTGGCCACACCAACATTTGCTCGCTCAATAACTTCATAATTCGTGTGGTACATGTGTGCTTATGACTATGTCATTATTGTTGTTGTTGTTGTTCCTTTTTCATTCCTTTTTCCATATTTTGCTCTATCGCGAAATTGCGATTTTAATATTGTAACCCAAAAATAGCATTTCAACTCATTAATTTAACGCGTGATTATGGACTGTGGTGTAGCGATGTCCACATATACCTACATGCCGTGCCACAAAATGGGGCGAATGCAAAATATAAAAAAATGGCAAAATCAATAATTAAGTAGGTTCTAGCAACCAAAATATATTTCAATAAAAAACAAAGTATGTGCGTCGCACAAAAAGTGCAAATAAATAAAGAAAAAACAAAAACAACAATAATGCGCCAATCCAGTAAAAGAGATTTATAGTCGGTCACACTATCATGTTAATTTCCTTATAATAGTAGTTTCATTATTTTAAGATTAATATTTTGGAATATAAATTTCGAATTTATTGATTCGAAATGATTGATTTTTAATGAATGAAATTTCGCCTTTAAATATTTGGATTAAAATTTTTGGCAATACCATACCACTGTATCCCATTGCCGCATGCGCACTATCTAAACGCAAAATAAGCGCATTTATTCGTTTGCAATTTCGCGATTTTGCCGTGTTGATAATTTCACATTTGTTTTATGTTGCTCGTTTTGTTTGTTCAATTGCTCGTTTGACTCCTTCAACGGTGCGGACAATAAGCTACAACACAAAAAAAAAACAACAACTCATTTGCCATTTGCCATCCTGCCTAGCCGACTTGCTGCCTTGTTCCTTGTTGCATTGCTTAGCGAAATTCGCCAGCCATAATATGCTTATTAATAACGCATATGCTTACTTTTATGTTGTTGTTGTTGTTGTTGTTGTTGTTGTTGTTGTTGTTGTAGTTGCTATCCTTTTGCTCACTTTAGTTGTTGTTCTGTTGTGGCCTGCGGCCTGTGGTATGAGCATATTCTACGTTTGTAGTTGTTGTTGGCATAAAATGCATTACATTCTGGCCGTTGGCGTTAATTCGCTTTTATGCTGATTTTCCAGCGCCAATCTACCCACACATATATACACACACACACGCACACCTTAACTCACATGAAATGCAACGTGTAAGCACATTAATATGCCTATCTTCATATTTATACGTTTGTTTGTATGTTTCACAAAAAATTTCATGTTCCCTTTTTCTGTACTCTTTCGTCTTTGCCCATTATCATAATAGTAATAAGAATAATATTATTGGATTTTTAATTCCTTTAGCTATTATACAAATATACAAGCATACTTATATATTATATATACATATGTACGTGTATGTATGTAAAAGTAAATTTATTTTGTTGTTTTGTTCTGCCAGCAATAAAATGCTGTCTTATTCTGCTTCTTCTTCACTATCGTTCTTTTAAGTGGGTGTGCCGTGTTGTTTGTTATTATCTCCTTTTTTATTGTAATTATATTCGCTGTATTTTTTGTTGTGTGTTGTTGTTGCTGCCGCTACGCCTGCATCGATTAGCTGCAACATTCCAAAAGATAAGCCCATGAAGAGTGCAAAGGAAGAGCGTATAAAAATTGCAAATCGTGAATAGCACGCGATGGCAGATTCAATGGCTAAGATTAGGAGAGTACGAGTGAAGATATGTTTGTGTATATGTAAAAATATAGAAAGCACAAAGCACAAGCAGAAATCTCTGCAAGATGAAAAGAATTGACGTAGAAGATTTGAACTTAGTTTTATTTGTTTTTATTTGATTTTAATTAATATAATTTGTTTACTTTATTTTACGTTAATTTATTTTAATTTTATTTTAATTCAATTTTATTTCATTTTGTTTTATTTTAATTTAAGTTTATTTTAATTTTATTTTATTTAATATAATACATTTTTTTTTTAACAGAATTTAATTTTGTTCTATTTTATTTTGTTTTAAATTAATTTAATGTCATTTTATTTTAATTTACTTTAATTAAATTTTTTAGTTCATGTTGTTTGATTTTATATATCTTTATTTATTTTATGCAACCAATGGCATTACCGATAATTAAATTAATTGTTGTTTTTAAAAAGATCTCGTATAACGTGGGACAAATCTTGAATGACTTTTCAATTGCCTTAAGTCGATAAAATTTGTGTCTCTCCAAATTGATCATTGAGATGTGCAGCAGGAATTGCCTGTGCAAAGCTAAAAGGTTCTAAGAGCCTCTAAAGACCGTTATTTGCCTACTAGAGCTTTCAGAAGGCTCTTAAGCTTTGATATCGGCGCTTATACCAGTCTTCTCCTACTAATGTAAGGGTTAACCCTCTGAATCGCAACGATCAAGCATTTAATGGAGTTATATATTTATTCTAAATTACAACAATTAGTTGCAACAAAGCAACAACTGAACACACAAATACGTTCACATAGACATGCAAGCACATTGTGCTTGCCACATGAGGCACAACTTAAGTACGTGCTATATTCAGCACAGCCACAAAACACTAATGACTCGCGCCGTGGCAAGGACGTTGTTGATGAGGCAAATAAGCATATGCAACATAACCGCATTCACACATACACATGTATGTTTAGTACACGTATGTGACACATACATACGGGTAAACACTTAAGTAGATACAAATAAGTAGCTGCCAGCCAAAGCGTAAAGGATAACTATAGCAACAACAACAACAGCGACAGCGACAGCAGCAGCGAAAAGGAGTATGCGGCATTGGCCAGCGACATGCCACTAAATCATCAGCCATCGGGGTATCCCAGTGCGCGGTGCGCGTACGTGGTCTCAAAATGTTAAACAACACTAACATACCGAAATCACACACACAAACATAGAAGTATGTATGTTTGTAAATACCTACATGGTAATATATCACACATGCTCCGTTGTCTCCGCTGCATGCCATGCTTTGTTGCTCCTGCTGCTCTTTGTTTGTGTGTGTGTGTCTTTTGTGGCATGCAACATTGGCTAGAGGCATTCATTGTGGCGTCGCATCCGCAAAACTTGCCACGTATTTTGTCAACAGTGGTAAGAGAGCAATATGTTTCTAGCAATAGCAAGAAAAACACAACAACAACAACAGCAACATCAACAAATGTTTGCCGCGAGGCGAAAACCAAATGCCACAAACTCCATGCCACACAGACGAGCTCATATTGTGTGGCATAAATGCTTTTCATATACACGTATGTATAGCTTCATTGCAGATACACCGAGTCAAGTGTGCATGTACGTGTATATGGTATGTGCATGTGTTTGTGTTGTTGTCCTGATGTTTGCGCTTCGCCAACAAGTTGATATTGTCGACGATAATTTTTCGCCATTTTTGATGTTTGGCGCGTGCGACAATTTTGTAATGGCCAACACTAGCGAACTAACAACAACAACAACAGCTACAGTAAAACAACAACAACTACAAAACAACAACGATAGCAACAAAATAATGCAGCAGCAATTATAAGCCAACAATAAAAGTCAGTTGTTGGGGTCAGCAACTAAGCGTTACAAAATGTGTCTCTCTTTTATTTTACCAAAGTGTTGTTACGTATATGTGGCTAGGTGTGGATATGTGTGCGTGCGTGTGTGTATGTGTCCCTCTTTACTGCCACAATTATTGCTCACAACTTAACCCGTTTGTCGTAATTAATTTACTATTGTTCCAGTTTTAATTAGTCAAACGACACACATAGTGCACAACAGCAGCAACAAAGGCAACAGCAACAGCGGAAGCATGCAACAAAAATGCTGAAAAATCGCATAGTGTCGCAGTAAAAGCTTAGTTACGCCGCACGGAGTTGACTGTGGAAGGATATACTGCCGAACCGGAAGTCTCTGTTAATAGTTACCAACACCATTCTCAACGTCATTCCGCTCATCGTTCTCCTCACCAACACTTTCGTTGTATCGTCATTGTGGCAATCATCAACGACGTGCTGCTTTATTTTTTTATGTTTTTCTGAAATTTTGACACTCTTGTTGTTGCTCCTGCTGGAGTTTGTTCTCGTCAGTTCTCTTTTAATGCTCACTTTGATTATTAAATGTAGTTGTTGTTTACAAACTACCTTTATGTTTATGGTTTATGCTTTCCAAAGTGTTTCCGGTGTGTTTTTTTTTTGTAATTTTACGTTTTTTAAATAATTTAGTCAATTAGCGGATGACAGTGAGTTGCATAAAATTTTTGTGTTCATTTACGGACAAGCAGTTATGCTATTTTAGAAACACATACACACATAGACATGTTAAATACGTCAGGCCAAAAAAAAAATCAGAATCCCTTGCATTAAAGCAGATTAAATAACCAATTTTGGAATCAGGACTCAGTAGGTGTTGGACGTTGATATTGCTGTCTCGCTCTAGCTTCCTTAGATTATTCATTTTTCTTTTTATTGTTCTAGAGTCATAAAGGACTCCAGTATGCCTGAGTGCTGGGTAAGCTTCCAGTAGGTGTCTAAAGGTATGATCCCTTGGAAAGCATTCGAGCGAATATTGCTAATACAGCATAACTGATTCCACTGATAATGATGATACCAAGAGGATTCCTATTAACATCTTAAGAGCTGTTTGTGCCGGCTGGGTAGCTTTGTCTCGTTAGTTCGCGGTGACCAAAATGTCTGTAAATGCGTGCAAAAGATCCGTGGTATAATAATTTACTTTCTAACAAAGGTTATCATTATCTTGGTCAGTCTTCAAGATTACAAAACACCCTTTGGTGGTGGAGGGGGCTTCCATAAATATAAATCAAACAATAGCGGGAAGAGAACAGCGGAACCTCGAAATTCAACTGTCGACTATATGCATCACCGGCGTTAATGAGTATCCCTCAACTTTCGATAGTAGCACTGCAGTATTAATTGTCTCTAAACAAGACACTTCGTGTACCGGCTCTATTTTGATTGAAACCACGGATTATCTAAATGTTTATGGCATTAAATGCGACGATGATCTTTTACTCCTTACGGAAGCCATTTTGTTAACCTTTTGAGCTCAGCTGATGTATGCCGAATGGGGGCAGTAATGCTCCAACTACTATCGAAATGTGATATTTCGGTCAACACGATTCTCTCTTGTTGAATAGTTTCAAATAAGCGAGACCACTTTACTATTATTCCATATTTAGGGCAATGCTAGAGTGGTTAAAGACAGTTTGAGCACTTCGGTAGGGAATTCTACTCCCCTGGACAGAGATATGTTGGTATACCAATAAAATCCAATTGATTTGGAGGCTTTTGTCTTCCAGATAACACGGCTGAGCCTCCTCCCTCAAAAACAAGACAATTCCGAAGTATTCAAGACTTTTTATTTCTGTTTCTTTTTGGTATGAATCAAACAAATATCTGTCGTGCAAATCCTAATTATAAGGAATTTAATGAGTATCTGGAAATAAAACTTAGTGGCGCCTACGACTGTCTGCAGCGCTTAGTCTCTGCCACAAGCATTGGAGGTCAGTTTCGAATTTTATTACAAACTACCCAAAGAGTAGTGCGCTCCATACCCAAACCAAGAGCATTTTCAATGTGCTCGCTCACTCACTCATTCGCCCGCTCGCTCGGTAATGCAATAAGTGGGCTGTGGACTGAACTTAGCTCGCCACAACTCAACGCAGCTTGTCTCGGCTCGGCTCTACTGGCCGCTCATGTAATTATTAACGTAATTAACTACTCTTTTTCCTCTAATATATTTAAGTTATTATAAAAGTAGTTAAAAAATTATATATAGTGTGTGTGTGAAGAGGCGGGTTTTTCTATATTGCTACATGTTGTTGGTGTTGTTGTTGTTTTTGTTGTTGTTGCATTGCGCCACAAACGCTACTTATTTGCGAAACTAAATACATTTTTAATTATGATTTAGACCGAGGCCGGGTGTTTGTGCCTGTATGTGTATGTGCATATGTATATGTGTGTTTGTGAGAACTAATATATAATTATGTCAAATGTCGACCAAGAGGAGGAGGTGTGCGGCTATGACGAAGTGAAATAGGGGCGGCAACAAACACACACATATACTCGCACATTCGCTCACAGAAATTCACAAACGTTGTAAATAAATAGCAAATTAACTGGTTGCTGTTGTTATTGCTGTTTTGTTTTGACGTTTTCCAGTGACGCCAGCAAAGCAAAGTAAAGCAAAAAAATATAAATAAAAATAACAAAAACAAAGACGTGAAAAGAGGCCAACTCTCGGGGTCCACACTATCACCGGCCAGGGGGCAGGCGTATTTAAATTAATAATTACGGTGACTCAACTAATAAAGCAACAGCAACAACATCAAAAACACTACTTACATTCACAAGCGCACTAACGTACATATATACGTGTATATATTGTACTTGTATACATACCATACCATACATACATATATGTATACCTCTCTCTGTGTGTGTTTATATAAATTTATTTTATGCCGAGTTTCGCAAAAAGCATTACGTGGCCACTCGTCGTGGAGCTTGTCTTGTTGAAAGTCTTAACTTTTGCTGCGAAGGATATTGCCATTGCACTCTTGTAGTTGTAGCCTCCTCTCTGTCCTCATGACTGCTGTGGGGTGCCTGCGTTGTGAACGAGAGAAAATAATTAATGCATTTAATGTGTAATTATTTCAATTAAATATTGTTGTTGTTATATGTACCATATATCGTTATACCAACAACAGCTCGCCGAGTCACCAGCAGCAGCGTCAGCGTTTGGCTCTTTCAAATGGCGAAATAGTTATCGCAGCCAATATGCGTCGGGTCTGCTGTTGCGCCGAGAGTTAGGTGGGTGAAAGCGTTCAAATTATGGTGTAGCTGGCGGTAGAAGCTGAAGAAAGTTTATTAGACATTATTATTAATGTATTGGTGTGCTCAATTGAGTGGGCACTTGTGTGTATGTGTGAAGTTTTTAATTTTATAGGCTGTGACATTTCGCTCTGCCATGAATTTGCAAAACAAATAAATATATGACAAATTTTCCACTTTGAAATTAAGTGAATAAATGGAATAAATATATGGATATATGTGTATATTGGTGTTGCTACCGGTGAGCCATGAGTTAGAATCCTGGCACCCAAAATAAAAGAAATTCATTGGGATCACCACTCGACCATCTCAGTGTAGTTTTATATGAGGAGCTCGGTCGAAAATCACTTCAGCAGTTATACACATGAATATGAATTTCCTGTGCCCACTGATGGTGCTAAATACAACAAAAATACTTGCCACGTTTTCAGAAATATGATACTCAAAATTTATTTACGGTCTGTTTGTAGCAGAGTTAGAGTCAGTTGGCGCCAAAAAGTTGTTCGTTTCTGTCTCAGCGCAATGTTGTCAATTTTCCTCGTGATCTAATACAATGATTTGATTTACTGCTGTTTTTCAACATATGAAGAGACCCACATTTTATTCTAATGCTTCTACGAACGACCAATGGTTTTATGAGGAGATTTTATTCAAGTTGGGAATATCCTCGGAGGGGTCTACATTCCTTAGCGAGAGGCAGATTGAGATTAAATCAGAATTAAATTGAAAATGGGGCTTACATTCTTAACAAATGAAGAAATGTATATGGAAAAAGTTTATATTCTCTTTTTTAGGGGGTTATACTATTTCTTTTTGAAACGTATTAAATGTTTCATACTCGTTATCTAATCGTCGTTATTTATCGTACATTTCTAGAGTATAAATGAAAAAACATTTTATGCCTAAACTCCCTCGAAAAGGGCAAATTCTCAGCAATTATTTTGTACTAAAATCCATTCAGTATATTTTCGCTTAATTAGCAAATTTTTTAAATTACTAGTAATAAAAAAGGATGACTACTTTCTACAAATAAGCATGTGTATTTATGTACTCGTATACATACATACATACATGGATATAAGGAAAGCAGTAAAGTTGAACATATTTGTAGCGTCATAAAGTGCGAATAGTTGTAGCAAATTGCCACAAATATTGTAACATGAAAATGTGACGGACGACATACATACATACATACAAACATAGTGTACATATTTTGCTGAAAATATACTGTCTTGCAGTCCGAGCGCGGTGTTTTTTCGCTTTTTGTCCAAATGGTGAGCACATAATTGCGTGCAGCTAATAATTGAATGTAAGTAGTTTGAAATTAAATAGGCAACAGCAACAATAACAAATGGAGAGCAAAAAAAAATAACAATAAAAGACTAAATGTATGATTTGAAAATATAATAATTAATTTCACTTTGGCGCAGGCGATGCAGAGGCACACAAACAAACAAACACACTCCTACATACATACGTATAAATATATATAAACATGTAAGCACTATATGTATGTGTGTATTAAATGAAGTATTTTAATTACAAAAGCAGTAACAACAAATTGTAATTGCTTAGATTGTTGTATCAGTTTTATATTTTATTTATTTTGTGTTGTTGTTGTTGTTGTTGCTATTGCCTCACTCCTTGTTTCCTTAAGCGATTATTTATTAATTAAGTAATAAATGTAGGTTTATTGCAAACGTTATTGATTGTCCGGCACAACTAATTGAAAAGAAGGAAAAAAAACATTGCCACATCGCAATGCCTAAGCGTATGTATACATGTATGTGTAAATAAGTAGCTAATAGTGGACTGACAGTTCGTCATTATTCAATTGAACATTTGAGTTATTAGACGGCGTCTCCAGCACCAGTTTGCGCAAACTTTAGTCTGTAATAACAACAGCAATAGCAATGCATAAAAGTAATTAATCTGTAATTATGTGTGCGAGTTTATAAGTATGTGTATGTGTATGTATGTAGGTATGTACGTAATTAAACACATGTAAGTTTAGTAATAAATTTTACACTTTTGCTACTTTGATGAATATGCAATAATTGCAAATGAATTAAAACATTAAAATAATTATGTCTGTGTAAGCAGGCAATTTGCCACAAACATGCATACATTTATACATACATTTCTTAAACCGTACCCTGGTTAATTTCAGTATGTATATATGTATGCAAGGAATTGCATTTTATATACATGAATGTATGTGTGTGTATGTATGTAGGGCGTCTACGTGTATAGTTTTTTGTATGATGAATGTGCGTGTTTAACAGCTATTGCTGCTTGCCACAAATTGTTGTACACACATTATTGACGCATACATATACATAATAGCTTGCAACATTCATTTGCACATTACATACGAAGTGCAGACATCATTACCACGCTCTTAGCATTCCAAGTCAAAAACATATGTATGTATTAGGGTGCCCCGAAATAATGTAAAATTTATTAATTAAAAATAAATTGATATTTCATAACAAAGAAATTTCAGAACAATATTTATTAGACCGACATTTATTAATACGCTATTAATGAATAATGTACTCGTATGTTGAAAATATTTGAAAAAAAAAAAATGTTTTATGAAACACGTTAAAAAAATAAATAAAAATTTAATTAAGAAACCAAAGTGACATGAATTATTTTTTGGAATCAAAAAGATTATGAAATATGTATGTATTTTAAATTTTTCTATGAAAAACAGTCCTAAAATCTGTTTTAGTATCGAAAACCAAACAAATTATGATCGAATTTCTCTCCCTCATATTCAAAATTATACTTAAATATATTTATTACATAAAAAAATATTGTTTATTATATAAAAATTCAGTATTTCTATCAAAATCGCGCCTAAATCGAAATGTACAAAATGTTTAAATCGCAATACTTAGTGATCACCCTAATATTTACAGGTATACAGGTATATATGTACTTAAATAGCTTATCATTTGCGGGCGTTTGTAATTGCGACTAACATTAGCATTAATTTTCGCTTAATTCAGTGAATTATAAATGCCAATTAGTCGTCTGTCTTAACTACATTGTGGCAGAAGCAACAACAAAAACAGCAATAGCAAAAGCAACAATTTAAGTAAAGAAAAAAATATACCAATAATAATTAGAGCGACTATGAAAGGGAAAAATTCATAAATATATTTATATAAAAAAGATTGACGTGTCCGTGTTGCCAGATTTTTAAATATGTAATTTTTTTCCAAAAATGTATTAAATTTTAATTTGAGGCCCTATTAAGTAAAATAAATGTGACTTTTGACAGAAATAAATATCGTTTCTTTTATTTGCATAATTTTGTGCTACAATTCTGGCAAATCTGGCAGCTCTGTTAGCGTTTGTGTCTTGCCAGTTGAGAAATGTTGTTTACTTTCGTCCATTGAGCTTATTATAAATTCACTTTGCCGTTTTACCTCCTTCATTGCCATCATTTCACTTCAGCTGTTATGTAATGCTTAATTATGTGTGATAATGTAACGTGAAAATGATGTGAGTGCGCGTTTATGCAGCTAATTAAAGTTGTGCAAATGCATTTAATTATTTCAATTGTAATTGGCGCATTATTTTTTCCTCCGCCAACTCAGTTTCTTTATTTTTTTTTCTTTTTTTTTTTGTTGCCAGATATCAGTGAATGCTGTTTAAGTGCACTAATACACGCATAAAGGCACTAATTCACTATAATGGGTGTTAATGCACTAGGGGCACTCACACACTGATCGACACATACACGTATGCACCGTTACGTAAACGCCTTTAGCTTGCGTAAATGTAATTATTATCTTATTTTACATTTTCTTTGCTCCGAACTCGTAACTCGAATTTTAGTGCAACACTTTGTGGTGTTTAATTGATGCAAGAATGCGACAAAACAGAATTATTGACTCGAATATGGAATGTGATTTTAGAATGTCTGTATGTCTCTATGGAACAGACATAAATTAATTGCCACGAAATATTTGAAATTTTTATTATCTGTGTAGGTAGCTAGGAATTGTAGACAGCGCAAGTAATTGCGTACAAGTGAGGTTCGAATTATTGTAATCAATAACTAACTGTAGCTTGTGGAATATTTTTATGCAAAAATTGCTATCTACCGCCAGGGTGCGCTGCTCTCAAAGAAAAGTGGCAACTTTGTTGGAATCTCTTAGACAAGTCGAGCTGCTGAAGATTATCATCGTCAAAGGATGAACATCGGCAAATAACTTTAAAAAATTAGTAACGCATAATTGGGGGTTTGGATTTCCCAAGAGACTTTTGATTCTGATTAAAATAAAACAAAAATAAATTTAATTCTTCATTTGCACTTCTGAAACAAATTTGCCAACGTTATCTTCAAGCTTAACATTTCATATCTAAAGGTAAAACTTGTTAGGAGAAAGTTGTATTAAAAATGTGCAACATTCATTACCTTAACCGCTGATATTCTAAGTTGGACGGCCTACAAACCGCTGCCACTAAAACTCATTCAGCCTCACAGGAGCTATTTAAAATTATTGTAAATTACTTGCCACCAACTCAACTTGCCAGCTCAACTAACTGCCCACTTGCACTCAAGGCGAGTTGCCACCGCTTTCTTTCGTCGCTGCAACACTTAGCTTGTCCGCAGTCCAACTCATCCTAACACTTTTCACCATCCACAACCACTTCCACCGGACTTAATTCGAAAATGTCGTGCAAATCGTAATAATAAATTTCATTTTCTAACATTTAATTTAATTTTATTTTACTCCAGACTTTCAGCTTGCATTACAATAAATTAAAGTGTACTATAAATTGGGTGATGGAAGTTATTTGTGGCATAAATTAAAAATTCATTACGAAAGCAAAGTTGCATGCAGATACTGGTGCGACTTGTAAGATGAGCTTTTGAAGCAATGCAAATTTCTTGCTTATTTTTGCACAGTAGAGTTTCTTTATAATATCAAACTCTGCCTGAAGTTGGGGCCAACGGTACTTCGCCAGTTGGAAATGTTGCCAGATTATTCTCCTTCAAAATACAATCAAATATTATGGTACGAAAGAAAAAATTACATTTATATAATGTTGTGGGAAACAAAACAATGTTGCCAATTTTCTTTAAAAGAACTGCTTCTACAGCCAATTTTCTTAAATTTTTTTCTGCTTTTCACGGTGGGTCTGGCCTTTTTTTACTAAGCTTGAATTGAGTAAAATTGGTTGGAGTGGCCTTAACTTGGATATTTTTGGATTAGCCAAGATTCGTATTGGTTAACTTCATATTGAGCTCGGTTTAATATTTATTTGAGATTATTTAAATTGAGTAAAATTGGTTGGAATGACATTGAGTTAAGTCGAATTAATTTAATTTAAGTCGAATTGGGCTCAATGAAGAAAACCAATGGAACTTAACGTTAGGCTAAGCTTTATTTAACGTCATATTGGTTCTGGGTTAGTTAATTTGAAGTCAGTTTGGTTGAGTAAAGTTGAGTTGGGGGGAAGTTGAGTTTAGTGGGGTTGATTTACGTTTAGTGAACTTGTTTTAAGTCCAGCTAAATGGAAAATGAATAATTTTGTGCTGCCGGTAAGCTTATTTCCAAATAAATATTAGAAATAATATCGAAATGTCCTCCATATCTCTTCTGCCCAAATAGTTGCACAAGTTTGCGACTGACTGACCAGTTGAGACACCTTGAACCCAAAAGCTTGTCTTCCTGCGACTGGACGACAGAAAATTTATGCAATTATTTTAAAGGATTTATGTAAAACTGTATGCAAAACTTTTTGCGTATGTATGTGTACATGTATCCACATGTGTTTGTGTGTGTGTGTGTGTTAGTCTGGAATAACCATTTCTAATTTAAGTTGAATACATTTTATTATATATTAAATGCTTAATGTATGTACACATATGCATATAATTGTATAAAATTCATATAAATATATACATATATATCTATATATATATAAATATCAGTATGATTGTATGTGTGCAAGTGGGCGTTGCATGTGTGTATTTGGGTGAGTTTGTATTTAAAATGCAAATGCAATTTAAAATATGACAACATAATATCACGAACAAGAAATAAGCCAGTACAACAACAATAATAATAACAACAATAACTACAATAACTGCCGTTGTGGCAGACGAAGAAGATGCGGGCGACGACGAAGAAGAAGAAAAAACTGTAGCAAATTACTGCTCTAACACATGCACTTAAACGAAGAAATTTGCATAAATACATATTTGCACAACATACAACAACAAATACATACGCATACACTCACATACTTAAATATACCACATTTGTATGTGTTTGTGAAATAATTTTTGCAAATTGCAATATTCATGCACAAAGTATGCATACTCGTATGTGTGAGGATAAACATTTCTCATTAATACAAACTGAAGGACATGACCGAAGGAGGTGCTGGTCCAAGCAGGCGGCGGGTGTTAAGAAAGGCTGGCTCGGCAGCTAGAAAAGCTGTTAAATAATTGCTACAGCAGAAAATGGTTGTGAGTGGCTATACTTAAATGTATATGTGCGTATGTGGTTATAAGTTGGCTAAGTTATATACACACACACACACATACACACACGTAAATAAACATAAATACATATGCGTGTGTGCTCACCTTGTAATTACCAACTCAAAATTATTTTATTAAAGTAGAAATTTGCAATTTACTCTCTAACAGCTACGTTCAGTAGAAACAACAACAACTTTTTGCGCATTTTATAAATTACAAAAATACATACATATGTACAAGTTACAGTTAGTCCATTGGTCACTTAGAGTGTCCTTTTTCAAGTACAAATATGTACATATACCATAAACATCTCTATCTGATCTTATCAACGCTTCATATTACCGTAGACTGAAACTCATACTTATGCCAAGTATCTCTGTAAACACACGCACACACACAAAGAATACTGAAAATTTCTTACTCTCATCCACCCACTCTTCACTCCTCCTCACCAATTGCACTGCAGGTTTGTTGCAAACGAAGATGAAATGCTTAAGAAATGAAGTAAGCGCATGCCTTGCGCCTATAAGTATGCAAGCTGTTGCTATGGTCAGCTCTTCGATGTGCTTCGTTTTCTTCAGCTGGGCGCCAAGTAATTGTCCTGCAGTATTTGAGCGCTTTTTTTGGTGTGAGAAAGGAGAGCCATTAGGTGTTGATGGTAAATTGTCTGTTGTTGCTGCTATTTCTCTCTCTATTTTAAGGTTGTGTTCATCAAACAGGTTGGAAACTTTTCTAAAAATCAAATTCGAACAAAAATTATTTTAAAGGAAAATTCCTACTGAGAATTCACACATAAATACATATCAATTAAAAATATTTTATGAAATTATAAAAAATATTTATACACTCTCATATATAATAAAAAAAATTTCGGATAAGTTTATTTGGAGAACGTCGCCTTCAAGGCATTAGCACTAAATTAAGAAAATAATCGAATTAATTTTTCTTCAACTTTTCTCATTTCTATTGATGGAAACAAATAATTTTAGGATACATACATATACAATACATGTGCATATACATACATGTGTAGTAAAAATATTTTGTTTGTCTAAGAGACGATTATTAGACGTTATTCTTTGTTTCCTTCTTCACCACGTTCTATTTCATAAGAAACCTCAAAGCTTTCTTAACACCTCCAACCAACACTTATATTCCTCAGCCCAAAATATTATAACTGCATTTCTACAATCTACAATCATTTTATATCTCTTTAGCTCTCATTTACTGCCTCTCTGCCGCTCATTGTTGTCTGTAGCCTAAAATGACCACTACCGAATGCTTACACATACATAAACGAACACGCATACACACTAAACCACTTGTTCATACCAAGGATACCAAGGACTTATCACTTCTTCTGCAGCGCTGTGCGCCTGGTCGCTTGTAACGGTAAAGAGAGAAATAGCAATGGAGAAATCGACAAAATTGAGCAGAGAAAATGCAAAATTGCATAAAGACAATGAATGAAATGAAAGAAAAGTGAAGGAAATTTGATAGTGCCATGAAAGTCTATACATATATTCATATACTTATATTTATTTATGTGCGTATGTAATATTATACATATATCACTTGGGTAGAGAAAAGGAAAATTTAAGTGTAAGATGCAGACAATAAAATTGAAAATTGTTGCTGTGGGAATTCGAGATTTTAGACTTGACTTCCGCTCCTACAAAACTGACCATTTTGCTCACATATGTATGTATGTATATTTATATATTTGTGCACTTACAAATCGATAACAGCACTCATACTTTCATCTCAATAGTTGGAGAAATGAATTTACAGTTCTTAGAAATATGTGTTTATGTACGTTTCTATGTATTATGTTATATATTCTATTTATATAAATAATATATTTAATGCATATACTCATACCTGCATATAATATAAATACATATATATATATTTGAAGAATATTTATTCAAGTTTCTTGTACAAGGCGGAAATTAAATTTATTGCATACACGAGCAAACGCTTGTACCAGTATATATATATATGTATGTATGAATATCTGTACATTTGTAATTGTTCGTCTGTTAATTGTTACCATGAGAAAGCATTTTATGCATAAATAAATAAATAAGTGAATATATTTGTAAACATTTTTGCTCTATGGCATTATTTTAGGTTTTCCAATGAATTTAAATGAATGTATATGTGCATAAGTATGTGCAGAGAAAATATGAAAATTTTTAAAACTATATTTAAAATTTAGTTCCTTTCGGTCTCTTGGGTCAATGAAGACATTTCTAGCTAGATAAGAGTTTGGCATGATTCCAGAACAACAGCATATTTTGGAAACAAAAACTTCTCTTTTTAGAGAGGTTGCGAGTGTAATAAAAGAAATAAAAAATAGTTTCTTTCCTACCTTATGAAGCTTTCAAGTATTGATATTTTTAGTCATCAATCTCACGCTAACTTTTGCCAATCAAGTTATCCTAAGTCGGATTCCATAAGAGAGAAAACTTCAAGTGATCTTTTAAACAAGTCATGCCAGTTATAATTTCGTACTGTTCGTAAGCGTATGGTGAGTCCCCAACCAGTGGAAGTAACATTATGAAAGCTTTATTAACCTCACTTCATGCCCCACTTTCCGTATGGTATTCTATGAAGAATCAGGAAAAAAGTATTGCAAGTTTTTTCTTACGATTTACTAAAAGACTTTCTATAACACATCATATCAGGCATCGGATTGTTATGCCAAAAAGTTTAAAATAAACCCAAAAAATATTTGGAACACCCATTTTCGCTTATTAAGGTTGCACAGAGTGACTTTAGAATAGGGCTTAGGAAACCAAAGGTTTTTTGATTTTATCTTTCTTTCTCGCTAGTTAACAATTTTTTTTTAATATTCGTATTTGATATAATAGTATATCACATAGTGCCACCGCTGAGGGGATAATTATCATTCCATAAACACTTCGTTTGCCTGATCCACATTCAATTGCCACTCAGTGTAGCTAAGCTCTCTTTGTCTCTCTCTCTCTCTCTCTCTCTCTCTCTCTCTCTTCCTTTTTCTGTCTAAGAATTCACCTCGAAAAAAATGCTTTTCTGTGAAACTAAAATAAAAAATTAAAAAATAAAATAAACTGAAATTATTCACATTTCGCTAAGTGATTAACCTTGAACACGCATGCTGCAGACAAACACACATAAATACACACACACACACACGCAAAGCCAAGTTAATGCAACATAAAGTGGCATTAAGTGTGAAAGATGCTGCAACAAATGTGATCAGCGAAATAATAACAACAGTAGAAAGCATACAGCTGATTACCATTTACTGTAACAACAACAACAACAACACACACACACAAACAAACAAAGCAAACAAGCATACAAACAAACAAAGCACAATTGAAATTTCAAGCAGCCGTTGCAACGGTGCAGCTAACGTCGTGGGGAGAGCGGTTGGTTTGGTCACGATCGTTATTCTCGCTGTTAGACTTGCAAATGTTGTCGTTGTTGTTGTGGTTCGCTCATTGTAAATGCAAAATGAAAGGATAGCTGTTGCTGCTATGTTGTCGTGTTTTTTTGTTTTTTTTTTTTATTTAGCGGCTTAAGCAGAAGCAAAGTGGCAAAAGAAAACCAAAAAAAAGAAAGAAAGCAAATTCCAGCTTCATTATCATTTTCATAAATCAGCATAAGTAGTTGTAATTAAATTCACACTTCCAGCGAAATAAATATGTATGCTTGCGTGTGTGTGTGTGTGTGTGCGTGTGTGTCGTTTAATTTATATGATTTCATATGCGACCATTGACAGCCATGTTTGCCACAGCGACTGAAGAATGTTGCTTACAATTTGAGAAAGTCGCTCGTTGATTGCGAAGAATTTAAAGTTGTTATTGCTATTGTTGTTGTTATGGTTAATTAAGGCAGCTGCTTGCTGATTACTTTTTCGTATGATCAAAGTATGGTGCTGAATTGGCAATTGATGGTTTAAATTTAGACTCTACATGGAATATTCCTATGGAGTCTCCTTCTCGAATATTTCCCCAATATTTTATTTTTTGGTTAGAATATTGCCACATGTTTTGTTATGATTGCAAAAAAAAACTATTTCATCGTGAGTATGAAGAGAGAGGTCTTAGAAAAACTAGAACTGAAAGCTTTTAGTGCAGAGTTGCCACGTATTTATTATTATTGTTTTTATTATTATATTTTTTAATTCAGTTTTTAATAGAAATGAATTATTGAAATATTAAACTAAGTAAAAAAAAAATAGATTTGAACTATATTTTTGTGTAGTGTGGCCACCTGTTCGAAAACAATTATTCAAAATATGTGATGAAAGTAAATCAATATGGACTTATGGCTAAAAAAGGGTAAAAGACTTGTGAATACTCTTATTTATTTTGTCAATTTTTTTGGCCAGACTCTGGGCACCTTAGTTTTAAGAAAATATTGGAAATGTACAGATAAAATATATTTCGGGCGGGTTGCCACTTAATTTTTTTCTCCAAATTTAATTCAATAAATAAAAAAATGGCTCATGAAACTAATACAATTTGAATATTTTTATTGCTAACAATATGTTTTTTTATGTTTGGGATTATTTCTTTAAACTTTGTTTATATGAACTGGTAATTGGAAAATGGATTGCAAAAACAAAATAGTGATATTTTTAATTGTAGCGCACCCTGTTAACCATTCGGCCTCCCTTCAAAAATATTTTAAATTTTACCAAATCGCAGCCCAGAATGTCAAAGAGTATTTTGCTTTATTTTGCTGAGGTTGTCCACCTTAGCTACGGATACAGACACCAAACGATAAAACGGGTTAAGATTTACTAATTTTATGCTCACACTCTGTCGCGTACATACACGTACATACATAAACGAGTAAATATATTATTATCGTTATTAGAGCAACTAGCCGTTGGCAAAGGCGTCAAGGATTCCACACAAACACACGTACACACAGACACCTACACGTTTTTAATGAAGTAAACGAGTTGAGTTGATTTCAGTCAAGAGGCGTCAAGTCACTGTCGCCGTCACCCATCACACCTACACGCTCCGCGCTCCCTCCCCACCCGCTGTCGCCACTGATGATGAGTGCAAATTTTTGCAATTACGTTTTGGTGTAATTACATTATGCATATTATGTGCCACACAAATTCGTACTCGTCGCATGCTATTCCCTACTCTTCTTACCTCTTTTCGACCGTTTGGGCAAGAAGAAGAAAATAATTGCAAAAAAAAAAAAATTACCATCTGCCATAGAAATGCCCCACACCAACAGCCAAATGCCAGGCCAAAGCCATAGCACTCTTTCAAAGTAGGTAAGTGTTGTTGTTGTTGTTGCTGCCACATCGTCATGCCACACATTATAATCCTGACAAAATATGCAACACCCCGACATTACCTACGTTCCGCCAGCACCGGCCTCCTGCTTATATGTTTGAGTTCATATATTTTATTTGTAGCTTTTAGCCACTCACCCAGCTAGAGCCAGAGCTAGTGTTAGAGCTAGTGAGCCAGCTGTTGACTACAGTGCGCCACCTCCTCTGCTTGCAACAACATACTTGCCACATGGCATTGTACAATGAAGCTCATTAGCATACATCACCACCGGAGTGGTAGAGTGGACAGCCAGGCGAGAAGGAATGTGCGTGTGTTTGTGTGTCTGTGTGAGCATGCCAATGTTGCACCACGACGATTGTTGCAAGCAGGCGGCGCAAGCAGCCAGACGCGAGACCGAGCTTGTCGCTTGTGTAGAAATCGCAATGACAGCGCTGCCTGTGGAAGGGGACCGAGAGACGGCGAAGTGAACTGAAGAGAGGAGGCATGACATATAAATTATAGCAAAAACATATATTTCAAAAAAAAAAAAAAAAAAAAAAAAAAAAAAAAAAAAAAACAATAAGAGAAAAGGACATTGAGAAAAAAGTAGTAATGAAAAAATGCAGTAAAAATTAAAAACTGGAGTAGAAAATGACAAAAAAGAGAGTTTAAACCCAGAAAAAATTAACAGTGCATTGAAGTGCCACACGTATGTATGTATGTGGGTACAAGTACGTGCGCACATTTGGTTTCGAGAAGATATGAGTTGGTAATAGTAATAAAAATCATTTCGACGAGTGGGCGACTCGCTTGTTATTCACTCCACTCGAACGATATTCGCTGCGGCAGACAAGAGGGGATGAGTGAGAGCGGAGAGCCTAAGGCTATTGTAAATGGCTTTTAGAGAAGATGAGCGGAAGGTGAGCTTGTTGGTGTCCATTTTTCCATTATTGAATTTCTAATAATAAGAATTAATTTATTTTATAGCAACTATTGGTGGTGTACGAAAAGTCACTAGTAAAGGACGTTGTGAAAAGAAGTGCCTTTAAGGAAGGAGACGGAAGTGGAATGTACTCGGAGGAGTTTTGAAGGTGATCTTAGAATAGTCTTCCTATAGGGATTTCATTATCTATATGCCCTAATCCATCTGAGTGAGTTTTGTTAATGTGTGGAAGTAGAGCTTGAGCACCCTTGACACAAATTATAAGATATTTGTTTTGATTGATTAACCTTGTTCGTCCTCGTACGGGACCTAAAAGGTAGAGGAGGAGATTAGAGTTGTACAAAGTGGAGGAAGTAAGTCCCCGTCATCTCCTGATACTTAAAATTTAGAATGATACCTGTCGCTACAGCACCAGACTCTCAACACTCAAGGACGAGCTGGCGGATCCTGGCCAAATCAACTTCAGAAGCTGTGAACAACTGTTTTGCTAATTACGGTTGGCTCTAGACAAACAATTTCAGCCTCTCCGAGTAATTTTCTGTCATGAGATAGAAAGGTCATCATAAAGTTTGACCAGACTTGTTGTGACGGCTTAAAACTTCACATCTATCAAGGACACACAGCACAAATCGGGCAAGAGCTGCCTTGAAAGTAATTTCGGTTGCGGTGAAGTGCCAAAGTCCTAACTTTGATATCGTCAAAAAACAGATTCGGAATCCGCTTTCTGGAGATATGGAGCTAGGCCGAGGTATTGAAAAAATGGCTGGAAGGAGAAGGTCCTGGAAAGAAACTACCCCAAACGGCTTCTGAACCTGAAAGCTTATTAAGAATTTCTAATTTAAATTACACAAGTCTCCACTGACTCTGTACTTATTTCAGCTCAGCATATGTCCCTTCGACTAATCATCATATTATCCACAATAACTGCTGCAAAAGCCAGCGCTCATATCGATTGCCTCAGCCTGCAATAATCAGCTATCAACAGCGGTGAGACTATGTGAGAGTGAAGGGAACATCTTTGAATATGCATGCATAATCAGGCTAAGCTGCGAGCGAGCAGAGCTATTGTAAAATTTTACGACATACAATGCTGAACAGGACGAGAAGAGAGAGGAGGATGGAGGACAACCACTGAACATGAGTTAATCAGTTTGCTTAGGCAAAGACAAGGAAGCAGCGGAAGGACAGAATGAATGGGTGCTGAAATGAGATTGGATTTTGTAGTGAAGCGCAGAAGGTGGCAGGTACTCGGGAGGAGATTGAGAGAGAAGCCTGGCTGGCTTTCGGTTTGGCTTCCTTTTGTACCAAAATTTTAGACCAAACAAAATTAAGTAAATGCGAAAGTTTTACACAAAATGAGTGTGCAATGCAAGGACAACGCCACTAAATATGCAGAGAGAAAAGTGTGGTTGTGAACGCAGGAAGAGAGGGACGGAGAGGAGAACGTGTATTGGTGGTGTTCGTGCTAAAAGGATTTGAAATTTCAAAATGTATGAGCTTAAACAGCCAGCCAACATCTAAAGGAGGCTTGCATAATTTTCTGCTAAGCAGTCCAAAAGGATTTCGTCGGTGCACGAGTGAGTAGTGTTTGCGAAACTTTCTACTTCTACTTTTCGACGTTGGAAAATGTTGGAAATGGACATTACGAATTAGTGTTGAATGATAATTATACAACCAAATGAAAATAAGGTTGGCTGTGTGATGGAGATGAATCTCCCCGCCGTGCGCGTTGGGAGAGGGTTAACTGTCTTCACGTGGGTGTCTGTTGGAGCGCCAGTTGGTAACATGGATGGCTGGAACGGGATGGGTGCCTTCCGAAACCCCGGATAGAAAATTTGTTTGGGTTTTCGTGCGATCGTCGTGTAAGAAAGTGTCCCACTCCACAGACTCTTGCCAGCAAGAATGACCTGTTTGGCGTTTATGCCATCCCCATGTGTATGTATGTGTGTTTGTGTTTGTGGGTGAGTTTTTGAATTTGTAATAAATGGGATTTGTCGAGTAAAAGGATTTGGTAGAAAATTATATGCAGCTTACACCCATACACACACACACACCTCCAAACCACACTCGCATGACCAACCGCCTTTCAAGCTAACACTCTTAGAACTTTTCCCAACCCCTCTACCACTCAGTCGCTTGCCTTTGCCGACTTTTCTCTGTGTCTTCGAGCTGGTACATCGTGGAGCATACTATCTCGCTGCCAAAAAAGTTGTCAGCAAAATGCTCCAGTGTATTAGACAAGAAAAGTCCAACATTAAATGGGTTAAGGGTATGAGGTTCCGCATTACGTTATTCCTGAGGAGGTGTGTGTGTGTGTGTGTGTGATAGTTTGTTGTGTTGGCGACATTCAAATCCAGTACGCCAGCATGACAGCATGTCAGGGAAGAGAGGCAAAGTGGCTCTGACTATTTCTCTCTCTCCAGTTCTGTGCGTGGGTGTGTTTGTAAAATGCAAATTCAAATTCAAAATAATAAGTACGAAATTTTGTACAGAAAAGTAATCATATTAAAAATGAGCAATAACACACACACACACACACTCACATACAGGCAACACGGAGAGTGAGCGGAGGAATTGGTGGGCGAACGTGTGAGTAAGTGTATCATCTTTCAAGTGCGCCTGTGATGGCTTGGTTTCGGAGGTGGCAGGATTTAGAAACAGAATTTGTTAGATATTTATTTCCAGTTTCGCTTTCCGTCTTTTTTTTACTTTTTTTTTTAATTTTTTATGGCCATAATAATTTGCTATGCATTTTTCAGTTTGGCTTTTGTAGTTACGCTTGTTGTTTTTGCACTTAATACAGAGCTATGTTATGCATATGTACAGTGTGAGAAGTTTTATGCTTAGTTTTTGGCTAAAGAGTGAGTGGGGTGTGTGTATGTGTGTGTGTTTGCAAAGTAGTATAAAAACTAATTTAATTTGAAATTAAAATGGAAATGAAAGTTTTCATCAGAAACAGAAATATGATTATGCTTTTTGTTTCTTCTTTTATTTGATATTTTATTACAGCTTGTACATACCTACATATAGAAAATCAAATTTCAAGTAACGGTTTTTTTCTCTCTTTTAAATGGATTAAAATGTCATAAGTGTTTGGCAGATTTTGGCTTTGGCTGATATTTAGAATGTAATGCTAACCAGGAAGATAAATGAGAATTAAATATTAGCTTAATTTATTAAATTATAAAAAGTAAGCTGGAAAAAAACCATGAGGGAAAAGTTTGGAGCGATTTGTCCGTATGAAATATGGCCTTAATTACTTAAAAAAATTGCATTTGAATACTTGCCATTGACTTAAGACATATATGTATATATGTATGTGAGTATGTCAGCAGACATAACCTATAAAAATTTCATTCAAAGAGGCTACCGAGCTTATAATGTTTTTTTTTTGTAAAAAAATTACAACCAATTTCTTTATCACACAAAGTACTCAAAAAATATTTCTTTATTCATGGATTTCTATTTCTTTCCAGTTGTTTTTAATCCCCGAATCAGTTCAGCCCAATTATTTGGCATTTTTTTAGCTCCTTTTTTCTCCTCAATCTTTGCAAAACGCTGCGTTTTTCGCGAGTCTCTTGAATTTTTATAAAATGAAAATAGTCACAGGGATCCAAACCTTCCACAATTTTAGACATTTTTCTCTTATAAACTTTTGAAAAACTACGCCGGGATATTCGAAGAAAACTTTCATATGTGATTAAACTTTCTGCAGTGTTCGCTCACACTGGGTTATTGGACTCCGGAAGCCATATTTCTGTTATGCATCACTAGATATGATCCTTTTAAGCAAGTCAGGATTGTTACTGTCTTCGATTAGCAAATTCTAGGTGTTCTAGAGATATTCTTTCCGAGCGTGTTTGGGTAAAAATTCAACTATTTTCAGCTTCGTGCCTAAACTTTTCAAGGAAATTGCATGTTTGTTCTCTTCAATATCTAAAGAAAAGATTTGACCATGCTTCGTACCAGTTTTATTCACATTCTCAATATATTCTCGGCTGCTGATTTGCTAAGGCATCCTAAGGCGTGCGTCATCATGCAACATTAATTTTTATAACTTTTATTTAAACAGCAGCGTAAAATACTTTGGGGTTTTATGCCTCTAAGATCCTATCCAGCCTTATCCACCTACTTAGCGTATGCCCTGCATGCAATGAGATCACTAAAGCCAGCTAGTCTAACCCTTTCACCCTGGTTCGAACTTTCTCGCTTTTTGGCTCTTTATACCAAAAACTTACCTACTTCTCCCCATAAGTGCAATATTATATTTAATAACAATTCGGACGCATCTAATATACTGTAAAAAATTTATCGTAAATCGATTACCATTTCTGCAGACAAACTCTTAATCCACATACATACATACATACACACAAGTATCACTAAAGTAAAGAAAATATTTATTCATTCATCAATTCCTTCATTGTTGAACGAAATATTTGGTACCTACGTGTATGTACATACATAGATGGATATATCTATCAAACACAGCTTCTCCTACTTCCCACGTATGCATGTATATAAGTATGTATATACATAATTTTATTTTGTATCTTCCATATGTGTGTACCATATGTATACACGGGTACATTCATACGTATCTACGATGGCGCTTACAAATAATTTATTTCATTTTAATTTTATTTTGATGTAGTTTTTATGCCAACACGCCTCCCCCATCCCTTTCAGCACTTGTCCTTACCAACTCGTTATGTGGCTTTCGGCCCTCAATCGACGCTGCAGTTACTTCGCCAAGTTGAGCGAGCAGCGAGCGGCGAGCGGCGAGCGAATAGCCAACCAACCAAACTGAGCGAGTTGTTTGTTAGTTCGGCTTTGTTGTTGTTGCTTATATTAGCTTTTTCTTTATTTTTGCTTTTTTTTTATTTTGTTTTAAGACAGAAAAAATAGTAATAATATTATGTGTATATATGTATGTAGGTATACTCGTATGTAGGTACTGCTTATGCTGCTACTGATATTACTAAGTGTTGTTATTATTCACATAGTTGTTGTTGTTGTTGTTATTGTTGTTATTGTTGTCATTGTCGGTTGATATGTTGTCTGTCTGTTGTTTTATTCATTTGCGTTGTTTTGTTTTTATTTTTCAAATTGAGTTTTATTAATGATAGTTGTTTGTGTCACATTTTGTATTGCTGCTGTTTGTTGCTGATGTATTTGTTATTGTTGTTGTACAGCTGCGATTCGCGAATGGCAAAATGTGCTTTTAACCAACCACAAAACGTTTTCGAAGGTCTTCGCAATGACCACAACGACAATGCGGCCGCGACAGTGAGCGAGTGAATGAGCTATAACAACAACAACAACAGCAACAAGAGCAAAAAATAATAATAATAACAAGAATAATAACAATACATAGAGCCAGAATATGCGACCAACGCGCAGCAGCCGGTAGTCAATGTTGAGCAGATAAAATAGTTCGAACGGCGAATCGATGAACGAGCAGACAGATAGAGAAGCAAACAGTTGGCAAAACACAAACACACAAACAAATAATAACATAAACTGTTAAAATAAATAAATAATAAACTGAGAAACCGGCATTACTAACGGTTGAGAAGTAGTCGCGGAGGCTGTTACTACAATTAAGGATGAGCTGGCTACTGGTGCTGGGGGTGTGTGTATAGGAGAGAGATATTAAGTTTATTGACTCCAACAATAAATTGGAAAAAAAGGATAAAAATTAAAATGACTATTTATGTTACAACAACAAAAATTCGAATTAGTAATAACTACGATATAAATAATAACAACAACAGTAATATATGTTGTTGCTTGCTATTTGTGTGGCATGTGGCAGATATACGAGTACAGACATATATTAAAACTGAGAAAATGGCAGCAAGTAAGAAAAATTAATAATAATTAATCAAAAAGAAATAACGAAGCAAAACAACAAGAGCAACAAATAGAGTAACAAAAAAAGGAAAGAATAGACCAAAATAATTCTTGCAACAAATACTATCTACATATGTATTTATATAATTATTTTAACGAAAAATGTTGTCGTATGCAAATGGGGTACAGTTAGGAGAAAATTATATTAGATTAAAGTCAAAACGAAAATAATGTTTTCATAAAAATATTGATATTAGCAAATTTCATTTTATGATAAATACTAGTATGAGTAAAACTCCTTATGAAATTGTTACCTACATTTAGGCGCATGTAAAAATATAAGCTTAACACTTCGTTCAGATATGTCAAGAACTCTGTTGAATTTTCCAAACCTTTGGGTTTCTCTCTCTACACATTATACTTTTCCACATGTCCCAATATTAAATTTTTAATACAAACTTCCATTAGCTGAAATGATTATACAAAATTGTGTCTACATTTAGGCTGCAAAGGAAAAATTTTTAAATAGTACAGATTCTACTTAATCAGAAATTTCTATATTTTAAATTTTAACATATCACTTTGTTTTTATTTAAGCAACTTTCCAATATTTTTACTTACATTTAGGAGAATATTAAAACAGATTTCAATTTGGTGAACAAAAAAAACTTAAAACCCTTATTTTCAAACTTTTCCAATTTAGTTTTCTACATATAATCATGTAAAAATTGCTCAAAGTTAATTTCCAATAAATTTCCACGCCTATAAGCCTATTATTCAAAGCACTTTTCATATTTCTTTGTCCACATTTAGGTTAAAGGTAAAAAAGAACTGGAAAAATTAGAATTTCTCGAAGTCATATTCTTGTTTTAAAATCACATTATTTTTAGACTAAAATTAGTATAATCCAAAACAAAAAGAGTTAAAAATACAAAAACAACTCAACTGCCTATTTCGAATCAAAATCAAATCACACATAAATAAATAAAAAATATAAAATATATTTAAGTGCAAATTTCAACTATAAACTGCCAACAAAATGTCCAACAGAGCCGCACTAAACGCAACAACAACAATAGCCATAAATATAACAATTTTGTTGGAAAAATGTTTCTAATTAAAAATAATACAAAATTCACAAGCCGTACGTACACAAGCGCATTTGCATAAGCAAATATACACACACACATATACCATATATGTATACATTCAAATGCAGATATGAAGTTATAGCGAAATAACTAATATATTATATTTATATGCTTGCATATATATGTATATACATATACATAAATGCAATTAACTGATGAGAAGACTTAAAACTTTTGACATGTAATCCTGGCTAGAAGGCTGGCTACTCGTACAAACGGACCAAAAGCGACAGCAACAAAAAATATTAGACTCTACGAAGAGATGCATGTGTGAGTATTTGTAGGTTTGATCTGTATAAGTGGGTGGTCCTTGAAATATATATAGGTATATGCATGTCTGTTTGTGTGTATGTGAGCGTTTCCCTCCTGCGCCGGTGAGTGCTGATCTGTCTGTTTAGCTGCGTGTGTGTGTGTTTGAATGTGGAGAAGCTGATGAAACGGTCACTTGTCACACCATTCCCCACTGACTGAGTGACTGGACCTACATATTTGTATATACATACGAGTACATACACACAAATATATGCACAGAAGGACATTTAAATGAATTTGTCGTTGGTTTTGAGCAGCTGTGGCAAGTAGTTGCCAGGGCGGAGGCGGGGGGCAAACGACGGCTGTAGCGGTAAAGTAATGGTATTGCCAGTTGTCGTTGACAATGTCAGCAGTAACACCAACAAGAACAACAACAACAAAGTGAAAGGAAAGGAAGTGGCTGATGGAGAAGATTTATAAAATTATGTAGAAAGACTGCCACTTGCGTGTGTGTGTTTGGTAGGCGTGCTAGCTACACAGTGGCATTAAGTAGTTGCAATTCCTACACAAACAGTAACAATAATAATAACAACAACAACGCACTGAAGACAGCTACTACGAAATACTTATGCAATATGCAAGTTAGCCGAAGCGTAGGCTACGAAAATAAGACTAATCCAGGTTGTTGTTAGTGTTGCTGTTGTACGCTTGTATGTTACTGCCACAACTGATTGTCCCTTCACAACAGCCAACAGCTGCCTCCACCTCCACCTCCGCTTCATTCTTCTCTTGCTCGTCGCTTTCTGTTTTGCATCTTTGTGGCTAAGCAAACCATCAAACCATTTGGGGCCGAATACAAAAATGAAGAAGTAACTGCAGATGTTGCAGCTGAAACAACAAGAACAACAAGAGCTGGAGCTAGGCAGCCAACAACTGTTGTAAGGGCTTTGTAGTGCTTTTTAGTGCACAAAAATGGCAAATGACGAAAGAAGGGTTTGTGTTTGGTGTGTAGGGTATGTCTGCTTATTGTTGTTGTTGTTGTTGTTGTTGTTGTTGTTACAATTGCAGTTGTGTAATTTGCATAAAACATTATTTTGCATTAAACGCAAGTTACGCAGTTTTGTTATTGTTGTCTACACCACAACGGCGAGGACAATGACGACGTCGAAGCGAACTGGGATAATATATTAAATACATTCATACATGTATATGTACATACATACATACATATATACAATATGAGTATAAATATATTGGAAATACATTTACCTATACTCATTTACAATATATACGTGTGTAGCTGTGCCCATTTATATACCAGCAGATGCATTTATTTGCAACTGAACCGAAGGGAACACCGCTCGGAAGATAAGTGGAATAAGTTAACGGCTTTTTTTGGCAAAATGTTCTAAATAGAAAAAAGTATGTAAAATAAGAAATTTCATATTCTGCGATATTTAAATGTAGCAGGTATGACTCAAAATTTGATATTTGAATTAAACTTTGTATGAAAGTTTTTTGTCATTATTGCGCAATTTCATCGATTTTCGCTCTCAACGTTTTACACACGACAAGTGTGAATTATACCAAATTAAAACCTCGAAGCTGTTTAGCTACCGAAATTTTGTCTCAAAAACAGGTTTTCGAAAAAACTTTTATCTGGCAGCTATACTACATAGTCTTCCGATTTAAGTGTTTTTCATTTTAGGGATAATAAACGTAATAAGTTTTAAGACTGTAAAATTAATTGTGCTTTGTTGCTCAAACGTTAGAGTTTTGAAGTGAAAACCGATTTTTTAACCACTTCTTGTACGAATATAGGCGCATATTTTATAGGCATGCGTTTTTTGTGATTTTGAATGTCAATATACCGAATACAAGAAGTGTGTGGAATAAAAAAATTTCGCAAACTCAACTTTTTAAATACACGATTTTTTTCTCAAAACCACGCTGTTTGTCATAATCGACTATTCTGATCGTCGGCATCGGTAAAAGCTTTTTTCAAATACATTTACATTTATTACTAATTAATTTTGAATTAAAAATTTCGCAAATCTTTTGAAAAAGAAAAAAATGTTTAAAAACTATCACAAAGCACTTTGATTTGATGCTTATATTATAGTTAAAAAATAGTAACGTATCCAGAATTAGAAAATAATTGACAGCCAGACAGTTTTAAGGTTCTCACTGCACGGTTTTTAATATTTTCAAATCATTTTCTTAAATCTCAGTTTCCTATCAACTCTAGTTCTCTCAGCATAAAAATATTTTCGCTTTATTTCCTTGTTTCCTTCTTGTACCACCATAAATCGATCTGAGCATAGATCAACGAAACATGATTTCTCGCTGATTTGCCACACACCCAAAAAACTAGTCCACCAGCAATTAACTTCCTCGATGATGACCTTTAACTAAGCCAAAGGCAAGCGAGGGGACCGAAACGCCGATTCGGACGGTGTTCGCACATTTTAATTAGCTGCAGAAACAAGCAAAAAATGGACACCTGAAAGTTGCTCGTAGCTTGGCTATTTGTACCTATGTGCGTGCGCATGTGTGTGTGTGTGTATGTGTTACACTTGTCGCATTCATTTGGTGAACGGTAATCGAGATCATTAGATGACAACAACTCTGCAGCGATTGCTGTTGTTGCTGTTATTGCTGTTTTCTTGTGGTTGTTGATGTTGCTGCGATGCTCGAGATATCGATGGCAAATCGCCTGATCTCAATGCAAAGCAAACAACAAAAACATGAGTTTGGTAAATTTTCTTTTTTTATAATTTTTTTTTAGTCTTTATAGGCATGCACAAAGGGGTTCTCCTTCTTCTTATGTGTACATGTGTGCGTGCGTGCGTGTGTTATGTGTGTTAGTTAGCATGTGATTGCAACTTTTATTAACAATTTTCAGTGGCTTATCAATGGCAGTTCATCGACGACTTAAACGCTCCCCACGCTGTGCGAATGGAGCATAAATTTTTCACTACGCTTTCCACATACATACGTCTACCTATGTCGCCCTCGTTGTTATTGCTGCTGTCGCTGCCGTTGTGCATGCGCCTTTCGCTTTGGCTTTGAATTTTTCCAAGCATGCGGCGCTCACGCAGCGTCGCTGGTAGATTTAGTGCGATCATTTCATTTGCTGGCGTCTAGTGTCAGGTGTAATTTGAGACAATAACAAGTAAATAGAAAAGAGGAGGAAGAAGAGGGAGGAGCAGAAGAAGAGGCATACAAGAAGACCTAACAACCGCGTACTGTGATAGCTATTTGGCTAAAAGTGGCACAAACTGGTACATGTGGCAAGTAATGTGCTGGCATTCATTTCGGAGTTCAGCGTGATGTTTTGTATACTGAAAAAATTTATTTGGTGATTTGTTTATATATTTGAGTGGCTCACTTGAAAGAGATAGAATTGCCTTTTTGGACATTTTCAGATAAAAACAGAATTTAACTGAACCTATATATATGTAGTACGCTTTAAAGACCCAATATTCCCAGTCTAAGTAGTTTTTTCAAAGGACGAAATTTTGTAGAGAACTTTCAGAGTTAACTATAATCGCTTTAAGCTTCGCATCGCTTCTCACATTAATCTCAGTCTGAACCCATTGTAAAATACTTTTTTGGCGGGATTTTGTCGGTCTCATTCGCACAGAGAAGTCCGATTCGGCGTAAATATTTAACAGAGAGCAAAGCACGACTTCGTGAGGGAAAAGAAAATGTGGAACAACTTCTAGTTCTATTAAAGATGCAGGAAATTTACTTAACAATGATTCTTAATTCGTTTGAAAAACAAATTTTTAACTCATTTCTGAAGGTTTCCGATTCAATTTGTCATAAAAAATGGAATTTTTTCGATCTTTAGCTCGTTTTCTTGTCTAAGTGGCTGATTGTTAGGAAAAATGTGAGCATAAAAGCTATACTTTCCATAGGGCGGCTCTGGCTAACTCATTCTGTGGGTGAACTTGATTTTTTACAGTGTCTAATTTTTTTTATTGTTGTTTTTTATGCGAAGCGCTCGAAGTTTCTTGCATTTTAATTTTAATTCCAAAAGTACACTCCAGATACACATGTATACATACATACATACACGTATGTACATCTAAATGACGCTGCATGTAGTTAGTCTGCTTGTCTAATGATCTGCTTTCGGAATTTTCACAAAATAAACGCTGAAAAACAAACTAAAAGAGCGAACAAAAAAGGAAAATTGTTTGTTGAAAGAAAAACACTAAAATGCGCATTTAATTTGGTTAAATGTTCAATTAAATTTACATGATTTGCAGTTTGCAGCCATGAATGGGTTAATGGCATCAACACCAACAGATGCTAAACAAACAAATAGCTAGCCAACCAGCAACAACAACAACAAAAACCACTCTATAATAATCACCTAAGCACGGAAGGGGGCCGAACGCAATGTGAAGCGTACAGTGAACGGAGGGATTGAGGGACCGAAGTGGCTGAAGCTAACGGTTAATTTGCAAATAAATGAGCCAGAAATGTGGAACACGAATCTGTCAGCTACGCAACGAGCGGCATGACAACAACAACAGCCCAAATAACCAAAAAAAACAATAGCAGAGCACAGCTGTTGGCAATTACAATCGCGCGACAACAGCGTCGACTATCGCTGGTATGCCAAGATGTATGTTAAGCGATACGCGCATGCTCGCCAACGAAAGCAAAGAAAAAAAATGTATTATTGAGGGGTCTCGTCGTGTTGAGGGTGTTGCGTTGCGTGGGCAATGCGAAAAGTGTTATTTAAATGCAACTTGAAGACTGAAATATACACACACATCTACATACAAACTCTTTCCATTGCGCGTGCGTGTCAGCTGACAAGAAAGAAACAACAAAAACAAAGTTATAAAAAAATTGCTCTACTTTTGCGTCACCAAAATTACTTTAAAATTAAGGGAAAGAAGGAGAAGCGTGTATTGTATTTAAGAGAATCGCTTTTTTTGCTTTCGAAGACTTCTTGCAACTGCTGTTCCGGCTTGTAGTATAATTTTTCGGTATTTATACTTTAAATTAATAGTGAGGGGATAGTTAGCTTTTGAGCTCAAACTTTCTGAGGAACGGACAGAATTTTCTTAAAATTTCTGCTCGGGCTTGAGCCCGAGTGTTGCAGTGTTTGCCAAACTGACTTACCTTCTTCTCAGCTGCGTAAGGTGCTTGGATCTAACTGAGGAACTGTAGGCTGGGCGAACGAGAAATCGCTAGCGGTTAGGCAAGTCCGCTTTAATGCAAAAAAGAAAACCAACCTCGATCTCCTTCCATGTTCGGCTGCTCAAAACTGATTCGAGACATAACAAAATAAATCCTCTCTAATTCGATTCAGTTACCGCTTCGAACTTGGACCTCCATTAGAAAGAATCTGCCTCAACTAAGGCCCAGCCTCAGCACTCGCTTTAAAAACGGCAATAAAAAGCTCCTGCCACAATAAAACCTTTCATTCCTCTGAGTAAATGTCTGACAGCCGTATATTGTTGTTGATGCACACATTGAATGATTGAAAGTCATTTTCAGAAAATTACCAATTCAGATTCCTTTTTTTGAAATATAACAGCATATGTATAAATGTTGCATTCAAATGCAGACGCTAATCTTTGTTCGTGTTGTTGTTGGCAAAACATATTAAAAATGCAGGCGAATAATAATGATCAACAGGAAAACAATAAACCAAAATGCCAAATGAGCTGAGGCAGGCAAGGGTAAAGAAGAAAGGAAAGAAAGAATAAAGCGAAAACAGCACATAAACACATACACATACAGTATGTTTAATATATGTATGCAAGCAAGAGGAGAAGGCTTTGGTAATTTCTGTATTTGAAGAGGAGGAAGAAAAACTCACTGCAGGTCTGCTCGCCTGCTCGCCTGCCCGCCACCCCGCCTGCCTTATTGCTTGACTAACTCACTGTCTCCTCATTTCTCTTGCTGTTTATTGCATTAACTTGCATGCAAAGCAATGCCAAATCGTTTTACATACTTCAAATTGAATTGAAATGAGCTAAAGCCGCGACGAGTGGAGTTAAGTTGAGCGCCAGCGACAATCCAACGACAAGCGAATCAACAACGCGAATGTACGAGTAAGTAATTGATGGATTACCGAAACAGAAGAACACACAAATGCATGTGTACATATATTGTAGGTACACATGAATATTAGGGTGGTTCAGAATAAAGAAGCGTTTGAAGTTTCTCTGTGTCCATGATTAAAAATAAGCGCTTAAGAGTTCATTATTATCATCTATGTGGAAAATTGCAGTAATTCATCTGAATTACCTCTTCTAGTTGTGGTGGTTTTCTGTGTTGCCATTGCTTAAAACAGTGGAAAAGATGACACAACGACACTCAAACTAAACAGAGCTAAAGATATTTCCCACGGAGATAATTTCCAAGGATTTCCGCCTGTTTGAAAATTTTAATTCGTTAGAATTTGTTTAATATATTAGGCATAAATTCTACATGGGGTTAAAAGGACAATAATTTGCAGACCTTTGTTGCAAATATAGATAAATTTCATGAACTGGCTAAGTTTTCCAGTTCGTAAGTAAGTTTTTCGTCCACCCTTAAATAGGAATGTGCATATCACAAGGTAAATTATACAATAAACAACTAAATTTATGTTGAATTGAGAAAAAAATAGAGGGCCAAGGGGGGTATATGTGCCTCAAGCGAATTACATTTTATGTTTGTGTGTAACGTAGCTGAGTGCATAAGAAGTATGTGAAGGATGCTTGAGGCGCCACAGAGTGAGTGCCTCTAAACCTTTAAGCGGCATGCGGCATGTCATTGCTGAAGTACGACAAAATGTTGCTGATGCCGTTGCTGATTATCATGATGTTGATGATGATAATGATTATGGTGCTCGCATGTGTGTAGGTGTGTGCGTACTCGTTTGAGTATCTTACGAATGCTCGCTCCACATACGCGACGTCTATTAGTTGTTAGTCGCAGCCTGCATTGCTTTGGCGATATTTCACTTTGCATAAATACACAAAAAAGTTCTGTGTATGTATGTATGTATGTATGTATGTATGCGCGTATGTACTTGACTATATGTAAATTTAAAACATATTGTATATGTATTTATTCCAGCGAGATAATGATGTCGCATTATTTATGGAGATCAATCGTCGACTTGACGGGCATTTGCATTTTCGAAGTCGTCTCTTACTCCACTAGTAAATACACTAACACACACACACACAGCCACATAACTTTGCATGTGCATACCTGCGTGTGTGTCAAGCATTTCTCTCTTCTAAGCAACCAGCAGTTGGTTGGCGAAACGCTTGTAAACATTTTTTAATGTTAATAAATCGCTTTTTGAACGCTTCGGAATGTAGAGCTGTTTGCTATTTGCTGTTTGCTGCTTCTGCTTGCTACAGTTGGTAGCTATCATTTGCTATTCGCTATTGAAGGAGCAGCTTCCCAAGCAATTGAACCACCCAACCCCAGCTCGCGTGCATCACTTAACTGTTGTATTATAGTTTGATCTGGAGCTTCATTGCTCCGCCGGCTATAATCTGAACTCTTATTCTTCAACTGCTGTTGTTGCTGCTGCGCATGCGCCAAAGCTCGTCAATCAGCTTCAGCGGAGGAATGTTGCTAACATTATAGCAATTTTGATTGGAAATTAATTGTGTCACATTCTCTATTCGGTTTTGTTCCATTCTGTGCTCATTTGCAATATCATTATGCATGCCATGCTCTGCTCTGCTATGCTAAGTTATGCTGCGATTTGAAAGTAGTTTGTCGATAGTTGGCATTAATTGCGATTTTTATTATGAGTTGTCGAGCAACTGTCACTTGAGCGCGCTACTAATTACCATTCGCCTGTGATTTTGAGGCTCAAATAAACATTTTATGCATGAATTTTAAATATTGGAGGGAAGAGAAAGGAAGTTCTGCAAACACTTGATTATGACACACAAAAAGTTGACAAAAAAAAATAATAATTAACTCTCTTTTCTTCTTCTATTTGCAGGTAAGCTTCATTATAAACTGAAAATTCGAATGCATGAATACTGTGAGCTATTGAAACGGATAAGTGATTTTGAAGATATTTTGAGTTTTTCTAAAAATGTATCACCCTGTAAGTAATCAGTTTATCTTACTACTAGGTATAGTATCTCTTTCTAGATAATTTTACGAAATGGACGATGTCTGAGTGGTCAGAATAATCGTTACATTTGACATTGTGAGACCAAATCGTTACTAAACCGCTTGTTTCCGAACGCAAAATACCTATCTTGCATAACAATAATAGGCCTTAGGCCATAGCTAAAAGAGGGGAAGATTTACAGGAGCCACTCAAATTTGAAGAAATAAAACAAGAACCTCAGATGAGATCTGAAAATTTTAGTGACAAATACGGCTACAGATTATAACTGAAGAGATGTTCTGAGTACCCAGCTAAAGCCTACCCAACTCGAGTCTTGAAACTCAATGAATTTAAATGGTTCTTTAATGCTTATCTCATGTGGTGTATTTTATCTTGATGTTTTTCCAACATACGGAGGGATCTACAATTTTTTTTAGGCCGCCTCCGAACGGTTTTTAGATTTAGGCGACAAGCAGAGAATCTAGAAATGTCTGTCTGTCTGAGGTTTTTGTTACGCTTCAACAAGCTATGTGTTTGCGAGTATATTTTGCACGGTGTCAGCATAAATTACCCCAAGGAACCTATTTCTGCAAGATGTCTGCGAAAATTAGCTGAAAATTCTGCCCTCAGCGCTAAATTGATACCAACAAAGTACGTGGCCAATAAGAGAAACCAACTTAGCAAGCTAAAAACATGCTTTTGAACACACACTTGCATTCTAACTTCTTGTTATGCCAAAGTTTGGAGTATTTGTTACACAACGCGTACACGCGTGAGTAATTGGATAGCTTCAATAAACCAAAATGTATATAGCTTGTAGCAAATAATGTTACTGAGCTAAGTCAATGCATATTTATATATACTTTTATATGCCTTAAAATATAATACACACGTACACACATACGTGTATATATACACGGCTGTCATGTCCGTTTTTGCTTAGTAAGTAGGTATGTGGTGAGGCCACCCAACTGCCCAACACTTTACTAACCATCCGCCATCTTTAAATAGACCTTTTACTTATAACTGATTATCCTGCGCTCCACCACTTTGCGTCTCTCCTTAAAACGCACACTAAATGCAGCTTATTTTCATTCGAACCGTCTCTCCATCATAGCGCCAACCCAGCACTCGTCTGTCCAGTGGTAAAATCTTACATTTTCCATTATAAATTCTAATTATTTTGTAGCATGTTTATATGTGTATGTGTGTATGCGCTATCAATTTACATATTAACTTTTGTAAATATATATATGCGTGTGTGTGTGTGTGAAATTTCGAACGCTCTACTAAAACTATTCACTAACTAATCATACTTGGCTTGTTATACGTATACACCATACAAATACGAGTACACACAACTTCATAGATATGCTTAAAATTATTATTGTATACTCGTATGTACACCATGTAGGTATGTACGTGCATGTTTTACTTTATACTGTCCCCTGCGGCTATTGGCAAGCTATACCACCTTCTTACAAGTCATCTACAAGCGCCTGCTCCCAAACCCACCGATTAACCGTCCAAGCAGGCCCTCCGCCTGCGTCCAGCGGGGGCCACGCCACAGAGCTTATTTCCCTTTCGACTGTTCTTCGGCCTCTGTCTTGTCTGGCGAATTAATTAAGTGTTTTGTGTGCGTTGCAATCCTTTTGCGGTTACGAGACGAAGCGAAAACAAGGCGCGCATACGAGTTCAGAGGGGAGTGTGTGAGTGCTAAAGGTGTTGTATGTTGGTGTTGGTGTACTCATGAACATATCCACATGCATACAATTGAAAGGTAGGTTTTAGATTGTTATTTTCTAAACTTACATACATACTCATATATACATGCATACCACCGCCTGGTGCGTCTTTAGGAAAATTTGAATTTTGAATTTCGAATTAAATGTTCAGTCAATTCTTCACCTCCCTAACTGCCTTAATTTGTGCGACGGCCATATATACATATATAATTATTTGATTTCATATGCAATCAGCTATGATCAACAATGTATTTCGCAAACCTTTTCAACTCATTTAAATGCGTCTACGATTTTCTATTTTTTTATACACTCTGGCTGATACGTACATACACATGAGTAACAAATGTACAGGTAGGCAAGCTCTTCACTAACATTTTATTGCTCTGAATTAATTAGAAGCAAATCAAAATTGCTTACAGATTTTACCTGAAGAATTCTGCATCTTAATTGAGTGTTAATTCTTCACCGGGTGCTTTTGAAAAGCTTCGATGTAACTTAATGATACTTAATTGATTTATAAAATCAGCTCCCTTTCATTATATTTGCCTGAGTTAAACTTAATTTGTCTAATTACTAAGTTGATTTTACTTGCGAGACTCCATCTTTAAGGGAAATAAAATTAAATACATTTTTTCAGCAACACGAATCTGGCGCCACCTACCGGTTCATATTAATCTGTTGCATGGAAAGCCTTCAAAAGATTTCCAAATCTTCCCCTACTTTTGTCTCCCATTTCCTACTGGATCACCTCAGCGTGTCATATCTAATTGCATATTTATTCATCTTAAATTATGCACCGTCGCTTGCATATATGCTAATGCCAACATACGATTTCGAAAGGCGAATTTCATTCATGTCACATCATTATATGTTCAAAATTGATCGTGGTTTGCTTTTGAGATTTCCAGCAAAGAAATGTGGGTAGAGCGAGCTTTTGTTTGGAACTCTTCTGTTGCTTGCATCAATTGACACTTGGCAAAAAGCACACAAAAAATAAAAAAAAATCTCTACAGATATAAGAAGCAATTTTTTTCTATGAAGAATAGCTTAGAAAAACTGCTACCGTTTAATTTTCATGCTTTGGGTGTCAATCCTCAAGGGTTTCATATAAGAATAATAATAACAGTGCTGTCCGATGTAAAGCTCTGAGGGAAATGAATTTATTTTGGTTGCAAAGTATCCTGGTTTTTAGAATTTGTTTAAATCTTAGTTTAACCGCCGAATTTACTGGACATGTTGAAGAAACTCTGTTTTCCCTCAATGGAAACAATACCATAATAATGTATGCCATAAATAATTGTGGTATCAACTAGCATTCACCAAAAATGAAATTAGCATATCAAAATCAAAATTATTATAACACAAACTTTATTATAATTTCAAACTTTAATTCACCAAAACCACACACGAACAATCACACTACCGACGCACCTTTTATATCTCTCAATTTCTCCTGTTTTCATATGTTTTATGTCAACACTGGAAAATCGGAAAACTTTCGCACTTAACACCATCTAAACCGAGAAAAAAGAATTAAAAAAAATATATACAAAAAACACTAAACCAAATTTTAATTCGAAAATGTTGAATGTTTTAATTATAATTATGAAAATTGTCGTGCATTTGCATAATCAAGCACAAAATGTGTATAAAAACACCAAAACTAGAAGAGTGTAAAGTACAGTGTCCTACTCTTCATATGATATGTATGTATATACAAGCAGAACTAAACAAAAACCACTTCGACTACCCAAACTACTTACTCACCAAATGACGCTTGTCTGCTGCACTAATTTGAATATTGGACCGCTGTTCGCATTTGATCCTTGCTCGTTCATAGAAAAAGAGGTTTCTACACAATTCTCCGGTGGCGATGTGGGTAGGAGGCATTGGATAACACTTATAATTAAAATGTAAAATAAGCAAGTAGAGAGAGGGACCGAGAGAGAGAGAGAGAGGAAGTGACTAAGCGCACTGACTAAGCAGACGCCAGTCGAGACTAGTTGAAATTATGTTAAAACAAATTAAATAATTAATTGACAAATTAATAAATTAATTAAATTTAAAAAAAGGTTTAATGTATAAAAATATATTTAAACTATTTTTAAAGCCGTTTTATTTATTTTTCTAAAGGCATATTTCTGAATAATATTGCGCTTAAAAGTATGCTCAATTTTTCAGAGAAAATTTCATTGCTTTTTTGGTACTTTATTGAGCATTCAAAATTCAAGTTTGTAGCATAGTTTTAGGTGCAGCAATTTCAAGAAAAAAAGCTCTGAAAACTTAACGACTTTCTAGCATCGGAGAACTTTAATCTGTATAAAAATACTAAGCAGAAAAACTTCAAAATCCTTTTCGGCTATAATTTTCGAGTTCTTTTTTATTTAAATGCAATACATTCATTCCGCCAAGGCTGCTTTCTTGCAAGTATCAAAGCTTCAAACAAAGCTTCAGCTAAAATTCCACGCTCAACTTCGCATTCTACCTCAACTTATGTGTGGAAATTTTCCGAAAATTCACGGCACTTTCGCCTCAGCACACAACTTACAGGACAACGTCGCAAGCATATCCTTAACACACAACTCCCTCAAACACCCGCTTGCCGAATGCAAAGCAAAAAGCAAACTTTCTGCGCTTAAGTAGAGAAATATATAATTATGTATAACGAAAATGCGTGTGTGATTGTTAGTAGGCACAGTCGTACACGTATGTGTGAATGTGTGTGCGAATGTGTTTTCTGTGAAAGTTTCTAATGTGAAATTACATTATGACTTGTTTAAAATTCAAATTTGGAAAACACTAAAATCATGTTGAATCGCTTGAAATGGGTCTTACCCATACCACCATACAACCACATACAACCCCATGAGGGCCAAGGAATGTAGCGTTGTAGTTTTGTATACATGATTGTAAGGATAATGGTCTGCTTATTACATTCGCTAAATATGCATAAGTATGGGTGTATGTATGTAATTGCGTTTGAGATAGTTTTTAGTGGTGGCTCGTGGGGCATTTATGTCCTCGACGTAGCTACTTATGAGCGTAGCTAATCTATATCCTTTCTTGCTGTTACTGTTCTTTGGGCAGAATACTGGACGGGAATTTTGTGCGATGGTTATGTATGTCACATACATATGTATGTATTTTTATACCTATACATATATCCTTAAGGTAGAGACGAAGTAGTTGGATAATATTGCGTTACTCACCGACAATTTCCTGAATGTTTTTGCATTAATAATTTAATTAGGCAGTTTTAGAGGTTTTCCTTTACATTCGATTTTGTATACATACCGAAAACGAGACAATTCAAATAAAATCTATTTAGCTACGGAAAACATTTTAAGATTTTGTTTTATCATTTGACTTCACAGCAACACGATAATATAGCTTTTAGAGATTATTAAAAGTTGTTTCAATTCTTCTACTCTTTCTTGTTGTTCTCCGCTGCAGTGTTACCTGCCGATCTCTGTTCATCGAGAGTTACGAGAGTTTCGCAACTGTGTCTTGCTTTCAAATATATGACCATACGAATCTTATTGATCAGAAATAAAGTAAAATTACGCAAATAAGCCGATATTAATCGTTGACTCACTCAATTGATCGAAGCGACTGCACTGTCGAGAATTTATTAGGTTATTCGATAACAACAAACATTAATCAATGACTTATTGATACCTTTATGGGATGAACTTTTCTCAGCTCTCGGTATGTTTATAAATTCCACGTTCGAGTAAATCTTGGTTTGGGGCTAGAAACTCATCAAACTAAGTCTTAAAAGTCCAATCGAATGAAATGTTTGACCGTTCAAATCGTTTTGAAGTAAGTGAAACGTATTAAGTATAATGGTTTAAATCCATGTCTCTAGGTTAGAGATGGAATCAGTTCTTTCTTGAAAACCATTCACTTCTGTCATTGACGAGCGCTAAACCCTAGCAATCCCATAACATAGAAGTAAAATCTGTATTTCGTGAATTTTGGATTTAGAACAAGAGCGAACATACTGGCGTTTCATGATTTCTTGCATGCTTGCATTATGTTTTTGAACTTTTTTTCGGTAAAATTTTTGGCCAACCTTTTTTTTACTAAAGTCCAGTTTCAGATTCACGTTTTTGACTGCTCATAGTCTTTGGATGCATTTTGAGTAACATCGCCAAAAAAAATCAACACTCATTGCTTTTTTCGCAGATTAAATCGCCTCTTAATTTTAAAAAGTATTTTGGAGATTTTTGACTTTTTCAACAGTTTATTTCACCTATATTCGATCACAAGAATTAACTATTACAAAGAATGGTGTCTGAACAATTATAAAATTAATATTCGAAACGATTTAAAAAGCTAAAATATATGTTTTGGCAAGAAATACGCTCAGAGGTACTGCGCTTCTGTTTCTCGGTTTTCTTAATTTTTGTTATTGTAAGTTAACCAACTTGGACTTGAACCAATGCGCCACTCGTAGTAGCACGCCCTGAGCTCCTTAATGCACATTTCTCGTGATCGTAATCAATTTTCTTCAGTCTATTTTACTAATGAATTAAATTCACTTATGCCCAGCCACACCCAGTTTTAATTGCGAAATCTCACTCGAAAATGGACTTTAATTGAATTTTCAGTCGCTATTAAATGTATTCTAAAATGAAAATCGACCAACGCAGCGGTGAATAAGCAAAGTACATACATTATTATACATAAATTATATATAAATAATATAAATATATGTACATATGTATGCTATGTGCAGCGATGTATAACTTAGAATGCTTTTGACATTTCATCACATCAAATTTTGCCAAACGCCAACACATGACCACACAAACACATATTGCCCTCATGTATGTATGTTGGTGCGTGTGTGTGTGCTTCTATTGAAGGCCAAACATTAGATGCATGAAATCTTAATTTATTCCATTTTAAACGACAACATCCTCAACGCCGCCGTTCACCGACCGCAGGACCAACTAATGAAAACTACTTTTGGCAGGCAACTCTTACAAAACTACGCACACATACGTGTATGTACATGCAATAATATGCAAGAACAATCAGCATAGCAACAACAACAAAGCGCACAGGTTGCTGTATGGTTATGTTGAGAAGAGAAGGAAGGGAAATAGAAGGATATGGAGAAGAAGTTGGGCAACAGTGGTCGGGATATGGGTATAATAAAATTGTAAACGCGACCATAAGGATAATTAGAAAGCATTCAGCGGCGATGGTAATAAATTTACATACACGTGCACACACAAACGCACACGTATAAGATTGCATTAGTAGTAATTTTCTTGATGGTAATAACGGTATTTCGTTGGCCAGCCATTCGTCGTGGTCGCTTCTAATTTCAAAAACAGAGAGAGAGTGTGTGAGTGACAGCATTTGGCGGGATAAAGTGACAGCGATTGTTGCTATATATACATGCATATGTGTGTATGCCTCAAAATTTATAATATGTGTAGTTAGTTAGCCATGGAGCTCTGAGTGGGTGTGTGCAGCCGTCGAGACGGAAAGCTTCGTCCATGTCGATACAAGTTTCAAAAGCCAACGTGAAGACGCTGCATTGAAGATGAAGGCGGCAGTTCTACTGAGCTGCTGAGCTGAGAGAAAACACTACACACATAATCTAAGAAAATTGTGTATGTTCGATAAAGGTTGGGGGTTGGCTTGTCTGCTGCATTTCGACATGGACACGACGACAACGAAATAATCTTCAACATTTAATTAGTGCTTTAAATACATATACACGTATGTATACGCACAGTGTAACACTAAGAGACACATCGAGGTTCGTATACATAATACATATATTCAGATATACGAATCATATTTAGAACAATCTACACATCTGAATTAGGGTGGTCTAAATTTTTCGAGAGAGAATAAAAAAATACAAAATATAAAAAATATAAAAAATATTTTGTATTATTTAAACTTCTTTTATATTTATTTTAAATTCACACCAGATAAAGTAAAATATTATAAAAAATTAATTTTTTCAAAAAATGCAATCCATAGTAAAATTCTCTAATTCAAAATAGGCTCATTTGGAACCCGTTTCCAGAGATTTTATTTTGGCTACAAATAATTTCGTTTAGTTGACAAACTTATCCGAAAGTATTTATCAGCCAAACTTCTATCAAAATCATCTCATCCAGAAATAAACTTGTTTAATGTGATGCGCTTCTTTTGAGCTTCAGACAACCAATACTGTGTTCACATTCCAATAATTCGGTAATTTTAATAACTTTCGTAAACCAATATATTTGAACAGATGGCAACCATCAGCAAAAATTTTTATTAATATATTGTAAATATCAAATTAGAATAATTTTAAATTCAGAATAAAATTTTTTTTTCTAAAAAATTCATATTTTATCTTTTTTTTTGACCACCCTAATGCGTATGTGCTTGTTGAATTAGAGGTGAATGTGTGTGTAAGCCTGTAGCCAATATAACAAGGATATGGCGCGGCGCAGCAGAGAATAAATTTACATACATAACAACAACAGCAGCAGCATATCTCTTTCCAAATAAAGTTGGGGGTGTGAGAAGAAATAAGTAAGAAACGTGGACAAAGCAATGGTGTATGTAGGAGAGCCAGGAGAGGAGGCGAGTCGTGTGCAGCGGCCGCAGGCAGTCGGTAACATTGAATGGCGATAGTTATGCAGATTCCATGCCAACACCTTTCACCAACACACACGAAAACACACACATACATGCATACATGCCATGCATACATAAATACTTATAAACATGTTAACCTGCTACATACTTTTGGACATGACTTACTTTGGCTGGCATAGAGTCGGAGCATCGAAGAACGTATACACTTACACAATTGCCTTTTATAATTAATTTTGCAGTTAAGTTTATTTCAAGAAAGTTTAAATATTCTAAAACCCTACCCCCAACCCCCACCGCCGCCCCTTTCACTTGCACACGCGCTTCACTGACCTTTTGCATAGCAACATTAAGAACAGCAACACGAAGGTGGAGGAAGGATGATTGCTTTTGTGGGCATAAATACATATGAGTTTATTGAATTGTTGCGGTCTGCTGTGCTGGGCGGGGGGTGCGAGGTGCGAGGTGGAGTGTGCAGAGCATGAAAATTTCAATTCGACCAAAATCTTATTCACATTTCACTAATTTATTTCGCCAAAGTATCTTTGTATGTGTGGGTGGGTGTGAGAGAGAGAGAAAGTAGGGATATAGTTTGTAAGTGCCTCGAAAGGATAAAACAAAACTTATTACGATGCCTTTTCAATAAGTAGCTGCGGTAACTTAATACCAAGTTATTTTATGGAGTGTGAGAAGTCGAAGTAGACTCGAAAGGAAGTGGAGGAGGTGGGGTAAAGGAGAGGAACGCTCGCAAGTAGTTGAAACTCATGTAACTAAAGCAAATGACATGGAAGGGATATAGCCACAGTTGTGGTTCGGGGTTAGTATACTTAATGTACACAATCATACATACATATATGTATATAAAAATAGGAAATTAAGTATGTAAAGCTCAAATGTTAGTGAACCCTAAAGTGATAGAAGAAAATATATTGACTAAAGTTTCTCGGGTAAATGCACCTGATATTAAATCTATGAATTTCGTAAATTTCCTAGCTAATTTATAAGTAATTATGTGTTGGAGAATTTAATTTCTCTCTTTAAAAAATAGACGAATGTCGAGGGAATTTTTAAATAGAGAATTAATAGCAAATAATAATAACTTATTAATTAGTTAGTTGGAAGCTCAACGCCACTGACACAAAAGGGTAAAGAACATCGAAAAAGTTCTGAATTAACTAAAATTAAACCACTTAATTCTAGTGATGCTTGGAAAATGAACACTTCAAATGTTCGTTTATTCAAAAGTGATAAACTAAATTTCAAAGTTTCGAGTGGAAGCACAGATGAGATGCAGTACCGAAGTGGAAAATATAGTGTTAGACTTTAATCTAGTGTATATCAGAGCCCCGTATTACCTTTTTCTGATAGGCTGATGTAGTTTTTCGAGGAGAATGGATTGTCCATTGTTACTAGTTCTTATTCAGAATTTACACTCCAAATTTCAGTCTCCACATGACGAGAGTGGCCTTGGCATGACAGGCAGATGGGCTCTTTGCTTTTCGATGTAGAAGGTAAATGGTGCTCTTCGAGTTGATTTCTTAGTTAATTGCGGACTAATATACCCTAAGATAAGGTGTTTCTACGCTGTGCTATTCCCAAAATGTTTTGAACTGACTGTTGCTACATCTTTTAGTTGGCATTTAAGGAAGAAAAGTTTACAGAGAGCAAGTGTTTCCCTGACAGACTCGAATTTCTTCATTTGGGAATTCAATTACGCAGTGAATTTTGAGAAAAAAAAAAAATTGTCCATCTATTACCCAACCCATATATTTTATTCGAAGTAAGAGAATCAGTAAAGTTCCATATCAATCACTTGGATGCTATTGGGCTAGGTTAACAAACAATAAATTCCACTTACACTACTACCTTCTAATAGATTTCTTTAAATTGTAGCAAAGGGCATATAAAGTACTTATTATTCTCTATCTTTCCATTACCAGTATGAGTTGAGAGATCCAGAAAAAGTAGGGTGTCTTCCTATATAGGTCCTATATACTTCCTGAAGAAATGTAGATAGCCATGAGCTAATCACACTCTTTAGGAATGTGCTCTCTAGTTTAGTTTTCAGAATATACGTCTCTTGTCACTGATGGGCTAGATATTTATTATAACAATAATGTTGGTAGACTTCGTTGGATCTCCTAATACTAGCACTATTGGCACTACTTTTACCAAAGTCTCAATTTCTCCCACTGCATATTTCTCTGTCTCATATATTCACACACACAAACACAGAAATGCCATAGCCTGAGCAAATAAGCAATCTAATTATGCTGAATATAAAATTAACTGCAATTCCTCATAAACGTTTAAGCCACACACACATACGACAAATACAAACAAACAAACAAACAAAGTAATGCGGAAAGATTCTCGAGAGATGAATGAATTTGTCGACTACTTAAATACATGAACATACTTCGCCTGCCAGCCGGTTGAGCTGATTACCTCCACCAGCAGTGATATGTATATACATACACACGCCCACTAACGCTTGTACTCTCTTTACAAAAACATACGTTGGTTTGTGGCAACCATGCTATGTGTGTGTGTTTGTGTATACCTATATGGGACTCTCAGCGACTTGCAACATGATCAGTGCCATGTTTCCAACCGAAGCTCCGTATGCTGGATTTGCTCTTGGCATTTCGGACAGCTACTCACACATACATACACGTACATACGAATACATACAAGAGCATATGCAAATGAGTAGAAAAATTTCGGAAAGATTTTTGAAAATTAAGCTTTCTCTGCTGCTGCTGTTGATACTGGTGAAGCCGATTCGGTGCACAGTGACACAAGAGCGGCGAAGAAGAAAATTGGAAAAAATATCTGATAGAAATTTTTATAAAATGTCAAAGTGTTGGAAAAATTTAGCATTTCTTCATTTGGATACCTCTTTCAAGTTATTTTTAAAGCAAAATAAAATACAAAAAATATTTCTAAATACAACAGTAGTCAAGTGGACTTTTATGCTATTAAAAGGTCTGGACAACATTTTTTGCGAGAAATAAATCATGTAATATTATTTTCCGCATAAATGATTTATTAATTTGATTTTAAAGTAATTTTATTACTTTACTATACATAAAATTATGTGAAATAAAAATTATTCTTGATTTTCATTAAATTAGATTTTTCCGAAGTTTATGGTATATGGAGTTATAACATCAGTGAACTTTTAGCTATATTAAAGCCCTACACTAGGTGAAATTGTGACACTGTGCGGCACTAAAAACATTCCTGAATATGTAATACTACAACAACAGTGGAATGAAATACACAACAATAACAAAAACAATACATCGGCAGCAAAAATAGTTCAGTGACAATAAAAACAGCAACAACAACAACTTCATTGAACAACAATTACAATAAAACCGAGAATAAGTCTTAGTATAACAACAATTGTGTGCTTATTAACACAACAACATTGTCAAGGCAGTCTTGGGCTTGTGTGTGTGTGTGTACGTGTATGTTTGTGTGTAAAATGTTTAATATATGCACACATGGACTAATATGAACAAACAAAATTTAAACCGACTGCCAGGCTGGTGAATTGGTGAGCTGGTGAGCATTAAAATGCACTCATACACATACTCGTCACACATACACATGTATTTACATACATGCTACGCTCTGTAGAAAGCACAACTACTCAATAATACAAATATGCAAAATTTCCAAAATTTTCTTCATTAAAATGTTCTCCATTTATACTAGACAACGAGACGAGCGTCGCTGGCCGGACACTTCCTTTTGCAGGCGACTGACAATGGCAACAACAACACCAGCAAAATAACTATACACTTTTCGACATACATATATGTACAAAGCACTAACTGCACTGCTCTGGCTCTTCATTCCTAATTTAAATGCAAATGAGATTCATTTGAGGATGAACGACGACGACGACGACGACAACAACAACCGACGCCTCACAACAACAGAAACTACTACAATAAAGCACCGAACAACTCAGAAAATATGCATGTTTAAAATCAACGCTGGCATTGACGTCGACAGCAAGAATGAAGGACATCGCTGCTCGGTCAATAAATTTTTCCGCTGCTCCCAGCTGCTGCTGCGTTTGTCCTGCTGGCAATGATGACACTAAACAGACCACACCACCTAACTTGCGTGTAGTTGTTAAATGTTGCTTTACTCTGTTTTTTGCTTGGAACTTAAGTGTATGGGTGCGTTTGTATATGAGAGAGTGTTGATTCCATGAGTGTTGCATACCAGAAGGCGCACAGAGAGTATGAGGCGCAAGAATTGCTATTTAAAGAGAATGCAAAATTGCAGTACAGTGGGCACAAATTGTGCAACATTTGCAAAAAGAAAAACACATTAAAAAATCATGCAAATAGACTTTCCATGTATTTAAGAAAATTATAATATTTCTTGAATTAAAAAAAAAATCGAAAAAATGTATGCGTCAAGTGTAAGATTGGACATTTTATTGGGTGGCTGTTTCTCTTTAGATTTGATTTTATAAAATTTTACTTAAGTTCAAAACTTGCTTGACATTGAGCTTAATTAAGTTGGATACCTTGAATAGGTGGTTTAACTAAATTTTTTACAAGTGAAAGCTCCGCTCCAAAATGCAAGCATAACACAACTGCCTGTAGCATACAAGAGCCAACAGCGGTAGCAACACGCCTTATCCAGATTTGTTTCGCATTTATTAAAAGTCAACGAAAATATTGCCATAAAACGACGAAGAGCAATGGCAGAAGGTAGAAAGTAGAGAGACAAATGCAAATAAGGGAAGCTTGCAGCGCAGTCGGCAGCGACTGAAGGTTGTTCATCCAAGTTTGTGCTCAACACAGATTAAGCAACTACTGGAGCTACCCATATGGAACGCTCGAGCTGCGCTGCTGCAGAAAAGTAGCCAACAGACGTGTTTAGTTGAAATTGTATTGCCTACATTTAGGCAACAGCAGTAAAGTGTATCATACTTTTAGGCGACTGAAAGACTAAATCCTTCCTTTTCCAGCACACAAACAAACAGAATTAGCCGAGCTGAGTATTAATTTTTTGCATGCAGCATGCATTGTTGTGGCATGCAACAACAGCCAGTTGCAAGCATTCGGTTCTGCCATGTGCAATAATCAGTGTGGTGTTGAAATTTTTGCATATGCAAAATACACATAAAAAGCACAATTGTCTTGCAATGCGTCAAAGCCAGGTGGACGAAACGGTAGCCTGGAGCGAGCGAGCAAGAGAGTAACAACGGCAAATATAAATTAGTTTAGGCAGCTGCAGATGAGATGAATACGTGTTTGAGGGCGTGCAGTGTGTGTGAGTACGTTTGTGTATATACTATGTGCTAAAAATTAGCATCGAAATGTCAACGCATTAGACATTTTGCCGCTCGAGAAAAGTAGGAGTAACAAGTCCAAAGGATGAGGACAGCTGGAAAGACACAGTGAGGCAGTGACAGGTAGACTAGTTGAGATAGCATCAAGTATCCTACAACCTAAGAGACTTTTTTGTAGCTCTGAGCCACTGAGCAGCATGCAATTTTTGACAAGTCGAATGAAAGTCTAAAATACTGTGTTAAGCAAGTATAACTATTTTGGCTTTTTGTTGTCGTAGGCAGTAAATGCAATTATATATATATATATATGTTAGTTAGTGTTTGCACTAAGTAATTTTATAAAAATTTTCAAAATGGTTAACTTTTGGAAAGTGTTAATTTGAATACTTTACGTAGCAAATTGTCATATTTGCTTATGTATGTATGTGCTTAGATAACTGTAGAGAGCTGATCCGCAACAACAATTACGCGCCGACAGTCCTTAACTAATACCAATACAGAATTTTTAAAACTAAATATTTCAATAAGCCCTCAGAAAAATACTTTTCATTAATTCATTTAACACTAATCAATACTGGAGAGCCCATCCACCGCTTTTGGGATGCTCAACAACTAGGGAAGAGAACAACTTTTTTCGCTGTTCTAGTTAAAGGCTCTGAAATTCTAAAAAGCCAGAAGTGTGATTCCAATATCTAACCTTTTGAACTCTAGGAGAAAGCTACCGCCGAAAAAATTTACACTCTTAAATGAAAACGTTTCAAATATGTTTAATAGAATATTCGAGAAAATACTTCATTTTAAATGGAAAAATGAGAAAGATAGAAAGTAGTTGTAAATTGTTTTTTTTTTCAACTCCAATGTTTAGTTCCACATTTTTTTTTTTAGAAAATAATTTCAAATTGAGCCGAGCAAATTATTTTGGCAGTTAGTCTCAAATACAGAGGTACTTACGCACTTCAACACCCTGAAGTTGCAAACAAAATTTCCATCAAAATACATAAAACATACAAATAAAAACAATTGAGGTTCGACACACAGTTATATTTAAAAAAAAAAAAAACTATAAACAGACCCAGGTATATTCTGTACATACATACATACATACAAGCATACATACATTCATACATTCGTATAAATTTACTGAGAAAATCAAAATAAAAATAAATATCAAATTCTATAGGCCAATTCACAAATCAGAAAAATATATTTTAAACAACAAAAATGTATTGTAATATTGGCACAACAACAACAAATGCACAATTGCTTAATTCAAATGTTATCCAAGCTGCAGGAAAAGGACGACTTAACTGTATTATTAGGAATTTCTTTTCACAATTTATAGTTTACACTCTCCTCTTTTATTTTACCATACATAAATATTGACTAATAGTATGGCAAGATGTGCTAAGAGTTGTTTAGAAAATTCAATGTATCCTACTTGCTCTTTTTGTGTGTGTTTTTTTTTCACTTTACACACACTCACACACACACACGCAATTGCATAATTTCTATAATCAACAAGAAATTTCAGGTAAATTTGTTAGCAATTTGCAAGTATATGATAAATATGTGTATGGATAGTTGAAAAACTGTATTACTTGTATCTGATATTTTAAATAGTATATATTATTGTTGTATGCATGTTTTTACTCATTCTATACACTTAACACATTTGAAATATTTTAAAATATCTCGGCTTGGTCACAAGAATTGAGGAGAGGATGCTCCTTCCAACAAAACAAGTGCATTTATATAAAAGTCTTTGGTACATACAAGCATGTGTACATATGTAGGTATAATGCAAAGAAAATTTGGAATATTTTTACAAAATTTTAGATTTAAAGATTTTATAGTAGCAATATTTCTCAAAATCGTCACTATTATTAAAACAAACTTTTTTTTATAATATCTTTTGATAATTATTTTAAAAAGATTTGTAGTTTTTCTTTTATACTTAAAAAAAAAAAAACTATTTTATGTTAAATAATATGCTTTTCATATTTAACCACCCACATCATTTCCATTAACGACGCCGCCATAATTTGCTACGGTTAATTAAATTGCCAGGACAATAGTGCAAGTGCATAATTCACACATTCAATAATAGAAATTTTGCAGAAAAGCAAAAAAAAACAAGAACAACAACAAAAATTGTGAATGTGTGTGGACGGCATGAGAAAGGCGCTATAATCAATAGGCTTCAGCTATAAGTAGACATATGCTCAGCAGAACTTGGGCGCTCCTCTAACCACCTCTCCAGTCCCTACTATCCAGCTCACCTTCAGCCATTTTATATTCAATTGTCATTATTGCCAGGTTGTTGTAAGCCTTTATTATTGTTGGTAGTTAGACGAACGTTGAGCTGAGCTGAGCTCAGTTGGGTTGAGTTCAGTTGACTCACCAATTCCGCTGTCGAACATATTCACTCATACATACATACATACATGTGTGCTTATAGTTGGCTTAATGTACTTTGTCCTTGTTATTGTTGTTTTTTGCCTATATTTCCACTTTTCGTTCGTTCGTAACGTTTTTTCAGCTTTGTTGTTGTCGATAGTGTCACTTTTTGTTTTATTTGTAGGCTCATAACTTTTTAATGAGGCTAATTGAATGTGTTGCAAGTAGACAGAAAGTAGATTACAGGCGGTTGGGTGATTGGTGCGGGAATGAGCAGATTGCTGTGAAAAAGAAGGAGTTAGCAATGGCAAAAATATCAACCAAAGCCAAATCGTTTTTAATGGTAAGAACCTGAAGAGACTCTAAAGGTTTTGCTGTGCACATACATACACATATGTACCCAGTGCCTCAATAATGTTTGTAAGCCCACTTTAGGGTTTGTTAGCAAAGTCATGAATATGGAATTCTAAATAAATTTTTGAAATATAAAATTTAATTTTTGATCGTTTGCCTACAGTAAGCTAAATTGTTTAACAGGAAAAGGCTACAAAAATGTATAAAAATTTTTTATTTTTTTTTTCAAGTTAAAAACGTGTTGATTTTATAGTAAATACCTATATGTTTATTTTTAACATATGTTGTTTTAATAAAATCACTTAGTACAAGCAAGTTGCAGATCTTTGCTACAGCTTTAAGTATTCCTTTATACGTAATGTTGCCTCGTTTTTTAAATTTATAAAAAAATTGTCTCAGAACATAAAAATAATAATAATTTATTAAGCAAATATGGTAAAAGCGAAACGGAATTTGTTTACGCTGCGTAAAGAATTGTTAAATTAAAAGTTTAAGACCTTCCGAAAAATTAGAAGACAAACACAATTTTTGAATTCAAACATGTCTTTCTGGACCACCCTAATAAGAAGTAGCACATTCATTGAAACTCCTATGTAATTGTCATTATCGTTTGAGAACTCAAGCTAATTCATTAGCTGACTTTTTTATGATTTTTGTTGTTGTTTTTTTCCGAGCACAGATAAATTACTTTACTTTAAGTTTATTAGGCAATAACAAAAGCAATCGTATAGCAGCACATCAAATGCAAATGATCCATAATTAACGGCAAGAGAGGATATCCCCGCCAAAGAGAAAGAGGGCGAAGAGTGCAGCGTAGTGTAGTGAAAATGAACATATGGACCGAAGAAGAAAAGAAGAGTGGATGTTTAAAAGTCATGAGAAATTTATATAATTACTTCCTTAATTCATTGTCGCTGTACAGCTAGCCTATATTGTAACGCCTACACTAGGATTTAAAAATCCTTAATGGCGTAGAAATTGAACACCTTCAACAAAAGTCTTAACCCTTTTCACCAGCACCACCTACCCAAGGTTGTACTGTATAATTTATAAAATAGATATTTCCTTTAACTTAATTAAAAATGAAGGCGTCTAGCATATCGCTCCTGCACCATGCCACAGAATGTATCCTTTCCCAGATAGCAATTGGCGCATTGCATGTGCATAAATTTCCAAGTTATCAATTACAGTTGCGGCTAATGCAAAATGTCAAGTCAAAAGTAGGCTTCTTCAAGCTAAGTGACAGCTGTAAAAGATAGACGATGCACAAGTAGGTGATGTGTTGAGTGAGTGCGAGTGAGAGAGGTGGCAAGTTGGTGGCAGAGAAAAAGCAGAACAAAGTCGCTAAAACGGTCGGTAGGTGTCACTGTGGGCGCTAGTGGCATGGCGTTTGTTGCAGGTGGCTGGCATTTAGCTAATTTCTAATATATCTGCGGCAAAGGTATGTGTTTCTGCGTGCGTGCGCTCTGCTCACTTCTACTATTGTGTAATTAAATTCACTGCCACCATAACTTTCCAATTGCTTGCTAAAGACACGCCATAATGCTACTACTACCACTACTGTTGTTCATGCTTAAAACAAAAACTTAACAACAACAAATTATGGAAATGGAAAACTCATTTAACAAAATGAATTATTATGAAAGCATATGAAAATGCAATTTTCATTCAAATGACGCCTACGAAAGTTACATACATACATACATATATCAAGTAAGGATAGATTTTTGGTTGTGTACTAGAACACAACAAGTAAAATACTAGTTCGTTTTTTACTGATTAAATACTAGACAGAAAATCAAATAAAAATTAAGGTTATCTCCGGCGAGCTATCGAGTCTAATTCTCAGGACTGGGCGAGATAAGAAGTTGCGTACTAGTTGAACTTTTCCCTGTAGGGAAACTACCCTTAAGACACACACTGAGGCATTACTTTTAAATCCTTCTTTTTTGCCAGTCGAATGCTTGCTTCTATCCACCTCTCTTACTTCCTGCAACTACTTTAATGAGTAATTACTTGTGTAGTTGAAAAATATTGATTTCAATATTTTTTACTATTTATTCGTATAATTCTTTGCACACTGCAGTTGTTGCACCTTTTAAGCCTTCGCTGCTGCCAAATGCAATGCTCATAACAATTCATTTCTGTCATTGAAAACGACACTTACACTTGGGTGTGGCATATGGAAATCGCAGGGCCAATACAAATGTACTCCGGCATAATTAATTGTATTGGATGAGTTTATTAGAGGATTCTTAAAATGAGTCGTTGATTTTTTATTCCTGCTTTAATTAAAGTTTCGTTCAGTTAATTAAAATTGTATAAAATCTGTCTTCATATTTTTGTATTTGAAAAATAGAGGAATGAAGGTTTACAGAATTTTTGCTGGATGTTTATAATGTTATTCGATTGGTTGATAGTTTTAAATTGTAGGTAATTACAGAAAAATATCTTTTGGTGGGTTAAACCGAAAGTCTGAGAAACTGTGTGCCTTTTCAGAAAGGGTTGGCTATATTTTCGAGTGATTTTCGAGAGCAGTAAAAGAACCAGAACTTTGATCCTTGTAATAATTTTTTGTAAACTCTAACTTCTTATGCACAGTAAGCTCTCAATTATGCTTGCATTCTTCCTTGCGAATTTATATCTCATACCTTTTTGATATTTTCAAATCAATTTTTCTTAAGGAAAGTAAGTCTCTGAAGCACATTTTAATACATTATATATAAAATAATTGGCACTTTGTAACTGCTGAAGTGTTTTTCCAACAAATGGAGGGACCTACAGTTTATACTAAGCCGCCTCCGAACGCCTGATGGTTTTTTATGAGGAGCTTTTGATTTTCATGTCAGAAATACACTCGGAGGGGTCGACATTCCCTGCCAAGGGGCGACCGCAATTAGAAAATTTAAGTATTTTTTTTTAAATAAATTTTCTATAACTTTTAGATGTTGTTTGCACCAGGATGAGGCATTCCTTGAGTGTATAATCAGAGAGAAGATCTAAACCGCTGGATATTTCGCTTTTTAGTCTCTTTACATATTATTGATCGAACCAGGACTCGAACCCTGACACTCGGCTAATGGGGCTGAATTTCTTTATCAAACTTTTTTGAGGCAATAAGATTTAACAACTCAGTTAACATGCCACCACCGTTATCTTTAGTGTCTACAGTACCATGTATGAACACCCCCCAGGGAGCGGCACCTTGTCATACGATTCTGTCATTGGGCATATTGCGGCAAAAATAAAAAAAATCACCTTCAAAAGAGGGGTACATATAAAAAGGCAAAAATCTAAAAAAAAACGAAGTCACAAAGCAGAAGCAATATACCAGAATGCAAACAAGTAGACTTAATAAGAAATAACAAATAAAAATGTAAGCACCAAAACAAACAGAATTAATGCAAAAAAAAAGACGAAATCATCGCACACATATGTGAAACGCCATACAAGCAAAGTAGTCCACCAATCAGCAGTCGCATAAGCGAACCCAGCCCAGCTCGGTGCGGATAGCGTAGCGAGGAGGTGCGGGTACGAGGTGGAACCAAGCACCATTGGACTGCCAGGCTCTGTGCCAGGCAGAGCCTTTCCGCGCAAACTTTTTCATTTTCTTAGGCGCAGCGCAACCAAAAGGACGTACATACATATCTCTGAGTACTGCTTGTCGGCAGGTGGCATGTAGCATGTGGCATGCGCGATATGTTGCCTCACCTCAACTACTCACACATATACATCACACACTCACACTCACTCGAGCTTGATGAGAATTAATTGGAAAAATAGAAAAAAATGGTTAATGGAAAATTTGTATTGCGCCTAAAAAGCGACTACGAAAGGCAACACAAAACAAAACAAAACAAAACAGGGAAAAGGAAACGAACGAGCTGACTTTCATATGTGAAAGCACAACTGTGCGTATGTGAACAGGCGTCTGCATGTGTGTGCTTCGGAAAAAGAGGAGCCAAAATAAAATTAAAAATCAAAACAAAACCGAGCACATAAGCAGGCACGTTATCAGCAAATGGCTGGCGTGGAAGAAAACAAAAAGGAAAATGTAAAGAAGAAGGAATTAAAAATTGTACATGGCATACGCACATGCCACATGCCACTCGCCACATGTGCACGAACATACAACGTAAATAACAACAAAAAAATACATGTTTGCACTAACTTAACTGCCGGTCAATGCCGAACGAAATCACGAAGAAACTTGGGAGGTGGAGAGAGTTGAGTACACTCGAAAATGCAGCAGAAAAACGGAAGGGTGTGTTTTGGTCTGTTCTAAAAAAGAAATGAAGAAAGCTGTTGGGCATTGCAAATGGACGTTTGAAATCGTAAAACTAAAATTGAAAGCGAAATAAATACTTTGCAAATACATTTAACCAAGTGAGCAGAAAAAATGAGGCATAAGAAGTGAGGTGTGAGAGAAAAACTTGTTTTCTGCACTTAACAATGTTAAAGTTTCTATCTGAGAATTACTTGCTAATTCCGCGAGGATTTCAGTTACTTCATTTAGACACAAAGTTAAACTTCTAGTGATTTTCAGACATACATTTAATTGACTGTTACATATAACCGCTGAAGCCAGTACGCACTGCTAACCACTCCGCTGTTTCGGCCGCAGAGTGACTTTTAGTATTGCTCTAATTTCGTTGCCTACATTTTGGCGCTGCCTATTAGTACTCTTCTTCTTTCACTTTTACAGACAATATCCCTGCCCTTACCCTTATCTACCGAAACGATTTTTAACACATACGAGTACACTCACTCTAGCCGAAGTAGTCGAAGTAGTGTCCAGTTGAATTTCAACGCTCATAGAAGCGCAGCAAATAAAGCAAGCAAACTTCGCTGACCACTGGCCCTAACGGCAAAAATAAGCTGCACTTTGGTGGGGGTACAATAAATTTCGATATCAGCACTAAAGCCGAGTCTACCGGCAGACACAACGAAGGCGGCCAACAGCAGCTGCGAGGCGAGACAATATGATAAAAATGCTCGTAATAAAGACAAAAAGAAATTTAAACTAAAAACGAATGAGAAAAATGATAACGTAAATTAAAAATGGGAAAGAAAAAAGAAAGGAAGCAAAAGTAAGAGAGGCTATCCACCCAGTAAAACAAACCTTCGAGTCCAACAATCAAACCAAACAAAGGTACACAGACAAGAAGTCAAACTAAAAGGACGGAGGCTCATGGTCGATAGTCGGACTAACAGCACAAAGATGAGAAATGAGAAGAGACAGAAAAGTTAAAAGAAATAAAAGTTACGAAGCGCAACGGAAATGGAATCGCGAAAAAATGCACGCTCCAAATAAAACAACAACTGGAGCGCTTTTACTTTTATTTTCAAAATGAAAAATTCGATAAAACAGAGCGCTGAAAAAATGCAAACACAAACACAATGAGTGGGGTTGCGCCCACCAACAGCCGATTGCCAGCAGCGCAAAAGAGGAAAGTAAAAACGAAGCAAGCCAACCCAATTGGAGCCGTAGCGAACAAAACTTGGAAAAAAGGGAAGCACAGAAAAAAGTATTTGCATTTCAATGACACCCAAATTGGTTTGGGTAAGTAGAGGGATGAGAGCGCCGGGTGTGCCTAGTGACCAACTCCACGCTACCATACCAATGAGTTGGAGCAAGCGCGAAACACACCCGATAGTTGCCGCGCGAAGAAACATAAAAGCGCGTCAACGCATATGCGAGCGTCCAGCGACGCCCTGACACAGGCAGTTGAGGTATTAACACAGCCGAATCTAGCACCGAGCAGGTACTGAATTAAAAAAAATTAAAAATGTGGTGGGAGCGTACTCCTCGTTGTCAACCACTCAATAACTGATTCGATTCGTCTATGTGAACACAAAAAAATGAAAAACCTCTGTCTGAGCCCTACTACCGACTGGGGTGTCCACTGGTCAGTCGTCACATTTCTGTCTCCTCCCTTCGCTTCGTCTACATGGAGTCAGCGTTGTCCAGCCTATTATCTCCTAACGCTTCCAAATGTCCAGCTCGGACACAAACGTTCAATGAACGAGAAAGAATAACTGTGGCCGGCCACTGACCAGGCAGTCAGAAAGTTGAAGTTAGCAGGCGTACCACAGGAAAATACCAAACCCTGCAGCAGAGTGGCAAGAGAAAATGCTAAAAAAAAATGCTTGTGAAAATGGGGAAAACTGTCGGAAAAACACATAAAAGCAGAGCAAACAAAAAAAGCGAAAAAATAAGTAAATTTTTTTAATGCTCTCCCCACCCGCCAGTAAGAATCAAGGAATAAGTATAAAAAATGGAACGTGTCGTATACTTCGTCATCGGCCGCTTGGCAGTGACCAGCTGTGTGCGACTAGAGTGCGAACTTTTTAAGGGATGAAAATGAGGTGTAGGCGATGAATGAATGCTTTAGGAAGTTGATGGAAGGTCGTGCCTGGGCGACGCTTGAGTGGCTAAGTGAGTGCGTGGGTGGAAGGAGTTCGTAAGTGGCTGGTATGTGCTACTGACGGTGGCTGTTTGTTGATAAGGGAGCAATTTTAGGTGTCTCTATACGTTGACACCAATGGTCAGTGGCGGGCTTAGCAGTCTCTTACCAAACATTTACTAAGCAATCTCAGCTACACACTACACATTTTTCAGCATCATCACTTGCCACACACAACATGGTCAAACATCTCCTTTATATCGTCACCAAGCTACGAGCTGTGAGCCTTAACTCCCTAGCGCTTCAATGTATGGGTGATAGCTGCAGTCTATTGCTATTGTTTGCCAGCCGCGCCTTTTACCGGCCCGCACTTCTCTTTTGGGTTTGCTTTGACATTTTAAGTGCACGCACACTGCCTACCGCGCTGCCTGCCTGGCGTAGTCTCTCGAGTCCTTACGCGAACACTCAGCTTTCACAAATATTTTTAAGTCTCCTCTGCTCTGCTTTTTTATTTTTAGTCCCTCCATGTCTATTTTTAATCTTCTTTTTTTTTTGCTCTGCTTCATTAATGTGCCGCCGTTCAGCGCCCTCATTGTGGTCGGTCTCTGCTTGCAGGCAGCATTAATACGAATCCTTCTCGCGCAAGTGGTGTTGCCAAGGACTGTGGCGTCGCGGACGTTCGCGGCCATTCGCCTGTCAATGCTTCCTGTTAATTCATTTTTTTATTACCTACTTGACTTTGTTGTTTTGTTGTTGTTGCCGTTGCGTGCTTTTTTACGTTTTTATTTTGCTCACTGTATTTGTCGCGTGTTAACATCGCGTTAGTTTGTTTTTTGTTTATTCTTTCCTTTTCTTTTTTGCTCCGCTTTGTTCGGTGCATTTTTACAACTTTTTATCTTCTGCTTCGCGCGCGCTTTTACCTTTTTTTTTGCTGCTGTCGAGGTCCTTTTTGTCTTTCATTGATGATTTTTTCTATTTAACTGCCGTTGTGCCCTGCTGTTGTTGTTTATATTGTTGTGTATTTCTGTTGTTGTTGTTTATACAAACAACATTTTTTTCGTTTTGTTTTGATTTTATTTTTCGCTTGGACGCCGGTCGCTACACTTGTTTTGTTTCCTTACTTTGCAGTCCATTTTTCATTTGGTCATCACTGAGGGTGTTTTTTGTGATCTAAAGAGGATGAAGGTGGGTAGGTATGTACCCAGAAGCATTTGACACTTCGCGCTTGAAAAAATTAAAAATATATATATGTACATATTTTTTATTGTATGGTGGTGTGTGTAGTATATTCAGTTATGCCGGGTGTTAATTGGAAATTTTAGATAACTGACAATTTTGTAATTTAGCTATACAACAACAAATCTGTCGAGGTGTTCAGTTTCCAATAAATATAGGTGTCTGAGAAAGCAAACAAAAGAAATGCGCGAAAATCACAGCTTTCAAAAAAATTTAAATTCTAGTACTGGTGGGATAAATATTAGGAAATTTGCAATTTTGTATTCTGTTTTGCTATTCTCTGATCTGCCCGATTCATAAGAAGGAACTCCTCACTCTCTTATCAGTGTAGGTTTAGACCTGCAGCTTTTCGACATTGAACAATGCTTGTGTTTATTGACTGGCGTTCTTTGCTGCACAAAGTCAGGTACGTGTGATCCGAGTTAATGTTAAGCCTTCGGAACGTACGCACATATACAACACTGCAACACTGCAACACTGCAGACACGTCTATCACAACATGATCGATTTGCTTACGTAATTTTCGATCCGGTGATATTAAAATAGCAAAACATGATTTAGAATCATGACAATGCTCATAATATCAGTCTTTAGTTGTACGAGAGCATCAGCCAGCTTGGCAATGGCACCTTCTCAGTTAAGGAACCAGATCGTAATATTTGAATTGCAGGGGTCGTCATCATTCGAAGCATATTGTTTATATTTTTCATTGCAACAGATTCTTTTATGTAGGGATCTCAAACCCAATACACAACCACAGGAAAGTATAGTTAACTCAGGAAAAAAGCAAAAAACGAAAATCACGCTAAAAAAATAATGAGAAAATACCAAAGCTAAGCGTGGAAATATGCAAAGAATCTAAGAACTTTGAAGCAAGAATACAAAAATCAAATCAACCAATTTTAGGACTGAAGGAACATAAACTAAAATACTTAAAGTCTAAATTATACAGCTTTCTAATTTCATAGCAGCTGGTCTCCACAGCGCCTGCAATTTTCGTGCACTTTTGCGAGTTCAATCGCCCTTCAATAAATTTTGAACATCAATTTGACTTTGACTTTTACTATTTTCCATACTTTATCACTCCATCTCCCTCGTACGCCGCAGCACCACCAGCATCTATATATGCTCTCGCAGACAATAATTTTAGCTTCACTTCTTAAACATACACACACAACTACTTTATCACCCGCCGAAATGTATGCTACCATGCACGTTATGCTCTTCCCTTTTATCACCACATATGTACATACCATACATTCATATAAAGGCACATACTCGTATGTAAATTGCCAAAAAGTATGCAAAGTCGCAAAAAATGCATTTAATTTTACACTCGCAAAGGAAAATACACACATACATACATATTCGCTTCTCCCTCCAATAAAACGGGCGACGACGAGAGCCGAGGAGCGCTTGATTGCGCTGCCACTTTTTCATATTTTTTTGGCGCACGAATTTGGCGAGAGAGAAGTGGAGCATGCAGTCGTATAAAGAAAAAGTAAGAAAATTTTGACACAAAACAAAATCAAAATATATTTTAACGGTTAAATTTTCGCCAGTCCAGTAGCAAAGCAGCAGACAAATTTGCTTTGTTTGTTTTGGTGGGCTGGGCTCAGCGCAGAAGCGGGGTAACTGGTCAAACGTGTGCAGCCTCGCGCTGGGGCGTTGGTCCCTCGTGACTCCATTTGAATAGCAATAATTTTCAGCGCCTATTTTTATTTCACTTTATTCTTTTTCCACTTTTTTCTCGCTTTTTGGCTCCAATTCCAATTTGTCTCCTTTTGCGTTTTCAATTCAATAACTTTTACTTTTATTTTTCCGGCACGAATTTTTAATGTTTTGACTACGTTGACTGAAAAATAGCAAATAGCCGAGGGAGAGGGGTGAGGGGCGAAGGGCAGGGGATGCGTAAAGAGAATAATAGAGAAAAATAAAAATGAATTGAATTATTGCGAAAATCAACAGCAAACAGTAGGAAGATGAGGAGAGGGGGTATGAAAAATTGGCGAAGGCAACAATAACAAGAAGTTTGAGTAGCTTCACCATAAAAATACTTTTACGTGTGTCCGTGTTTCTACTTGGATGGCCATAGTTGTATTTTTATATCTCTGACAGATGCTGAAATACCGCGTTGTTGTTGGTGGCAAAATAAGGGGAGGATATTGGTCTGAGTTTCGTCTTTTTCAGTGTGTCCTTTTTGGCGCGCATCGCATATTGCATACTTTTAGGCTGTGTACCGCGAAATTATCATGCAAACAACACATGTGACCAGCGGACAAGCGACAAAACAAAACCAAACAAAACAAACCAGAAAATAAAAAATAAGAAATGCTAAAAATACAAATATCTACAGAATTGCATAAATATCGCATTGCCATGTGCATGTGTGCATGTGTATGTGTGTGCTTGTATGTTGCGCAGGGGTTGCTGTTGGTTATTCGAAAATAAAAGTTTTCTCTTTTTTTGGTAAAATTGAACGCGTTACGGTCAAATGCAGTTGGCATACGCAGCTTCGCATATTTGATTTCACCACCCCCCGTCCGCTTACCCTCCTTTCAAACGTCAGCGATCGGCTGCTGCAACAAAGCCTCGCTTGCTTTAGCTGTGGGGCGCATGAAGTTGCCAAAAATAAAAGCAAAAACTTAGATAAATTGCAATTTTGCTTCGCTGATTCATTTTTTAATGAGTTGCTGAGTTTTACCACTCGCTCTCTCACTCATACACACTGTCACCCCAACCAGAGGCTGCGCCACCCTATAGGTATTTACTGGGAGAGTTTCAACCCAGGACGAGGCAGGTGAGAGTATGTTAGTTTATATGTCTGTGCTTGGTTTGGCCCATGGTTCGCCTTGCTCAAGCGCCTCTTTGCTTTTTTCTACGATTTTTCTTTTAATTTCCTGGCGGATTTTCTCGTTTGTAAAATTTTTTTCTCGTTTCTGTTTTGAAATATGTAAAATGCAAAATGCAATTTTTTTCACGACCCTAGAACCGGTCAACTGCTGCATTTTGTGTGCATTTTAAATGCACAGATACATAACGGTGGGAGGGCTGCCAACTCAGACTTTAGAGTACATGGAGTCTGTGGAGATGGAGTTTTGTGGCTGATAAAGGGCAAATGCAATGGAATTGCTCATTGACTGACTTACTAGTTGTTTTTAGGCAATCGATTGCGTTGATAGGTGATGGCGCCGGTCACCCTTGCAACAAATGGCAAATAAATTCTCCTCCTCTCTTTCAAATGGCATTATGTGCCTGAAATTTTTTTCTCGTAATTTTTTTCCGGACTAAACTTGATGAGCTCTCAACCAATACTCGCACTTTGTCTGCGCCGTTGAGGCGTTAGGCAAACATTTTTACAACCCCCAAAGGGCTTGACGTTAATTTATATATTTTTTTTCTTGTTCATATATTTTTGTTGTAACATCGCCGTTCATTGCACGTTTTATGCATATTATACGCTTTGCTTAATGCAAATACACATAATTTCATTAATGCAAATACACACAGACAACCAAACACATTCGAAAACAAAGACAACAGCTTATATGTTTATGTGAGTGTGTGGGTTGCCGGCCGAACATCTCTGCTCCAGCGAGTTTAATATCACCACCAAATCTGTGGCGCAGTGTGGGCCGCGCTTATTTTTAGTCGCCTTTTGTTGGTCACGTTTCCAGCTCTTTATGCTCCATCAATGAATACTGCGATTTGAATGTGAAGAAAAATCAATTGCCTTTTGTGCAAATAATGTGTTAATTTTATGGACGTGATTTTGAGTTTATTTATTCAAAGGCAGCGAGGCGAGTTTCCATCATCCAAAAGTTTTTTTAAGACTCTTCAAAAATCGAAATATATTGGAAATGTTCTCGTATTCCAATTTCAAGGAGACATATTTAAAATTGCTTAGATGACAACTTTCGGAGATTTGTTAGTGGAATCGAAGAAAAGTCACACGACTGCATAAATTTCCTAGCTCCAATAGATCGGTTAATGAAGGGAAGAGATCTATACGAAATCCCTAATATTAAAAGCTTGAGTGTGTAGAACATTAAAAACCTAGCTTAGCTTTCTTACTTATTTCTTAGCTTCTATTTTATATTTACTTACTAGTTGTAGCCTCTATCAACTGGCCTTTGATTCAACCTGAAACTGCGTTGAAAAAAAGATGTGGATCAAATGATGTATCCTGTTCGCGCTGATCGGGAAGATAAGAAATGACTGGCGCACTATTATCGGCGATAACGCCAAAGGGTGAAAACATACGAACAACTGTTTATATAAAGCTGATTTAACCTCTGTGATCTATTAAACACCTTTTAAGTAGCTTCAATTAAAACTCAGTTTACATCTCTTGAATATTCAACAGCTCCAATAATCTATTGATTGAGCTGAAAATTATTGACTTTAGCTACTTGGCATTCAATTCATTCACACTACATTTGCAACGGAATCAAACGGAAAATGGCGATTAACTGAGAAAACAAAGTTTCAGAAGCAACAACAAAAACAAAAAAAAAAACAAAACATAATTTATATTTTAATAATGAAAAACTTTCCACATATTGAAATTATCAATTAAGGCGAGTACGAGCGCCTTAACATATGCAGTGAATGCAGGCGAATGGTCAGTGAACATATTTTATATACTTAAAACATATACGTGTATGTACGCAGCTCGAACTGTTCTTTACCTTCAAAATGCGCGATGAAACACATACACACATACAAAACTCACGCTTTAATAAATATGAAAACTCAACCTGTAGCTGAATTTAAAGGACAAGTGAATATACCTTAATCGCGTTCTGGACTGTTTTTACTTACAAACAAACAAATGTACACACATACCCACATACATATATGTGTGTAAAATAGTGTTAACTATTTATGCTGCTGGCTAAAGGGTTTGGTAGCCCTTGGGCTGTTCAATGCATGCCTTGTCTGAAGTTGTTGCATGGTTGTTGTTGCTGTAGTTGTTGGCTTAATCGCTTAAAAGTTCAATGTTTTGCGCACAAATCGAAACCGTGTGTGTGTGTGTGTGTGTGTATGTATGAAGATTTATGACTGTTGCTGTGTGCTGATATTTGCCATTTTCTGTGTAGTTGTTGTTTTTGAACAGAAATAACAGTGCTCAGCAGCGCTATCAAACTCTGCCAGCAATCGGTGAAAATACCTACAAGCACTATTATAAATAGTTACAAAAGCAGATGTTTTTACATATGTTTCTCGCCACACCGGCGTTAGTGTGAATGTCCTGACCGGCAGCACCAACAGCCAGCGCCGATCATTACTGGCTGCTGCCGATTACAGCGTGTACATACACATGTACAAATGTGTGTGTAGTTCATGTGTCTTTGAATTTATCGCCATCGTCTGACATTCCGCCTTCCAACTTCTACTACTCACTCTTTCTCTCTCTGTGTATATATGTATGTATGTATGTACGTATCTCGCTAGTATCACTCTGCAGGATATGGGCGAGGAAGAGCACAAAAAAAGAGCGGAGCAATGAAAATTAAAATGACGTTGTATGAAGTTGGTCACATGCATTGATGTGAAATGAATTAACTTTTCAACAGATTTGCGAATGCTCAATTGAATTTGTCGAGGAGAGACAAGAAGAGACGAGAGCAGACTGATTATATGGAAGTTGAGATAAGCGCATGTGAGCGAGTGTATGCTTAGGTGGAATTTTTTTTTCTAATAATTTAATTAACTTTTTGTTGGTTATTAAGGATTCCAGGAATTTTTCATATTAAATATTAATATTGTGTAAGGATTAAAAATAATAGGAGAAATCTAGGCTACACTCATTCAAAGTAATTATACTCCAAAAAACCTTCTTCTGGAGAACATGTCTTCTAAGAGCTGTCCCGTCGTCTAACTTCTGAATCACACCCTCACATAGCTTACCATGAGCATTTTTGCCTGAGGAAACATGATAAAACTGCGATGTAGAAGATGTTGCTTAGACGAATCGATATCTTCTTTCAGACAGCCTCGATTAAGAAGATCCCTAACTGCTTCCCTCTGGAGGGAGAACTGGATTGCGAACTGAGAAGGAGGGTTTTCCCGCCTACCCTCTGGAGAGAGAACTTGATTGCGAACTGAGAAGGAGGGTTTTCCCGCCTACCCTCTGTTCAACTTTTCGTTCAAGATCCACTCTCCCATAGTACGAAACGATAGTACACATGCACACTAGCTATCAGCATTGTGGTTCTTAGTGAGTATTCAATAGGCCGATGCCCAACAAAGTTTAAATGTGAATCCTTCCATTTATCTTAATTTACTTACATTTTAAATATCTGAATAAAGTTATTTGTTGTTCTTCAGTTTGTTTTCATACGCAAAGGACTTATGTAATAGATCCTAAAAATCCAATGTTGATTACAAAAACGTGCAGGTGTACAATTTATCAATAATACCCAACATTTTAAACTTAATTCAAACCACAATTTGTACACATAAAAAGTGCTACCACTTGCCATGACAAAAATCGCTCTAATGTCCTTTAATTGCGACACGAGCTGCAATGCAAACAAAATTAAGATGACAAAATACTTTTTTCCTTTTATTTTTATTTCTATTTTTTCTTCACCGAAGTGACCTTCTACGACCGCAAACGTAGTCCTTTGGTTGCGAATAATTTCCAGCGACATTTACCGTTACAATTAACGCCTTCACCGCCCAACCACAGCATTAAAACCCTATTTAATGCTAATGCGAGAAATTAAAAAGGAAAATAAAATGCGGAAAAAATAATATTGAGAAAAGGAGAGAAAATAGAAACACAAAAACCGAGAAATATAGCATTTGAAATATATTCACAAAAAATGCAAATAAAAATGAATAAAAAGAAAGTAGAAAAAACATTTGCTAAAACCAATAGTAATTATTGGCAATTAATACTGGCCACTAGTACCCAAACGAAGGCTCCACCCACTTTCACGAGCAAACCTTGGACACAGTGACAGCTGCACCTGGTCGAACGGAGCTTACGAGCGTGAATATACTTAAAATGGAAAGAAAAGCAGCAACAAATAGAAAAAATGGTAGCTCCGCTTCTGCTTTAATGGTATTTGGTTAAGGGGTTCTTCCTTTGTATGTCTGTTTGTCTTACGTCGGACGTAAGGTAGCTTAATTCAGCTATTAATGTTGCTTCTATTGCTGTTGCCTTTAAGTTGTTTGTTTTTATTTTTATTTTTACCTTCGCTTGGGTGAGAAATTTTGACCAGTGTTTGCAATTAAATGCGCGACAAGGTTATTTGCATAGGAAATTAACATAATTGCATGAAGCACCTTTCCAATTACAACAGCAACAGCAACAACATTAGCGATAACGACACTGCTAATATTGCTAATATTGGCTGAACAAAGATACAAAAAATACGAAGAAGTGGGAAATATTTTAAATTATTACACCTGTAAGTCGGATAAAAAGACGCTTTAAAGAGAAAAAATTGGCAATTTCATAGAAGGAAAAGAGGTAAGAAAAAAATTTATGGAAAGTGAAAAAAACTATAGGGAATGAAAATTAAGCTAGCGTTGAACCCAGAACCAACATGATACCGCGGCTATTAAATTGGGAATGAAAAAAAATCAGAACTTTAGAAATCATCCTGGAACACAGATAATTGATGAAATGTGAAAATCAGATGGAGATATTCGAAGAACTATGAATTTCAGCGCTAATTCCAGAACTATTAAGCTGATGGACAAATATTTCGAACGCATTGAATCAAAATAAAGTTCAGTCCCGAACTACGAACCCGGAAATTAGGTTTTTTTTGATAAAGCACAAAAGAAACGGTGGGTAATCCAATAAGCAAAATGTACCAATAATGGACGAAAAGTGAAATGGCGAAGAGTATGAAAATAACTTCAACCCGATTCAACTTGTATAGTTATTTTTTAATGAATTTTGAGTGTAAATGGAGTTTCTTTTTTTATAATAGTTGCCTTTACGAAGGGCTTGCTTACATGAAAGCGGATGAGTTATTGAGTGTCATAGGTTCCTGTTTGATTTATTTATATATTATTTTAATTTAAATTATTTATTTTATTTTGTATAACTTTATTTTATTTTAATTTATTTATTTTATATTATATAACTTTATTTTATTTTAATTTATTTTATTTTATTTCATTTTAATTAATTTGTTTTATTTTATATTATTTTATTTTATTTTAATTTATTTTATTTATATTTATATTTATATTTATATTTATATTTATATTTATATTTATATTTATATTTATATTTATATTTATATTTATATTTATATTTATATTTATATTTATATTTATATTTATTTAATTTTATTTAGTTTAGTTTTATTTAATTCAATTTAATTTAGTTTTATTTTATTTAATTTTATTCTATTTTTTTATTATATTTAATTTAATTTAATATAATTTAATTTTATTTGATTTTATTTTGCTTTCTTTTTATTTAAACTTTTTCTATTGGTATTCTTTTTATTTATATTGAAAACCTAAAACATCTACTGCTCTTCTTCTTCAAATGAAATTAATTTCACTCAGAATTCATTTACATTCCCTTCTGTTGCCATTGAAATTAGTTGCCACTGTGAAGGCAATTTGAAAATGTTGCACGTTCTGCATGAATTAGTGTCAGGTACATAATAAATGAATTAACATAATATTAACAAAAACAACAATAAAAACAATGAAATAAATAAACAAGAAATTTTCAAACGTGTGAACAAGTTTTAAATAAACACCTACATACAGATATCAAGCGTAAATGAATTGAATTGCATTTAACATTATTAACATAATACAAGTTAATTTACAAATACACACTCACACACGCACACCTATACCATATATTACATTGTATATAAGTGTGAACAAATAACAACTGGCAAACGGTAGATTACATTAAATGACTATTATTATTATGGCTGATATCATATGGAGAACATGCTGCAACGCGTCATCTAACATTTAATACGATTTATGTATATGCATGAACTATACTCGTATGCGAGTGTGAACTCGCAAATACATCGCACTTATTAAGGGAATTATGAAAATTCGCAATTAGACTGGCAGCAGTAGCAGCAGCAATAACAACAACAATAGAACAGAATTCTCACTCTCTCGCCTCGGCAGTCACAATTCATTTGCGAAAACTCATATAAATTTGCATACACGTATACATGTATGTGGATGTGTGTGGACAATTGTGTGTGCCTCATCATCATCGCCATCAGCATGTCAGGCGAACATATTGTGTAATTACATAATACAAATATAATTTAATAAAGTCACTTAATGCGAAATGTAGGACTTGTTGAAAGCTGACTATTAAATAAAAGCTGATGCTGCACATACATACTATGCACACATGAATATTGATAGACCGTTATTTAAAAGTGAGGACAAGCGGACTGGGCCGTAATGAATACGCTGTTGATATGTGTAATTTTTTTAATTTTTAATTATGACAATTCAATTGCCTTTCTGAATTGTGCAAGAGAGCAACGACGGTGCGTATGAGTAATATTTTTCTTTAAAAAATCAAAGAATTAAAATTTAAATTATGTTTTTAGAAATGATTTACTAAAGGAATTTCCGATGAAAACATTTCATAATAATTTTTTTTTCACAACACTTTTAAGGCAACTAGGTAATACAAATTTTAAAAAAATTATTTGAATTTATTTTATAATAATTTTTCCTCAAGCAGATGAGAAAAAGTTTTGAATGATTATGTGAAACAAAATAGTTTTAAAAATATTTATTTAAAAAAAATCTACAATAGAGACATTAAACCTCCACTCACTCATTCACTCACTCTCTCCCTCTCAATCTCTCTATTCATTACAGGACTACGAAAAAGAGATCATCAGCCATAAAATCAACTCACCGATTAGTAATAATAATAGTATACATGAACTGCACAATCAGAACTCCTACGATAAGGACCATCATGCCAAGGAGCTGGAATTCTATCAAAGTCTAGCTAAGGCCGCCTCTTTAGCCAATCATAATGAAGCCAATTCACATCACTCCCACGACACACATGAAATGTCGCCCTCCACCTCGCCACAACCGATGCAAATCGATACGGATGTGGGTGAGGATCAGGATGAGGCGAGAGATCATATTAATCATTTGTCCGATGTGGAGGATCATAACCAACAACAACAACAAGCGAAGGCGTCCGCCTCAGCTTTGGCGGTAGCAGCAGCAGCAGCGCAAGCGCACCTAAATGGAACTAGTGAGTACATATCGAGATCCAATTTTTGTAGAAAATACATTAACAGCAATAATACATACAACATGCACATCATAGAGTAATATAAGTCATTAGAAAATCAAACAGGGGACGATTTGCTCCACTGGCAGGAATCATTAGACCATTTACCCAGCAATCAGCGTTTCTGAATTGAAACTGAAACTTTTCCTGGTTGTGGCAATTTTTTGAGATGAATCCCCAACAAAAGTAAATATCGCCCCATACAGAGTTATTTGCCTAATGACAGAAGCAAAAATATAACGGTAACTCTTATGTTGTGTACTACCAAATACCTCATGTTGATAGCACTGTAAGCCACCTTTTGTCTCTTTCCTCAGCGATTTATAACTAAATCTTAGTTAGAGGACAAGATTTATCTTATCCAGATTAATTACTATACTCTGATTATAAAGACAGGGTTCCGTAGTAAGCTAATAAAAATACTCGCTGCATGGGTGAACATTGGACTTTAGGGATCAGAAAGAATCAAAAAATGTATGAAGCACTCTAATCCTCTGACCACTTCTGTGTGAACTGTGTACCATCGCCATTTATTTTGAACCCTTTAGTTATTTCAATTAACTCGTCTAAGCAATAAGTGTTTAGGGAATCCCCATAAATGTTCAACTAATCGACCAAACAAAGCCGAGTCAAGCACGAACACACCCACAAATAACTTTTACACACACATACTAATACAGACACGGAGGGTAGACAATTCACAAGCAATGACACATCGACAAGGCATAAAGTACACTAAGCATCGAACACAGTATGCACAGGCCACCGAACACAGGACAGAGAACACCCGGAACACAGCATCTAACTCATCAAAGCGAGAGTCACAAAATTTTACTAATAACTTGCAACTTGTCTCCTTTTTACTCCCTTACTCTCATCTAAAAAAAAAAAAAAAACAACACAACCAAACGAAAAACATCGTTATGCTTCCAAACTGCACATATTGGCCAAAAACACATCTCATCAAACCAAAAATAACCGAAAAAACACCAAAAAACATATAATAACAACAACCATGCACAAAACGTACCGTTACCGTAACCGTACACTCCGCAGTGCAAGACATGATAAATTTACAAAAATTACAAAATTTAGCCACGCTTCAGCAGCAGCACCAGCAACAACAGCAGCAACACCTGCAACATGCCACTGGCGGCAATGGACTACACCAACATCATCACCACCATCAGCATCCTCAACTTCACACACCACCTGGCGGGCCCACCACACCGGTCAGCGTCAGCCAGAGTGTCACACCAGCGACGGCCGCAGCACTGGCAAGTCTTCAGGGATTAGCAGCAGGTATCAGCGCTTCTGCAGCCGCCGCAGCTGCACTCAATTCACCGCTCAATTTGACGGTTGGCTCCGGTGCTATTGGTGGCGGTGGCATTAGTGCTTGTCTGCCACCGATTGGAGCCACGGGTTCACATAGTGCACCCTGCTCACCCACCTCGGCGCTTTCTGCCTCCAATGTCCTGGCCGCAGCCGCAGCCGCCGCCGCAGCTTCGAATAATAATAATAATAATAAAGTCATGTCACATGCCGGTAGCTCATGTGGGAGTGGGCAGGATGCGGGTGCCAGTGGCGGTGGAGGCAGCAGATCACCCAACTCGAGCTCTATGCAGGCGCAGACAATGGCACAGAATACGTTGGCGAATGTGTTGAACTCGGCAGCGGCAGCCGCTGCGGCCGCAGCAGCAGCTGGTGCAGCGGCAACGGCTTCACCTCCGCCCGCCATGCCGACACCAGCAACTGGCGGACAAATGCCGCAATTGATACTCGCATCGGGACAACTAGTACAGGGCGTTCAAGGAGCACAGTTGCTCATACCGACGGCGCAAGGTGAGTAATGATATGATGAGTGTTGGTAAAGAGAAAGCTCAATGAAGAGTGGACAGTGGGTGAATGAATGGGTTCATTGTTAAGGCACTCGCAGACTAAGCTGACAACTTCATCATTCTAAACATTCTATCTGTAATTATCTCCTAAGAATTTTTATCTCTTTTGCCACCCCCAGGTATCGCCGTGCAGACTATCCTCACCATCCCTGTGAGCCCACAAATAAACACCAATGAGCAATTCCTTCCAAACTTTGGGGCCTTTGCTTCATTCCAACAACAACAGCAGCAGCAGCAGCAACAACAGCAGCAAGCGCTTTTGCCACCCTCTCTGCCGCCGACACTCGCAGCCCTACAACATGCCTCAACATTGCCACAACTCGCCCAAACACAAACGAATTTACTAAAGCCTAATCTTTTCTCGAGCAGCGTACAACAGCTTCTGGCTGCCCTTCATCCGGAGTTGTTTGCTGCGGCCGCCGCTAATCAGCACCTACACGCGTCGACGCAAGCGAGCCACCATGCCTTGCACCATGCGCAGCAACAACGCGGTGACCAACCGCCGGGCGCTCCACCTCCACATCTCACCCACCTGCCGCCACCACATCATCATCTGGCCGCACATACGCATGCATTGACTGGTGATCTGCATTTGGCGGCAGCGGCAGCTGCAGCCGCGGCACGTGGCGGTGAAAGTGGAGTTCATTCACCGTCCGGCTCGCCATCTCCGCACCGTAGTATTAGCGGCGGCTCGGAGCGAGGAAGTAATAATGGCTCGTCGTCTGGTACAAAAGCAGCTGCAGCAGCAGCGGCCGCAGCTGCAGCAGCCGCCTTTCATTTGCAACAGCAACTGCATATTAAACAAGAAGCTTCGCCGCGTCATCATCATCATCATGGTTTGCATGGTCACCACAGCAGTACACACCACCACCCGTTACGCCACCCAGCAGAAGAGCTCGCCTCGCCAAATAGGGAAATTGGCAAGTCAGCAAGCACAAACTCTATGGCCGCCTCAATGCATTTGCCACCGGATGTAAGCGCCTCACCACCTCCAGGACTAAGTTCGCACCACCATCATTTCCATCATCGCAGCAGTGGGTTAAGCAGCGGTCACACACAGAGTTCGTCACCTTCACCCCGACCAAATTCTTCGTCCACCTCAACATGTACTATGACGCTGCGGGACCGTGATAGGGATAGGGAGCGTGAGAGAGAGCGGGAAAGAGAACGCGGCGATAGAGAACTGGAACGAGAGCGAGACAGGGAGCGGGAACGTGAACGTTCCGAACGCACGGAAGTACACCTCAAACGCAGTCCAACACGCAACAGTGGATCACTAAACAATGGTCCAAGTGCCGGCATCAATCTCAGCCAACATGCCATCAAACGCGAACGAGAACGTGGACATTTGAGACGTTCATCTTCCCCCGTACTCAGCTCTACCGCCAACTCCACACAACTATCAGGTACAGGTCGCAACTCTTCCTCCGTCGGCAGTTCGAATACCAACTCAACCACAGGCAATGGCGTTACAGCTTCAGCGTCAGTAACATCCGCCTCAACATCCGCAATGGGCAATCAGCATCTCCAACATGGGCATCACTCGCATCACCCGCACCAAAGTCATCATCAATCGCAACATCACAGTCTGACACACCACCATCCGCATTCGATGTCGTCGGGCGTCACAACAAGTTCGGCTTCCGCGTCAACGGCCGGCGGCGTATTGTCGTCTTCAACATCAACGACATCCAACGAAAGAGGCTATTCATCTCCTTTGCGCAGCTCAGCTGGTCAATTGTTCCGTACCCACTCACCCTCGCCCTCATCATCGTCAGCGGCGGCGGTGGCGGCTATCACACATCTGCATCATCATCAACATCAACAACAACAGCAGCAACAGCAACACGGCCAACATGCACACAATATGAGCTCACCGCATGAGCGTGATTTCCTCGGAAATGGCGGTGGGTTGAGAACATCTCCGCTGAGCATGGGTGTAGGTGGCGGCGGAGTGGGCATGGGTGGAGGACCATCTTCAGCAGCCAACATGTTGAACAGCATTAATAGGTAAGCTCCTCAGTGTAGTGAGAACAATAGTTGAAAGACGAAAAGCGCTAATTAGGCTCCTGAGAGGAGGAAAATTAATATGAGCCTGTAGGGACTGTGTAAAAACTTTTAATTGTTGCGAGTAAATATGGAAAATTGGATGTTACGAAATTGATACAAGTAAAGCCAAAAAGTAAAATAATAAATAATTTAAAGAAAGTCAAATTGTGTGCTTAACTGAAACTTATTCTCAAACTCTCTCCATTTGCAGACTTTCCGCCTCGGTTAACGGCGAATTGACCATAACAAAATCACTGGGTCCACCAACAGCTACGGCGATACGTGCATCCTCTGCTTCGCCCACCTCGCCAGGCCTCAGCTCGACAACACTTGGCATAAACACCTCGTCAGCCTCCCATTTGATGCATCACACGCACCATAGCATGCACGGGATGAAACTTAGTCCAACGACCAGCTCTTCACTGCAACGCGAACGCGAACGTGAGCGAGATCGCGAAAGGGAGCGTGAGCGAGAACGTGATAGGGAACATGAACGTGATCGGGAACGCGTTGGCGGCGATCATCCCTCACAACTCTCTCCCAACGGTACGGAGGGTTCGAGCGGTGCTCACGATTTGCTGATGGATTCACCGAGTGAGTAAAGATCGATTTCTTTTCTCTACTTTCATTAGCTTAAATTAAAAGTTAGACACATTGGGAAATGCGAAATTTTCACGTGAATTCATCTTGGATGAGCGTTAGTGTTTTGGTGCGGTGAGAAGAAATTTCCCAATGTGCCTTATAAGTTAGTTTTAAGCTTGGGGAAAGAATTATTTAGACCAGACGAACTAATATGTCCAAAGGGATAGCTTATTGCTTCTCCTTCAGGAGAAGATGCCGAATCGTCCTTCAAATTTTCGCTTTTCAGATTGGTCGATCTATTGCGCAGATATTTATGAACCAAAAAAGAGAAAAAATTATCACTAATTCAAATTTTTTAATCAGTTGCAAATGCAATCAAGTGGGATGGAAGTGTGCTGCCATCTGCAGCCAAAACTTAATTTAAAAAAGTATGAAGATAAAAAAAAATTAAAAAGGGTTGTATATATTTTGTTTTGAATAGTTTTTGGTTAGAATATATTTTATTAGAGTTGCCAGCTGTTTTGATTTTTTCACTAAATATATTTTTTTACGATATTTACCATGTGGAAAACAAAACTATAACCCGTAAGAGAAATTTAATCATTCAGAACTATTTGTGAGCAGGGTTGCCACTCATTTTAAATTTTTGTACCCACAAATATATGTGTATTATATAAATATGACGAAACACGCTTAGTACTAAGTAAACAATCAATTTTATTTTATATAATTAAAATTCGCTCCCAACAACAAGGATACGCCTTGTCATCCATATACTCGTGCATACATAAAAGATCCTTGCACAACGATGAGTGCAATTTGATTTATTTATTAATCTTAACAAAAGTGCGCGAATTATGCAAAGGAACATATTGTCTTGAAGGATCCCTTCTCCACTCACTACTCCCTCTGCTCTCACTGCAAATATTGCTTACTTTCTTTTGTGTTAGTATTGCTGTTTTTGTTGTACTGTGCAGTAATTAAGCAATAACCAAGGCTTGCATGCCTGCCTGCTTTGTCTTGCCTTGCCTTGCCTTGTTTATGCCTCGTGTTGCAACAACGGCTCTTGTCGGAGGCTGACATGCCTCAAATGTTCTTGTGCTTGGTATTATGGCAACATTAGTAACATCAATGACAATGACAACAACAATAGCAAAACGTTAAGAATAGTTGGAAATTGGAGCTTTCGCTTGCCGTGGCAGCAACAATAATATTCATTGTACAACAAGCGTCTAGTTGATATTCCGTTGATGTTGTTGGTTGTTGTTTTTGCTGTTGTCATTATTATTACACTTAGTTTGCAAGTGAAATATGTCATTAAATGCAAAAACAAACTCATGCCACTTGCACAACAATAACATGAATATCTGTTCGTGCAGCTCAAGAGATGCGTCCTTCGCTTCTGCTCCTTCTTCTTCTGCTTATTCTCCGCTTTGCGCGTACTCTCAAGTTTTGTAAGCGTCAATTAGCAGTAATTAAGGCAAACATTGTGTGCCGCAACTTGCCTTGCCATTTGTTGTTGTTGATGTTCTAGTTTTCTGCGGCATGGCGCGTGTTGCATGAATTATGCGCACATTTAAATAGCAGTATGTCTTCCGTAGCTTGCTGAACAAGGCTGGCTGCCGGGGGGTGAGGGGAAGAGCAATTTCAAAAGTCGCTTGCCGTTGGAATATTTGATGCTGCAAGGCGATAAATAATTTTTCGGAAATTTCTTGCAGCAAAGTGCAGTTTGGTTGCTCAGTCGCTCGGCGGCATATTGAAGATTTTCAAAGAAATTTAATTTCAATGAAAACTTTAAGTGACTTTTGGTAATTTAACATTGATTTTTTTTTCAAAAAATTCTGTATTTAAATTAATTTAATGCGTTTTTATAGTACTTTTTATCGTTTAAAAATATAAAATTCTTCAAGTTTTAATTTTTCTATATAAATTATATATTAATTTATTATGAATAAAATTACTTGAAAAAGCAATCTCATACATTTGCTATAAATTACCTGAATTTAAATGTATTAATTTTCTTTATTATTTCGCAAAAACTTATGTAATATATTTTGAAATTAAAAATTTGATATTTATTTTTTATGAAAATTTTCAATATAAATATTTTCCTATTTTTTTATTGATCTCTCATTATAAATTAATTCTCAAATTTCACTTCATTTCTTAAATGTTGATTTAGCAAAAAGGGTTGATTTCTTTTCTTTTCTTTTTTCCATTTTCATATAACTTCTATTCTGCCCTCTACTATATGCTGCGAGTATTGCAGACACATGAATGTACCTCTTATACACATATGCATTAGTAAAGATTTGCTTCCATCGTATTATACCGAAATATTCACCTTTAATTGGCAAAAAAAAAATAAGTACAAAAAGTATCCAATTATTGATCCAATTAAAAGCAAATTCTTTGCATTTGTGCATATGTGTATACACGTACATATGTACAGCTAAATGTACGTTGCCGTTCAAACTCTTGGTCAAGCAGCAGTACACGTGTTTACATGCTGTATTATACATAGGTACATACAAACATAAATACATAGGTATATATACTTATGCAGCACAATCATATTTACATTCATATGCATATGTAATTTTACAATATATTGTACGAGTATGTAGGTATGTACGTACATATGTGTTTGCAATCTCACATAAAAGCATTTTGGCACTCATAAATTACCAACCAACCACTCCCTAATTTTTGTACCGTTATAACCCCTTTTGTTTTCTGCTCCACTATTGCTCTTTGTGCTTCATTTTCTAACTACGAGCGCGGTGTAATAACCTCAATTTTTTTGGCAAATTCGTTATTATGCTTAAAAAATGTACAATTAAAAAGTAGAAAATATAACGGTAATAAAAAATTTGCACAGTGCTGACACATTCAAATGCATGTTTACATGTATGCATGAATGTATTTGGGTACACAATGGTAATATATGAGGGGGTTTCTTGTTAGGGATCGCTAATTTATTAGCAATAATTTGAAGTCCTTTCCACGTAGGGCAATTGGAAAATGTTCTTATTTCTTATAAAAATCAGTCTATTCAGATAAAAACTTCATTAACCGTAAGAATTGATCATTTAAAGCTTTATATGGGATACAAGAAGACACGGCCATACATTGTTGCGGGTTTCTGCATCTTGTAGTAAACTATCTAGCGAAACACTAACTTTTATGATCTTTAATCAATCACCGTAGGATACTAAGGTGTGGCGAACATACCAAAGCGCGGTCTATGCTTGCATCCAACTCAGTCTTGGTCTTACTTTTGACAAGAGAGTAATTTAGGTGTTAATTTAGGTAAAAAGTAGCATAAATCTTTCGAAAATCGAATTTTTCTCCCTCGAAAGGGTACACCAGTTTCTCACATGTTGGCGAGGTTCCCAGCAAAAAAAGATATTAGTTGTAAATATTCCAGTTATAGTTCTTAATATGGCAATGTGATGCCAATGCTAATTGTCTAAATTTTCATCAGTCACATACTAATTTAATACTAGTTTATTTATGCGTATTGAATTTTTATACAAGAAAACTTTCTACAACCAGACGCCAAACGTTGATCTCATACATAACATCTTTCAAACGAATGCAGAGTACTCTAAGAAGCCTGATTTGATGACATATACAATTTTAGACTACTTTCTCACATATATAGATTTTAAAGTTTTATTTTCTCTAATCAAATACGCACTGCTGGCCATATTAATTACTTTTAGGCAATTCTAAGTAAGAAATGATCCAACTTTTTCTGTACCCAACCAACTTTCAATACTAATTAACCAATTTTCAACAGAAACTTTCGAATTGAAAAGCCAAATGCAAAATTCGCTAAAACTTTTAACGAAAATCCGATTTGAAGGTGGTAAGAAAATACTGAATAAGTAAAGTAAACTTAAATAAACGCATGCATATGTAAGTATGTGTGAAAATGCATAAAGTGTAAAGCACAACAAGCAAAATTTTTAAACAACAAAATACAGCGCCATACTCGTATTCATTCATATTTTATGAGATTTCCAAAGCAGGCAAAATTACCTTCTCGCCTGCAGTGGAAGAGTGCACCGACTCACACATGCTCGTATGTGTCGCGAAGATTTTCGCTTTTATGCCACACCGACGGCGCATTATCCTTGTAACAACAACAAAATCAATGCTTTGTCAAAGATTATCAGCTGTTGCCATTTGATGGGCGCTGAAAGGAGATGTGGAAGGAAGATGAAAGGAAATGTGTCTTTTAATAGTCGCAAAACTTTAACTTTCCTTGGTAATAAGACATAACAACATATATGTATATTTATAAATATGTACTATACCATATGTACATATATATTTACACTTACGCATGAAAGCATACACACAAGTATTACCTGATTGACACTGAGCTCTGCAAAACATCAACCTGTCGTGATCTGCTGAGAAAGTGTCTTTCTCATGCGGCAAATTGCATAAAGAGGTAGCTGTCAATATATGTATGCATGTGCGTAAGAGAGCTTACAAATATATGAACCCAACAGAGAAAGTTGTGTATTAGGCTGGTATTTTGGAACATTTAAGGCGTCTTTAATCTCTTTTCTGGGATATTTTAATACAGGGTGCGCCATTTAGACCTTCAGTATTTCAACATTGAGGAACTCAGGTATATTTCAGCAAGATTCATTTATTATATGTATACTTTGCCATTTATTTCGAATCAGTTTTAGAACACAACGTTGGTTAAATGACCACCTTCATTCATCTATACATAGAAAGCAGCTCTTTTTCGCGCACTCTGCCTAACATTGGCCAGCATTTCAGGCGTTATAGCAACCAATTCGGCTCGTATGTTACCATTTAGTTCGTCGTAGTATGATGGCGCCGTTTAAAAACTATTTTACAACTTGTTCTTTATCGTACTTAACATTCGAGTTTACATTTAATCACATACTAGTTTACATCTAGTCACTTAACACACCAGTTGACTATTTCACTGCAACTATGTTTTTCCTTCTCCTTGTTGTTGTAAACTTCAATTTATCACCATGAAGGATAATTGCAAATTAGCGTTGATTTGAAATGTCGCGAAGTATTTATTTGTATGCAGCAAGGCTTTGGGGTAAAAAGTCAAAGAAGAATTTGAACGATGAACTTAAAACTGGAAGACAAACACTATTACGTTTTTAATAGTTTGCATAGTGACTAAAAATTAAGTTTACGTATAGAACATGGAGGCAATTATGGCAATATTCGAGGCTTAAGAAAACTTCTGCCACAAACTTTATTTGAGATTTTACATAAATATATTTAAATTTAGTTACGAATTAAGTCTAGCATAGCATTAAGTTTAATAGCGACCTTTTTAATAGTACATTTTTTATTATAATGCTATCTTTTTCTCTCTCTCTCTCTCTCTTTGTGCCTCCAGATGAGCCCACCATTAATCAGGCGACCACTAATGTCGTTGAGGGCATCGATTTGGATGAGATTAAAGAATTTGCCAAAGCTTTTAAATTGCGTCGTCTGTCGTTGGGTCTCACGCAAACACAGGTCGGTCAGGCACTGTCGGTGACCGAGGGACCAGCTTACAGTCAGAGCGCCATCTGCAGGTGAGTTGCGTTAATGTGAAGAATAAAATAGCAAAAAAATGTATTTAAGAATTTGCAAATAATAATTTAGATCATAGAGTTTTCAGAACACTCATTCTTAAAAACATGAATATTGAAAAAAATATTGTATTAAAAAAGTAAAAATTCAAAAAGAAACTTAAGAACTTTATAGTAGATGCAAAACAACCTACTTTCAAAAGTTAGAATTAAAAAGAAATTTAAAAAAAACATGGATATTAAAAAAATCGCACAATCGGTAGCCCGTAGGACTCAAAGCTGATAAATGGATTTTAGTATAATTTGCACTGAAGTCGTTAGAATCGCGGCAGGAATGTAGTATTTAATAAACTTTTAGATCGTCGAGATTTTCAGATAACTCTTTTCATGCTAAACTAACTATACTGAACGAACCATTCCGATTTTTTAAGGATTATAAGTGCCATCTTCAACACGAACTGCATTTCGTCTTCGCATAAGACTGGAAGAACTTCTGGTAAAGCCCGTAGCTATATCATAGAGTCGGAAAAAAAATATTTCCTAGCAATTTTTTTTTTGTAATTTATTTTCTCTTATGATGACGTTAGACGAATTAATATAAACTTGTAGAGAACCCTTGCACTTTTTTCGTTTGCTCCAAGCTTAGAGTTTTTTTTCGATTAGTGCTTAAGAATATATTTAATCAAAGATTCTCGCTGAAAACTAGACAGATTTAAAAAACGCTCTAATAATTTTCAACACATTCAAAAAAAAAAAAAACATCATAAAAAATTGCATCCGAACAAAACAAAATATTTGTGTTCTGAAAACCCTTTGGAGTTTTTACTGTGCCAGGACATTTACTTAAGCATAGTTTGATTTTAAGCTTACACAAAAACAAAAATATTTAAAATAAAATATAAATTTATTTATTCTATATTTTAAAATATTCTAAAAAATTACAAAAACAATGCAACAGTGCACTCGCCGCACAGATGTACGCCGCTCAATTGTCGTCGCAGCAACAGAACATGTACGTGTAACAAAAAAACAAAACAAAAAACTAAAAATTATAAATACACTTAAAAATAGTACCTATCTACATACATACATACTAATATAATTGTAAATAAACAAAATAAAATTAATTAAAAATTATTCAAATAACAAAAGTAGTACAGAAAATATTTTTTACTAACAACTAAATCTAAATTATATCCTTCTTTGAGTGGATACAAAATATTTATATATGTAGTTTACAAATTACTAACAAAAGCAATAATCTCTCATCTACACACACAAGTATGCGCTGTAGTATATTTAAAAATGAAATTAAAATCAACTTGCCTTTGAAGTACTCATTTCTGAACATTATTCTTCAAAACACTCACCTCATTCCATATTGGCCAGGGCATTGCCAAAGTGTTTACTCTAAATTATTTAATAAAATGAAAATATGTAAAATGACAGATTTTGGAAATTATATACTTAATAAAAATTAAAAACATTTAATATTTATTTATTTGCTTGCTTGCTTTCTTAGCACTTTTGCGACAATGTCCTGGCACTTAAAATTTCCACAATTAGTTAGTTCTCAATCTACTTGCGCATACTCAAACGAACATACCTACATACACGTATGTAGCTACAAGCACAAGCACACAAAACAAAACAAAAGACGATCTTATGATACTTAAACAATTTTAATTTTCTAATTTTTCTAATCAATTATTCACTTTCTCTTCGAAAATTAAATAAAATAAATTAAATTATTTTTGAAAAAAAAAATCACAATATAAAATAAATCGAAATAAATAATATAAAAATAATGTAGGTTTGAAAAATTGGATATAACGCCGAAAAGTGCACAGAAAATAAAGCCAGTCTTAGAACGTTGGATGAAGGAGGCCGAAGAGAGGTGAGAGTATGGAAGAAGTTCCACACGACGACGAGCGCATGCTTGAACGTGATCTTTACTAACTGTGTATTTTTCTCTCTCTCTCTCTCTCTTTTTTACACTCTCTTTTACTCTGCTTTGGCGGCACAGTCACTGGAATCGTTACAAATCCGGTCAGAATCATTTAACCGATTACATAGGTGTGGAGCCGTCGAAGAAACGCAAACGACGCACTTCATTTACGCCGCAAGCTTTGGAGCTTCTGAATGCGCATTTCGAGCGCAATACGCATCCATCGGGTGAGTGGTAATTTCGAAAATGAGATTTTTGACTTTGCTCGTGGGTAAAGCAGAAGTTTTTTTTTACACTCTGTCTCTCTCTCTTCCCCCACTCTTCTGACTTTAGGCACCGAAATCACCGGTTTGGCTCATCAATTGGGCTATGAACGGGAGGTGATACGCATTTGGTTCTGTAACAAGCGACAAGCGTTGAAGAATACGGTACGCATGATGTCCAAGGGTATGGTGTAAGGTGGCTGAGTATGACGCGCAGCTTCAAAGGATGAGCTGTTGGCTGAAATGGAATGACAAGAAATTCGGCAGAATGATGTGTTTTGAAAAGAAACTCTTTTTTAAGAAAATATATTTTAAGATTATTTTGTTAATTCTTAAAAAAAAACATGCCTTTTAATTTTAAACTTTTAAAAATTGTAATTTTTTATATTTATGGTATATATAATTTTGTAAAATAAACTTATAAAATTCAATACTCCAATGACTAGATTTTACTACATAGAAAAATAGCAACAATATAAGCTGTAAAATAATAAAAAATAGATACTTATAAGCTCGAAAAAAGATAATATTATTAACACTAGTATATACTATGAGAAAACTAATTTTTTATAACTATAAAATTAATTTGTCCAAAAACCAGAAACGAGAAAAAAACAAATTGGAAAAGCTTTAGGCATTCCTCTAACATTGTATTCATACAAGCATAAATATAAAAATTTAAAATGTAATGTGCATGTACATATATATTTAAGTATTAAATGTAATACATTTCTAGCAATAAAATTATTTATTAATCATACAACTAAACGTGTAATTATATACATATACTTATGTAAATTGTGTGCGTATAAGAAATGTGATAGCCACAATAGATATATAATATTAAAAACAAAGGAAAGTAATTGATTTTCATTTTCAGTACTAAATATTTCGTATAACTGTAAATAGCAGTGGCTTAGTGTAAGTGTATAAAAATAATTAAATTTCATTTGCTTATGTAAAATCGCAAATTACTATAATTTTTCAATTGTTTTCAAAGAAAGAAGCGAAGAAATAGCAAACAAAGCCAACAAAAAACCCGGAAACTGTAAGAAATATATATATAGATTATATGAATTAAATAAACTATGCCATGACATTGTAAATGGTGTGTCATATGAGTTTTTATATTCATGAATTAAAACAATTTATATAGCATACAATTAAAATAATATTGTAATTAGCAAACAATTTAATTTAGTCAAACCGTATACGAATAGAATACTAAATAAACATTAGCCTAAATCATATGGCAAGCCATTTAGATGTTAAGAATGTACATTAATGCGTTATAAATTAAAAAAACCGCTGAAATCAATATTTTTATGGGTTTAATTAATTTAATTTATTAGTTAAAACGAAATAATTTTACATTTTATAGGTTAATAAAAATCTAAGCAAAATAACACAAAATATAATAAAATAAAACAAACAAAAAAAAATTAAATAAAAATAAAAAATTAAATGAAATAAAAAAAATAAAATAAAATAAAATAAATTAAAATAAATAAAAAAATAAAATAAAATGAAAAAAAAAACTAAATAAAATATAATAAAATAAAATAAAATAAAATAAAATAAAATAAAATAAAACAAAACAAAATAAAATAAAAAAACGAAATAAAATAAAATAAAATAAAATAAATTAAAATAAAATAAAATAAAGTAAAATCAATAATAAAATAATAAAAAATATAAAGTCAGTTATGTTAAAATAGAATAAAACTTAATAAAATAAAATAATATAAACATAATTAATAAAATAAAACAAAACAAAATAAAATAAGTTAAAATAAAATAAAATATAACAAAATAAAAAGTAAAAGAAATTAGTTTAAACCAATAAAACTAATATGAAACAAAATAATTAATAAATTGAATAAAATATGATTAAATAATTGATAAAAAATGTTAAAAAAAAAAACAAAATAAAATAAAACTAACTTAAATGATACAAAAAAAGTAAAATAAAACAAAATAAAACTACAAAACAATTATAACTTTTCAAAAGATTTTAAGTAAAAAATTTCGTTGAGCAATAAACTAAAAAAAAATAATATGTGTACATACATTCATATCTTGCAAATTATATATTATTTAATATTTATATTTTCGTTAGATTTTCATAAGTTTGTGTTTTTGTTATAATTATATTAATTAATTAATTAATTGTTAATTTTAGTAAAGGTGTTAATTTAAATAAACAAAGTGTTTAAGTGGTTAAAAACAATTATGAACATTAATTACCTATACATAATAATCGAAAAAATTGCAATGTGCTATCAAACTAATTTATTTATACTATATCAGTAAAAACATCAAGATAATATAATATTAGAGGAGACAACAAAATATTTAGAATTAAAGATAATTAGTTGTAGTTTAAATTGAAAACGGAAAATATAAGAAACAATAAGAAATATTGTTTAACAATAAACATAACTAATAAATAAAATTAATGTAATTATTATATAGATAAGTAATGAGTTATAAAAATAAGTTATTATGTTAAGCTGTGTATAGCTACATACATAAATTTAATTGAAGGAACCCCCAAATAATATACTAACATTATAACATAATAATGACTATTATACTAACTAACAATGAAAATGCGTGTGTATGCGTGAAATTATTTAAATGGATTGTAATAATAAAGAAAAAAACAAAATCAAGAATATAAAATAAAAAAATGTGTTTTAATCAAAGGGGATTCTAAGTAAAAAAAATTACGGGAAAATATATTTTAAAATAAATAACAAAAAATTAGTGAATTGCATATTCAATTTCTCCACTTAAATTTTCTTTAACTAAATGTCGTGGAATTCGGCATATTTACTTCATTTACTCAAATCGCTTTGTAGACCGCTTTTCACAATTTAATTTTTTCTTTCCTACTAACAAGTGGAAAAAATATACAAGAGCAGGTTTTGTTAAAAAATTATGCATATTTTTTATTTATAATTAAATTAATATCATTTAACTTAAACTAGAAAATAATTTCAAATCGAGCAAGAAACCGCGTTTCCTCTTTAATCACTTAACATTAGCTCCAGAGCTTTCTGTTTTCGTCTCAAGCGATATTCGGTGACGCCGTAACTGAAATGTAAAGATAACAATGTAATAAATGAAAAAAAAAGAAAAATTAATACAATTTTAAATCGAAATAAAATAAAATAAAAAAAAAAATAGATATTTCGCCTTAAACATCTGCTCACTGAATTTATGTAGACTTCAAAACATTCTTTTTTTTCTGACTCACCCTGCACTTCCAATGCCCAGCACACAAAGCAATATCACCAATTTGGTGGAAGTACACAACTGTGAACTGATTATGTAGCCAATAACAGAACCAGTTGATTCCCATAAGCGGAAGTTACTGTACCCAGCGATGAGATGGTTCGGAAAGAGAATGCCATAAAATGCTATAACGTACGCAAAAATTAAATAATTAGCCAATACAAACTTTCTTAGCAAAGGCAACAACCGAAACTCACCATTTACCACAACCAACCAGACACCATCGCAAATTCCCCAAATCGCGGCGAATGCGCAGTACATAACATAGTCACCCTCACGCGCCTCATACATAAACATATAGATAAAGAGCGCGGCGTTGAGCAGTGCACAAGCGACGAAAAGCGTAATGCGACCCAATTTCTCTACAAAAGCGCCTGCGATGCCAGCGGCAATGGCATTGGCAACACCAAAACAAATCATAGCAAAACCGATTTTAGGTATTCCCCAACCGCAGGCTACAAAGGACTGTTAGGAGAAAAGTGTAAGAATTAAAAATTGTTTAGGATTGCTTCAAAGCCGCCTGTAACTCACGCGCGTATAATCCACAGCCAGAAATGCTTCCTCCAAACCAATGAACATTGTGATGGGTAGAATGAGCAGCTGACGACGCTTGCGTAGCAAATTAATTGTGACGGTCAGCAGACGCAAGCCGGACATGCCATCGCCAGAGTCATTGCGGCGTACACCATAACTATGTAGGGTTAGAGTAGATATTTAAATATGGGCTGAATTTTTCTATTTTTTTCTGTAATCTTACCGCTTCAAGGAGTTGACGCCGAAAAGCATTAGCACCACTGCCGTGGCCATGCAGATGAGGAAAATCGAATTGAGTAGTTGTATCTTCGCTGGTTCGGGTGGTGTTAAATTCGGATTGGCCTCAGCGCCAATGCCCGGACAGAAGCGAGCACCACAAATTTCACTGACACGACTCTCGGAGGGCGTAGGTGCTACGAGTTCTTCCAGTGTGGCATTCACTTCCGCGACCGCTGATGAGGTGAAGGTTAATACTGGAGAGAGAAGTAGAGAAAAGAAAACGAGCTTAAGAGAGGATAAAAACGGATGGAAAGATCGTTTCTTGAGGATGGGCAATCCAATTTATTTAATACAAAGTTTTCTACAGCTGCATTTGCCTCGCAACCATTTGTCTTTTGTGATTTCAAGCACCTTTTCTACGGTTCTACAGAAGTAGAATATTCTAAAAACTCAATATAGTCACCTGATGAAGATATCAAATTCCCCCAAACTTGTGCCATTTGGTAGAAAATGAAGAAAAGTCCAAAGAATTTCACGGTGTTCACATCCTTGCGCGACTCATTACCACGCACCTTAGTCAAAGCCTCAGCGACCGTTGAAAGGTAAGTACATTTTGAGCACCACAAAGGGCCACCGCCCAAGCCGATCAGGAGACCTGTAAGAAAATTAAAATTTAATTTGGATTTTTTTTTAAATAAACTAAAAACTCAAGCACACCCACCAGCTGGGATGAGCGTCTCGAAGCGTGGATAAAACTGCGCCGCAATAAAGGGCATGTAAGCGATGAAGGACAAAGCCATGGTGAGATGACAGCCGAACCATCTGGAAAGTTGAAATTACAAAAATGTAACATAATAAATAGGGCAAAGTATAAAATATCCAGCTTAAATATTAAATAAATATATTAAATATAATGAGATTGAGCAGCCGGAAGAATAGAATTCAGAAAAATCAAAGATTTCGCTCCTGTTGATGAAGGAAGAGGGTGGTCGGTGCTTTAAGTGAGGGTTAGAATTTTTCCAACCGTCTCCAATGTCAAATATGTGTCGGAATATCTCTCTGCTACCTTCCGCTGTTCATGAAGCTTCACAGGAACTTTTATATAGTTTTAGTTTAGATGTTATTGCGCTACACACACACGCATGCGTACATATAAAAATGTGTATATGTAATTTTAATCCCCACATACGTGTAGACGCATACAGCTTTTCACAGAAGCGCATCTCATCCGTGGAATATAGTTTGTTGCATATTAACAGGCGCACAATATTGCGACTATTTTATCGACTTACTCCTTAGAAATTTTATTGTAAACAATTGAGCGAACGGGCGGACGAACAAACACCTACATATGCCACAGACAATGCTTTCAACAATTCAAAACAAAACTAAATACACGCAACACAAACATTCAAGCTTACATACAAACGTATGTACGAGTAATGTGCGAACAAAGTGTAAGGGTAAGCGTACAGCTGAAGAGAACTATGTATGTATGAGTAGTTTGCTCTAAGCAATGTTTGACCCTCCGCAACCCGGCAGGGAGGTCAAACCAACATCTGCAAATGCAAATATTTGTATGTATTTATATGTTTCCAAGTCTTGCTAACCCACATTGCCTTCATTTCGCCGGCAATCCCTGATATAGTAACATCTGTATCAACAAATAAATTTACATAGAGAGCTTTAGGTGGGGTGTGAAAGGCAGCACATGAGCACAATGTAGTTGAAATGAAAACAATATTTAAAGGCATGAAGAGGAGACCAATTTAGATATGAAAGTTTTTCAAATAAAACTTTTTTTAACTTTTTATATTAAGCAATTCAAAGTTAACAGAATAAACTTAAATTAAATTAAGTTAAAAATAAATAACATAAAAAATAAAATTTAATAAAATTAAAAACATCAAAATAAAATATAGTATAAAAAGAAATAAAATAAATTAAATTAAAAATGTCAAATTAAATAATAATAAAACATTACATATAAAATTTAAGTAAAATAAAATAAAACCAAATAAAATATAACTAAATTAAACAAAAAAAATGTAAAAGAACAAATTAATATTAATTAAATAAAGTTTCAACAAACTAAACAAAACTAATTTAGATAAATAGAATTAAAGAATTTAAATTGAATTAAATTAAATTAAATTAGATTATGGTAAATCAACAAAATAAAAATAAACAAAAAGAAATAAAATAGATTAAGTAAACAATTTCAAATAATATAAAAAAATTAAATTCACTAAATAAAATAAAATAAAGTAAATATAAATGAAATGAAAACGAAAGAAAATAAGAAGGAACTAAAATAAAATCAAATTTAATAAAATTATAAGGGATAAAATGAACTTGAATGAAATAAAATAATTAAATTAAATTAAATTAAAAGTCATTGGCACACACTATTATTTAAAAACCCATTGGGATATTCAATGGTATTTTGTCCAAACTTCTCTTTATTTTATTATCTCATAATATTATTATATATTCTTTATTATTTTTTTTTTATTGCCGACTACATATGCCGATTGAATTTCATGAAATTACGTCCGTAAATAAAGTAGAGGCAAACTTCCAAAAGTAAGAATTTTCACACTCACACCCACACACGCTCACCTTATAACTGTCATCGGCAAAAATATATTCGATACAATCAGCGAACCATAAATGACGGCGAGCGTTGTGGTGCCCAGCGCCTTGTCCGAATTCACCGAACTCTGCAGATTCGAAGTGCCGTGGAATGCCGTGAACTGTATCATAAACGCCAGACCAATAACGATGACATTCTTTGTAATAATATGCTTCTCGTGCGTGTCATACGTGTATGTGTGCGGTGGCACTTTGGCGATGCCATTGCCAGGCACCACTGTGCCATTTTCATCTACAACAACATTACCAACAGCAGTACCATTGCCATTGACATTACCGTTGTTCAGGCCATTATTCAATGTGATTATTATATTGTCGGTATTGTGGGTGTTGTTGTTGTGGTTAGGCGTCATGCTATGATTATTTGCCGATTCATCATCGCTAGCCTGATCGTTGGTGACATTATAGCTGTGTCGCCGATGATTATGGCTTTCGCTGTCAGCAATACGTGTAATAATGTCCACTGAGGCGTCGTTATTGCGCGAAGAAGTGGAGTTGCCCATTTTGAGCGGTGGTGTTGCGAGTTGTGGTCACTGAAATGAGAAAGAAAGATAATATACGGACTTAATTTGTTAAATTTTACAAGACAAAACATGAGCGCTTAACGGTGAAGAAGTTCATAGATAAATGCAAATTGCAGTAAATATTAAATATACGAGTATTTATATATATATATAAACACATATTTATATAAAGTGTGTAACCAGAATTAAAACAATATTTATGCTCCCCTTTTGCTCCTCCCAAATCCTTTGAATGCATTTCGCTCTTATCTTCAACAATTAAGACCCTCAATAACGGCATAAATCGGCTAAAGGCAAAATTTACCACTCCGCTTACTGTAAGCTTGAACACACACATGCACGAGTACACATACACATACACTTAAGTTCCTTCTCTCCTTTGGCCAGCCAAGTGAATGCCACAAAAGCTGCACGAAAATAATCGAGCAGCTTATATCGGTTTTGCTGTTTACTCTTCTTCTTTTCGATGCCACGAATGTTCATGGCCATCGGCTTTAACAAATAAATTTAAAACTTTTCCCTCCTTCACGGACCATTCAAGCGAGACTAAGGGAGGACTTTTCCACTAATATAGGCGCTTTTGTTTATTTGTTGGAATGAACTAAAATGCCGCTTCCAATAACAATGAAACTTAATTGCCCGCTATTCGCCAACAATTCGGGATATATTTGCAAAAACAAAAAAAAAAAAAAAAAATAATAATAATAATAATTTAATGAATAAAAAATAATAAAAAGAACCTTCGATCTTAAATTTTTTTAGTATTTCAATAAATTTTCATTTTTAAAATTTAAATTTTTTTTAACATCAATTAAATATTTTAAAAATAAAATCCGCAACGAAGTCAGCAACAGCTAAAAATGAATAAATAAGTAGGCAAAATTTATTGTTCCCATTTCCGTTTCCGTTAAATTAATTTGATTAATTAGTATTAATCGTTTAGTTTTATGTATAATTATTTCATTATTTTTGTTTCAATTAATCTTTTTACTTGAAAAACTGATTACAAACATTTTCCTAATTTTTATTTTCTTTTTCTATTATTTTCCGCGTCGGAATTCAATTTTCAAAAGAGAAATCACAACTTTAGCTATAATCAAGCCCTCCGCTGCTTGAGTTGCATTTTCGGCTCAGAGTTGCATTTTCAGCTACAAATTTAATTGTTATACACACTCCACGATACGATACTCCAACAAGAGCACGTACGCCGAATTTTCAACGATAAAACGCGGTTTCGCTTGATTTCCTATTGAATCGTAGGGGGAAACACAAAGGCAACGAAGGAAAAGCAGTGGCAGTTGGGAGGCAAACGGCATGAGAAGGAGTGTAAAGCTCTCCCCTAACCGCACTTCGTTCATGTGTTTGTTTGTGTAGCCAAACGCTTTCGGTGTGTAAATAAGACGAAATTCTGAGTTAATTTGTTTATAAATGTAAACCGCACGTTCAAGCACGCATACACACACACATACACACACACACACATATTTCCTCACATGCTTCGCTGCTCACTCATATTGAAACACATTTACGCTCACTTACACAATTTGATGTTCGATAAATGCTATTAGAGAGTAGACTATTTGAACATAGGTATATATATGTACAGCCTGTTTATATATTTGTGCATTTGTTTGTGCGTGTGCCTGTTTCCGAGTATATACGTGCACTTGCGCTATTTAATGTTGTTTGCGGTGTTAACAATCAGTCAATAAAGTCACAGTTACTTGTTGGAAGGTAAATCAATTTGCTTGCCTTGTAGCCTACTTTTAGGCGCCAATGTAGAATGATATTTGCATAATATCTTAACATATATGCTTATGTGTGTATAATTGTGTATATTTGTATACTGTCGCCCTCGCAGTTTACACTTTTTATTCTCTCTCTCATATCGTAGAAGGAGAGAATTTTGGAAAAATCGCTTGATTTGCAGCAACCCATTTTACCTGCCTTCATTCGTGTTACTAAGGTCTTTCCATTATTCGAGGTTATTCGTTTGGTCACTGATTTATTGCATTTGTTTTTAGGTAATTAATCAAATTTGTTTACGATACTCTTTTCGTTCGATAATCAGAAATTTGCATTGCCTTGTGTTGTAATGCATGTGTGGCGTGACGCAGGGAAAGTCGGTTGTTGGTTGGAGGAGACAGGAAATGTTTATTTTCCGAAAAAAAAAACAACAAAAATATCTTCATATGAAATTTCTGAAAATATTTTCTGATTACTAATTAAATTGAGGACTTCTTATATAATATGCGCTTTGTAACCGCTGGAGCGATTTTCGGCCGAGCCCCTCCTCCCATTTGTGGAGGGACCTACAGTTTATACTAAGCCACCTCCGAACGGCTGATGGTTTTTTTATGAGGAGCTTTTGAATTTCATGTCAGAAATACACTAGCAAAAAAAAGGGAGGGCATATCAAAGATAATTTTAATTATGATGGGATTTTGCCATAAAAAATTTGTTTTTAATTATACTCGTGAAAGGTTTTTTTTGAAAATATTTAATTTGTTCTTAATTTTGCTCTGCACTGTGTTTCTACATACATATGCAGCCACTTGGTGGCATCAATATTTCTGTGCAATCAATCAAAGACACATAAATCTGGACAAATGTTTGTATGTATGTATGTATGTGTGCATGTTCAACTAACTAAATGACAGATGCCGCAAAACAAGCAAAGAACTTAAGATGCCAAGCCAAAAATATGAAAAGAAAGTGAAAGTTGGTCTATGCTCTTAATGGAAATTTTAACAAATCACTAAGTAAACTCAAGCACATGCATACATACATATATACATGCGTATACAAACAAACTAAAAATGTTTAACAATTATAATAAATTTGCCAAGTTAGCACTGATATGTTAAATAGACGTTATTAGAGGAGTGGTGTGTGTGCGTGTGACCACAAACACCAATCGCGCGCACTCATACGCACTATTGAAGCACACACGATGGATCTAAGCTTACACGCATACATATAAAGGAAAACAATTAACACATATGTACATATATACATATAAAAACATATATACATGTAAATAAATTATATTAGATAAAGTGTAATTAACTTTAGATCAGTCATTTTGTTGTGAAATGCTTTCCCAAGTAAACATTTGGCTGCTGTGCGTGAAAAGCTACCGAGCAGAAGAAAGCTCAATGAAGCAGTGCGTGTGAGCGTTTGTGTCTTTGTGTGAGAAGGTATGTATCTATAAATGCAAGAATAATGGGATGTGTAACAATTAGCTCCATCTTAGTCAGAAATCATCATGCTAATGACCACAAAGTCTGCTAATAATTTGTTAATATCACAAAAAAAACCGTTAAGAAACAAAAGGCAAGCCACACTATTGTTTATTTATATTTTATTATTTTTTGCCAATTAACGGTTATTATAGTTTTGTGCATAGCTGGGAGTTTAGTAGTATATATGTATGTATGTATGTATGCATACTTATAGCAATACATTATAGTTGCAATACAAATTTTCCAACACCAAGTAGCGGCAAAGTTTTTGGGTTAATTGAACTTTTACCGCGCAAGTGTATGTGATTTGAAGGGTGAATACTTCGGGCATCTTGTGTACTTACTTAATTGATAAGAGAAGTAAACTACTAATAGCGAGGGGTCAATTCTTTACAACCACTCAGAATGAACACATTAGCAAAATGGGTCGAGACGGGCTACGGGCTACCACCAATTTCTCTGGCGTTGTTCTTAATGAGTTTGCTGGTGATGGAGTCGTCACAGAGAATCAATACTCTAACTTTGCGAAAGCCCGGATTAGTCATCTTTTAACTTTTCTACAAAACTACAACTTTAGAACTTCGTTCGTAAATATTGCAAAACACAAATGAGACGAGAATCAAAGGCAAAATCCGGACCCCTTATTGAGCTATCTCAAGAGGTTGAAAGAAGCGCATGATATCACTTTTAAAAGTAAATCTATTAGTGGATATTAAGGAAATTAAGTGCCTTCAAATATCGTCCACCGCAGACGATCCTAGATAACCATTTAAAGGTCGTGAGCAATTCCAAACTGTTGCTGTTACCAAGCAAAATATAATAAAGTAAAGGGCATCTACCCCTGAGATGTTAATTCCACAAGCTAGTTCCAAGCTCCAGTTCCGTGAAACCGCAATGGGCCACTCAAGGGCTCAGGTGCGGTGCTCACGGTCAAGTCCTTAACCTTCCCATTCAAACCAATCAATCAACCAATCCGAGGCAAAACCCGTAAGAAACATTACTGGATGTACTTTCAGTTAGAAGACTCTTGGGTAACATTTCATATATAAATTTTTTACTTAAAAGAAATTGAAGAATATACCATATTGGAATCCAGCTCACACATATTTTCAAATATAAGACAAAACACGCTTTGCTGCCTTTCATCACTTTACTGAATTTTCTCAACAATTTTAATATTGAAACCCCCCAGTCATGTGCGCTACTTTTCCTTTCATTTTTGACATACTTTTGCATCAATAACTTTCACTAGCTGTTGCATCAACCAGCTGTTGCATCATCGAATCGATTTCATATTATTTACTAATACACTCAAGGGAAAAGTAGCAGAAAAAGTAGAAGAAGAAGTCAGCAAATAAATATAAACAAGCATTTGTAAGGCAAGACACAACAAAACAGCAACAGTGAAAAATCAAATAGATACTGATTGGAGTAGCTCTCACAGCAGAGCATATGTAACCTAAAAGAAGGAAAAACATATTCGGATTCTTGAGCAACACAAAGGGGGCGAAGTTGGACTATAAAATACGTTGAAGTATTATATAATAAGAAGAAAATATCTGATATATATGTACACGTATGTCCGCAGTCGGTGCACGATTATGCAGCACTAGTGTCGAGCTGCTAAGAAGATTATTTAACTTAAATTTGAACAGAAATTGTCCAACATTTCGACAAATGAAATATTTCAAAATTGCAACTCAATTCCTATGCATTTTTATTATTTTCCCACACATGTGAAGTTTGGTTGTTGTGTAAACAAGCAAACAAAACAAGCAAGTTATTATCAGTGCTGCTTTTCCCACGCCTCAAAGCCACAGAGCAACAAGAAAATTGCACTGGTTGTTGCTGAAAAGCACTGACATAATCTACAGCACCCACATGCGGGATTTTTCATTGCATCTGTTGTTGACTAAACCCACTTTGACACATTGTTATTGCCAGCAATTGTTTCTGTGGCTGTGTTGTGCTGTCAATGCGCGCAGACAGACGTGACTGCGGTCAAGATATGTTGATATGTCAGACGTCTGAGTTATTGATGAGCGCAGATATCATTATTATTTTATTTACACTTCTTCAGTTTCTATTTTTCAGCTTTTGTGTTTCCCATTTTCAGTTTGGCTTAAAGTTTCAGTATCTGCATACGCTTTAAGCTGAGACTTTGAAGTTAATAAGTTTTTCACTTTAAATTTCTGTTCAACGTTGCATGGAATTTGTTGTCTCGTCGTGTCGCATGGTGCGTATGAGTGATCGCAGACGGATAGTAGGAGCATTTTGGCTTTATTGCTCGTTTGCTATACAGCTGTCGCCACTAAATTATCACACGCTTCGATATGTTTTATGCATGTTTGGCGGTGACCTTTGAGTAGATTGCCGGTTATAGTATGTTTAACTCATGGCATTTTGTTTCGTGTTTCGTTAGCGACTGCTTCTTCGTATTCTTCTATTCAACTTATCGCACTTCTTCTTCTTCTACTTCTTCCCCTTTTTAAACAACTGCAATTTGTAGGCATTTGTGTCACCATAAATTTGGTCTAATCGCCCTTTTGGCTACAATTTAGTGAAATTTCGTATGCAACATTAATAAATAATTATCTTACCTAATTTATTGTTAACAAATTCGACCGCTACAAGAAGGCTTGGTGGCCTATTCAGTGTAGCTGTAATTTTATTGGGTTACACTTTTCTTGCAGCTGATTTATTAATCACTAAATTTTTTATGAATTTTGAGAAAATGTCTTCCCAAATGATTTTAATTAAATTATTAACTATTAATTTTTCCAAAAATTGCTGTATACAGTTTTGAATGCTTAATAATATTATCAACAGCCCGCCTAACGTTCGCTCACATGTCACAATAAATTCATAAACCATTCTCGGAAATAAATCAAACGGTTGATTACGTTACACATACGTGTACATATGTGAGATAATTTATGAAGATGTATTGTGTAATATAAACGTTAATAGATATATGAAAATTTTGGCTGTGATTTGATTGATATGCGCAGTTGTAGAATTTCCTTCTACTGTACTTAAAAAATGCTTAGCCTAATTTTAAGGTAAGCAGAAATTGAAAATTTATTTCTTAATTATGTAGGTTCTTCTACATTTTGTGCTCTTCCAGTCAAGCAATAATAATTATTTACACACACATATGCACACATGTGCTTACATAAATATGTATTTCTATAGAATTACGTGCTCTTCACTTTAATTGCTTGAATTTCCCTCTATCTAAGTCAATTTCATAACTGTCTTCTACAGTTAGGCTCCCAATACTTGAATATGCAAACTAAGTAACGTTCAAGTGTTGCAATCTGATAGCAACTAAATACATACATACGTATATACATATGTACATATTAGTAGTTAGATCTGCATGTCATTTTCATGCCCAATTTGTGGCTATGTACTTGTGGTTGTGCTTATGTGTATTTGTGGTAAATGTATGTCTGCTTAATTTCAATCAGTATGCCTAATTTATGTGGGACATAATGTATTGATAACGGTACTATTGGAATTTAATTTAGAATATATGTAGATATATTTTGCATATGAATTACTATATTATAGGTATCTATCAGGATGCTTCAGGAGTTCAATATTGATAAATGTTATTTGCTGTGGCCTTTTTGGCAATGCTCAGTCATTTGTGCAATGAAATAAATTGTATTTGTGCTGAGATTTTTGCGTTACTCTTATTTGGAATTCCATCTTTATACATATTTATTTATATTATATTATGAATAGGTAAAATGGTTGGTCATGTTCGATGTTATTAAATTAAATTATACTTTAAGGCGTTAAGTGTCCTTTATTAACTGCGTAATTGTATTTGTATTGGTGTGTGGCAGATAATATTGAGCTTGAATGCGTCAAAATTGTTGTATTTGCAAATCAATATATCTTTTTAAAGCGATTTTTTTTGGAGGTAAATTTCGATGAATTTGGATTTGAATTTTGAAATTTGAGTTTTTTCGCCAATTTTTAATATTTCATTAAGTTATTTACTTAAAAGATTTTTTTAATTATTTTAGTGGAAAACATATTTTGTTTAATGTATAGCTTGTAATGTTGAAGTTATTATATGAAATTTTGGACAAATTGAAAGAAATTAATACCTTTTAACCCCTTAAATATAGTGAAATGATTTCTACTGTATTTAATCTTGTTTCATCCTTTATGTAACCTTCTAAATTTAAGTCACAAGCAAATATTCAACATCTGAATATTATCTCTAGTAAGCGATTTAATTTTATAAGTTCAATGTGCTTATGTACCTATGTGTGTGTTTAAAATTGCATTTTTATGCCTGAAACCGTAAATTTAATAGGATTAAACTATTAAAGAATATTATTTGCTTATGATCACTTGGAGATAATTAAAAGGTAATAAATACTTTGTTGATTCATAAATACATGTATCCATATGTATAAAATCATACTAATTTATGTATATTTTGTAATTAATGAACTCTACAAAAGCACATAAAAAGTATATTTATTACTTCAATTAATAAATTTTATATCAGTCATATTTTTATGCATGTATGTACACATGTATTTACGTATGTAGGCTTGATTGCGCCAAAATGCTTGTTATCACAAAATTTTCACAATTCGCACGCGCTTAATAAAAGCAAGCAACAAAAACAAAAAAAAATAAACGTACATAACAATTACCCTTTTAAATACAATATCATAAAGAGATTGAAGTATAAAATAACTTTCATGTGTGCATATTTATGAAAAGCATACAGAGACAATTTTATTTGCGTTACTTTCTGTATATATGTTTGTATGTTAGCGGGTTTCGCCACGCGGGTAGTAAAGCTATTAAACTGTCATATCGTAAAAGCAACAGAGAAACGTTGGCGCTTTATTCAAATACATATACATATTCCTATTTAAATACATACATATTTATGTATCAATATTTAAATATTTATATACCCAATCAGCCATTTAATTTCAGTACGCTACACTAATCGACTTAATCGACTACAAAGGGGAACAAAAAGAAAACAAAGAAAACCAGAAAAAATGACCTGCAGATATTCAAAAAAATATGAAAAAATCAAAAAATGAAGATTTGTAAATTACAAAGGAGTAAATACTATGCTAAACGCGTTCATGCGAAATAATGGCTGTAAGCAATAGACGAAAATGTCGCGTTGAAAGTAAGAAAAGAAAAAGTTGAAAAAAATTTTAATTGAAAAAAAAAATAACACAGCGCCACAAAGGCCAGCATATCCTTTATTTACTAATTTGCCTTATTCTAGAAACCCATATACATACACATATAAGTACATATCTACGAGTATATACGTCCATATTCATTTATGTATATTTATTTGACTTCGCATCAAGATGTGTGAAAAATCTAAACCCACACGCACACACGCACAGAACATGTGGCCATAAATTATATTCTTTTTATTACAACACACACACAAGTAAGCACACACTCGCAGCTGTAAAAACAATTTTCCATAATGTACAAAAGGGATCTATGAAAAAATTTAATCACACTTCCTAAACACCAGAGTCCCTGGCATAGAAAGAAGCAGAGAGCACTGATAAAAGGCTAGAGCAGACGCGACACTGTGACTAACCGCAAAATGTGGAAAATAGAGTTGAAAGTGCGAAAGTAAAAAATGCCAGCAGGAAACTCGGTAACATAATAAAAATTAAAATGAAAAATTAAATTAAATGAATATTACAAATTGTAAATATACAAATTGTTAAATGAATAAAAATTAATTAACTGTAAATAAAAATAATGAAATATTTCAAAAAGTTTTGGAATAAAAATAAAACAAATAAAGACTTATTAACACTTAACCCAACATTTTAAAATTATTACAAATTAATAAAAAAATATTAAAATACAACGAAATATAAAAAAAAAATAAGAAGTATATTAAAATTTATTGACAGAGAAATTTTCTTATTTTTTTCAATAAGGAAATTTTTCCACCACGACCTAGTTCAAAAATATTTAAAGCCTTTTTTTAATTTCTTTCAAAGTAGGTCGTAAACTTTTTCTAACCTAATATATTTTAATTATTTTTAATTGTCGTGCTAATTACATAACAACGAAAACTTTTGAAATTATATTTAGTATATTATGATATTCATATATTATCTAGGAAGTTTAACCAGAGTGCTTGATGAAAAAAGCCAAAAAGTGACATACTTTGTATTAATCCCTAAAATTACGGTTAAAAAAAATTTTGTAACAAATTCATTCCAAATACTCAAAAAATAATATTTTAAGCAAACTTTATATAAATTTAATATTTTTCGTAGTTTTAAAGCAAAGTATTTTGTGCGAAATGAAATATTGATGGCAAAGTAGATCAGAAACAATTGAACATGTATGTGAGACTGACACATGCAAGCATACAAAAGTTTTCCATATACTTTTGAGAACAAAAGCGAGTCAGGAATTAAGCGCAGAAAAGAGCAACAAGCGCGAAAATATATTTTATATGTAAAGATATAACAAAAGAAAGTATGGAAAGGAAGAAGTAGCACAAGAATTCATACAATGTACAACATTTGCTTAAGGAACGAGCGCATAAAATGTGCCTTTTCCAAGGAGGAAAACGATAAGAAATTCCGGAAATATGATTTAAAAAGCTACAACCAATTTCAACCATAAGTTATGTAACTTATTAAAAATAAATTTAAAAAAAGTGTATCTCTTTGTATTTTTTCATGTTCAAATGTCGCTTAAAATAAAATCATTTGTATGCTTAAAACTATATACACATCTTACATAAATATATGCAAGCCACACCAAATATCCAAATATCGTTTAAGAAAGTTTTACAACTGTATTTATTGTAAAATGAAAATTTAATATAATCCGCTCATTCAACTTTACATTTGCTCAGCTGAGCTCAGGCGCTGTAGAGTAGATTTTCATATGAAAGCGGATGAAGAAATAAACAAAAAATATTAAACGAAAATTCTATTTAGGTTTTGATTTACAAGAAAGCTTAACAAAATCGCTTGGCTTTCACTTTATATTTAATTAAAAATGTGGGAGAAAATTATTAAAATACTGCATATAATTGAAAAAAATAATAGGTAAATATTAAGGAGAAATTGAATATATTCTTATAAATTCATCTCCATAACTCGTTCCTGATTTTGTAAATGTATCTACAAGGCAATTAATTAAGAAATGTTAACAAAGTTCGTCTAAAAAAAATAAAATATTAAACCAACTTAAATTAATATTTTATCTAAGTCTGTATATTTGTCTGTATAAAAACGTCTAATAAATGCTTTTGCTTTAAAATCTTTACGAAAATTTCGGCAATTCTGATTTTTTACAACGAACGCCTGTAAGTCATTCAACATAAAATGTTACTCATACGCCATGTTGAACCTTTATGCTTACAAAGAATATCTTCAATTCAATCTTCAATTTTCGACAGCGAACGGAAATTTAAGCACTCAAAACACTTTCGATACAATTTTTATACCAATAATTTCTGTCACTTTGACTTTGATGCAGATAAGAAGCGTCGTATTATTAAGACATTTTTCGAAACCAAAATGTATGCCACGCTTGTTGCCGCCTATCACCTTCGTCAATTTCTTTTCACCGAAACTAAGCTTTGCTAACATAATCATTTAACCGTATTTTGCATGTCTGCAAATATTATAACTAAGCAAATACACTAAAGACTGATACATATGAATATGGATTTTCCGTAACATGTATTGTAATATTATATCTTTGCGTTTTCTTTTCATTTCCACATTTTTGAAAATTTCACGCTACACTTAAATCATCACCTCAGACGTTTCAGTCACACCATCTGACGAAAAGTCAGCTTAAGTTAAACACCAAAAAAAAATTCTATGGACGAAAACGTAATTTTATACAAACCTACATTTAGGTTGTACATTAGGGTGCTGCAAAAACTTTCCTTAAATATAATGATAATAGTTTTTTATTTTTAATTTAAGTTCACATTAAGTAATTTTTGGGATTGCAGCCAGAGCTTGTCTTTTGTCTAAATTTTAAATTATTAAAGTTTTTAAACGGGTGGCAACCGTTATCAAAAATATTTCTGACCACTTGTCTTCTTTTTAAGTTTTTATATTTAATCATTTAATGTCTTCTTTATCAAAAAAAGGTATTAAATTTAACCCAAAAGTCTAGAAGCTATTTTACTACGAAATGTTTATTATGTGCTAACTTCTGCGCTTAAAGAGGTTTCATTTTAAAAATATGAATATGTTTCTTTCTAAATTTTCCACCATTTTCTGTCACTTTCGGGGTAGTCAGAAAATTCGGACCACCTTAGTAAGTATATTTATTAAATCAACATAATTTTTCTTTTGCTTCTTTCTGCAAAATCTTCCTCTCGTATTTATCCATCTTAGCATCAGTATTAGCAACACATTTACATCACTTTACGCTCATTTGATCAGCGTGCGCTGATTGACTATATCAACATACAAGAGCGGGTATTGGTAACATTTTTATGGATTTTGCAAATGGATTTAACATCAAGTCAACATTCTTTAATAGAGAAACATATGTACAGCAGAGTAAAAAGTAAAAGGTTCTAAGATTTTTATTTTTATTTTTTATTCTTTGAGGCAAGTATATTTCTGTAAAGATATTCAAGCGTCCTTCTACAGTTAAATATACTTTCTGTATTGAGTTTCGCTAATTTTTGGTGAATGGGAAATTATGTGTAGAATGTACCAGTGTAATACATATATCTGCATGTATGTATGTATGTACATATGTATGAAGAATTTAACTGAACATGTGCAGCAAAAAGGATTATGTCAACTAGGATTTGTTTTTTGTTGCCGTTTCTACTTTTAGTGGCTATAAAAATTAGTAATCTAGCATCTTTGCACATTTACAGATAATTCTTAGTGTTTCTGGTTTTTTTTTACCAGCTGAAGATGGCAAAAGTTTCAGAAGTAGTTAATTAAGTGTAGTACGTGTGTAAGGCAATCCTGGGATGAAAGCTTGGTTAATGATATAAAAACATTGAAAATTTTGCATAAATGTGTAAGTGCAGAGACAAAGGGAAAATGGTGAATATGTTTAGAAAAAGAAATTTGGACTTTTTTTACAAAGTTTAGATCAAATAAATTTAGTAAATTTAATTTAAATAAATAATTTTTAAATTTATTTGATCTTTTTACATTAAAGAGATTGCGAAGATTAAATACATATGACCACTGTTTCATTGGGCGCGAGTCACTCAAAGTAAGAACAAAACTATATGAAATTAATCATCAATTTCTTGTTAACTTATACTCACAACTCCGAATCAATCAAATAAATTGTAAAGTCACTTAATTTTCAGAAGATCTAATACAAGCACAATTCTCAGCAAAGCCCTGCGAAGAAGTTCTGAAGTCTCATAAACTCAGAGTAACTAACAGCACTCATTTCCACATAAAGCTAGTGGACGTGGGAAATCACTAAAACAAAGTGAAAAATAGGAGGTCTAGTATACATACGCTCTCACCTATTATAAACGAATGTAATCGCAACGCACAAATCAAAGTTCTTCATTATATTTACGATGCCACAGTGCTTTTCATGTCGTTCCCATGTTAATCGTGAATCATAAAATTGGAGAAGAATAAACAAAAAAAAAAAAATCAATGAAATTGATGAAAACAAATAGAGACACTTTTAAGTAACTTTTTTATGATGCCCTTGGCGTTTATTTGCAAAGTGAAGTTGATGCAGGCAATAGAAAATATAAAAGATATAATAAAAATAAAAAACAGTATAAAAAATATAAAAGATTCAGAATAGTGATAGAAATCTGTTGGTTAACTGAATAAATATGGAAATTGTATTGGTATTGAGAGCAATAGCTGTCTTTTATTTACATACATAAATTTAGAGGCCAATGCGCTGATTTAAAAATCATTGAAGAGAGTTGACTGCTCTAAAAAATAACTAAATGAGTGTCTGTGAACTGTTTGCCGCTCCCATTGTTTGGTATTTCGTTTTTAAATTGCCCTAAAAACTTTGATTATGCTAAATTTAAGTTGTTTTGTACTTTTTAATATTTTTTTCTCAATGCCGTTAACACCAGAAATAAGTGTTACCATAACAGCGCTGTAAAAATTTCCCACATATTTTACATTGGAAACCGTTTTGGAGAGAAATGTCAATGAAAGAGCATTTCTTTCGGAGAGAGCACATAGTTAAGAGCGAAATTCGTTTATTTAACATTGAGTCAACAGTGTATTTGCAATGCCTTAAGGTTGATAGGTAAATTAAAAATTTGGTAGAAGATTTTTTAAAATAAATACACAAAGCAATACTAAAAAATTAATATATGAATTAAATTAAAATCACTATTTCTTTGGTTGGTTGAAAGTCCTGAGCGGTTATTCAAGGCTCATTGTGATTCTCTTCACTTCTATTTATTTTCATCATAAAATATATTTTAAAAATACACTTAAGTAAGCACATAGACTTGATATTTATGGCTTTTCCTAAGACTTTTGTAATAAGCAACAGTTGAAACAATTTTTTTAGTGATTCTTGTAGCGCCATATATCTGTGAAAAAGGAGCCGGCTTTTAATTTTTTTCCACAATGATTTGTTCAGAATATATACTTCTTCCGCTTTAATTTTTGTATCTCAATATTCCTGCAAATCGATAGATCGATCGATAGATTGACTTTCCCAAACAGTTTGATCAAAGCTTCTGAACAACTTAAAGGAGCAAAGTTTATAAGCATGCATACTCTATAGTCGTCGCAAAAATAGAATATATTTTATTCATTTAATTTGCTTAAATTTTGATAAAAAATTAGTAAACTCGCAGTTTTTTATTTGCTTTCTGAGGTTGTGTATATTATGGAATTTTCTTATCAACATCTATTATTTATGGTAAAATAAAAGCATTTTAACTTGACGAATTCTCAATTACGACTTCGCATTAAAAATAAGTTATTAATTAATCCAAGAGAACGAAATAAACGAAACTTTTCAGTATATTTTCTCTAAAAGAACTCTACATTTGACTAACCACTTAGGTATACATATAATTGTAAACATATACCATGTACATATATACATGCATTCAAAGGTATGAAAAGAACATTAACGATTAATCATTTCACTTTACAACAGCCAATTATTTCTATAAATTTCGTATCCGCCTTCACACTCAACTTTTAAGTTGGACATCATTTTTCTTCATCTCACAAATGTTTGTGGTTTCTAAACAAACTTCTGCAGCAAGTCAGTGAACAAAGAAAATATTGTAACTCGAGAAAAAAAATACAAACATTTCAAAAGGATAAAATATATATTTTTGCCAAATTTTCTGACATTTGAAATACGAACTCAAGCAGATATATATTATATGTATGTATGCGTGTGAAAGGAGCTGGAGGTGACAAATCAAGAAATAATAAACTGAAGCATATGGAGACTGTATGAAGTTACTTTTTATTAATACATACATACGTATATATATGTATGTATATATTCAACACAAGTTAATAAACGAAAACGAGTGCAATTTGTATGTAAAAAGAAATCCACAGCAGACCATGAACTGCATACATATATATATATATATATATATGTATTTTTTTTTTTAGAAATGCATATGCATAGTTATTCCCTCCGCTACGTGCTCCAGTTATTGTAGTTCTATGCATAAGTAAGACTAGCTAAAGTGAATCACGTTTATTGTTTTAACTTGAACAGGATTTTCCAATCCCACTCAGCTGCGGTATTTTGCATTTATTTAAAATTTCACATTTTCTTTGTGTGAGGTTAAACCTATTGGAGTATTTTTTTTTTTATTGAACCGTACAAGTCCCGATTGGCTAAAATAGATTGTTGTTTGTTTGTAGAGAAAAATTTATAAGAAAATGTAGAGTTGCAAACTCTTGAAAATATTACTGCATTAGTTTTCCAATCAATCCCTCCGTTTGTATTGCTGACATGAAATAAGGCTCCTCATAAAAAACCATCAGCTGTTCGGAGCCGGCTTAGTATAAACTGGGGTTACAAAGCGCCAATTATATATATATACATATATAGCAGAGACTTTTTCACCTATTAAACCTTTTACTACAGTCAATTTATACTGAAAAATATTTTATGCCAAACTATTTCACCAAAAAGAGTAAACAAAAAAATCTTTAAAAGTTAAATAAAAAATTTTAAGTCAAACAAAAATTCCTGAAAATAATGTCCCTTATAAGACGCAAAAGAGTGTTTTCCATTTCAAAATTGCTTTTCTCAAAGATAAAAAATTCGCATGAAATAAAACTCAAGTTAAAAATAAGTTCATTATTCTTTAAAAAAGAAATCAAATATAAAAAAGTGTTTCGCTTATAGCAATACTACTTTCATTTCTCTCTTTTTGGAGAAAAAAATCAGTATTGAAAAACCTACAACGACTTGTTGCATCGAATTTTGGCCACTTCAGCAATAATCTAACAAATGCAATTGCTCGTCATTGGAGTAAGTCATGCACATACACACCCGCACACATACTCGCACAACGACACTTTTTGGCAATTTTTCGGCTCACTGACATTTATTGGCTCGAACAGAGCAACTTTCGTTACATATGTTACATATATACGTTTACTCAGCATTTTCATATGTAGGTATGTGAGTCAAATGCATGCAATCGAATTTTCTGACACACACACACACACATACCGGTTTTTAAAACTATTGATTGTGTCCCTAACCAATGCAGTACGTGCATTCGTCGATTCGATAATAGATGCGAGTACACAATAGTTGTACAATACATACACAAGTATACAAGTATAGATATTAAAATTTGTATTTATTTATTTATGCTGTCATATGAATATTGCATGCTTTCAAAAATGCTCACACAAATGCTGTGAACTGTAAAATCGTAAAACGTGTGTTAACGAGCGTGTAGAAAAGTGAAAATATTGTACAGTTATTATTGATTTTTTCATTTCGCTCAATCGGCGTTTGTATGAATGCATTTGCTGCAAGCATGAATTTTTTATATAAAATAAATGTATTTTTTATTTCAAAACAAAAAGCAAACATTTTCTATGAATTTAATCTGACACATATTCTATATTTACAAGTACAAAGAAATATTTTCTGTGCGCTTAAGGACATTTGCATGTGTGGAATTCATAACTTTCACGCGTAAATTCAGAGCGCATGACTTGTTGAGTTTTTACATTTTGTTATTAATTTGTTTATTTTGTATTTTTCTACATTTATTTTAATTGTAAAACTTTGTACGTACCATTTGTTAACACTTTTATTTTTTTTATTTGTTTTATTTTACGAGGCTTTTTTATTTACGTATTTTATATTTTAGTGATTTTGAGCTTGTACACGATTCGAGATTAACCTTAAAGCATTTTGTGGCAGCGATACAAATGCGCCAATAAAAATATTTTGTTAATTAAAAAAAACATATTTCATTAGAACTTGGTTGAATTGGTTTGTTGAAATGAGAAAATATATAAAATGCAATGAATGGCCCGAAATAGTTATAAATTTTTTAATTCCTTTCTATAACATATACCAAAAACAAAAAACTCTGGGTCAATTACGTCATAGTTTTTTTCTCTGCTCTCAGTTCACTATAATTATATTTTTAGTGCCATAAACAACAGTTATCAATTTTTCAGTTCATATAACAAAGAGTAAATAAATCAATGAACAATTTTGCAAAAAAAAAAAATTGAAATGTGAAAGGTAAAAGGTAAAAATGCAAAGTTGCACTTGATAGTCATCATGACAGATGTAAGCGAGTCACGAATTATGCACAAATTTATTCGAAAATCACGGCAAATAGTTTTTTTGTTTTAAATCAAAGTTATTATCATTTTTAAATTTTCACACAACGTTGAAGAGCTAAGACAAATACATATACAGCTCATTGATGCAACAATAGTAACAATGTTTGAATTTTTTTTACAAAATGATATGCTATTGCGTGCTAAGTGCTAAAATACAATAAATATAGCATATAATTTACATACAATTTACATACAACTTACATTAATTAGTAGTTAACAAAGCAAGCACATTTGCACAACCAAAACGAGAGGTAGGTAAATTATAAATACTTCTTAATTAAAAATTCCAAAAAGTCAGAAAAACTACGATTAAGTAACATAACAACTCAGATTATGCATTTAGCAAGCAATTCCGTGCTATAAATCAATGCAAACGAATTAAATAATTAAGTGATTAATACAACTTCATTAGTGTCAACACTGGCGAACAGTTGCAATTGTAATATTACTAGGCATTGAATAGAATTTTCTTATATTAAGCATTTAGTTAAAAATAAAAACAAATTACAAAATTTGCTAAAAAAGCACAAATTAAAAAATACATACATCTGATAATATTGACATATTTGCATATTTGACTTGTCAATTAAATATTTGCCTACACTTATTAATCCCCTATAAATTTTAAAACCATAACTAACAAGCGATATACACGTCACACACATACACGCATAAATTTATTTAAAACTTCACATATCTGCTCACTTTATGCTAATGTGATACTCAAGAGACACCTGTTAAGCGGACTCCCCGGCGCATAGTGTTGAGGCGCGTAGGCGAATGAGTTATGCCCGCATTTAATTAATACAGAACACGCTGACAAACATACACGTACATACAACATACGAGTGTGTTAATCTTTTGCTTATATACCATAGTTGTTTATAAATTAAGAAGCTATCTTAAATTTTTTTCGAATGGAATTATATTATCATAAACAACAGTGCAAAAATGGAGAAAAAGAAATGAAATTAAAGTCATACATATTTTGAGAAAAATAAAATATAATGAAACAAAACAAAATAATTTAAAATAGAATGCAATAACATATAATAAAATAAAGGAAAATTTAATTAAAGTAATGTATACTAAAATAAATATAATAAAATAGTAATTAAAATAATATAAAAAACAAAAAATGCAAACAAATTAATTTATTAAAATTAAATTGATTAAAATAACTTAAAATAAATATTAATATAAATCAAAATAAAATAATATAAAACAAATTGAAAAAGATTAATATAAAATAAAATAGAATAAAATGAAACAATATAAAATTAAACTAATAAAATAAAATAAACTATAATGTAGTAAATTTGCTTCAACTTTTGACCAACACCGTAACATACCTGAGTTAAACTCACTATTTGCAGTAAATTTATATTATATTAAACAACATAAAATAAAAAAATAATAATTTTATATAAGAAGTAAAATTTACTTAAATTAATCTAATAAAGCGTAATAAAAATAAAAAATTCATTTAAATAAAATACACATAATAAAAATATAAAATAATATAAAGCAATAAAAAAAACTTTAATGAAAAAAATCAATTCAATTACTTCAACTTTTCATCAACACTGTCACATAGCTGTTAGCCGACCGCATTTGGTATGCTAGGCGCATTCAATCATGACATGAAAAAGTGCAGTTCCGCTTGCCGCCTCGACAACAATTAGCAATCAATTGCAAAATAACAGCATGAAATAGTTAAAAGTTTAGCTAAACAATAACATATTTTATGAAATCGCTCAGCGGTTGATATTGCTCTTGCCATCTGTATGGCGTTGTGATTGCTAGTGTTTGTTGTAATCGTGTTATTTAAAATGCAGCACATACAGCCAGTTAGCAGCTAAGGTGTTTGGGCGTGTTAAAGGTGAATGTTTGAGCTGTGTGGTTTTTTTTTTTATTGTGCAATACTTGTCAATTTCAATGCATAAATGCAGTGCTTAGTTAATAAAGATAGCATAAAAATGTGTATAAATTTTTTAAATTGCTTTCATTTTATTTGTATTGCCGCCATTATGTCTAAAATAGTACAAAAACAGAGCAAAATGTTTAAAACGCGAAATGAATGAGTCAACCAATTTTACTAATTGGCAAATTATTTGTATTTAATCTGTAATGTATGACTAGAACTGAATAAAACCAAAATTTATGTTTTTCTAGCGAGAGTGGGCTCCTTTTATCTGAACGACTCGGATTTTTAATTGACAAATGACTACGGCTTTCACAAAAACAACCACATAATAACACAACCAGTATTTTAATAAAAATTATTTGTTTTACTATAACTTGTGCAAAAAAAAATGCAATATTCCTTTAAAAATGTTCAATTAATAAAATCAGATAAAGAAAATTAATAAATTAAAGAAAGGATATAAAGAAGATTAACAAAAAAAAATTAAAAAAAGGGGTTGATGATGATTTCTTTATTAAATTACCCACAAATATCAATTAATTTATACACAAATAATACTACACATTTTTGAATATTCTTGCATTCAAAAATATATTACTCCACTCAAATAAAACATTTTAAGATAGAGCGACAGACAAGAACATATCTTCAATACACGTTATCAATATTTTACACGGCATTCTCTTTCTGTTTCGGATTTTTTATTTTATTTATCAAATAATAAGGTATTTTCTCATTCCATTTGTTATTATCAATACAACTGGTATCTCTTTTGTTCTTCTTTTTTTTTTGTGCACCCACCTGTCACTTGCTGATGAATACGGTAACTTTTCACACTCCCGCGGTAAATTGAAAGTGAGAAACTCAGCGCGATGCACTTGGCAATTGTGTGGGTGTTTTATTTTTTATTTAATTTCTCGTAAGACACAACAACAACCACGCGAACGCCATATAATCAAATTCCAAGTATCTAATATAACGATATTAATACTGCAATCAACGAATCTTACAAATGAATCGCGCTGGTGTCTGTATCTAACAAAGTAATAAATTATTTAATGCTTGATCAAGCAACATTTGATAACAGCAGATCAACGAACGACTCAAACAAAGACAATCATACCGAGCTGAAACAACAGCAAACCGCACAACACCACAAACGAGCACAACTGAATTTGAACTGTTCTCGACAACTGCCGTTGAAGCATTAAAAAACAAAAATCTTGCACAAATCTCGTATTGTAACTAAAGTGAATATAAAGTGTATTAAATGACGAAACAATTACTAGGAGAAGAACAACAAGAAGGAGTATAAAAAAATCACTGCTGATCTTAGTCAATGAATAATCGTGTATCGTTATTTTAAGTATGTATGTATGTATGTATGTATGAAGGCTGTTTTAACGACTTAACGCAAGAGCCAATACATGCAAGATCGTCGTATGTTTTTGTTTTTTTTTGTGTACATATTGCTCGATTGATATTGACTAGATTTTGAATTTTCGGGTTTTATATATTAATTTATTCTATTTTTTTCTTTTTTTTTTGAATAGTACTAATCTATGTAGGTTTTTTCATATTAAAATATGTAAACTACATATAATTTGAATATTAATTTTTAGAAATGATACATTTAAATGTTTCGAAAAAATGGCTTATAAATATTTCCAATTGAATTTAATTTAATTTAGTTTTTTTTTTGTAGATTTTCATTGTTTTTTAATCAATAGCTTTAAAATTCGTATTTAAATAAATATATAACAATTTAAAGGCAGCAATAAATGAAGAATACTCTGCGTCATAGCATCAGTTTGCTATCAATATACAACAAAATGCTTCTTTTTTCATCTTTTTTATTTTACCGTATTGAAAGACAGTATCGTCGCGCTGTTTAACTTTCTTGTAGGCTTTGTTGTTGTTGCTTTATATACACATTGTTTATTTGTCGGCGTTCAGTTTTTTTTTAAATTCTTTATTTTATTGAACTGGCAAAGATTATTTGTTGACTTTGTTAAAAAAATGAAACAAGTTAGCGCTTTTTGTTGTGCATTTGGTGAAATTGATTTAACCAACTTGTACGTATTTCGGGGTAATTAAAAAGGTTTATTTTGACGTCATTTCATTTAACTTTTTTTTAATTACATCTGGTAAAAATTAAAATGCATTTAAAATATTTTTTTTTCATGAAATTCCTGTTTTAGTACAAAGTTTGAGCCTTGACAATTTTAGTAATTTTCTATTCGTTTCAGGTAATTTACGACCACTTATTGAGAAGTTTCTCGGCCCTAACTTTCGCGTACCCCAGAATTTGATTATTCTCGGAGCCCCAAAAGCAACAATTTTGCTTATTAACGTATCCCCGAGTGAGAAATGTGCCTCGGCCCCGGAGGGGAATTTTCTTCGAAAAATCCCCGACCACTAATTGTTGTACAAGCACTCAGTCCCCGTAGGTACGGCGTTGTTAATGGTCAACTGGCTTCAATTGTTATTCGAACTGGACTTAATTTAGATGTAGGTGTATGTGGGCAAAATAAGCCACAGATATAAAAAATACTTAGATAACAGTAACATTATTTAGTAACACAAATAACTATAATTTTATTGATTTACTTTTGAGAATTTATGCATAGCATCCAGTATGGAAATCAAAAAGGGTGAGTTCCTGACGCCCACCTGCGTTGCTAGCCAATAGGTATATGAAAATGCAAATAATTGTAAGTGAATGTCCGTAAAAGTCAATGCAAATCGAAGTGAGCTAATACAGGGCAAATTCATATAAATTTATAATACAAATACAAGCTTACAAAATTAATTAGTTTGCTAAAGGCGGTACTAGCTTGTAAAATGATTACTTTATGGCTAATTCTTATAATTTTATTATAATTTATTTTAAAACGTTTGAAAAATCAGTAAATGGACTACTTTTCCTTTTTATTGCAAATATGCATACTATAATATTTTAGGCGTGAAAAAATAAGCTTGCAAAAATATATTGAAAGCATGCTTGGTTGCTAAAAGCATTTTAATTCAAATTAATTGTAATTATAACGATTTTCAGATACAAATCAGTAGCATATCATGAGATAATAAGCAATTAGTACATTTTGCGTAAAACCGAAAATTGGAAAATGTAATAACTACAACTTTTTAAGAAAGAAAATGTCGAAACAAAATTGTGAATTGCCAATAGCTACTAGCATATGTGTCTGAACATATGTCCGAAAGCGCTAAGAGGTAACTTTGAAAGGAAACGCAACTTGTTAACTTCGATTTTTAAACCAAATAAAACCGAAAAACCCAAATTAACTGGTTTTTTGGGTGCAGCAACATTTAATTGTGCGAATTTTTTATCGACACTTTTCAATATTTGTTTTAATTCAAGTAAGCGCTTTTTTGCATGCTCTTTTTTGACAATGTTTTTTCCTAATATATTATTTAGATATTTTGAGGTGATTGCCTTAAAGTCAAATAACGCACATGTGATATGTCAAACGCAATGTGAACACTGTTTTATCCAATATTTAACCTTTTAAAGCATGCAACGGTCGTGCTGTTGGCTTTGCGCGAAACCTTGAAAAAGCGCATGCGTGTAGAAGTTGTTTGTTTTGAACAGCTGATTGTCGGTTAATTTGTAATGGAGAATAAATCGAAACCAAAACCGCATTAAAATCAGCAAAAGTATGCAAAATGAAACGTAATAATAGCAAATTAAAAATAAAGAAACTATATGGAAAATAAATATATGTATGTACATAAAATTGAAAAATAATGCAAACAAATAATAAAAAAGAAAAAGAAATGTAATATTCAACTAGTAAAAAGTATATAAAATCATTGAATCACTATTGAGCGTAAATAATTTTAATAGCCATAGAAATACGCAAACAGTCACCGCGAACATTAAAAACTATTTTAGTAATTTAAAAAAATACGTTCAGCCGCATGCTAATTAACATTTGCTACACATAATTTTCTAATCTTGAAATTACATTCGTCTTTGCAGTTAATTATTAAATAAAAAAAACTCAGTTTTGCGTCTTCAACGGGCTTTGTTTATAATAAAAGTTATACTTCCTGGAAAAGCCTGCCCTGAAAACTTAATTAATATTTTCCATAATTAATTTTTTTTTGTAAAAACTTGTTGCTTGGTAAAACAGCATACACGTATATTGCTTTTGACGCTAATTATTCCGCTATTTGCTACACGCATATTTAATTTTGTTTTTTATTCTTCCATACAAGTGAATCATTGTGCTTTGGAAAACCCCTTTTAAGTTGTGTGTATTTATTTAAATGCGAAGTCTGCTTTGTGGTTAAACTACATTTTGTTTTGCCTTTCTGTTTAAAATTTAGCGGTTCAAATTATGAAATGTTGTAAATACAACAAAAAATATAATATTGTTAGTACATTGCAAATTTGACACTTCAAAAATTACATACAACATAAATGTTCTTCTTCTGTAAACCTGGAATAATTAAATATTTTCTTCAATTTTCTTGGATATTAGCTTTGGAATTGTTCGCGGCCGAGAAAATTTATTTCTTTTATCCCGTGTGACTGCATGCGCTCTGAGCAAATTATACACAATCTACCTTAGCAGTGACAATTTGGAAAAACACTATAATCAAAACAAAAAGTTGTTGCTCCAAAAATGTACACAGTAATTGGCACAATTTAAAACATGTTGTAACTTGCATAAATGAACTATCAAACGCACTTAAATTTTTTATTCTAACTTTATTGTTGGCTTTTTATACATGTGTATACGCCCAATCATCACCCTTCTATGTATGACAGTTTTACAAAATAAAAAATATTTCATTAATTTTTTATTGTACGTCTGGTTGTCTGAAATATAATTTGCTTCTTTTTCCTACCAAATATCAACATTGCTTTTGCCACACTTTTGTTTTGCTTACATTTTTCATTGGCTTTTATGGTTTTTGTTTACCATTTACTCATGCTTTTTACTGCTTTTTGCGTATTTTTTGCCGCTAGAAATTGTCGCAGCTACGTCAGCGGCACGCCGCAAAGTGTGTTTTACTGTAAAACAAAGCGAAGCAAAAAAATTACCTTTACAGCCATTCAAACCAATAAAACATACAAACATACGTTAATGAACACAAACAATAAGTAACACACATGCGCTCATCTCTACTAAAGGCGACAAACCGGTGATTGTAACTTGGCAACTACAACCACAACAACAATAACAACAGGTTTCTTAGGCTAGCAACTCAATTGTGGTGCTCTACTCACATTTCATCTATTATGTTTGACTTTGATTATTAAATGTTGTTGTTGTGATTTTTGTTGTTTTTGACTTTGCGCGCTTCATTGTTAGTCAAGATTTTATTTTAAATTTCATATATTTTGTATGCATTAATTTAATACACAAATCCGATCAGTAAAGTTATGGTATCCAATTTTATAAGGTTATTTGTTGTGGCTATAATTTTAATTATGCCAACGTGCAGCGAAGGAAATTGAAAGTTGAAAACGTGCAGATCGCTATTGTTTTTAATTTTTTACATTGTAAACATGCATATACAGGTTTGCAGGTGTCTGCTGGTGTGCCCTTGAATTTGAAAGCCAAGATCAACAAATCAATAAAAATACGCGGTTATTCCTATGATAGCGGTTGTTGAAAAAAATTCTAAGTATTATCTTAGATTATTACATTTTAATCAATTTCAATTAATTTATTTTTATATTTTCACAGTTGCCTAAAATCAATATACTCGAATGAGTAAAAATAATAATAATAATGCATATATATACATAAATATAATCGAGGTTGAAACGTTTATTCGATATTTTTCGAAAACAATAAATACTTTTCTTATTACTGTTTCTAGTATTTGTTTATATTGCAGTTCATTCGACCATATTTCAACGAGAAAAAATATGGCTGTTTTTATGGGATCAAAAGAGAATAAGATAAGAAAGAGTAAAGAAATTGAAGTCAGTAGAAATTCAAAACCACTTCGACAAAATTAGCAAAGTAATATTTTTATTTCCAAAAACTGATATAAATTTGGCATATATAAATACATATTGTATCTAAATAATATTATATTGCAATGTGATTTTCTAGAGGACCAAACTACAGCAGCGCTGTGTATTTACATCATGATTTAACATACTTCTGTTGATTAACATTTGCTTAACAGTGGTTTAACACCACAATCCACAGATTATGTTATGGGTTTTCTGTCAATCTTATTAGGTTTTGTTCACGAGCAAGCAACTGAACTTTGGACACATTTTGAAAGTGTAAGCATTTGAAAAGCTTGTTTTGGCGCAGGTTAGTCAAGTGTACAATCTTTTGGGACAAACTTTAGAGCAAAAGCTTTATAAATTATAGTCACAATATAGTAGAAATTAGAAATAGAAACATAATATAATGGGATAAATATGCACAACCAGTTATATCAACAATATATATTTAAATGAAAATTAATAAACTAGTGATTTTTTTGTTAATTGTGAAAACTAAAAAATACAGAGATAATAATTATATTCGACCACGAAACCAGTTACTAAAATAACTGTAATGTAGATTAATTTTATGTTATAACAGAAAAAATACTCATTCCTAAAGCTTAATTTTGATATCTCATCTTCTAAATTAATTCAAAACCTAAAACAAAAATTTCTAAAGTTTATTATATTTAAATATCTAAACCAAATTTACCTCTTCGAGAACACCAATTTCAAGGTTAAACGCATATTTATAATTGAGTAGAGATAACACACAAACAACAAAGATATTCCAAACATCTAAAAAAATTAATTGACTAAAACGAAGCCCTATGTACTTATGGTGGTAAGCCTAATTAAATTTGGGTTTAACGCCTAAAGCTATGCAAATAATTACAACACGTTAGTATACATAAATGTACCAATATATATGCACATACATGTGTGTATAAATGCCAAAGCAAATATACTTACGAACAGCAATACAGTTTCTATACATCGCCATTTACATATGGTACATATACATATATCTGATATGTACACGTAAAAGATCCAACCGAAATAGCAAATACGGAAAACGGAAGCGTTGAACAATTAGTAGGCCGCAAAATTTGTTAACTAAACCAAAATGAAAGCACGGCCATGAGATTCATGTCGATTGTGAGCATAAAAGAATAGTGTTGATTGAAAGTGCAGCATTGTATTAAAAAAAAATTGAATATAATCAAATAAAAAACAAATAAAATAAAACAAAATAAATTAAATTAAAAACAAAATAAATTTCATTAAATTAAATTAAATACAATAAAACAAGATAAAAAATAAAATTAATTAATTAAATGTATAAAAAAAGAAAACAAATTTAAATATTACAAATGGTAAAAGCAGAAACATCTTAAATGAAATCTTTTTCTATTTATTTTCATAAATAAGTTTTTCACGCATTTTATTTTGTAGCTATAATTTGAAATGTGTAACCTTTTTTTTCAATTAAAATATTATATCTGCTAGTATTTTGTAGCATTTAGCTCATTACAAAGTTGAAGTGATGATTTTCACAAATGCTATTTTTCACTTTATTGCTCACTTTCATAGAAATATATATTCTTGCGTATATACATACATATATTTTTAAATAAACACTTTCTAATTACTTATAATCGGCTTATACATTTTTGTTGTAAATCGATTTATTAAAACTACAATATAATGCAATTGTCTATTCAAGCGAGTACGCAATTATAATTACTTATTTATACAATCCACTTTACCAGGTTACTTTCGAAAATGTGTATTGTTGGTGGTTTAGAAGAGTAGTATACTTAATTAAACCAAAATATTTGTCTTCATCGGAATTCAGGAAGTAATCAGAATTTTAGCACACGAATACTTATTACATACATACAATAATATAAACAATTTACATAATTTTAGTTTTTATTTTTCGTGTTATTTGCAAATAATGTATACGTTATGAATATATTTGATGGCTGAAAAACATATTTGATATTTCGAGGATATTTTTTGAAGTGAATAAGTACTTGAGGTTAAATTAAAAATATTTATATAATCATTTTTCCACCTATACGACTGTCATTCACAAATATAGCATGCAATTTCAGAGAAAAGATTCTGAGTTGGAACTTTCTCTCTATGTACACAATCTGCAAAGATATGACATCTGAATAAGATCTCCATTAATTAGATCCTTTTGTTAAGCCTTATCCTGGAGAAAAGTCGCAGCTCATTTAAAATAGACACCACAATAAAAGCCTGAAAACACAGAACTATCACCATTAGCCTCTTTGTGGTCTAAAGAAGCTCCAGGCAACAGAACGCTTTCTACTTCTCCTTGAATTTACCACACCAGTCTGGTAGATGTATTTAAAAATAAATAAAAGCTCAAATAATTTCTCTCAAACCTTTATTCTTTTATTTTTTTTACAATTTTCTATTTTCTGAGTTTGTATGTAAGTATTCACGTGTGTATAAACAATTATTACAGAAATATTTTCGGTTGTAATAGAAAATGGTTTCAAAATACATACCTACATACTCGTATTAACACTTTCTTACAGTTATTATTTGCTGGGTAAATATTTAAAGCTCTCTCTCTCTCAACATTTATCAAAATACAAATAGGAAATATTTTAAAATTAAGAAATTGCTTTTCCAATAATTTCGTTTTCACTTTTTTTTTGTTTGGTGTTGTTTTTGCACATAGCTGAGCTGAATCTTATTGTACATAGAGAAAGAGAAAGAGAGAGAGAGAGAGAGAGAGAGAGTAGCTTAAGTAATAAATATCTAGACACGTGTGTAAAATTGTATGTATGTCTGTATGCATGTATGTATGACAGCAGCCTATGCATTTATGTGCCATATACGTATACATACTTACATTTAATTTAAATTCACACACATAAACTTATTAATATGTGTGGGTGTGTTTATTGAGGTTTTCCATGCATCGGTACAGTTAACTGAAAATTTTAATAGTTAATATGAAAAGATATTTCGAAATGTCCAAAATAACCACAAAACTTCCATTTGATGCAGCAACAGAAAAGAGTAGAAAGACAGTTGCAACTGCATACTGTGACAAATATAGCCACAGGCTATTCAGCAGGGCGATAACATAATATTGTACATCCAAATAGTTTTATGTTCACATTTATATATACGTGTAGGCCTGTGCAAGTCTGTTCCGCGAAAAAGGGTACGTCGAAAACTAAGCATTATTTGTCCAAAATTCCTGCATTTCATGTTAAATACCCTTGTTAAGCTTTGGTAACACGTTTTAAGTCATAACTTTTGACTTCACATCCGATACTGGAATAACTATGGTAAGTACTTTCACTGGACACATTAAGGCTTGCTCCGGGGTTCACGTTTGAAATTGTGACGAATTTTACTAATTTGGGTGAAATACAGTCCCATGAAAGTGGTGTCGACAACAGGTCTGCCTCAACAAAGTTATTTTTCATTAGTCTCGTTTTCCATTAGACCCCCCTTGTATAATTGTAAATTGCATATTTTATGCTACCACTGGTGAATAATGCGAGTGCATTCCGTCTTCATCCTTCGGTGAGGGTGAGGGTTGAGCTCGGCCCACAAATAAAAGTTGTTAATTCGAATGACTGTGCCCATTGGCACATCGGCACATCGGCTGTTCATGACACGCAGAGAAAATGTGCTGAGGTTGTAAATTAATTTTGTTGCATATTGCATTTTTACTACACGCACACGCACACACATGGGTGTTAAATGTTTGCGAAATTTTCGTCGTAATCATTCAAGAGCATGGAAATACAATAGAGCTGCCAAGAAAATGATGAACTTCACTTAAAATTGTATGGACAGGTTCACAAATATGTATCAAAAAAGTACATATACACGTATGTATTCATATCTTGTGTATGTATGTGCGTATGGGCACTCATGTTGGCATATTTTTGCTTTCAGGGGATTTGCTCTCTCCCTCTCCCTTGCAGTCCAGAAATTATATTATATTACAATTGTGTTGATGATGGTCGTTGTAATATCTGTTGCCTGTTGTTGCTGTTTATGTGCATTTATGTGCGCAAGTCCCCATTTGACATTTCATCTGCATTGCAGCAATAAAATTTGCATTAGTTACGATTAGCCTGCTGGATTAATGGAACATTTTCTGTGTTCACCTTTGACCACAAAGCAGAACCCAAGAGCTCTTAATGTCATGTCATGTGGAGGACATGGTGTTTTGTGTTATTCATTCCTAACAAAGCCAAAAGGATATTACAAATTTATAATGTTTTAATTTCAAATTCAGCCACAAATTGTGTTTATTTATTCCTTAACATTTTTCCAATAACAAAGTTTTAGTAATAAAGAGATACTTTGGGTTTGAATATCACAGATAGCGAGTTATATTCTTGCTAATCAACATTTAATGTGTTGTTGTTATACATGCACTCACTCGTGGGTGGACATGAGATGGTGTTCATACCATGATTGGGCATCCAGCATTGATTTGGACTAAGAAAACGGAAGAGAGGCGCTACAAGGCACAGATTAACCCATTCATTGAATAAGTCGTTTTTAAGTCTTCACTGGTCTTTAATAAGAAAGAATCGAACAGCAACCATTTTCACTGGACTCTGTCCTGACCAGGGAAGTCATTAGAGTGGTGAAGTATTTATTCGTAGCTACCTCACGGAAGTAACACTTCAGATCCTAACACTGGCTCCGATTCGCTAATAGCGACTTCTGTCATGAAAGTAACGATTAGACTGAGATTGTTTTGCTTTTCGGTCCCATTAAATAATTCACCCTAAGAAATGTATGTAATCTAAAACATTTATAAACGATATTACGGAGTCAGGCTAGTATTTTAAGTTAATATGGTTTAAGGGCTTGAGCCTAGAACTTCTCACTCTAGGTTGCTTACACATCTTCTTCATCCCATCCATAAGATTAGTTTCGATCTTTTTGATTAAGATACGTTCAGTTGTGAGGAAGTATTCTATTTATTAAGTGACTATGTATCTCTGACAGCCATTTCAGGTCTGCTTAGATACAACAAGTTTTAGGATGGTATTATTCTAGACGTTAAAATAACTCTTTCGCCGCCTTTTCGTAAGCAGTTAGACTACGCAATTCTTTATTTTTGAGACGCATTTCCATCATTTATGTTGAGCATTGCGACTTGGTATTCACTTTCTTTGTCAATTTGTTTGATATTGCTATTATTTTTGCTTACTCGACTGTCAGAGCCGTCAGCTGTTGTGCATGAACATACAAGGTATGAACCATGGAAAACAAGACTGAATAGTAGTAGCTTATTTTGTAAAACTTGAAGGTAGCGCCTGTTATGTGAGAAAGCACTGTCCTATGTATTTAGTCGGGTAGCTAATTTTTCAAAAACTGGTTTTGCGTGACTTCTATTTGCTAGGAAGAGTGCCAATGTTGATGAAAAAAGCGGATCTTAATGTAAGGCGGTTAAGACGGTGACATTTGACATCTTAAAGACCTTAAACTAAGGCAACATGAGCTTTTTTAACCGATTTTTTTTTTAATTTTTCCAAAAAACAAATCAAAAGAAACTTTTACTTTTTATTTGTTTTGTTTATGGACAGTATTATTTTCCGAGCGACAGACTTTTAACGTATATTGAGCATATGGAAAACTAATTAAATTACTATTTATTTGAGCGTATAACATTTGTAGTTATTGTTTTTACTAATTTCCCCAAAATTACCAACATTTAATCTATCTATTATATTAGAATTTTTTCTTTCACTCTTATACAATATTATTATTAATGTAAACTTCCCCTTTTGTTTGTTCGTTTGCTTGATTACCTACGTGTAATAGAAATGCATTGATAAGATTATTTAATCACACTCAAGAAACGAAATTAAACACACAAATGAACAACATAGAAAGACAACAAAATATTTATATGGAAAAATAACAAAAGAAAGGAAAAAAGCAAAAATCAAAAAGACAAAACTCAAATAAAACACAAACAGTTTAATAGTAAGAGGTTGAAGATTTTCGTCACGTCTCCACTTATTCGTTCGTTTACAATAACAATTGTATTTCTTAATTCCTTTTTCGACTTGGTTCCATTTTGTTTATTGGCTGTCCAATTTATTTGTGGCTGTTCAAACAATACAAACCGAGTGATATACATAATCGTTTGTATGTAAGATTGTATGTGTGTATTCCGCGTGGGTTTGTATCTAGTGTATTCTAATGATGGACATTTTGGCAAACTCCTTTACCTGCCCGTCAGTACACGGCATTTTTTTCCAATTTTTTCCTAAAATTTTTTTTTTGTTTAGCTAGCACACGTATTTTAGTAAATTTTCTGCATGTCCTCCTCTTTTTCATATTCTTCTGCTTCTGCACAAACGCACAAATTGTGTTAGAGGTAAATGTTGTGGCTCAGACGGCCGGAAAGTAATCAAAATTTAGTGTCTCGTGTCTTGCGCCACTCTCACTTTTTCTCTCTCTATTTCTCTCCGTGTATAACGTTAATGTTTTTAAGCTTTAAAGGTAAGAAACAGTATTTATAGAATTAAGCTATAGTATTTCTGACATGAAATAAAAGCTGCTCGTGAAAGCCCATCGTACGTTCGGAGGCGGTTTAGAATAAACTGTAGGTCACTCCATTTGTTGGAAGACATCAAGACGCAAAAACCACAAATATATATAGTTAAATGTGTGAAATATTAAAGTATTTTGACAAACAGGTGTCATTAAGTCTAGATATGAAAACGAGTTATGAAACCGATTCGCTGTAAAAATCTTATTCGTTTTGTGAGTATTTTAGCGCTGTCGACCGGACCCAAATATCCACTAATACCAGATTCAATAATTCTATTCCATTTCATAATTTTTAACAATATTCTACAAGCATAACCAAACAACACATCCCGTAAGAATTTTAACTAACTCTAGCTTAGTCCTCAGATAGTCCTTATGACTACTAGTAGTTTTCACTTCTAAATTCCCAGTCAAAGCTTTGGCCATATATTTTGCTGTGATATTGCGGTGGAACTGGTTTTTTCTTTCAAAGACTACACCTCAGTCGATTGTCGCAGTTCTGGTTAGAGTGTAGTAAAAAATAGACCATAAAATATAGCCATTACTTCGACAATCCGATCAAGGAGAGTGGCACTTGCCACCTCTTTTTAACCAGTGTGTTGCCAAGTAGTCTGAAAGTAGTCCCCTTGTTTCCTTTTATGAAGAGAAATATGCCAGGTCTTAGCCGATTATCTTCTAATCCATTTGAAATAATAGACCGGTCCATTCTTATAGAATATTTAACATACAAACGTATGTGTGAGAGTATTGACATACGTATTCATACATACCTCAAAATCTACTCTTATCACTGCAATCGGTTGCTGTAGCAATTGATTTTTCATTGTCATGTCAAAACTTGCATTCACACTTTGACTGATTGACTGACAGTCGTGGCATAAATTTTTCGTTCTCCTTTCATTATTTTTCAACTTTTTTTCACAACAATGGTTGACAGTTATAGCCAGACGAGCAGCAAATTTCGGCAAAAGCAGAAGCACGTTGCCCAAGCGACGTCATTGGGTGTCAATGACAAAGAGAGAAAATTAAATGAAAACATAAAATAAAAAATAAAACCAATAAAAAATAGCACTTTGTAATAAGAATATGCAAATAATGTAATGAGATAAATCAGAAATAATAAGCGGAAGCTTATTGTCGGCAAAAAATATATAATTCATGAAAAATATGTGCGAAAAAATCTAAATAAATGAAGCGGTAAAATAACAACAGTAATACTAACAGCACATAAACAACCTACGTTTTTTGTTTACTCTGTTGCTTTTCTTTGCCATTCTTGGCGGTATGGCGCTGTCGTGTGCACGCCCACATTCTTTGAAAAATTATTGGAAAATTATTTGAAGGCGGAGGAGACACGAGCAATGAAATTGTAATAAGCTGCTTCTAAATTGGTCAATTGCCAAAATATGAACGCCCTCGATAAGTTCATGTTTTGCTCACTTACACTCGGTCTCTCACTACCTTCATATATTTCTCTTTCTTCATTATCAAAATTATGATTATTATTATTATTTTTTTTTGCTTTGCTCAAATATTTGTGTGGGCATTTCGCTGTTGCAGAAATCGCCTATTGAATATTTATTGTTGTTGGTGTTGTTATGATTTTTTATTGCTCTTGTATTAAAATGTCACTCCAAATTAATTGGGAAGTAAATTGGTTCGATAAAAATAAAAAAAATGATATCTTGAGATATGTGATTTTTGTATAACAGGCCATTGTGGTTGTTAAGAGTTTATTACATTTTTTAATTTTAACCTCGGATTTGTAACGCCAAAAATATTTATTAAAACAGATAAATAAGAAATTCCCTTTTACTCCTCTCTTGTATTCATTCCAAATCGAGAGGAGTGTTCGAAAATATTTATTTAAAAAACAAAAGCTGAAATTCAAGAAAGCCGTTTATGCATTGTAACGGTAAATGCTAGCGTATGTGAGTGTGGCTTAACTTTCATTTTTCAATCACTCGCACCTTTTTTCAAACGCAACAAAAACAACATTTCATCGCAAATACACATACAGGCTCAGATACGCCAATACACACACACCCACGCACAAGTACGACCTTAGGAATACCTTCATATACATATACAAAATTTTATTTAAAGCATACTATCTATGATGCGCCTAAAATGAGACAACAGGAGAATTTACCTTCCAAGAAAACATTTTTCCAAATACATGCCCACAAACATACATACGAGTATATACAAATGTATGTATTTGTAAGCAAAAACAAATTCATTGTAGAGAAAATTAAGAATTAAAGAATTTCAGAAGCAACAGTTGGTTGAGACACTTAAAGAATTTAAAGCACATTTAAGAGGCTATATACACGTATATGTACATACATATTTATCTTCATGCAAGATGTGCCCCCAGAAGAACGAAAATTTTTTAACCAGATAATTATTGTAGTATCAACAGAAATCGTTGATACGTTGAAGAAAACACGGCTTCCATTTTAAAGGTATATTTGTGCTTTTGTCATTCTCATTTTTGCTTTCCGTTTCAAATCATTCATCTAACAAATTATTCCCATGGGTGTGAATTTGAGTAAAGCCGCTTTTGCTGTTGCGCGCAGTTAATAATAATTTCGACCCAAAATTATTTAAAGTTGATTACAGTCGTCTATAAGATATTTACAATTTGGTTCCACATCAGTGAACTTCGAAATTATGGCAGCAGATGTGTAAAAGGTGTAGATATGTATACAAAGCACAAAAATAAAGAGTTAATTGCCAATTTTTCGCTTCCGACCCTTTACTGATTTTACATAAAATACAATATTTTGGTAATTAATCGATCAAACTCAATGGACTTTTTGTGGTTTTGTTTAGGCAAACTCGTTTAACCACTTCTTAGGTCTTTTATGCGCCAACAATTTTTTTCAAATTGCAGTCAATTGGAAATTATTGTACATACATACAAGTATATCGCCAAGAAATTAATATTTTTTTTTAAAGAGGAAATATTCTTTTCTAATTATTTTAATAAAATAAACTTTAAAATTCAGAGCAAAAAATTTGCTGTCAAACTTGAAAAATTCTTTTACGTACCACCTTTTTTTTATCAATGCAAGTAAAAATGAGTGTATAGTGGCACATATACATCATTTTTATGCTTGCACACACGCAAAAAGGATATATATAATAATAAATAAATCATGTTTGTGTGGGTAAAACCGCAATATTTCATGTGCTCATCCCACTTTACGAGTTGGATCATTTTTCAACGCTGACCATGACGAGGTCTCGACGTCTCGCCTTGATTTCATTTTGCGTTTTGCTTGGCAATGTTATTAAATTTTCTAATTTTTACAAATTTTACTTTTATTTTATAATTTTCTTTTGCCCACTGGCATATTTAAATATATCTGTATGTGAGAGTACGTACGTGTATATTGGCCAGCGCAATGGTGTTGCGGATAACTTTGGTGTAAACTTCATTTAAGCGCCTTTAAAATTAATTTGAAAACTTTGTACGTAACAGCTACAACAAAACCAACAAGTATACATTCTGCCGGTTTGTGGTTGGCATACAAAATGAACAAGAGTTTAAAAAGTGGCAGCAGCGATTGGAAGCAAAAAGTGGTGGTTACGAGAAAAAAAGAAAAAAATCGACTTAAAAATTAAAATAACGAATTTGCTTTAAATTTAATAATTATAGAAAAAAAATTAATTTAAAAATAATTAAAATTATGCAAAAAGCTCAAAAAAATAGATTATAATACATTAAAATAAAATACAAAAATAAAATAGAAGTAAAACAATTAAAATTTAATAAGCGAAAATTAAACTAAATTAAAATATTTACTTATGTGAACTAAAAAAAACATAATGGGAATAAATTTAAACTAAATTAAATCAAATTAATTGGAATAAAATAAAATACAGTAAAATTAAATTTTGCAAGATAAAAAAAATTAGAAATGAATAAATTGCAATCATGTATAATGAAATAAAATACAAAATTGTATTAATTAAAATAGAATAAAATTAAATAAAATTAAATTTATTTTAATAAAAAATAAAAATAAAAAAAATTTAAATTAATTGACACATTTACCTTTGCCATATAATTATCATTCACCAAAATAGATGCTTTCCACGTGTCAGCATGTCGTACGTATACGCAATAACCAACCTCCCCAACACTATAGCAACCGTATAAAGGACATTGAACTGAAACTCCACAACTACAATAAAACAACAGCCAAATCTACAAGCATTAAATGGACAAAAACTAACGCCATGGTGCTATGGTGAATTTAAGTGCAAATTGAGTTCATAGGAAGTCGACAGTGGACAAAAGCGAAAAAAACGAAGCTTACGCAAACAAATACACATACATACATACATACATATTATAAATTTAATGCTATGAGAAATAGGATATCTGCAAATGCGAGATATAATAGACAGACCAGCTGCAGAAAGCCGGAAAAATATTGAATAGCGCACACTAATGATACATATTTTGTGCATAGCAAATCGTGAAATCATTTCATATGCCAAGTAATAATCAATCAACATTTAGTTGTACACTTCGCTGACCACCGTTTGTTTGCTTAGCACTTTAGAGCATTTTTGGTGCTGCTCTGAAAGGACTATTGAGTGCTGAGCCTCAAACAAATTCTTGTTTGCAAGCGATTTTTTTGCGACTAAAAATAAAGAATGCGGATGAGAAGAGAGAAAACAGAATTTAGCTTAAATAAACTCGACAAATATACCACAGCAAATATATTTATTTTTTTTAATTTTAGCAAAAAAAATATAATACTCCACCTTGGCAGCGGCTATCTTAACGCATTAAGTGACCAATCGAGAAGAGAAATTAAGTGAGATTCAGGAAATAATAAGATAAAATCCAAGCGTAGGCCAAGCATAACAGTTACGTAGCATTTTTTTTCAAAGATGAGTAAGTGTTTTGAATATTAGGGGATAATGCATTAAATACGAATTAGAAATCACGCACAACGGTGTGGGAGAGATCAGCTGGTATATGTCATCACAATGACTATCATGTTTATAGGTATATACAATCTTATTGTACGTAAAACTTGTGTTATATACATTAATACAGAAGGGAAAACGATTGATGATTGATACATATTTTTTGCTACGGTCATTAATGATTTATTCATATTTCGATATATTTTCTATTAATAATGCGGAAAAGCGATCTTAGCAATAGATAAGATCATGATTTTTATTTACTTCAAATGATATTTTATATGATAACTCACGGAATATAACTTTAAATGCATAATAACATTAACTTTAAATACATAATTCAAACAAATAATTTAAATAAATTCAATATCAAGGAAATTCAGATACAGGGCGTTCTTTTCTTTTAATTTCAAAGCTACAATTTTGAAACTTAAAATGCTCAATGGAAAAACAATTTATATTCATTTTGTTATTAACTTTAATCATAATCAGTAATCAGTACAACTTTCGCCATAACTTTTAACAATAATCAATTTTTTCTTTCTTCTTTCCAATTTTACTTTTTTCTTCAAGGCATTTCCTTCATCCGTACCATACAATCCCTCATCATTCCGCATACTTTCCACTTCAACGCTGTATTTACCACCACAGCTATGTCTTTTATGCATTTTCCACAGTTGACTGACGTTTGTTTACGTTTTCAATCATTAGTAATCATTTTCCGGCGCCCTTTCTTTCGTTACCCATTCTTCAGCTGTACACTTTTTCCACTTTATCTGATGATTTTTCAATATTTTTTCGGTTAATTTTTTGTTGTTGTAAATTTCTTGTCCTCTGTACCAGTTAAGATATCAAAATATATTGAACTAGTTCATTCGTTGGTATTCCAAAAAAAAAAAAGGTAAACCAAACATTTGAATAGCCTGGAGGGCATGAAATTGCCAGCTGTGACCGCACAGACATTGCACGTCCAACGCTCTGTAGGTCCAACAGACTAAGCAACCAATGATAACGACGACCAACGTCAATCAAAGAAATCGTGTTGGACATTTACGTGCTTCCACTAAGCGAAACTAAGAATTATAAAGCAATATAGCTATGTACGAGTATGTCTGCTTCTAAGTGTTTGACCGAAAAGTCAGTTTGGCGTTGAGTTGAGTGAAATAATCGAAGACGAAATTGATTGGATTTCGTTAATGTTGAATAAATGCAATTTATGACAACATTTTCTTCGGTTTTTATTAAAAAAAATCTGTCATAAAATTAACGGTGTTAGTAAAAGTGGAATGCAATTGAAGTGAATAGTAAATTCTTCGTAATAAAAACGAGTAAAATAAAACTAGCTGAGCTTGTAGCTATTTGGCCAGGCAAATAATGCAATTTCTTTAGTATATCAAACTATCAAAATTTAACAATATATTTCTATACGTATATACATATAATAAAAATTTAATAGTATATATTGTACATTAACTCAAAAGGCAACAGTTGCACAATTTATTTTTAAATAATTAATGTTGCATTACTTCACTTCCGTACAACTGTTTTCTTTATCAATCGATATCCGGATTAAATAAACTTAACACACACACACACGTCTATGTGTGTATTTATTTATATTCATTCCACTTTTACCGTTAAGGGAAACGCTTATTTTAAACAGCATTAAAGATTAGCAATATCAACTTTTTAACTTCCAAACTCTCTTTTTCTCATACTCACACCCGTTCACATACAGACACACACACAAACACACACGCACACACTAACCAAGCAATAGTTAAACGCTGTCCTTAAACAATTTGTCGCACATATGTATGTACAATTTATTTAAAAAATATATACAGCTTTTGTATGCCGTCGAATGTCAAGTAGTTTATCCAACAAGTGCTCCCCTCCAGCAGAAACAACAATAAAATTAAAAGAGAAGTCAAACCAAACAGAAAACATGTGGGGACCTAACAAACTTTTTTACAAAGTACTGCAAGTATTCCTTTTGCCATAGCGACGGCCAAAAGTGATGGAAAAAGTGGTGGAAAGAAAACTTGACTCAAAGTGCGACCATAATTCCATTTGGCTTTTCCTTCCTTATGGCATTTTTTTCTAAGATGTTATGCCTTATTCATTTTGATGTCTGTCTATATACGTTTATCTTTTCTGAGCAATTTCACATACCTATAGCCACACGCTTATGCGACGTTATCACCTTGTGGGACAAAAAATTGGAGTTACAACCGATTAAAATTCTTTAACACCAATTTTTTAATATAATTGAAATAAATAAAACAAAAACACAAAAAATAACATAAATGTAAGAAAATTAAAATAAATAAAATGGAATAAAATAAAATATAAGAAATGAAAAGAAATAATGTAAAATAAATTAAAATAAATAAGTAACATAAAACATAAAATAAAAATATAATATAAAAAAATAAAATAAAGTTAAATAAGATTTTACTAAATAAAATAAATTGAATCAAAATAAATAAATATAAATCAAAATTAATTATTATAAAATAAGATATAGGTCAATAAATACAATAAGTCAAAATGTTAATAACCGAAAAAAACAATTTAACAAGAACAAATGTTATTAAAAAGTAATTAAATCATCCACAAGTAAATTGTTATTATAATTATGAACCGCATTGTACTCGTATGACCATCAATTTGTTCTTACTAAATAGATTGTAGTCTGTGTGTTTATTTCTACTTTGAAAGTTTTACTTTATCTTGACCTTCTCGACCATTGTTTTTTTAAACTGTCTGCCTCCCTGTTTCTTTATTTGATAACGATATTTGATTTATAGGTATATGTACAATTCAACACATGCGAAAGGTTATTTGAGCATACGTCAGTACAAAACTTTGTTTTTACAAGGGTCATTGAAATGTAAAGAAAATATAGTAAATTAACTTAGTTCGAAAAATTATGTGAAATCATTTTCAGGTTAACTTTTTTATTGATTTAATATTCTTCAATTATTTAATTTAAGAAGGGTTTCCGAGAGGATTGAATTGGAGTCGAAAGCAAGTATAATATAATATGCGAGGTAAGTGGATTTAGATAAGGCACAAGCTAAGGGATCCTTTCTCTTGGCTGATTTGGCAATTTTAACAAATGGTAGTTTCTGGAAACCCCGTTTCTTTATTTTATAATGATTATGTTTTAAATATTCACATATTATTCACCTTTACCCACCTTTACTCAGCCTAACAAACCGTGCATTAATCCCCTTCCATATGTGAAGTTTTCATAACCATTAGTTCTAAATCTTAAATGACACTTGCCATTTCCGTTGACTTTCGCAAAAGGATATTCGTGCCAAAATATCAACAATAAATAATATTTAATATTCACTAACTAAATAATTCACTTGTTTATGTCTTTTTAATGCTGTTAATAGGAAATTAAGATGTGGTTTGTGATGTACAAATCACACAAATGTGAGAATGAGCAGCTGAATCCTTGCAGGTCAGGAAATTTACCACATAAACCCAAATTTTTAATTTTATCTAGATAGTATAAATAAATAAAAATCGATCGAAATGTTAAGCTGGATTTTTTTCACACAAAATCGAAATATATAACAGATCTAAGCAAAATATTCTAAAGGCACCACAGGCTGAATAACATTCTATGTAATAACTTTAATCAATTTTGAAACATTTTTTCGTTAATTGTTGCTCATTGGGCTCTTCATCCGGCATTCTGTCAACATCAATTTAAATATATATACTACCAACATAAGGATGCTTTTAACATTTGCTTTCACGGACACGTATAAATCTATATACTCATATGCAATGATATTGTTTTGAAAACTTTTGAAAGGTGTATCATGTGATTTGCATCATAATTAAAACCGAAAACCGTACAAGGATATTATTGTATATTTGCTCAAGTTTACATTTATTCACATGTTGACGTACAATTACCCTTGTGGCATCTTATAATTTGCAAATGTCTAGTCTACTTTAAATGATTGATTTGTGGCATGCATAAATATGTATTTAATAATTAATTTAAGGATAAACTTTTGAGAATGTGATAATTACTTGGTAAGTGACTTTAAAATAATATAGAAGTTGTATAATTTCAAACATGTACGAGTACATACGTATGGGAGAGAGGGCAAAGCTTCATTCTCTTCTGAAAATGGATTGCCGGTTGAGCTATTCAAAAACGGCGGCGAAGAACGGATAAGATACATGAATCGCTGCAAAACTTATAAACAGCTATGTAAACTGATACCACCAAAACCTCGGAAAGGATCTCTTCGAGCCGTTCGTTACCAAACGAGATCACAGACAAGGTGAGTCCTTATCGTTTGACTTTTTTTATTGCTGGAGAAACAGAGTTGGGAGGGTATAATCTCCTATAAGGGTGAACAGTTGCTGGCGTACGCCGATGCCGATGATATTGACATCATATGGGTTTGGTGAACGAAGATAAGGCGAAGTATATTCTGTCATCAAACCAACAGTCATCGCATACAGGACTTGGCTCTCACGTTATAACTTTGAAATCGTAGATAATTTCGTCTTTCGCATTGACATCAACAACAGTTTCAGCATGAGACAATAAGCGATGTGGTACACGCCGGTGTAAAAGAAGGAAGAGGAAGACCTCCACTACATTGAGAAAGACTTGGCGATGGTTGATATTTCCAATTTGCGCCAACCAGCAAAAAGAAGGTTGTAATCGCGTAGGCCTCAGCGAATGTAAAGCACAATAGACTCTTTTCTTTTAACAAAATGTTTGAGTTGATATTTTATATTAAGTAATAATCGGAATTGTCTTAAAATAAAGTAAAGATTTCTAGTTCAATTTTATGGAACTCTAGGAAAAATAACGAAAATATATGGATATTAAAATTCTAAAAATTGATAAACTTCTCAAATTTATGTAAATACAATTAATTCCATAAATCATATAAAAACCGCCTAAGAGAATTTATTAATATTTACATTTGCTATATACTAATTTACTTTTGTATTTAAATAATTTTTTTGTGTGGGAATTTGTGCTTATAAAATTTTAAATAAATTAATACTTTTACATAATACGATTCGCATAACAATAATCTCAGAGTATCACATCCTAAACATAATCTTATATACAAATCCCTAAAAATGCACGAAACTCAAATTGGTGCGCTTAAGTTATCACACGCTTTAATGCCATTATATTATTATTAAATTCCAATTTAAATTTAAGCCAATTCCAACAACCCAAAAAATCAATAAAAAATATAAAAAAGCTTGCAAGAAGAAATTTTCCTCTTCCACAAAGGTAAGATTAAATATATAACCTCAAATTCGTATTTCAGCCAAGATTAGTCTGCCCAACAAAAAAAAAAAAAAAAAACTATGAAAATATTGAACTTGTAAAGGTCAAGGTGTGCAATGGAGATAACCAGATAACGCACACTAAACGAAAAATGAAAAAAAGATATTCAAAAAAGAATGCACAAAAGCATTGCCACAAATAGACAACGAAAACAACACACTAGATTCCAGAATGCTGTAGACAGCGAGATAATAAAGAAGCTGAAAAAGGCCAATAACTAAAGTTAAGCCAATTTCAATAGCATTCAACGAAACAGCTGAAATTACTCGTGCTGCAGCTATTATCTCAACGCCTGTTCACAGCATACAAAGCTACACACACATTTTTGGAGGAAAAGTTACATTTGAAAAGGAGAAGCACAGCGAAAAACGAAAATAAAACAACCAAAGCAACGCCGAAAGAGATCATTTGCCGATTGATAAGATTGATAAGCACGCATTGTAAATGAAAATGAACACAAAAGAAACTAGCGAAACATATAAAAAATGACTAAAAACAACAACAATGAAAAAACTGGTCGAAACACATGCGCATTGACGAATTTAGCACTAAAAAGGAGCGAAAAGCGGAAAGTGTTATACTTGATAAAAGCTGTGTGCATACATACATGTACATGTGTGCACGTTATAATTTTGTATGTCTTTTCGTGTAATTTCAAACAAGTTATAAATAACTCTAAAAACATAAAAAGGCTGTTAACAAGTGAAACGACAGCCTGTGCATGACAGATAAACTACTTGTATGCAATCAAGTATGAAGTAAACAAATGCTTGTAGTTATTTTCCTTTTCGGTATATCTGCAGCTACTAAATTTGTAGATATATTTACAGATATTGCGGAACTAATTTGCATACATATGTGCATAATTTGTCAGAAAAAATTCAAACGTCATAAACGAGTGTTTGAAGTAAAAACAAATAGGCTCATAAAAATGCCAAAAACTTTGGGTGAACTTTTGATAAGAGAAAATATTTTACGTGAAGGCGTTTCAAAACAGTTAAACTTTCCATTTTTAGTCATCATAAGTGTATAGTCACACTCACATGCACATATATACACATATACGAGAAATGTTTGAAATCGAAAGCAAACTTGTCCGTGAATAACAATAATTTAAGTGTTTTTGTTGAAAATTTATTTTTCGAAGCATATCTTTGGGCGCTCAACAGTACATAATATCTGATGGTAGTTGTGAGAGGGCCGTACTCTTTCTTGTACTTCGTAAATTTCTTGATTGTATTTTTCAAACACAACACATATCACTCAGAAAATTTGCGTAACTCAATTTAAGGAGAATTGGATATAGAAAAAGTTTTTTTTTAATGTTCTATGTAAATTTTCAAGGGAAAAATACTGCCGCCCCTCGGCAGAGAATGTTAACGCCTCCGAAAGTATTTATGACGCGAATTGAAAAGATCCTCATAAAACGATAGAAGTTGGCTTAGAACTTAAGATTCTTCCAGTTGAAAAAACAACGAAACGCACACTACAAAATTGGTGCAGATTACCGGCTGTAAATGGCTTCAGCGGCTTCATAACTCGAAGGATTTCTGTTATAAGTTGCTCATGTCTCGATATCATGAATCGACGGAACACCTACACTGAACTATGCGCTGAACTTTTCTAAATAATAATAATTATACATTTTTATAAAATTCATATAAAAAATGGGCATATTTTATGAATTTATTTTGAGTGAACAAAGGAATTAATCGAAATTCTGTGAAATAGGTTTAATAATATAGCTTTCATGATATAAATACAGAATTTTTCGTGGGAATTAATTTAAAAATGGTCGCTGTCCAGCATTTCTCCGAAGGCGCCTTTTTTCTAGTGGGTCTATGGCCGAAGACGAAAACTCCATAAATTTTGCCTGGATCGAAATATTAAATTTTTTATAGTTTCTATATAACAATAGCAGCAAGGTCATACGGATGTCTCTGGAGAACGGTATTTTGAATGTAATATCCAAATTTCATAAAAATGGGTGAAGATTTGTTCGAGTTATGTCATCGGCCAGCTTAAAAAAAGTGATTTCGAGAAAAACGCGCCGGGCCCGTGAATGGCGGTCGGTGCATGCCTGCGAGGCACTGCCGTCGAATGACATTTAAATATTTTTACCGGTATTCATCTTCTGGTACGTTGTTTCGAAGACCCTAAAGCACCTTTTAAAACTAAAAAAAAATGTTAGATTTTGTCTAAACTCTAGACCTTAATTTTTGTTCTGCTTTACTTTTCATTTAATTGATAAATACAAAACAGACGTCACACCGCTGCTGCCCGATCAACACTATTGGCGTTGAAATATTGGCAAGTGCCGCCAAATAAATTTTAGAAACTAAACAAAACATAAATTTAAGAATAAGGTTCAAGACAATAATCAATTTCAAATGGTCATAAAAATTTAAATTCAAATTATTGTTATTTCAGAATTTTATTTGCTTATTTTGTTGTAGTATTTCAAGTAAGCATCGGATGTCATTTGCAAATACAGTAATATTAAAATTAATGATGTAGTCACTAACCAATGTACTAATGTGTCTACCAGCTGTTAGAAGTGAGCAAAAATTTATTAATTTCTTTTGCGATTTTTCATAGGTACAAAAACGGCCGAAAAGCATATTTGCTTTTATTTTACCGCAAATAATTTTTTTTGTAGTTTTCTTTTAGCTTTTTTTACTACATTTGTATATTTAGTATTATTCTCACGAATTATACCAACATTTAGTTAATCAAGTTTTTCTACCAAATTTTTCGCTATAGAAGGGAGAATAATTTCACGCATACCCTGTGAGAACAATTCATCAGTTTCAATTTGGAATCTTTAACTTAAGCGAGGCGAGTCAGTTTACTGTTACATATTCAGATTATGAAGATAAGTCAACTAAGAATTTCATAAGTTGGAATATGAAAAAAGAAGAAAACCTATCATATGTAAATTTGCCATAAGAACTGTGAAATTAGCGTACTTCACAGGATGCCATGATTCATACCAAAAATATTTTTTTCCTGAACGCTTTTCGACGTCTGCCACATAATTTTGATCTAATTCAATAAAAATTCTGTCCAATACTTTCTATATTTTTTTAATAATTTTATTTAGTGTGAAGTTACCAATCGTAACATTCGTGCTACTATCATTTCCAAAAATCATGATGACATCAAGCAATTATTCGGTTTACAGGGTGTTCGAAATTAAAAAAAAAAAAATCATTTAATTATGAATAATTCGCCAATTTAAATTGAAGGAAGACTAATATTTGAAGTACTATTTCCGAGGGAATCAGAAGTGGGTCAGCTAACAGAAGTTGGCTACTGCTCCGCCAAACATGAAATCAACCCGTTTGCCTTTTTAAACTGAATTAATTTTAGATTGAAATCTAAAATGCACCAACTAACAAACTACTGGAAACTTTTGCATGAAAACTTCTAATAATGCACCCTGTTTTATAGGTACCCACCCTTTTCTCAGCATTTCCAAGTATTCACCTATACAGGATTGATTGTTTACACATGATATATATATTATATTATATATATACATATTAAAGTAAACATTCATACATTCGCTACTTTTCCAATGTGGGCATACAATAACGAACCATAAAAGTAAAATTAATGGTTTCTTAATATATTTTGTGAATGGTTGTGTCAAAATTGTTTGTTTTCTATGATTGTTTGTATTATCTTTGTTGCTCTCCCTCGGACCTGGCAGCATGTGTATGTGAGCGGCCTACCAATGCTTTTAAATAATAAATAAATAAATTTATCCACTGTCCGCTTTGTCTGGATTATTTTCGGTTGCATTTACAACTTGATTGTCATTATTCATGACAATGACAGCTGCTAACATGGGTAGACGACATTTGTCAAAGGTGAGGTGAGTTTAGTTGACGTTAATGGGATAATAAACAATTTGTGGATGAGTAGATGGGTATATTTTTGAAGAACTAAAATATAAACATTTTCGCACTTTTTAATATAAAAAAAAAAATATCTGTTTTGTAAAATCGGGGAAAATAGCTAAAGAAAGCTACTAATTTATTCGCAATCTCTTATTCACCTCCATCTGCACAAAGTTCACTTCCGGCCACCCGCTGGGCTATATTCACTGTTATTACCCGAATAGGTGATGACACTAATTAACAACGTTGCTCTGTTATTATGCATACAAACTCTGTTCATATTGGGCATAATGAAATTAATTGCATACATATCTACATACGCGTCCATAAACGCTTTATTAACCACATTCATATTAGAAATTTGACACGCACTTGTAGCCACTTTTGGGGCAATTTCGGCGCAATTTTGCAACCTGTTCATAGCCTCTGCACTTAATCGCCTATGGCTGTTTGGGATGTGGCGGTCGTGCTCATTGGCCACATTGGTTGTATCTACCTCAACTCAGTATGAACGAATATATTTTGTAGTTACTGCACTTTCTCGCAGACATATGTACATATGTATGTGCATAAATTCATTTGTACACGTGTTTTGCCACGTTTTGTATGGTTGGGGAGAAAGATGTTAGGTCTCGCTGATTTACCATAGTGTTTTTTTGAAGTACGCCTGAAATGAATTCAAGCTGTCGAAATAATTGGAATTTCATGATAGTGTGACCCTTCTTAGATAATCAGTTATGGCTTCGACCGAGACGAGACTTTAACCTTTAAATTTCTTTTGTTTAATCAAACTAATCCGGACTTGAGGCGAAAGGCTAAGATGGTTTAAAAATTTTATAATATATATTTATATGTACATATAGGTATATCATGTATGAGTATATCGTTTAAAAAATATAATATATATATTGAATTTCAATACCTCCGAGTATATACATATATTTTTGTATATTCTTGTTTGCAACTTTCTTCCTATTTTGGTGAAAGCGAACGCGATATGGTAAAAATTTGTTCAAACTGGGGTTTTATCCATTAACTAAGTGTTGATAGCCTCATGCCCTTCAGGCAGCCCATGTTTCCTGTCTTGAATTATAATATGCATAAGTATTTGAATAATATTTTTAACACATCATACAAATAGATAAATATTTAATAACAGTAAATTAAAACGCTTACTTGGCTAGAGCGTAGCATTTAAGCCTACTCATTCCCCTCTTAACCAAACTACGTGCTTTATAGACGCTTTTGACACTTTTGTCATACAAATATTTTATGTAACTTTCTAATGTTTTTATCAACTTCTTTTCTGCTAATATAACAACCCTGTGCTGAGGAGTGGTGTTTCTGTTCGTACTGTACATGCGCACTGTACACATTTGACGTTTGTTAAGCAACAAACAATAGCATCAGCTGTTTACGAGCATTTTGTCAGTTTTCATTGTTTGCTGGAATAGTATTTGTGAAGATTTATTGAAATTAAATTTGTGTAAAGCCTATAAAATATAAAATCCAAAAATGACGCAAGATATATTAATGAAAAACGATGAGCCCACGTCTCCTACAAACGATGCCTCTCGCAATCAGCTCAACCAGTATTGTGGTACAGCGAAAGCTGCATCAGGTACTCAACTTCTGGATGTGGTGCGTCAAGTGTTGGAGGCACCAGCAATTTATGTATTTGGTGAACTGCTTGCTTTGCCCAATGTGCAAGAGGTGAACAAAATCGTTTTAAAAAAGTGAACAGCATTTTTAATAACATTATTGATTATTACAGTTAAAGAATGGGCCAAATGATAAATACTTCAATACCCTGAATCTCTTCGCATATGGTACTTACAAACAGTATCGTCAAAAGCCTGACGACTATTTGGATTTGACCCCGACAATGCAAAAAAAATTACAACATTTGACTATCGTCACTTTGGCCATTAAAAATAAATGCATCCCATATGAAGTGCTGTTGGAAGAGCTGGAAATCAATAATGTACGTCATTTGGAAGATGTCATCATAGAAGCAATCTATGCAGGTGAGTGTTAAAATATTTAGAGAGTAAAAATAGTGATTATACTGAAGAATCCTTAAGAATATATCAGAATACTTTTTGTTTCACAGAAATATGCCAAAATTGTGAATTATTTATATATAAACGTCACAATGTACATATGTATAATATTCAAGTAAACAATTTATTAAGTGATACCAAGAGAGAGTATAAATTTTTATGCAGTCGTTATCAGATAATATCTAAAACAAAGTTGCCAAAGAAAATCGTGCATTCACCTTAACGTCCGCATGCATATGTGTGTATCCAACTTACATGTTTGAAACGCTATTATCGTATTTTAGTTTGTCACCATACCATTTCATATAATGTACTTCCTACTTGCCTCCATTGGTACCACAGGGCTCACCCGACCACAACGGGATACGCTTAAAACCATTTGGATTTTGAAATTTATTGCTTTAGCTCAGTCCCCATTTATCTTACACCCACCCAAAATGTACTAAAAGTGATATGAACTTTTGCAATTGCCTGGTTTGATATAACTCCTTTCGAGTTTTCACACAAGTGGGAAACGTGTACGGAGTAGTCCAGCAATTCGTATGCTAAAATTGTTTGCAAGTTTTGTACTTGTGTGCAAATTTATTGCTGTAACTGTGGTGCCATATTGGCAACAGTTCCACCTCCGAACGCCTCGCAGTAACGTCTGCTGCTGTTGACATCTTACAGTGCGGTTTTCGATTTGTATTCGGGCGAGCATCTAAATATTTTAGTATGCATGCGTGTCTGCAGTTTTCGAATTGAAAAATACTTACGTTTACATACGTACATACACATATCTAGAACATGTGGATAATAAATCTTGCACAACATCCATGCTGCAACAATTACGACGCAATGGCGGTTGAGTTGAAACAGTAGAAAGCACTTTCTGATTAACAAGAAATCGTTAATGCTTCATTTGAAACCAGAAAAATAGTTTTCGCTCATAAAAATTTTACGTTGAAATTGTGTCAAAAATCATCCAGGAGTTAAACGCACCTCCTTCCTCTTGCGTTGTTGCCGTTGTGTTACGCTTGCAGCTCACGTACATTTTTAATTTTAACTGGTTTCAAAGTGTACGCGTTATTGCAGTTGTTACATTTGTTACAGTTGCTGCAGTATCAGTTTTGTAATCTGAGTTTATTGTGAAAGTTGCATCTGCAAAGTTGAAATTTTGTACAATACATATGAACAAAGTGCACTAAACACAAATAGCTTTTTACAATATGCTCTGCAATATCTCATCTTGTTGAGTTAGCGAATTGCTAATGATAGTTTTGTGCGCATGGCAAGGGGACAATCCCTCTCTAATGCTAACATACATGACCAATATTTAGTACATACATATGAATATAAGTATGTGGGTACTAGATAGGTTATTGTTCTCGTTTTTTATGCCAAAGGATTTGCTATTCATTCGCTGCAGAAACGAGTTTCGAACTCGAAAAAAAAAGAATAGAGAAAAATGAGCAATAAAAATTGAAACTTTGAGAAATTCGCGCATATGTGTTATAACTTATAAGCACATGGTTAACGGAAAGTTTTGCATTTTTTTGTGCGTCGTTTTCTTTTTCAAAAAAGAAATAACGCGAAAATAATTTGGCGTCCAAGAAAAAAAACAACGCTTTCTGTGAAATTCGTTTAAGATGATAATAATATTTTAGATCAGATCTTCAGTTGTTGTTGTTGTAGCCGCAAAAATATTCCTTAAGGTAGTTTTTTAGCAGTTTTAGTTGGAGTGAGAGTCCTTGGCCGGTTAAAAATCCGGGACGTTCCGGTGTAATGACTCGACTATCGCGACAACTATTGGATTTAAGTCGCCTCTTACGACAGTCATGCCCTTAACCCACAGGGGCACTAATCTCTCTGAACAGTTCAATATTTAATTTTTCGATGCAGACTCTATGTTATGGGTTAGTGAAAGATGCTTCCAGAGGTCTTTCATATTTTTTGACCAAATCTTCTTTACACTTTTGAACTCTTAGAACATGAAAACGAAAAAGCGTGGAATTGGCGTTATGCAAAGTATATTTACTATGAAATAAATACAGAGAGAAATTAAAAGAAAACATTGGCAGAGCGGATTTTTTTGTCCTCACGCGTTGAGTCATTAAACGGCAGTCAGCATACTTTGCTTAAATAAACTGAATACGCCTTAGGATATTTTTCTCTTCATATTTGATTTAATATTCGAAATTGTATTTGCTTCATTTGCTACTTGACGTACGTCTGTGAGAGTGAAGACAGTCAAATTCAAGCTTGAAAATTAAGTTGTTCTTGCTTAAATAATTCTACTGCTTTCATATTTACCCAAGGATGCTTTTGCTATATTTTGCTTTCGTTTATTAGCTTTATATATACATATTTGTTTTTGTAGCCAGGATGCAATGTGCATGTGCGAGTATTTTATACGAATTTTATATTATTTACTTACAAAATACAAGCGAGAGTAAGCCATCGAAAGCCCCCTAGTATCAACGTTTGTATGTACATATGTATGAACGTGCTTGTAGATTCATTTGAATTACCACAGGCAAGTAATCATTTAAGCTGGCGCTTTGTTCTTCTGCTTCAGCTTTTTATTTGGTTTATTACTTCTGTGCGTACTTTTTGCGGTGATAAAGTTTTTGGCTAAACGCACATGCACATGTGTATTTGAGCGTTTCTTCTAAGATGCCTTTACTTTGATGCTATCACTTGTGTGTTTAGTTTTTATTTCTTGTGGAAGTATCAACACAATAATTGTATTAGGATTTTTTTTTTTTTTTCTAATATCTGTTTGTTACCTATATGTTTTGCTCTTTGCTTCGCAGAATAATTGAGCCTCGTTGTTAAAGGGTGAAATGTTCCAAAAAAATTCTAAACACTAATTTTCATTAGAGTTATTCTCAGGAAAAAACTTTCTTTTGCACAAAATGAATAGAAATAATAAAAAATGAAACTTCAACTATAGACAACTTAATACTCCACGGAGAAAAACTCTTCGTCGATATCCTGCGGCTTTCCAAAATACAAAAAAGCATTTCCGTTAGACCATCAAAAGGTCGAAATATTGTACAAAATTACTCCTTTTAAAATTTATGTTACGCTGTGTGCATTAAGAGAATAATTTAAAACAATTACCAATACTTTAAATTCTACGTAAACACCTCATTGACCAAAATTATACCCATTTAACACTGTTTTGTGCGCTTTTGTGACTTTATGGATAATTAATCGACTGTTATTTGAAAATATTCTTCTCTCTTATACATCATTCAATGTTTGTACGTCTGCCTGTCAGACTAGCAGTACATATTGACTTACTAAAATGCCCGAATCCATCTTCATCACACTTTTCCGCCTCTCTACACTTCTCTACTTATCTTCTTCTTCACTCTACTATTCACTGTAGTTTGGCATTAATGAGTATGAGTTTTCAATAAATAAATAAATAGGCAAATAAAATCTAGGCCTAAGTAATGCACGAAAATAAGATATGCAATTAAATTTAATACGCATTTAATTAACAAACTGACATTTGAACGCGCTACCTCACCTTGCCTCGCACTCGCATTTAACATTCACAAGCAGCAGTCATCGTGCGTCTGCCTTGGTTTTTTCCTATTCCATCTGCTTGACTGCGAGTCATACAAAAAACTCATCACCAGCACGACCTGTCGGCTGCCGACAATGGTACACACCGCTTTCCAGTTCCACTTGAGGTCTGCACTCTCGCTTTCTTCCTTTTCTCATTCTTTAGCTTCAGCCGTGCATTCGTGCGTCTACCTTGAAATGTTATTTTTGCAGCATTGCTTTTTGCGCCGTCAGCTGCGTTCTTAATTTCACTTTTATTTGCTCGTTTGTCCTGCTCTACAAATATTTTCCATTTGATTTATGTACTTTCCGCGGCCGCAAATCTTTAGCTCGCCCTGGATTCGCCATAACATTAACATATTTCTTCCACCGACACCTTAACGTGATTTTGATTTCATCTCCGAAGCGTGTACAGGGTGTGTATCCAATAAGATCAACCAAACAATGATAAAAAACTTATTTTTTTTTTTTAGTAAGTTAAAAGTGTATTCTAGGCATTTTCTAATGGCTAAAAAGAGTACGCAGTACAATTAGATTTTTAAGTAATATTTTTATTTTTAGTTTTTCGCTCTTAGTGGTCTCACCCTATATCACTAAAAAATTCAAGAGTGCAAATGAGCCCAACCTCTGACGTGTTTGTGTTTACCTGCGCCCAAGAGTCGTTTTAGCAAGCAGCCCAACGCTGTGCAGGTCCACCTGCCGTTGACACAAAAATTAGCTCGAGTCTAACACGCAGCTGCTGTGATTTGCTGTCCTGGCTTTCATTGCCATCTTTTACCTATTAATATTGCTTTTGGCATTCAAACGCCTTCCTTGATTTTTTGTATTCTACTCACTTCACATTGTATCTAAATTAGCGTCCTTTTTCGTCGAATTTTCCCTTCTCTTCAGCAGTATTTTATTCTTCTTTCCTACTTTACGGTCTCAGAACTTTCTTTCCGGCATGTTCTGTGTATCTCTACTTAGTCTGCAGCGGGTCTACATTTGACTCTGTCATTGGTCGTGCGCTTTAAGCTAATTTATGTACACGTATGTGTTTGGCTAGCTTGCTATCTGTGGAAAGTCATTATCTTGACAGCGTGGTAGTTTATACCCTTGCCGCTAGCATACTCCTTCTTGTATGTTTTCCGTGAGAAGCTGCAATCGAAATGGGCTTCGCTCATTATAATCATTTGAATATTCTACATCCTGCTTTTTAAGCCACACTCTATAATCTGCTTTCCTCTCCCTTTGTCTATTTGCTTTTCCCTACTAATATTAATTTCCCTACACTTTTTACTCTTCAATTTGCCTTTAATACCAAAAAAATTAAGTCTCTTCTAATTTCATTACATTTACATAAGCACTTTTATGCCTCCTTATCATCCCCGCTTCGGACTCAGTTTCAGAGAAGAAAACAATTAAAAAGATAATTACATTTCATTGGTCTCATTGTGGCTTCTACATACATTTTATTTGCGGATTGCGAACTTGCAGAGCGCGTATTTGTTTTTAATTCGGTTGGATTTTCCTTTCTTTTCTTTCTTCCTTGTTTTTGCTATTAGAATTTTTGGTGTGGATTATTTAAATTAAATGTGCTGTTGTCGCGTTGATTTGTTGTTTTAATAAATATTTCCGTTTGAAGTTGAAAGTAATTTGTTCATTAAAAACAATGCAAGACAGGCAATTAACGAAAATATGTCAAAAGTAATGAATGACTTTGATACAAGTTTTTAGATCTTTATTATTCACAAACAAAACGCAATGAGTTTTATTGACGATGTTAATGACTTCTTCATGCAAAGCTTTTTAACTGTTGAGTTTGCGTTGGAAAACTTCTCTTCAATAAATAAGCTGGTTGTAGAACTCGAAAGAACTGATATGGAAGGAATTTATCAACCTTAGAGAGCGATTGGACGGAAACGGAAAACAGAATTGATGGCGAAATGATTTCAAAGCAGTTCAAAGTAAAAGGATGTACAAGCGAGCCCCGGACATTAATGTTTTTCAAGTGAAATTGTCTTCTACTCATGAGTCACTAGCCATGGTTTAAGGGTGTTCTTCATAAGTTATGTTTTTTTTCGAAATTCAGGCGATTACGTAATATGTAGTACAAGCAGCTCTCTCGGGAGCTGGTATAGGTGCTGAGATACAGTAACATATCGGGTAACGAGATGGTGTATAAGACTGCACTTTCCTTCGCTTTCGCCACAATGAAAGTCTCACTCCACCATTAAGCTGACTATAAGATGATAGATCGTCTCAGTTGCTAATTCAAGATCAAAGAGTACCAATGTGAGCAGTTTTATGGAATAAAAAAAGTCACAAAAGCTCTAATCCCTAAAAAGAAGGGGAATACACTCAATTATGAATCTTTTTTCAGGAAGTTTTCTATTGGGCAGACACGTGGAGAAGTAGGTGTACCGTAAAAGAGGATACAACTGAAACTTGGAAGACTGGTACGTGCTTTGGAGAAGTTTCTAGTGCCGGTAACCTTCAGAGCGAGAAAAGATACTTCGATTACTACACACAATGCTTTAACTAGCGAGATGCGCGTTCTGTAGCTTAGGAATAAGTGCTAGGAAGGAAGCAACTAAAAATTAGTCTAATTAATAAAAATTCGGATTAATTAACTAGGTTAACTTGTCAAATTAAGCTGAAACAAATCCTAAAATAGTTAATACTTGAGCAATTTTTATGAAATTCCAGTTCAAATATACGAGTTTATAAAAAGATTCGATTCCTTCTTAGCGATAAAATGTCTCAAACGTCAATTGCGAACTCCTAACTTTTCTTTAACTGCTGCTTTTTGGATTTCATTTCAGTGCCAACTGTCGAGCTTAATTGCTTTTCATTGCACGCTCGCTCGGTTTTTCCGAATAAACAAACCAATTAATTGCTAGTTTTGCGTAAAAGACATCGACACTTCTGTGTTAGGTTTGTTTGCAAATTTTATGTGAATGTATATGATGTATAAATGTTTGAATTCACCTGCATATACACGTATGGTATACACATGTCAATCTTCTTCTTGAGTGTCCCTTGTGGGAAAATTCAATAAGAAATGTGAAAAAAACTTCGCAAACTAAAATTGCAATGTCATTGCAATAGTTTGGTATCGCAATAACCACATGTTGGTTTCTGCGAAGGCGAGAAGCCTCCTTTAATAAGCGAATGAATGTGGTATGCCGGTGCGTATGCGTAACATTATTAAACTTGTACACTTGTAGTTTGAGTTCATTGAAGCGTTGTTCCAAACATATTCACTGGCATATGTATATGTTAGTATTTTCCTTACGTTCCGTCTACGCACACGTGTAATTTTACAAGTGCATTCATACACTGAACTTGGCAACAGTTTTGAAAAGCGCTTTGAAATTTTGTTGATTTCAAAGTTTTCGCAAAAGATTTCAAAACAAATCCTTTGTGCTTTTATAAACTATATAAAAATATGTATATTTCATAGAAACGAGCTTACAATATTCCAAAACTGCTTGGAAATTTTACTGTAAAGACACTGTTTGGACTGCAACAGACAGCAAATGCAAGAAAGTGTTGATTGCGAAGAAAATTGAGATAGGTAGAGAATAAAATTTAAGGAACGAAAATTGACAACGATGCACGGAAAACTCAAGGAAAGAATCAACAACGTGATTTTTCGATAAAAATAAATAAAAATAATAAATATTTAAAATGATTTAGTAAGAAAATGTCTATTTTTTTTGTTGATAATTGAAAATCCTGCTTCAATAAAACTTCGTTTAAAGCTATGAAAACTTAAATAGAGTGTGTGTGATTTTCCACCTCAAGCCAATTTACTGAACTTTTACTTCACTGCATCAATATGAAAATGCTCTTGATTAAGTTCATAAGTTTTCATAAAAATAAATTTATGGCTCAGAATTGCTCTTGTCTATGCATGTACTTATGTACTCTATGTTATGTTGGTAGACTATTCCCTTTGCATATCCTTCTGCCATATATTTTGTTATTTCAAGTTCATATCTAAATACTCCTCTATGTAGATAACTACCTACATACGAGTATGTGTACATGCATCTGTGCTATAATGTAGTATGTAGATGTATCTATTCCTATGTCCACTGTCTGCTTATAGTTTCTGCTTTTAGCTTACCACTTGGTTGCCATGGTTATGTGACCAAAAGGACTTACGATATAATGTCTGAAATTTATGATAAATATCTGTGATTTATGAATTTGGCTGATAAAATACCATTTTCAGGGGAAAAAATTAGAATATTAATCATAATTGCAGTTACCACAAAGAGATTTCTGTTGCAGGCCACCCTATTTCCTGTTTGCATAGGATTTTTTGTTTCTTACCAGGTGTCTTTTTTATTTGTTGCAACATGCTGGCAATTTTCTTCGTTATTACATTTTTCGTCATCAATCAAACAATGCCATTTGTGTTTAGGAAGTATTGCAAATTTTTGAACATTTAATATAGTTGCTTTTCACTTACTTGTTGCTTACAACGTTGCCAATTTTCCTCACTGTCGATTAAGTTCTCTGTTTATTAGGCCGATCTCGTTTTCCTTACCATATATTCACATTGCCTATTTACATCCATTGCCTTCTGTCAGACCTTTATTGCCAGTTTTCCTTCTAAGAATTTCTGCTTTTTACTGCATTGCCAGTTTTCTTTTTGCTGCAAATATTTCATATCTCGTGCTATGAAATAACATTTTTTCTATTAAATATCCAAAATCAGTTTTCCATTCCTTACTGTGGCACATGTTGACACCAAAACCACGAACTTTTTAGCATGGCAACATCCGTGGCAACTTTGTGTTTTGCACTGCGCTTACACGGCTGTTGTGGCATTACATGCATATCCTGCAGCACATTACGTACAATACAAGCTGCATACATTACATGACTTAAAAATTTTGTATTTTATTTTCGCTAAAAAATGTGCTTATTTTCGCATTGGTTTCGTTTATGTGAAGCCAAGCATGCGTGCGGTCAGAAAATACAAAAAACAAAAAAAGAACAAGAAGAAAATAACGAAAAATGGCTCTCACATTCACACCAGGAGCAAAAGCTACTACGTTCGAGTAGAAAAAAAGCGACAGCGTGCTGGCGTGGAATTAAATCCGCTTTGGAATGCATTACTTACAACCAACCAACAACAACAACACAACAACGCGAGTTTTTCTCTAAAATACTGCCAATCTTCAGGGAAATTAAATTAAATTGGTCTGGCATTGCATTTATTTCGAATTGTTGATTTTAGCGGAAATGCAGCTGTCTTTTTCTAATAGCATTTAACGGATTCTGAAGAGCAGATTAACAAAGTTTGTGTAAAGAATTGCAGCTTAAGCTCTTTAGTTTATTTTTGCTTTTCTTTCTAAAAAGAGTACTTTAAATTTCACATTTCTGCGGAGGCGAAAAACCCTTTTCTTTATTGACTTGCCACGTCAATTGGATGAAAACTTTCAAGAACTCCGCAAGCTTTCAACCATCCACAAAGCTGACAAAGGTAAAGTGAGCGAAAATGCAAATAACCAAGCACTCATAATAACAATAACAGTGATAATGGCAGTAAAAAATGTAAATACTTATTTTTATGTTGCCACTTTTCCTGAAATGCTTGCGCTTTGCTTAAGCTGTTCGTTCGCACTACATTTTGCGGTATCCTTTTTGGAGCACCACGCCAAACCGCAATCGCATTTATACAAACTGTCTCTCGGACTGAAACTTCCGCTTCGCCTTTCAACTCGCATCCTTTTGGCATTCAGTGCATTCTGTGACCACTTGGCTACTTGCTACCGAGGTCTCTATTTATGTATATGAAATGTACTCCGTCGGATTGTGGACAAAAGTGACAGAAATTTCCTAAATGTTTTTTTTTTGCTGAAAAAGTTAGCTCCTCGCTGTTCTATGCATATACATATTGTATATATGTATGTACAAAGTTTTTGTGGTAATATTTAAAAAACACCTGTTTGTTGGCTTTTTGCAATGTATGCATTATCTTCCGAGTGCAGCTTATTAACATAAGTATAATGCAAATTCTTGAGATCATAAAAAGTTTCATTTCTATAAGATGAAAATTGGCAACGTTGGCGGGAGAACAATAAGTTGAAATTTTAAATGAGCAAAATTCAAATGGTAAAAATGGCAAGCACAATTAGTTTTGTCTTGGATTTTCTACGGCATAATCTTCAGCTAAAATTTTATATGCGGAAATTTGGCAACGTTGTTTTCATATACGTGTAATGGTATGCAGAGAACCAAGATAGAGGCTAAATCGATGTAAATATTTGATTTCCGTTTTGATTGGTCAATGTAATACCCATAAAAAAGTGTTGTCACCTACTTCAAATATTTTGTCAAAATTAAACAGTAAATAAAATAAGATACAGATTAACACCACCCATTTTTGAGCAGGGTTGCCACATGTTTCGTATAAATTAATAATATTCGGCCGCGGTAGCCGAGTGGTTAGCATTGCCTACTGCCAACCAGAAGGCCCGGGTTCAAAGCCTGGTGGGACCAACATCCAAAAGTTGTAAACAATTAATTTAAATAAAAAAAGTATGCTAATTTTTCTAATTGCGGTCGCCTCTCGGCAGAGAATGTCAACCCTTCCGAGTGTATTTCTGGCATGAAATAAATCCCCTCATAAAAAAACCATCAGCCTTCGGAGGAAGCTTAGTATAAACTGTATGTCCCTCCATTTGTTGGAAAAAACATCAAGACGAAAAAACCAAATTGGAGGAGGAGTTCTGCCGAAAATCGCTTCAGCGGGTACAAAGCACCAATTATATTTATATATTTTATATTATTAAAATTAATAATAACATTTTCAATTGCTAGCAGTATAATAATATCTCGTTGAACAAGCCCAAACAGATAATAGCTAAAAATAGAATAGCATGCTTGTGGCATAGGTATATGCATACCACAGTGAAAATTGACAACGTTGCCAAGAGCAACTATTGAAATGTAACCGCTGACAATTTTCCCAAGCTCCTCAAGTCAACAGTCGGTTTACCGCAGATATCACTGATTTTCAATTGGACTTTAATCACTTGGCCACTAGTTGTTTAATGACGCAAACATTAACCGTTACGTCTCATACATACCTATGGCATATGTGCATAAGTGTCTATTTACGCTTTACAGCAGGTAAACACATCATAAACTCAATGAGCTTAAGCTCAACAAATGGCAAGCTTGCAATATTTGTGCAACAACAACAGCAACAACGACATAAATGTGAGATCTCTTGCATAGATTTGCCAGCATAGAGGTGCGGCAATGGGGATGCAACAACTATTGCATACGCCTGAATGAATATTAATAGGTTCATCTGCGCACATACATATGTATATATGAGTATTTAGGAGGTACAAAGGGAGTAGAATGTCGTTTAACGGTAATGTTACTTGTCACATAAATGTTATTTGAATATTAGTTCGTGCAAACACATTACAGCACATTGATGATCAACTGAACACAGCTTCCTCCTCCTCCTCCTCCTCCTCCTCTTCGTCCTTTACCTTCTTCTACTTTGCATTATAATATCTTTAAACATTAGTGGATTCCTGTCTGAGAGTATGCTTGACATAGGTTCTATTTGTTTGCCACATTGCCACATAACTGTGTATATTTGTTGTGATTGTTGTTGTTGGAGCTACTTATGCATTTGCATATGATTTTCACACGTGTATAATACGCCTTCGCAAATAGGCGAGGATGTTTATATATAGAATGATACATAAACTAATTTGCTCATCTATGCATGTGTGTGTGTGTGTTTGTGGATGTGTTTATGGCAGCATCTACATCTACTGACGCTGATTACTTCACTTCGTCGTGCTATTTGTGTTGGCAGGAAGCAAATAAGTTGTTATTATAGCTCACTCACTCTTCTTCTTGACTACGTAAGGATATATGCCGGAAGAGTGTATATATGTATATATGTATGCATATATGTATATGAGCTAAATATTTTAGTGATTTTTTGGATCTCTTTTACGGTTGTATTTACTTTGAGGAATAATTTTTCTCCCTTCCTTTCTTTCGTTGTTGTGTGGTTTTAACATAAACGTACGTCAACTTTGATTGATTATAAGTCATATGCATACACAGCAGTAGCTGGCTTACCCTTACATATATATTATATATAGCCTGTAGCAAACATGCTTAGTTGAGGTTAGTCCTGCAAGACACAGGCATTTCCGGCAGTGTACGCTTTACATATTTATTTATACCAATACATATGTCTTCTTGCTTACACCTGCTATGATACAGTAATGAACGATTTTTTGTATAAAGATATTCCATTTTTGAAAAAATATCCTTATCTTAATTTTAATATTTCATATTTAAAAAAATTATTTGACTTTTTCTTAACAAGTTTATATGGTTATATTTTTTTCTTATATTTTTATGTGAATATAGCTTCTGCCATTATTCACTGGACGCTTTATAAAAAACCGTCGAACATCGGTTAAGCGGTTATAAAACGCCGAGTTTTATCCAACATAATTTGAATGTTAAATCATTTTCTTTTTTCTGTATTTTCTGAAAGCAATTTTATTTTATCTGAATATTTTTGCACTCTACTGTGCTTGTGGTGCTTTTGAAAATAATCTGTAACATTCATAGCTACATATGCATATGAGTTTTTTTTTGTAATGCATGTTGTGCAAATTACCGCCATGTAAAGCTGTCACTCTCATTTTTCGCACGAACTACTCTACGCTCTCATCATGTCTTGTTTGTCTTGTCAATCGCACTCGTAGATAATGAATTCAGCACAAAAAAAAGAGATTTTTCAGAAGAATTCCTAACAAATGAAAACCTGATTTTATATTTAGAGATGACTATTGGTTGGCGCCTTTTTAATGAGAAGTAATTTCAAAAGCTTGACTGTCAAATGAGGAAATTTGACAACGTTGTTTGTGAAAAAAAAAATAAGTCCCACCAAGCAGCGACAGTTAGGAATCTTGCTGTGTGCTTTTTAGTGTGCAAATTAGCAATGTAAGATAAGGTTTTCAACGAAAAGTAAAATCTCCATGATGAAAATAGTTTTTCTGATGTTCTATTAGACATCAATTACAATGCTACGGTAATAAGTGAAGGTCTTGTAGGAAAAAGTGACAACGTTGCGTTGTGGTCCAATGGTTTATCATACCCTCAGTGCGATCGCCTTGAATATTGCTTAATATAAGAAAGCTAAAAACGCATAACGCATTCAGTGATAACTAAAAAATGACTTCCTTCGAGACGAGCTCATTATTTATTAGAGAAAATTGGCAACGTTGCCACATGAGTTCTTTGCATTTAAATATTAAGTCTTTTGCGTTTCTACTTTGTCCATTCATTAGCTGTCAAGTAAAACAAAAAATAAATATTTGAACACTCCTTCAAACTTTTAAAATTCCAAACTGTGAAATAGTTCTCCCCCAATTAATGGTTAATTGAGCGTTCAACTCGTTTGCAGCGTCATATACGAGCAAATACAATGTGGCATGCGCTGCAATTTAATTAAAAATCATTCAATCAATCATGCGGACAACACTTGGAAATTTAACAAAAAAAAAAATAAAAAAAAATATACTGAAAAATATCCTTTCCCTTGCACAGTTTTGTATGTTTTTTATGTAATTTTTAAATATGCGCATTTTTGAAGAAATTTGCACATTTCACGCAATTCCTTTACAGCTTTGCTCAATGAGGCGAACAACTCTTAACATTAAATAATTTTTCGCCTTTTGTGCTGCTCTTCTTTCGCTTGACGTTTCTTTTTTTTTCAAACGTGTTGGACACTTAAAACTTCTTCGCTGCTGCAGCTCACAGCGACTACTTGTTTTGTACATTTGCGAAAAGTTTGCGTATTAAGTGCAAATAATACTTTTCAACAATGTGTTTTTTTTTGTTTGCCTTTTTTTTTTTGTTACCTCCCTCAATGGACTAAACATTTCGATTTAGGTTTTTTTCGCAATTGCTTTTCAATCGCCTCTTTTTTCTCTCACACTCTGCGCTCAATATGAGTTCGGTGGTACTTGGTTGTACGAAAAAGTGCAAAGTAATTTAGAAAATTGAATTTCTTTACGGTTTCTTGACGATTATTTAATTTTAAAACATTGCTGAGTTAATTCGTTTAGCCAGAGGTGGAAATGGTAAAATTACAAAAACAAAAGGTGTAGCGTACCACATTAATTTTAGATTAGTCTTATGCGAATCATTGTTGATTTTCTACAGATTAGTGAAGTGTTAGGTTATTCTCGAAGAAGATTAGAGCTTGGTCTATTTGCTTCTGTTTCTTCTCATTGCGTTAGAAGGTTTCCCTAGCGCTATCCTATTTCGATAAGTTATAGGAGACTGCTCTAGTTGCTGTTACCCCGTAATTTTTGCGTTTTCAAGCACAACTAGTTTTACAAGTAAAATTATTTATGTCGCATATAATTAAATTGCTTAACACCTTGATTTAGTTTCTTATTAAGTTTTGAATGCAACGAAATTTGTATGTACCATACATACTCGTAAATACCTGCGTTCAAATAAAATGACCACCTCTCGGTCATTACATTCGTAGTGGCAAAATTTATTTCTTGTTTGTGGTAGTAATTAACTTTGTGGCAATAAATTCTACAAGCTTTGGGATTTTACGTATTTTTCGTATATCTCAACGTTTCACACAAATTGTGTCACGCACACAGCAAAACCGAAAAATATTTTATAGAAATAAAGAAAATAGGAATATACGTGTATAAAATAAAATATGACTTCCCTTAGCACCGAGCAGCTAATCCCTTGTTGCAAATAATTGTATTTTTCATAAATTCAAGGTCAACCGAATTATTACTATTTTATGTAAATAATCTAAAGCAGTGTTAAAGCGCATAGCTTTAATAAACAATGTAAAAATTTGCACAAATTATGCAGTTGTTATAATACCACCCCAACTTAAATAATTTTGCAACGAAATTTCGTAAATAAGTTTTTTGTTGACGCTAAAAGCCTACAGCATGAATATTGCTCTCTGACTGTTGGACTTTTCTAAGCTAATACTTAAATCCGCTTGACTTCGTGCAGTTTTCCCCCTAGCATTGTTGGTATGAATAATCAAGGCTGTTGTTGTGCAAAAATCGTCGCACAGTGGATGAAACGTTGTTTGGAACTGTATAAATTTGTTCGTTAGCTCGTGAAAGAAATATATATATTCATATTTTTTTTTTAGATACAACTAATATATTCACAACCGAAAATGAAAATTTCCTATTTTATAAGCGCAAGCAGCAGTTTGAAGGCGTTGTTCTTTTCTATCAAATATCGAATTTGTAAAGTTGTCACACTGTGCACTGGTTTTTTACTACTTCCGTCATTTAACGTAATTGAATGTAGCTGGTATTGTTATTGCCTTGTTCATTTGTTTCTTCTGAGCTTAAGACAGAAACACGCTACTTCATTGCATGCCAACAGCTTGCAGATTTTCCTTCTTGCCAACAATTTCTTTCGTTCGCATTTTATTTGTTTTTTTTTTTCATTTCAATTAAAGTTTGTGCCACTAATACTCAATGGTGGATGAAGAATATTACTTCCGTACTATCTTAGTTTTTCTTTTGTGATTTTATAATAATTAATTAAAAAATGTAATGACGCTGTGCTATTTATTGAAAATATAGTTTTTGTAAACTTGTTTGGGATATTATCTGGTTGTATTTGAAACTCGAATTTATTAACGAATTTCCTACGATTTAGTTTAAATCGAAGTCGCGTATGTAGGTATATATATACAAAGTAAAGTGGAATGATAAACAAAAGATATGAAAAAAATCCCCCGGGAAGCAGTAGAGCAAAGTGCTCTAGTTGGTAAATCGGTAGATTGTGAATCTAAGTCTTGCGTATTCGTTTAAATCGAAGTGGAATACGCTTAATTTAAATAAAAATCGATCGCATCGTTATACGAGCTCAGTGATTTTGAAACTGCTTTTGGGCAGCAATTTAGCTCAAGACATAACTTAGCTATCTAAAGACAAGACAAGGTTAAAAAGAACAACATTTCCGAATTCACATGTTGGAAGCTATACCATTTTATAGTTTACGTGTTATTTAGCTCTGTGTTCAGGAGACGTTTGTCGAAGGTATTTTCATTCAAACAAAAATATGAAATAATTAGTTTAATCTAATATCTAATATCACATAGAACTTCAATTACATCTGTGTTTTCAACAAAAACACAGTTTTCCTGTCTTACGTGAATTGATGCTTAAACAAGTATTCGACTAGTAACAATTTTGTTTCAACCTCCAACACGTTCTTGAGCTTCTATTCGAAACTTAACATGCTATTAGAGTACTGCATAGTCAAGGTATCCGCACACAAAGTCCATATGTTCATTTCTGTTTACACTAACATTAGCTCTATTAAATCACATAGACAGTTCACATCACATCATTTTCCAGCATTATCAAATATTCCAATTCGACACTTCATTTAAGGAAATAACACAATTTTTCCGCTACTAATCACACACATTTGCTAATGTTTCTGTGGCAACGAGGCATACATATGCACATTAGCCGGTATTTGCTTCATTATGAGTGGTTGAAGCACAAGCTCCTCTCATCTCTTCAAATTCGCACAGCATGTGAAGAGCCTTTCCACTTTGCTTTCACTCTAATCTGGCAAGCCTTGGCCCAGTCTTACTACATGCGTTTCGCATTCAATTTCGCTTATTGCGAATGCAAATTGAAATTCGATTTGTTGTCGGGCAAATTGCATCACGATTAATGCCAACAACCATTCAATTGAGGGTGCAGCTGCTGTTAGTAGATTGCTGTATGACTATGTCAGGCATGCGAGTATTCAATGCCTGCAGAGGGAAAGAATTGCACGACAGTTTTGTTTAATGGAAAATGCTACAGTTTTGCAAACTCTTCAAATGTCTAACAAATCGTTTAAAAGCAAACCAACGGCATTGAAATAAATCGTAGTATCGTGGGCCTAATGGTAGTGTTTATAGTTAAGGTACAAAAAAAAACTATTAAGGCCAGAATCAAGTTTTATTGTTTTCAAGTTTCCAAAATGTCCAATTTTCAAAAGTTTTCTTTAAGCGTTTAACACCTAGTTAAGTGGGAGAGCATGTCAAAGAAGTGAATGGAAAAGAAAAGGTTTCATCAAGAGCTACCTACAAAACTTTGCTAAGTAACATTTTTCGGTGGATTGGTTCTATTAAACTGTTAATGGTATGAGGTTATCTAGTTGTCCTGTATGGTAACTACTAGAGTAAAGCCCAATTCTTGTATTTTGCATTCTGGTGCCATCTGGCGGGCAAAATTTTGTATTCTACATTTTTAGTCAAACCATTAGGTCTCTCTGATGCTGCAGGCAGCAAAATATAAAATTGATTTTTACCTTAAAGTACAATTGTTTTTTATTAAGCTGTTAGCTGTACATTGCGTTACTAATTAAATTTTCATTGTTTTCTTTTTTATAGACATAATTCACGGCAAACTTTTCCAAAACAACCGTTTTCTCGAAATCGATTACGCTCAAGGTCGCGACATACCGCCAGGCTACACCACCAAAATCGCTGAAACTCTAGAGCAGTGGGTGGAGTCCTGTAATGCCATCTCCAATTGCATTGATGTGCAGATAACACGCGCCAACTATGAGAAGGCCAAGAGTTTGAAGAACAAGGAACACATTGAGGAGGAGGTAAGAGCATGGCATAATAAAAATATCCAAAATCACATTCAAAAAGGAATTATGCAAAAATATAGTCTGTCTACTTTGAAAAAGTCGAAATGTTTCACTAAAATCATTTTAATTCTCTAACGAAAAGTCTGTGCAAATACATAAATATGTACATAGGTACATACATACATATAAAATTCTGCTTGAATTATGCATTCATTAAGGCAAATACAATATTAATCATTCTAATTTATCTGCCTTGCTTTTAAACTTAACTTATTGTTGTTGTTTTATATTTTGCAGATAATTAATTTGAAGAAAGTTTTGAAGACACAAATCAGCGACAACGATGATGCTATGCAAATCGATACACGCGAATCATCCAGCATGGATATCCGTCGAAAGCCATTCAAAACGAAAGGTGGCCGTCTACACAATCCCAGTTTGGGTAAGTTAACAGGCATGGCGGCCTCAACGTCAGCCGCGAACGCAGGTGGCAATGTGGTGGTGGTCAGTGCGGCAAGTGATGCTACCAATGTAACTATGGCAGCAGCGAACAGCAGCAACAGCGGCACCTCCTGGCTGAAATCGTTCACGCAAAGTTTCGACAAGGAGTAGCTGCGGTGAAGCTGAAACACACGCACAAAAAGCTGTAAATAAAATCAACTTTTCTCCACCAACCACCAGTAATAATAATAATATTCCCGCTTAACGGTCAAACGTTCGTCAGTAGCGCGTGTGTACCGTCAACGAGCGCTTTCGAGACGACTAGACAAGTGAAACGCATACAGAGAGAGAGAGAGAGAGAGAGAGAGAGAGAGAGAGAGAGAGAGAGAGAAAGAGAGGGCGAACTTGACAGCAGCACATCACACAGTTTCATTTAATTAAGCGGCTTCATTTTAATTTTGTTATTTTGATGGTAGAAAGTTTTTAATTGTTTACCTAGGCGGCGTGCGGTGATTACATTCATTTTCATTTCCCTTACTTGTTCGCGCTTATGTTCGTTTGCTTCTTAAATCCACTTTTGATTTTCGTTCGTGAAGTGTGTAAAGAACTTGTGTGAAAATGTGTTTTGTTTCCTTAGGAAATCACTTTGTTTAGCTTGGCATCGTTTATGTCGAGTGTTATGAGCTAAACTTTGTTATTTAGCAAGACATGTTGAATGCATTGGCTTGACAATTTTAACGGCTGCAAAGTGTGAATGATAGAGATAGAGAATGTTTAACAAAACATGTCGCTTTACTTATGCTCACATACATATTTACTTTACTAACTGCGCTATCAATTGTATTTCCATCTAATTTGAGTTTTTCTTTTTTCATTTACTTTTCGGTTAACGCACAACCCTTTGCGATTAATCCTAATGCCATCCTCTTCATGAAGACATGTTATATACAGGTAGTCATCGTTCGCCAGCACAGAAAAAGTCGGAGGCGCCATCTGGTAGCATGAACTACTTGAATTAAGAACACTAACGGTAAACGTTTTAATTAAAAAAAAACTTTGATGAAGCCGCTAAAATAAATACTAAATTAATGGAGAACGAATACAACATCTGAAGCCCACGTTGGTTTTCACTCCTAAACTTATACTTACTCACATTCAATTATATTTCATAACTAATAAAAAAAACATAGAATTTAATGAGAATTGAAAAGAAATGACTTTTATTTGTAGATTTAAAACAAAATCAGTTTATCAAAAGAAAATATTAATAAAAAATAAAATAAACATGCAACCCCAATGGAAAACCACCGATGATAATCTCTAGCTTAGGCGAAGGTCAGAAAATATTTATATACACGTATGTGGGTGTAATGGAGTGGGTGTAGTCCTGCTTCAGGCTATGCGGTTATGTTGAAATACTATATCCTATTCCTAATATGGTGTCCTTAATGTGCTTCCAGGGAACGTGAGCGACCCTTGTGCGAAGTGCAGTAACCAACTCGTGTGGAACCTGAAGTCAAGGCCAAAAAAAATAGACGTAGAATCAGTAGAGCCACTCTGACATATTCGATTTAAGGGGTTCCCTAGATTCAATTTGCAGCATCTGTTCGCCATGGGTTGTTCACTGTGCTTAGGAGAAATAGTCAAAAATCACGGCTGAGAGGCCGGTTAGGGTTGCGTTCATACTGAATGCTGAGAAAAGCTTTGCTTCGAACCAATTAACATATTCTTGCAATGTATCCCACATAATTGCTGCTTAAAAACGATTCGGAAGTCCTTTTTTTAGAAGGAAAGATTTTTTACTTCTCCTATGGACTCAAGTTGAACAAGTCTTTGCCCGGTTCCTTTTAAGTTAAAATGACTACCGGACCTACATATAAGAAATACGAAGCCATTTTTCTCTGGCTCAATATTCCTTTTATTTCTGCTGCGTCCTATTTACAGAAGGCATTCACACACAGAGCTTGCTGTAACAACCTTTATCAGTATCAAAGTAGATTTTATCAACGTTTTATGGTAGTTCATTAGATGAAAGGGGATTGAACTACTGGATACACTGGATCAGCGTGATTGTTAGAGGCTTCGCTTGACGTCGGGCTCTTCCACAACAATAATCGATAAAATTTTGCAATTTACGGAGGAGCGGAATATTAATTTCATGTTGTAAAAAGATGAAGATGCCCTAAATTAACTCCAATTAGTTTCAGCCAAGGTACATACATGTTTCGGCAAGCTCTGCAGAATAGCTTGATGTAAGTATGCTCTAAAAGCTTGAACGATATTTCACAAAAAATATTAGCTCTATTTTTTTTTTGTATAAAATTTTGTTAAGATAAGTGATTATTTTATTTGTTTTATTTTAACGGCAGTTATTGAACATCAATAATTATTTTAAAGGTTTTCCCCTACTTAAGACTCTTCTTCTTTACCGTTATACATTGCTAGCAGTTCTCAACGTCCAGCCACTTTTTCGTATTCCTTCGAGTACGCGCCTGAGTTATCGGCTTGATAAACGCCGGTTGCGTCGGGATGATAAGTACCTTGAGCCTCTGAAATATATCAAAGAGAAAACACGCGTATTTAGAGACAATTACAATGTTTTAAAGATTACAACTACAACAGCCAGCAAAAACACTACACGAAATAATTATTTCTTTTGTTTAAGAAAAAGTAATACTTTAAAAACTCGTTAACTTTGGGTGTATTTACCTAGCGCCGGATCATAATTGCCACTAGTGTCTTGCTTCCATGCGCCGCTATTATCTCGCACATAACGCCACATCAGATCATCATGATAGACACCCAAGCCATCAGCCAACCATTTTCCCTCATCCCCGCTCGGTTGATAAGCACCTGCATTGTCCTCCACATATTGTCCCGAATTGTCAGCTACATAACCGCCGCTTGTATCGGCGCTGTACGAACCGTCGTTCTCGTTGCCACCGGCGGCGACAGCATTCTTCTGGCTCTTGTTCGGCACTGCACAGATAATTTCACCAGCCAACAAAAGCAGTAGCAGTGCTGAGGGTAACTGTAAAATGAAGTTTCGTAAATAACTTTGTATTGACAAACGGTACACACGCGTTAGTATTTCGGCTTTCTAATAATCACCAATCTCAATTTCGAATATCCTTGCATTGTGTTTGCGATGGCTGGATGAAAGGTTGCTCTATCTATTAGCACGTCTATCTCTGCTCGTGTGCTCGTTTGCTTTTTGATTTGTTTGACGTGGTTATTGCTCGCGGCGTTTATTTGATGTCTCTACTAAAGCCTTCCAACAATGATGCTTTTGCTTTTATACCGAACACAAACCTTTAGACATGCGAGAGTTCGTGGGCAATATGTAAAAGGCTCTTCTGCATGTCGGTGTGTGTGTGTGTGTGTATTCAATTTTGAAGCTTTAATGATCTTCCTCGAGCTGCAAAAAATTTACAAAACTAACCAGTTATTATTAATGTTATTGTTTAAATATTCAAACATTTTCGAGTATAAGACGAAAGGAAAGGTGGAGTTGCTTGCGGTGGTGAGAAAAGAGTAAAAATCCTATAAATTTTGCAGAAATTTAGTTTATGAGTTCATTTTGAGTAATTTCAATTGCACAAAGTGTAGCACTCTCTGTACGCGCCCTACATTACAGAGAACATTTGAAAAATAAAAAAAATTCTAACTCATTTCATTGATATCAGTTGATATTGCTGTTGCGCTGCTTTTAACCCATGCAATGACGCAAAGGGTCAATTGGGACTTGCTAAAATTAAATGTTTTCCTTCATGAGTTTAATTGCCTTTTAGGGAATTTGGAAATTTACAAACTGTTCATAAATATATACGTAAATACCCCTAACTGAAATTTTCTCCAAATATATTCGAGTAGAAAATTGAATTATTGCCTTAGTTGATGGGCTCTGAAGATGTATAGTAAAACAGATGTTTAGAAAATTAAACTGATACTTTATAAAAACAATGATTTTAAGTAAATTACTTTAGAGAATAAAAAATACAGAAGGTTATTACGAAAACGAAATGGGGAAAATGGAAATAATCGAAGAAAATACTGAAAAACCAAACATTATAATGAGATTTTTAGAAGCAAATGGCAAGTTTTAGTGACCTTTCAAATACTAATTGCACGTGCTTAATTGGTTATGTGGGAACAATTGACAACACAATTTACCAATTAATTTTCGATTGAAATAATACGTATTAACAGACTTAGTACAAAATATTTATACTTCGAAAATAAAGCAAAATTATTAAATTAAAAACAAAAATACCAGAAGAGTGAACTTAAAAAACTTAATTTTGAGAATTTACTGAATACTGATTGCGTGCGCTTAATTGAGTATGTGTGAACACTTGAAAACTCAATTTAAAAAACCATTAGTTTTCCACTAAAAAATGATTGAAATATCTACGCAAAGAAAACGAAAGTAAAAAAATTTACTCCAAATCGCTTTTTATAAATAATTGACAAATTTCTGTGAGTTTTCAAATACTAATTGCTTCCGGTAAATTGTAATTGGGTGTGTATGAACTCAAGTTAAAGTTTAGTTGTGTCAGTGAAGTGACCCTTCGAAGGCTTATGGTCTGATGTGGTAACATACATATTACTTCTCTCAGCAACTAAGGGTTAAGCGAGCTCGTTACAAATATACCGCTGCCATGAATGTGCTAAGTTAATTTTATCGTAAGAAACTCAAAAGACGACAATTTCGATGACACCTCAATTTCTGGTTTCGCTTATATTTTTTTCGAGTATAATTAATTTCAATTCATTTGCAGCTAGTGAATCTTGTAATTTTTTTCTCACTGTCTTTGACTATTGCACACAAACAAACAAAAGAAGAGAAGTGCGAGTAAAGTGAAGAAGAACACAAGCATACACGTACCATAGAAAGCTGCTGGCAGTCTTTAGAAATTTTGCAATGAATTTTGAATTAATTTTAAAACAAGTTGCATGCGAACTGCGTCAAAAGCTTTATTGAAAAATTATTAATAAATAAAATTATTTTTTTGCTTATTTTTGTTTTTTTCGTTTGCTTATTTTAATTAGCTACTTATTTACATTTCTATAGACTACATTGACATTTGCTCAACAACTGGGCTGAGCGGGTAATCAATCGCTCAATGTTGTAATATTTTATAGTTTTTTTTTGTTTGGACTTTTTTTCAAGCAATATTTTCGATGGGATAAGCGTGTGAAAGTGAGTGCGCTCGTTGTCTTAGTCGGCCTAATTAATTTTCGAAAATTTCGCACGTCGCTTTTATGGAAAATTAATCGGCTTTACAACTAATTACAATTAAAAATGTCATTAAAAATCAATTAAATTTCACGACAAACAATAAAAATTTCGTGTGTTTATGCAGTGAGGCATCGATAAATTCCAAAAATTCTCTGAGAAAAATATAACCTTTTAGGCTAATTATAAAAAAAATGTTTTTTTTTGTCTTTCTTTGGATTGATTTCATTTGTACACGATAACGCACTTAGTATTTGAAACATACACGTATGTATGTGCATACCTACCTGGCTTAAATTAAAGCTGAAATAATCTAAATATTAAGATTCACAGGTGTTTGAACCTCTGCAGGGACCAAGGACACATTAGCCACGCAAACAAACAAACACATTCACATCTGTGCGACAGCAATAATTCTTGACTCTAATAAAGCTGCGCGAAAATGCCATAAAATGCAAATAAAGAAAAAAAATTATCTACCAAACCCATAAATTGGTCAAAAACGTGTTTGGCAAATTAAAAAAAAAACAAAAACAAACAGAGGAAAAAAGTCAGTTTGATTATTTATTTACAGTTTAAAAATGTATTTACAATCTGAATTACATTTTGGCTAATCAATAATATTAATTGCAGGTTAATGCTTATCCGGACGATTTAAATTTTAATAATTTCGTGTAAATGCCGCATTTTTCGTTGCACCAATTAGCGATTTTTTTTTACGGAATAATTATTTTATTTGATTATGAAAACCTTTATCCGTATATTTCTTAGTTACCTTGTGGAATTTTATTTATTTTGAATAAGCAAATGAGGATTCAACTGGAAAACGGCATAATTTCAATGAAGAAATTTAACGGTAATTAATTATCTAAAAAGGCTGAATAGTGTTTGTACATAAAAATAAAAATTTCTTTACAAAGGTTGCCACCTGTTTGAGCCCTTATGTCGAATTTTTTTTAATTTATTTCCTGTCGGCTAATGTCAGTGAACCTCTAAGTCCTTTGTTTGCGTATAGAACCACTTGCGTGTTCTTAAATTCAATTGCTCACATTCAGCAGAAAAACCCTGCAGTGATGGAAGTAGAGTGTTCAGTGAGATCGCTTAGTGGCCGTAGGTGAAGATAGGTTTGGAGAAGGAGGAAAGGTTGGCTCTGCCTCATCGATTCGTGATTAGAAAGAGTGCGGACGACTAGAATAGAAAATCAGGGTAGGCGGACTCTGTCGAAGATACAAGACTAATATGGAACTCTCTCTCAAAGTAACGAAATTAATAATGAACAGAAAAGGAAGAGTTTGCCCCACCTCGAAGATACGAAGGAAAGAAACTTATACCCGAAAAAATATACAAAAATATTCAGAACACTCCGCTGCCAGTTACTTATCGAAGGACCGTTTTCTTCTTTTTCAAAGCCAATGTTGAATGAACAATCATTTTCTAATTTTTGTTTAGTACTTTTTTCATGGAGTGTAGTGCAAATGGAATAATTTTAATTTAATATATTTGTTTATCAAACCCTCGTGTAATTAGTTTAATAAATTAATGTTTCTAATTGTCTGACAAACATAAAAACAACATTCATCGATAATACGAATTATACTGTCTCGTGGAGTTATTAATAATAAAAATATGCTCATACACATACACACACATTCGATTGAATTGCATATAACAATTAATACACGCCTGAAAGTATGTTTCACCCAAAACAATTGAAATGGTAAAACATACATACGTGCATAATTATTTAACTAACCGCATTCCACGCTCTTAATTGAATATGTTCAATTATTTAGTGATTATACTTAAAAACACACATACATGTACATAAATATATAATACTCGTATATACTCGTATGTAGTCGTATGTATGTACAAGTACCTGACATCATTACCTTTTTAATGGTTCAGTGGTTTACATTTCCGCTGCATGTTTTTGGATAACTGTATATACGCCACATATAACTGTATGCGGCGTCACATTTCAAATTTATAATTTATGATTTTGTACTTTTAACATCCACCACGAGAGCTTGCTGTTGACTGTAAACTAGGATATTTGCTCACACCCTAAGTCCACTAATTTATTTAAATGCAAATTATCTTATATTTATATGTATATACGAGTATACAATGAATATTTTAATGTTAATTTTAATGTTGCTGTAATTTTATGTACAGTTATTTAACTTCACTAAACAAAGGATAGCCGAGTGGTTAGCATTGCGTACTGACATTCGGAAGGCTTGGGTTCATATCCAAGTGCCACCAACATCCAAAAGTTATGGGAAATTAATTTAAATTAAAAATTAAATTAAATTTTCTAATTGCGGTCGCCCCTCGGTATTTCGGACATGAAATAAAAGGCTCCTCGTAAAAAACCGTCAGCCGTTCGGAGGCGGCTTAGCATAAACTGTAGGTCCCTCCATTTGTTGGAAAAACATCAAGACGCAAAACCACAAATTGGAGGAGGAGCTCGGCCGAAAAATCGCTTCAGCGGTTACAAAGCGCCAATTATATATATATATATAAACAAAGGAATTACAGCAGACATTTCAAAAATTATTTTATTAAATTGGATTAAGTATTTCATAGTGAGCTACTAAAGAATTCGCATTGAGAAATATTCCTTTGTTTCATATCACTTTGATTTGATTTCGCAATATCTATAAACTATTTCCATGCAAATGTATGCAAATTCCCATGCCTAAATGGAGAAACAGAAGTAATGCACAGTTGCTGTGGCAATTTATTTGCTTTGGCCTGCTGCAGAGAGAGAGAGAGAGAGAGAGAGAGGAGAGAGTGGACAACCGGTTTGACTTAAAAAAGTTAAGTAAATTGCGATTGCAAGCTTTATAAGCTAGGTGGCGCCTGAGTCGAACCATTGCCAAAATCCTTTTTGTGGTATGGTTGGTTTATATCAGAAATACACTTGCTTATGGAGAAAATAAAAAGATAATGCAAAAAATTGTTTTCAGGGTCAAACATATTCTTGAAACCGAGCCGTACAATTAAATTATTTAGCATCATAAAGCTTTGAGAGATTTCATTATAATGATAACAATATACATACCAGGTCTACAAATATGAAATGGGCGTTGAGGTACAATTGTGTCTAATTGCCACATTTATTGTGATAGAGCCTTAATGTGTGTGCCATATGTCTAACCTATTTTGTATACATTAATCCATTGATCAAACAAGAACAATTTTTTTTTATTTATCCAAAACTGTTGACTTTTGTGCCAGAAAAAGATGATATGCGGAAGGCTTTAATTTTTTGTTATCATTTAAAGGAAAATGCTACAGATTTCCATCATCAGGCCTTTGAGGATAATGCTCTATCAGAAGGAACATGCATGCTTATACGGTTCAAAAATAATGATTTCGATGTAACTGGAAGACCATCAAAAAAGTTTGAAGGCGCCCAATTGGATGAAATTTAGAACGAAGAAGATACTTTGAGTCGAAAGCAAATGTCATGATCAATTTGAAAAACGTCCAGAATGGGCCAGAAGACACGCAAAAGTAATCTTACTACATGACTTGTAGAGACTGATCTACTACAGTTACCAACATAAGTAATATGGATGGAATTATCAGTAAGGGCAAATTGATATAACCTCGGTCAAAGATCACTGAAAACAAAATTATGTAAATGGGCAAAAAAGCAATCTACATAATTCACTGATAATTATGTTTATTATTGACATTCAGTTATAATAAAATGCCGACTTTAAGATTCAATGATAGATAAATTCAATATCAGACTAATCAAATTGTGCAATCAAGCAGCTTTGAGCTGATGAGGGGATTCACAATGCAAACTATTTAGTGAATCTATTTATTTTTAAAGGAGAAATATTTGAAAGTATAATATGATTAATTCGAGCTTAACTATTGTATATTAATTCTCACTAATGCTACTATTCTTACTATTCTGAAAAATATTCGTAGATTTTCGGCAGTGCTGAGAAACTCTGTAGTGTTTGTGAATACCCCTGCCTTTTGTTTTAATTTGCAAAAATAACATTTGCTATGTTTAATCCATAATCAAAATTGCAATTAGTATTAATAGCTTAATATATGTATGCTCGATTGCCTGTACATTCACACGCATACATATAAATATGCCGACTAGCTTAACATTTCGTTCGCGAAACTTTAGCGAGATAACAAAATGTGATTGCCAGTGTTAAGGGAGAAATAAATAGAGCGTATTTAGTAAGACGATAATTGTTTTTCCTACAACAACATGCATATTATGATTGCATGTATTAAGTAAGAGTATTTAAATTACAAGTAATAGTTGTAAACAACACTTGTTTTTTTTTTTTGAATAGTAAATTTTCATTGAAAACTATTTTATATTTTTATACAGTTAAAATCGCTTTAGAAGATCAGTTTTGCGATGAACGCAACGCAACTCGGTGATTCGTGCTCGTTACGGTGATTTCAGACGGAAAACGAGCTTTACGGCTAAGCTAAGGATTACAAGAAAAATACCGCATAATAGAGAATTTGCGAAAGCTTAGTCTGATTAAATATTTGCAGACCACTAGTAACCAAATCAAGTGCAAAAAAGAAAATTATTAAAGTCCATAAAAGTTTCGAAAATGGTAATATTAATTGTGTTGTCCACCATTTTGGCTTGTGTCTACATTTACTGGACATATGTAAAGTATAAAACTGGCTGGCATTTACTTAAAAAATTACCAGGACCTTTCACATATTGGGTTTTCGGAAATGTGCCGCAACTGGGCTTAAAACCGGAAGGTAAGTGATATTTAATTCAAAAGATTTGGAAGATTTGGGAAACTCTAAAAGAATATTGGAACTACTTTCAACAAGGAATTCTAAAAAAAAATGAATATATTATAAAATTAAGAGAAGGGAATAAAATAAAACAAAATAAAAAAACTACAACAAAAAATAAAATTAAATTAAAACAATAATAAAAAAAATTAAATTATACCAATTAAAATAAAGTAAAAAAATGATAAAGCGTAAAACTAATTAAAATAAAATTACATGAAAATTAATTAAATTAAAAAAATATTTAAGTAAAATGGAATAAAAATTAAAATAATATAATATTAATACTTTTGTGCATAAGAACGCTGTCATTAAACATGATGCTTCTCTGTTATTTGTGCAATTAATTATTTGCTAATATAAAGAAAGTGAATAAAAAGCAAACATAGAAAATAACCTGAACAAAAAATAATTGAATTTAAAAATTTAACAATAATCAAAAGAAAAAAGGAAGAAAAAGTAGTCAAAAGTTGCATGACAAACTGCTGTTCGCACCAAAGCTGTCAAAACTTTTTGGCAAATACATAAATTTGCATCTATATTCGGCAGACAGCTGCATAAATTTCCTATGGAAACAGTATATGGACAGAGAAATAAGAGAAATGAAAATTTCGGACCGTAGGCAATGAAAGAAGCACTGCTAAATAAATATATATATGGTAATTTAATAAAAATAAATATGATTAAATATGATTTTAACAAATTTACCTTCTTTGATTTTCACCCATTTTATTAAGGAAAAATTGAAACAAATTTTTGTTAATTTTTTTTTATCAAATTCTTTCTATTTCCATGCCTACATACTGCACGGCATTTCTACAATGCGATAGTTAGTTTGCCAAAAATGAGTTTATTTTTGTTTGCATTTGCAGCTACTGTTATTTTATTTACATTATTTTTAAACTAATCCATTGTGTGGGAGAGTAGGATTAAATTTAATTTGGTTAAATGTCATTTCGTTAATAGGAAGATACCAAATACTAGTTAGTTTTAAATATATTCATAAAATTTTCCAAACTTGTAAATACATGAACACAAATGAGAGCTTGCAGGCATACACGTGTATGTGCATGTGTGTATCAATTTAAAAGCGTCACTGTTGCTAAGCCGCAAAATTTTTGATTGCTAATTGGTCAACTCTCATAACAGTACTTATAATTGGATGAAACGAAATTAAAAAAACGTATTAAAGTTATTATAATAAAAATGTTAATGTATTGATTGAAATGTATTTAATTTTTAACAAGTTTTCGAATAGATACAACTATAAAAATTGTATGGTTTTAAATGTTAAATTTTTTAGTTTGTTTTTCTAAATATTTTCAATTTAATATACTGATATTGAATTTAATTTGAGTTTAATTTATTGTTTAGGGTTTTCTATTACAAATGTTTAAACCTAGTTTATTATTTGTTCTTCTTAACGCTTGAAAATTAAATAAATTAAAAAATTAACAGTTATCTGTTGTTATTCAAATTCGCATAAAAATAAATAAAATCAAACATCGCTAATAAAGACTCAAATGTCAACAATAACAATAAAAAAATGCAACAAAAATAGGTAGTATGACATATTTAGTTATAAAATTTATCGCGGTTAACCAGCTTGAATGACATTCGCTAATTAAACGCTGTGAGAGTCAAGTTCAACGTCATGACTTCAGTTATAAAACAAAATAAATGAAATACAAATTAAATAGATAGTGTAAAAAAACTCCACGTGAATAGAACATATTTACACAACTAAGAATTTTTTTCTATCAAAAGCAGTGATTTGATACGTTGTAAATAAATATAAATATTAAATGTACACACAAGCATATTTCTATTTATCACTTTTCAAAGACGCGCAACATTTAATCCGTCAATAACTACAAACCTGTTATTGAATTATGTTTTTTGCATTTTTTATGCCAATTGAGCAAAAAGCATTTATTATCAGTTAAATTTTGCTATATAGACATTTAGCATATTACCACTTTTTTATATCTCCTGTAATAACGGTGAAATTAAGTTTTTTTTTGTTTTTGATAAATACAGGTAAACTCCACTTAAATGAATTTAAGGTTAGACAATTTTATTCATTTAAGTTTTTAATGAACATTTTTCCTCTATTTATGTTATAATTTTGTTTTAATAATTTTATTTTTCAGAAGGCTTACTTTATTACCTTCTAAAGGCTTGTTTTAATGGTGTGAATGTATGTGAATAATCTATTTGAATATCTTCGTAAGTCTAGATGTCCCGCTCGGGAAATTTCTACAAAACAAATTTTATTAGAACTGTAAAGTCGATAAAAAAAATTCAGAGAATTGATCATTCAAAACACAGCGCTTTTTCGAAGTTTACTTGTTTGTTTACACTCCTAGTAGTGACTAATCATTCAGATTCAGTTTATACACAAAGTTAAAAGATCAGTAGGTCATCCCTTGATTAAACCTCAATTTGTCAGATCAATTTAAGTTATGCCTGTTAAATTATTGGCGTTTCGCTGAAACAAGTAATTCCACTGCACTGAGACTGAGATTTTTAATGTAAAGCGAACAGTACAATATAGGTATGTATGTACATATGAATATAAGTATGTAAGTATGAAAGTAAATACATGTATAACGTCACACAGGTAATGCATTTTGATATAAATTTATAAATTCTTCGAATTAAGCATAATATGAATGGTTGTAAATATTTTAATATTGTATTCACCCCTTTCGAAGCTTCTCTCTTAACACCTACTAAACATATGTATACAGAAACTAAAACAAATACAATTTAAGTGCAACAATTTGCTGGAGTATTTTATTCGCATTTAAACAATATATGTATGTATGTAAGTACAAACAAATTGAAAAATAAAAAATTAAAAACAAGAAACTGAAAAATCAAACGTACATTGCCGGGAAAGAAACTCCTGCGAGCTCCAAGGCAACAATAAATATACGAATACACACATATTCATATTGGCGTCCAAATCATCAGCAACATAAATTCAAGATCCAATTCAAAATCAATGTCGTCATACCAAAATCGATGCGTTACAAAGTCAGCCATAATTACTCAGGAGTTCGCGTTTAGTTCTTGCTTTCCTTTGAGGGATGGGCAGCGATGTATTCGAGCGCCTTGAGAATGGCAGCTGGAGTTGGTGGTGGGGTGGGCAGGAGCTCACTCTGTGGATGATAGCCACTCTCGTCGGCAACATAGCTCACAGCGATGTTTTCACCTTCGGGCGAGACATATGAGTAGTCACCCTTGATGTTGCCAGCGGCATCACCAGCCTGGAGAACGTGAATGTGATTGGTTGTTTCCAGCGCGCTGTTGAAACCATCAACGTTGACCTCCATCTTTTGTAGGGTTACCTCAGCGTGCGCGTCATCATCAGCACCACCGGCTGCGGCATAAGCGATGCAGGCGAAGAGTAGGACCTGTGGCGGATGTTGAGAGTTAAATAAGATTTTTTAATATTTGTCCAAAGCAATTTGTATTTCTGTGCTACTCACGTATTTGAACATGTTTGCTGTTGTTTTTTTTTTTGGACAGTGATATCTATTGAACTAGAACACTTGTTTGTTTCTGATACTGTTTGCTAAATTTGGTAGCGCTTTTATAATCAGAATTCTTTTTCCAAAAACAGATGCATGTTCATTTCCATAAAATCGGGAATAAATTACACAAGTTAAACGTTAACAAATGCGCTTGTGTGTGTGTGTGTGTGTATGTGATGCCGAGTATTGCAATTCTTGCCAATTCCCGTTGCTTTTACTGTATTTTCGTCTAAATGCAAATTTGTCGGCCGTTAAAATCCAGCTTAACTTGTTCTAATTGTAGGCGAATATACAATATATTTTAGAGTTTAAGTTATGAATTATTTCGTCATCTATTTAATAGGATTTCTAGTAAATTTTGCCTGTACAACAACAACATACAAACGAAATGTATGACTTTGGCACTTTGCGAGTTCATCGCCCAGATTGTCCTTCAGTTTGTTGCATTTTTAGTGAAGAGCTCTCAAAGATCATCACAAAGACTCTGACCAAGCCACTCATTTGAGATTGAAGCTATTTTGTCTCTTACCCTTTTGGTTTTTCAAAAGAGGCAATGTCTCTTCCACCGCTCCCAATAGTAGGTACTCCACCGAATGTTTTTAAAGCTGCAGCAGTTGCGTCCGTCCGGACCAGATGGTCCGATCATCTATGCCTTATATTTCACGGGACCATATTAATATATTTTACACCTATTGTCGTTCATAAATCTCGTGCAAACGCTTTTCTTGAAAAATTTCAAAGCTAAAAAATAAGACAAGAAAAAAAGAAGAAAGTAAAACTCTCAATTATCAGAAATTTCGATCCAGTAATAATGCTCTGGCTGTAAAAAACGCCCTTAAAATTGCGAGTTGGTGCTGTATATTGAATACAACAGTCATTACCAAAGCTCCAGATTACGACGATAGCTCCTTGACGACCGCAATAGCCTAGCGGTGACCATCCGAAAAGTCATGGATTCGAGTGCCGGCCAGATCAACGTCCAAAATTTTAGAAAATTAATTTTAATAATAAAAATTTAAATTAATTTTTCTAATTGCGTTCACTCCTCGGCCGTTAACAAACATAAATGCACTGGATAAACAAAAACTAGAGAAAGAGCTCGGTCGATATATATGCTTCATGGACCGGAAGTTCTGTTATAAAAGCGATGACGTATCCGAGCTATATACCATCTCGGCAGGAGTTTGTTATCGAAGAAATGTGTTAGTCTACGAGGTGTGACAATTAAGTAATAAGACTGATTCCATAAAAATCGTATATTTCAAAATTAATCTACAACTCTGCCATCCCCCTCAAAGCAGTACTCTTGTGCAGCTATACAACGATTCCAGCGCGTTTTCCATGCTTCGTAACATTTCTGGAACCCTTCGACTGGGATGTCCACGAGTACCCTCGTCACAGCCGCTTGGACCACCGATTTTGTTCTAGGGAACAAAGCAATGTAACAGGGTGACATATCGGGCGAATAAGGCGGTTGTTGCAACACGGCGATCCCTTTAGAGGCGCGCTGAGGACGGTGTGGCACGGCGTGTTGTCGTGATGAAGGATCCAGTTACGAGTGATGTCTGGGCGTACCCCATTGACTCGTTTACGTAATCTTTCGAGTACTTCGCGATAGTTGACTTGATTTATGGTTTTTCCCGGTTTTTACTTTTCGCTGTTTCGCCCAATTTGGCTCAAAACTGCAAGCTAGAGTGTTGGCAAATATATCAATAAAAAGGAAAAGGATGCCGGGAGAAGGGAAAAGGAAAGGTCGCAGGGTTACCAAAATCGCGGCAATATAATCAGTCTCATTACTTAATTGTCACACCTTGTATACGTGAGTTGCAGGAGCCCTAGAATAGCTCTGACAAATGCCGTTGGACTTATAAGCATATTTCTTGTTTAATAAGATGAATGGACTTCTTTACTAATCAATTCCATTCAGTGCTTGGACTAATTAGTTTCCACATCATACCTTGATAAAAATGATGCTACTAAATCCATCTTGACTGCTCATCAGTACTCATGGGAGTTTTCTCTTTCGGTCATCGCGGAAAAATGAAATTCTTAGGTGAGATGCACGAAAAACTACTTTAAGATTTCGGCTACTTGCTGAAAATTGACTACCCAAGAAGCTGGCTGTATGAATTGAAGAAATATCGTTCAGCGGAAACTGGGTTTTAACAACGAAGTTTCTCTCACCTTCTGGAAACAATACTTACCTTGGAGTTGGTGATCTTCACATTTTAATGGACGAAGCTCTAGAAAGTCCATTCGTCCATTTTAAAGGTGGTTGCGAAGTCTCTATATTTGAATTGAAACAGAAAATTTCTACAGTGCGATTTCTTTAACTTGTAGCTAAATAAAAATACGAGCTGCTGAAATAAATGGGAAATTGCTTCTTTGTAGGTCATAACAGATTAACCTTTTCTTAACAAACAAAGATCAAACCCAAAATGTTCGTTCCATTTAAGGCATTGACACGCAAACGAGCACAACATACTAAGAAATTATCATGAGTCTTCCAGAGAAAGGTTTGGTGTAAGATTTTCGAGGGAAGAATGAACCATACGCTGGCGAGATATTGATATATTCCTGAAAGTTAAGATTTAATAATTTAGTTTTAGGTAAACATACAGTTTTGAAAGCTTTTTATGCAGCTCGTTGATTCTGCTTCTGCAAGGCTATCGATGCCCAAGCCGATTAGGAAAGGACTATGATAACACTAGTGGTGTCGACTATACTTATTAAAGACGACAATAATAAAAAGTATATAGTTTTCGCTTTTTTTACCAGTTTGCTGGAGTATTTTACTTGCATTTAACACATACATACGTATTTACAAAAAAAACCTTAAATTAAGCTGAATTATTGGCAATGAGCGCGGAAAAATAGAGTCTTCGCGAAAAAGTCGAATATCTAACTCCGACTCATTTCTAACCAAGTCAACAGCATCCTCATTAGTTCGGGTCCAAAATCAGCTCATCGGTTCAAAATCACTGGAGCACAGGAAATTTAGTGTTTCTCGTCCTTTGGTGGGTGAGCAGCGATGTATTCGAGTGCCTTGAGAATGGCAGCTGGGGTTGGTGGTGGGGTGGGCAGGAGCTCACTCTTTGGGTGGTAACCACTTGCGTCAGCAACATAACTCACAGCGACGTTTTCACCTTCGGGCGAGACGTATGAGTAGTCACCCTGGATGTTGCCAGCGGCATCACCAGTCTGGATAACGTGAATGTGGTTGGTTGTCTCCAGTGCAGCCTTGAAACCATCAACGCCGACTTCCAATTCCCGTACTGTTATTTCAGCGTGCGCATCATCATCAGCACCACCGGCTGCGGCGTAAGCGACGAAGGCGAAGAGGAGCACCTGTAGAGTGTAGAGATAGAGAGAGATCCTTAACGGTGTAAGTTTTCAAATTACTTTCTTTGGTTGGCGTTGAATTTACTTACGTATTTGAACATATTAGCAATTTGTTTTGGTGAGGATTAGACTAGAATACTCGAATGTTTCTGATACCGTTTGCCGAATTTGGTAGCGCTTTTATAATGCCAATATCGGCGATTTTTGAGACCGGGAATATTGCTTGCGCAAAACTTGCAGGCCGCGCATGTAAGAAATTTCTGTCTATGTATGCGTGTACGTTGTATTTGTAGGGCTGCAGCTGCAATTGTTTATAATTCCCGTTGCTTTTACGGCATGTGAGCATTTTTGCAAATGCGCCGACCGTTAAATTCCTGCCAAACGAGTTCTAATTGTATACGTAAGAAAGATGTTCTGATTTGAATTGTTTTGTCTCCGAAATTCAAGCACACATACATAAATACACAACTTAATGCTCTAAATTGAATTGAATAATATTTTGAATTTGTTCTTTAATTTATAATGCTTATTTGCTGCTTATAAGTATATTTGAAAAAAAAAAAAAAAATAATAATAATTGCTTCATTATTATTTTTTTGTGCAACTTATGGAACTGACCACTTTTGAGTTGCTCTTTTTTGGTTAAATACTACTTTTCTCGTTTACTAAGGCGAATACTGTTACGCAAATCATATTAAAATTTATGGCAAATAGAAAGACAATTACGAATATGTATAAGTGAAAAAAATATTAATAACAATGTCCAATAATTTGACACATAAAACTAGAAAAATATCGTAAAAGAAATAAAAAAATTAATAAAAATATAAAATAACACTTTTATGCAGCCAGTTTCAATTAAAATGCAGTTATTTTTGAAAAAATGTACATGAACTCATTTACAGGTGTTGCTAGATACATATGTATCCATATATTAAAATAATAATATAAAACGTAACTACATTTCCATAAAGATTTATTAGTCTTTCGGTAAAGTAGAGGTGAAACACAGAGAGAGAGAATGGGTTTACGTACATTATTGACGCCAATCATTCAAAGGGTTTATGGAGTCCTCCATAGCAAATAAGCTATTAGTACTATGAATCTTTGGACAAGCTTGACACCTTTACTCTTCAATCTTTTTTAAGTGAATCTCATCCACATCCTTTCTCTCTTCTTAAAATAATGAGATGAGTTATGAGTGATGGTTTTTCATTAGAAAAGTTTTTACGAAATATATTCTGCATTCAAAGAAAATATCGTACTCGCGCCTCGGCTACCACTGTTGACAGTTATAACTTTTATAGTCGAAGATAATTTCGGAATTAGTAAGCAATCGAATAGTAAAATCCTCTCTAGGTGAACAAAGACTAAGCTCTATAAAGCCCGGATCATTCCAGCCCCCCTGTATACTGCAGAGGCTTGGACGATGTGAAAATCCGATTAGTCGGCATTGGGGGTTTGTGAGAGTAAGGTTTTGCGGAAGATTTGTTGTCATTTTCGAATTGGCGATGCCGAATATAATAGGCGATGGACTAATTCACTGTACGTGATCATTGACCCCATTGACATAGTACGCTGGCCCCATCATATCGTCTTTGAAAGAGTTCGACGCATTACCCACCAGCGGAATCAAAGTGAGAAGCCCCCTTCCCCCCCTTTCCCTTTGTTGAAAGAATGAGGTGGAGAGGGTTATGGGTGAAATTGTTAATTCGTCTGTAATCTCGATACTCTAAACGTACAGCTGGATGGGCCGTCAGTTGTAACCTTTTGGCTGACAGCGGAATGCCAGAAGAGTACTTCAGTATTGATTGGCAGTACGCTTGATAACTGGTTAGTGCCGAAGAAAGACAGTTTCAATACTGGTCGCGATAATCGAGGAAAGAGCGCTAAGCAATTCACCGGAAGACAAGAACCAACTGATTACTGACAATAGGAAGGATTAATAGCGCTCTTCATTTAATTTCAAAAAATTATCCCAGCCGTTTGGAGGCGAGTTAAAACTATGCAGTTCCGACATTCCCAGAGAAACCTCAACAGGCCCAACCGTACACCTATTAGAATTTCAGCTTCCATTGTTGCTATCTACGATTGATTTCGCTTAATTACTTTACTCATGGTCTACGGCAATTAACACTCGAGAATGAATTTAATTGTCAAATTGACTATCTACGAAGTCAAGAAATTAATGTTTTATGTATTAATTTGTGTGTGTGACAATGACATTTCATCTTCAGTGAAGCATTTCTTCTGGGCAATAAAATGCAATGGACAGATTTTGAAATAATAACTCTAAACAAAATCAAGTTTCTGATCTGAAATAATAGAAGTGGCATTTACATACGTGTATCTATCATTTTTTAACTAATATTTTTTTTTTATATTTCAATAGAGATTTTTATTTCACTCTTTTCATTTTCACTTTTGTTTACCTTTATTATTAGTATTTCTGCGATTCAGCCGCAAGTTTGAATTCTTTTGAAACACGTAATGAATGTTTTGTTTCTCTGCATTTTCGTATGTGCATATATACATACATACACATGTTTAGCCGTAGTGGAATAATGAAACGGTGTTTTGAGTTGTGGGCGCGGTTGAGTGGCTGTGAATCAAATTTATTAGCAAAATAGAGCAAAGCTTGTCACACAACTTACCCAGTGAACTACATCCCTGCCTATAAACATACACATACACAGAAACTCAGTAATATATTGTTCCGTTCAGTGCGGATGCGCTAACCAAATTGGGTATCAATATTTTTTTTTTTTAATAAAATTTAATTTTTTGGCGATGACAAGACTTACCGTTGGGACGCACATAAATCTGTTGGCTCTTACCAAAAAAAAGAGGTGATACAAATATATTGCGAAACATTTTTTTGCCGACAAAAAGCCAAACTATTTCTTGGTATAAATACGAAGGAGCGTGTGAACAGAGAGCATTCATTTGTTTGATTCCAACAAGCGATTACCTGGAAGTGTTTACAAAATGTTCAAATATGTAAGTGTTTAGTTTACGCGGTATATACAAACTATACCGTTATAAGTGATTTTTACTCTCATTGTCTGAACTTTTCTCCAGCTCGTTTTCTTCGTCGCCATCGGGCTGAGCACAGCCGCCATACCACGTCGTCCATTCTACGGTCAAAGTAGTGGTGGTCGCAGCAGCAGCAGCTCTCATGCCTCTGGTGATGAGGCACACGCTGAAATAAAGGCTATGCATTCCGATGTACGCCCGGATGGTTTCGAATACGCTTTGGAGACTAGCAATGGCATAAAGGCCGCTCACTCGGGTGATCAGCAAGGCAATGCGCATGGCGATTTCCAATGGGTTTCACCTGAAGGTGAGCATATGCAAATCTCCTACATTGCCGATGAGAACGGCTACCAGCCGAAGAGTGATCTGTTGCCCACGCCACCACCAATCCCAGAGGCGATTCTACGCGCACTTGAGTACATACGCACACATCCACCAAAGGAGGAACCCGAGCGTCGTGCTTCATCTTCGTCCTCTTCATATTCGGCACCGAAGAAGTCGCCAACAACTAGAAAGTCAGCTATCCGACGCAAATATTAGAGAGAGTCTCGGCGTAAATCTGCATTAACGCAATGAGAATAATTTAAATAATTTTGTGTTTACGATTTAGTTCGAAAAGAAGATTCAATAAAAATTTTTTGTTTTTATACAGCGATCAATTTTTTTTATTTACATATATTTTAATTATCAATTTTTAAATTCTGCAAGGAGAAATATAAAATAATATAAAATAAGATGATATAAAATTCTATTATATGAAAAATATATAAACAGAAACACACCAAAAAATTATAAATGAATAAATTAAATAAACTAAATTAAAATAAAATAAATGAAAACGATGTAAACAAATTAAAATAATATAAAAAGTAATATGAAATATATTAAAATAGAATTGACTTAAAATTAAACAATAAGTGAAAATGAAATAAACGATTAGTGATCGAGCTTATATTTAATGTTATTATTCATTGAAAGCTCGGTTTCAAATCCTGGTGTCGTTACAAAGCGCCAATTATATAGGTATAATATATTAATTGATGAGTAGGTCAAGTTTTAATGGCTTTGACTGATAGCAGTGTTATTGTTTGTTTTTTTTTTAGCATATTTAAAATAATTAATACTGCATTTGCAATATTTTTGTTATCAGATCAAAACAAAGCCGATGGAGGGAAAACGTTTATTTTTACTTAGTAAATATTTTTCCCTTAATTCCAACTACCGCTGCCGCTAAGTCATAACACACAGTGAAGTGAAGTAGAATTCAGCGTTAAATATCAAGGGTATACCTTCAAATTTTTTTTTATATTTGTTAGTTGTCAGATTCTTTTTCACTTCACTATTTTTCAACTAAGTACTTTGCTAATTATTTTTTTTTTATAATTTTATAGATTAAAGTTTGAATCAAATTACGTTTTTACCCTTTAGATCAAATGAGGACGATTTGTCGCTGGGCACAGGAATACGAACATAATCTGGTGCGGTTGTACGGCGGCGCGCAGCCCTACATAATGGTTACGAATCCGAAAGCTATGGAAGTAAATAACTGAAAATCTGATATGAAAATACTTACGTGCTCTAACTCATATCGGATTTGTTGTTTTTTTTTTAATTTCAGCAAGTGCTTTCCAGTAATATACTCACATACAAATACGATCCTTACAATTTCTTGTACCCTTGGCTGGGTCAGGGTTTACTCACATCGAATGGCAAACATTGGCTAAAGCACCGTAAAATGATCACACCCTCATTTCACTTTTCTATCCTACAAGATTTCCTAAAGATCATGAACGAAACCACAGATCGGTTCATGAATTTGCTGGATGGTTATGCAAACAAGAAGGAAATGTTCGATTTCCAGGAAATCATATCACGCTCCACGATAGATGTGATATGCGGTATGACAAACTCAAAAAATATTTGGAGAAAATTTTAAGTAAACGAATAAACTTTTCTTTTGAATTGTAGAGGCCGCCATGGGTACACCGGTTAATGCGATACAAGGTCCTACTTCGCCAATAGTACCAGCAATTGCTGAGTAAATATCTTGTTATTTAATTATTTTTATTTTTTTTTTATTTATTTCTTCAATATTCTATTATTTTTTACTGCTAAAATCTGACTTTCAGCATTTGTGATGTGATGCGTCAACGTATCTTCAGTGCATTGAATCGTATAGATTTTCTCTTCGTCTGGACGGAAGCTTATCAGAAACAGGAAAGAGCTTTGGCGATTTTACGTACAGAGCTTTCCAATGTACATATATAGAGGCCACTATGAGTGATAGATTATGATGTATTTGTAATATTTGTTTTATTGTTTAGATTATAGACAAAAGACGCGCCATTCTGCAAGAACTCAATCACGAACAACTGAAGAGTGATGACGATGGTAAGCGATCGAAAAAGGCTTTTCTAGACAATTTGCTGACATCCGAAGTTGATGGTATGCCACTAACGTTTCAAGATATTTTCGAAGAAGTCTCAACGTTCGTTTTCGAGGTAAGTATACTAATAGACTGCGGCCGCAAATTCCGAGTGGTTAGCGTTGCGTACTAAGATTGGGAATCAAAGGTTCGAGTCGTGGTCTGACCGAGCAGTCATCCCTCGTCAGGGAATGTCAAACCCTTCGAGTGTATTTCTGACACGAAAATCAAAGCTCATCATAAAAATGCATCAGCCGGTTTGGGGCGGCTTAGTAAAAATTATAGGCCTCTCCATTTGTTGGAAAAACGTCAAGACGCACACACCAAATTGGGGAGGAGCTCGGCCGAGAATTGCTTCTGCGGTTACAAATCGTCCATTATATAAGGATATGTAGATAGTTAGGAAATGCAGATAGTCACGTGTGACTCAAAGGCGGATAAATTTTTTTAAAAATTATTTTACAGGGTCATGATACCACTGCTAGTGCTGTGGGTTTCGCCATATACTGTCTCTCCCGTCATCCGGACATACAGGCGCGTGCCTTTCAAGAACAGCACGAGATTTTTGGTAATGATTGGCGTCGTAGTCCCACATTTCAGGAATTGGGCGAAATGAAATATTTGGAGCTGGTCATTAAGGAGACCCTGAGGCTATTTCCCAGTGCGCCATTTATTGTGCGCACGCTTTTGGAACAAACTGAAATAGGTGAGTTCTAGGTACCTAACATGAATGTTATGAAGCCGGCAAACTGTATCTCTTTCCCCCCATTTAGACGGTTATCAGATACCCGTTGGCACTTCCATCGGCTGCAGCATTATCACGTTGGGCACAAATCCCAATATCTTTTCCGAACCATATTTATTCAAGCCTGAGCGATTTAAGGACCGCAACACTACCAATCCGTACGACTATGTGCCATTCAGCGCCGGTCCACGGAATTGTATTGGTATGCAAAGTTATTCATACTATATTATAGATTTTAATAAATTTTTCTCAATATTTTTATAGGCCAAAAGTTCGCAATGATGGAAATGAAAGTGACAATCTCGAAAATAATTAGACATTTTAACATTTTACCGGCGGTAGATGGACTCTCTACGGGCATAAACAACCTGGGAGATCCCAATTACAAGATAACTAATCCTTACGATGTACGGTTGGGCTTCTTTCTCACACTAAAGTCTGTAAATGGTATAAATATACGGCTGAGTCATAGAGCGTATTGAGCAAAGAGCTTATAATGTCAGCGTTCAATGAGCGTGCTATAAAACTCGGAATTATTGGCAAATAAAGATTTTATTTTATTTATATATATAATATAATATTTATTTTAATTTGTCCGAAAAACTTTGTTTTTATTTATTTCATTTCGTCACAACTCCACTTTTTTGTTTGATGGCGTTCACCCTCCTTTTTAGCCGCAACTGTATGCCATTCTCCGATTTAAGTGTCACTCGTATATTCAATATGGGATCGTATTCACTCTGCGGCACACAATCCAAGCGCGAGTGATCGTTTATGCCTGAAGGTAGGCCATCTTTTGCGGGCAAAATTTCCATATTGCGCACGATCATTGAGAGCAACGCTTTTAGCTCGTACATGGCATACTTTTCGGCTGTAATATTTGGATAAAGCGGTTTATCAAGAAGACAAAATAAGCAAGAAAAAGCATTTGAAAAGTTCAAGTTTTTTTGTTTGTTTACGAATAAGAAAAATAACAATAAAATACAGGAAAGGCGATAACGCATTTAGACACACACTCATTTGATTTAATCTTTCCCTTCTTTATATTAAACGGAATAGACAATACACATATATGTATATATCCACTTACCAATACATCTTCGCGGACCCGCACTAAAAGGCACACTTGTGAATGCCTGCAACCCCATCGACTCGTTCTCATTGACATGCTCCCAACGTTCGGGACGAAAAACGGTCGGCTCATCAAAGTACTTTTCATTGTAGCCCATGGCTATTAGGCACATAATAACGGTTGTGCGTTTGGCAATTTTCGTACCATCTATCAAAGCAAAAAAATAATAAAAATTTGTAACCCAAAAGTAGGAGGCACGACAAAGGACTCAAAGGACTGTCTTGCAGGCCATTTTATGATTTTCATCTCACCAATATCGATTGCCTTGCGATTGGTGCGTGCAATTAATGGCACCGACGGATATAAACGCAACGTTTCACGTATTACGAATTCCAAATAGCGCATCTGCTCCAAATGTATACATTCCACGCTAGACACATTAGCCAATTGTTCGGCTGAATCTGTGCCGAATATGCTTTGCTGTTCGGCGTAGACCTTTGCTTGAATGTCAGTGTGACGTGAGAGAATATAGAGAGTGAAGGAGAGCGCGGATGTTGTGCAATTATGCTCCTGTGTGGCGAGAATGTGTGAATTTTTACTATAATGTGTTTTTAATAAATAAATAAATTTAAATAAAGGCAACTTTAAGATGGAATAATCGTTTAAATCAAAGCTGACATAACAGCCGTACAAGAGATGTACGGGCTCTTGTAGGAACAAAGTTGGTGAACTGGTGTATCCAATTTCAAACATATACTGAGCTTATGAGGGAGTACTACTCCAGCTTGATGGACAGCAGGAAAAGTGAATCATTTGGAAATAGTGTACTCAAAAGCCTAATCGATGAGAATGGTATGGACATTTTGTCACCTAACAGTGGTGAGGTTCCAGACTTAAAAAAGATCTGTGGATGTTTTCCGAATACCCACTGGAGGGTATAGTTTCAATAGGCAACCATAGCAAAAAAAGCCGATTAGTAGGCCAAGTCTCATCTATACAAATACATCCAGGAAAAGTATAAATAGACTTACAGACAAAATAACGGGGAATCTACCCACAATTTTCCACTTTCCCTCTAAATACCCAGCTATATCACAAATTCAACTTAGAACACTTGGAATCCATTATTCCAAGCCGAGAAACTGTCCACAGCAAACTACCTGCTGCCTACCTAAAAATATAATATATACAGATGTACATATAAAAGTTAATATGTACAAATATATACATCCATACAAAATATTATTTGAAACTTCCCCTTAATTTGAAAGCTACATACATACATACATATGTACATAATAATTTAACAAATTTGTTTTCATGCTGCAAAAGAACATCTTATCTCAAATTACATACAAAATCTCATCTCACTACGTGTGGTTGACCTCAAGCAGCTCAGTATGTAATTTTGCATGCTTATATACTTACATACTCGTATACACTCGCACACAGTATATCTACTTACCGTAAAAATAAATGTCGAAAGCTCTTCGAATATTTCTTTGTTGGTCAACGAACGCCTGTCCAGCTGCGCATTCAGCAGCACATCGAGGAAAGGACGCACCGTTGTTCTTGTTAATAATTTCTGCTCCTGTTGCTGCTGCTGTATTGGTGGTTGCTGAGCTGACTGCTGCAGACTTTGTCGTCGTTGATCGACAATCTTTTAATTAAAATACGAATAATAAAAGAATATTTAAATAAATTAAAAAATAGTATATTGGGAAAATATATAAAGAGAGAGAGAGAGAGAGAGAGATAGAGTATGTCTGCATTCATGGTGAAGGATATTTCACGCGTACACACATATGATGGTCTGTTAAAATGCACTCAATTAATGATTTCCGTATATCGGATTTTTTGAGTGTGAAGCATAAGCCAACCGGAATTTACAGTTGCTTGCAACTATGTAAATATGTACAGGACGAGTAATAAATATGTATGCCTGTAAGTTGCTCGGTGCTTCATGTTGTTTGTTGTTGAGGTCAGTTTAAGAAAAGCTTGTAATAAAATATGAATTATTACCTTTTTTACGAATATGATAGGATGATATTTTTTACATATCGTGCGAAAGTAGCAACAAGAAGTAAAGCATAAGAGTCAAATTGGCATATTGCAAACGACCAATTTCACGACTGAAGCGCACGTGCAATTATTTTTATTTATGCGGCGTAGTCTCTCGCTTCCTCATGAATGAAATTTATTATTACAGTGGAAATGAAATTTCTTGACTTTTAAATCCCAATGTAAGTTAATTTTACTGTCATGCCAAGATCAGTATGCAGGGAATGTATGTGTACACTATTCACATGTACATATGTACATACATACATACTTGTTTACCTTGTTAATTACGCGTTCAAGAGTGCTGAGCGCAATGCGTTGTTTCCAATAATGCGGCGTTAATTGGAAAAGCGTGTCGAAGCGTTTGACGATGCTGAATGTGCGCTCCTTTATCACATCACAAAGGCTGTGAAAGGAAAACAAAAAAAAAAAGACACATTAAATAAATAAATAAATTCTCTTAAAAACATAATGTTTGACACAAGTAAAAGCTTGGCCATTGATTATATCGCCATTGTTCAACCGGAAAAAACTCTTAAAAACGATGACATTAACTCTATACAGACAGAACTGAAGTAGTAAACAAAAAATTAAAAAAAAATATATAAAAACAGTGCGATTGAGCTTTCGGTTTACTCACTCGATAATTGCCGCATGCAATTCGGTCCTGCCATCGTTCAGCTCGAAGCTAGGTATGCCTGTTGCATTTTCTGTGGTGGAAAAATAAATAAGCATAAAATTTTGTGACTTTGAAAAGTGTCTATTTATTGGAAATTTTTTTCTTTAACTTGTTATTATTACTATTATTATAGGCAACGAATCTATTGGTTTTCAAAAAAGCTTGAAAGCTGTGATGGTACAATAAGAGCCACCGATATGGTTGTGAAGACAAATGAAATTCCGTCAATTTCTGACTGAAAAAAGGAAGTCCGAAGAAGGCTAATGCTTGGAAATTCTATAAACTGATGATGAAGATAACAATTCTCCAACCTGTTGAGTTGCAGTGAAAGTAAAACACCGCTTATGGCGAACCGTGAACCCCAATCGATAATGGTGGAATAGACGATTCATCAACTGACTACGGTGAAGTCAAATTAACAAATTACATAAACCAGCTCCTTTGCAAAATTTAGTCGGAAAAGTGCAGGCTTGGAGAGTGGAACATAAGTATGTTCTGCCCAATCCAAAAAAAATAAAACGACGAAAACGTGAGTGAAAGATTAAAGCCTACAAAGGACTAAGCGCTAGAACGGGAAGGCCTCAGACGTGTAAGATCCATCATAGAGCAGTTAGTTATGCACCATGCACTAAAACTTGGAAAATGCCTCTGAGAAAATAACCGAAAAACACTTTTTATCCGACATCAACGGTTCCACTAACAACGCCGTTGTGGTTTTAACGAAATATCTCCAGTGTATTCACATTCCATGCAACTCGTTACCATGCCTACAAGTGCTACTTACAATCCAGATTCTATTCGGCAACTTTATCAGTGTTTTACCAAATTCTCTTCACTCTTCAGAAAGGTATTTCTTAAATTTTTGCTTAAATTAATTTTATTTTGAACTAATTTATAAACAAAGTACACAAACCAAACTTAACTTACCGACTGCAATATCTAAAGTACACTTCCCCAACAACGGCTGCACATCCAAGACTTTCGCCACGCCGTCAGCAGCCACGCGCTCGACAAGTTTCGCCACTAAACGTTTGCCAGCTTGATGCACCACCTGCAAATAACCGTTAATGGCATTTTGCTCAAATGCAGGCGCATATATTTGTCGATGCTTCAGCCACCGAGCGCCTGCTGCGGTAACAAGGCCATCGCCCAGCCAAGGACGCAAGAACGAATAGAGATGCTCTTTGTAGAGTAATGAAGAGCTGCTGAGGATATTCTGCGTCAGATGGGGGGGGGGTAGGGAAATAAAAAAATAATAACAAAAGTACAAAGTAATAACTGCTGGTGGAGCTAAGTAAGGAAAAGTATATTTTAATGAATTTTCAAAATGAAGTGTGTAAATTCTGAGAAAATTTCAAAATTGAAAATTTAGATTTAGGTGATTACGTGTATATGTATGTACGATGTATGTGGTTGTTATAGAGTAGGAAGTGCCGCTTCAATGAAATTTAATTATGGTACATACGTGTATGCATGTATGAAGTCTTGAGGGGTGTTTAAGCGTATATGCATGTATGTATGACTGTGCGTATGCTCATCGGTACACTTATAAATGAAATTACTTGAATTTCCGCCGGATCACTCAACATGACATGATACTGGAAGAACACCATCGAACGGAAACCCTGGAAGTTATATTTCCGGCAATACTGTAAAATTTTCTTTGGATATTCTGCAAGGGAAAATAAATGTAAAATGAAAACAAATTATTTAAAGTGTGTGGCTGTTTGCATTTCTATGGGAATGTTTATATTTATGCACATATGTACCTATGTAGATATGTACATACATATATTGATGGCTCTAAACAAATTTGTAGGGTGTATATGTATGTATGTGCATTTGCGTTTTTGCGTGATTTTCGTGTTTACCTGTAAACAGTAATCTGTATTAGGTAAATGTAAAAAAAAAATATGGTCAAAAGTAATTTTCTATATATATGCAGAAGCATTGGATGAGGATAAACAGATTTTCGAAAATAACAAAATTGATGATTTTGTGTTGGTGCTACTTCTGTTTGAAGAATAAATTTAGTAATTTAAGTAAAAAAATACGAATGTGTGCATATACGATTTACATGAGTTTGGCTAGTTAAAAATTTCCTTTATTTATGCTTTGTAAATTGCAGAACTAGTCTGGAAGATTTGATTATATTTCGCTTTTAGTGCTCTATCTACTCTCAGATCTACTTAAAGCATTAAAAACAATGTTTCACCTAATTTTATTAATTTTTTTCACTGTTAACTATTACTAAGTAACAAGGTGTTAGGTGATTTCGAAAACTAAAAAAAAAACATGTCTAAGAATCTGGTCGATTTTCAAATATATATATTATATATTTGCCACAAATGAGTTAATAAATAGAAGCGTCTTTGATAATTAACGAACAAAGAAAATAAAAAGAAAAATAAAAACAAAAATATAAATAATGTAAAATATATAAATGAATGAATTTACTATGTTGTTTTTTTCGCTTATCGCCAATTAGTTAAAATGATTAGAACAAATATCGATTGTTTATCAAACAATTTGACACAATAAATTTACCAGCTATTAAAAATTAATTATTTGGATTACTGCTTAGTATGGGGTGACGTGATGAGAGAACAGTGTTAAAGTCCACTATTTTATTTGTTTTCTTCGCCAGCTTTTCACTTATTTCTCTTATTTATATTACATATTATTATATTATCATATTATAAAATAAATAAATTTTTATAAATATTTATCTTTTGATACTCCAACTACTTACCATCTGGCTTAAGTCCGAACTGAAATAAATTACCAACAAAAGGATATGGCGTTGGTCCTGGTATCATCTCCATAATGCCCATAACATTATCAATGTAATTTACAAACTTCAAACCCTTCCATGCGATTAGCGTGAATAGTAGTATTGTAAAAAGTAGTAGAAACATTTGGCTATTTATTTAATGCACTTTGCCAAAAAATGTACGTTGTAAAATAAAATATTGTATATAGTATTGTAATTTAGTTTCTATTTATAACATATACAGACTGTGTATCGCACCGACTTTAACTCGCTGTTTGGTGGGAGCCAACTGAAGCATGGTTAACGAAAATATTGTTTAGTTCAAAGGTGGGTAAAGCATTGAAGTCGATTTTAAAATTGATAAGTGATAAGAAAACTTATCTGCCTGATATCCATACATAGCGAACAGTAAGGAGGGATCTTGCTTTAAAATCTCCTCTGCACTTGAACAAAGAAGTCCCAACTTAACGTATATTTTTTATGTACCATATTTAAATTAATTTGAATATATTTTTTACCAATTTATAAATGCATTTACATTTTCGTGTTGTAACAGCAATGATGTATCAGTCGTAAAACAATTTTTTACTTTGATACTCAAATATGTAAAGTGCACTCCCTCACGTACTACAAAATTTATAAACATATCACAGCGATTTAATGGAGCACGCAAAATGCAAATGACGCATGTGTACATGTGTAATACACTCGTATGTACAGATCCAGAGACAAAAACTTATTAAAAAAAATAATTGCTGAAAAAATTACGGCAGGATAAAGGAATAAGTAATTTGGTAAAAAACAATTTTTTGAGTTGAAAAACTCTTGTTGAAAAAAAAATGTACAATATTAGTGGTAAATCCCGCTAAGCAGTAGATAATTCTTTTCCGCTTTAAACCGTAGTATGTAGTTCTAAATGCTTAAGAAGTCTCAGCACTGTCAAGCACTACAGATAAATTTAATTGCATACTTTTAGGCTAACCAATTACTGAAGAAACTTGCTGCTGCTGTTATCAGCTGGTTGCAAGAAAGAACCGTTCATTTTCTGAATATAAAAATGAAACAACGTAGCAAACTGTACGTTTAGTTGATAATCAACATTCGTCAGCGACGGTTTAAAAAGGTTTCAACAATTATTCTGTGCTACTCATAAAATTATCGAGAGAATTCAATAAAAAAGTAGTAAAAAAAAGTGCCCAGAGAATCTTTATCAATATGTGGTTTTTGCTTTTTGGTGTTTTGTTCGCACCGATTCTTGCGCTATTTTATTTGGAAATAAAAAATTATAGCAAAATAAGACAACTGAATAAGTTGCCAGGACCACCAGCTTTGCCTATCATAGGAAATGCCCATCAAATGGGCAAAACGCCAAGCGGTAAGAAAAAGAGTGATTATGCGTTACGAACGTAAATTGAGTATAACTTAATCCTATCAATGATGCATAACATAAAAAAATAAAATAAATTTATTTAATTTCTAAAAAAAGTGTAAAATCTAAAATAGAGTGATACATAATAAAAGAGAATAAAATGAAATGTAAAAATAAAATTGCATTGAATGAAAAAATTTAATAAAAATTTAAATAAAAATGCAATAAAAAACGTAATAAAATAAAATAAATATATAAATAAAGCAAAGAATAAAATCAAGTAACAAATAACCAAATCAAACAAGTGGATGGATTCGAAGATTAAATATTCGGCTGAATTTTACATTAAACGCCGGAGGGCTTAACTGAATTTCACAGAAGGACTGTTATATGGTAGGTAGGCTTTCTTATGCACCCATTTTAGTATAATACCTGCAGGTGTATAAAGGCCAATGCAATTATCATTACATTTGACAAGATCAGTAATTTTTGGGCTTCAGTTCCCCTTAGATGTAACGGGTCTCCCAGGTTTAGTGGTAGTTTGTTTATTAAATAAATATTCGTAGATAGTAGGAAATAAAAAGCCCGTCATTTGGGACCTAGGGCTATAAGTATCCAATTTTATTAAATTCTGTTCATACTTTTCAAAATTACCGTTATTTGATACATTTGCAATAGCTTCCGTATATGGGACCCAACGAATGAGTGAACCAACTTTCATTAAAACTATATCAATCCTTACTTGATTTATGTATGGACTGTATGTATAGATAGACGGTTAAATATGTACATTCTATTCAACATTCCATTAAGCCTAATATACTCTCTGTACATTGCACTGACAAACAGTTTTCGCAATATGAAGGATAAGTTTTATATTTCTTGAGGGCCGGAATGAGTCACAGTTACCGAAATTAAATTGTAGAATTGCTCAAGAATAAATTGAAAAAAATGTATTGTCTTTGGCTGGGAATAGTAGCTTCATCATAGTTTTAGCTATAAATAGTAAAAACTTGCAAGTCACTGGCGGCCTATTAATTTAATCATACCAAACATGTGAACAACAAATTGATCAAATATTGCTAACAAAAGGCATTAAAATAAAAAAAAAAATGTTTCTTATCAGCGAATTTAAGTACGAGTCTTATATTTAAGCACATTTTAATGAAGCCAAAAATTGCTGCCGAAACTTCGCATTTATTTAAATTTATGAACAAATTAAATACCTTCATTAACTCGTTATAAAACAGCTAAGAATGAATATGCAAATTTCTATGCAAATAATAAAACTAGATATAGCTGCGTTGTTGCTTTAAAAACAAAAACGTTTATTTGGTTGCTGATAATCTTAATGTTATCACTCAACTTATCACATTTTAATAATACTTTTTGTACACATTTATTTGTCTAAGTACTTTGGAGTTAGCTCAGCCTTGACAAGGTTAAAATGGCAACACGTTTTTTACGCTGCAACAAATTTATTATTATTATTAAATCGAAATATAAATGTATACATATACATAATCTCCAATATTTTACTACAACAATTACAATTACTGCTTCTCGAATGGGCTGTGGTGGTGGAAACTCTCTACTAGCTCCCTTTCCAGTGAGGTGAAAACCCTCAGGGGTACTACATTTGCCTGTGGTGTTGATCCCACGGGCAAGTATACCTATCGACGGCACACGGGCTACTTAATTTTCTTTACATTTTTCTCGCCTTTTATACAATTCTGCGCGCAGGCAGAATGTTATTTTATAAAACAATTTATTACTATAAACAGTTTTCCTTAAAGCTATGCGTGTGTATGCATATGCATGTTCATATAAAATCATGTTTGAACATGTTTCTACTTGCGAAAGCAAAGCATATATACATATGTAATTGCATGTTAGATGTGCATTTAAACGAAATATTCAATTATTTATTTATATACATACATATGTATGTACATATTTTCAACTTCAAATTAATTTTATGTATACATACATATGTATGTATGTATATTTTCTTGTGTTGTTGTAAGGGCTCCAACATCTAGGATTTTAGGGTCCTTACAATTGAAAATAAATTACAACAGTAACATTTAAACGTTTACACTTACATACATACAAGATTCGTGCCCTAATTGTTAGTAATTTGTACAAGCAATCCGGACTTACTTGTTCCGTTGGCAAAGATGTGGCAATAATTAAAAAAAAATACACCAAAAATAAACTCGAATTCAAATTATTTAAAATATTTGAAATTATGAACAATACTTAAATTTAAAAAACCTTTAAAACCGGAATGACTGCTTTCACGCATCTCACACGTTAGGCATATTTCGTAATTTATTCATTTTAGATGGGAAAACTGATGATAATTAGTAATTATTTCGAAAAGCAGACGAAAATCGAAATTTGAACATATTTTATGTAAATTTTACCAAATATTAATGAAGCAAGCAACGGTTTTTATTACTTGTCCCTATAAGTTTAATACACACTGTTTACGCACTAAACGCATGAATGACACGCTTAATTTATCAAAAACAACAGTACATAAATATTTTTTTATTTTATGTATAATTTGTATTAAAATACGAAATGATAATATAGTTTTCCTATTACATACGCATATACGCAAACATACATACATGCAGACAAATTTGTATATACATACATATGTACGTATGTATATGCTGTTTTATTGAGTCTAGTCTTTTAGCTTTATTAAACTGTGAAGCCTTACTAAAGAAACCAGTTACTACGTATATAATCTATGAAAATAAATCATGCATGCAGGTATTGTGATTGTTTAAGCGTGTTTCGCAATGCCAGTATGTATCGTAAATCCTTGTACCAGAAAATGCATACTGTGCCATCCATCTACATCCGTACCACCCTTCCAACAGAGGTTCCCTCCCGTCTTCTGGTAGCCAAAAAAAAGTGGCACCAATGAGAACCATCAGCTTACCCCGCCTAGAGCTGTGTGACGAGCTTCTATTAGCCAAACTCGTCAGTCGCCCAAATCCACCTTAATATCCTAATCAAAAGGCTTATAATGTGGTCAGACTCTGAAATTGTCCTTGCAGGGTTAGAAAAGCCACCAGAAAAAAACCTCTTCCAAAATTTTGTTGTTTTCAAATACACATACGCTAATAATGTATAATAAATACTACACCTAACGAACTTCCGAAGTTGAAACAATTAATACTACAAGTTAACTAAAGCAATTAAAATTGATTTATTTTATATCACAAAAAAACAATAAAAATGAGGTTAAGTCCAAGATTTTCTGCCTTATGTTATATTTTTGCTGCCATATAAAATATTTACTTGCCGCTTGACGTTTTTTTTAGAACACTTTCATGCCTGTAATTACAATTAACATTAAACTTGGACTTGAACAACAAAAAACAATTAAATCAAAATACTAGGTTTTAATGATTGAATTAACTGCATGCATTTATTTATGTAATTTCATCCACATATTTATATGTATAGGTGTGTGCACTAAAACCCGTTAGTTGTAACGTAAGAATCATTAACAGAGAAAGAGCTTTCCAGAATTGTTTACAAACTGAAATTAGATTGTGAGTATAAAGTAGTAAAGCTTTCGCCAACAGCTGTGAGTTCTCGTGCTGATTTGTTTACCTGTTGAAACGATCTAAAAGCTTTGAGCGGGGAGCTTTTGTGTTATGATCGTTTAATAGCTCAGCAAGACAATTGCTAATTGGGCGTGGAATGAATATATACAAAGAGAGCTAAAGAAAAAGAGATGATTACTCACTAAAACCGCCAAATGTTTATAAACCAATTTATTAATGAATTCATTACCATCACGCTGAATGTTTACAGCCTTTGCCGATAGTAATACATAGATGTATGCGGTTTCTTTTATTCCAAGCCAATTTATGTAATTTAATTTAACAAATTATTAGTTTTTTTAATCTATTATTTTTTATCTTTTTATTTTATTAAATCCAATTTGACTTAATTTATTTTTTTGTTTTATATTAGTTAAATTAAAATGAACTTAATATAATTTAAGTTAATAGACATTTGAGTGTTTTTATTTTAATTAATTTTAGGTTATTTAGGTTAATTTAATTATTAATTCAATTTATTTGTAATTCAATTTTAATTTGTTTGTTTAATTTTTCATAGCCCTTTTAAGTCAACTCTTCCAATGGTGGGTAGATGCTGGTTACCAGAACTACCGTGTGCACATTGGGCCTTATAGGAACATTTTAGTTACAGATGCGAAGGACTTAGAGGTGAAAGTTGTTGTGCTCTGTTTGGAACACCATTTTAACTTTTCTTTTCTCTCTTCAGTATATTTTAACAAGTAAAACCCTGATTGACAAGTCCGACGTTTACGACATGCTGCATCCATGGCTGGGCACAGGACTTCTAACCAGCACCGGCCGAAAGTGGCACACACATCGCAAAATAATAACGCCATCTTTTCACTTTAAAATTCTTCAAAATTTCCACGACGTTATGAACAAGAATTCCAGTAAGTTTATTCAAATACTACGAAGAGTTTCAGAAAAGGATGCCATATTCGATTTTCAGGATATGACGCACTATTTGACGATGGATGTGATTTGCGGTGAGTTCATGGTTCCTCGAAATATAGGTATGTCAGCCAATTATTTAATAATCTCCATATTCTCTTCAAATAGACACTGCAATGGGGGTGCATATCAACGCAATGGATGATCATGATAATAAAGTGGTAAAGGCTTTCAAAGAGTGAGTTGCTTCTCTTCGTGTGAAATGTTTTTAAAACGTTACTCACCTCGCATCCTATCTCTTATAGCATGTGCTACAACATCAATATGCGCGCATTTCACCCCCTAAAGCGTTCGAATGCTTTGTATAGATTCTCACCAGACTATCCTGATTTTTGTAAGATCCTGAAAGTTTTGCAAGACTTCACAAATGAGGTACCATCTCTATAATTACGCACAGAACATGTTAATGTGATATTCATACGAGTATATTTTTCAAACCTTGATAGGTCATAAGAAAACGCATTGAAAGCCGTAAGCTAGAAGCGAATTACACGAATGGAACTCAGACGGATGAGTTCTCTAGCAAAAAGCTTGCATTTTTGGACAACTTGTTATCGTCCACCATCGACGGACGTCCATTAACACAAGAAGAGATCTATGAAGAGGTCTCGACATTCATGTTCGAAGGTCACGATACAACCACATCCGGTATAGCTTTTACAATTTATCTGCTCGCCATACATCCAGAGATTCAGCGCAAAGTATACGCTGAGCAGGAACAATTATTGGCTGACAACCTGAAAGGAGAAGCCACATTTCAGCAAATCGCCGATATGCAGTATTTGGATATGGTTATAAAGGAATCTCTGCGTCTGTATCCCAGTGTGCCGCTTGTCGCCAGACAAACGGAAAAGGATTACGATATAAGTATGTGGTGTAGTTAGAGCTTTGTGGGGAAGATGACTGAGAAGTTGGCCAAAGGTTATAAACAAATATCAATTTGGGTTGAATGAATTAATGAATTTGAAGCAGGCAGCAGTTTTTTGGTTTCTTTCGGGTCATTCGCCCTTCAACTCCAATTCTAAAAACTTGGCAAAGTGGAACCTGGAATGTGCAGTGCATGTGGTTATGACGACGAAGGCCCACTATATTTGCGAGTCTGTGCGTTATTCAAGTTGGAGAAAATCAAAAATTCTTTTGTTAATACTAAATATATGTAAGGACACGTATGAGAAAAAAAGCCAAGTTAAACGGTCTCCATTTTTCAATCGCCAATACGTTATATTCAAGCAACCACTGAACCAAAAGGGTCGCTTATCTTCCATCTTCTTTCTCATTTTGTATTTTTTTTTAAAGATTTTGCAAAATTTTCTAATAAATTAACTCCTCCCACCACAGACGGCTTCCAGGTCCCAGTGGACACAACCCTTAATCTCTTCCTAATGTCGCTCGGCTATAATGAAAAGTACTTTCCCGACCCATACCGGGTAGATCCGGAACGTTGGGGTGCGACAGAGCGTAACCAAAATCCATTCGAATATCTGCCTTTTAGTGCGGGTCCTAGAAATTGCATTGGTGGGTAACAATAATTATTTTACAAATCCAAGTACTAAAATTTTGTCTTTCCTTGTAGGTCAAAAATTTGCTTTACTCGAAATCAAAACGGTGGTTTCGAAAGTTGTACGCACTTTCGAAATTCTGCCTCCATTGGATGAACTCGCTTCAAAGGATGGTTACTCACGTCATTTGGTTGGCTTGCCATTGGCGGAACAGAAGAAACGTTTGCTCAAACCAAGCAAGTACGATCCGGTATTGTCTGCTGTGCTGACCTTGAAATCTGAAAATGGAATTTTCCTGCGTTTGCGAGAGCGGGTTTAGGAACCTTAAGAGAAGTGCTTAGAAAGTGCATTTTGATATATGTTTTTGTTAAATGTGGTTGCATTTGTTTTATTATAAATTATTTACGTTTTGTATTAAATAATAAGTATAAATGTGAATACGTGTATAAGTAAAACTTAAACTAATTTGTTTGGTGTCCGAATATATACTGAGTGGTTTTGTTCCTTATCTTACGAAGAAGTAGTTACTAAACTAGGAAATTCATTAAGCTGTCACCAGGACAGTGCCCACATGGGCTTGGGCCTTAAATTGGGTTGGATCGATGATCTCGCTGCGGGAAGAAGAAAATGTCATTAGCTTTCATTAAGTGAATATTGAAATTTTTTCCAACTCACCCATCGGTATATTGTGACTGAACGGAAGTCGTGATCACCTCGGCTCTGCTACCCAGGGAGTAGTGAGAGTTGATGTTGACGGTCTTATCAGTACTGCCCAAGTTCAGCACGATCACATAGAGGTCGCTGCCAGCTTTTTGACTAAAGAAATGTAGGAAGAGAGTAACAGAAGGTGAGTAAGAGATAAAGAGCAATGAGGATAATAGTAAGTTAAAAAAAATATCTGGGGTATTCCACCTACCGAGAGTAAATGATGATATCATCGTCAACCGCCTTGATATTGAGTTCGCCATCCTGGAATGAGGGCTCCTTGCGCAGACGTACGAGCTTCTTGAAGATCTGCAAGTGCGACTGTGGTGCACGAAGTTGGGCCAAAGCGTTGTTTTGTTTGTAGTCATCGGATACCGGCAGCCAAGTGTGATCACCAGAGGTGAAACCTGTGCCAATTTCAAGTGAAATGTTTATGCTTAGTAGTGCAGCGATAAATAAAAAATGTATTGACGTTTGATAAACTAGCATCCGAAACTACCAAGTGCAAGTAGAGATAAGAGTACTCAAGCTTGCCAAGTTGTCAATACCTACCGGCGTTCGGTGAAGCATCCCATTGATATGGTGTACGCGCCGGATCACGCGATAAGCCATAGTAGCGTTCCGGATCGGAGTTGCAAGCCTGTGGATCGACGGAGTCCTCCCAACTGATGTACACGTCGGTCATGACCAGCTCCTCACCCTAAAATAAGCGGTAATTAATAGTAAATTCCAAGAGAAAACAAGCTTTACTCACATTGTAGGTCACCGCGTTGCCCGGCAATGTTTGCAGCAGTATATTGAAGAGATCCGCGCGTTGCACGCCATATCGTGAAGCCAAACGCTTGTTGTCATGATTACCCAACACCCAATTGGCAATGACGTCACTTGGCATGGCATTCAGCCATTTCTCAATGTGCTCCACGACCGAGGGCGCCTTGGTGTCATTCTGCAGATTTGTCAGAAAGTCAAAATTGAAAGGTATGTGCGAGCCATTCAACACTCCATTGCCATAGTAGAGCATCATGTTATCGAAACTGGTGTAAGCCTCAGTGAGCAGTATGCGCGTGTCGCCGCCATGCTCCTTCTTGAACTCATCGGCCAAAGCGCGCCACTGATAGACCATATCTAAAGTTTCTGGCTGATCTTGCGTGTATGGATGCTTCAAGTGACAACTATCATCGGGATCAGGGCAAGTGCTCACATCATCGATCACCGGCTCGTCGGGATAATTATTGTAGCGATCCAGCTCTACCTCGAATAAGAAGGGCACTGCATCGATACGGAAACCGGCAACACCTTTACCCAACCAAAAACGCATAACATTTTTCATCTCATTAACAACAGCCGGGTTGCGGTAGTTGAGATCGGGTTGCTTTGTGGCGAACTGATGCAAGTAGTATTGTTGACGCACTTCGTTCCATTCCCAAGCGGAGTAACGGAAAACGCTGACCCAATTGCTCGGTGGTTCACGTTCACCGGTCGTTGCATTGATTTTACCGTTGTGCCAAATGTAGAAATCCGCATAAGCTGGATCACCATCAACCGATTTGGTGAACCATTCATTCTCGTCACTGGAGTGATTTGGCACAAAGTCCAAGATGATTTTAATGCCAACTTCCTTAGCTTTCTTGATCATGTTCTCAAAATCTTCCATTGTACCATACTCAGGCTGAATCTGGTAGAAATCGGAAATGTCATAACCGAAATCAGCCATCGGTGATTTGAAAATGGGTGACAGCCAAGCGGCGGTGAAACCGATATCCTTCAGATATTGTAATTTCTCAGAGACCCCTGTTGAGCAAAGTAAAAAACAGAGGTTGGGTGTTATGAATTTTCACTTCTTTTCACCTTTCTCTTGTCACCTTTACTTACCGTTCAAATCACCAATACCATCACCATCGCTGTCACGAAATGAACGCGGATATATTTGATAATAATTGGCATTCTCCCACCAATCCTTGCCATGTGCGCTGCTGGCGAAAAGCGCCAACACCGCAAGCCCAGCCAAAATCACTGCGGTTGCCTTCTGCATTCTGTCCTCTGTGTGCTATTTCGCAATCAATTCCAAATTAATTCGCAATATACTTTACTAAAATGTGGAAAACCGTTAGTTCGCTTCGTGGGGTTCTCACAATCAAACCGAAACTGATTGAGCTTCCGCACGCAGGGGGTTTTTATATCGAAAAAATCAAGCAGTGATTTTCTTTTAAATTAAGTGGAATGAAATAGTATGAAAATAAAAATTCTAATCAAACAATAACAACTACAAATATCAGATAATTATTGAGTGTGGGTTTTGTGATTTTTATCGGACAATTGCTTTGTAAACACTAAATCGGGGGGTACATAAACGTACATAGCTACATACGAGTAAGCATGTGAAACGCCTTTGAGAGGCGCGTAAAGTCACCCGGCATAAAAGTGTCGATCACTCTGGTTCTCATGAGTTTGAGTTTAAGTGGAAAGCAGGTATTATTTTGTAAATGTTTTGCTTTGCATTGACGTAGCTTTCTTATTTAAGTGAAAAGTTTCTCGATTTGCAATATCAATTAATTTTATTTGATAAACTTTAATTTTTATTTTATTAATTTTATGTTTTTGAAATATTTTCTTTTTTATTAATATTATTTTAATTCTATTTGTATATGTTTTCTCAAATAAGTAGGCGAGTTGTTGACTGTGGAACTTTTTAGTTTGCAAATGCACTCTCTTGAACTTAATTGACGCTTACTTATATATCACATGTGTTTTGTGGGAGCGAGATGTGTGAAATTAGATACAGAAGTGTTTTGAAATGAAATAAGGGAATTGATATTAAATATCATCACAAACTATGGATGACAAGATTATCTAAGCCACTTGAGAATGTGACATAAAAGGCAGCGGTGCGACATGGGAGTTAAAAACTTGGTACTTCAGATCTTAATCGAGGTTCGGGCAGCGGTTAAACTCAGAATAAGACCCGTCAGGCGTACCGCAGCGTTGAAGTGCCACCCAGAGGTCTGTATTCATATTTTTTTCTCATAGGTTTCCTTTTCAGCACTTATTTAAAATACCATCTTCGATGAATTTATTTTTAGACTTCAAGAAGCTCTATTGCTTCGGAAGATGTGTCTTCTCGAGTTCAATAGTTAATGTATCCATAAAGTTTAAAAAACGTAGAATTAAAGCCTTCCATAGCTCACTGCTGAAGATTCCTTCAACTTGTGCAATGAAAAAGAAGAATAAACGCAATGCGTTGAGGAAGGTCTTTATAAAAACTAAAAAAAAGATAAATAAATTTTTACTGAAAAATTCCGTTGAGTGAACAATAGTTTGGCAAACTTAGCTGAGTTTTGAGCTAATCGATTGTAGAACAACAAATACAAGTTAGCTAATAGTATATGTATGTATATCAAAAACAGATCTTTATGCGAAGTCAATAATACCGCATTACTTTAAGCAGCTGTGTAGGGAAACAAAAGGCTGCACCTAGAAAAAAACACGAATAAAGCCCAGGTGCCATAAGAAAGAAATACAATATCATTATCCAATTCATTAAACAAACGATCTTGACGTTTGAAATGCCTATAAATTGATACCGAGCGCGTACTGCCGCTAGTAATTAATTGCTTCCTCAAAACTTGATCATGGGAAAAATTATCGGACTACTTCTGATTGCCTTCGCTCTTTGCCAATTCAGCCGCGGCGAACGAGACTGGTGGGAAAATGGAAATTTCTATCAAATCTATCCGCGCTCCTTCAAGGATAGCAATGGCGATGGTATTGGTGATTTGATTGGTAAGATCGAGCGATCACAATTTTGGCAGATCAACAGCTAATTATTTGGTTTTTAAAACACTTGTGCCCAGGTATTCTCGAAAAACTGGACTACGTTAAGGATATCGGTATGAATGGCGTTTGGCTCTCGCCCATCTTCCAATCGCCAATGGCTGATTTCGGCTATGACATTTCGGATTACACGAAAGTGCAGCCCGAATATGGCACTACGGAGGATTTGTTGGCCTTAATCGAAAAGGCGCACAGTCTCGGCTTGCATCTTATTCTAGACTTTGTGCCGAATCATACTAGTGACGAGCACGAATGGTTCCAACGTTCCATTGCCAATGATTCTTATTACCGCGACTTCTACATCTGGCATGATGGTGTGATTGATGCCACAACCGGCAAACGTCAACCACCAAGCAATTGGATCTCGCAATTCCGCTACTCCGCTTGGGAATGGAATGAGCAGCGCCAGCAATATTATCTTCACCAATTTGGTGTGAAGCAACCCGATCTGAATTACCGAAATCCAAATGTAGTGGAGGAGATGAAGAATGTGTTGCGTTTTTGGTTGGCACGTGGCATTGATGGCTTCCGTATCGATGCTGTGCCCTTCCTCTTCGAAGCGGATATAGATCCCGCCACTGGCACTTATCCCGATGAACCAGTGATTGCCGACACAAGCTCCTGCCCAGACCCAGATGATTGGTGTCATTTGAATCACATCTACACAAATTCCCTTCCCGAGATTTTCGACATAGTCTACCAGTGGCGCGAGGTTGTCGATGAGTGGAAGCGCGAGCACAACACAGACACTAAAGTGCTACTCACGGAGGCCTACACAAGTTTCGAAAACTTAATGCGCATGTACGGCGATGGCATACATAACGGTTCGCAAATACCATTCAACTTCGAGATGATGGCTGACCTGAACAACAAGAGCACGGCCAGTGACTATGACTACTATGTGCGTCATTGGTTGGACAATATGCCGGCAGGTGTGTATGCAAACTGGGTGCTTGGCAATCACGACAATCCCCGTTTGGCTTCGCGTTTTGGCGCACAACGTGCTGATCTAATGAATATCTTCCTGCAAACGCTTCCTGGCATTGCGGTCACCTACAATGTAATTTCTGGTTATAAAATCCATTATTATTTGGCTAACAAATTTAATTCTTAGGGTGAGGAGTATGGCTTGGAGGATGGATATGTGTCATGGGAGGAGAGCGTAGATCCACAAGCATGCAACGCCGACCCCACCACATATCTGAAGTATTCACGTGATCCGGAGCGCACGCCCTTCCTGTGGGACAACACGAAAAATGCCGGCTTCAGCACAGCGGATCACACCTGGTTGCCTGTAGGTCAGTCATATGAGACGAACAATATCGAGGCACAGTCCGCTGCCGATAACAGTCATTTGAAGATTTTCAAAACCCTAACGAAATTGAGGAAGTCCGAACCTGCGTTCACCGATGGTGACTACAAGTCGGCGGTTGGCGACAATTGGTTGGCCTACACGAGGTGAGTTTCTTCCCAAGACCACAGTTTCGTTTAAATCCGATATGTTATCAATGAAACCCTCCATTTCAAGGCAAGCTCCATCTGGTTCCCCCCATGTTGTTATTGTAAATATTGGTCACTCCAAGGTGACTTTGAACTTCAATGAATTATTTGACAATTTAAGTGAAAATTTGGAAGTTGTGACCAGCTCATTGCAATCAGGCTTGGCAAATGGGTAAGGAAAATTCGAAACATGCTGGAGCCGTCAAAGTTCTGGTTTCCTAAAATGTGTTTATATTCATTTTTACAGTCAAAGCGTGGATGCATCAGCCTTCGAGGCGCAGCCTTATAACGGTTATGTGCTCCGTGTTAAGAGTGAGGAATAAGTGAACGCCGGGAAAGGCATACAACAAGGATGGCGGTATTATTAGAAAACATAAATGTATTCAAGTTGGTTTGCTAAAAAAAATTTGAACAATAAATTTATTGCATACAAAATGAACACGCTTATTAATTTTCTACTTCATAGGAGAAATATTTATTTTTTTTAAATTATAATCAATGAGTATAATATATTCTTATAGGTATATGAACTCTCTATCTCTCAGGCCTGCAGTACTTTTTCTTGAACTTTCTTTCTTCCGCACGAGGGTTATATTGATCTCTTCAGTCATCTCCTGAATTGATCTGTTTAGAGTTTGTCATAACCTTTTGTTGCTGCCTGACTGTCACTGAAGATGAAGATGACTCTTCCTCTTCTTGAGTAAGCATGTCCAATGTGTTTAACAGCTTCTAAGATTGTGGAAATTTCGTCCTTGAACAAATGTCTGGTAGCTAAAATGAGAGTTCAAGATCAAGATTTAGTTATTTATTTGTACGTCCCTTCCTCAAAGCTCATTCGCAAGTCTATAGAGGCACCAGTGACCCACTCTTGCTGTAAAATACAATACTTACGGTATCATTTGTCAAGAGGGTTGCACTCAAAAATTATAGTACATAGTAAATGTTCGTTATATGTTTCATATAAATATCTACTTAAGCATTCGAGGACAAAGTAAACAAAATTCGAGCACAAAGTAAAAAACTCCTGAATAATTTTCCATCTACTTAAGCTGTAAGTACTTTTTATTGTTGTAAGTACAAAAAAAAATAATAAAAATTATTTCAATGTCAGTGATTTATTGGAAAAAATACACATAGTGAATGAACACGCACCACGCCAAGTAGATGGTACCGCAGGCTGACACGGACCATTTACTCAGCTTTCCTCATGACGAGAGTGTAGACTTCATGGTATTGTACATCCAGGTAACAGCAGAGGCATACAGAAACTGCAACCAAAGCTTGCCTTTGTATGGCTTACGGCGGGGTCCACTTCACTCTTGTACAGCCGGTAATCACACTCTCAAAGTAACAGGGTAATTAACTTCAATCGGTTAATAAATACCAAACAAGAATTATATAAACCTTATCTATATCTGTATTTATTGCATGCACTGTAAAAGCAGCTTTGCATAGAAATTGTTTCGATTATCAACACGAAAAGTGCGATAACGCCCACTTATTGGCCACTAACCAACGCAGTTAAAATCTTAGTCGGCCTTTGCGACCACCAACAGTTCATTACGAGATGTTGCCACGAGTATTGTTAATCAACATTGCAGCACTGTTGCTCTGCTGTGGTACCACTGCAGCTGACAGCGCAGTTGATTGGTGGGAATCCGCCACACTGTACCAAATCTACCCACGCTCCTTCATGGATAGCGATGGTGACGGCGTAGGAGATTTAAATGGAATCACCTCTCGCTTGGAGTATTTAAAAGAGATTGGCGTGACAGCGACGTGGCTATCGCCCATTTTCGAGTCGCCAATGGCAGACTTTGGCTATGACATTTCCAACTTTACCAAAATTGATCCGAGTTTCGGCACACTGGCGGACTTTGACGCGATGATTGCAAAGGCGCATAAATTGGGCGTGAAAATAATTTTGGACTTTGTGCCTAACCATTCGAGTGATGAGTGTGAGTGGTTCCAGAAGTCGATACGGCGTGAAGATGGTTACGATGATTTTTATGTTTGGGAAGATGGCATACTCAATGCAGAGACGGGAGAACGTGAGCCGCCGAGCAATTGGGTGTGTATTAAAGTGTAACAGAGTTTCCGTACTGAGTTTCAGCTGTTCACTTATGCTTTTCAGGTGAGTGTTTTCAGCGGTCCGATGTGGACATGGAACCAGCAACGCCAACAGTATTATCTACATCAGTTTTTGGCGAAACAGCCCGATCTCAACTTTAGCAATCCCATGGTGCGTGAACATATGCAGGCGGTGTTGCAGTTCTGGGTAGATCGTGGCGTGGATGGCTTTCGTATTGATGCAGTGCCGCACATTGGCGAAAAGCGTTTTGCGAACGGTACTTATCCGGACGAGCCAGTAAGTGGCTGGAGCGATAATTCCAATGGTTATGACTACCATAATCATATCTATACAAAAGATCAACCGCTAACACTTGAAGTGGTTTACGAGTGGCGTAAATACTTAGACGAGTACAAAGTCCTACATGGACGTGACACAATGTGAGTGAATATGTTAAGACTTTTTGGAAATTCAATAAGTATTTGTTCTTCAACAGCGTCTTGATTGCTGAGGCTTATTCCTCCGTTGAAGTTTTGAGTGATTACATCAACAACGGCAGCCATGTGGGCACCCAAATACCCATGAACTTCAACTTGATGTATTTGAATGGCTACTCCACGGCGCGTAATGTGGAAGATTCGGTGAGAGGTTGGATGAATACAATTTGGCCAAAGCATCAGTCCGCTAACTGGGTGGTTGGCAATCATGATAACGATCGTGTGGCCACGCGTATGGGTCAGCATAAGGTAGACTTGATGACTATGCTGGTGCATGGTCTGCCGGGCACTTCTGTGACATACTATGTAAGCTCTCCACATCATTTATATTAAATATAACTACTATCTATTTCTTTTTTCTTACACTTTCAGGGCGAGGAGATCGGTATGTCCAACGTAGCCACCGAATGCACTGCCATCTCTTGTGAAGATCGCGATCCCGAGCGTACGCCTATGCAATGGGATACGACAAAACATGCGGGTTTCTCTACAGGTCCTACCACTTGGCTGCCAGTATCGCCTGCGTACAAACTCTACAATGTGGCGACGGAGCGTGGTGTGGCGCGTAGTTCTCTGGCGATATTCAAAGGCATGATACAGCTGAAGGAAACTTCCGCTTTCAGGTCGTTTAAGGAGCAAAATGGTTTTACGTTTGCCGCTATTACAGAGCAGGTCTTTCAAATTGTGCGGTAAGTGCTAAGTGATTTTTGACTTTAAATAAATATTTCAATGCTTTTCATTGTCTACAGTACCGACTCCCTCACAGAGGAGTATCGCATTCTAATTAATATGGGCAACAATATCGAATATGTGCATGGGCTGGCGAAGAAAACGATGGAATATGTGCTGCTTAGTCCACATTCGCCGCATAGTTTTGGGTAAGTGAAATGGGCCAAAAAATATATATTTTTTCAATTTGTTTAGTTTTATTTATTTTTTATTTTTTACAGTGATAAAGTGGATTTGAGTCAGCGCATCTATTTGATGCCTTATGAGGCTGTTGTTCTGCGTGGAAAGGCCGGGTGATATTAGAAGACTGCCCAGACTGCTGACGTGGCGGGTTTAATTTAAGACTTTTAAGATAGACAAACATAATTTAAGAAGTACTTGATATATAACTTACTAGAATATCTTTAAAATAATAAAAAAGTAGTGAAAAACATTTTTTACAAACTTTTATATGGAGAAAAGTTATTGGTCTCATCTCCATTGAAAGGCATACCAGGTTTCAGTAATAGTACCGTCTCATGTGGCCTACAATGCGGTGTAACTTCTTGTATTTTGGCCTAATAGACGGGCCGGAAAAGGGAAAGGAATTTTAAGAACATCAAGTGCACCTTTATTTCTCTGCGGACGAACACTAATTTCGTTCAAATTTGTTAGGATGAACAGCACCTCCTAAAGCGAGTCCCTGATCTTTCTGCACATTGTTGTATCAGACACTGACCTGTTAGAACTCCTATTACTTTTGCGGCAGGTTGTAGTTTCATCAAAGCTTGACTTCGCCTGTTCATATGAAAGTTCCTCGAGAAGGAGCTTACGAGTGGCAGAAGGCATACCAATGCAGCATAATTCACGAATTTTTGCTTAATTTTCAGCTCTCCCGAGAACGGGATGAGTGACTTCGGTACGTAGAAAAAACTGTTGCGGGGATCTTCGTGGTTCTGAGTACATCTTCCGTTGTCACATCCAGCAAACTTTCTGAGTATTTTATTGTTACGTGCAAAGTTCAATGCTAATCTGCTTCAGAATAGAAGTACCGTTATCTTGATAAAGAACTGCGCTTGATATGCGTACACTACTAATGATAATTACCAACGGAAGCAGACAAGAAAAAAGTAAAGTAATTTTGTATAAAAATATTTATTACCCATATTGCAATTAAACTGCAATTTCAGAAATCTGAAATTACAAAAATAAGAATTCTCTAAAATTATAAAAATTAGTTTTGTCTCAGTCCAATAGTTTACATTATAAATAGGCTTAAGCTTAAACTTAAACTAATCAAAAAATGATCAGACTTAAAGGAGTGTGCCCAATACAACGGCTTCCTTAGGCAACAGCACAATGGAATCTGCATTGATTGTGTCGCTGTGGATGAAATTAAATTATAATAATTTTTTGTTCTTGATCCGAAAGCCAGCAATATCTACGCCACAAACTCACCCCTTGCGCCGAACGCTTCTATCCGTAACCAAGATGTATTCCAATTGTGGCGAAAGATCGCCGAAAGCTGCATTCAGATCGATCGCCTCCAAATTGTCGTTAAGATTCAACAGAACAATGTAAGTGCGTTCACCGGCGAGGAAGCTAAAACACCAAAAGAAGCATTAAATGTATATATGAGGCCATCGAGACGCTTTGAATTTACCGTTTTATGCCCAAAACATCTTCACTAATCGCCTTGACATCGGCCTCGCCTTCGCGCATTGTCTTGGAGTCACGCAAAATCTGTAGCTGCTTGTAGACATTCAAATGGCTGTTGGCTATGCCGCGTTGACGCTTCACATTCACCAATGTATAGTCGCTGGCGAGTGGCAACCAAGTGGTTTGGCCTTCAGTGAAGCCCTCGTTATGTCCATCGTTCCATTGAAAGGGTGTACGTACCGGATCACGTGTGAGACGCTCATACTCCTGGGGATTTGATTGACAACCTTGTGGATCGACTGTATCCTCCCAAGAAATCCAAACATCCGACATACCGATCTCTTCACCTTGATAGGTAACACTAACACCGGGTAGGGTCTTCAATAAAACATTAATCAAATCAATGCGATCTTTGCCAAGACGCGCTGCAATGCGTGATTGGTCATGATTTCCCATCTGACGAGTTGAAGAGTGTTTAGTTTCAAAGCAAATATAACAGCCAACAGATTCCTCATACTCACCACCCAATTCGCCACTCTTCCTTCGGGCATTTGGTCCAACCAGTTGTGTATAAATTGCGCGTAATCGTAAGCAGTGGAGTCATTATTCACGTTGCTGATGAGCTCGAAGTTGAAAGGTATTTGTGAACCATCAACCGTGCCGTTGCCATAGTATTGCATGAGCACACTCAGCGGACCGTAAGCTTCAGTTAATAGTATATGCTCATCGCCACCAAGTTCCTCATCCAACTCCTTCAGCACTTGACGGAATTCATAGACGACATCTAGCGTGTCCGGCTGGTGTGTAGTGTAGATGTGTTGTAGATATGTATAGTCTTCTGGGTCGTCCACATCGGGATTGCGCGGTTCATCAGGCCAGTCACCATTGGCATCAGCACCGATCTCATAGACGTGGGGCACAGCATCTACGCGAAAACCAGCAACGCCTTTGCGTATCCAGTAGCGGAGCACATTCTGTGTTGTTATCGGGCATTAAATTCAATTAAACTTTGGAAGAGGGAATAAAGTACAAACCTTCATTGCCTCTCGCACTTTTGGATTGTCGTAATTAAGATCGGGTTGTTTGCTATGGAACTGGTGTAGATAGTATGCCTGACGTCCCTCATGCCACGTCCATGCGGAACCACGGAAAACACTGATCCAATTCGTTGGTGGCTCTTTTGAGTTATTCTTGCCTGGATGCCAAACATAAAAGTCCTTATACTCAGGATCATTCTGCGCTGACTTGATAAACCACTCGCATTCGTCACTCGTGTGATTGGGCACAAAGTCTAAAATAATTTTTATGCCGAGCTCCTTAGCTTTCGCCAACAGCTCTGCGAAATCTTCGAGCGTTCCAAACATTGGATCGATTTCAGTGAAATTCGCAACGTCGTAACCGAAGTCAGCCATGGGTGAGGTGAAAATAGGCGACAACCAAGTAGCGTGGACACCGATCTCCTTTAAGTAGGCCAGCTGTTGTGTAATGCCTGTGGGGAGCGTAAATTTTAGTGTTCGTCAGTACCGCTTCAAATTATTACTCACCTTTAACATCACCAATGCCATCACCGTCGCTGTCTTTGAATGAGCGTGGATAGATTTGGTAAAAGGATGCCTTCTCCCACCATGCTGTTCCCGTGGCCACCGCGCTTGTGGCTGCGAAGATTAGCGTAAATAAAGTTAAGAATTTGAGGAATATCCGCATTTCAAAGTATATACTAAATGTTCTTTCTCGGTGAAACTCTGTGCACAAAGTTCTTTTACTTTGGCTTTTATACAGATTTTTTTAGTCTTTGACCACAGCCGAATAATCATGCCTCGATAAGGAGTCAATAAAATTATATAAATTGGTAAAACATAATTTATGGACACACCAATAAAATTGTTTATGAGGTACCATTGTAGGGCGTATTCTGTGTTCCCGGTCTTTTGGCGCTGTGGGAGGCAAATGCTTCCATGCAAAAGTCTTATCTTGAGCATGTTCGTGGAGGTACTGATAAGCTGGCCGCTAGTCTGTCAACAAGATTTGCATATGGCTTGCAAATATTTTTATAATGCCTTGAAGTGGTTAGATTGAGAAGCGAGATTAGTAATTTGTTTTTATTAAACTAACCATTCGATTTGTCCATAGCTCGTTACCGTTGAAGTTGTTTACCACAAAAATTTAACGCAAAAAGTTTGAATCTTTTAACTCGATTATTGATAAATTAATGAAATGTGCTAGTATTTTTCGAGATATCATTACACTTTCACGTCCTTTCTGCGAGTATTATAGGTACCTATACACGAGTATAAATGCCACAGTCGAGTGTTTTGGCACCCACGCGGAGAACCTATGTGTTTGTACCTTAAATTCCTAATTTATTGATATTGTTTGCATAATCTTTAAGGCGTAATTTTATTAATGCAATTTACGTTTATTTATTTATTTATTTTTATTTACTTGTTTTTGTTTAATCAATCTTTATAATTAATGAAAAATTGCTCGCCTCTGATGGCAAATAACGACTAATGAAGACTAAGGTTTTCTAGTACGTATGTACATGTCAGCACTTCTCAAACAATTACAAGAAGGTAGAAAATAAAATAAGCCCACTGAGTTAAATTGCATAGAGCTACATTTGACAGATGCTGATAACGAGAGGGATCAGAGTATACCATCATTTGATCGAAACTAAATACTGCTAGTTCTGTTATGGTATTAATGGTCATGTGTCATTTAGCGTCCCCAATGGCTGATGTGGCTAATGATGTAGCAAATTTCACAACCATCGATCCACTTTTTGGTACCTTGGATGAAGCTTTGCATGTAAACTGGGTTTGAAATCATTTTTGATTTTGTACAAAATCATGCTAGTGATGAGCGTGAGTGGTTCCAGAAATCGATACTACACGTATGCGAGGATAGACAGATTATGTTTCTTTTGAGCACTATCGGCCAATTAGTGTACCCTTTCAGAGGGTTGAGAAGAGAAATAAAAAGCCAGGATAACTTTAAATTGCTGTAGGGCTGCAATTGGCAGGAGATGGAACTTTTCTTCCAAATTAGCATTGTATATATTCGGGAACTCAAGTCAATTATATCTTTTTATGGTGGAAATCGCTAGAAAGTGTTACGCAGCTGGAAATAATTTAATATGCGGCTGCTATGCGCGTCTGTGGGGCACTACGAGCTATCTTATCTTACGCGCTTATTCCCATGCGTTGTAAGGTGCCCGTGAATACTGCAGGTATCGCAACAAAAGTCGATATTAGATTGAGGAAATCTTGTGCTTTCGTTCCTTCCAAGCTGGGGCTCGATTTCAACCCCAGCCGAATAGATGACTGTTTGTCCAAGGTGACGCAAGTGGCTCTTCTCAGCCATAAACAATTCACGCTAGAATTTATGAGGACAAAACCATCGGATGAATGGATTACTTAATTCTGGACGGAAAAATCTGTGTCAAGAATTATACACGCAACGTGAATTTCACCATTTAAAGTAGCGCATCATAGTGGAAATTGTTGGGAGCTACAACGGTGCCGGACTTACACGTTTGGGTGTCAACGTTTCTTTAATGCAGAACAAAGAACAGATAGACAGATATCTTAACCTAATTTATACATCAAAATTGTCTAGAAAGCTCACTGAAGATAGTGGATTTTAGGCGACCACTTCCAGAATCGCAATGATCGTAAAAGAGAGGTAACCGGTTCAACACAATTTAAGGTCATTACTTATGGAGAATATCACACTCGTATCTGATGCTTTGTGTGTTTTTTTTTTGTAGTAACTCAACTTTCTTGTTCGATTCACTTACTGTCAACCCGTCTATAGCGCTTCCCTACCGTATAAACACAACGAGTGTAGTTGGCAACGCAAAGCAATACAGCTTTCTCTTAACTCAAATCTCTTTAACCGTAATGAGATTCTCTTAGCTTTGATTTCCTCAATATTTCTTGAAGAAGAACTCTATATGCACATTACTGAGTCACTTAATTGATTTGATAAAGGCGCCAGAAAAAATATTTATTTATTCAAAACTGAGAGCTTTGTCAGAAGCTGATAGTCTGCTGAACTTGTGTTGTTGGATTATTTAAGCCGGTCGATTGAATAGGACCATGAACAAGTGAATACGCTTGTTATCAGCGAGCTATAATAACAAAGCAGATCAGTCACTTACATGCTTACATATGTACATGTATGTTTATACATATTTATATACATATTTATATTATTTGTTTGTTTTCCACTTAACGAACAGCGCAGAGTCCACAAAAGCTTAATATTAATAAATGAGCTAAAAATAAATAAAATTAAGAAAGAGAGAGAGACTACTCTCCGTTAGCTATTTTTACTGTATATTGCTCATAGCTCGCACACGCTCATGTAAATATTCACTTTTGCTGTTGCAGCAGTCCGTTTTGGATAATCGCGGTGTAAGCGTTTAACATTTGGAGGATTAGAGTAGTAAGATTTTAAAATTTAAGTATTTACCAAGTGCAGTGGAGCTGTGCTTCTTCTTTGGCCTGAAGACAATAGCCAAAGCACTTAACAATAGTTTTGAAGTGTCGCCATAATGACGCCGCGGCGCCTATTATCGTATTTACTCGTCGCTATTTGTGGTGGCGTTGTACACGCTAGCGGCTTTCCAAATTATCATGCACACTTCGATTTCGTCGCCTGGGACAAACACCGCACTGCGGAGAAGCTGGATGCGGCGCAGAAGTGGTGGCAATCTGCGGCGTTCTATCAAATCTATCCAAGGTCATTTAAAGACAGCGACGGCGACGGCGTGGGCGACCTGAAGGGTAAGTACTTGCACTGAGGGGCAAAGAACGAAATATGTCTTTTGTGTTAGTAAAACATGTCATTGATCTATTAATGCATGAAAGGTTTTACTTATCAAGAGCACAAAGGGAAGATCGATCAATCAAGCGATAATTATAATAATAATAATAACAAATTGTACAGTATTGCTAATTGTCACAACTTTCAAATTGCAGGCATTGCCGAACAGTTGCCATATCTAAAAGAGATCGGCATTGCCGCGACATGGATATCGCCCATCTACACCTCACCCATGGCCGATTTTGGTTATGATGTTGCCAACTTTACTAATATCGACACCGTGTTTGGCACACTCGACGACTTCGATGCGCTAATCGCCAAATCGCGTGAGGTGGGCGTGAAGATAATTCTAGATTTCGTGCCAAATCATTCGAGCGACGAGCATGAATGGTTCAAAAAGTCCGCTGCGGGAGATAAAGACTACAAAGACTTCTATGTTTGGCATCCCGGCCGTATGGTGAATGGCACGCGTCAGCCACCAACGAACTGGAGAAGTGTCTTCCGTGGCTCGGCATGGCAGTGGCATGCGGAACGTAAGGAGTATTATCTACATCAATTTTTGAGTAAGCAGCCCGATTTGAATTATCGCAATCCGAAAGTGCGCGCTGCGATGAGTGTAAGTATAAACAATATCTGTGTTTTTGTTAAGAAAACTGACTAAAACGAATGAAATTGATCTCTACTCAATGATAGGATGTCTTGCGGTTTTGGTTGCGTCGCGGCGTCGCTGGTTTTCGCGTTGATGCTGTGCCCTTTGCTTTCGAAATTGCACCCGATGCGAATGGCAATTGGCCTGATGAGCCACGAAATGACTGGGTTGTCGATCCGGATGACTACAACTATGTCAAACATATTTACACCGCAGATCAGCCCGAGACGTTGCATTTGGTCTACGAATGGCGTCGCGTATTGGACGAATTTCAGAAAGAGAATGGGGGCGATGAGCGTGTCATGCTAACTGAAGCTTACTCACCTCTCGATGTGGTAATGAAATATTACGGCAATGAGACGGCAGAGGGTGCACAAATACCCTTCAACTTCCTAATGATCAATTGGCTCTCGAATGACTCCGACGCTTATCACTTTGCGGAGACAGTGAATACATGGTTGCAGAATATGCCCGAGGGACGCACGGCCAACTGGGTGGTGAGTTGATTCACACATTCAAAATGTACTGAAAATCTGTGCAAAATATTTAAGTATATATGTATATAATTTATGCGCAGATTGGCAACCATGATCAAAATCGTGTTGGCTCCAGACTCGGCGCTGATCGCATTGACATGTTAAACATGCTTACAAATATGCTGCCCGGTGTGAGCATATCTTACTACGGTGATGAGATCGGCATGACCGATGTGTGGATCTCTTGGAAAGACACACAAGACCCGTCAGCTTGTCATACCAATCCGGACATCTATGAAAAGTTTTCCCGTGATCCCGAGCGTACGCCCTTCCAATGGAGTGACGCTGAAAATGCTGGCTTCAGTACAGCTAAGAAGACATGGCTGCCCGTTGCCGACAATTACAAAACGGTGAATGTACAGCATGAGCGTGTGTCGCTGTTGAGCCATTTAAATATCTATAAGCAGCTGCACGCCTTGCGAAATGAGTCAACGCTCAGGCATGGCAGCGTCGATTTGAAAGCGATCAATCAAAATGTATTGGGAGTGAAGCGGTGAGGTTGAGAATGTGATTTCCAAAGAACAATTTCAAATTTTTATATTATTATTTTTTCCCGCAGCATGTTGCTCAATGATTACACTTACGTTTTGCTGATGAACTTATTTGACTCCACGGAGCAGGTGGACTTGACGCAAGCTTTCGATAACTTGCCTAATGAGGTTGAATATTATATTGTGACCCCCCAAAGTACTGCGAAAAAGGGGTAAGACGAGAATCTAGAAAATATTGTTTTTATTTGGCTTTGTTTTATGAAGTTTGCTCGAGATTGGTATTGACATAACTGTACGGAGCAAAATTTAAGATAATATGAGAAAAATCGACTTAGCTAGGGCAGAATATCCATCAATTCGACTTGCCATCCATCCGCCTGACCATTTATACAATAACTTGAGGAAACATTCAAAAATCATGGAAGAATCTTGGTAGATAAGTTCCATGATAATATTAGGAATGAACGTAATCAGATACAAATCACAACCATCTCCGGAATAACGAAAATTTTGAAAATTATCAAAACCACTATTTTGAAAAGAAGCAGGAATTCATTATTCTGAAACTGAGAGACAATAGCCTAGCAAGGCACACCACGCCAAAGAAAACGAAATAGTCGAAGTGGGCAGTACAATTAATAGGTACTGGGGATAATGTCTAGCCATTTTTTTTTAGAAAATTCGGCACAATTTAAAATCCAGTAAATTTCATCTTTATCCAGTTGTAAATAAAAAATTTTGCGAACGGTGAAGGGATGAAGTGAGTGATTTTTGGTCATGTTGAGACGAAGGAAATAAATAGTACTTCCGACGCATTGGATATTGCCATATAATTACGGTCGCCTATCAGAATGGTCAAGTCTTCCAAGTGTCTGACAAGAAATAAAAGCTCTCTTAAGAAATTCTTCAGTCGTTGAGAATTAGCTTAGAAAAACTGTTTGAATAGCATCAAGATACGAACCAGAAATTAGGGGAAGATCTGGAGCGAAAGGCGCCAATTATATATGTATTTGAATAAAGGAAACTTATTTTTTTCCCCTACAAGCCTTTTTCACCGTAATTTTATTGATTAAATTCGAACACCACTCAAAACCTATTTCTGACCACTTGACTTCTAGTATAAAGGAATCTATTTTCTTCTATCTTTCAGTGACATCGTGAAATCGGAGGGTCTTAAATTGCTACCTAAAGAAGCCGTTGTGGTACGTTCAACCACCAAATTGACCACTACAGTGGGTTATTTTGCATATTATGTGCCAAAAAATTAAAAACATTAGTTAATAATCGATATTTGATAGTCTGAAATTTCCTATTGTATCTGTAGTCATGTACTGTTAAACTTGAAAAGCTTTTTATTTATGTATTTTTAGCCATAGTTTTGAAAATATGAAAAGGTCAATTATTCTGTCATGGTTTTGTTAATTGCTCTACTAAAAAGTTGACAAATTACATAAAGTAGCTTCCTTAATATACTATTTTTTACCTATACAATCGTGTCTATTCATTTTCTTTGATTTCGTTGCTTATCAAAATTAGAATTTTTCTAAAACACCGGCCGCTGGAAAAATGCAAGCGGCCACTTGTGCCGCCGTCAGCGGCTACTTCACAGTCTACTAAGAAACCCCCATCCAATCGCTTCAAATATTAAATATAATTGAATTTGGGCTTATCAAATACTTGTGAAAAGTTTCCAATAGTGCAACACTATTACACAAACATTGGTGTGATACGCTTGAGAGCACTTGTGATCTAGCGTTGAGTTTTTTGATAAAATCAAATCGAACTGCACACCAGCGAGCGGATGTCTATGTCGCCAAGCGAAACACTTTAAATATGCGCTTTCTCAGCATTCCTCAAAACAGTCTACTTGCAAACACCCACCTGAACAGTTCTTGAGCGCTTTTTCCAATCTATAAATGCTCAAAATAATATCCCTACTATTGCTTTTGGCTCTAGGCCAAAAGCACACTTTCGCTTGTGACGACTTGGTTGGGCAGTCTGGTAGAGCGACGCACTTACGCGAGTGGTGGCAGTCAGCGCAGTTCTATCAAATTTATCCACGTTCCTTTATGGACTCGAATGGTGATGGTATCGGCGATTTGGCAGGCATCACCTCGCGGCTGAGCTATTTGAAGGAACTCGGCGTGACCGCTGTCTGGCTCTCGCCCATCTACACCTCGCCTATGGCAGACTTTGGTTACGATATTGCGGACTTCTTCGATATACAACCGGAGTATGGTACATTGGATGACTTCGATAAGTTGGTGCAGGAGGCAAATAAGCTTGGTCTTAAGGTTATTTTGGACTTTGTACCAAATCATTCGAGTGATGAGAACGAATGGTTTAAAAAATCTGTGCGTCGTGAGCGCGGCTATGAGGATTATTATATGTGGCATGATGGTTATAAGAACGAGCATGGTGATCGGGTGCCGCCGAACAATTGGGTGAGTTCGAAGGAAGCTTAAAAACACTAAATAATTTGATAGAAATCTATCAAAGTGAGCGAATGCACTTAACCTTAGTAAACTTTGAATGTTCCTTAATTTGCACATTTCGCCCCTCATACAGCTCCAAGCTTTCCGCGGTTCTGCTTGGGAGTGGAATGAAGAACGCCAACAATATTACCTCCATCAGTTCGCTGTCAAACAGCCAGATTTGAACTACCGCAACCCGGCTGTGGTGGCGCAAATGAAACGCGTGCTTACCTACTGGCTCGATCGCGGTGTAGCCGGCTTCCGTGTGGACGCCGTACCTTGGTGTTTCGAAGTGTTACCCGACGCGACCGGGCGCTATCCTGATGAACCGAAGAGTGGTTATACAGATGATCCAGATGACTCCAGCTATCTACTACATATCTACACACAGGATCTACCGGAAACCGTCGATATGGTTTATCAATGGCGTAAATTACTAGATGACTATCAACGCATCCACGGTGGTGATCGACGCGTGCTACTAACGGAGGCCTGGTCGCCACTTGATTACGTGATGAAATTCTATGGCAACCGCACAACCGAGGGCGCTCAAATGCCATTCAATTTCCAGTTCATTGTGGGCGGTAATGGTGATAAGAATAATACTAATCTGCCGGCGACGGGGTTTGCGAAAATAATCAGCAGCTGGTTGGACAAAATGCCGAGCGGTCATGTGGCTAATTGGGTGGTGCGTAAGAAATAAGATTTACTTCTAATTAAATTCGCTAAAAAAATTAATTGACCTTTGATGCAGATGGGCAATCATGATCAGCGACGTGTGGGTAGCCGTTACGGTGAGGAGCGTATTGATACAATGAATATGCTGCAGATGTTCTTACCGGGCGTTAGTATTACTTATATGGTGAGTTCAAGCTCTTCTGTAAGAGTATAAAAGAGTTCCAAACTCAAGCGAGCTTACCCTCTGCATAACGCATACACCTTCATTACTCTTTATTTACTTTTGTCTTTGTTCTATTTTTACTTACTTTATATATCTCTCTCTCTCCCTCTCCATCTTCCTCTTAGGGCGAAGAGATTGGTATGACTGACTTGGATATATCTTGGGAAGACAGCCGCGATCCCGCCGCTTGTAACTCCAATGCAAATATCTACGAACAGTTCACACGCGATCCCGCGCGCACGCCCTTCCAATGGAGCAACTCAGCCAATGCTGGGTTCTCCACTAATGCCACCACTTGGCTGCCCATCAATCCAAATTATGTCACAGTGAATGTAGAGACCGAGAAAGCGGCAACTAAGAGCCATTTGACTATTTACAATCAATTGGTGGAGTTGCGTAAGTCTAGAACGCTGCAAGAAGGTGGCACCAGCTATGCAGCTATTGGTGATAATGTGTTGGCGATTAAGCGGTGAGTTGGCGGAAGAGAATTAAAATAATGCTGACTGGATGCTAGAGGTCATTAAAAATAAATTTCATTTGCTTGCAGTTCTTTGAAAAACGAAAAGACATATCTCTTGTTGGCCAATGTGCTGGATACCGACGCAACGGCTGATGTGACGAGCGTGCTGAGAGTAAACGGTAATTTCAAGACTAAAATCTCCAATATGATTTCGACACGAAAGGAGGGGTGAGTTGGCGGAAAGGTAGTGTGTGTTTTTCATATATTAAAAAAATATATATTTATTTCAGTGACGCTGTTAGCGCCGATAGTGTTTCCTTGCGGCCTTATGAAGCAATTATTGTGGAGTCGGACTGAGGAGGAAAGTGATATTAATAAATAGTGTATATGTATATGCATATATAGAATTAAAGAATTTAAACTTTTTCTGAAGCAAAATAAGTAATTTTTAATGAGAAAAAAATGCTGTCGACGCCGAACTACAGGAATCAGAAGAAAAAGAAACGGAAATTTACATAAACACATTTTCGCTTTTACTAGCCTATCAGGCAAAGGTGGTTTGGCTAATTTAATCTTCTTTTTGATTTTGGCTTACTTGATTTGAATGAAATTGATATACAATAGGTTGAATAGTTTTGTGTCAAATTGGGTTGCATTAATGGGGCTTAGTTCGATTTGATTCACCTCATATTGGCCTGTGTTTAATTTATTTGAGATTAGTTTGAGTTGAGCGGGCTAATATATTGTATATATGTTATTTAACCTTTGGCAAACTTAATTGATTCAATATAATAATATTTCCAATAGATGGTTATCCCAAAAATATCTTCATTTCCTTCAAAATTATGAATTTGCACATTTCTTTAATACCTATATCTTTCATGGTTTTTGTTTGTTCACAAAATGATCGAATCTGATTTAGGCTATAATAAACAAGTGATTACTAATCAATAAAATGCTTCACACAAATATTTAATTTTGTGAAATAAAAATCTGCAGTAAACTCAGCACAATACCCATTTGCGCTACAATAAAAGTATATGTATGTATGTGTACGTGGGCAAGTACATATTTCACAATCTTCGTAAACTTTGTGCGAACTCATAAAGCATGATTTAGCTCATGGAAAACAATCACGCTTTTGTTGAAAGAAAAAGAGAAGTAAAAAAATTTCAAGAAAACTCATCATGCAAAATTTGTATTTATGGCTACAGAAACATACACAGGAGAACATACTTCTATAGTATATTTGTTTGTAGCACGAACACCTGTACATCCTTAAAGAAAATGTATGGATGTGTACCAATAATTTACGTGCATACATTTACAAACATTCTTCTTCACCACGGCATATGAGCGCTTTGCTGTAGTAGCTTTGTGGGTGCATGATTTGTGTGACTTGGAAAATTTGTCTATTTGAAAAATCTTTGTATGCGAAAAGTTAGTTTTGTCAACTTCGTCCTCTTCTCTTCGCTACTTTCGGCTAGATATAAATAAATATTGTAATCATCACCATCATCTTCCGCTGCTTCTTCTTTAGCAGCAGCCGTTGCAGAGCGCACCATAATCAACATCGCTATTGACATATACATTTTCGCCGAATATTCACTTCAGTGATAGGTCGCTCGGTCGGTTGGGTCGGTCGGTTGCTGACTCCCGCAAAGTACTCGCACACATCGAGCAGTCGCCGGCTGTAGTACGAGTATATACACGTATTAGTTGAAAATATTCTTGTTGACATCTTGCTGTTGCTGCATTATACATTATTTTGTGACAGCACGTTTAGACTGTGGTTTTGAAGTTTCTGTTTTTCGTTTATGGTTTTTTAATTTTCGGATGCAGTGAGCTTCCAGCCAAACTTTCCCTTTCCATTATTTTGGAGAAGCAAAAGTAAGTATATTTTATTATTTTGCATAAACATTGTTTTATGTTGACCACGTCTGTGGTAAATATTACACGTATTGAATTCTTGATTTTCGAAATTCATATATCATTAAAAAAAAACCAATTATGTAATTTTTTGGTAACTTTTTTTGTAAACCTTCTTCTATTGTATTCCGCGAATCAATTCTTATTTCAATGTCAGATAATTACAAATGTTTCCTGGTAATGTGCTCCGTCCAAAAGTCCGGTATAATAGCATTTTACCGTTCCCCGTTTTCAGAAACTGGCGTAAAAATATGTCGGACGATGGATCATTTTGCAGGTTGTACATGTCGTCGCCCCAACGTTGAATGCTTTAGGTATTGATCTTTCCCGCTTGTTGATCGAGGACTGGCATACAGTGTTGTTATATAAAAATTTCAATCGGCCGGTAACTTTTCCACAACTTAACTTAACTTATTTTGCTGCTCAAAGTATTTCAATATGAATGGCCCGAAATAAGCCAAACGCACCATTGGGATCTAGGCTTCTCCACACTCAAGTCAATCCCTAGTCCACTTTCTGGAAACTTTTTTTTTTGATAAACCTTCCGAGAAACCATAAAAACTATCTGACAAATTTTCAAGTCTATAGATCGGTAACTTTTGCAGATTTCCAGCTCTTCACAAAAGAAATTAAGATTTTAGTATTTAATTTATTTTTAATTTTAAACAGATGGGAACCCTTTCGAAAATTATTTTATACTTGAACCTTCACAAAACCTCTCAAATCGACTAATTAATTACATAAACCATAATTTGATATTGGCAAAATATTCACTTCAAAGCGTCAAAGCGTGATGAAAAATATTGAAAATTAAAATGACATGTGCAGAACTTTTTTTCGAATTATATTTTTTTTTTTTCATTTCAAGCGGATTTTGAGGGCAAGTAATTGTGGTTAAGAAGCAACAACAAATACCCACATGGAGTACAAGAAGACGCGCATAAGAAAAGCAAATAATTATGAACACTTAAAAATGCCAAAGACGATAAGCGATGGCGTGATGAGAGCGTATTTTGTGGTTAAAATAAAGTAAAAGGAAAAATGTAATTAAAAAATATACGAGTATATTACATATACATGTCGGTAAATATACATATATATATATATATATATCCATATGTGTATGTGTGTGTGAGAGAGAGAAAATGATGAAAGAACTACATCCTTATATAAAACGAGATAATGCGTGACTGTTGGTAGATGCTAAAGTAGTTAAAATCTGGAGGAACACTCACACGCACAAAATACACACACAAGCAAATAAAGTATTAAATTTAAGCGCTTACCAAAAGTACAAAAAGAAGCTGCTCATTTGCCAAGCAAACCATAAAGCGTTCTCGTATGTGCAAATCTATGCACCTGTGTGTGGGTAAGTAATTAATTTCTTAATCTTTGATGTCTGGAGAAACAGCCGAAGGTGAGGACACGTGAAAATAGTAAAAAGAAGAAAAATGCAAGAGAGTAAAACAAAGTTTTTTGTAGTATGTAAGATATAAGTATGTGCATGTCTATTAGGGTGTTGCGAAAATATGCCAGAAAAAAGATCCATTTGAATTCTTACACCTAACAACACCAAAAGAATAAAAAGTACAATATGCTGCAAAAAAGAACAAACAAATTATTAAAAAATTTTACTACAAAAATTATTATTAACATTTTTTTAAAATGATATTTAAATTAGAAGTTTTATTGAAAAAAATCACACACATTTTGAAATATGCGGCAACCCTACCACATTTATTTATTTATTTTTAAACCAAACTAATTGAAAATTATCGTTCGAAAAACTGCTTCTTTCTTCTATATAAAATCCTGCAAATTCCCACATTTTAATCAAATATTCTGATATTTTTTCTTTTCACCCTAATGAAGCATATTGATGTGCACATAAATGGCATTGATTTTTCGTAAAGTCTTCTTCATTAATTCCTTATGCAAGACACATAAGCTTGAAAGTCATAAAGTTTGCGACGCATTAAAAATACTACGCAGCAAGCGCCACTAAGGCAACACTGGCTATGTGGTTGTGTTCTTTTAGTAGTGTGTATTTAAAAGCAATCACAGAGCATTACCTCCACAATCACAACGTGGTTAAGTGCCGTGTTATCCGTTATCCTTTTAACAGTCACGGTAAACTGATTAGGGTATTTTTCAAATTGTGTTAATTTCTTAAGATGCTTTTCGAAGACCTTCATATATATATACATATATATGAGTGTGTGTAAGTAAGTATGTTTATTAAGTTGACACTCGGCTGCTGTTAAATTACTGTCTGCGTTAAGTGAAGCCTTTTGTTTACGCGCCTAATCACTGCACTCGCTCAGTGATTTTAGACACTCTCATGTCTTACTCGAGCACCATAACCCAGTTCGCCTGTCTGGCGCATGACATTCTTGCCGACGTGCTGCTCATACAAATTACTGCAAAAACCAAAATTTGGACCTAAAAAAGGTTGCACGGCAGTGCTTCGATGACTTCAGCTTGAGCCCCTCACGCATACAAATGTTTTTATGGCTTCTGATTTTTTGGTGATTTTTTGACATTTCTGTTGGACAACTTAATCGAGGTAACCCACTTACCAGAATCTGTGGTATCGCAAAATACTCGTATGCTTTCGTCTGTTTTTGGTTTTTCTTTTTTTGTTTTCGCTTTATGGAAATTAGAAATTTGGTTTTTCATGTTAAATTGTATTTTAATTATTTAATGGCGTTTTGGGACATTTAGCATGAGTTGTTGTCCATTTAAACTGATTTAAATTTTAATTTCAGTAGAACATTTTCATAAAAATAAGCTCGATGTCAGCCACTCTTATACGCACCTGCAGTGTTCATAATTAATTGAGTAGCACTTTAAATTGCTTATGATAGCAGATTTTATAAATCCTTTTAAGGAAATATATTATCAGTAAAAAATTGAAGTACAGAATTACATTAAATGCGACAAGATAAGGAAAAGTGGTTAATATATTGGCCCTCGCATTGATATATAGTACATATACGAGGGGATTAACAAAAGTTCGGTCAATTTTTCCTAAACAAATTCGAAAATGGTCAGTCTAGCAAATTTTGTAAAGTCATTACTGCTGACGAATCTTGGTTCTATGTATAAATGCGACACAGAATCCTAACAGCAGTTCATAGTATGGATCACAACAGGAACAAACCCACCCGTAAAATCTAAGCAACAAAAAACAGCAGCAAAATTAATGATGTCAGTTCACTTCTCCTGTAAAATCGTAGCTTACCAAAAGTTTTCAAAAATTTGTTGGAAAACAGCAGGAAGGAGGATTTGCGGTGCTGAAATTACGAATAATTTTATTGCGATCTCTGGTATCAAAGAAATACGTCCAGCACCATATTCCCCGGTTATAGCACTTTGTGATTTCTGGTTATTTCCAAAAGTTAAGAAAAATTTTGAAAGAAAAGGTCTTTGATAGCAACGAGGAGATAATTAATGCGGTTAATGATGAACTTGATAAGCTTAAAATTCAAGATTTTGAAAACTGTTTTCAGAAGTGTATCCATAGGCTTAAGAAATGCAAATCAAAGGCGAATGTGTAGAGAAGATAAAAAAGGACGAAGATTCCGAATAAATACAAAAGGAATTTACTTTGTTTTTTTTTTTCTAGTCAACTTACCAAACTTTTGTTAACCCCGTCGTACGTATGTATGCACCAATATATTTTTATATATTTATATGTTTATATCAATATCCATTAAAGCTTACAGAATTGTATTTATTTCTCTTAAATTATTATGAATGTTTGAATTCGTGTTTATTAAGAATAACGCTTGCTGACGATAGCGAAAATAAGTTCTTAAACAAAAAATAAATTAATATTATATTAAATAATTACAAAACTGTAACGTATACTATTTTTAATTACATAATTGTACTACAAAAAACCTTGCGAAAATACAGGAACAGGCACGAATAGAAATGAAGAGCCACAAAGCAGCTAAACCGAGTGACAACCACAATGAATTGCGTGAAACGATAGCGCTGGGGATCTGTGCTTGTGTGCACCGTTGCCGGTTTTCCTCTGTTTACTTGCTATCCTCTCTTTTTACCTTTGTTCGGGTTCACTTTGGTTTCTATTGGTGGATGTGGGCCGGTTGCTAAGTGACAGCTCAATAAGTATGCACGGCAAGCACAACGAGCTTCGCATTCCGGATGCTCCATGCAAACTGTCATCGCGCACCTACAAACGTACGCAGCCGCTGAGTGTTTTCTTTTCCTGATGACATAACTACTATTACTTTTTTATATTTAAGTTGTTGTTTTATATAAATATGGCATACTGAAATTCAATGCGTAAAAAAATAAAATATATTACAAAAAAAAAAAAAATAAAAAATAAATAAAGAAAAACAAAATAATATAAAACAAAATTAAATTAAATTAAGATAAATTAAATAATTAAACAAAATTAAATAAATTAATTCCAACTGAGCACTGCAGAAGAAAAAAGCATACGTGGTAAATAACGGAAGTTGATACGCACTTCCTGTAAAAATTCACTACAATAGCCAAAGCGAGTCTATGCTGTGAAGTCTTTTCTTTTTAAGCTGCATATGCGTTGCCTTCAAAGGCCTTTGTCTCACATTTTTCTTTATGGTTTTATTTCCTTTGCTTTGTTTCAGTGCTTACGGCTAACATATTGCACTTTCATTTGTTTTGGTTAGTCGTTTCATTGCGTTTGCACTTTTGCTTTCTTTGCATTTTCACATTTCACTCTCTTATAGTCTTTATCCAGCATTTAAAGTTCGCTTTGTGGTTATTTCCTTATAATTATGTGTTCGTTAGGAAAGTGAAGCAGAAACTTTTGTCGATTAGGAGATTCTTACCGAGTAATACTCCTTTTTAGAAGAGGAAGAACATTTCAAACGCGAGGATGTAAAGATGGAAAGATTATACATTATGACGCTGTATGGATGGTGGTAAACATATCTAACGTGCTTGCGTGGCGCTTATAGCTCAATGAAAAGGTAGCAGAGAGAGATGGAGATCATGTATACCATAAAGTCATCATGGCTATAATGTTTGTTGTTATTTGAGACCAAAATATTACTTTTATTTACCTTCGATATTCAGCTTTTTAGCTCTGCTGTGCACTTCCAAACTACTAAGTGATCTACTTAAAGTCTATAATGTAAATGTGAGTAAACAACATAATTAATTTTATCACAAATTCATAGGAGGGATATTCTACCTTAACAATATTCGCCACTTCAGAAATGAAATATTTCCTACAACAAGCCTTCGAAATACATTCGCAAATATGCACTTCAACTTTATCAAGAAAACATTTCTTTTTCTCCCTATCGAATGTACACGTAAGTGAAGTGCTTGATACGAGTATTTGTTATAGAAAAATTCGTACGTCACATCCAATTACAGACTGTAAGAACTCAAGCGCCTATAAAAGCTTTCGCGTTGCTGTCATTCTCTGTAGTTGCATTCATTTTAAATATGAAATCGTTACTGCATTCTCGGCATGTCTTTCTGTGCCTCTTGGCGGTTGTCCTTTATGCACATAGCTCGTGCTGGGCGTGTACATTGACGAATAAAAATGCCGCACAAGCAGAGCAAAAGGACTGGTGGCAGACGGCGCAATTTTATCAAATTTATCCTCGCTCCTTTCAAGACTCTGACGGTGATGGTATTGGTGATCTGAAGGGCATTACTTCGCGCTTGGAGTATCTAAAGGATATTGGTGTGACGGCTGCGTGGTTGTCGCCCATTTTCAAATCTCCGATGGTAGATTTTGGCTATGACATTGCGGACTTTTATGAAATTCAGTCTGAGTATGGCACAATGGATGATTTTCGCGAGCTGATTGCCAAAGCGAATGCCCTAGGTATTAAGATCATTTTGGATTTTGTGCCCAATCACTCTAGTGACGAGTGTGAGTGGTTCCAAAAATCATTGAGACGTGAACGCGGTTATGAGGATTACTATGTATGGCATGATGGCAAATTGGATGCCGACGGTAAACGGATACCACCGAGTAATTGGGTGAGTAATTATAGAAGTAGAAAGTAATCGTACAACGCTCTACTGCCATTAAGTTCTACAACAATGCGTTTTAATTTCCTCTCTCTCGTAGCTACAAGCCTTTCGCGGCTCCGCCTGGGAGTGGCGTGAAGAGCGCCAACAGTACTACCTCCATCAATTCGCCGTACAGCAGGTCGATCTAAACTACCGAAATCCAGCAGTGGTAGAGCAAATGAAACGCATACTACGCTATTGGTTAGATCAGGGCGTGGCTGGCTTCCGTGTTGATGCCGTGCCAGTACTTTTCGAAGTTGAGACCGACGAGAACGGCCAATATCCGGATCTGGAAGTGAGTGGCACAACCGATGATAAAGATGATCGCACTTATCTGAAAAACGATTTAGTTGAGAACCGTCCCGAAACTATCGATATGGTCTACCAGTGGCGTCAAGTCATGGATGACTATCAGCGCATACATGGCGGTGATACGCGCGTATTGTTGATTGAGACATATGCGCCACCCGCTTACACAATGCAAATGTACGGCAACAGATCGGTCGAGGGCGCACATTTGCCTTTCAACTTCAATTTGATCACTGTGCTAAAACAGGGTGTCTCGGCGGCGATTGTGCAGGAGGCGGTCGATGAGTGGATGAAGAATATGCCGGCGAAACGTACGGCCAATTGGGTGGTAAGTTGATAAAAGAGTGAAAGAGACAGAAAGAGAGAGAAGGATAGAGAGATAGAAGGAGAGAATCACGCATTCACGTTTTTCTCTGCAGATCGGCAATCACGATCAACGACGCGCCGCTAGCCGTTATGGCGTGCAACGTACCGATGCTATGAATATGCTCGTGTTGACTTTGCCAGGTGCGAGTGTAACCTATCAGGGCGAGGAGTTAGGCATGATTGATGGCGAAATCTCATGGGAGGACACAGTCGATCCTGCAGCGTGCAACTCAAATAAAGATATTTATGAGAATTTCACGCGCGATCCAACACGTACGCCATTCCAGTGGACTGCCGGCACCAATGCGGGTGAGCTAAAAAAAATGTGAAAAAATTATATATGGTTTTTATATACGAATTTTTAATATTTCAAGGCTTCTCCACCGCATCGAAGACTTGGCTGCCGCTCGCACCCCAATATCAAACGCTGAACGTTGATGTTGAGAATTCCAGTGCACGTTCCCATTTGAAGATATACAAATCTCTGGTTGAGTTGCGTAAAAATTCAAAAACTCTACAAAATGGCTCATATAAATACAAGGCACTCGCCGAGGATGTGTTCGTCTTGAAACGGTATTAATTGCTGTATAAGTGTAATTAACTATATTTTCTAATTTTGTTTTTCAATCCCGATAGTTTTCTAAACGGCGATGATACCATTATTTATGTTGCCAATTTTGGCGATAAAACCGTTACTGTGGATCTGCAGAGCGAATTTGATGCTTTCTTACCCAGCACAATGACCCTGAAGATAAGCAGCTTGGATTCGACGAAAACCCTTGGGTGAGTGACAGATAATAATTCGGGTGGAAAGTAGATTTAGGAAAAAAAATTGAGTACAGCAAGGATTTCAGTGGGAAATATCGAAAAATTCTTTGAATGATTTTAAAAAGAATATTATAACTTTTTTGAATTTTTAGCAGTTATAATAGAGAGGGAAATTCTTTTTTTTTCAGTGATGTATATACTATTTTTTATTGTTTATAAGCAACATACTAATCCGTCTTATCTGTCATTTATGCTCCTCTTTGCTTTTAGCTCCGACGTCAATCCGAAGAGCATAACTTTGGCTGCCGGTGAGGCGTTGATTTTGAGCAGTCGCACTAAATGAGCTTGAGAAATCGATTTTAAAAGTATTTATTAGAAAGCAAATAAAACTATTTGTCAATAATAACCTGTAAAATTTTTGCTTTTAATTTCCAACGCGAACTGAAACAGACAATTATTCTTAATTAAATGAAATGCAAATTTTTGAATTTAAATTTATTTTATTCTGAATATTAATTTATTTATTTTTGCCTTCAATATTTTCATACGCTACATATTTATCTTTATATTTAATATACATATGCTATCTTGTATGTAATATGCTTGCGGGTGTGATATTTATTTACTAACCAATTATTTGCATACTTACATAATTATCTTATGTAGACAAATTCATATTTACTCGTTTGAATAATTTTCAGCTTTATCTATGCACACAAAAACATATACAAACATACAATGCATACATTTTAGGTACTTATTTTCATATAAATATATTCTATAACATACAAACGTATATCTGTACAACGTGTGCTTTTGATAACTGTTTATGTATATACTATGTACATGTTTATTTATTAACATTTAACTGTGTTTGTGTAACGAACTTTTAAATAATCAGAATTATGATTATTAATTTTAATTTGATTATATTTGAGTCATATATTTAACTAGCGTAAGTTAATTTATTATTTAGTAATAATACATTTTTCAAGTACTTGCTTTTAATTTATTTCGTAAAACTACTAGTGGAGTGTTTGTTGTTGTTTGTAAACAATTTAAAGCGCCGTTTATATTATTTTAATTAAATAATTAAATAGCTACATTAAGTTTAAAATTTATAACATAACTTACTATTTATATATTTACAGTTGACCATATTTACATACACCAATTTTTAGTCATTATATTTACACATTTCTGCATTTAGTTTTTTTCTTAAAATAAAATTATTTTCTAGTATTTTGCTCAACTCTAAGCCATGTTGCATTCAATATGAGTAACAAAATATAAAGACAATTTTCGAAATTGAGTTTCATATACGAAAGCTCAACTAGAGCTTTCAAATATTTGAGAATAATTCATAAAGGTTTAACACTTATCCAAAGCTAGTGTAAGCCATTTTTGGCAGATGAAGCTTCTCCCCAATAGAGAAAGGGAGAATCGAAAAAATATGTACATACCATATACGCAAATTAAAAATAAAGAGAAAGTGTTTTCACTAATTGAAAATTATTTTTGCAATCAAAATCATTATGTTGTAGGGCTCAATCAACATAATAAATTTAATTGCGACGCTCTATTGCGCTACTGAAACTATTAAAAAAAACTTTCTGCAATAGAGGTTTTTGATTAGGTTGCAGAAGGGATAATATTGACTTAGCTTAATACCATACATTATTCCTTTAAAAATGCTTTGAAAAATCTACTTAAGTTTAATATCTTTTTACAACTATCCCTTTTTGCAACAAAATCTTTAGCTTTTAGTTAAGCATTCATGCTAAGCTTTTTTCAAGCTTATTGTTAAACTTCCTTTTAATATTTCTACTACACTCGTAGTTTTTGCCTTACCAAAAAATCTTTCTAACTAAGACTTTTATTGCACTTAATTTATTTCTAAGTTTTCACTCAATTCTTATACGCAATTTTATTCGTTAAAAACCCACCTAAATGGTTAAATAAATGCCGAAAAGTATACTTATCGTATTGCGTATTTTATTTGGCCTCAACATAGAGTAATTTGCTGCTTACTATTTATTTAAATAATATCACATTTGATTTTTAGTGCAATATCTGCTTAAGTTGCTAACTTACAGTTAATTTATAATTTATTATACTATTTGGAAATAGTTTGAGTATAATGATATTTTTCGTTAAAGTATAGCTTATAGGTTAGGCGTTTATTACAGTTTGCTTGTTTTTAATGAACTATTTTATTACAAAAAAAAATTAAAAAAAAAAATAAAAAATAAGAAATGAATAAATGAAAACAATGGTGAATGAAATAAATACATTCATGCGTGTAGTATCTTTTTCTAAGTTTTCATTTCAGCTGTCGGTTATACACCTCTTGGATTTATGGTATATTTTTAGGCGTATACCGACTTTTGAAAAATTTCTAAATTTACTTGTTGGAATTATTTTCTACAGACTAATTAAATCAGCAAAAAGGACTTTGGAAGTTAACTTTTAATGTAGTTTTTAATGGAGCATAGGTACAGTAGTATATTTTCAGGCAACTAATTTTTCGTTCTTTTACTTATATTAGTTTTAAATTTGTGAGTGTTCTCAGCAAATTAATTAAAAAGGTGCGTGTACGAATAACCCACTTCGTTTCGCTGTTAGACCATAAAACTTTGTTAGAAACTAAATCGAAATATATGTCGTAGCGTAATTTTGGGCGCCTACTACCTATTTTACTCTATATTTCGTGTTTGCACATATTCTGAATGGCTTTATAAAATGTTGTGTGCATCTTTTTTGGAAATAATTAAAAAAAATTAGTCAGTTTTTAAGAAAATTTAGCGGTAACTGAAAGTTTTTTGCCATTCTTTTACGTATAAAAATACACACACACACGTTTAAAGTGTACTTAGATTTATTTGACATTTATTTTAATATTTTACACTAGCTTATGCATTTATTTTAAAACATTTTCAAACTTTTATATAATACACACACTTATTTAGTAGCACAACTTAACTATTTAAATTCATTGTAATTTCATTGAAACTTGTAAAATTATTCAAATTGTAAATATACTAACTTTTGCAAATTCTTTAACTAACATATAAACATATTTAATATATACTTCAGTTTTTGTATACGTATTTAGACTTGTACGGTGCGGAGCAAAAATAAGTAAAATATTTATTAGCAAAAATTAGTTAAACTTTTCTTGCTTGTAAAAGACTTCAGGGTGGGGTAGCTTTGTTTACGGTTTGTAATATTTTTCCATTGTTTTGAAATAACTGAAGAAATATTTTTTTGGAGCTACCCTCCAAAAACCGTAGGAACATTTAAAATATATATTTTTTGCACTAATTCTTGCTCCCCACTGTATTTGCTAAGTTTGTGTGACTTGCCTCAAAATCTAACTCATAAGCAGTCAATCGTTTTTTCCTTCATAAAAAAACCTTAACTTATTTTAACGTACACGTATTTTGCTTGCAATTGTACTTACATATATGTATATGTCTTTGTTCGGGTATGAATGTATTTAGCCTATTTTTAGTGCAAATTTAGTTTTCAATCTTTCACATCGGCCTTAGGCATATGCATTTACTCTCTCGCCCGCTCGCTCACTCTCATACCGGTATGGCGCAACGTTTTTTACTGTTATTCGTCGCGCTGCCATCATTGCTGTTGCTGCTGCTGTTGTTGCTACTACTGTTACTGTTACTACTGCTGCTTGCCTCTAATACGCAACCACTGTTGTTGTTGGACGCATTATTGCTGCCGTTGTTGTTATTGTGCTTGCGATTCTCACTGCCTTCAGAAACAGCTTTATTACCACCGCTCCCCGCACAACTATTACAGGCAATCTCTTGCTGCAACGGTCGCATCGGTATCGTCTTCACTGCGCGCTCCATTGCTTTTGCAGTTTCACGGGGCGCAGCAGCAGCAGTGGCTGAGGCGGTGGCGGTGGCGCTGGCGGTGATGGTGGCGGTGGCGGTGGCGACAGCATTGACAGCTTTGATTTGTTGTGCGCTTAGCTATAAATTTGTGTTCGCCATTTGTGGTGGTTTGACCGCCAACAACTCACCGGCAACGGCACTGACACCGCCGACCGAGTTCGTTTTGTCGCCGCTCCAATTGTGCAGCGCTACATGTTGCTGCAACATTACGTGATTGCTCAGTGCGTGTAATGTTGGTGGCGTCGCTGTGGATATTGTTGTTGTTGGCGTTGCTGATGCTGTGCTAATTGCCGCCACCGTTGTGGCTGTTGGTGCCACACATGTTGTCGTTGTTGTTGCTGCAACCGCGGTGGCGGTCAATGCAGCATTAGGGTTGCCATGTTGCATTTGATTGATTTTATTATTATTCGCCACAATTTCAGCTTCGTTTGTGGTCGCTAATGGATGTGGCAATGATTCTTGTTGTTGTTGCTGTTGTTGCTGTGACAGATGGTGATGATTGTTATTTGGCACATATTGATCAGCGTAGGGTATCTGACTGTAGGTGATGCTATCCAAATTGGTGAATATATTTGTGATTGTGATGGTCTGGGTAGCCATCTCGCAGAGTTTTTTCGCTTTCGTGCAGTGCTCTGCAGAAGAAGAAAGAGAGACAGATAGGGAAATTTAAAAATATGTAAAATGCATTGGAATATACGTGTATGTGCTAAATTCGAGAGTTTTAATTAATTTTACATTTGAAATTGTTTAATAGAGTTGCCACTAGTTCAAAATTTTGTTTCAACTAACTTAAGCAAACGTTGAGGTAAGAAGAGTAAATCAATCCCTTTTATTTAATTTAAACAAGTTTATCTTTAATTATTGCCATGTTACGTATTTCTATCGTGCCTAAACCCAATCCGGTTGAATTGGCAAATACTTTTGTCAAGGATTTCCATTTGTATAGAATTTTTAGACAACAAAGTGATAATACAAAAAATTCTTCAAGGCGGTTACGAAATCAAGGAGAATTTAGGAACCTTGCAGCTGAAAAACGTGGCTTTACCTCGCAGTATTTTTAACTGGTAATTAATCGTCATCACGCAAGTGTAATGATATTTGGAAAGGTTTGTACTAAAAACCAGCTGAACCCACCGTGGCAGCTTTCACTCTTACGCCACAAAATTTCAACAAATACATTTATATATACATATACATAATATGTTGCATTTCTTGAAGCATGTAAACATTGTTTGTTAAGAAATTGTTTAAAATTGTTGCTCCCTTTCCTACCTGTATTCGTGGGCGTGATATGCTTTTGTATTTTCTCCTCTTGCGCACACGTCGCTGCCGTCACCACAGCAGCAGCCATCATTGAAGACGGTCCCGTACCAGCTGTGCGATGCATGTTGCCATAGCGTGGCGGCATCATGCTCTGCCGAACATTACGCTCGGGTCGTATGAGTATTATATAGAGCTGAAAGAAAAATTAATCAAATAAAATTAAAGGAATAATCAGAAAAATATTAAATTCAATGCGAAGAGCATTTTTAGGAGAAGTAGATTTCATTTACATATATGAAATTGCAGTAAAATTGCACCCATTCTGCTTCTAACTAAAAACTTGTTGCAATTGTTTGTAGGTAAATAATATTTTTTTAGAGCGATGCTTTGGTTACGAAATTCATTGGAAATACTTTTTTTAAGAAGAAAAAGTTTTCTATGCATTTTCTAACATTAAAGTGTAAAAGTTTTTCTGAAAATATATAGATATGTACTCGTACATGTACAAGGTGAATCTAATAGCTACCATATTCATATCTATTCGGAAAATTACGCTTAAAAAATACATTTACAATATTATAATTTTAGCAGTAAATTTATTATCATATAAATGAAAATTTAACAATCGCAGGAATTTAGTCCATCGATAGGGTCTCATTTTACACAACAACTAATTCATATGAATTTTATTCACATCACATTTGGTTTTAAGTACTGCACAGTTATTCAATTTCATTTCCAAAATACATATTCTAGTTAAGTTGTGTCACAATATTACAAAATATTATACACGTATTTAATGCGCTTTTGTTTGTACAATATTTAGCCTACGGTCGTTTATTTGCAGTGTGCTTTGAAAGTTGAAAGGGCGTATTTTATGCGAAATGAATTTGACACTTGCTCTCTCATTTTCTTGCTCTATTATTTTACATTTAGTAAATTGAAATTAATTGTTAATTTATTCAGCCTTTTGTTTTGATCTATTCATATATATCATAGTTTGTAAGCTTAATTGCTGGTTGACATTTTGTCTGTAAATCATCAAATTTCATTTTGCTGTTTTTCAATAAATATATTATTGCATTCATATGATTATTTTAAAATTTTTATTGTCGTAAATTTTGAGGAAAATATGTATGTATGTGTAAAAAGTAACAAAATATTATTGAATTTCACATGCAGAGTATCAAAATAAGACTACATATTTTAATAACTTTAAACCATAATTTGTCATATGAGCTATGATATTTTTTCCAAAAAAAGTAATTTTGAGGTTAATGTTGTATTCTGTTGGAATTTTAATTATAATTAGACTAACTCCTGAGATAATTGCTAAAAAAAATATTCGTCTAAATGTAGGCAACACTGACTTGCTAAAGCCTAAATGTAGGCAAATGGATTTAAACTTTTGCTAACTTGTTTCAGCTCTTTGATTTAAAAATTTCTGTAAAGTCTGAAAATGCTTAAAGAAAAAATTGAAGACTTCTCTCTCCGTAAACTAAATATTTTTCAGAATTCATACATAGAAAGAGAGAAATTTTTCATGTTGAAAATGGATTTTATTTTTCAGTCCAAATGTAGGTAACAGTTTTTTTTTTTGTAAACCTGCATAAAAAAAGCATGTCAATTTAGATAGACTAAGCAAAGAAACTTGGAAGCTTTATTTTTAATTAAATCACACCTTTACAATTTATATACTGAACGTAAATATTTTATGAAACACAAAGAAAACTATTGCACAATTTATTTTTTTGTTTGGAAATTTTTCAATTTAATTCTACTTTCTTAGAATAATATTAATTTGTTTACTTGTGCGAGGCTTAATTTTTTATTCATAAAATCTTCGTTAATGCAGCGTGTAAATAAATAAAATTCCAGATAAACAAGTACATAAATATAAAAGCGGTTTAAAGTCCATGAATATTGTTTGCCGGAAAATTTATTGAAATTCGTTGTTGAGCTTATTTTTTTTAATTTGATTTAAATAAAAAATTCATAAATGAAAGTGCAATTTTTGATTTTTCAGGAATTTGAAAAAATTAACTGCATATTTGCATGCCATGACGTCTTGTTTGTAAATAAATTATCTGTATTTGTGCAATTCCATTTTATTTCTCTTTTCGCTGTTTTATTGGATTTTTTGCCATTCAATTTTTATGCCTAGTTTAAACATGATGTGTGGATATGTAATTAAGGGGGAAAAATATCTTCAATAAAATATTACAATAAAAACAAAAGGATTTTTATTTTTTTATTTCTTTTTTGAAATTAAATTTTTTATGTATTAAATGTATAAAAAAATGAAGTTAAATTTTCTAATTGCGGTCGCCCCTCGGCAGGGAATGTCAACCTCTCCGAGTGTATTTCTGACATGAAATAAAGCTCCTCATAAAAAAAAAACAACAGCCGTTCGGAGGCGGCTTAGTATAAACTGTAAGTCTCTCCATTTGTTGGAAAAACATCAAGACACAAAACCACAAATTAGAGGAGGAGCTCGGTCGAAAATCGCTTCCGCGGTTACAAGGCGCCAATTACATATACAATATATATATATATATACTCATATAATATCAACCATTCTTTTTTTAATATATTTAAAATATTTGGGCTTACTCTAGTTATAATATTTTATTTTAATGGCATTTAAGTCAATTAAATTTTTTTTACTTACCTTCGGCGAAAATAAACACGCCACTGTTACACTCGCCGACAAACTAATAGTTACCGACATGGAAGTGATCCTCAGCGGCACATGATTCGCTGTGCCGAAATAAAGTGGCACAAACGCCAGCCAAATGACGCAAGTCGTGTACATGGTAAAGCCTGAAAGCAGAGCCGAAGAGTATGTATTGTAAAGAGAAAGGGGGCGGATAGTGTTGAAGAAAAAAAATTGTAACAACAAAAATAGAAAAAAAAAAACGAAAATATTAGCAATAAAATAATAATGGGGAAACGGATGTTAGATATGATATTTTACACAGCCAACACAATTTTTTAATATTTTGTTTAGTTATATTTATTTCCAGCGTAAAACGTACAGCAGCGTCCAATCAAGCAGGGTAAAGCATAAAAAAAATTAATGATAAAATTTCAATTAGAAAGAAATACATACATTAATTGTAATTAGAATAGAAATATGTAGTATAATAGAAACCTATGTGTATGCTAAAACAATGCAGAATCGTAGTTTCCTTTTAAAAGTTAATTAAATTGGCTTTTAAAAACTATTTTACAATTTTCCATAATCAGATTAACAACTTCAAATAATTAATTAATTGGAAACTTGGTTTTTATTTCATATGAAAACCTTTCGCAATTGCACTATCTCACACATATACATATACATACATACCCGTATACGTATACATGCGCTCTTGAGTACTCACCAATATGTTTGGACTCGTTAAATGCTTCTGGTATTTTGCGCGTCAGCACTGCATACACCGTGCAAATCACAATCAAAACGATGGGATAAAAGAAGGCAATCATGTATGAAGCATCTATGTATGAATCGCAAACAAGCATATTATCCTCGCGTGTCGGATGATGGTACATGGCATGCGATGGGGCAATCACCATCCAAACGCCATTAATGAGAATCTGCAATGGAGCGCAAAAGAGAGAGTTAGAAAGAGAGAAATTCAAAAAGAAAGCCATTAGAGTTGAATGCATATAAATATAATATTTTAATTTAAGTGCAAATATGTATGATTAAATCATTTTTAGTGGCCATTGTGTTACTAATTTGTGGGAAAACATAAAATAAAATTTCCAAACGAAGATATGAATAAAAAATAAAATAAAAGGTATTGTTAAAAACAGCAAAGTGCAACTTTCAGCAGATATAACGTATATTTAGCAAAACGAAGAAAAATCATCATAATTTTTCCACATACTCAAATGTACTTTTATTATAAATATTCAATTTTATTAGGGCTTTCACAATTGTCGTCGATTTGACGTAAAGTCACAACGTTTACAAAATTTCAGTACTTCAAAACTGAGTATTGTTGATATTGTCACGCTGCGTAAATAATTTATATTTTTAAACATAATTTAATTGCATTAATTTTACTCTTTTATAATATTGTATACATGCAGCACTCTCCAACAAGTTGTGAATGCCCTTACTATACTATTGTCCTCTTAACTTGTTTTTTCTCTTTATTCTCACAGGATCATCTTTTTTTGTACTTACTTGTATGAAAATTAGAAAGAAGCAAATCACCAACTGCGACTTGGGACTTATAAAAGAAGGTCGTTTTGCTGATTGTTTGCCGGCTTTGAATATGCGTGCTATGCGATTGGTTTTGGTAAGTAGAGCGGCATAGACGACGGTGAAACAGAAGCCAACGCTGAAGCTGTGGAGTATGAAGTGAATGAAGAATAAGAAAAAAGAAGGCGGATAAATTTAGTACCAAAATTAAAATATAATAGAAATTTGCCTTGATATATCTTTAGATATTAAACTAGCCTAAATGTAGGCAACACCAATTTTGAAAATGTGTATTTTAAAAGGTTGTATACCATAATACTATGATGAAAGTAATATGAACTGCAACTAAAAATTAATTTAAATAGGTACATACATATTTAGTTGGATTAAGCCTAAATGTAGGCAACAAAATTCCCTTGCAATAAGTTAAACTACATTATAAGGATCTTACGATAAGGGATAAGTCCGAGAAGTCTAAATGTAAGCTAAAATTTTAAAAGGTATTATATAATATATTTTGATATAACTGTTGTGAGTTTTTCTGAGAATCTCTAGACCTTTTTCAAAATCTTACTACGCTCTAAATGTAGATAAGTAAGCAGATTCCCTGTAAGGAAGCCATTTATAGTTTTCTGGTTTTATTTCACAAAAATGTTAAGCAATTTTTAAGATGAAATAAAACTCATCTTAAATTTTTTAAGCGAATTTTATAAATGTGCCGGAATAAATGTATTGAGAATTCTAACTGTGTAATCAAATCCCTTACGCTTGGCATTTACTTCAGAAATTGAAATTGAAATTCGACCTAAAAATAGGCAATACTATTTGCGCCTAATTGTGGACAGCAATGAATATTCAAGATTCGCTTAATCTCTTTCCTTTTTTTGAAATTTGATTCTTATTTAGTTTTATAAATTTATAAATTTTTATCTATTTACTAAAACAACTTTTTTAGTATCACTTACCGTTGTATAGCACAAACAATGTTCGTTGGCTTTAGTACCAGAGCAAATGTAACGGCATAACACATTAGAATACCTGCGAGTAGAATATAGCTCAGCTCTCGGCCCGAGGCACGGACAATTGGAGTATCATTGTGGCTAAAGGTATAAAATGAACAGGAAATGTCTGATTAATTTACCGAAATTTCGAAACCAAAATTAAAATAAAACATTGGCTAAAGTCAAAAGCTTAAAGAGAAGAAAATATTTTTATTTACTTTATTTAGTCTATAAACAACAACAAAGGTGTGATATGAGAGAAAAATTTTAGTAAAAGAAAATATTGACGGAAGCTACATTTAAATGGAGAGCTTGCACTCTCTCTTCGCAATTTAAAGGGAGAAAATCTGCAGTAATACAAGTCTAGCCAAGCAGGCAATTTTCCTGCAAAAGCATCAATATCACAAATATACACAAATAAACATTGTAAATTAAATATAAACATTACCAGAGTAAATAAAATACATAAGTTGAACGTTCAGGAAGAAAATAAAGAGCTTGGCATTGGTAAGTTCGCACTGGACAAAAAAATACTGAAGAAAATAACAAGGAAATAATAGTGAAACGGCAGCAAAAGGCAATCAATTGCTGACATTCGACAGTTGGCAATTGACACCGTAAATTAAGGGATGCTGAAAGTGAGAAAAACTAAAAAAAAAAAATGTACACACTGACTTTTACAGCACACTTACCGCACAAAAACACCAACAACAAAGAGCGTCACCAAAATACCCGTCGCACTGAATGCCATCGCACCAATCGCCCAAGCGGATTCGGGCCGCAAATACACTTCCGGTATTGTTTGGCAAAACTTTTTTGTAGTATCGGGCAAAGTGCCCAATTGGCAAGTCAAACATTGTGTCTCATCGATGGGATGGCGTATCTAGATACATGAGTAGACGGTATGAAAGCACATAATAAAGAGAAAATTAAGAAAATTGAGAAACAATACAAAAGCAGAGTTGTTTAATTTAAAATTTGACACTGGCAAATTAATTGGCTATTGACGGAGTGAGTGGGTGTGAGTGCAGCTGCGTGTAATTTATTGAGTTTTGAACTCAGAATTACTCTTTTTAGTAGATAACTTAGTAAGGGCAATCCCACTTATCTGAAAATTCTGTATATAAATGTTAAGTTTTTAAAGAATAAAATATGGCTAACAAAACTAAGTCTTCACCCCTTCACACGGCTAATAAATAGTTAAAAAAAAATGCATGCGGGATTGTCACAAGTCAATTTTTTTGTACAAAATGAGTTTTAAAATGTAAATGGAAAACTTTAGGAAAATTAGACAAACAGGTGTTTTTTTAGACATGTGAAATTCAACTAGCTATACCCATCCTCTTAATGGCAGATTTTGCGGAAGGATCTTGGATAATGGAATTACAAAATCCAAATCCACCAAGCGCGTCGCACGTTTGGTGAATGATCCTAAATAGAGATGCCACTAATCTCAATTTTTACCAGAAAATTTCACTATGCGATGAAACTCACCTTTGATTGAATGGGTACGTTAATAAACAAAACCAAAAAAAAGTTGAAACGTCACAATCATGAGAGTAACTTGATTGCCAATCAAAGAGTAAAGGGTAATGGTGCATTTTTCTTAAAAAAAATTAAATCGGGCATAATCTTACAGTCAATGAGGAACGTTATAGAGCCATGAATAATTACTTTTCCGAGCCTAAAATGGATAATGTTGATGTGAGCGAGCGTCAGTTTCAGCAGGGCGGCACTACGTGCCATATAGACAACGAAATATACAATTTATTGAAGGAAACTTTTGGTAAGCGCGTTATTTCGCGTTGTATGCCTGTTGCGTCGCCTTCAAAATCGTGGGATAACGCCTTGGAGGAGAATATTTGCACGTTATTGCTGTCAAACTGCTGCAAAAGTGGTGGAAAATAAGGACTCTCAGCTTGTCTCTATAATAAAGCTTAATTCTGGCCACAACATTAATTTAGTGCATTTGATTTCCTTTTGAATTCCAAATATAAAAGAGTTAATAAAGAAATATGAAATAATATCATCTGCAAATTTTGAAAAATAGCCTGCTGAAATAAATATGTCTGCCGAACTGTGAGGGCAAAGGAATTTCATTTAAAAACAATTTCAAATTATTTTCCAAATAATAATTGAATATCACAGCAATACATTTTCGGACAAATATTTATGCATATTTTGATAAAAAGCTGTGTCTTACACTTATGCAGCGAATTTGAATATATATTAAAATAAAATAGGAAAAAAAAATAAATTAAATTAAAGAAATAAGTAAGAGTTATATCGTCTTTGTTTCGTCTCCTTGGGATGCGCACAATGCGATTGAATTGAGTTATTTTACTGCAAAGTAATTTCTAAATCAAAATCCAATTTCTTAGTTGCAAATGGCATAAATAAGTGAGCAAACACACATATACAAACTATAAGTATAAATACATAAACATGTACATATATTATTGTATGTAACGGTATCAAATATGCGCCACTGGGGCAAATGTATAACCAATATAAAACAAGCAAATCAATTACCCTACAAAGCTTTTCAATTTATCTGCAAAACTCAATACTTTTTTCGAAACACCAAACCCCCTCCCATCTCCTCTGTACACGTCGCACTCAGTCCGTCTCGATATGATTTTGCGGCTGATGTATATCTGCCGCTGTCACATTTGCATGGTTAAGTGTAGATAACTATGTGCAAATGTACCTATATGCATGTATATGTAATATTTATATATATATATATAAACATATATAATAGGTATATTGTTTGTATGTATTTATGTTTATTGGCATGTTAACTCTATTTGTTGTATTTTGCATTTGTTGGTATAAAAAAGTATTTGTGCAAATTTGCCTGAGTGCTATGACTAGCACTGCTGATGCTGCTGCCGACCGACAACTGCAAATTTGCCTGAACTTACTTGGTAGGTTGAACAATTGAAGCAATGCCAACAGCAGCTCTCGCCCTCCACGTACTTCTTGGCCTGTCCACGCTCGCAGGGCAAACTGCAGACGGACTCAGGTGGCTTCGGATGCAACAGTTTAAATTGGACTTCTGCAAAATGGATGCGAAAAACAATGGAAAAACGATGAAATACACTTTTAGCGTGGCATTGGAAAATGGGGTTTGAAAAAAGTGGAGAGTTAAACAAAAAAGAAAAAAAAAATTAGAATATAATTAAAAAATATGTAAAAAAGGAAAAAAAACAAAACAAAAATAAAAATAAAAGTGCCATGGCATGCAGCTGAGTGTACAGACTTATTTCGTAGATAATATTGTAGTTGGTTAAAAGTGAGCAACTGCTTGAACTGAAAGTGCACAAGGACATAGTGCAATGAAGGAAACTGCAAACGTGCATGTGTATCAGATAAGTTTACAGAGAGGAGTGCGCTATAAGCAACGGCAATTGCACGGCAAATGCATATATGGGTATGTATGACCGTATGTGAGTTTGAAACACTTAAACAGAATTGATCGACCAAAAAACAAAAAAGTGAAATGCAAAACGCAAACGAAATTGAAAGCTGAATTCTTAGCTGAAACAGATGTAATGAGTAAAATAAAAAAAGGCCGTATGAAAAGTTAAGTTTCAGTCACAAAACATTTGTAACGGGTTTCTTGCCAACATATTTTTAATTAATTTAATGTACATTTTTTCTCGACTTTCTGAAATTCTAAAAGTCGGAAACATTTTTGTGACTAAGTGTCTCTGCTTAAGATCTGGCAAAATCTAGTCGATTCCATCGTGTTAGGCTCTCGAGGTTTTACCGAGTTCGAACCAAAAGACAAGGGTTGTTAGATTAGTAGGTTTAAGAAAAGAAGAAGAGAAGAGGTCGCTGATGGCGCTGTAACGACAACATGCGTAGCCTATGTCAGGATCGAGTTTGTATAGTAGTTGAGTCTACCACACATCATGGGATAGCTCGAACGCTTCTTTGGGTTGGGGTTGAATTTCGATGACGTCATTTATCAAAAGATTTGATGACCGCTCGGAGAAGGAGTATTTCCTTCTGCTTCAAGGAGGTATCTGTATTGCAACACATCCTGCTGGTACAGCGTATAATTAACATATGAGCCTGAAATGGAGCAAAGACATCTATGCTATGCAGATGGTGTTCAGGCAACATCGGGTTGTCCCTCAAAGCCATGTTCTGACAATTTTGCAGTTTTTTCATCTGCTTTTCGATTGTCTATGGTATAGAAATCATGGTTGATAGCCTATAAGCTGTCAATTACTTTCAGTTATATTTATATATGTTATATATAGCCAAATTTTCACATTGTTCACCTTGAAGTTCAGGTAGTGAAAGGGGTCGCTATAGTTTTTACTGGTGATATTTTTAAGAGTATTTCAGTGAAGAAGTGGAAATTAGTGAACATATAGGTTATCAGAATACTATTAGATGCCAATATTAACTTCAAATGAGATTTGAGCAACACTCTTAGGTGGTGGCGGGAGCATAATTTAGATGATTTACGAAATAAGTACCAATATTTACATTTTAAACTCAGAAATATTGTTACAGGACTACAGTTATAGAATTATTATAAAGAACTTTCGGAATAACTATTTTTATTTTTCTTTATGTAGATAAAAAAATACTATACTTGAAATTGTGATACAAATGGGTAATAAAATTTTGCCAAATTTTCTATTAACAAATTTGAGTTACATAAAAATTTTAAAAATCCTAAAGCATAGTAATTTAAAGATATATTAAAAAAAATTCAAAATAATTATTTACGAAAACTTAAAAAGTAATGAGAATGGTGTTGAAATGGAAAAAACCCCAGTGTTTAGTTAGACAAAAATGTTTCTATGTACTCACCTGTCATGTTCAAGCGCAACTCGCCCTCGTAATATTCACCAACTTTCACCCAATGATAAAGACCCGCCGCCGACTGCTTGAAATGTATAATATTGTAACGTGCTGGGCCATCACCATTGATATCAAACCGAAAGTGATCACCACTGAGCCCTACAAATACGTAGAAATTGAATTTTTTAGAGGAAAGTAATAAAAAAATAAATAAATTTATCATTTTATTAAATGCGTTAATGTTTGGAAAATCAGAAGAATAAAATACGTCTGAGTAATATATAATTTAGCAAAAAAAAAAAAGTAAAAATTAACTCGTAAATTTATAGCTCAGCTGTACGTTTATTTACGTACATTTATAGGTACATAGTCTATAAAAAGCTAAAAAATATGAGCTGCCAATTTTATTTACAATTCTGCAACATATTGAATTAAGTGCACTCCTTCAAGCTCATATATGATTTATGTATATTTATTTCTTTACGTGTATGTGTTTATATGGATTTGTTTCGATAAAACTTAATTAATAACTCTGATTTATAGGCAGCACCCGCAAAATGTTTTGAAAAACTTGCCACCAACAGCCCACCTCTCCTCACAAGAGAAAAGAGAGTTAAATATTTTTTATGCTTTCCACATATTTAATTTTTGTTTCATTTATTTCTTTTGCCATTTGTTGTGCTTAATTTTCTACTTTTTTGCATCTGTCAAAAGTGTGTTGCCAATTTTTCAATGACTGCACTACTTGTTGAGTGCATTCATCTTGCTTTGGTTGTTTCCTTCCTTTCCATCTCTCTCTTTCTCCCTATCTTCTTTCTTTCCGCCTTCTTTCACTCTAGCACACTTCATGCTTTTGAAATCCTAATACGCCTATTTATTTTCATCGTTGCCAATTTGCTTTATCAGCAACAGTGCCATACGGCAAGCGACAATCAGCTGAAAGCCATCAGCATCCACAAGCCGCCAAGTCGCCAAGAATTTGCTAAAAAGAGTATTAGCAGATGTCGAAGAAGGAGGAGAAGAAGAAATAAATGAATTTTCAGTGAACACAAATCTAATCGCAGCACACACACACATGCATATAAATGTATACATAAGCAATTTACGCGTTGCTTTTGTTATTGTTGCTATGTTTTTTTTCTTTTCGCGCTGCTCATTTTTCATTTAGAATTTTTTACATTATTTTTATTTATTTTTTAGTTTAAATGCTAAACACTTTTTATCTTAGCTTATGCAGCGCTTCAAGGCCGAGCTCATAGCGACGACCCTTTCCGAGCGGTCGAGCATTTTTTTCCTTTTCACTGTTTGTTACATTTTCTCATCTCGTGGCTTTTTCGTTTTGCGATTTCTTTTTTCTGTTTTCGTCGCTACTCTCTTCTGATTATAAAATAATTTATTGAGTTTCATTTTCAATTCAATGAGCGAAGCAACAGTGGCCGGGTCAAGGGGCTGGGCGTGTTGCTGCTGGTGGTGTCACTGTTGTGTGCCGGATCTTATGCGGCGGTGTGTGTGTGTGTGTGTGTGTGTGATTGTGTTTGGTGAATGCCAGTAACGATGTAAATTTGCAAGAAGCAGAGCTGAGCTGAGTTGAGTTCAGTTGGGGAGGTGAAGCGGTGAGCACCGAGCAGCGCAACAAAGCCAATTTTCTGCTTGAATGACTCACTGTGACAATGACAATGGTAGCTCATCAGCATCCGCATTAGGTACAACAGCAGCAACAACAGAAGGCATCAGCAACATCAGTAATTGTAGTGGCAGCAGCAGCAGCTGTTTATGTTGCCTTGAAAGCGAAAAACATGCTCGCAATACATACACACATACACACACACATACATATATATAAATAGCCAAACATCCAAACACATCAAAATGTTACAAAGTGCCATTAGTGTACGTGCATTTAAGTAGATATAAACAACTTGCGAGAGCGCGGGTGTGGGTGGGTGTGTGTATGAACTGAAAATCTCTGTATTCTGTATGTGTGCGGGTTAATATTCGTTTGTCGCCTTGCCACATGCATATTTCCACTAATAACTATTTACTTAAAAGGTTGATAGCACACATCTACACAGGCACACTTAAAGACACATACGTGTATACTATACTCGCTTAAATACATTCATATACACGTATTCTCATGTGGCATTTGTTTTCTTATCGTAATTTACGTATATGTAAACTCATATATACGAGTATATACGCACATATGTGTATGTATTTGCCCACTTTATTACCAGATTATTAAATTAGCTTGGAAATTTATCGTTACTTACCCTGAAATTGCACTTTGCGCAAGTATTTCAGTAAATCAGCGCCTTTTGTGGGCCGCATGGCGTCACAAAGTGAAGGTCGTCCGCCGCAAAGGTCGCGATGCATATCGCTGAAAATTTTGAAAAGTAGATATTAGTTATATAAAAAATATTTTTTTCCTAAAAAAGAAAAACAACAATTCGGTGGTAGACCAGACACTGTCTGATACAATGGTTTTGAAATATAGAAGATGATTCAAGACGCTTAGCGAAGTGGTTATAAATTTGTTTCAAAATAGTTGAAAACTTGTTGTCGATTAGTTCTAAATTCATCTCAAGCTAGACCACAACGGCTACCCAAAGTTGACTAGTTGAAACCTGCTGAGAGTAATCTTCAAAGGAATTTCATATTTTGCTCGGTCTTACAATTGATACAGAAGCAATCTCAAACTAGCCCTTAACTTATTTTGAGTCTACCTAAGCCAGTTTCATTTTTTCAATACTCACCGCAGTGCATAGGCGAAAGCCATCACGGCATCGCTTACGAATTGCAATTGATCCTCAAAATCTGTATTCTTCGAGAGACGCTCCTTAGTGGTGCAAGTACTATTATAACTATTGTACGGTGTGCCGAAGCTTCCCGGATAACGACATTGGAAGTGATCTTCCCAGAATTCTAAAAACCAAATTAATCAGGAGAAGAAAAAAAAATCATAATTGGTATTGGAATTACAACACTTTGGTGTGGTAGGTATATAACTAAGTTTTTTATTTGCAAAAAAAAAAAAAAAAAAAAACGTTATACTCACCCACAAACCATGGATTGCGTTGATTGTTCTCGACAGTCAGGTTTAAAAAATATTCCTCGAAACCTTTCACAGGATTCGCTTGTGGTTGTACGGATAAGGTGCCCTCGACCTTTAAGAAAAAAAATTAGCAAAATGAAAAATGCAGGAAAATCACTATTAACAGAGACTAAAGCATATCTTTCAGTTTTTTGATAAGCCTTGAAAATTTCCATTCTGTGCGAACGTGTCCCTCAACTCCTCAACTGTTGAAAGAGTTTGCTGTACAGCACAGCTTTAAAATTTACGTTTGGTTCCCTGCCAAATTTTCGGTGAGCTTCATCAAAATATTTCCAATTTTCATTTGGAAACTTGCCAAAGAGTTTACCATCCTATGAACTGGTAAATATGCCTACGCACGAATTAAATTATATTTCATAATGTCTTAATTGTTTTCCAGCATTTGTATCGCATGCTCATTTACCTACCCTTGGTGTACCATAAGTGTGGTGTACGTGTATGCATGGTGCGGTTGGAGCCTAAAAGCAGGCAACATTTTAAGTTTGGCTCAATTAATTACTGAATTGTGTGTTTTTTTAAATATCTTGATTCTCAACTCTATGATTGGCTGTAGAAACATGCCAAAAATATATATTTTTTTAATATTTATATGTATTTAATTGTAATTCTTCCGGTTCATATATTCTTGGCATCATATGTAAGTAAATATAAAAAGTGATAATGAATCTAAAAAAGAAGTTATATAAATACTTTTTGAAATTTTTTAGCAGCTAAATATGTATTTTTCTTATTCGCGTCCACAACATCAGCGTGGTTTTTAATTTAAGAAATTTTGGCTGATTGTTTACATATGTAGTGCATATTGTCAGTTTATGATGAACAACATTATTTAATTCTGAGCTTAACATATTACTAAAAATAATTGCAATTCGCAAAAGAATATTCCAGTAGCGACGTTTAACCACAAAATGAAAACAGACTCCACATTATTAATACGCCCATGTTGAATTAAAAAAATATTAATATTAAGTAAATTGCCAAAGGCTTACCTTATCTTAATCAGTTGTCAGTCACTTTGATTTTCATAATAATTTTGTCAGAACAATTAATTTCAATTATCCTGTCATCAATCATATAAAGCATGTGAATGTGAATAGAATACGCACATGACATGCCTTGGTATTTTTTGAGTATGTAAGTGTGTATTGTGTGCTTGTCTTTTAAATAATTGCAAATTATATCTTTTTCCACAGCCAAGCTAAATCCTGATGAATTAAATAATAAAAAATTATGACAAATCAAATAAGTTTAGATAAATAAAATAAAATTAAATAAACTAAAAAAAAATTAAATTAAATAATATTATATCAAATAAAATTAACCCAAATTAAACAAAAAAATAAATGAAAAAATATAAATAAAAATTAAATTAACTATTTGTTAAATAAAATTAAAAGAAGCACAATAAAAAAAATAATATAAAAAATACAATACAAAGTAAAAAAAGTGAAATAAAATAAAACTTAAATAATTTATTTTTGGGGTTGCGTTTAAATGGATCAGACCATATATTTTTTGGAAATAGTGAAAAAATTACAACAATAGTTTTGGACGGTTGAAGTTATAGCTGCTATTTCAGAAATAATTTAAATTTAATTAAATAAAAAGTAAATAAAAAGTATAAAATTGGTTAAATGAAATAAATAAAAAAAAGCAAAGCAAAGAAAGGAAAAATAAAATTAATTTAATTTATTTGACTAAAGTTAATTAAAATTTAATTATTTTGAAAGAAAAACAAAAGAAAATTAAAAGATGAAATTAGACAAAAAGGTAAAAATTACATATTTATATAAAAAAAAATAATATAATACAAAAAAAATAATAATAATACAAAAAATATTAAATCTAAATTAAAAAAAAGAAAGAAATATTTTGTTCGAAAGGTAATTTTTCCTTCAAAACTGTACAAAATGTATTTATTACACATAACGCTAAAATTGTTTTGCAATTAAAATTATTTGCCTTACTTATAATATTTCTCACAATTCTTATCTTCTTACTAATTTATGTTGGCCCGTTTGTTTTCGAGAAAGGGCTTGGCATATGCATAAGGTACACATAAATAAATAGTTTTCCTCATAACAGTTGCTATAACACACCCACTAGACGTACCAGCAGTCTATATGTGTACGTGACTGCAAGTATGTATGTACGAGTATGTATGTATATATAAGTAAAATGTTATTGCCTTAGCTAGTCTGCCCGGTCTAAGTGATACCGACAGCAATTCATTAATCAATTTGTACCTCATAATATTTTTTACATACACGTACATACTTACGTGCTTACATAGCCACTACACTAACTTTGAACATAATTTCCGCTTATACTTAGTTATACAATATGACAGGGGGAAAAGAGCATTTCTGAGTATATAAGAGTTTATGACGTTAAGCATAAAGGAAATCATAAAGGAAATCATAAAGAATAGACTATATTCTAGTGCTCTCTTCCACTCTCTCTTGTGAGTATTACATGCATTTATGCATGTTCGTGTAAGCGCCTTAAGCTAACCACCAGTGTAAGTGGTTATATCCCGGCTGGCGGTGTCACGCTTATTTACATACTAAAATGTACTCTTTCACCTGCCTTGAGTATGCGTTGGCATAAACTACGCATTCATTAACCATACAATTACTCACCTCCGGTTCATTGCCGTCGGACACCAGGTTGCGCGCACTCCAACCATCCGAACCGATCCATGAAAAAGCGCCAGTCGCGTTATTACGTCGTACCGCACGCATCACCTCACGCACTTCCTGATCAGAGCCGAATATAATGGCACCTGGAAAGGGAAGGTACAGAGAAGAGTGCAGAAAATAGTAAATAAAATGTTTAGTTTTATATTTGGTTGGTAAATGCTGTAGTAAGCGTGGAAAAATTCCGTTTATTTTACGTCAGTTTACATATTAATTTATATTAATGAGATGACTTGTAATAATAATTTTTGCTTTTCTGATTAACAAATATGCTTTCCGAAATCCAATTTCGACAAAATTTCTTTGTAATTATGTTATCCTTAAAATGATTTCTTGTGACTTTAATGCATGTATTCCAAGTTCTCAGAGAAATTTAAAACAAATACCAATTTTCTTTCATAAATTTCTTTAGAAGATATTTAATTTTTTGTCATGTTGCTAATTTTTTAAACAGCAGCAACATTTTTGCACCCTTATGAAAAATATTTTTTTTCTTTTGTGTAAATTAACGTAACTTAAATATTCAGGAGTGTGTTCTGGCTTTAATTAAAGTTGAAATAGGCAACGTTTCCCCAACTTTATTCGCTCACTTTTGTTTCCAAGTATTTATTTAGTTACATTTTGTATGCATCGCTTAAATTCGCGTATTTTCTAGTCGACAGTTTTTTGCTCTACCTTACTGAGTGCAACAAAGAGCGTTTGGAATCCAACCAAATTTGTGTAGAAAAATAGCAATAATCACCCCATGTTTAAGCTTGCCAATAAATTTGTATTATACATAAACACCGCCTGTTGCTGTGTGTGAAACGTTGGAATTCTAGAGGCAAGTGCTGGCTACAGCTTAAAGGTAAAAGTGTTAAAATTTTACAAAGAAAAAATGTTGCGTTTTTCGGCTAGCATTTTCGCATGGCTACCTATTTGTAGCGGTAAAAATGTTCAAAAACAAGTTGCAGGGCAGTGAGACGTTAAATTTGGCCAAAGAAATGCGGAAAATTTCTAAAGTATTTTTTTTTTGGCGCGCGAAAATTAACAAAATTTCTGCTAAGAAAGCGCCTTACCGTTACCGCTATGACACCTTTGTACTTGCAAAAGCGAGCCTGCTTGCACCTGAAGGTATGCGCTGACAAGAAAGTAGGTTAGACGTGTAAATGTTATGTTTGGCTTAAACGCGGCAGGCGCACCAACGCGCTAGTGAGTACACGTATGTTTAGATGAAAAAATAAAGAAGAAGAAATTTTCTGTGTGACATATGAGCTTTGACGGCTATCAACGGCTTTGGTTTGGTTGGGCTTGCATAATGTGACCTACTTTTAGGCGTTCGACTTTGAAGTTTGGTAAAGGGCTGCGTGAAAGCATACAAAGTCAGCTGAGAGTGTGTAAAGATGTAAGCGCAAAAGGTTAAAGCATACTTTGCCGTCAAAAGCGTACTGAAATTACGCGGACGACTTGTTGATGGCAGGTGTAGGAGCGAATTCCGACGCCAAGGTGTCAAAAAAATTTGCATTAAAAGTTACGAAAAGCGGTATTTGTCAGCATTTTCCAACAAAGAAACGAAGTCGCTTTTTTTCAAGTCTGCCACCTTAATTTACTGTAGTCAACGGCAACTTTAGCGGAAATATGCGCAATCGCCGCTTTTTGTTTGTTTTAATTTTTTTAGTTAAATACTTTAAGGCTTTTTTTTTGGCACATTTTGTGCAGCTGATATATTTAAACACAGTTTTCTTCACCAACGCGCAAACACACATACAGACACGCATTTACCATACATAGCGACTAATACCGTAAATACTATCAATACTACGCCTCAGTGAACATTAATTGAACTTTGAACCTTTTTTACTTCAATTTCTGTATTCCTTATGTGTATGTATGAAAACAATTTTCGGAAAGATTACAAAAAAGAAAAAAAAAAAATGAAATTAAAATAGTAAGAAAGGAAAAAAATTGAAAGAAATGAAAAGGTTAATTTCCTACATAAATCTACATCAAGCTGAGGAAGGTTAGCCATTAAGGCTGCATCACGTGTTGTCGCATGAGAGAAGAGAAGTCAAAAATGTGTGAAAATGAAAGGGAAGCACAAAAAACACGCACTCAAATGAAAAACAAATGGGAAGAAAGCATAATGACTTTACACCTTTTGCTGTGTGCATACACTCGTAAGTATATGAAAGTAAATGCTGGAGGTTCCCTTTGGCTTGCAACCCAGCTCTGCCGCTGCATGTATATAAATATTATTTTAATTTGCCTACAGATAGTGAGCACGAAAGAGTTGATGAAATGAGTGTGCAATAAAAGATGTTTAAGCGTGCACTACCCTACGCCCAATCTCCCCAGCATACTTTTAAATATTAGCTTTTTGCTTCCTATCATTTGATGTACTTATGCATATATGAGTATACGTGTACATGTACGTGAGTACCTATGTGCATACTCATGCATGCTTATATATAGTACAAAAGTGCACAGTGAAGAAATGAACTTAAAGTGTCCATTTTTATGCTAAACTCGTGGTAACTGGTACATATTCGAAGGCTTGCGGTATTGCATGCTGCAACAGAAGTTTCAAGAAATCCACAGAGTACTTTCTCGCTCCACAAATGTTGAAGAGCCAAAGCGTTCAATTAAATTCTCCTCTTAACATATACAATGGTCTCCCCGCACCTTTTCCAAATTCTCATCCCCGAGCTCCACCCAATAAATTCACTGTGTGAAAAGAGGAATGAGCATCTGGCACCATCTACAATTTTTTAATATGGAGATCAGCTCAGAACTCCTTTAAGCACCATTGGGATGTATAAATACTCCCTCTCCCCTCTACCCTCTAAAGCTTAGACAAAAGAGTTTGATATAGATTTTAATGAGATTTAAAAAAATTAAAATCTATGGGACTCTTGTTGCCAACAATAGGTCGGTCCCATCTCCCATTTCACCTTTGGCTGAAACTCTTAATGATTTATCCCAATAGCTTTCAAATTTTTATAAAAGTGGTGCCTGTTTTTGGTTCAACTTTACGGACTTATTTTATACGACATTAATACTGTGTTGCCAATTTTCTCTTCTAAGGAAATCAAACATTCACAGCAGAAATAAAATTGCTTCTTAGGTCTTTCAGCATTCTGTACACTGTTGCCAAATTTCTTTACTGAATATGCTCGATATTGACTGCGAGGCGTGCAATTTTCACTACTATTACTATTATATGTATGTATTTATTAATATTTCTATTGTATTTAAAAATTTTTTTATTATATTTTCAAATTGCTTTTTCAGTTTACGTCATTCCATTCATTTGAATGGCTTAAATTCGTTTATGACTTTTATCCTCTACTCAAACACTTCAAGTCTTCCTGATGTTTGTTATTCATTCATTCATACACCAATTTTTCAAACCAAATCTCCTTTCTTTTGCCATTTAAACAACCAATTTGGCCAACTCAATGGTTGTCAGAGATGGGAAAAGTTATAAATGGTACTTTTCGATTTTTCTGGCATTTCTATTGAACTCACTCTACCATTTTACATTGCCGTGAAAGGCAGAGACTGGGTGTCAGGAGTGACACATTGGTGATTGAAATGAGTGAGAAAATGAATGAATTGCAATCTCATTGATACTACGTACTTTTATGGGTTCAGTAGCCAATATGAAAGGATAAACGAGAGGATACATATGCAAAGAGGTAAGTAATTTGAATGAAAGGATAGGTGCTCGTAGAAATGCAAATGAGAGGTGATAAATAAAAGTGTTGCAAACACCCCCAGGCAGTATGATAATAAAATGTGAAAGAGCTTTTATACATTTCCTATTCAATTTTTTTTTTATAAAATGTTCCACGGCTATTGTAAAAATAACGCAGAGTTAGTCGGACGTACGTGTAGCATGGGGTTCAAAATTAAGATTTTTTATTTTATTTTATTATTTTTTCATTTTACTAGAAAACAACATTAATCATGTTTTCCGGTGCATATTTGACCTTCAGAATTGCTAAATAACGGCAAACAATAAAAATGATTTATAATGTCAAGTTCAAGTGTGGAAAGCATTGACATTTGAAACAGACGCCTTTATCTAGCTGCATTCTATGCAACTCACGCTTGACTTTTGGCGAATGACATTTTATAATTACGTTTTATTTGCACTCATTTTTTATGTAAATTATTGATTTTTTTGTTTTGTTTTTAATTTTTAAATATTTTTTAGCTTGCAACAAAAAGTATTGAGCTTTACGCATTCCAAAGAATTTGTATAGTCTTTATTGCAAAAAAACATCTCCCAAACCGTTCACTCATTATCTGCCTCTCTCTCTCTGTCTATCTCTATCTCTATCTTTCTCTATCTCTATCTCTATCTTGCAGCATTTCTACACCATTTTTTATTTCTTTACTTTTTATTACAATATTTCCTGGCATAAATCACAAGCAGACAATCAACGTCTCCCTTTCTCTTGCTTTTTGGTTTTCTTAGTTGTTTTTCATGCACTTTACTGCATCCCGTTTTCTTATTTCCTGATTCCTCTCATTTCGCGCCCCTGTCGCTTGGCCAGCTGACTTTTAGTTATTGCTCCCAATGGTTTGCTTTTAAAGTTGACATTTATCATACGATTCATGAGCTGCAGACCATTTTTACTTCTGTTGAGTGTGGAAATGTATAATATATTGCTTATGTATGTGTGTATACGTGGCGGCCGCGGTGACCTAGTAGTTAGCATTGCGTACTGCCATTCGGAAGGCCCGGGTTCAATTCCCGGTTCGACCAGCATTTAAAATATATAGAAAATTTATTAAAATAAAAAATTAAAAAAATGAAATAAATCTCCTCATAAAAAAAAACTTCAGCCCTCCATTTGTTGGAAAAACATCAAGACGCAAAAAAAAAACACAAATTGGGGGAGGAGCTCGGCCGAAAATCGCTTCCGCGGTTACAAAGCGCTAATTATATGTATACATATGTGCGTGTATATGTATATATGTATAAGTATGTGGTGCATTTGTGATTTATCAAATTGACTGATGGTATGTGACATTGATGTGTGTCGCAGGGAAATGTATGTGTGAAAAATGGAAAAGCAGAAAAATATAAAAATATCAAAATGAAAAGTTATTCGAAAACTTTAGAACGGTCAGGAACTAATGTCTATAAGTTTACTAAAAGTTTTAAGTGGAGTGGTTTGGTTTACTTTGGAAACTTGTTCGATATGAGTTCATGACTTCTTTCAAATCCTTTTCTATAGTGGTCTACTTTGGCAGCATATCGCACCTGTTTCCGACTGGACAGATTTTCAAAAATCTCCAAAGCCTGGCAAACCTCTTACAAATTTGAATATTTGATTTTTCTTCTTCCTTTTTCACTACTTTTGGAAGCTTGTGAGCAGAAAGCAGCTGCAAGTTTTTATAAATTTGAAATACTCGCATATCATTCATCTTGTTAGCCACTTTTCTCATGTACTCGCCAAGAAAAGTTCTACCCAACTTTGACTAGAAGCTTATGTGAATGTCTTAAGAAATCGACGCGTAAATCAAATAAATAAACAGTTGACTGAATAACTGAATGAGTGGATAAGTACATTAAAAATACATGCATATATATACACCTACAAATATATATTTACATATATGTATAAGTAACAAAAATATATCATTTGCGAGTGGACTTTAGAGCGAATGGTGGTCTTTATGCCCAACAATCACTTTAGTCACGTACACCAACACAGTTACATATATATTTATGAGTGACTGATTATATGTATGTATGAAGAGTGTGTGAAAGCCAAGTGCTGCTTCATCTCCGTGCTTTGTCGTTCATGTTGTGCGAAAAGTTGTTAAGTTAATTTGGTGGAAGGAAATTTACACACTCATTAAACTACGAGTAGCTTAGTTTACGAGATTTACTCTTGTTGATTTCAGCACCAAATGAGAATTATGTAGACACTAGATCAATTCGTAAAAAGTTCCGAAAATCTCAAAAATTGTATTGAACGTTGTTCGTGTTTTCCGCAATGTAACTATTTCAGAACTAGTATCTAAATAATTATACAATTTGTTTACAGCTCCAGTCCACCTGCCAATGACCGTTAGTTTCAAAAACTTCCAAAAATATGTGCGTAATAAAACGTTAGATTTTTAGAGTTTGCTTAAAAAAACTTTTCTCAAGAGTACTTAAATATTTAAAATATTTTATTTTCTGAAGCTTAGAGTAAAAGCTTTAAGAGTCAAAGTTTCTTTTCCTTTATTTGGCTTCTTGACAAAGTAGACAACTGAAAATATAAGTGTTTTCATAAGCTCTTATGTAATGCGTGTAAAACACTTTCTCAAAACAAAAAAAAAAAAAAAAAAACAAAAAATAGTGCAGATACCCTTCATATGAAACACACATAACGAGCTCAAGTAAAAATGTGAAAAATGTGAAAAATGTTCAGCACGAATTTTTTGTGAAGAAAAAGTTGAGGAAGAAGAAAAATGAAACTAATGCCAAAGTTACACCACTTGCACGAAATCATTTATGACGATTATCACGTTCTGCACTTTTATACCATTTTAAATAAAAATCATTTCTCTTGGCATGTCTACTTGGTACTTTGTAAAAATACATAGTACTCCTTTAGCGTGTAATAAAAACTATAAAGTTTCATAAATTCCCAATGCAAATGATATTGCTGTACCAAAAGCTACCAATTTACAAAGCTACTCACCTCGTGCACGTGGCTTTGTCAGCAACTTTAGTACGATGTTATCATAAGCGTTCTCGTCGGCGACACCAGAATCCTTGACGAGTTTCTCTTTAACAGCAATGCAGATATTATTACGCGCCAGCAGCTCTTCCAACTCCTCAAAGGCCTGTTACAAGAAGCAAATGGTAAGAAGAAGGGTTTAATAATAAAGAAAGTTTCGTGTTACTAAATCGAGACAACAGGTGCAGCCAACATTTTCGTTTATTATAGTTTCTAAATTATTTTTACTAGTTTTTAGGTAAGAGTGCCTTTATGTAAGGAATCCATCGACAGTACGCTGAACTAATTTTGCCTTTGCCATTAACCCCTCTTTAAACTTAACCACTTACCCCATCAATAAACAAGCAAAGAGTATGAGGCTGAAGTGAGTTGCTTGCTTTAAGAGTGGCAAAATACTCATTATAATAATTTGTCGCCAGCCACTTAGCTAAGTGACATACAAATAATTGCTTAAAAGATTGAAGTTAATGACTTATGAGAGCAACGGGTTCGCATGAAAGAGTGAAAAAGAGAGAGAAATATAGAAATTGTACAAATTGACAACAGCGGCAACACACTTCAATGGAAAGTCCTCAAACATATTCCATTAAGTATGCAAGTCACTTGAATAATATGCAGCTATGCAGCCTGGTTCAAGTGAGCAGGACTAAAATGGAAATGTCATGAAATTAATTAATAAATTGCATTTAAAGCAACACTTCTACAACTACATGAGCTTTTACCAGTGTGGAGGTGAAATTTTCAACTTTTATGTATTTTATTATGTTTAAAATGTAATTTATTCTGCTATTTATTTTATTTTACTTTTTTTAATTTAATTCTGTACTTTATTACAATTTATTTTAATTTTATTATTTTATTTTTTTTTACTTTTGAATTCTATTTTATTCTATTTATTTATTTTTTTATATAATCTATGTTAATTTATTTTATTTTATTTAATATTATTTTCTATCTCTTGACTTAGCAGCAGCTTTCCCGTTGATGAAATGAAATGCTTGAACCGTTAATTAAAACTGAGAGTTGTTTTGTTTCGATACAATCGCAATTTTCCGTAATCCAAATCGCGGAAATGAAAAGTTCTTGAATTTCGCTAATAACAGATTTTAATTAAAACTTTTTTGTCGCCAAATCGTGAAAACTTGCGTTTTGTTGGGATATACACGTATGTACATATATTTTTGTGCATACATATAAACAAGTATTTTGGTTAGAGTTTTCTTTTAGTTTGATTTCATCTCACACTTACCTTTATGCCGTAATTACTCTCTTCGTATATTATTGAAACATAACTCCAGCCCATTCTTTTTACGATCTCAACCATCGCCTTCACTTGATAGTGATCGGAGGGTATGGTGCGTGAGAAATATTCGAAACGTTGTTTATTGCTCAATTCGGGACTGGTGGAGAAGAAAGAGACCTGAAATTAAATAAAGAAAAGTTATAGCTTTTTGAAAGTTTATAATATGAAAATAATGTTTAAAATTGCCTAACGTATGTAAGGCTGCAATCGAATCTAGGCCTTCCTAATTTGTTAGAAAATATACAGTACTGTTCACCGGCGCCTTACATTACACTAATCCTCCTGAACGGATAAACTCATGCTTGCATATCTTTTTGCTCTGCTAATAAAAGGTGATTTATGTTGCGGAAACCATTATTTTTTCCGGTAAAACTGATGCTTAGCGTGAAGTTTGTTGCAACAAATAATGCATTAACTGTTTTATTTTCAGGATTTTCTTTTTAATCTCATTTTCAGTATACCATTGATTTATGATGTATACATATATATCTTGTTTTTAATTACTACTAACCACTTGCTGGTGCTTCCCTCTGCGGCTGCAGCACCATGCACCAGCGTTTGAAAGAAGAGAGGATAATGGCTACCGCTGATTAAATAAAGAGCAATAAAGAGCCGTTATATGTATGTATAAGTATATGTGTACAATGGCTTTCCTTATAAATATATATTGTATTTGTTTTCTTCCTCATTTATGGCTTTGTATGCGCTCGCCGCTCAGCTATTGATTTTCTGTCGCAAAATTTTCTCGCCTTTCCAATGTGCCGATGTCCTTCCAACGCATCCAAAAAGCATTCAATTAACTTATAATTAAAGTTTATTGTTTGAATGTGAGGCATTTAATTTATAATTGAATATATGTAAGTATGTACACATGTAAGCATATTTGCTTTTGTTTATATTCAAGCACTTGCAATCGCCTTATTGTGATTCGCCAGCAATTCTGGCGGTTGACTTTTCCCTCGAAGTGTATGTGTATTTAATGGCGCAAATCGAAATGACGTTGAGCCGCTGCTGCTGTTTGGACGTTGAGTTAATTTCATAACGACAAGAAGAGAATTGAGGGTAGAAGATGAAATATGAGCGAGGGTAGACAGATTTAACAACAGGCAATGCTTTGTTTGAAAATATTTTTCCAAGAATTTTACGTGTTGATTGTAAGCAGCGAAATAATTAAGTATTTATAATAAACGATTATTATTGACTTTTAACTGCTTTGCTCTTCCCCTATAATTACTGAACTTAATTAGGATTAACTATTTAATGCGCATATAAAAGTTAATCATTAACTGCCCGAGCGTAAATTGAAAATAAACATAATTACTAATAATAAACTTGCACATAATAGTTTTATTGCGTGTTGATATACCTATGTATGTACGCATATGTATCATATAAACATATAAATATATGCAATTATTTTTAATAAGATTTAATGCCTTTTAAATTCTATAGCATTGGCATTGATACCCTCTTTTCCACTTCCACCCATAAATATGATAATGTACATGCAATTTTACATACATACATTTTATAACGCTGAAATAAATTTAACGCTTTATCGCTTTTATTTCATTTATGCATACACAATTATGCATACCTATGTATGTATGTGTATATATGGGCAGCAAGTGTTGGCAAGTCCATAAAATGCGGCAAAGAAAATGAAAGAAATGTAGAATGGAGTTGAAAATGGGGTAACGGTGTTGAGGAGGTATGCAAACAATGTCTAGCGAGCGAGTAACACAATGTGGCATTTACAAGTTGGGTGAGATATGACGGCTAGGAGTTGAACAAGTGTATGATAATGACATTCGTATTTGCGAAACTCGGGCGAGACCGGTTTTAGGAGTTTAATTTTCAGAACAAAAGTTAAATATAAGATTTGTGATTTAAAAAACAGCATGTAACCGCAAAAATAAAGCTTCCTTTGATATGATTCGATATCATCAATTGGAAATTTATAAAACAAAAAAAATTAACAATCTTTTTGGAAAAAATATTAACACAATTTAATTATCATAAACTAAAGCTACCTGTTTAAATTTAAGAAAAAGTTTTTCAGAATGACCGATTGTCGTGAAATGACTATTAAATAAATAAACTTGAATAGTTGAACATATTTTTAAGGTAGTTGCCACTATTTTTAAATTTTTATTTTTTGTTGTAATACGTAAATAAACTAAAAGACGTTTTTTAATGACTTCTTTAAGTAAAGAAGTTTAAAAATCCTTTTAGATAAAAAATTATAAGCGCTGCCAACTATTTAATTTTTTTACATTACATTTTTCCTACGATATTTTCAACGATTAAGATCAAATATGAAGTAAATAAAAAAACAAAATATAAAAACCAAAAAAACAAAAAAAAAACTTACAGCACGTTAATTTTATTAAATTATCACTTGGCATGAAAACGAAAACTGAGGGCTGTCCGAACAAATCTTCAAGTTGACTTGCGAGACTGCAAAATGCAACGAAAATTGCAAGGTTAGCAATATTTAACTTACCGCGCGAACACTTACTTGCTTGTCAGCTATAATTTCAGACACAATGTCTACATATACATACATGCATTCATATAAGTATATAATGGTCAATATACTATATACTGATATTTGCAACCCCTTCAACCGTTCACAAGCATTTTTATTACTTGTGCTGACGGTACAGTCCGAGAGCGATAAATTCGAAAGTTTTATTATATTTTCTTAAGTAAATACATATATGCATAAGTGTGTATATGAGTGAACGAATATGTACCATATATGTGAGCATCACAAAATAGTTGCTCATAAAGTACAAGTAGCCATGTTAGATGAAAGAGACAAGTATTATGTTGTGAAAAGCGCATTTTATGTATTTGCAGCGAGGAAGACATGGCGTGTGAGTGACCATTAATAGTTGGCTACAAGCTATAAACGAATTTAAAGTGTTGGCGTTTTGTGTGAAAGTGCGATATTAAACGCATTCACAGCAACGCCAATTTTATTATGTAGTTAGCGAGCATATTTAAGAATTTTTATTTATAAATTCTCTCGTGGGAACAGCAATATGTATTTCAGGATGTAGTGGACAGCAATCATGCTATTTATAAAACATATTTTATTTGCAAAAATATATAAATACATATATATTCCTACTAATTGATTTACTGCTAACAATTATCTCTGGACGAATTCAAATTTTTTTCATATACAGTGTTTATGTGATCTTAAATTAATAGTTCAGTATCAACTTACTTGTGGTATTCGAAAAAGTCGCAATAAATTTGCCACCTGTATCGATGTTACCGATGAGGCAGCACCCACAACACCGGATATGACCTTCCTTACTTGAGTTTTATTGCAATGGTATTCTGCATCGTCAATATTGCTGATGGAACCTGTAATTGAAAGAATACTTAGGTAAGCATATTACACATTTTTTATTTAAACTATATGAAAAAACAATAATATTCATTTAAAGGCAAGTACACATTTTTTTGTGATTTTACCGAAATTTTTTATTTTTTTTATTTAATTTAGTATAATTTAATTTTTTTATTATATTTAGTTTAATTAACTTTTCTTTTAATTATTAAATACATATTTAGTTTAATTTTATTTTATTTCACTCAATTAATTTTTTTTATATTATTATTTTTATATTTTTTCACCTTCTTAATTAATTCTTTTATTTTATTTTTTGATCATTATTTTTTAGTTTTTTTCTATTTCATCTTTTTTTGCGTGAATTAAATTTATTATAATTTCATATTGTTATATTTGTTTTTTTTCTATATAATATTATGTTAAATCCTTCCGTTTTTTTAGATCTCTTTATTTTTGCCTCCCTTATTAATTGCTTACTGCCCTTGAACTTTGCTTGACCCAAAAGAAGTATGTAACAATTAGTTGGTTGAGCTTCATAGGTACTTTCGCGTACATACCTACATACTTCTTTGTGTACTCTTGTCGCAAAATGTGTTCCTACACAAGCAGATTTATTTTCCATACAAATTTTATCTGTCTGCTCACATTTTTAGTTTCATTTTAGCTAAAGTGCTTACTTTTTCCATTACGCACATGCCCCCAAAGTGTATACCGGAGCATAGTACATATAAATTGCTTGTGTGAAACCTCAAATGTAATTAAAACTGACTCCCAGACGCTTCAAATTCAATTTAGTGTACCACAAGCGCATGGCAAAGCAAAGCAAAGCGTGTTGCATTAGTACATAGTGATAGCGACAGCGGCAGTGACATGATATTTCATTATATGGTATATGTAAATATGTATAGATATTTATGTAAGTATTTTTATCAAACTTAATTGCACACTGAATTAGTTGCGTTAAACACCTACAAACATTCTTCCCTTTCCCTCCAATAAGTAAGTCTACCCTCAGCCGTCATAGTTCCCTGGCTCTCCCCTATTTAAAGCGCCTACGCAAACGTGCTTTTAACTATTTTAGCTCATTCCTCTTTCAAGTCTTTAAAATTCTTTTGAGAACCTTCCATGTTATCCTTACGAGAATTGTTAGCATACACTGTAAGGAAAGTATGTATGAGCATATTATGAATTTCTACTAAAAACATTAAAGATTTCATATAAATGCCAGCACAAATATGTCATGCATAGCTGCGAAGGCATTTATGGTATATTATGTTTTGTTCTATAGTTTTAGGTATTCCTGTTGTTTACTAAGAAATGAATGCCATTATGGAAGGAAAAAAAAAATATTTATTGTATAGTTAGCCTTTCTATGTCCGGAAAATGCCTGGCCATTTATGTTTGAAAAATAGTATGCCAGCTTTCATTATGCTCATGACTTTTCACCGCAGGTTATTGTTGAATTTTTCATTTTCCTGCCAATGTATTCACTTACTCAAACAAATCTATAGCAGTTTGTTGTTTAAATAAAAGCTCTCAGCAGAAATTTGTTGCTGAAAGCTTTGGTTTGCTAAAAAATCTTACGAAAATATGATACTTTACAACTATATACATAAGTAAATAAATATATATTCATTGTTTAATCTGACACTTGACAGTCGGCTTAAAATTGTTTTCAATAAATGGAAAATGCATTCAGAAAGAGATTGTGGAAAACTTATGGTATAAACGATGACCTTATGTTCACATGCTTTCAGTTTTCATTTAAAAATTATAAAAGTTTTATGCCTATAGTTTTATTTATTTCAAAAAAGTTAAATACACGTATATCTGTGATATTCAGACAATTATGTGTTTGCAACAGAATGTGATTAGGTTTTTATCTTTAAAAAGTTTTGCCAAGTTCCACGTTGCTAAATATCAGTTACCTGTGATTGCTTGAAACCGTGTTCAAAACAGCTTTAAGATCAGATCAACCACTTTCAAAAATTTGTTGCCATATTTGTAATTTATTTCGTGGCCAGGTGACGATTATTTTCGTATGATTTCAGTACAAATTTATGATTAGTTTAAAATCAGTGGGATGAGTTCATTCTATACTTTGTTTATGTAAAATCCGTAAATTTAAGTAATCATTATTATTTCATTTCATTTAATTAAAAATCAATTTCCACTCAGTAGCTCGGAAAATTATATACACGTATGTGAAATATACGTATAACATATGCAGAAAGCAGCTTTAGACAAATTTATGTAAGGGATTATTACTTATTTTGTTGCTAGCTATTTTACATAAATACAACACAACAACTGGTAAGTTGCTTGTTGTGAAATATTGGCAAAAAGCTAAAATTATGATTAGAGAAATCAAATATCATGAGTACATACTGAGGAGCTTTCTAATGTACATATTCGCTCATTTACATACACATGCACATACACATCTTTAAAATATTCGTATTTTGTAAAATGGCAATTTGCTATTCCCAACCATTCCTCTTACGACCTGAGGCGGCAATTTGATCATTGATACAACAATTGAATTGCAACAAAATGATATTGCATTGACAGAGAAAAAAGTTGTTTATGTACGAGTATTGTGTGTGGAAATAGTTACGCAAATTATTTGTTAATTAACGTTTTTGTGTTCTTATTATGTTTGTGTATGTATTGAATGAATTTTGGCTTTCATTATACTTGTGTACTGATATAAGCACAAATGATATTTATTTTAGGAATGAAAATGTATATATAGATTTATTAAAATGTTTTGATTAATAAGCACATAATACTTATTAATTGCGAGGTTGTTCCTGCATCTTATTCGAAATTTTTTTTCTGCAATTATAATATTTTGTTTTTAATTTTTTCAACATTTTATTTTCGTATTTTTATTTTTTACGCCTTTATTTCCTGTTATATTCAATTGTTATTTTACATTTTATTTAAATTTTTAAATTTTTATTAATTATTTTCGTGTTATTTATTAACTTGTACTTAGCTTTTTTTAATTTTTTCTTTTCTTTGCATTTTTTCATATTTCTTTTATTTAGAGTTTCTGACTATGGGCTCTATTTTTATTATTATTTATATTCTTTTGTTATTTTATTTACATATTATTTTATTTTATATTTTAATTGTTTATTTGTAGTTTTAGTTATTTCATTAAATGTTTTTAATGTTTTTTATATTTTTTAGACTACTTTTCTTACTTTTATTAATATTATTTAATTATATATTTCATTTTGATAGTATTATATTCTTAAATATTATATATATTTTTTTAGTATTGTTTTCTCTTTTTTAACTTATTTCAGTTTCTATTTTTTGTTTTGCGATAATTTTCATTTTGATTTTTCTGTTAATTTTATGTTGTCCTTAATATAATATTATTATTTTGCACTCTTTCTTTCAATTTTTATTTTTTTTCTTACTTTAATCTAACTTAAAAAAGTTTGTTCCATTTTTTCTCATGTTTACATTTAAACTTTTTTTGTATTTTTTCCATACAAGCCCACCATTTGTTTTGCCAACTAATTCAATTTTTTTTATCTAGATTGCCTTTTCCATGTTATCCTGTTTTGTTTGCTGGCCGCCTTTATGAGTTTGCCATTGCACAACAGCGATTTTATACAAGTCATTAGGCGAACTTAATTTCCCATTAGACGGTAATGGTAGCAAAACAAAATAAAAATATTAAAAAAAAAACAGAAGAGAAAAACAATAAAAATGCGCAACATAAAGAGCAAAATTGTAATGAAAAGTACAAGCAAAACAAAGACAAAAATAAGAATAAAATAAGAAGTGTGTAAGCAACAATAAAAAATACAAATGTATGTAAACAGCCGTAAATTTATAAAAAACAAAAACTATATGTTATGTACAAAAAAGGGGGCAAAAACCGCAGAGTCAAAAGTAATGAGAAAACTTAGTAAAACAATTGGAAAAAGAAACAAAAGAAGAAAAAAAAAACAATTTATTTGAAACAAAGTTTACACGCTGGCCAAATAACTAAGCCAGCCTCTACCTCTACTCACTTACACACACACACACACACACACACACACATATATATAGACACAGAGTAATAGCACTAAATGCCGTAGGTCATATTAACTGAAATTAAATGAATGAGAAGTAAATAGAATAAGTATACACAAGCTGAGAAAAAAAAATAGCAAAACGATAAACTTAATATAGAAAACTAGCGGCCGAGTGCGTGAGTGAGCGTGGCATGCTCCCAGTTGCCAATAAAAAGGAAATTTACTACATAAAGTCCCACAACAAGAATCAGCAAAACATGAGCTATGTGTGGCCTGGTGAGGTTAGACGCTACGAGACTGTAATCGCGATAGCTCAATGCAAACACACATACATACACTTAAAACAATTTATAAGTATACACAAATACATATGTATTATTTGCTATGGATTTCTCAAAAACCAGGACACGTCATTGGGGAGTAGTGCCAACTATGGCCGGATGGTAGCGCACAACAGCGGAAAGATGCTGCAATGAATAATGTGTTTGCTGCTATTTTATCTACGCATACCCAGGCGGACGTTCAGTGACTATGGTTTTCTTGCGTGGTTTATTTGGCTTGACGCATAATGGGATATACGAAAGATGATTTGTGCGTTGCTATATGCAAAATTTAGTGGTTGCTAAGAAATATTTTTAAAATACTTCATCGCAGACGGTGGGTATTTCATGTTCGTTTATTCAGCAAAGAGTGCAGCAATCTCCCACTGACAAATTCGATAGTATGAAGTAATACAGGAGCCTTTATCCCTTTTGCATTATGGGACAGTGGGTAGTAAGAAAATTTCATACTAAGCCAGAAGGTTTCTTAATCTAACCTTATACACTTAGAACCGGTGGGACCTCATTTTTCGACTTTCTTTTTCTTGATATTGAGACTTAGGACTGATAATCTGAATCCCCAAAGCTAGTATTCACACGCCTTCTCTAAGAAGCGTTCGGTTTTGAGTTTCTAATGCTTTTGTAGACTTCGTCGCTACATATTTTCTTTCATATTTACTTCACACTACATCTCTCTTGTGGATTCTGGACCCTGTGGAATCTAATGCTATTAGGATATTATTGTGCATTAGCTTTGATTGGTTTAACGACCCTGAAGCCTCTTTCTAAATAAATCATGTCTGACTCAGAAACAATATTTTATTGAATTTATTTTCCAAATGGCTAGACGGTTCCATAAAAGTTAATATGCTATGTACGAGTATATGGTACAATTGTGGTCTTCTTCACCTAAATGCTAAATGCTTATTATATGAATACCCCAGAGAGCGTCCATGCATGTGTCAATGTCGCAAGTGAAATCTATTACAAACACCAGCACATGAATATTCGTTGTACATACATACGTGTACGTATATACAAATTCAAGTGTACGTTGTGCGGAGAGCTGAGAGTTGCACATATTATATTTAAATAAAACTTATTTTCTATACTTAACTAAGTGTGCTTGAAATCAATCTCGCTGCCGCTAAAAGACAAACAACTACCAGAAATATATATATATATTATATTTGTAATAATAAAGCAGAGCAATAAGTAGCCTCGTCTTATGTAAGAGCCAACAATGGCAATTTTTCAAAAAACACAGCTGCGCCGATAGGATAACCAAGACGACAGATGGCGATTGCGTATTCGTATTTCTGTGTACAGAAAATAGATATCAACAAATTTACACAATGACTTGACGGCCGATAAAATGAAAGCAAAAAAAAGAGAGCTACTCAGAGGGAGAGTGGGAAGAATGTACCTATGTATGGGAGAAAAAATACAGTTTTGGATGTGTTGACTAGACAAACATGAGTTCGCTTGTCATCAACCGACGCCTTTGTTGGGGCCAATAATAAAATTAGCTAAATCACAACAGACAACATACAAACAAACAAACAGGAATTCACTTGAATAAATATGTAGAAAAAATGCAGGAAAGAATGTTTGCTTATTTATGTATGCTTGTGTGTTTTTGCTAAAAATGCTATTGATGCTGTGATTGGCAACACACACACACACATATATCTACACTTACATGTATAGAAATATGTTGTGTTTGTTTGACAAAGTGAATATGAGTCTTTAATGCCTAAGCTCATCCACCTATGTCTACATGCATACCTATACACTTAAATATTTATTCAAATATTTAAAATACCTTACATAGGCAAATAGGCAAATAGGCAAACAGATATACAACCACTTGCATGCTCCCTCAAGAAACGTCCCGTGAAAAACGAGACTGCGCAACTTATTTTTTAAGTATATTGTTTTTATTGAAATTAGTTTACTTCTATTTTGACTAATCAAAAATAAATTTTAGTCTCGTTTTCTGTGGAACAGTTCTTGTATGCTATATGAAAATAAATTCTTCATTTTAGTCAATGACAGTATTTAATAAAAAAATATTACTTTTGCTTTGACTAATTATAAAGTCAAAGCTGACTCGTTTTCTGTGGGACAGTCCCTGTATATTAAATATATGCAAATAACTGCTTAAGTTAAGCAATTTCTCATTCATGGTGTGTATGTGTGTGTGTGTGTGTGTGTCATCAAATATGGTGTGCCTTCAACAGCAGCCAACCGAAGGTTTACTCGTTGTTTGGTGACAACAACAACAATTCCAACAACAAGGCTAGTCCTTCATTCGATTCCTTGCTACTTCGCACGACAATGCGCATAATGTTGTTATCGCATTACATGCATGAATATTTTGAGCCTGTTGTTGTTATTGTGGTTGTTTATACCATTCATATTTTTCTAATCTTCATAATATCACTACATTTTATTTATTATATTGCTTAAAAAAACAAACAGAACAAAGTAGCTGAGTGTCTAGTATTACGAGGGTACCTGTTTGCTCTAAATCTGCTGAACCCTTTGCTGAAGTATGCACTTTCGATTGTATACATCTACTAGGTGGGATGGAAAGGAAACTCCTTGGGAATGAAAAATTTTGTTTTTTTAACTGTTTTTTATTTTAATCAATATTATCCCTTTTAGCCTGCAATTTTTCCTCAGTAGCTTGCAAAATTTTTGGATAGTTGGTACACTTAGCAACCAATTGATAGTCTACCTAAATAGAAAAAATTTATTGAAATAATGCTTCGATATTATTCCTGTGCAAAGTACTATCATAATAATATAAGATATGATTTCTAACTATCTCGTCATCACTTCGGGACCAGTTCAGTACCTCTCCAAGATTTATTTGTTTAATTTCAGCAATAATTTGTAGCTGAGTTTGTAAAATAGTGTACCATCAAATTAAATTCCACCAATAACTTTTCAAACTTAATTTGATACTAGTTCTGGACTATATAAATTAGGTTTATGGAAGAAACAGTTTCTAACATAATTTATTTCAAGACAAAGTCATATAATTGAGCCTGTGCAATATTTTACACTGGGACTATATTTTGTTCATAACATTGCTGCACTTTGCCCCACAGAGAAATAAACTAATAAACACCGATACTTAATATACATAACATAATTTTCCGATTCGCTGAATGTTATTGCCATGAACACAACAGTGGCGGCAATGAAAATAATAAATTGATGAACGAGTCACAATAAGAGAAAAAAGGGAGCAAAATCAACATCTGAATGAATGATAATCTGATATAATATACATAATAATATAGAATTTATTTAACGAATAACAATGCCAGATGTGATAAATCACCCGATTCAGAGGGTTTTTTTTCAACAAGGGATAAATAAATTTTTTATGATTCCGACTTGGCTGCAGCAAAAAAAGTGCACTCTGTGGAGCAGACTTTAATACGATCCTAATATAAATAATAGTTCTATCATACTCATTCACTCAACTTACCCTTGATAAAGTCCACCGCCATCTCCAATCCGTACGAATCCTTATCGCAATCGTCCAAAATGTGCGCACCCAGCGTGATATTCGGCAGCAGACTCGCCTCATTTATACGATCAATGGTGTAGAGCATCGCCTCTAGAGCCTGTATGCCACCCTGCGGCATAATGGGCCCACATATAACGGTATCCTCACGAGAGTGCACCATCATTAGACCGCCAAGTATGACGTCACCTTCGACGATTGCTTCACGTTTGACGGGCCAATGTCGTTGCGGTTGCAGGGCCAGTATGCGGTGCAGCTCGTAATTAAAGTCTTCAGATTCGGGTAGCGAGCGAAATACCTTACCGCCACCGATACCACCTCCACCAACAACGCCGGCGAATGGCTGCTGTGCATTGGACGTAGGAAGCACTACGTGATGGCTGCGGTGACGTCCGGATCGTGGTGCTGCATGGAGCTCAGCATCTGCTGCATAGGTTTGCCAACGATTGTGGTCACCGAAGATGGGCTCGTATTTGAGCAAGTGTGTTGTGTAAGCTTTTGTTGGTAGCAATGGTGAGAACGTTGTTAGAAAGGGTAGGGAAGGTAGCGTAACATGGTGATTGGGTGGCTTAGTTGGTGTTTCAGCGAGTACTTGTTGTTGCTGCTGTTGTACTTTTTCTGTGTTGGACATCGCTCGAAAAGTGTAATTTCCGTATTGCATACTCTCAGACGGTATGCCTGCAAGCATACCAAGCTCTTCATTGGCCACATCTCCAGCAGCAGCAACAACAACATCATCGCCTCGGTACATCACCGGCTTAACGGCAATATTGGCTTCATCATTCTGGTATTGCCAATCGTTTGTCTCAGAAAATCGTAAAGCTGGCAATTCCAGCTCATCGCCGGCACGACTCACCAGTCCCTCCTTGGCGCTCGATGCAAATTGTTCATGATTTAGCTGAAATTGTTGTTGATATTGAGGCTTAATGCGATTTAAATCCGGCTCTCCATATTTTTCTTGTTTGTGATGCTGTTGTTCTTGCTGTTTTGGTTTGTGTTCATGCCGCTGATGTTTGTGTTTCTGCTGCTGCCGTTGCTTTTGTGTCGGCTCGATTGTCGAACGCTGATGACTGCTTCTCGTATTTTGCTTCCAACGTCTCTTGGTATGTTGTTGTTTGTGTTTGCTGCGGCGTTGCTGTCGATGTTGGAGTTGTTGTTGCTTTAAATGTTTAGCATTTTTGGCATGTCTCTGATGTTTGTGTTGATGCTGCTTATATTGATGCTGCATCTTTTCTCCTTCTTCGGCTATCAGCTGCTGCCAGGCATCGACATGAATTCGTTGTAGGGGGGCGGTTCTTTTTTGTTGTTGCTGTCGGTTGAGTTGACGTGTGTTGAGGGCATTCTTCGAGCTTTGTGCGTTCTCCAGCATATCTTCCATACTTTCCGGCTCTGCGAACCAACGCCTGTTATCCCCAACCAAGTCAGCATCCGCACTGTACCTACTCACTTTCCAATCTAAACTCGCACCGCCCTCATTTGTTCTTGCATCACTCACTTTTACTTTTTCCATTCCGTCAGCGCCTTTGTCATTTTCGTCATCAAAACTTTGTTTCGACTGTTTCCAACGCATTTCTCGACTTTCCGCCTCCGCCTCCACCTCCGCCTCAGTTGCCATCTCTGATCCAGCACTCACCATTTTCTCATTGATATCGCCGATGACTGGCTCATTAGCCTCATTTGCAGTGTTTCCTCTTGCATAGCTCATTAACTCGGCAACATCTTCCGCAGGCGGAGTAGCTGATTCCAGGATGCTTTGTTCGTGGTCACTACGTTGTTGCATTGTTGGTGCTGTTGCTACTGCAACAGAAAACATGACGTTGACAAGCACTGCAAGGTAAATGAAAACTTTTGTCGGCGTCGGTTTGCATTTTTGTGTCATTTTGGAGAAATTGAGGATCTTTCCTAATTTTGTTGCCTACTTTTAGGCGGTGTATAAAAAAATATAACCGGGATATGTTTTTATTTGCTGTTTTTGGCAGATTCAACTGAATTTGATAAGCTGGCTTGGCAACACTGCGCTTTTGGCATTGTTGTGTGCGTTGGCATTTTGCTTCTGCTGTTGCCTCTGCGGAGCTTGCATTGTGTATTTACGCAGGATATGCACTTGTGGCGAAGTATTTGTGGTTTGTGTTTAGTTGAGAAAGATTTTTTCCGCTTATTATTAGGTTTTGGGTATATTTTCTTTTATTTAATAATATTTTTGTGAGTTCACATTTCATTGGTATTTAAAATTTTAATATTTTATCTTTACCAAACTTTTCGTAGAATTTTTGTCACTTTATTAAGTTATATTTTTCACTAATTCTTTTTCTTTTTACACATTTTATTTCGAGTAATTATAGATAGATTTTTCTGTGTTCGTATTATATTTAAGTTGCATATTACTCACTATTTCAATATTGAAATTATAAAATTTGTATCTTAACCTAAATAGTTCTTGTTTAATAACAAAGAATTAAAAAAGGCATTTCATTAAATCAAAAGACATTTCAACTTCCTACTGACAGTAGCTCAGAAGTGAGCAACAGAAGAGAAAAAATAATCGGAAAATGAAGCCTACATTTGAGCGCACTAAGTATGATTTAATTTTAAAATAATTATTTCAGATGTGTTTCACTACTAAAATATATTAGCCTACCTACTAGAACTGCCACGTCGCAATTGTTATTATTTTTAGAATAAACCATTTTTTTACATGGGTATTTATTTTATTTTATAAATAAATAACTTCAAGTCCAGTGTGAATTTTCCAGCGAAATGTTTTTATTTTAATACTCGTACTAATACTACACAAAGCGTTTCAATGTCGAGACAAAAATTTCTCGTGTTATAAATTCGCCAAGCATATATTTTGAACAGGCGTAGAGTGGGCAGCAATGAGATAATGATAGAAGCTGCGATAATACGAGCTTTTAAAGGGCATTTTGTGATGATCTCAGCAAGATGGCAGCTCCTTTGGAAACTATGTAATAATAAATAATAGACCATATATTTGTCTGTGAACAATTTGTCAAGTGAAATTATTTTATGATGCAACAATAATTTAACAAAAATAATGTAAAGAAGGTCAACAGGGTACAATATAATAATCTCCGAAAGAAAAATTGTGTTGACATTAATAGCGAACGAAGAAAAAGTTTTGCGTCAATATGAGTGTAATTTGCTGGATTACAGAGGTGGTGAAGGCATTTATCAGCAAGGCAAGCAAATTGAGTTGGACGATGAAAATGAGGCTCGGTTTTGAAATAAATTTCTAACTAAACATATTTGAACAAAGCCTATATGAAGATATCAAAGTAAGAAATAATAGTTTCTACAAGTATTTACATTCAAAGCTGGAGGTTATTACAGTGTTTTAAAGTTACCATTTTTATTTTTTAACTAATTAATTAAGATTTTAATATATTTATTTAAATTTTAATATTAAATATTTGTATATGCTATACGTATGAATTTAATTATTAGTTACCCTAAAAACATTAATTTTTTTAAGATAATCAATAAATGGAAAAATGTTGCCTACATCGAGGCACTCATTAGCGTATCTTAGTCAAGTCGCATACCGAAAACTTTTGGAATTAAAAATAAGATAGAGATTTCAGAACTTTTGAAGATATTATGAATAGATAGTAAAAAAATATAACAATTAATTTTAATTTCCTTCTAGCCCACGACAAAAGATATATTATATATAACGGCGAAACTCATCGCCTTAATTTATGTATACAAGCAATGGTGGCTTATAAATATCCAAATATTAACGATGCGTAAAATTTGATTCATTTATCTGAAACAAAAACGCCTTCGATAATGAATAATTTTTTCTCTAGTAACCGAAAATAAATATATACACACACACGTTTAGGTACAAACTTACATATTGAGCGAAAACCTAATAACATGAAAACCAAATAAAAACGTGCTAAAGCTTAGGCCTTTAAGAGGGACGCCTTTGAATAAGATAATCAGTCTACTAAGATCAAGTAAATGATGGATGTTGTGCCATAAAGTTTGAAGTAAGCAATAATGAGCATAGATTATTATTTCACCCACGCAGAAAGTTCATGCAAACTTATATACATACAAATACACGCAAAAGCGAAAGCGCGCGGAAAAAAGAAATCATCAAAAACCGTGAAGCCTTTTGAGGAGTCGGCGACAGTGAGCGTTGATAAGTTAGATTGTTATGGAGTAGTAGCACTGCGTACAGTTATTTACTTAATGGCCCATCGTGAGATTGAGTTAAAGAGATAAATGCAAATAATCTGCGTAATTGCCAAAGTCCAAGACTTGCGACCGCGAAGAACCGAGCGGCGCAAAGAGAGTCTTTCTTGTATATAAGTTGATGTTGCTGTGTCATTTTTTCTCGTTTGGGTTGCTGCTTCTGTCTCGTAAATTAATGTACTATTAATGTGGCGTTGATAAGTTTAGCTTATCGCACTGTAAATATTATAATAAAATGGAAAACAGAAGAATGAGGGAAATAATCCATCAACGCTTCCGTGTACAACACCCACGCCACTAACCTCCCATCAATTTACTTAACGCCATTGGCGTCTAATTTAAGTTTACCTTTAGTTAACTTCGCATAAAGAAATGAAAAGATGATTGTTCGGAGAAACTAAATCAAATTCGTGTTTCTTGAGTAAGAAACTTGGAAAACCACAAATTTAATGAAAAAAAAGTAATTTCCTTGCAAACGCAAATAGTTCGTGATTTGACTGCGAAATTCTTCTTAATGGCAAAAAATTAGAAAAATCGAATAAAAAAAAATCAAAAAAGTCTTTATTGAATAAATATAATTCAAAATTTATAATTTTATCAAAAATTTTATAAACACTTATTTTGTATGCAAAATATTTCTAAAAATCATTTTAGACTAAAATACTGACAAAAACAAAGTTAGGCAAAAGCTAATTGTTTATTCCTAACAATAAATTAATTTTTTAAATAAAAATAATTAATTTTATGAAATATGATATTGCTAAATAAATTGTACTCGTATGCTCTCAGCAACCCCATAACAATAACATTTAATTATTTTTCTGAAAATTTATTGCAAAACGGAAATTTCTACTACTTTTAATCTAAATTATTTATGATCCACTCATAACAAATAGTGATTTTAGCTCAACACTTTAGCCTTATCGAGAACAGCAGCCACACATAGCGCTAATGCCTCAGACCTTGCCAGTTGGTAGGCATTCACAAGCCAACTACCTAATTGGCACTTATCGAAGCTTTGGATCTAATCAATTCGAAATATTATGCTCATTCATTAATTGCTTGCATACAAAAGTTAGGAAAGTTTTCGGCTCGGTGATTTTCCATAAAATTGGAAGAGATCTGAAATATTTTTATTTTAGTAATTTAGATGTAGAGAGAGAATACAGAAAATAAATAAAAAAAAACAAGAAACAATTAAAAAATTACTTATTTAATTTATACAAATTAATATAAAATGAAATATACTAAGATAAATTAAAAAAAAAATTAAAAGGAAATAAATAAAAAGGTAAGACAAAAAAAATAAAATAAAATAAAAATTGTATCATAAAATATTAGATAATACAATAAAAAACAATAAAATAAAAATAGCAAATTAAAAAAAAAAATAATAAAAAAAAAATTGAAGAAAAAAAAAAAGAAATAATAAATAAAATAAAGTAAAGTAAAATATTGGTCTGGTAAAAGGTAATCCATTATTTTGCGTTAACTGGAAGGCTTTGTTCACCATACATAAAATTAACCCTTGACCCTACTGAAATTGAGACGATTTCCAGAGGTTTCTCTTGAGGCCAATTCTTCAACAGACCGATTTGGATCTCTTAGATTGTCTAAACTATATTAAACCATTTTGGAAATAATTTTCGTTAACTCGAAAATATATTTTAAATATGAACGAAATTTTAAGAATTTTGGTGATTTTTTTTTAATTTTTATCAGGTAAAAGAAAAAAAATTAATTAAGCATCACTAATCGATGATTTTCTTGTTAATTGATAAATCAAACATATGACTTTTCTAAGGCGCAAATATTTTAAACAATTATCAGTAGCAGACGCTTCCAAGTGGTTTGATTATCTTTATTGTATTACCAACAGTGCTTCCACAAGTATAAAAGGCACAAGCAACCTTGCTGTAGGTATTTAGTTTACAAAGAAATGTCTGCTGCGGTACTACAAATTTTAAAAGTGCTTTTGCTCTGCCTTTGGAGTGTTTCCGTCACAAGTGATGTGGATTGGTGGGAGTCAGCGACGCTCTATCAAATCTATCCGCGCTCGTTTATGGATAGTGATGGCGATGGTGTAGGTGATTTGAATGGCATTACCTCTCGACTGGAGTTTCTTAAGGAAATTGGCATTACCGCCGCTTGGCTCTCGCCTATCTATAAGTCGCCAATGGCCGATATGGGTTATGATATAGCAAATTTCACAGATATCGATCCACTGTTTGGTACGCTGAAGGATTTCGATGCTTTGATTGCGAAGGCGCACAAATTGGGTCTGAAAATTATTTTGGACTTTGTGCCCAATCATTCGAGTGATGAGTGTGAGTGGTTTCAGAAATCTGTGCTACGTGAAGATGGCTATGAGGACTTCTACATATGGGAAGATGGTAAAGTGGATCCGGTGACGGGTGAGCGTAAGCCGCCGAGCAATTGGGTGAGTACATTAAAATATTATTGAAGTATTTAATTTACTCAAACTTAAATTTATTCTATAGTCGTTTATCTATATATATTACGTCCTCTTTTTCTCAACTAGAACTCCGTTTTCAATGGCCCGATGTGGACGTGGAACGAGCAACGCCAACAATACTATTTGAACCAATTTCTGCCCAAACAGCCCGATTTCAATTTTACAAATCCACAATTGCGCAAAAAACTCATTGAAGTCCTGAGATTTTGGCTGGACCGTGGCGTGGACGCTTTTCGCATTGATGCCGTGCCACATTTTCGTGAGATGCGTTTCGAAAATGGCACTTATCCAGATGAATTTGTTAGCGGTTTTACTAATGATACAAATAACTATCTTTACTACACACATATGTACACAAAGGATCAACCAGAAAATGTGGAATTACTTTACGAATGGCGTGAGTTTTTGGATGAATATCAGCGCCTGCATGGCGGCGAAACACGGTAAGTGCACACCGAAGTGACGAGCGAGTGGGAGACTATTTTAATAAACTCGGTAATTATCTTATCTTACAGCGCCATGATCGCGGAGGCCTACTCACCCGTGGAAGTTCTAAGCACTTATATCAATAATGGGACACACGTAGGCAGCCAGGTGCCCATGAATTTCAACTTCGTTCGATTGAATAATGAGGCGACAGCTTATCATGTTGAGTTTTTGGCCAAAAACTGGATGGATGTGATGTGGACGAGACATAAAATGGCTAATTGGGTTGTGGGCAATCACGACAATAGCCGGCCGGCAACGCGTATCGGTTGGCAGAAGCGAGATATGATGACGATTATTACGCATGCTTTGCCCGGTACTTCAGTGACGTATTATGTTAGTATATCAATAAACATATTTTTTCTAACTCCTTTCTAAATAGTTTTCAAAAAAATTTTAGGGTGACGAGATCGGCATGCCCGATATGCATACCCAATGCACACCAAGTAATTGTGATTTTCGTGATCCAGTCCGTACACCCATGCAATGGGAGGCATCGAAAAATGCCGGCTTCAGCACGGGCAACTCGACTTGGCTGCCTGTGAATCCCAACTACAAGCAGCTGAATGTGCAAGCGCAGCGTGGCATAGCACGTAGTACCTTGCAAATATTTAAAAGCATGACGGCGTTGAAGAAAACGGCTGCCTTCAAAGCATTCAAGAAAGAAGGTGGATTCTCATTTGGCGCGCTGAGCGAGCAAGTCTTTCAGATTGTTAGGTACGTTGCCTACTCGAGCGAACTTGAATGAATTTTATCAAAATTATATTTCTGCAGAACTGATGACAAACGTGAGGAGTATCGCGTGTTGGCCAATTTTGGTAATCAAATTGAATATTTGGATGGCTTGACTAATAAGACGATGGAATATGTTATACTCACTTCATACTCGCCACATCGGATAGGGTAAAAACTTTAATTTTGCTTAAATGTATTAAATATATATGAAAAAATGCTTTTGTGTTGCAATTTCAGAGAAAGAGTCGATCTGAGCAAACGCATATTATTGATGCCTTACGAAACGGTCGTTTTGCGTTGGGCTGCGTGAGTTAATCGTGCAAATTGCACGGGAAGTAGTTATCGCAGGTTTATTGTTAAACATATTTATTAAGGTTAGGTATTCGTGTTAATGTAATTTATTCAGTTATGCTTAATTAATTAACTCCTTTTTATATAATGTAATAGTAACACTAAAGAATTAAAATGCATAAATCGGCTTAGTAAATAAATTCCCCAATATTAACCATTATTAATGAGCACTAAAGACTAAAAAAAGTGATTTGTTGGTCCCACATTATTATTTTTTAGTTGTAGATACATTAAACAGTTAGAAAAATTATGATATTTTGAGAACAAGGAAATTCTGAATATATTTGCGATATGAACGCCTCATGAGACCTTTTCCACATGCGCAGAATATGTTAAAAAAGAGTGAAAAAAGATTTGCTGAATAAATACACGTAAAAGTGTCCCATAAATCTGCTTGAGTATGTGTTTGCATAATCAAATTTAATTTCATGTTACATTCTGTATTTTCCCATAATATTCTTTTCAACACCCATGCGTTGTCACTCAGTACACTTTACAACTACACTACGCCCTGCAAGCATTTTACAAGCTCAGTTCCATGTAAAAGGAGACTACGCAATGAAGGGAGAGTTCATCTCTGAAAATATCAGAATATGAAGTTTTAAACACATTTAGTTCAATTTACAAACTGCACAATGAACGTTTTAGTGAATTCAAAAGAAACGAGCAGTTTCGTTTTCCATGGCACACACATTAAGTTAAGATTTTATTTTCTCCTGCGCAAGAATATATATAAATACGTGTATACCGATTCAAATTTGTATATACAAAAAACACCAAATTTGCTCACATAAAAATTACGAATTAGCCAATTCGAGGTGAACTGTCACAATACCTGCAACTGTCAATCCACGCATGAAATTCATTTAAGCTCACACAGCCACATCTACCAGAGTTCGTATATGGGCAAGTGTACATGTAAAAGTGTTGTCTACAAGTGCGTAAATGCTTGACTTTGACACATGCCTAAAAAGGAAGATGATTGCTTTGACATCCACGGGTTACAAGCAGACAAACTTTTTGAGTTAACTTGAGGCGGAAGAATGATAAGTAGAAGACGCAGAAGAGCAGTGTAAGAAAATTGGCTGATTCACATGATTTTCGCGAAGAGTGTGGAATATTAATATGACAATATGACGACAAAGGTAAAAAAATGAAATAAAATAACGTGAAATGAAAACGACGAAAAAACGCAGATGTGACAATAAAATTGAGAAAATTGAGGTAAAAGTGATGAACAGGAAGTGAGGAGACATATTTGTGAGTACATAACGTACATACACACACACACAACATATACATATTATATATATATATTTATATCTAAATTTACTATATGTACGCATGTACGAGTATTATTGAAATTTGAGTAGCATTACAGTTAGGCGCTTCTGAGAAGTAATTGAAGTGGGGGAAAAGGTGTGAGTTTGCCAGCAGCAAATATTTAAGGAAGAAGAAGGGTGTGACAGTCATATAGGTGAACGTACAACATTTTCAATCAATCCACACGCACACAAACTGAAATATGAATAGCTACTGAAATATATTTAGGTTGTCACAACACATGTAACCATTAATATTGTTGGCAGTAATTTATAATTTTCATTCTTTATTTTTTGTTTGCAAAAAAAAAAAAAAATACTTTACCTTATACAATACAAACAACAAAAGCCTCACCATGAAGGAATATACCTATGGTAATCATAAAAGCATACAGAAAGTTATGGCATTGTTTTTGTAACAATTTTTCCACTCAACACAACACTAATGGCTGACCCCATTTTTCTTACACATATAATATATTATATATGCATTTATGGGAGTAGGTACATAATCGTAAGCAATATAGCAAACCAAAGATACCACATGGCGTATGAGTAACCTGAATGCAGACCCTCATACTCATATTGAAATTCAATAAATGGGAAAATGATATTATCAGCGCATTAGTAAAAGAAGAAATCAAATAATAATGAATGAGAATAAATTAAAGCATAATAGAAAAATAAATAAATAAAAAATAAAGTAAAATATAATAATTCATAAAGTCGCATTATGGCTAATGGTGGTGAAAACTATAAAAAAATAATATTCTGAGCTTAAAACCCAATATGTATTTGCAGGTATTGAAGTAACCTTTTAACAATAAATTTTGAAAGTACGAAGAATTGTTCGCATTTGTGTATTCCTTAAGTAAAAGTACATGTGCAAATACTGCCTGAAGCCTGAACCTAAAACACTTGTTGTGCCTAAGGCTTGAACCACAAGTAGCTTTGGCTTTGGTTTTAGCTGCTGCTCAGACAACTGAAGAAAGTTTTGGGTATGAGTATTTGTGTTAACACAACAGACGAATGCTTAGAATTTGCTCGCATACACATACTTAGGTATTTGTTAGCACGTACACTTCGGCTCTTGTAAAACAAGTGCTCGCCTACACCTAAAAACACGCCATACTAATTGAATATTTATCCACTTGGTCGTTGGTAAACAAACACAGACAAAAAAAGGAAATATAAAGTAAAACAAATTAAACATAAAACATGCAATAAACGTTTATGTATGGTAATGTGGGTGAGTGTTTGTGTAGCGGTTTATGCAAGTGGCAGGAAATTTACGTATGCGAGTTAACATAAGTTAATTTTGGTAAGCATTCTTATTTCTACAGCATTTTGTTGTTGTTGCTTTACACACTCCCGACTTGCACTCGACACACTTACGTGAAAAATAGGAATTACTTGGAAAAGGCTTTTGCCTTAGCTTACTTGATGCCGCACCTTAATTCCACAATGAATACTGGTTTTCTTTTTCTGTTCTTTTTTTGTTATGTTTTTGCACCTTTGTTTTGTTGTTCTCTCGAAATTATTTACATGCGCCAGTCGTGCTCCAATTCACATTCCCCAATTCCTCTTCCTTTTAGTGTGTGTGCTGGCAGTTTTATTTTCTATGTCTGCCTGGCTGCGCTTCTGCCTGTTCTGCTTCCTTGAAGTTTACCATTTTCTGCATTTTGTTGTTTTTACTATATATATTTACCTACATATATATTTGTCTTTTTAGAAAAATGTCTGCTTGCGGAGGTGTGTATTGAGCTTTCAGCGCACATTCCTATCAGTTTGCTATAAATTAGTGGTTTTTTATTTGATTTGAATATTAATTTTATTCAGTTATGTAATAAGTAATGGTTTCCAAAAGTAATTGTCAGTGTCTCTGGTAGAAATTTTGCTTAACAAGAAAAATTTTCTAAAATTGGCTATGAAGTAGAATTTTTCACAATAGTGAGTTTTTGAAGTTCTCTGAGAAAATTGGAATTAGAATTAATGGAATTTTGACTAACGCAAAAGGTTTTAGTAATTCAGATTTTTTTCAATAAAAAGAATGCAAAACTATTGAAAATAAGCTTTCCAGAAACTTACAACATCTTCTTTTTAGAAAAATTTTGATTTGAACTTGGCGAGCGTTGAAATATCTAATTCATGCTTTAATGCTAGTGATTGGTCTGTTAATTTTATTTGTATATTTGTTTATATCAATAAAAGATAAAATAGTAAACAGTAACTAAAACTGTATGGAATATTTGTCATTGATGTCAATTAGGCTCGTATAATTCAATATTGTGTCAACTTAGTCGAAAATGCTTAAATTCAGAAAAAAAATGTACTGTGGGTCATTTTTTATTAAAACTAAAAATTTTCATTCATTTGCATTTTTTCTTCTTTGTTTTGAATGCTTTTTTCAAAGAATGAAAAATAAATCCAAAAGTTTGTATCAATACGTGCGCATGTTAAAATGTTATCCATTTAAATTGTGATTCAACACAGATTTAAAAAAAAAATGGTATGCATCGATATCGGATATAAAACAAGACTGTGGTTAAAGTTGTCTTAATTAAACCATGTACCGGTTTAAGCTTACGAAAAAAACTAAACTAAATTTGAAAAAATTTCAGAGAATTTTTTGCACAAAAGGTATTGTTGTTATTTCTTTACATTTGTTTATCGATTGAAATCGTAACTCAGCAACATTAATATTGTAGCTTGTAAAGAGAAGTAAACTTTTTCTAGTTTTTTTGTGCACGGAATGTCAGATATGTGAACTTAAATGTCACAATATGCAAAAATATATATTCATACAAATAAACCAGCTGATCATTGCGTTTTTTGTATGTATTTTGTGCTTAACAAGCACCAAAAAAAAAACTATTAACCGTTATAATATATTATAATATAATTGAGTACTCTGCACACACACATACATATATGCACACCAAACATACATATATTGCGCCATAATTTCACAACACACCAAATCTGATGCCGAATTTGAACTTTCATATGGAAAGTTAACTGCAACAACACTTGACATTTTTTAGTAGATGAAGCGAAAATGCACTCTAATTCTATGCGGCAGTAATGTATGTGCATACAAATATACTTTAGAGCATACAACTTTTTGCTGCATACCAATAAAACGTTAACGCGTCAGATTAATGCCCAAGCCCATGCATGAAATAATATTGCTTTTATAAGAATATAAGGATTACAGGTGTATTCTGACAAATTTTCAAAATATGTAAATTTACATCAAAAAATTTACTATGTAAGCGCTTTTATAAGGCACTAATATTTTTTAAATAAAAACTCATATTTTTTTATTTTTTTTTTATTGTATTATATATTGTATTATGTATTTTTATTCCTTAACATTTCATTTTATCTTTTCACATCCCTCAATGTTTTATTTATATTGTTTATTTTTTATTATTTCATTTTTTAATACTTAATTTAAATGACTGACTGAATGATTATTATAATAATTTCCAATTAAGAACTGTATTGCTTAGTTTAAATTCCTATTTTTTTTAATTTTTTTCTTCAATATTTAATTTTAAAATATGTTTTTTAAATTAATTATACTATTAGCATATCTTTGTATAATTTTTCATGATTAATTTCTTTATTTTGAAATTTTTAATTGTACAAATTTAATATTTGTTTCTTAAAATTTAATATTAACTTTTTGTATAAATTTAGTTTAGAATTTTTATTGAATTTTTTAATTTGCATTATTATTATTCAATTTTAATTTTATGTTTCCTTGTTTTCCTTTTCTTAATTTATTGTTTTATTTTTCATCATTTATTTTTTTATTTTTAGTTTAAATTTTGTTTTCTTTTAAAAAGATTTAAAAATTATTTTTGGTTTTTGAATTTTAGTTAGCTTAACTTTGTTATTTTTTTTCATAATTTTTTTTCATCAATCATCAATCATTCATAGTGTTGACTATTTGCGGTTTTATCTTGTTAAGCCTAAAAATTTTTGTTCTGTCATATTGCCCTTTTTGTCTCTCCAAAGCTTACATAAGCTAGGGCAGTCTCCTACTTACGTACAGGCGTATTACATGTGGCTGAACTATTATGCAAGTCTTAATCTAATTCACAAACATTTCTCTTTAAAAGTCTTTTAACATATCTGTCAAGCTTCTGCTTCAGTGTGAAAGTAAAATGGATTGGAAAAATGTATTACTGAAATGTGCTCATTTATTTTGAAATATAAATATCAAATTTTCCCTACCTCAAATATGGTTTTGCAAAATGTTTCTATTTGCTTTTCCAATTATAGTTTACTGCCAGTTTCAATGTACTATTTATTCTATTCCAACAGCAGAAACACTTTTCCGAGAAATCCTAATGGATTTTACTAAAAGCATGATTTGATTTTGTTTTTGGTTTGGGTTTAATCAGTTTTTTAGTTTTTTTCCAGTTTTTTTTCCATGTCAGCTATGCTTAATACAAAAGCTTTCAAATACCTTAGTTTTCGGAAAATTTAAAATTTTATTTCAAACTCTCATACAGTGGAAAAATGTATTTTTTCTTGAGTTATTTTTCAATAGTTGTATGTAGCAACTTCCAATAGTGATAGCAAGTGAAAACTCTCATCTCAGGGGCGGGTAAAAGGAATATTGCAAATGAACGAAGTATGATAAACTTACTATAAATAAATGAAAATTCATTTGCAATTCATTACAGGCATTGATATTTACTTATACGTCATTCCTTTTTGAATTTTCCTTACTATGGCCACTCCTTATAGACAGCAAACAAGATAGCTAAATGCGTAGGAAGTAGCCTAAAAGTATGCAATAAAAAAATAATTTCAGTGAGAGACCCAAGCACTGAAGTTTTCACACACATCCATCAATATCCCTTCCCAGCAAAAAAAATGTGGATCGTCCATTGTGGCTTCGCGGTTAATGATGAGACTGCCTGACCTGACCTGATGACTGTGTTAAACTTTGTAAATTGTTTCCTTTATATATTTCCATATATGACTCTTTTTTTAATTATAAGCTCCAATTTTTTGAATATGTCCAAAAAAATCAAGCCTCCTCGAGCACCAATAAAACACGTTTTGAGATAGTTAAAATTTAAAAAAAACTACTGACGACCAGTTCTAAAATAGTTCTTTTGAAGGTTAGTCGCTTTTGTGTGGACACACACTTGCATCTTCAAATACATATTCACTTGCTTTTTTACCGCATTTATTCCATCACAAATATGGTTGACAAGAAAAACTGTTTTGCTGTTCATATTTATATAAGCGACTAACCAAAAGTGTCATTGTTGCCTTTTTTGGGTCATTATTACAGAAACACTTGCTATTTTGCCATTACAACCGGTGGGTGGCTTGGTGGTTGTCACTAGTCTAGCCACAGAATGGTAAATATTTCATTTAATGTGTAATTTTAGGCGCGTCGCCTAAAAAGGAGGAGTGTTGTTTGTTTGGATTATTCGTTAGATATCTACATCAAAGTAGCACATAACCGACGCTATTGTTTTGTAGAATATTTTGGAAGCGCATTTATTTTTAGGGTTAGTTCAGCGGCAAATTTGGGGTTATGATAATAGCATTTTTTTTTACTAAAAAACATGAACGCTGCTGTGGTAAGTGTTGATGCAAAGGTGTCAAAGCTAGTGGATTTGGGGTGAGAAGAATATTTTTCAATCTTCTTTTTATTCTAAAACATAATCGCGTTAATTATGTTGATAATTTTTGAATTATGTGCAAGAGGTCAGACAATTTCTATGCTTTAAACGTCCGATGAACTAAAAATTCTTTAAATTATATAAACCGTATGAAAGTGAAGGTGAATTAACAAAAGAAAACAATTTTTGTTTATTTAATTTTGGTTGTTTTTTAACTTTATTATATACAACTGAATGTTCGAAATAAATAAAAAATGAAAATTTTCTAGTTCAAAAGATTTAATAAAGTAATAACTATATATAATAATCTTCTGGTTGTACCTTGATTATAAACGTTTCCTCATAATTTCGCATTCAAAATACACAAAATTCAATCAATACAGACTTTGTTAACAGCCATTATGAGAACATCGATTTCATTCTTTAGATATGGCATGTCATTGACACACGCATAGAGTTTGGTGCTTATGCAATATAAATGTGTATCGGAATTGTAGCTGCAAGGTAGGCAATATCTGAAATCAGGAAAGTCAAATTTATTTTGTTTTGTGATTTGTAGAAATAAATTATTTTTAGATTTTATTTAGAATATTGATTTGACATTACTTTAGGAAAATAATTAATTTTGCTAATAATACGGAAAAATGTACGGAGCAAAAAAATTTGTCTTCAACTAAAAATTCAGAAATTTATTATATCTTTTTATTTTAAATAATTATAAGTAATGGTATTTTATTTTAATTAATATATTAATTTAGATTGGAAGCGGTAATATTAAATTAACGAATTTACCTTTTTTACTTTAAACTATATAAATATCGAATAATTTAGAAAAATTGAATTTTTTAGTTTTCTACATTTTTTAATTTATAATTGGTTAGTTTTTGAAAACTTTGAGGTTTTAAATATTTAAATATTTAAATTTTTTTCCTGTTTTCCTTTCATACTTTTTTACTCTTGCCTCTATTTTTTTATCCCCGCTAGTGACTTTTTTATTCAAATATAAATTACTCAACTGCAGGAAAATTCCACTGTAGTTGAGTCGCTTAACAAACATTTCAACACATCATCCATCATCAATTGGCACTCAAACATTTTCATTAAACAAAAGTTGAACTCCTCAAAAATGAAATGAATAAAACTACTTTTGCTCCCAGTCAAATCAAAGCAATTTCCCTTACTTAGATTGACCGCATTAGTGAGAAGTGAGGCAAACAAAAAGTGGCGAGAAGCAAACAGAAAATAATGAATATGGCTGATAGAAAGTTACAGGCGCACTTGTTGCATGCTTACTTACATATACATTGACATAAATAAGTTGAGTATGAGCAGACTTTGTTCAGCTAATGGCAATACTGAATTTAAGCACTCTCATGTTTTAATAATAGTAAAAAAAATAGAAAAAAATCTAATTAAAGTGAAAAAACGAAGCAAATTTTCTATTTTTATCGTATTTTGTATCTTAAAATATTTGTATAGAGTATGGTAAACCAAAAATGCTTTTAAACAAAACCTCGCTCTCTGCCATAACATCACCTCAAGCAGTTCAAATGTCAGTGGCAGCAACACTGCGTTAAAGGAATTTGCAACTGAAAGCCAAAGTGTATGCAAAAATGCATAAAAGAATAACGCGTTTGAGTGCAATATATATATGTATATGTGTGAATTTCATTTTTTATCTCAGAGCTAGATTTAAATGGAAAGGAAAAGCATGGACGGTATATAAAATTAGACTTGCAATTGCTTACGATCATATATACTTGCATATACATATGTAACAGTGCAAGTATAATAAAAAAACAACGTGGGTAAATGTATAGTCAGGAGAAAAAGTGAAAGCAGAACGTTACTTGTTTAATTATTTATAAGTGGTTTCATACTAAAATTTTAAAGTGTTTGTATTTAAAACTTAAAATATTTCAAACAGTTCAAAAATCTACGTAAGAAATATAATACTTATTTTCAAATATATCACAAATGCATTTCTACATGTTTGATCTCGTACTTAAGAACATTTTGGGATGCACTAGCATTTATAAATCATGTATATTTTAATTATTTGTAACTTCACTTAGATTAAATTTATTTTTTGTAATGTCCTTAGAACTGCATTAAAAAAATGTGGTTGAAAATTTGTTAAAAGTTTTTTAATTTTGCACGATCTAAAGTTATTTATCTGTGAAATTTTCCAGTTTAATATTTATGTACGTAATTGAATGGAAAAAAAGGTCTCACAAAAAAAGAATGTCCTCCTTATTTTTACTAAAAAAAAATTGCAGTGGTATTTTTCCCTGCACCAAAAACATGCGTATATACATATGTGAAGTGTCATAGATGTACACACATATAATATTATATGCTAGCTCAGCTCTTGCATATTCTAAGCCATACGCATGTATTTAGCTTTATTTTTGCCGCTTTTTAAGTTCTACGCAAAATACATACATACTTATACACGTTCACGTGCTTTGCAGCGTGCATTTATTGTTTCGGAAATATTTGCCAATTTAAATTTCCATTTTTTACAATTTAGCAAATTTAGTAACTTTTTGCTTTTTCGGCGCTACGAATGAAAAACTAAAAAAGAAAACCGTAAAAAAGAAATAAATGTATTAAAGAGTACTTGTAACTATCAGTGAACAAGAGTGCAATTTCTCCCAAAAAAAAAAGATAAATAAATTTTTTTTCGCATTGAAATTAAAACAAAAATTTTGCACAATAAATGGGTTTTTGTTTTGCATTTAAAAACTCAAAATCAACTACAGCTTTAATTAAATTGCCAACTGTTAACTGCCAAAATTTATTGAGTGGAAAACCTAATAAAGAATTTACTTTGTAAGGTTGCTGCAATAATGACAGATTTTTTTTTAATTTTTGCTCCATTTAAGTCTATTCAAAAAAAGGTGTTTTTTTTCGGAAAGCTATAAACCTTATTATTACATAGTGTGTTCTATGCTCTATTCTTTGAAGAGGCAAAGGTCATATAAGCGGCTAGCATACTTCTACGATGAGCAAATCCACGGATACCGAACCGCGAAAATAGAAAGATCTCTGGAGCATAAATAATATGACTCAAGACATAAGAGGCACATTTAATAATCTCTCCAGAACTCCAGGCTGCTGATAGGACTATTAATAGGATATTTCCTTCTGGTGTCTCATGCGTTTAATATAGGTCTGACTGTGGACAACAACTGTAGGAAGTGCAAGGAACAGGATTTCGTAAAGGAAACCATTTAAGCGATTACAGCAGCTTGCTGCACTGTGCATAACAGGAGCGCTAAGAACCTCTCGAACGGAGGCACTTAAGAACTTACTTGACCCGCCACTTGTCGACATCGCATGCCCCTTGCTTTATCTGAGAGAGAATGAGAAAAATAAGCAAACTGCTGGTAGTGAGTATAACATCTACATCGACGGATCAAAATTGGCTAACGGAATAGTAATACTTTCAAGCTTCTTCACTATAGAGAAAGAAATTTAGGAAAGAACTGAGTTACAGATCAGGGTAAGAATGATTGAAAGCTATATGCAAGCTTCACGCGCTGGCATCCCATTCAAGCAAAATAGTACTAGTAACAGCGACATATGTAGGAAGGCCAAGGTGGGGTAAGGCGTGAGTGAGACATCAGAGCATCTTTTGTCAAGTCTAACACTGAACTCGTTTTAGATATCTCGAAACTTTGAAATTCAAAAGAACACTTTTTTTTGTAAACCTGAAATTATTACAGCAGCAACCCAGTTTTCTTAATTTTTTGATTTTCCTATAATTTTTAAAACCTTTTAAATTAGTCTTTATTTAAAACTGTGTACACATTTCGTTTAATTTTATCCAAAATCCTTTAAATTTTTTGTTTCCATGCCAAAAATGCACCCCGAACAACAGGTTGTTCACTCTGTCTCCACGTCCTGCAGTCATACATGCATAGAAACCCTCATAGTAGCATGCTTGCCGCACATTAATTATCAAATTTTATTGACCAATTTAACTCGTTTTGCTTTTGTTCGGTTCGTTACAAGACTTTAGGTCGCCGGAAACAAAGGCGGATGCGACTGACTATGCTGTGCGCTTCGGGCTTAACTTTAATGCTTTGCACACATGCAACATACACACATTTTACAAATATTTATACGTTTGTATATATATGTGTATGTGGGAATATGGTATATTTATGTGGGTGGGCTTGTGTTTTTGCGGGTTGCTTTTGATTATCGGCGCACAAGTCACTTTGATTATAGCTGAACGTTTATTTATATCAAACAATTCAACAAAGTTTAGGTTGTGGAGAAAGGGAGGGAAAATGAATTCTTATAGCTGTGCTATGTGTGTATGTACGTGTATGTTAAAGAAATATATATGAGCATAATAAAAATTTAGGGTTTAAGTAAAAAATGAAAGTGAAACTCAAAGTGAAAGTGAAAGTTTGTTAAGAGAGGTTAAGCAGGGAAGGAAGGAATTTTGTGGCAAAAAAACTACCAACACTGAGGTGAGTATCTAGTATGTGTGTGTATGTCATATACTAATTGCCGCATCCTCTATAATTTGGCTTGTTCGGTTCATCGGCCGGCCAGCCAGGCAACCGGTCGGTGTTAAGGCACACGTTGTGGTCGTGTTACGAGCACAAGTTAACGGTAAACATGTGCTACAATTACATACATATGTATATCAACGTAAATTATGCCCGACATGTGCAAGTGTCTATGCGTGTGTCAGTATCTCTATTGCATGTAGGCTACGTTTATACATATACATATACCTACATATACATATATATATACATGAATTTATGCTGTTGCATTGACGGCAACGCCAACGCTGGAGGAAACATCGGAATTGGGTGCGAATTTACTGCCGTAAAATTAATTCCATTTTGGCATACATGGCTTTCGTAAGTTATATTACGAGTACTATATATACCATATATACCTGTGTGTTTGTGTTCAATATTATATATTACATATGTATATGTGTGTGAGCATATGTAGTTGTGTTTACTCACCAGCTGCATTTTTGCACATATAACTATTCAACCAGAAGTGATCCTCCTGTACGTATGTGTGCATGAGTGCTACGAACGTTTGAGTGGTAATAAGCATGCAAATAGTTTAACTTTCACTAGCCAAACGGAAATTTCTACCCAAAAGAAATATTACTATATAGAAAGAGCTAAAAATTTAAAACAAGGTGAATGCATTTAGTGTGAGAAATGACAAAAAGTATGAAGGTGAGAATTTAAAAGCTCTTAAACATTTAAAAAAAAAAAAAAAACGATAATCACCTTCATTGCTATGGAAAAGAAAAGGTTTTAACTAAAAATTTTGAGAATAGAATCATTGGAAATGGCTATAAATTGGTTGTAGTTGTTGGCCTTCTGTAAAATAAATCGAAAAAATCGTTATCAAAGCTCTCGAAAAATATTCTTCTTTTCTAAAATTACACAAAAGTGCTGCCTGATGTTTAAAATTTCCCATTTTCCTGAGAAAACACAAAATCAGAAGAGTCTTAATAAAAAATGTAAAAAGTTTGACTGCTTTTGCGAATAACTTAGCTCTTATGTTAGCGAGTGCTCTACACAATCTGTAAATTATTCACTGTGCGGCTTACTTATTTTTCAGAACGTCAGCGAAATGCTCGAAAGAGGAAAGCTCCAAAAATTGTATATAAAATTTGGTTCTAAAATAAAGTACTCATTAAAACCATTGCCATAAAATTGCTAATCATGTAGCTGAAAATTTTGCTTTTAATACTCATAACACATCGCATTATAGATTAAGACGCTTTATATCATAAAGTGGAGTTACATATATTTTTATTGACAAAAAAAAATGTTCAAATAAACCAGCAACGTGTTATTGTTATTATTATTTTTTTTCTATAAACATAAAACCAACACATAATAAGCTTATTTAATGGCCAATTTTGTATTAAATATTTTTTTCCTTACTTTGCTTGTTCATCTCCTTGTCATCACCACAGCTGCGGGCTGCTGTTGATGAAATTGTTTGTTGTTAATAAAAGCGTTAACATTATTCCCCATTACAATGATCAGTTTAACGGTTATTATAATGACAAAGAATGTGCTATTTTTGTCATTAATATAATAGAGAAATATACACAAGTGAATCGAAACACAGATATATGTATTGGTTTATATATTTATGATTTATCTGCATATTTATAATTTTTTTATTTTTAGCTTGACTGCTGGTAAGCACGTCCTTTAGAGATTGACCATCTGTTCATTAACCCATTCAATTATTGGCAACAAGACTTACATATGACTTATAACCTAACTTGGGAGTTTAAATAAATTTCAAAATTTTTCCTTTATTCAATTAATTAATTAATTGAATTTTTTGTATTTTATTTTATTTTAATTTATTTCAGTTTATTTAAATTAATTTTATTTAACTTATTTCATTTTAATTTTCTTTTTATTCAACTTATATTATTTTATTTAACTTAGTTTGTTTTTTATTTTATGTTATTTTAATTTATTTTATTTACCTTATTTTGTTTTATTTTATTTTATTACATTTTATTTTGGCTTACTTTGTTAGTTCATTTTATTTCATTTGTTTTTGATTTAAATTGTATAAGAGAAAAAATATAATCTGTAAAAAGTAGTACCAGTGTCTTCTAATGACATTTTTTAAAATCTAACTAACTTAATGCAAAACCAAATTTGAATTCAAAGAAGTGGAAGTCTATGCGAGTGAAAATAGTACTATAATACGGATATTAAAAACATTAATATTCAGACATAAATTTGCGCCACAAAATACGCATGAGAACGTGAGAAATGTTGTCGAAAAATTATCGTTTATACTTAAGAGGAGTGACCAACCGCTATAGGGTTATAGGTATTATATACGCATATGAACCAGCCACCCAGTCAACCGCACAGTGCAGTGCTTAATTATTAATAAATATTCATTGCATTGCTGTTAATAGTGACGACAGGGTGAACGAGCGACCACCGAGACCAACAAACGGTATGCCAGTTGCTATATAATTACAACAGTAACATATAAATAACTTTTATATGAATTAGATTTTCCTGCAGCACGCTTTCGTATATAAGCACACCTTAAATTAGTTTTATAAGTTAGTAGTGCTAACGGTAGTCGCTAGGTTTTGCTTATTCGAATACAAGCACATGTATTGTAATAGCTATTTATTTTTTCTGTATAATTTATATGTTTACCCGCTCAATGTTTCTTTTATTTGTGTCACTTTCCCTCTCCACTTCCCATTTCATATTTTCCCGTTTTGCATTGGTATTAATTACAGCAAAAATAAACGAGCTGGAAAATATTGCATTTTCGAAGTGCATAAATGGCTGGTCGTTGGTCAAAAAATAAAATAAAAAAAATACCGAAATTGGAAGTGGTGACCTTTGCCCAGGGAGTTCATACACATATATACGAGTATATATATGTTTTGACAAAAATATTTATAGCGGGAAAAGGGTATTATATACGTGTTGCATGCAAGTTGTGTGCAAAAGTTGAATTGGTCACAATTCAGTGGCAACTCTCAAACATTCACATACATACATACCAATGAACGCATGACAGTAAAATATGTAATTACTAAAGTTAACATCAGCAAAATTGGAAACGAGCTCACTTTCTAATTACACCATTTATTTTGATTCGTTGGAATTGCACTTTGATACTGTGTATTTCGGAATGTTGATATGTAAACTTGCATATACATACATACATACATAATTACGTAACAACAAACAAAACATGTACCATATAAAAGAAAAACGACAAAGTTTTAGTTTTATCGAATGGCATGAGTGATATCGTATGAAAAAATTTCCCACAGAAATAGAGATTATTAAAAGATGTAAAGCAATAATTTTGTTTAGGTAAGCAATACAAAAATAATTCGATACCTTTATTTATGAGAACAGGCTAGAAGAATGCCATTAATTGGTAAATCTTTAGGTAAATAATTTGAAATTTAGGAACTCGTAATACAAAAGCATAAAAACTCGTTTTTTTAAAACGTCTATCTGATATCTCCTTTCTTTTCTCCACTCTTTATATATCTCTTTTCCGGCTCATTCCTTAAATTATTGTAAGAAATTACCTCTTATACCATCATAGCTTTACGCGTTTTGCCTTTAAAGCATACCGACCTTAATGATCTTTTACTCACCGAATAATGCAGCTAAAACTCTTATCAAAGAAAAATGTATTCTTTTGCCAAAAACAGTCGCATAAAATAACAGAAACGCCTGAGAGCAAATCCAAAAATTAAAGCGCGTAAGTGTGTACAAATAAAACAGAGAAGCAGAGATTAAAGCAACAGAGCATATGCTCTTGGAGTTCAAATTCTGACTTTGAAAATGACGTTTTCAAACTATTAAAACATAAAATCTCTGTCCTAAACGGTGATTTCGAATGCACGACGAGCACAGAGAAAGAGAACGGAATACAAAATGAACATTTTCCAGTAGACTTACATAGCACTTACCTTAGCACATACATACATACATACACGTAGGTACTTCAGTATTAAATGCTAGCAAAAATACAATATCACACACACTTTCATAAACACAAAGAGATGGTTTTAATTTTTGGTAGTTCTACAGATTTTGTTTTACACTCATTTTGATGCTGCGTGACCGGGTTGCTAAACGAAATAAGCAAGGAAGGCAAATGAAAATGTATTTTATGTGTGTATGCATGTACATACCGTACAGCATGTGACGAACCATTGGCTTTGGCAATGAATGGCTAGGCAACCAATTTCGGTCAGCAAATTACTATTTGTATTTGTATAATTTGCAGTTAGTAGAGACAGCGAAGCAAAGAGCGAAAATAATGTTCGTCAAAAAGTTTTTGATTCAAAGAAACAATAAAATAGAAATAAAAATATAAAATATAATAATATAAAAAGAAATAAAACAAATATAATAAATAATATATGTATATAATAACAAAAAATAAAATAAAATAAAATTAAATTAAATTAAATTAAATAGTATAAAATAAAAAAAAATTAAATAAAAATAAAATAAAATAAAATAAAATAAAATAAAATAAAATAAAATAAATTTAATTAAAATTAAATTAAATAAAAAAAGTTAAACTAAATAATATAAAATAATATAAAATGAAATAAAATAAAATAAAATACAAAACAAAATAAAGCAAAATATCTTAAAATGAAATACTTATACTAATTTAATGTTCGAAAATTGCTAAAGGGAGCATACCCATTGTAAAACTGTATGCAAAGTTTTATTGGAAAATTTTCTGACATTCATTTAAATAATATTCAGCCAAATAAAAGTATTGTATACTCTTACAATTTTATTATCATTTTATATAAAAAGTATTATTTGATAACGTTGTATTTTTTTATACGACCTAGCTCAGAGAAATGGAATGAGAAAGAATTTTTTGTTTTTTTTTTGTATGTGTTGATTGGAAATAAATAATGTTGTTATTAAATACCAGTAAAAAGTTGCATATTTTTTCTTCTAAAGCTTTAATTCACACTTCAAAAATACATATAGAAAACAAGATACTTGTTTTGGCCTCCGCTGACGTTTGAAAATTTACTATTTTCCTTTGACTGCATTGCAGACAACATCCTCTCGCCAAAAAACGTTGTTGACAAAAAAAAAATTAAATTCAAATTCACAAGTGCAGAAATGTCACGTTCGCCCTAAACATTTGCACACAAGTACAAACAATAAATACATATGAGCACAGAAGGAAAAATTAAAAATAAATAACAAGAACTGAGTGAAAAAGTTGCAAAAGCGTCCCAACTTTGCATGAAATGGCTGCTCATGGAGTGGCGCACATACTGAACTTTGCTGGCGAAACTTTTCATTCTGAGAAATTTGTTAGCATATGGGCTTTGATATTTTTGACAACTGTCAGTGTTGTATTTTAGTAACAAATTCAATTGTACACTCGTATTTTTTTACATTTTTATAAGATAATCTTTAAGAGAAGTGAAAGACACACTAAAATTTACATTCTATACTAATAAAAGTTTTTGAATTATTATTTAATTTCTTAAGTGCACTTTTAGCTTAGTTTTGAAATCTTTCTATCCATTAATGCTTCATTAGCAATACACTACCATACCCAAAGTATATAATAATAAAATCTGCAAAGATCTAAAATTTTAATATATCTAAGGACATGTGCTGCTCCAAACATAATAAAGTGTCATGTAAAATTAATAAAGTTGACACGTATAATTTTGCACTTTAATTGACACACATGCTCGAGTACATACGTGTATGTACATAAATCCCAAATGAAATTCGCTATGCAGTTGCCACTCTCACGGATGATATCTGCTGGCAGTAGCGACAGCCAAATAAGAGAATTCAAGTCAACAAAATTCAACTCCAACTTACAATACGGACTGTCAGCTTTGCACGCATGCACTTGAATTCTCTGCTGTATACACACATATGAAATAAATAAATTTTATATATCTTGTTACAGCCATGTGTTGCGTTGAGCATGTTGCACCTGGCGTATGAGTTACCTCGGAGCCGGAATGCGTTTTATTACTACAGTGTACTCGTATGTAGCTACTGAAATATTTATTATTACCCTTTCATTCCTTTTCTTAACACATATAATGCAAAACGTACCGTTAAATTAAAGCAAGTGGCTGATTGAGCTTCTTTGTTGCATATACAACTTTTGAAGAAACTCATGCTTAGCTCAGCTGGGGGAAGAAAATATTTTACAAAAAAAATTCTAAATACTTTAATTAATCGTTTACACTTAATCTCAAAAAGTAGAACATTGTTTTCTAGAAATGAGGGATTAACTATTTTTTCCGACAGAAGAATACCTAAATGTAAATGAATGTTGAAATTAAAATCTCTTATCTATATGGTTTTTTAACTATTAAAAAAAATTTCAATTTGATATTAATTAATTATTTTTATTATTTGAAGAAAAAATTACTATTACTATAATATTACCAACAGAAAAAATTTAAAAGCTTTTTCTTCCTTTGTAATAGCGAAATAATTTTAGAGTGGCGAATGCACCCTTTTCATATTTTTATAACTTGAGATATTTGAAATGAAGAATCTAACAGACACATTGTGCGCCATTCACCTTGCTACACTCGTCATAGACATAAGTGCTTAAGATTTCAAGGTTTCGAGGTCATTTGCCGCGAAATGCGTGGCAGCATGTGAAATATACGTTATCTCTGCATTTTCCTATGTATGGTATGTGTTTTTATGTATTTGTGTACCTCCCGTGCAAGTGATAGTTTCCGCCGAATTTGTGTTTTTCTACTTTTCACTGTCAGCGATTTTTCCATTAAACAAAAGAGGAAATGTTCGCTCTTAACTAAATCCCGAAACGCTGTCAAGTTACCCGTCAAACATGTGCAGGGGACTTACTACCTGTCGGCTTCGCTGTTCAGCGCAAGATTGAAAGAGTGGAAGAGACAGCGGGGGAAGGATAGAGTCATAAAACAAATTGACATTTTTATTATTATGACAATAGCATGACTTTTAGTTATCGGAAAGTGCGCAACTTAAGCATGCGACTGCAAGATAAAAGTGGCTACACGCATGGCCCAAACGGTTTACTCTAACAAGCTTGTGTGTGTATATGTAACCGACAAGGTTAAGACAGTTAAAAAGCAATCAAAGTAAAGGTAAAACACGAGAGGTGGTGAGGGATTACGGCGCTTTGTTTTTACGACAAATTTATACTCTTATATTTATGAACTTTTCTTAGTTGAAAGCCATGAAACTCAAATTAATTCTATCATGCTACATATATTTTATTTATATTTGTTAGATATTGAAGTATTAAAGGATTCAGAGTGCAGTTGCTACTAATACTTAATATTGCCAGCAAAAAATGTGACATAGGTATATGCACCGACATGACAATTATTCGTCTGATGAAATTATTTTGGTACGTATAAATTTGTATACAAATATTTATAAGGAGATACATTTTCTTCCATACGAAAATAACTTTTTGATCTCTGCCATCGATTTCCATAATTGAAGCATCCAATAATCTTTTCTTACTTGTCTCTCCGCAGAGTAATATAAATTTCATTTAATTAGATTTGTCTACCTTCAGACGAACGTGATTGCTTGCGCTTTTATTGTGATTGCCAATTTGAACGAAACTAAATGGCATAACATAAATTTTAAAATAATATGAAATAAATAAAAAACACATCAAAAATTCATCATCGAAATTAAGCGTCTTTTCAACACCATTTTGGTTGAGTTACACATACATACGTATATGAATATTTACACTGTATATATACAAAACCATTTTGCAATGCCACAAAATACGCTTCACTGCTTGCGTTGTTTGGTGTTTGGTTGCTCGACTGTTGCGGTTGAGATAAGACAGCAATAAAAGCGCAACACAATATCATTGCTTTTACGCATACATACACACACACACACGCACAAAACCAGCCGCAAGAGACATATGCAATTCCCATACGTATTTTTGCTCATCTTCGACATCATTCAAGTAGTTTTCCCTAGGCATACACTGAAGTGTAGGTGTGTTAGTGTATTCCGCTAAACTTATTTCATTTTATTGCCCTCAACTTGGTGTTATGGATAAACGAAAAATGGTAAACGAAAAAAATCGTGTAAAATTATATAAACGAGATTTGAATTATTGATTGCTACTGGCAGCAGGAGATAAAGCCACAAAATGACAAAGGTTGAGTGACAAAGAAGAAAAACAAATTTATTTTCTAAATATTTTGAATTAGGCTGTGCTGAGCACGAACTTTTTGGAAGTGGTTGAATTTTTATAAGCATTACCTTTACCAAAATCAAATAGCACAAGCAAAATTTTTGAATTAATAAACTGCTTTCAACTAAGACCGGTAATAAGGAGTGGTGGTGGAAGGAAAAATTAAAAAAATTAAGCAGATAAATAAGAAAGGCTTCTCTCCAGCTTATAGACATCCCTTATAAAAATTGGTAATATTTATCTCCCACGTATCGGATTAAGAAAGCGGCTGCGTAACTTTGAAGCTTACTACCGCATAGAAAATGTGAATTTATTTTGTGCTTCCCCATTCTCATCATTTCTATGATCATTGCGGGTGCTTCAAAAATTACTATTTGTCCTTCCTGAACGCCATATCATCACGTAGAAGTCATTCACGATACCTAAAACTGTGGCATTAGCTCTCTTGATGCTACTTTTCAGAGACAAAGTGTTTGAATCTTTTTCAGGTAGTATACTACGATAAACCTCTATATGGGATCTAGTTGAAGATCGCAAAAGTTAGAGGTTTCACTCTCACATAATAAAACTGATTACAGCTTAACGTTTTCCAATTCCCTAATTCATATGATCGCCGACTAAGAAGATCTGCACCTGTGTCTCCTTAGTTTTTATTGACAGCAAAGAAGATATGGAGATTAACTCGGGTGTTAAGCTCATTACAGAAAGCTGTCACTACGAGTGTCTCTTCTGACCCTCTCACCCCTCAGCCGCCACCATATTTTGTTTAGGCTGATTTTTGATTTTAAAATTATGTGCAAGACTTTATTATGTCAATACCCTTGCGGCATATTTGTGATGAATTTTTATGAGACTACATACCAACAACATCGAAAACAAAGAGGCAAGTTGACGAGAGAAAGGTGAATGTTAAAGTAGCACATCGTTTGCCGTGAAAAGCTGGCAATTTGTATACAAATATACAAACAGGCATCTGCACATATATATGTACATATATATAAATTTTCCAACAACTTGAGGTAGGCAGTAATCATCGTCTTGACTCTGTTTTATGGGCAGAAACACACATTCGATTGCTTTGATTTAATATACACGTACAAAGCTGCTTGCGGTGCCAGGTATGTGATAGTAGGTGTGTTGGAGAGCTGTTATGGTGGCTGAAAGTTGCACAAATAAATCAGGTAGTCACCTAGTGGTTCGAGTAATTTGAATTTGTTTTTTATTTTTTAATCTTTTTTCCCCCTACTTCCTTTTTTTGTGCGCTGTTGCTTGTTGTTATTGCTGCCACTGTTTGCTTTGGTTGCCAAAATAAATGTAATTTTTTTTCCAAATTAGATGTTTTGTTTGAACTTTCGCTTTCACGCGCTCATCATTTTCTCTTTGCGTTTGATTTCGTTTTCTTTTTTTATATTTTGTGTTTGTAATTTTCAACGCATAAATTTGTGTGTTGTTGTTTTTCTTGCCACATCAATATTGGTTTTTCACAATGCTTTGCCAGGGGGTTGATGCAGAATGAATGGAGTCCTACTCTCCACGACAATACAGCTCAAGCTTTGACTTCACCAAGGCGCAAAAACGCTCAGGTAAATAGGTTTATGTGTGTAGCGTTGGTGGTTTGTAAGTTGACTTTATCGTTATCGGTTCAATGGATTTGACTGATTTGATGCGTCCTTGTCAAGGCGCAGAACTTTATTCTTCTACTAGTGGTGGCTCTTGTTGCTAAGGTTGTTTTAAATTAAGCATTTTTTAAGATTCGTACGTATACACTTATGCATATATATGTATAAATAATTTAAAGTAAGTGTGAAAAGCAGATCAATGTTACTATTTCACTTTAATTTTGTTCTTTTGAGAAATAAGAAAAAGTTAATTATTGGTATTATAAAATTGGTTTTCGCTTGGTTTGGACTTCACTACCCTTTTCACGCTTTATCTGCTATTTTAATGATTATAAAAAAATCTCTATTATAAATTTCCGAACATCATGTTAGGGAATTTCAAAATGTACTGTAGGTAGTTAAACATGATTTTTTCGTCTTCGAATATTTCGAACAAGATCTTCGAAAAACAAATACGTAATTAAATATTTACAAGAAGTTGAAATATTTTTTCTGAAATTTAATGTATGGAGCCCTATTTTATTATTTTATCTTAAAGTTATTAATTTTGATGGAGTAAAGAACAATGAAATTTCGACTTTAATTTCCTTCAACAGTTTTTGATTAAAATCCAAATTTTCACAATTCTTGTTTTAATTCTGGAAATAAATTATTTTCAGAAACTTCAATTGTCATTTTCTATTAACTTGAACACTAACTGGCACTTAAAGCAGTTGCTGGGAGTTTAATTAAACTGAAAATTTTCGGTTATTTGAAAATAAAGAAGAAATAACAAAAAAAAGCTCATTACGTAAGCTGCCACTGGTAATATCAAAAGACGCAGGACTTGAACAGGAGGCAATATACTACCTAAGTGTATAAAAAGATTGTTGATAAGTTTTCAAAAGAATAAAATATCATTATGGAAAATCACAAAACAAGGAATACAGTGACACCAACAACAACTGCAACAACAGCATGACAACGTCGTCGTAAACAAGAAAGTGCCAATAAAATACTGAGAAGACATGATTTTCGCTGATGAAGTTGTATGCATGCAACAATGTTAAGAAATGACTACAATAGTATCCGCAACAACAATACCAACAACAACAACAGCAGTACAAAAATAATAGTACGGAAATGTAAAACAACAATAGCAGTAAAATAGAAACAATAACTGCTGATAATAACAAATCAGTTTAGTATGATAAAGTTGACGATGCTGATGACGATGAAAGGAAGAAAGAAAGTTGTGAAGACAGCTATAATATCAATGCGATGACACTTGCTACGAAAGCAATAATACAGGCGCACCTGTGAGCCAAGTAGTGGAATGAGAGATAAGCGGAAGTGCACCTAGAAAAACGGAAAAAGTTGTTGTCTGTGCATATTGGCTGTGTGGTTTGATGTGTGTAAATGCTTGTATGTATGTATATATGAGTCACCAGAGGCGGTGGCGCAGAAAGAGAAGTTCCCCTGGTTTTTTTCACAAGCACAGTGATAACAAATATTCAGTGAACCAGCAAATTCCTGAAGCTTGCGTGACAACTAACTTCTTTTGAGGTTCTATTGCGTTTATTGATATTATCAGCAAAACAAGAAGAAGCTGCAGCAACCACAGCATTGACAAAGAAGAACACAACATCAGCAGTAACATAATTTTCATCTTCAAACCGATAACAATATTATAACGCATATCGTTTTAATGAGATTTTCTTCTTCAACACATGTAAGGAGCGATAATTTCAATACATTATATTGCTGTTGTTGTTTTTGTTTATTTAAAAACAAATTATATTTATGTCTGTTTATCATTAATTTGCATTTGAGTGAATTTATTGAAGTTCCATGAGCATAAGAAAATGTTCGACTTAAAAACAATACGTATATAATGATTTGCTTTGTTTAAACACTGATTTCGGTTTCTCTCTTTGGAGTAAGGTAATAATTTAAATTGTGGATAAATAACTTTTCTGGAAATTTTAATTTAAGGAAAACAGATCAGATAAAGGAAACCGAAAACGATGGCATTCAACCGTGAAAATTGTGAATGCGAGAATAACAGTTGGAAAAAGCGCATATAATATAATGATTCTTAATGTATTCTGGATCAAAAGCAGCTTCAGCAGAAGGTTATTTTCACCTATTTCTGTAAAAACTGCATTTCGAAGGTTGTTAGATCTTTAAATATTAAAACAAAAATATTTCAAAATTGTAGCCGCAGTTATTAAAAGAAAAAAAGTTAGTTTAAAAAAACTTCGGACGAAAAAATATATGCGCCTTAGGATATGCAACAATATAGTATTTTCATACACTAAGTTGGAATCATGCCACAACCAGGGCGAGTGCCTTGCTAATTTATTGGAATTAAATTTTATATGCTGGCAGTCTAGACCTCATATATTTATAAGAAAACAGATGTATATGTACGTGTTGTGCTTTAAATAAATTCAAATTTGTTTCGCACTCAATTGGCAAAACTTTTCAACTAATTTTTGGCAGCTGTAGCGCGCTTTAGAGTGAATTTTTCTTTGCAAATTTTATATTTTGTTTTCTGTTCTTTTTGTCGTAAAGTTTTTTTTTTTTTGTTTTTTTTTGGCAATTTCATTTGCATTATGTTTATTTACGCTTATTTATTGTTATAACTTTCCATCGCACATACTTACGCACACTTTAATACAAGCACATGCGCATATATGTCTCTTAAATTACAACACTACTTTTACACACAAAAAGCGAAACTTTTTAACGAGTGTTCAAACAGTTTGCGAGTAGTCAGTGCCAGTGTTGTTATTTTTTTTTTTTTTAGTTTGCATACATACAAGCAAAGTATGCACCTGTCGCTTGGCACTTGTCCTTTATTATTTTTTGGTTTTTGTTTTTGCTGTTTTGGCATTAAAATCAATTCATAAATAAATTTGCTTGTGGGTGTGTGACCACGTGTGCCATTGAGTGTTTTAGTGGTTTTGGTTATTGTTGTGCGTGTGTGTTAGTGTTTTTCTTTGTTTTTTCGTGAAAAACTTTTATTTTTATTTATTTAACAAACAAATATCGTCATGAGCGCCATTTAAAAATGTTTGAGCATATAAACGTGTATATGAATGGGAGATGCATTTAGTATCAAAGAGCTCAATAATAATTTATTTACTAATTTATCGGCTTTTTTACTAATTTATTTTGGCTTTGCGTCTTGATTATTTCCAACAAATTGGGGGACCTACAGTTTATACTAAGCTGCCTCCGAACGGCTGACGGTTTTTTATGAGGAGCTTTATTTCATACCAGAAATACACGCGGAGGGGCTCACCATTGGCTGTAAAATTTTGGCCGTTTTTATTTTTGTAGATATGTGGACCAAATTAGTAACTCTGTCCACAGAGCATAAAAATCAGTGACTTTTTGAGGATGTAATGAATGGTGCTTTAAACAAGGCTTGTGAATTACAATCACTTTAAATGTGAAAATTGTGTTTATAAGCAAACCCCTTCAACTTAAAGTGAGCTTCAACTCTGAACGAAATTTTCCCATGAAAATCGGGTTTGGCGGTCCATTCACCGAACGCGCGACGCTCTTGATGGTCGCTCGGCTTCGAATCTTGCACGAGTTGGATTTTGTAAGCCCGCTAACCAAGATCCTTTCACAAAACGTACCATAAAGTGAATGGGAATAGCTGCTATTGTTGCGAGCGATGGTCGAAGAATTCATTCGGGTCTTCTTCAATAACAGCAATAACGTCTTCGGTGTGCCCTGTACGTCGTCTTTGGGGATGAGTATTATAAACTAGAGTAAACGTGACACGAAACTGATCCAGGGTTGATCGAATTTCTGACTCTATTAGTCGATTATGTTAACCGACATGCTCCACGTAACCGAACCAATTTTTTGGTAGTAGATATGCACGATTTGAAAGCGTTGTTCGGGAGTAGGGCTGTTCATTATGAAATAGCAAGCCAAACTGAGTATAAATTAATTAAAAACTGCCGAAACGACCAACTACACAAAAGTATTGCTCAGTTTGAACCACACGTGTAAAGAGCACCCTTTATATAGTTTATACGTGGCGTAGTATATGAAATAGATTATAAATTCTCGGTAAATCATAAAAATATTTTTCATCTCTGTTTCGCTTTTATTTTCCACCACACAAGCATACCGCTGCCAACATAGCAACCGACGTTACTGAAATTGCTCATTAAGAAGCGACACGTGCAGCGGTGAAACCGGCGTGCAACCAAGCAATGCGTGAAGCGAGCACGATAAGGAGTTGCGAAAGGTAAGAGGAGAAAGTTTCTGCCATTGATATAAAATGTTTCAAAAATAATTGAAAATTTCTGCTGCAGCTTGACTAACTGTTTATAACAGCGCACACTTCCTGATAAGTAGAAACCATTACATGCTCAATTTATAAAATTATGTGTCGGTGAGGAATGAAAACATTTCACGAAATCTGAAAATGACGTGGAAAAAGAAAACTGCGCTTGCAGAAAATTGAAATAAAGTAAAATGCAGTAAAATAAAGGCAAGGGATTTCATAATTATTGCAGTAACTGCAATAACTATTCTCTATAGACCAAATTTGTTTGTGGATATTGATAGAAAATATCTTTTATTTTTGGTTTTAGCAGTAGCATTGTAGAAACGACAAAAAGTATTATTTACACAGAAACACTAAGGTAGAAGCCATTAGCAGTAACTTTGGTTTTTGAATTCACTTTGATAATAATTTTCCATATGAATTTATGGTGGAACTCGTCATACAATTCAATGAATGATTTTCAATTTTAACCATAAAAAAGTAAAGAAAGGGGAAAAATAATATTTTTTGACTAACTCAAAATCCATTAACTTTTATGATGAAATATACCTAACTTGTTCCAAATTGAAATTTTTCTTGTGTTTTTAAAAATTAGCTACGAAGAAAGTCAATTAGCTCCTAGTAAAAATCCTTTCCGAGTGTTTACAGTTTTCAGCAAATAACGACTACAAGCGTCGGTCTTCAATAAAAGGTTCATCTATTTCTTACCCAAAGCCAGAACTTAGCTAATTCTCAGTACAAACTTCTAATATTTAAATTTTATATTTTCCATCATCATTTTCCAACGTCATTTTCTACAATCTGACTCAGTCGCATTTGAATACTATTTTAACCAATATATAATTAAACCAAACAAATCCATAATTGACTTTCGTGCACACAAATATCGTCTTACAATGCCGAATGAGAGCAATTTGTAGTTAATTGCACTGCTGCAAATGCAGTTGTTACACACACACAGATGTAGTTTTAGCTTTCAAATAGCAGACAAATATTTCAAATTCATACCTACATACTGATTCCATCAACCTCAAATGCAAACATGAAATGTATATTAGAGCTTCAATGTCAAAAACCCACACACACACACATGCACATCCACATCGATAAGTCAGCGCAGCACAGCTGTCATATTCGCCTTGGCATTGAAACATGACTGAAAACCTTGCCGTGAAAAGTAGTTAAGAGTGTTGGTAGCACAATGAATATATACGAGTATGTATACACGTATGCATACTTGCAATCATATAAATGCGTGTGTGAGTGTAATGCATTTATCGCGTGCCTCATCTCGTGTATATGCAAATTTGCGAAGCGGCAAAGCAAATCAAGTGCAAGCGTTGAATTTGATTGAGTTTGGTATGTCACGGCTACGGCGGCCGGAGGGAAGAGTTAAAGTCCGAATTTTGATTTGAAGAATAAGAACATGAAAAAAGTGAAGCAATTGCTCTACTTTTGCTACCAAAAAATTTTGCTTTAAAAATTGTTAGCTCCCGCTTGGCCTACCCCATTCACATTTCACATAAATTTTCAAACGTTTAAGACACACATGTTTACATATGTTTACATATATACTAGTATAATATGTTTATGACAGTACACTTTGACTCAACTCAGGGGTAATAGAAAAAGCCGCTGTACAACTTCATTGCCAAGGTGTTAAGTCTGATATTCAAGGAGTTCGCCCAATATGAAAAGTAATATGTTTAAGGTGTGTCCCGTGGAAAACAAGACTGATGCAAATTTTATAAGTAACTCCTTAACTTTTTATATTTTATGCAACATTTTGCACGACAAATCGACGGCTGAATTTGTGGGGCGATCACTAAATTGCTGCCTCTTTATAAAGTAACAGATTTCATGTAGCTGTAAGGATACAATAAGGAAAACACAGTTGCTGGAAAGAAAAGAATATTCATGCAAATTTTTCTAGGAATAATAGGGGTGCTATTTTCAGTCTCTCTTAAGAGATACCCCAGAAATAGCAAATCCTCATTTTCAGTAGTTCACTGAATGGCAACACCAACACATGGCTACGACAAAGTTCGAATACTAGTTGTGCACTTGGACAAAAATAGAACGAGGCCATTTAAATAGCTGGAAAACTGTGTTGGCGAGGAACTGATAGAAGGCTTATAGTCAGGTTATAGTCACATGGAGGTCAATTTGTTCAGCACATCTCAAGATAAAAGTCACAGAGAAAGTCTGCCCATAGTTAATATCGCTTTAGCATCGACCAGCCATGCGATTGCATTAATTAATGCGCAGTATCTCTTCCTTGGCTTTAAAGTAGTTTGCGTAAACTCGAAAAAAGTCTTCTCCGACTAATTTTAAAACCTATAGATTAGTTTTGGATGCTAGTTTTTATAAATCTCGTTTTCTGAGGGACACTGTTTTTTTTGCATGTTTTTTTCACTTGTGCATGCACAAAGGTTTTTATATTCAGATTTGGTGAGCGATTTCCTTACCTTGCATGTCTTACCAGTATGACGTTGGCCGCCGTCTCATAGTTGTATGTAGTATAAAGGATTCGGTGTGTCTACCATGCAATTTGCTGACCTTTTCAAGGCTGCAAACAAGCACACACATATTTACATACGAAAACATCAATTAAAATATGATTTTTCATACAATTACTGTCAGCTGTTTTAAGACATGATATTGCCAGTGACGCTTTATTTTGTTTAAATCGAGTTGAAATAAGAATAAATTCTACAAGACTTGCGTTTCCAAACTGAATATGTGGCTTATGAAATTTTCCTGACCAATTCACAAAATTCAAGTCTATTTGACTAAAACTGGACTTAAAAATATTCTAGGGAAATATATTTTGTAGTTTTTCTTCACCGTTAAAAGTTATATTTGCGTTGCGTTGTTTTGTACAAACATTTGATATAAGTGAGGCTAATACTTGCGCAGCGGCAGCTGTAGCCTGGTGTGTAGATATTCTGGTCTTACCTGCATCCAAAACTATAAGGAGCTAATGATTACACGAGAGCAGTTTGAATTCATAAATTTAAAATCTTTTTTAAAAATATATATATGTATATTCTTATGAATATTGCGGATCCTATAATTTTAAGCCCGTTAACTTAAAGAAGGAAGTAGGAAAAGTAATATAACTTAACAAAAAGAAAATAAAAAATATTTTTATTAATTAATCATTTTAAAAACTGCAGCTTCTTTTGAAAAATTCTCCATGAAAAAAGCTAAATTTCCAAAATCGTAAAATTTTATAGAAAAATAAATGAAGAAATTGTTCACTAATACAAATATATGCGGAAGTTAAACTTCATATACCTAAATATATTTACTAAAGAATTTACTTTTTAATTCTTATAAAAAAATATATATAACTAAAATCGACTGAAAATATTTTAAAAGTTTGAAAATTCTCTATAGAATAATACAAACATACGATTTATGGCGTTGTTAGCATATATTTTTTGTGACTCATAAATTTTGGTTCCTTGCTAATTAATTATACGAATACGCGTGTGTGGAGGACCACTCCTTCCTAATTGTTAAGGCACCTTTTAAATTTATGTTTGTTGTTAAAAAGTTTGGCATAATTTCAGGCGCCGCTAAAAACTCAAACAATTTCGTTAACTTTCTACCTTCAATTAAGCGATAAATCTTTTGGTTTACCATAAAATATTTATGCCCATTCGTTGAAAAGTATTTTATGTCGCCCTTTGTTTGGGTAACTCATTTCAATTTTTGACTTTCATTCGAGTAAGTCATAAGTACTTAAATAAATTATGTGCTTTGTACGGTATGTAATGCAGTGAGTGGGTGTGATAATGAAGTAGGCATACCTCGATGTGTGTATATATGCAGTTAAAGGCACTGAATTCAGCACTATATGTAGCTAAATAAAATTAAAATTTATGTTTTTTATCAAAACTTTGGAATGGCGAAGAAATACATTTTTATTTTTCACCATTAGATATCAAAAGTTATTATTACATAGCTAAAATATTTTTTTCAGTTACAATTATTTTGTACCTACACTACACTACACTTCATAGTGCGATATTATTAATAAATATTTATGATACTATTTTCTTTATTACAGTGTCTTTTCTTCCAAAAATAATGGAATCTGACTTCGCTTTAACTTAGTTTTATAAATAGCTTTGGATCTCTCCCAAGATTTTTAATAATAAACATTACCGTTTCTTCCACGAATCGGCTTTATTTAATAATGAACAGTTAATATTAGTTGGAAATTAAACTCTCTAAACCTCAGAAGCCAGATCATGTCTCTGATCAACAGCAACAACACCAATACCATCACAAGCAACAAGGCTGCTGCTGATTACAGCCAAATAGCATATAAACCATTAAAATCGAATTACAAGTGATGCTGTAGCATTACCACATACACATCACACGCATTACCGCATGCCCAACAACAACATAAAAATAAATTAAAACAAAAAATTATTATTACTCAACGAATTTCCAACTGTGACGCTAACGTGCCAACATTTGGGAGATTTTGAAAATGTTTGCCAGACCATCCGCATACATAAAACATGTAATATTTCATAGAATTCAATGAAAATTTTGTTGTAATAAATAATTGCAGTGGCCACAGGGCTAACTCGTGGCTAAAGTTCGAACAATGACAGTCGGGGTGCATTGGTGGCTAGTGTAAAATGTGTATTTTGTTTTTGTTTTTGTTTTTGCTGGAGCGAGCGGATGTGAAGAAATGTAATTTATTTACTTTTTGTTGTTGCCATGCATTTAAGTTCGCTAATAAACTAAATGTGGACAGTTGAATATGTGGCTGCAGGGTTCCAAGCCTGAAATGTGAGTAAGTGCGTGTGAAGTTATGGAGTAAATTTGGAGTAAATGTGAATTAACATAAACTACCTGTGTGTAAATAGCTTCGCAGTTAAGTTCAGGTGGTTCTGGCTTCAGCACTGATGAGAGTTAATTTAAAAGAATTTAGTTAATCTGGGTAAGTTGAGTTTGAATTGAGGGAGCTTTACTGAGTGAGACTGAACTGAGTAGGTCGAACTTAATTTAGTTCTGATGAGTTTGAGCTAATTTGAGTTTGAGTTGATTAAAGTTTAGTTGGGTTAATTTGAGGTGTTTAAGTTGGTCGTAATGCCAATAAAGGAGAGGAAGTTTGGTTTGAGCTGATTGAATTAAATTTAATTTGTATATGAGTTGAGTAAGTTGATCTTAGGTGAGTTTGATCGAAGTGCTGTGTGAGTTTACTTTGTTTTTAGTGAGCTGAATAGAGTTAAGTTGAGTCTTTGCAGGCGGTTTGAGTTTAAAGGGAGTGAGTTGAGTTTAAATTGAATAAGCTAAATAAAGTTTAGTTTGGTCTGGCTGTTCTGAGCTCTGAAAGTTGATTTTGAAGGAATTTGAACGAAGGGTGATTAGTAGATTTTATGATGGGTTTGAGGTAAATGAGTTCAGCTTTTGAGGTTTAGTAGAGTTATGTTAATAAATCTGATCAAATAGTGTTTTGATTGAATTCAGAACAGAACTGATTTGGCATAAATTAAGTTGACCTCATTGGAATTGAGTACAGCCTAATCTAAGCAAGGTGAAATTGAATCGCATTGAATTCAGTTGAGTTGACTTAAGTTTAAAATCAATTCAAGGGAATTCGAGTAAGTTGTGCTAATGCAACTGAACTTATTCTGTACGAGTTCATTTCAATGGGTTACAGATTGCTTTGGCTGTTCAACTGAGTTAAGTAAAGTTATTTTCATTATTTTGAATCAAGTGCTATATATTCAATAATAAAGACTAAGGTAAAGAGATCAAGAAGACATTAAAGATCTATTAAATAGCAAAAAAAATATTAGCTAAAAGTCAAACTGAAACCTACACTTTATTACAACGAAATTCAGCATTTTCTAAAATGGTCCTCTTCATAGTTTGCTTTGTTAAAAATTGCTCGCTTTTTCCACTAATTGACATATTTAACTTTTAAATTAATTTATGCTATCACTAGAGCCTACATTAAGGCGCTTAAGTAGTGCAACTTGAAAAATCTTATCACATTTGTTTTCATTTCCGTTGATGGATCAAAGGCATGGAGAGCGAAAAGAAAAATCTTTGCCAAACACAACATTCAAGTTTTTAAATCTTTTGAGTTTTGTAAACTGTAAATAAATAACACAATTAGCATGACTGAGTACAGCACAGAACAGAGCAACGCGCGTGTTGAAGTGACGATTGTCGATATAGACGAATTTTTGGCTGCCTAAATGAAATGGTGTGAGTTTCATAAAAAAAAAAAAAAAATACAAAAAATACACAAATAATGAAAAAGTAGGTAGGTAAGTACAAAGGGAGAGAATTGCAAACTAGCACTGTCATAAATTGACTTATTTTTTCCTTTGAATGTTTCTTTAAAAGTTTTTTTATATATATTCTTTTTTTGCATTTTTTAAATTTCAACACCGAATTTATTGTTTTTTTTTTTTGTTTTTTTTTTTTTGTTAGACAGGGAAACGCGCGTGAGTGGCATGTAAATAATTAACGTTCAGCACAGCTTCCAACAATAAATGGCACTTATGTCATTGGACTAAAAGCTATAGCCATTACCAGCACATATAGCAGTACATTTTTGGCTGTGTTGTGTATTCTTGTGTGTGCCTAATGTAGGCGTTTACGCTGTGACTCGCTAATGATTTCCGTTTCCTTAGCTTTTAACGGCATATCTAAAGCTAGTAGCAAAGTTTGTGCAAAAATATACATACACAGGTATAGCTAACCTTGCTCTTAGCATTCGCTGGCGCTTTGTTTACAACCTTTTAACTACTCGCCCAGCTGTTGGTATGTTTATTTTATGACTTGCCTCAAAGGTGTTGGTACTTTTATAAACATTATCTTTAATAAAGATCGGCAAGTAGCAACAGTAGCAGCTGCTAGGTTTCGCTATAAAATTCTTCTTCTTCGTTTTCTTCATTTTCTTCATTTTCCTCATTTTTATACATTTTCTCCTTCTAATGTAGCGCTTGAGACCAACAAAGTCGTCTATACTTAAGTGCTCTTGCCTTAATATCGTTTGAAGCTTTTGTCTATCGTTCTCTTTCTGTCTCTTTCTGTCTCTATCCCTCTCTTTGTTATCTTTATTGGCACTTAATATTACAACAATATACCCAAGCTAAGTTAATCAGCAAACTCATACACAAATACATACACAATACTCGGCAACGAAGCAGAGCGTGAAAAAATCTTAATGCCGAATTATTACTTCAAAAGAATTGGGTCAAATTTGTTAGCCGAACAAGAGTAAAGGCTAGCAAATCCGCTTTGGAAATAACAAATAAAGGCAAGAAGAACAATAAAATGTTGTTTGAAAATTAACCTTGAAAAAAAAGAAGAAAATTACGACATATAAATGAAATTAACGAAGAAAACAAAATGTGCAGCAAATAACTCACAGCAGCCAAAGCATAAAATAGGTAATATGTTAAAATGACCTGGTAAAATTTTTTATTAAACTTTTGGCTAAGTGTACTAAGTAAAAAAAATCTTAATTTTTGAACGAAAATTTTATGAATTTTGATCCGATTATATTATTCCAAGTTATCTTGTTTTTTTAGTATATTTTTTTTATTTTATTCTTTTAATGTGGTTTTAATTATTTTTATTTTATTGTTGGTTAGGCCATTTCTTCAAATTTCTCACACACTTTTTGCCTTCTCTTTATTATTATTAATTTTTTTTTTGTATTCATTTTCCATCTCTTGTTCACTTTATATTCTAATGCTTTATTTTACTTTAATATTTTTTTTTACTTTTTATTACTTTTTTGTTGTATTGCTTTTCAAGCCCAGCAGGTGTGAGTTTACATAAAATGCAATATGCGCAATAAAAATCATGGAAATGAATCTAAAACAGCAGGCGAAATAAACACGAGATGAGAAAAACAACAAAAAATAGCCATAAAGATGATGCGGAGCTTTTGATTACCTGACATTCCAAAACGGAAAAATGAAAGTGTAAGAAATAAAAAAAGCAACAATAGACAAATGCTTATTGCGATACTAAACTGTACTTAGTTAAAAAAAATAAACAATCTTTTGTTTTTTTCGCAATTTGTTTACATATAAAATGTAATCAAGAGCATTGGTGCGGCATTTCTCAAGAAATATAAGGTGACCATTCTCTAGAAACGTCCTTTTTGTTGTAAAGAGACAAAAGCTGTGAAAGTCTATATGTAGAAAAAGGTCACCTAAGCGACGCATTTCGGGCATTTGCAAAATTACCATTTAGTCTACTGCTAGAAATGCACAACCTAGCGTTCGTCTGCCTTTGTTTTAGGCAACCTTTAATTTTACTTGCATCTTCAATCGTTTGTTTGGCTCCTCTGGACCGCATACCGTTCATGAAAAGGATCGGCATAATGAAATGTGGCATGTCGTTTGTTGTCCTTTTCGAGGATTTAAAAAAAGGGGGAAATAAAAATAGTACAATTTATTTTTAAGTCCTTCCACCATACGACACCAGAGCAGCACGTTCCTACCGGCGCCTATTAATTTTTGTAACGTGCGTTTCATGTTAAGCCTGGGTCGAAGAAAAAGAATATTGTAATTTTATATAGTTTTCGATGCTATCATTTTTGCGCTGTTAAGCATGTTTGTGCAAGGTATATTTCCTTAAAGTAGCTTAATGCCAGCTCAAATTAGTGTCACGCTTTTTAAACACTTACGAAATTTTTCTAAAGGCAAAGGGCACATTTGTTTTTTTTTTTTCAAAGAGAATAATTTTCTTATTTTTTAACTTAATTATCTTTAGTAAAAACTTTTTTTTCATCATTTTTGTATAACAACTTAAACAAAACAGTTTAAAGCGAGCTTATTAATTTGTCTTACGTACGGTTTTTGCAAGGTTTATCCACAAAAAACGGAAAGTTGTAGGCGCATGGGACAGCTATTGCTTCATGCCACTAAATGCTTTAACTAAAGCTACATATTAAATTTTACCGTTATTCAATTGTTTAGCCCCAAATGTGCACATGTGCCGATGCTGGCATTTTTTTGTTATATTTTTTTGCCCACAACTACTATAACTTTTGACCATAAAGAAACAATTTGTGGCCAGTTAATGTTGGCATTCACACACGTTATACTTCAGAGAAAAATGTGTTGTCTACGCGATCTGCATATATAATATACACATATACGCATACCAGTATACAGGAATGGTATTACTCAACAAACAATAGAAAAACGTAAAATTAACATATTTTGTCGGTTTTTATTGCATGAAATTTCCTGGCTTGCAGCGCATAACGATGGGAGAAAACCTGAAAATATGCCTCGGATTTAATATTTTTTTAACTTACTTTTTATTTAGCTAATAATTTTTATTTACATATTTTTTTTATAATTATTTTATTTTATTCTATTGTATTTTATTTTATTTTCTATATTTTATTTAAATTTAAAAATTTAATTTTTAATTTTCTTATTTCATTTTATTTTATATTATTTTATTTTATTTTATTTTATTTTAATTTAATTTATTTTTTTTATTTTATTTTAATTTAATTTATTTTTTTTATTTTATTTTATTTTATTTTTTTTACTTTATAACATTATTATTGTATATTATTTTAATTCATTTTAGTTTAATACATTTTTATTATGTTATTTTATTTTATTTCGTTCCTTAGAAGTGGTGCTTTGTTAAGAATATTTTTGCACCTATGTATGTACGAATGTAAGCTTATGAGTCACGTTTACACCATCTCTAATTACACCTTTCACTTACAACACTAATTTAATAAAAGTGCTGCGAATTGGGAGCAGAGCAGCAGCGAGTCGTAATCAAAAGAAACAATCTCACATTTCACACATCAGCAACAACTACGTGCTGTCTGTATGTATGTATGTACATACATAAGTGTTTCCGCGCAACAAATCAGATTTCTTCAACCGATACTTGGGTTGCCACTCCACTTGTCTGTTTGCGGCTGTTTTTAGCGTCTAAAGGCGTTGCATGCAAGTACATGATGAGTGGATGACACAGTGTGTGTGTACATTTTCTTGCCACTTAGCACCAATAGCTTGCTCACGCAAATATGCTGGGAAGAAGATAAGGTGCTTTCAAAGCTTTTCTACGCCCGCATACTTGGATGTGCACTGAGAGATGTCTAGGTAAATGTGTGAGCAGCTCGGATTATGAATTAGTAACATTAATTTGTTTCACGATTGTGCTGAGAAGAAATGGTAGCTTTTTGTAGAGTGTTGAAAGAATCAAGATAAATCAAGAGACTTACTGAAGTATACTTATCATTACTGGTATTGGAGTAGGCTTGTTTTTGCTATAAACTCATTAGGCCGAGTTAGCAGCATACCATATTACTTAGAATTGGTTATGTGAAGCGCTTGAGGCCTTCTACGTTTGAAAGCATATCTAACTTAATATTGCAGCAAACTACTTCATGGCCTTCATTGAATTGGTCCAATACTGTTGGATGTTCTGAGATAATAAATTTAACAAACATTAAAATATTTTACTGCAAGCTCAGTGCACCACTGCTAAGGAACAGCCATTAGCAAAGCAAAACATACGCTTTATTAGTGTACTTTATATGCAAACATTGAGAATAGATATGTAAATATGTCAAAGTGTCTTAAACGAATTTATACTGATGCTGACCATTTAATTTATCCCGCCGGCCATATAACTCATATAAACATACATATGTGCCTTCAGAAAAGCAACGTAAGCGCCCCACTCCAAGTTTTGCCCGAATTTGCACCCAAACATTTATACGCATAAGTAAACAATGCGAGTGTTTTAACATTTTGACCTTTAAATATTTTATAAGCAAAAAATATGCAATGCTGAAAATATTTTTATTATAAGGAGAGCATTTTGCTGAATATGAACAGGGAGAGTGAATAAATGCGTAAATATACAGCAAAAATAATAACACAAAATATAAAAAATATATAAAAAAATGTGTGGAATGTATAAAATCATAGAAAAATGCTGTGTGGGTGGAAAAATTTGCATATTTTGCAAACTGATATTTTACGGCAAGAGTACATGCATACGTGTATGTGTGTTTATGCACCGATATAAAAATGAGGTATAAAGTTGAAAATATTAAATATTTTGTATTTGTTTATTTTATGTGCGCACATTTACGATTAATGCAATTCTCTAAACCTCTTGTCCACCTGCTCAGCCTACACTGCTATGTCTGCCTAAGTATGTGTTGTATATTTGTAACCGTTATATATTATTACATAATAAAAAAATATATACTAAACCATATCAGGTTTCCAGTTTTATAAGGAAAAAAATACTTTTGCTGGAATTTAAACAGAAAATATTAAAACTCTGCATTGGATTTCTTTGGCTCTAGGCATATCTAGATTCATTTTCTAAGGCAAAAGGCTTAAAATTACTACTGACTTAGTCTTAACTATATTTAACTAACGTATAATTGGGACTTCAATGCAAGCTCAGCAAGGCTGGTAAATTTTATGCCGATTCTCACAATATTGAGAGAAATAAGAAGTCGAAAAATTTGCAGCAAAAAATTGAATTCAAATAGCTTACAAGAAAATGTGCAAATATTCTTAAGCGAAGAATATATATTTATTACAAAGTAAAACCCGAAGGAAAATAAATAGACATAATCAACTCCGAAGTACAAGCGTGCAGTTTGACGTAAACCAAAAGAGAATTTTAAACAGCATACATGATAGAAAGACACTTTGAAAAAGCTTCATTCAAGGCTTCTAAAATTAGTTCGAAAAGATCAATCAATTCACGCTCAAAGAAACTTTAAAGCATTTAAAGCAAATAAAAAAATTGTTTTCCGTCAAAGAGCAGTCTTAGAAGATTCCTCGAGTTTAGTGTAAGGAAAAAAAATACCTTAAGCCATGCATATCATTTTTAGTACTCAATTGAGCGCAGTGAAGTTGCAAAAAAAGTAAAAATATTTCACGCATAAGGAATCAAAGAGTTAGCAAAAAAATGACATGCTTTGAGGAACCCCAACAGCTCGGTTTTCAGCTCGCTTGCTTGTTTTGTTTACATTGCACATACACGTATTTAGGCACGCCACCAACATTTCTGACATATTTAGCCGTCAACAGCCTGAAAGTATGCAAATGGGAAATTATTAATGACGCACAAAAAAAAAAAAAAACAACACCGTTTTTTGTTTATTCATTCTCTTAACCCTTATTGCGTGCCTCTTCTTTTGAATGTCGTTTCAATTGGTGCCAGCGTTTAAAAATGCATGTACATAAGCATATGAGCGAGTATGCACACTCATAGCTTTGACGTATCGGTACCATTATTCGTTGTGTCAACATGTCATTTGATTTGCGTGCCAGGCGAAGTCATAAAAAAATAAACAACAGGAATTATGCGTTGATGTTTTAGTCATCAAAATGTCATTGCACTTTCTTTATGAAGTCTAAGTACATTTAGAAGCAAACTATTAACAAAGCTCTGTTTCAGAATTATCATTACAGAATGTTCTATTAATCTTTGCTTTCAATTTTTCTTTTATATTTTCAATTTTATTTGAATTTTTTTCGAATTATTTACATTGTTGTTTATTAAGATAATAATTATTGATATTATTTTCTTAACTTTTCTTTCCTAATTCGTTTGCTAAAAATATAAATTATTTTAATTACTGAAATTTTATTATTTCACTTTTCATCTTATATTGTCGGGTTGCTCTTTTGAATTTCTTTCCAAAGCGACCTATTCCTTTTCTTACTTTACTTTCCTTTCCTTTCGGTTCTTAGCTCTTTTCGTTTGTGTTAAAGTTTAAAAACATTATTTTCTTCTTTTATAACAGGCTTGCCAGCTTTAGCAGTTCTTTTCAGTAATTCTCTATTCATTTTCTTTTTTTTCGAAATCCCCTATTTTCTTTGACATATATCCATTACGTTGATGTGGAGCAGATACATTTTTATCTTTGCTATGTCTTTTCCTCACTATCTCTGAGTTGGTAAAGGTTTAATTGCCAACCACAAAAACGCCTAGAGTTATGTAACTAATGAAAAACAGAAAAAACCGCAAATCCTTTCGTTTGAAATTTTTTAAACCGCAAAATGTATGCAAAAATATTAACTCTTTTCAAATCTTTACTTCATGCCAGTTGTACTCGTATATGTTATATGTATGTGGCGTCTAATGATTAATGAAAATATGGCAAGTAGTTGATAGGTTGGGTGCTTTGTTATAGATTGAAGATACATGATTACGATACCAAAAAAGACGTTATCAAAATAGAAGATAAAATAAAAAAGGAAAAACATTTAAATAAATCCAAATTAAATCAGTAAAACAAAAAATAAATTAAGAAAAGAAAATCTGAGAACGGCAAATGTCAATTGGTGAAGAATAGTTTATTTTAAAATTCACATGTTATTGTCGGCATAAGCATGTAGGTATGTATTTGAATTCAACATAATTAACATATTTTTAGTTTTCTTGTTTTTTTTTAAATACCATTGAAATGCATCAATTGATTATTTGCGCTTTTATCATTTTATGAACCATATTTTGCAATAATTAATTGATTTGCATAGAGTTCACTTAATTAATTTTTTTTTTGGATACAATAAATGGTTATTTGTTTATCCTTTTGCCTGCTCAACTTCGCCAACTATTCAGCCTTTCCCCCACCTTCTTAATTCACTTATTGTTCGTTGTATTGATTTGCTGCGTGCAAAAACCACAAATTAAAATGAGCTTAACTGTTTCGAAAACGTCTGCGGCCTGTTGTCAGTTGAGTACGCTACATAGCCGCAATAAATTGTAATTAAATTGAGTTGCGCCGAAATTCATAGCCATGAACGTGCTTAGTAACTGAAATACGGTTAACAGCTAAAAATAGCCAGTAATAATATAGTATAGTGGTATTTTTGTATAATATTTTAATTAAATTAAAAACAAAACATTTTTAAATTCATAAACATTTTGAACAGTTAGCAACACATTAAAACAATACAAATAGGGATAGTATATATTTATAAACTCATAGATTACAAAATTGCATAGTCATATATAAGACTAATGGCATCGATTTTAATTAAATTTCGGTTGAGTTACAACAATGTAAACATGAGTGAGAGATAATCACGCCAATCGAATGTGTTACTCATACGCCATGGCGCTCATTAAGTATTTCGGTCAATAACTCACTCTGCATGCAGCGCTGTTTTGTATAATAGTGATATAAAGCTGATTTGATATGCCGATAAGTGTGGCCTATGCTTAACGGTCATGTGTCGAGTGCAGTTGACTGTCAGTGATCGCCCAAACGGCGTCGTAAAGAGTGATTTAATGACTGAAATGGAATAGAATTTATTTTATGTGCAATTACTTTATTTGTTGCATAAATTTAACTGTGATTTACGGCATATCAGTATAAACTCTATATTTTGGTAAATTTATTTCAATTTAAAGTAAGCTATACTAACATTTCCCAGTCTAGAGTGACGTTGAAGCGAATTTATTTGTGAAAATTTTTTTGGTACAATTTTTCTATTTATTTTTTTTTTTGCCCGTTTCATGTGCTGTAATTTACACTCGCGTTATTTAAAACCGCATGACTGACATGCACAAAATCTGCTTGCTATAAATAAAGGAAAAAATGAGCGCGACATTCATACACACAAACACGCGCCCGTCGTTTAAATGAAAGCGTCTGCTGTGCGCCGAGATATATTTTCTTATTAAATTTACTGCTGACCAAATGACTGATTTTAGTGGAAAAGTGTCCGGCTGCTTGCAAGCTACGTTTGCTTTCAGGGTTTATTTTCTGAGGGAATTTTATCATTAATTTTTTATTTTTTGAAACTTTTTTCTTTGCAGCACCTTTAGTAGTGTGTAAAAAATACAATTTTCCATTTATCTCTCGGTCGCATTGTTTTACTCTTCTTCTTCCTCATTTTCTTAGTTTCTCAGTTTTAAAATTTGTTGCACTAAAGTCATCTGAGTGGCCATTAGTTTCCATTGTTAATCAAAATCTGTTTGCCTCTTCCTTTGTATAAGCTTAGAGGGTTATCCATTTTGCAGTTTCGAAAATAAACATAAATGAAATGCTTTTAAAATAACTTTTTTCGTGAAATTAATTTTTTATCATCAAGCTTGAAACTTGGCTTTGTGTGTAAGACTCTACATTATTCAAAGACCGAGTCGGGAAGGTTTATCCGTGTAAACAAGGTTTATCCGTGTAAACACGATCTTTGGCGTAGCCTCCCAAAAAATTGTCCAACGGCATCCATAATGCCGTAAATACAGCCATATTTTCTCGTGTTATGTGGCATGTGGCACCATCAGTTTGTTGAAACCACATATTGCCAACGTCATGTACATCAATTGCAGGTCAGAATAGAGAGTCGCCGTTGTCGTGGTCAATGTGAGTGATCAGTTGGCATCAATTGTTGTTTTAGCTAGACTTTATATGAATGTAAATGTTAGTCGATTTACAAAATATGCCATAATGTGCCGTAAGAAATTCTCAGCCAGAAAAATTCGGATTCTCGGCTGAACTTTTACTTACAGTAGCGATATTTGAGATGAACGAGCAAAGTAATGATGCACAGACCTTACACTAACTATTACGAATCCAGTTTCTTCAATTTTTTTAATTTTAAATTTCACCAATTGCTTGATTAGTTAGACGACTATGGGCACCATAATCTTCTCTAAAAGCGCAAAATGTGGTCACGTTAAAATCAGTGCCTTGTAGCAGGTTTTTAGCCAGTTGAATGCGTTATGCGGTTATTAAGCGATCCATTTTCATAAAAGCTTGACTTTTGAAACCACTAAATGGATAACCCTATATATATAATTTTCTCCTTTTTCACAACATTTCTTATCTGCCTGCTGCAAGTCTCAAATATTATGAAATAAAAATGTGAATAGCTTGACAATGTTTGACTTTATAGTTTTGCTTGTTAACATCATGTTTGTCAACAAAATTAATTACTAGTAAAAACAAAAACAAAAGTATATGTATAGAAATTTAATACACACTACACATTCGATTTTTATATTTATTAAGTGAGCTTTCAAAAATATTAAAAGAAAAGAGACATTATTTTTAATAACTTTTTATTTAATTAATTATTTAAAAAAAAACTTTGAAAATTTAAAGTATTTCATAAAAATGAGAAATACTGTTAACAAAGAATTAAGAGTTTCTAAACATGAAACATATTTGTGCTTTGCAAAAGATACTTTTAAAGTTATTGCTAAATACTTAGCTGCTTAGCAACAAGCAAAATATTGTAATATAAACTTGAAGTTTAATAATTATGTTAAAAAAGATTATTCTAAATACCAAACGCTATTTATTCAAGCAAAAATATTATGATGTTAAATAAAAATATATTCCACTTTGGGCTTAGTACCATGGCAGATATTTAGCCGCACTTAACATGTTTCTATACTAAAATGTGCACAGAAATTTTTCGGCATAAAACATGGCTTGCATTAAAAAATGGAGGGTAATTAAATGTCATGAGATAAATGTTTGCTTTTTTATTATTTCAATGTAGATATATGGCGTGACAGAAAAAATGACCCTACAGTTTTCAAAGCATGGTTTGCAGGGAATTCTCTTGAACATAAAAAAATTGCTGTAGATATGTTTGTTGCTTGGTTACCGAAAGAATACAGAAAATGCGCAATGAAAATTTTACCAAAAATCCTCGAGAATGCTTGAAACTTTGAACTTTGTCTCTTAAATAATATCAGTGGCTACATTCATATGAGATGAATGCATAGACATATGTTATGTGCAAATATGCGCACGCAAATATTACATTTGAGTACATAAAGTACACACTTGAGCAGCCAGCACTTATATTATCCCCTCAAGAGGACACACTTGTTGTACATTAAGCGCTTTCATCTGCTTTCGATTCTGGCTAACTGCACTTAAAGCTTTGAGCGACTTTCAGCTCATACCGTTAGGCCAGAAACCCTACAAAGAATGCCTACCGCCAAATATCGTACTTCATGTGAACAACTCGGAATTTGTGTGGAGTAAGTGCATGCCATTGTAGTATTTATCGCCAGCCAAAAGCTACTCACAGCGGATTATATGATTTTTCACTTTACACTCAACCATGGAAGCAAGCATGCACATACATATACCTACATATACTCGTACCTACAAAACTGACAAATGCTTGCCGCAACGTTAATCCGCAAAACAAACCCATGGAATTTTTGTTTGGCATGTCACATTTTTTACGCTGCCTATACATGCACATCTATGTATGCATACAAGAATGTGAGTCTTTACACATACAAGAATATCCAAAGTCTGATTACTTCAAGTGCTAAGGAGTGTGTGTAGGTATGTGAGTGCGTGCGAGTAATTTTTTATGACTCGTATGTTTAACGCTCCGGCTGCTACAGAAAACAAGAGCTACAAATAACGAATGTTTTACGTATAAAATAGCTTGGGGTAATAATATCAACAACAACAGCAACCACTATGCGCTTTTTATGCTAAGGTTTGATAAATTTTGACAACGAAAATTGCTTAGCAACTTTTTTTTCTATAAATTTCTCACAGATATTTTTGCAAGTAATCAGAAAAGGTCGCCGAAATAATGAGCACATACAAACCAATTGCAAGCGTTCAAGGGTCAATGGCAATAAATTTAATGCTGCTGATAGCAAAATCATTTTCACATGCCTAAACAATTCACAGCCAATTTATTTTAGCACCACTCCTTGTATCTTGCCTTATTTTGCTGAAAATTTTACTGCCATTGAAAAGCAATAAAGTATTTATGTTTGCGACATATTTAACAAACTTATTTATATAACTCAAGAAAGGTTGCAACACAAACGTATACATATACACGTATATCTGACTGGATGTTAGGACTTGCTGTGGTCGCTGCAATAATTCTTGTCCAGCCATAAAATATGTAAATTTAAATTCTAGCTCTACTTATACATGGTCCCTAGATTAATTATAATTGAGGGTTGATATTTTTGTTTGTGCAATTTTGAAATTTATTCAAATTTTATGCACCTATAAAATATAGTAAGTAACTTATCAGTAAGGAAGAAATCATGCATGGCGTAATTAAGAAGAGCGTGTTGGCAATAAATTTGGAATAATTCACAAATTAACTATGTCGGTATAGAACTCAAGACTTTGCGGTTGGAAAATCGGTTCAAAATAGTTGAAATAATGCTAATAAGAACAACAAAATAAATGAATTAAAAAGGAAATATGCGAAATAAAAAAAAAAACTAAATCAAATAAAATAAAATAAAAAAATAAACTATGCCAAATGGGCATATTTTTATAATAGCGTAATTTAATTTTTTTAGCATTTTTGCCCATCCTTTTCAGCGGTAACTTCTTGTGGCGAATTCTTCAATAATTTTTGGAGAAAATTCGAATTTTTCCCTCTTCCTTTGGATATTCTTCAATAGAAAGATTGAAGCTAGCTTTCTGACTATTTGTGGTTCTTCAGAATAACAGCTGTGCAGGTCGGAGTCATGTTGCGTAAATAAAACAGCCAATTCCAGCAACTCAAGTGTTTCCATTGAAACGGCTTTTATTGTTGACCGTTGTAGCTTTCATGCCCTTTTTTGCACTTTAACGTTGTTTTGCTATGCGGTCGTTTATAAAGCACGTGACTTGTAATTTTTATTCTTATACGAGTATACAATACGTACATACACGTACATAAAAAGACGGAAGTTGCTTCAATGCTTTGCAGGCACAAATACCAGCAAAGAGAGCAGTAGCATGGTTATTCAAATCAACGAAACTATATAAAGTTAAGAAATTTTTATGTGTATAATCAGAAAAAATTATATAAAATGTAATACATATTTAAAATTTATAATAAAAATAAATACAAAATTTAATTTTCAAAACGAGTTTCGAGATTGTAAAAAAAAAAAAATATTTGTTGGAAAACTGAAATTTAATTCTCACGTTTTGAAAAGTTTGTTTATATTTCATACCAAAAATATAATAAAAAGTTTTCAACGCTCTTCTGACATCACATTGTAAACAAACACAATTTAAACACAAAATTAAACAACGATGCAAAGCAAACAAGTGTGAGTTTGCATTAAAGTTGAGGAAAATAAAAACTTTCGCTTTAAATTTTTGCCTCGCTATCAAACGAAGCGAAGTGTCACGTCTAAAACGGAGAACAGCAGGCATTTTGGTGGCATGGCTGAGTGTGTGTGCGTGGCATTAAACTCACCAGCTAGATTTAATGAAAATAAAATGCTTAACGCAGCTATGCGGAAATAAGCGCGAGCGTGAGCGATGTATGTTAGCGAGCTGCCATGGATCTGGGCATGTTAGTCGGCAGAAAAGCATGTAAGCCGGTTTATAAACGGAAAATTGCGGGTGAACTTTAAACGATATATATATTTTTCGGCTGTGGCAAATTTTCATTCTCTTTTAGCTTCCGAAAAAATTTATGTATGCTATATTTTTATTAATTTAATTAAGAAAAAATACAATAAAATTTGCTAAACTTTTCGGTAGTAGCGTGTGTAGTGTTTAGAAAAGAAATATTGCAAACAATTTTTATTTTAAATTCTTTGAAAATAAAAGTTAATTGCGTTTAAAAAAAATATAAATACATTTCTTTTTTTTGGTATTGTTATATGATGTTTGCTAAATAAGCATTCACTTCTCATGCGCATAAAACAAAAATAAAATGTTTCGAAAATTTAATGAAATATCACCTCAGCTTTGTTGAAAATTTGCAGCATACAGTGAAACAAATTCAATTAAAAATTTATACTAAACTATGGCTGCTCCACTCAACACTGGAAGTTGTGGCACTTTAACAATTAAAGTTTTAACAATTCAAAAGCTGCCAAATCAACTTGGATGTTTGGATATTTGATATTTCCTTACTGTTTGATATTGTTATATATATATGTATATAAATTGATGGCTGCCTGGCTATTTGGCTGTTGATTTGAAAAGTTGACAGATTTGAACTGACAGAAAGTTTTGCCCAGAATTTGTGAAAAATGGTTGAACAGTTGGTAGTTGTTAATTGAAATTGTTATGTGCGGCATTTGCAACTTTTCAGTCGTCTATATGGATACGGATTATTTTTCAAATGGTTTTAAATTACTCGTACATCATGTGGTAATTTAAATATAAATAAATTTCAAATAAGCACATAAGTAAGTGAAGAAATATATAATATTTTGTGAAATACGTGTAGACCTAAAACTATTATTTGTGTCAATAATAACATGTGTATACATCTTATTGATAGACTGCTTATAAGCGCAGCTTGAATGGTTGACCCTTTTCCGGTTTACTCCTAAGCTATATAAAATTTAATCTTGTAGTGAACTTTTTTGTAATTCAAATCATCCATCCACGGCGAAAGTTTTTAACAAGCCGCTCATATTTCGTTCGAAATTTGAAGCTTTCTATTTTCTTTCCAGCTCATTTATCACTAAGACATTATCTGTATATACATTTGTACATTTTTTTTTTCTATCATTTAAAATCTCGTGTCAATGCTGTTTTGCTTACTTTGCTTACTGTTAAACTGTTAAAAAAAGATTTTTTGGTAGTATTTATGAAAGGCACACAGTGTCTACAGCTGTGAGCTTTCCATGGTAAAGTCAATAAGCGAGTTAAAAGTCTATTTTTCCAACATAAACCATCTGACCAAAGTTGAACAGCCATGCTAATACCTACAGACATACATATGTACATATGTATACATAAATGAAATAAAAATATGTTATCTAAGTTTTCGCAGTTGATTGATTCTGAAACTGGAAAATTGTAAAATTTTATGAGTTGCCCTTTTTAAAGCACTTTTGCCCTGGATGCCACTAATTCCCAACAGCTATTTGCATAGCTGTTGTCGTATGTATATATACCTATACGTGTATGTGTGTGTGATAAGTAAGCAAGTAGTTTACCTAAATTTGTAGGAATTTGTATTTTTATAGCTCTTTTTGGCTTTGCACTATTTTCACGGTTTCTTCGTTATTATGAGTTTCTAGGAAAATAAAGCAGAAGAAAAAACGTAGAGTTTGTTTGGACGTGTTTGAATAGTAACCGCTGTTGGTTTACTCAAGGGAATTCCATGCTGATGGCCATGGTGGTGATTTGAATCCATTTATGTATAATCGAAAGAAGTGAGCAAAAAGAAATCAAAAAGCAAGAATTCTGAGAATAAAATGGATTTTAATGCAGTAATCAATAACTTCGTTTTCATACTCAACATAAAAGAAATATCTCATAAAAAATTTTCTAAGGTGAAAGAAAAAAATACTTGTTTTAATATTTACTTATAATTTTTAAATATCTAAATTTATCCACAAGTTTTTTTTCTTTTTGTTTTTTTTTTTTTTTTTTTTTGATAAAGAAAACTTACAAGAATATTTTGTTGAAAATTTGTAAATCAAATTTCGCAATAAATGGAAAAATTCTAAAAATATCTCTGGAAGTAAATTAAAAGAAAATATGACTGCTTAGTGTTGAGCGGGAAATTAAAATTGCATTTAATTCGTCTGAATTTTGATCATGTTTTTTTTAATTTTAAGTTTAAAAAAATTCTACGCTATCGACTGAATTTATATATTGGCACTAAATACTGTTTGTTTAAAGTATGTGTAGTTCGTATTTTTTTTTATTTAATAAATATCGAAGGAGAAATCATATATGTATGTCTATATAAATAATATTACTTTTCGATATTTTTCTTTTGTTTCGTTTTGAAAAGAACGTAATCAAATTTGTTTAAGAAGATTTTGAGTTTTTAGGAAAACTTACATTAAAAAATTGTATAAGAAATTATTACTCACATACCCTCGAAAGCCTGTAGCTCCAATGAATTTGTAAAGAAAGCCATGACATTTGTTTGACGCTTAAATATATTTCCTATTTCTTAATTCTGCCTCAATTAAAAATAGCTCAGACATGACTTGAAAACTTTTCTAAGCTCATTAGTTAGTTACGTGCCATAAATACTACTAAACAGAAGATAAATATGTTTTACGTGATAAAGATAGCAAATAGAGAAATATTGAGGTACACTTCAAAATCCACTTTGCCTATCAAATCCCAATTGAGTCATTTAACTAAGCAAAAGAAAAACGAAATTTCAATTAGTTTACTCAAAACTTTGTCTTTACGCAGAAGTATTAACATAAATTCAAGTATCTTCGATGGGAAGGATATACTTAAGCTATAAATATGCTCAAGCGCAAACGCAATTTCATGTGTATTGTATTTTATGGAAATGAACAGCAACCAAAAATGTCAATAACAGCGCCACGCTGCTGTCAAATGCAAACGTATAACCATACCCTGCCATAAGAGTATTGTCTTGCGTTGGCAAATGCGTAGAGCAGTTTCTTTTCAGAAAAAATATTACCTTAAAAGCATGCGTAATTGAAATTGTGCTTGACAAGGGCGGATCAGAGTGAGCTCCAATTTATAAATATGGTACAAAATTTTAGTGAGTTCGATGCACCTGGCAATCATTCCAGAAACACACACATTATAAATTCACGCCGCGTAGTTAACCTGTTGACAAAAACTTTAAATTAGTACCTTCGTTGAACTAATTAGTAAATGAGCGTTTGGAGGTGAGACCTTTTTAGGTGGGCTCAGTGGCTAATGTACGGTGCAAAGCAGCGGTAGATAATTAAAATAACAGCTAGACTAACTGTTTTTCTGGGTAAATTCTACAGTTCACAGGTTTGATTAACACATGTAGTACATACATGTATATATGTGCTTGTAGGGAGTTAGATGTTAACCGGAGGCGTATGAGTAACTAATGGCTATGAATTAAGTGAAGAAAGTTGAGATTGAAATAGCTCAAGAGTGCACATGTCAGTAGCAACAACTACAACTACTAAAAAGAAAATGTGTAGCGAATAACATTCAAATCTACCTTGATATGTAGATTAGGGTGCATCAAAAAAATCCTTTTAGATCTGATTTCTGAATTTTTTTGCATTCATTATAATTTACTACGGTATTAAAAAGATAACAAAATATTATAGAATTGTAAATTTCTTTTCATATTTTTTGTTTGAAATTTGCACCCGCGCAACTTTTTGTTATGCAATTTTGTTAGTTTTTTAATCACCTTAATTTAGTAAATTCTAATGCTAACAGAGCCATATTTGAAAATAAATGAATGAGAAAATAAAAAAAATTTAAGTTCTTTAGAGATTTAAACAAATCTACAGGTGGAAGATTGAGCTTCTCTTCACTAATAAAAATAAATAATAGATCTGGAGGACAAATTGCTCAAGAAATAAAGAAATTTTTTATACTCGAAAAGTTTTCCAAGTAAATTTTTTTAAAATTCATTCTGTTCTACATTGTATTTTATATTATTTTTTGAACCACTCCAACGTACTCATACATACACATGCAGATTACCTGCACTAGACATAAAAATGATTTAAGAGTCGTTTGATTGCCGCTACTATGTGCAACAAAGTTACTCAGTACATACTTACTTATTACTATACATATATGTATGGTATGTTCTCGTATGTATATATATATAGTTGAGTATGCGTTTGACAAGTTGCCGCCTAGAACTTAACTACACTTAAGAACAATGCAACTCTTTTCGAAATAAACTCGAAGTATCAAGCAAAAAGTTGTTGCCTGTATAAATTTAGTTCTATAAGATAGGGGAAAACTACATGGCAAAGTTGTAGGAAAAAGTTGTTGTGTAAAAGTAGAGATTGCTTGAAATATATGTTGTCGTTGTTTTTGTTGGCACAGTTGTGAGCGTAAGAAATCTTTTTGGAACATTTGCAACTTTAGTGATTAGAGAAGATTTTTGATCGTCATACACTTATACTTAGCCATACATACGAGTATATGTATGTTGGTATGTATATATTAATAAATAAGTCTTATTTTGTCTCGTACTTGTGTTGTCACAGACGTTACTACTTTAGGAAATACAAAAAGTGGAATAGTAAAATATGTTAGGTGCAAATTTGTCGAAGAATTTCCGATGCACAGATGTGTGAAGTGAGCACCAAGTGTAAGTAAATGATTATTCTATACTCAAAGAGTTGTAAAACCACTTTGCAAATGGAAATAAATTTTTATTTTTTTTTTTTAACACATATTTTATTCCGATTTTCTTATGCAAATAGTTTAAAGAAATACATTGAATAAATAATGATTCTTTTTTCGAAATTTTCTATTGTTTTTTTTTTTTTTTTGTAAACTCATCGTACTAAATTTTCTTCGATTTTGTTTCTCTCATATATCACAGTTTCCGCACAGCAGGATTTCGCGCGTCTACTATACACGAATACATGTACCTAAAAGAAGTTTGGTAAGATTTATGAGCTAGGGAAATAGCTTTTAGTGTGAAATTCGACTGCCGTTAGCAAACTATAGGTGATTTTGCCATCTCCAAATAACGGTAATTTGCTTATTACATTTAATTTATTGTTGTACTGAAAATATTTAGTATTTTTTGAAATAGTTGCCAAACTATTTAGCGAATCTTTCGTATATGTGCTTGTAATGGAAATAAATCACCATTAATACTAAACGCAAAAAAGCCTTAGATATATGGTATGAAAAATTTTATCAACTAAAAACACAATTTTCTGCTGCTAATTAATTAAATATTGTATTGACTTCATAGGTACTTTTGACGCCTTATGCTGTTTTTTTAAGAAATGAACATTTTTAAAACTGACAACTAAAGCTAAATAACTAAAGCGACATATAAGAAGATGGAACAAAATATATATACATATATGTATACATTAATTATTTAATATAAATTTCTTAATTGGCTTATTCCAATTTTATTGATTTAATTTAAAAATGATGGCAACCACGAAATTATGTTATAGAAATTGAATTTTTCGCAATAGTTTTATTATATTTTATTTATACCTGAAAAAACTTTCGGCTTAGCAATATTTTCCCCTCAGAGTTTTTTCCACTTTTTATATAAAACAAAGAGAAATAATTGAATTAAAGAAAGAAAAAATAGAAATATTTTAATTTAAGGAAAAAGTTATAAAGGTTTAAGATTAAAAAAATTTTATATACATATGTATATCTCTAAGAGAAACCCTTTTATTCACAACAAAAATAATTGAAAGTCACTAAATTCGTATCTTATTACAATTTTCATTAAAATCACTTTCAGAAACAAATTTTGTTGAGTACCGAAGAAAATATTAAAAAAAAAAGACAATAAATAATTTTCAATATGAAACCAAACAATTTCACCGCACTAACAATGTACGTATATTACATTCAATTAAATAATTGAGTTTTATGCTCCTCGAACAAGTAGTCAAATATCTTATTTACTTAAAACAAATTACTTTAATTAGCAGAGTGTTCATAAGTCAATGGTTTTTCGTTGAAATCTATTTACGCATACACACATATTTCCATACAAACACATATTAATGTGCAAATGTTAATCTAGTATTAATCTTATTTAACCTTAATGAGGACCAACGAAGCGTAATATAGTGAATGAAATAGAGATATCAACCGCTTTAGCCACACACGCACCCTCACACATACATTCATACATATACAGGATAGTGCCGTTCATGCGAGTAATACCCGACCCACAGCAAGAAACATTACCAAATTAAAACAACAAATAGCCCATTACCAGTACTTAGACCATCGCATTCGACTTTCAGAGTCAGTTGGTAGTACTTAAATAATTAATTTTCATAAAGCTAATGACTAAAAATAAACCAGTTGGTTGAACAAACCTTGTAATGCGCATATAAACGTTTACATTTACTCCTACATCATACAAACACACTTGCGCACACTTGAAGTGGCACACTTACCTAATAGTCATGCTTTCGAGCGCGTCTGCTACTAAAAAAATAAACACTTTCTGTTTTTTTTTTTTTTGGTTAATAGTGGTAGTAGTAGTACATAAGCAACAAGTGTTTTAGAGAAACGCACTCTACATACATATAAGTTCATACATACACACAAAGGTATTTCAAAACACACGGCACGGTATTTCGAAATGTTTATTTGTTTAGAATAGTGTCCTGGCCTTAATTGCCTTGTCGCGGCGCTAAACGCGCACAAGAAAGCCGCTGCCATAAGAAAATATAAATACATATTTATATATCATCTGAGCTTAATAGTGTTTATAGTGAAGGTATCCTTTCGCAGTGTGCAGTAAGAGGTTTTTTCAATATTTTGTTAGAAAGGGAGGTTAAATAAATGTTTATCTCTCATAAGTTTCTGTACCTTATTTTTTTTTCTTTTTTCATTAAATCAAACTATGAATAAAAGAGGTAATTAGAGTCATAATTTATAGCTTAGAGGAAACAATTTCCAAGAGTTGAGAAATGCATACGTATGCATGTTTTCTTAATATCAAGATTCTTTGAAAATTTTTCCTTAAATCAGAGAAATCAATTTTTCTGAAAGTTAATAAAATTTAATTTAAAATTAATTTGAATGTATTTTTTTTGACTGTCAATATATTTGTACCTAAGTTATGCGCTAATTCGCTTAACAATTTATTTGATTAAACTAATCTGCAATTTAATTGCCAACTCACGTAGAAAAAATATATTAAAAATTTGCATGTTATAATTATGAAATACATCAATACTAATTACAAGTGCAATTTACAGCATAATTTGCATATACATACAAACATATAGAGTAATCAATAGAACGCTTAAAGAGAATTGGTTTAAATAGTGTTTATCTTTAATTGCCATTAATTCGCGCGAAACTGTAAATAAATAAGAAAAAACTAAATTAAAACTTATTATAAAAGTTATTGCAAAACAAAAAAATATTTCATTATTTTTGCATTAATTTGAAAACTTTATTTAACCGATTTATGTCAAATGGTCATTTTGAAGGTAATCTCATTATGCTTGTCTCATAGAAACCCTTGGCACTGTTGGCGAAATATTGCTACAACTGATTTTAACAGGCTTCTCTTGAGACCAATTCTTTACCAACAAAATCTGTTTAATATTGGTGAATGTGGGTTGGCAATCTCCTGACCAGACACAATTTCTCTCATCTTGGCCATAGCAGAGCGCTTCTGGGCGATTGGTTCTGAAGAAGGTCCGGTGGTGGAACAGCTCATAGTTGATGATTTCTTTCCCATCTAACCACACCAAACACACAACAAAACCTTACTGGCCATCAATCCTGGCTTGGATAAGTTTTTTCTCGCTTGCCCTTCGACCACGGCCGTTTTTGTATCATTTCTGTATATGATTTATTTTTCATCACCAATCACCATCCGCATCAAAAATGGGTTGATTTTGTAATGATTGAGCAGCAGATTCGCTAATGGAAATTCGGAGGTTTTTTGTGTTGCACCCATCCTTTGAGCTACTTCCTTATCCAACCCTTTTCAAGTAGTTCCAAACAGTTATTTGTGCAATGTTTAGCTCCTGACTAATCAAAATAGTGATCACATGTTGATGAGACTAGAATGATTCCATTATTTTATCGATATTTTCGACAATAAAATCGTTGAAACTCTAATTTTGCATGATCGACTGTATCGAAGACTAATTTTTTTAATTCAGTGCATTTTCTCTATGCTAGTGCCTTCTTTGACATGCGATTGACACGTGATTAAACCTGCTCCCACTCTCCCTTTTAGTACAAAACGTGAACTTCGCGTTCGGACCACCAAAGTAAGATATGGATCACTAGGCCATCTACCCCAAAAATAATGGATTACTACTCCCAAGTTGTTCTCAAAAGAAACATTTTTAATTATTCAAGTTAGCTGTAAAATTTAACAAAAAAAAAACCATTTTTTATTATAACACATTATTTCACAATTTTTAGGCAATTCGGCCAAAGATAATTGTAGTAAAATTTATTCATATTATTTGTGGTTTTTGCAGGGAATTGTTTATTATATATATTTATTTTATTTTTATTTAACTTGTAAAGTTGTTTTTTAGTGTTGCCATTTTTAAATTTTATGTAACCGAAACACGTTTTTTTTTTTAAATCTCATTTAAGTCTAAAAAACATAATACTTTTTGTAAAAATATCTCTCCTCTCTTCAGTTAGCTACCAACTTCAGAAAAACATTGGCTATCATATGTTTTTACAGTGCGTCCAAAAAAAGTATCGCAGTAACATTGCCATCACGCGCACTGTCAGCTTTATATTATTTCACTTATATACATATGTATAAGTCGCTTCACGTATATATGTATATCTAAATGAAGTTTTTGCTCTCAGTTTATTGCTTCTTCTTTTTTAGTGCAGTTATTGCTTTTAGTTGTACAAGTGCTGCTTCCGTTAGCCGTTATTTGCCTGTGACTCGCTTACTTGCCTCTTTTTTTATTTTTTGAACTATTTGTGCAATAAAAATATTTATTAATAATAAAGCTTTTAAAAACAAACTGGCAGCCTTATGACACTTTTTTCCAAATATATTGACAATCTTTTAATTACTTCTTTTTTCGTACATTATTTTCAACACTTTTTCACATTATCAACATATTTTGCTCACCGTTAGCGCCGCTCATATGCATAATTGTTTATGCCACACTAAGATAGCTATACATTTTAATGCTTTTTTTTTTGTTTTTAGCATTTGTTAGCTTATTTAAATTGGCATATACACGTATGCAGACTTTGCTTGCATGTCAATTTCAGCGGAATTATTTAATTATACGCACAAACACAATAACAATAACAGTAACGTCGAGAAATTTATGCTTGTCTCTCCTACACATCACCAGAAACATAAACATTTTATTTACTCGTGCGCTTTTTTCACCTCCCCAAGATGGGCTGCTAAGGGTAATTAGAAGGAACTTCTTAAGTCTCGTTATTAGCGGTTACCGTTAGCGAGTGCGACATTTCATTACAACGCAGCGTTGGTATATATATATTTAAAGGTGGTTGTCTTTGCATATGTGTGCTTTAAACAATTATGAGGTAATGAAAAGTATATGGTTTTCTTGCGCCTAAATATATGCAAATATTTTCATTTGAGTGACACACAAATAAAAATTAGCAGCGGCAGAAGATGGCAAACAAACGCATGCAAGCCTGATTATATTCATTATGCGCAGTATGTATTTTTGTAATGGTGTATATACAAATTTTATACGAAGTGTATGCATGGTTGTCAGACAAACGACTACTTCAATGACATGAAAGCTTTAGCGTCAGCAACATTTACACGCTGTCATGTCGGCAATTATGGCACAGGCCGCAATGGGATATGAGGGAACTGTAATGACATTGAAGGTAAAAAAAATGTTTGCTTGTCATTCTACAGCAGACAACAAGGATTTAACTGTCTCATTGGCAATTTCCTAAGCTTTGCCTATTTTGTGGCGTTTTTAAACCATATCTTTACAGCGTTTTTCATTATCTAAATTGCCAAAAAAACACACAGTGGAACATTAAAGCATTCTATATAGACAGCATTTCAGCTATAGTCAACCACTGACATTACATAAAGCTTAAGCACATGCGTATAAATCAAATAAAAGATTTTCAGAATACTTTTAGGTGTAAAATATCTAAGGCCAAAAGACTATAGTCCTCCCAAATAACTCAACAGCTCAAATAACGTACATACCTACATTTAAATATGTTTGCACGTAAAAGTATTATTTTTATAATTTGTGGTTAAAATACATCACATGCGAGAAATTATTGTAGCATACATTTAGGTATCGTAAAATAAAATCGGCTTAGAAGGACAAACAACAAAAATGTTTCCAAATAAATCATATGTAACAGCTATGTAATCAAAAAGGATATGAGCGCAAATAATGCATTGATGCGCAAAAATGTCAACACTGCTTTTTCGGAACGCCATTTCGGGACTGCCATTTAGGCTTAAGGGCTTATGAGTACTTAGAAGAGCGGACTATGGGCTTATGAAGGTCTTTGGAACACGCAAATAAGGATATACTAATTTACACCTAGAGAAGCAAATGAGTAATGTTAAACAAATTAACATTTGCCTCTGCTCAGCCTAAATGTAGGCAATATTTTTTGTGATAAACCATGGATTAAAGAAAGAAGTAGAAATTGAACAATGATATAAAGAGATATTCCTATATATCTCCCTATATTTCAGAAAGGAATTGATTTAAAAAAAAAATTGCATACATTTTTTATTAAAAAAAAATCTACCATTGTTAACGCAGAGTAAATATTTTACTGAATTAAGTCTGGCATTTAAATTTAAAAAAATTAAAATTCAGCTTGTATTCGCTCAAAGTCTGAATATTTATTTTACAACAGAGAGGGAAAATAATTGAAGAAATCTACTATATTTCAATCAATAGTTTCTTGCTATGGCGTAGACTATTGAAAAAAGTTAGTACACTAAAATATTTCTTCGGTATCTTCACTGAACGCTACAAATAATTTGTATGTGGTACAAATCCTATTGAATCGTCGTAAAAACTGCAACATTTTTACCCAAAGAAACCACAAAATTTGAGGGAAAAAAGATACAAATTATACATATACAACACTCTTAATAAATCAAAACCAATTGCGTTCTCTTCCCTGAAAAATCAACTAAAAGTTGCCAGTTTGTTTATTCGTTGCTACGAGTAAACAAGCCTCTCCCGCCACTTGTGCCTCTCCGCCAATAATATTCCTCTTCTTTGCTTTTATGTGGCAAGCTGACAACTTGGCTGTCTTAGTTATACTTAAAAAAAATTTGACTGAATGAAAGTTTGGCAAAATTTTATTGAAGAAGTTTCTACTTCTTTGGAATGCCAATGTCAAGTGGCGACGGCGGTGGCCATTTGAAGAGGCATCAGGTCGGTTGCCATGGCAGCTGGTCGTGATAAACTACAGAGAAAGAAAGGAATTTCTGTGGTTGCTTGGAGAAAAGAAAATTTTGACAGAAGAAATTGTTGTTCAATTATGTCCTAATAGAAATTAGTATCATATTTTATCAATTTTTTTAACCAAGAAATTCAAAAAAAATCTGTTGAAAAGTCTAACATGAATAGAAATGTTCAAAATATTTTTATTCGTGTCACAGTTGTACGTGTAACTGGAAATTTTATTAATTTTTTTCTCTTTTTTCTTAAATTCAAACTTTCAAACTTCTATTTAAAAAAAAAATAAATTAGGCACAACTTTATTTTTTTATAGTAACTAATAGTTTTTAATAAAGTTTTTGTCAATATTTAAAATTGATTTTTTTTTAATATCCACCTTCAGTATTTTAATTAATTCTTGATAATTTCATTTCATTTCATAAAATTTTGGTGAAATATACAACAAAAAGTTAAATTATTTCATTTCTATTCTTAATTTTTTAACATTTTACAACTTTTATCCACCGTTATTTATTATTTTGAATTTTCAATACACTTGCTAATTTTATTTATTTTAATTTTTATTTTATTTTTTTTACCACTTTCACATGCTTGATAAACTTTTACACTCCGCATGGAGTATTTTATCTTGCGTTTATTTTTGTGTTTAATTTAATTGTTTCAAACACCTTTGTAAAATTAATTTTTTTTATTTATTTTTTAATTGCTTTAAATTTTCTTTGGTCTCAATTTATCGGACTATTTGATTTGCGAGCGACTGTTGTCGCACAACACCGGCGTGTAACTGAATTCACGCAATCAGACAAACTCGCTACAAACCATTTTACACAAACTGTGTGGAAAGTGTGAAAGTGGAAACAAATGTGTGTAAAAAGGATACAATCTGGTCGAAAATGCAGGAGCAAGGCTTCGCTTGTAATTTTTAGTACTAACACGCACACCAGTCGCACAGTTAATTCCCCATGCGACGTTAACTATTATACACTCACTGTTGTATGTACAAATGTTTTGGTTTGTACTAAAAGCGGTATAACGGTATTTACTGTTGTTTTGGTGAAAGTGAAATTTTATGAATGAACAAACACTTGTTTGCATGCTCGGCCACGTGGCGATTGTAACTGTGGGAGAAACCTGGAGAAAGTGTTATAAAATGTGTGCTAAAGAGGGAAAATCACATTGATGGTGGCTGAAAGAAGATTTGGCGCGTAAAATATATTTTTCTTCGTAATAAATTTTTTTTACATATATAAAATTATTATTCATTACTAGCTGTACCCTGCAATGCTTCGTTGTTGCACATACTCATTGACTGTATGAAAAATTAATCATGGGATAGATTTTTATCATAATTATATTTACTCAGTACTTGTGGGAATACAAAATTTTTAGTTTTACCATGGACATTGGTCCACTTCTCAGAGAGAAGAGCTCATCTAAGCAAAAAGCCACCTATTCACCCAATTGCAAACGATTAATAAGACTTTTTTGAATAGGCCTGTCCCTGGTCCACTTCCCGAAATTATTTTTTTATTTAAATTTTGGAGATTACTAGATTTTTCCAAACGGATATAAGATTTTTATATATAAGATTTTGTATTAAAAACTCAGTAAAAAAATTAAATTTTGTGAACAGGCTTAAACTTTTCACACTCAAGTTCGAGAATCTGCGCAAAAAAAAAAAGAAAAGTCAAGTTTACACCAATAACACAGCGCATTGTAATCAAAGAAATCCCGCTTACCAGTCATCAACATTTTCACACACACCAACCTGAAACCATTTATAACAACATAGCAGTCAATTGTAACAACGCGTTGATTGCTGATATGCAAAAAGACCCTAACTGCATTTTTGCAAATTTTGTAAAGCCAGTGCAGCAACGTTATATTTTTTCGTGTTTTAGGCTTTTTCGTATTAATTCGGAAATTTACAAGTTCTCATTTATGCGCTTTTTCATTTTTTAACTGTTTGCATGTACAAATATAAGGTTAAATAAAAAAACAATAAAAAACACCTCTTCAAAAGCTATAAAATTCTCGCCAACTAAAATGCATACATATGTACATATATGAGGAGATACAAAACACAGTAATAACGAGACAGTCATAAACATTTCCTACAATTTAAGTGTCCATTTCCCGTTTGGCATTATTTTGCGTCACACTTACACATACATACGCACGCACACACAAGGTACATTTGTGCGTGGGTCCAAGTGGCTGCAATTCAATTTATATTTCCGCTACTTTCACTTTGTTTCACCTTGTTGGCAGTTAAAGTGAGTTGTTTTTCAAGTTTTTGAACGAAACTATATTAGGAAATGGCGATTTAAATGAAAATCAGTTTTATGTCCTTTAAACGTGTTATATTTTCTTTAAAGATGCCTGGTGATTACTCCTCGATTTATTTGGACTGACGGTAAGGATTTACCTTATTTCTATTTCTATTACCCACATACACGATTTATTCACTTGTCAATTGCAGCAACACATTTATACACACATATGTATAGGTATTTAGACACTTAATGCCTACACATCCTATTCTCAAAACCACAAAATATTGCAAATATTTTTATTTATTGGACCACAAATGGTAAATGGTGTAGAAGAATTGAGGATTTGCATACATAACATATAAATTGAAAAATGTGGGAAAAAATTAAAAATATTCTGTAATCATCTCATCATTTCCGCTGTTAATTGCTGTAAAACCACACGAACTCATGCGTTTGCAAAGGCGCCTTATTGCTAATATTATATATTTTAATATATATGTGTGAATTTGATAATCTATAAGGCTGTCACTAACACAAACATACCTTTTTGTGGTTTTGAGTAAAACATTTATTACTAAATAATCAAGCACGAAATACATTTGACATATATATGTATGTATATATACATATATGTGAATATAAATATAAAAACAAATATATTATATAATATAATTCTAGCATTTGTGTAGCTAATATACAAATACATATAAGTATGTGTATATCAAAACGCAAAAAAATATAAAAGAAATAAGTTGAGAGCCAACAAAAAATAAATAAAAAATTATTTTACATAAAAGAGCTGTCTAAAGCAGGAAATGATAGTTAGATTACCTAAAATCATGTAAAGCTATTATATTAAAGTTTACTAAATTATATGAAAAATAAATATTAATGCTGTTTTTATTCATTTCAATTCTTTGCTTTTTGAAAATTGGAATAAAACTACTAAAAGTTCAAAGTTTTCTATTATTAACAGAAAAATATTTTCATTTAAGCCTAAGTAAACTCACAACCCCAAAACCTTTACTCTGCTGTTATCCGCAAATTCAAATTCAATAACTTGCTTCGGATTCAACTACTGACCAAAGGCAACATGCACTCTTCCATACAATTAACAATTTTGAAAAAGTTTAACAATTTTGTTAGAAATAAAATTTAAAAAAATATGTATTCCAATAATTTTCGTTAATTTAAAATTAAGATTAGAATGAGAATTGAAATTCTGAAAATATATTTATCGCCATAATTATATAATTATTATTTCATTTCTATAGGATTTCTATCCCAAAGTTATAATAAGCTTACAAGAAGAAGCTTTCAATGCTTTTATTTTACCTAGTCACAAGCTCTCAGAAGCTCTTTAGAAGCATCCTTGAAGCTTTATAATACAACATTAAGCAAAGTAGTCAAAAAAGCTCTGGTCTTTAAAAGTTTTGTGGATACTAAATATCTTTTGCCACAGTTTTCATGCAATCAACAGCTTTTTACGGCCCAACATTTCCATTAATGACAGTTGTGAAATATTTATGTTGAAAGCAGAAATGTTAATAAACAGTAAACAACCGAAGATAAAAACGTTATTGCGATAAGAGACCACTATTTCTTTATGTTATTAATATATATGTTTTTTTATATTTATTATTAATTGCGATAAGAGACCACTATTTCTTTATGTTATTAATATATATGTTTTTTTATATTTATTATTAATTTTATTTTATTTAAAATTGGTTATTAGAATTTAAATTATCTTCCTTTATTTGTTCTGTTTATTTTATTTTTATTATATTTATTTTATTTTATTTGGTTTTGTTATATTTTATTTTATTGTTTTTAAATTTTCCTAATTTTCTTGTTTCTCTTTTTCTTATCGGCAGAGCTAAGCACATTTACTGCGAAGCAATAAATTTAATTTGCATTTGCAATCAGCATTTGCTCAACAAATGCAAACAAATGTGTAAAATAGATGTCAAAACTAATTGAAATTGAAAACGTTGAACAAACTGGCGCTTGCCACAAGCAAATTAAATTAAATTAGCGCGAAAAAGCGACTACTAAAATTACGGTGACGGAACTCACTTATCCACACACGCAATTAAACAAAGCTACACATGCGCATCTATATGTCGAAGCTTTTTTAAAATCTGAAAATTCAACAAACAGGCACTTAACATTGAAAAGCAATCAAACTGTCAGTGGCGATAAAGTGCATGTGTCGCAAAGCCACGCTAAGTGGTGCGTATGAATAACAACACATTTGCATACCCACGTATATGGTATACTCTCGTACATAGGCTTTGCGTACATAGGCTTTAGAACGTTCGCGTTCTCTTTTATTGTTGTCATACATAATAATAGACTTTTCTCGGACGCTTCTCTATACGCGTGTGTGTGTGTGCGTGTGGGAAATTGGAAAAAATTCGGTACACACATTCGTTAGTCTTGAATGCAACAATGTATTTAACGTTTTTGTGTGAAGAGTTCACATGTAGCAAGTCGATTTAGTTTTTACGGTGTTTTCATGGCCCTATTAGTATCGAGATTTTTTCGTTTCATTACTACGCCACAGCGGTTTTTATTGCATATTGCAGGCTATTACAAAATTGTGTATTAAACTAAAAATGTAAGCAATATCAGAAATATAGGGTTATCCATTTCCTGGTTGTCAAATCAAACATGTTTTGTTTTAGTTAAAAGTCACGTGGCCACGTTTTGAGCTTATTTAAGCTTTTAAGGGGATTATGGTGCACAAAATCGTTCAACTATTCAAGGGAAATTTATAAAACTGTATCAATTACAGGTATTGTACGGCCTGTACAGTCTCGTATTGCTCTTTCCACCTAGAATATCGCCACTGCAACTGAAAGTGTCTATTATTTTAAAAGAATTTTATATTAGTTTATTTTCAAAACCGCAAAATGGATAGCCCCGTACAATATATTTAATTATTTGTAAAAAGAATTTAGTTTTTATTACATCCAAACCAATTAAGGTTACATCGGATTAAAATCATTTCGCCCTTGGTCGCTGTGGCTATATTATCTAATGTGCCAGCGATGTTGTTACAAACAAATCAATTTACGTATAACTAAGTTAATAGTAATAAAAATAAAACTATGGAGCTTAGAAAAAATTCCAATTTCATATGGTGAATAATCCTCGTTTTCACCGAGTGACTGCGAAATCTGGCAGATTAAATGAATTACGTAAATTGAAAAATTCACTGCTAAGAATAATTTTTTAGCCTAACAAATTTCATTTAAAAAATGTTTTTGTAACGAAAACTAATAATTTACGTGAAAAAGGTGGCAAATTAGTAGTTTGTAACGTTTGTAAACTTTTCTATGGAGAATTAAGATTTTTAGCAAAATACATGTGCCATTGTAACATTTATTTTGCTAAAAAAATGTATACCTACATATAGAATTAGCTACAAGCGAGAAAATTATAACAAATAAACGTAAGGCCGAACATACAGCTTATGTATATACATAAGTATGTTACTCCCCGCTGTAGTTTGCCTAAGCCGATCTATGGAAGTCTTCTAATTTTTAATTATTAAGAAATTGTATAAGAAGAAAATTACAAAAACATATGCTCTCTGGTTTGTCCCACGGAAAACGAGACTCTGATAAAAAATTACTTACAATTTTTCATGCTTTACAATTCCTCAATTTAGTTCATGACAAAAAAATATGCAACTATTGAGCAGTTTTCCCCTCCGTGAGACGTACGAGTACCTATGCTGTTACATAGTTGAAACCCAACATGAAGCCACAGCTGCATTTAAGCTTTATAAATATGCTGAAAGTAAAAGATTAAAAACAAAGAAGTGGCACACTAAGCAATTAACTTCGTTACGCTATAAAGCAAGTTTATTTTTTTTTTAGATATTAAAACCTAACTAAACGTTTTTCGTCGCCAATATTGTACTGAAGTACTACTTGCAATGCAAAGCAATCCCGTCTGCGTCTTGACAATGCTACATGGATGATATGTATGAAAAAAGGAAAATGGTTTAGTGGAGAGCTGGAAATCGTTTGAATTCTTTTCATAAAAATATTTAGTGAGGTCACAATTTGCATGGTTTTTCACATCTCGCTTCCTTGTTTCCTTGAAGAACTACTGCAGAGTCTGACGAAAATCATTACGCAATTACCAAAACTTTTTAGCACTTAATGAGCAAGCACGTTTCATATAAACAAGTTCATTAAGCTGTGCATATTTCACTTCGGCAAACAACAACAGCAGTCAATACGATAATAGACAAACCAATAAAGCTGAAATGAAATTTACACGCCAAACTTGAAAAGCAATTAAAGAAAGCAAGACGTTGAGTGAAGAACAAAAGTAGAATGAAAAGCAAGTCAACTCTGCTCAGCTGCTACAATTCTCACACAATATGCAATAGCAATATAGTACATATCGATATATGGTAAATACTATGAAATATAGGTGCATTTTCAGCCCTGTTGGCCTTAAGGCGATAGGTGCTTGCTCAACTGAAATATTGGCAAAATAACCAAAGTTGCTCATACGCCAAGTGGTGCATATACATATGTACTCTTCTTTAAACATATATGTGCTTTTAATATTTATATGTAAAATGTACTAATTCATATATAATTGTATAGGGTGGAAATAAATCTGGGGCATTAAATATCTGAAAATTGATTTCTTACGGTGAACTGGTTGCCAATTTTATTTTCCCCTTTTATGTTTTCTCGCGATCACATATTAATGCGTGATTTTGTGAAGGTAGTAGGAAAATCCACTACCCAGCCAGCCAATACCTTAACCTCTTCATTAAAGTGGAGAAATATAAGTCCCACAGAATGTTCAATTTTTCTTAAAATCTGAAATTATGCAAACATGTTCGTGTATTAATTTATAGCACTCTTAGTTCAATTATACAGAAATACAGTCATTGGCCAAAAATCGTACCGAAAGGATTGTAGACCCCAAAATTATAAAAGCTATGAATAAATCAATTTTTCTATTCTCTATCAATGATATGATGTAGGCCAAGGCAAGGTCAATTTTTCCCATGTGTGAAGTGTAAAAACCGAAATAAGAGCTAAGGTCCCATTGATTGATTTTTCGGGTGCGTGAGGTCTTCAAGGCCAAATGATACAACAGAATCTTTGCCTTTTCTGGCATGTGAAACATGCAAGACTAAATAAGTATGAGAGTATCATTTACTTTGGGATATGTGGTTTGGTTGAGTGCAATGTAAGGCGTGTAATATACTCGTACTTTGCAAATTCTACACACACATAAGTATAAATATTTAAGAATCTGAAGGCTACATCGAGAGCCAACTGCCCACAGATATTTGCTACTACCGTTGGCTATAAATTATTACAAGCATGCAGTCGTATGATAGAAAAATATACAAACAAACATAAATATGTAGAGCATGAAAGCAATGAACAGACGACAATTCGATGATAAATAGTCGAAGGTTCGTTACGCTACCGGGAAATTACATTTGCCAAGAAAGTATAATCCCTCATAATAGGCTTACATTGACCAATTGGTGCGACTGGCGGAAAAGAAATTAAAAAGAAAATGCCAAAACGAAAACGAGTACCTAAGAATGTACCCAGCAGTAAATGAGACTAGTCCGATTACAAGAGAAAATGGATCCCGTAACTAATACGGCAAGTATGTCAAAGTTGGGTGAAATACAATACTTAAAAATATATTTTTGTAGAATTTCGGAATGTTTTTCTGAAGAATTTTACAAACAAGAAAGTTTCTGCATTTGAGCCGGTTTAACTTTAAATGTTCTATTTCTTGGCTGTTTTTGTAACATCTACAATTCATTGCAATCTGTAAGTATGAATGTAGCTGGGTAGTGAGTTTCTCATACACACTCGCACATATATTTATTATCATCGTATATATGTACGTACATATATATATATAACCACTTACGCATAGGTACACGGATAAGCTTTTATTGCAAATATATGGCAGCACGCTCCGTTGATTCCTAATCATATATTTGCTGTACGCACATATGCCTGCATATAGATATGTAATTATCTATAGGTATATACAAGCACTTCTACATAGACCTCCATATGCGTGTTTAAGCCTGCATTTTGGTTACGGCCAAGCAGCAAGTGTATTGTAGAAGAACGTTCTCCACCCCACTTAACAATATCAAGTCCAATTTGGATGATTTACGATTGTTACCCTTATGCTCTTCAGTCCTTCGATAGTACCGTTAGAATACCAGCATCCATAATACAAAGATAAGTAACCAGACATGCACTTGACGATAGTGCCTTGGGTGTGTGTGTGTGTGTGCGTATGTGTGCTAAATGCTGTTTTTTTGTTATGGTTAGTAAGATTTATTTATTAAATTTGCAAACAGACGTAGACGTAGGCATACCTAGGTGTGTAAAGTAGTAAACAAATAATTTCTGTTTGCAAAACGCAAATGCTAGAAAATAATTTATATGTTTTGGTCGAAAATTCCTTTCGTATGGAAGCACTAACAAAAATATGGACATTACTATTGCATATGGAACAAAGAAAATTTATGTTAAAAATACCGAAATAACAAAGACTTTAAGTGCAGTGTTGGAGCCTCCAAGTACTTTTTTAATCAGTCTCCATTTTCCACTTTTACGCACAATAAAGACCATTATTATTATTACTTTTTTTTTAATCAAAAATTTCTAAATAATAGACGAAAAAAGTAGACAAATCATGCAAAATCTGCAAATATTTTGAAGTGAAAATTGTAGATAGAATTAAATTTGAAATTTAATAAAAAAAATAAAGCATTAGTTATAATATATAAATGTTTTCTGGTTTTTAAGATTTTTGCTCAAAAGAATTCATAAAAAACCAAAAATAAAAAATTTCGAAATTTAAAATTTTTGAATGTTGATATGTTTATATGTTTTTATTTCTAGGATTTACTTGAACGAGAAAGTTTTCACTTTTTCATTCGCTGCTTTATGTAAGTGGGTTATCTTCAGGGAATATAAGAACACTTTCTTTCCATTAGGTTTTCTAAAATTGCTGTACAAGTTAATGCTATACAGATATCTCTTAAACTTCAAGTAGTTCTCTTGGCGTTTTCTCTTCAATTTTTCCGAAACTTAAAAAAACAGCTTTGAAATCGTTGATATTTATGTATATAATATTGAAAGTAATTGAAAACCCTTCAAAATGGGTATATGCAATTACTAAATCAGCAGTAACATCTTCATCCACCCACATTGCATGTACTTTAACGTAATTAACTGCCACATTTTCTTATCGCACACTTACCTTTGATAAAGTCCACAGCCATCTCCAGTCCGTATGTGTCTTTATCGCAGTCGTCCAAAATGTGCGCACCCAAAGTGATGTTCGGCAATAACTGCTGCTTGTTCACCTGGTCCAGTGTGTAGAGCATCGCTTCGAGTGCTTGTATGCCACCTTGGGGCATAATTGGACCGCAAGTGATGCTGTCCTCGCGTGAATGGACCATCATCAGGCCACCAAGTATGACATCGCCTTCCATTACCGACGCGTGTTTCACCGGCCATACCGGACCGCCCCCTGGCGTGGCTGTTGTTAGTAGTGTTGTTGGCGTCATGCCACCGAGTACGCTAGCTGCCATTGTTGTTTTCGATAGCCATGCATAATCTACTGCTCCTGTTGTTGTTGCGGTCGAGGTGAGTACATCGAAATTTGGCAGCAGAATGTATGTGGACTCCACCGGCCACACAGTCGTACTTGTTGACAAAGTGTCATTTAATGCCCAATCGGCGGCTATCGTCGCTTCCACTTCACTTGAGTGCGATGGCAGGGGATTGAGGGTTGAGTTCATTACTTGCGACAATAGTGTTGTTACAGTTGCTTGTGTTGGTGATGTTGTTGTAGTTTTTGCTGATTTCGTTGCTGTTTCTGTGTCACTCAATGCTGTTAGCGACTCGTTGCTGGTCACCCGCATGGTTACGCTCGAGCTTGAGTCTTCTCTGGCTGTGTCAACATTGCCGGCAGCGGCCTCGGGAGCACTATAGATATTGCTTGCATGTTGTGTATTGCCGCTAAGAGTTGCTGTTGTTTCCACAGCTACACGCCAGCGTGCTCCTGTTAAAGTCTTTGTTAGGTCCATTGTTTGTTCAGTAGGCACTGTTTCGCCACTCGTTGGTGGGGCTGTTGATGTTTTCACATTTTCAGCAGTTTTACTTGTAGTATACAAGCTATCGAAATTGTAAAAGCCTTCGGTAAAGTTACCATCCGCATTATCATAGGCATCACTCGCAGCTTCCCCCTCGCCTGAATTAATAGTGTTATTAACGCGTTCTTTTGCACGCTCAACGCTTTGTGTTTGTTCAACTCGTTCATCGGTTTGCTCATTTCGGTCATAAAATTTTTCTTTTTCTTCATCTCCTCCTTCGTTCAAGCGCTCCATAGCCTCGAAATTGCTTATGCTTGCACTTTTACTGTTATTCGGCTTCATTTCTGCTCCTATTGTACTGCGTGCGGTGCTGCTTTGTAGCGGCGCTGCTTGTGTTACCCACTTTTCATTTGCTTTCGCGTCCTCCTTCGCTTCGCTGGCCCCCGCTATTCCAATCACTTTTCCATCAGCTGCCAAAAGCGTGTCATTCAGTTTCATTGCTTCGCCCGTCCGCATGTCCGGACGTCGTATGTAGGCTGTTAGTAAATGGTGCCTCTGCTGCCACTCCCCAACAGTCTCAACTTCCTCGCGGCGCTCGCGATAATCTGTCGATGGCAATAGCAGTATTGATTTCCTCCGCTCTTGTTGCTGTTGTTGCTGTTGCTGCTCCCCGAATGCGCGATTGTTATCAATTTTTGTTGAGCCTATTCTATGCTCACTGCCTGTCAGCGCCTCATCTTTGTCGTGAAATGTTGGCTTATTGTCATTAAGTGTTAGCTCTTTGCCGTTGTCTGGCTTAGTTCGCGCTGTTGCGGCGCCAGTTGTTAGTTTTTGCTGCACGACCTGCATTTTCACTGATTTCATTGATTGCGCTGTTGGTGTTTTTGATCTACTTCTTGGGTCGACTGTAGTCGAGCTCAATTCAGTCAAATTTTTAATTATTTCTATTGTATTTGCAGTCCTTTTTTGTTGTTGCGCCGACTTGAGAAATGCTGTCTTGTCCATTTTAAGTGCTTTTAAAGTGCTGTTATTGAACTCCATCTGAAAGCCTGACATTTCCTTCTCATCTTTCTTATCCTCGACAGCCTCAACAGCCTTAAAAGGTGAGTCCGACATCGCACCGTGATCCTTATCATAAGCTGACGCTGCTTCTCTTAGTCGTTCGGATGCATTTATGTTGTCGCTAAGCTGTTTATGACCAACAAACATATCTAACATTTCCGAAACCGTTACGTTTGTCATATTTGAGTTTTTTATGTTGGGCATTAAAGTCGGTTTATTTTCTTCGCGCTGTCCAGATAAAACTGCACTTACGAGTTGTGAGCGTTTTTTGGTAATATTTTTCTGTACTTGTTGTTTTTGTCGATTTTGATGCTTTTCTTGTGCTTGTAATGAACGTCGTTGTTGTTGTTGATCCTCGTGTTGATATTCCTTTAGTTTTATCTGTTCCTTCTGTTTCAGTAGTTGTTCTCGTGCTAGTTCTTCTTGTTGCCTTTCATCATACCTACTGAGCTTTATAGTTGTCATCATTCCCTCCAACTCAACCGTCGCAAGACCTTCATTATTCACTCCCAAAGCAGTTACCTCAACACTCTCTCTTTTATTTGCATACTTTAAGGCAGCGCTACCTTGCCTACCCAGCGGCATTTGTCCTTCATTTGCCCTTCCACTTTCGGTTGCTACCCCTGCATGCTCGCCCTGAAAATATGCATTTTTCTCTGTGGAAACGAACGAGCGTCCACTTTCTGTCTGCCTCAGTGAGTTTGCTGCGACTGCGTTTTCTGTTCTTCGCTGTCTTTCAGTTTCCTTTGAAGTCATTAATATTTCTGCGTATTCCGCGCGACTTACGCTCGCCTGCTCAGCTTTAGCTTGTAATCCAATCTCGGTTAAATTTACTGTAGTGGACTTCGCTGATTTGCCACTGTTGCCGCTTGTTGTCACAGCGCTGAGTGATTGCAATATTTTCTCTCCGATAACCTTTATTTCAGAAGGCATTTCGGTGCATTCCTGCAGCTGAAGCTTGTGGTCTAACTTATTTGGCTTGTTGTTTTTGTTCGAATTCTCTTGTTTGTTTAAATATAACAATGTTTGTTCCCCAGATTCTTCTTCTGCCTTTGATTGCGCTTTTGCATCATTTAGCGGTGACCTTTGCAACTCGGAAAATTCTTTAGTTGACTCAACCTCTGCCAATTTGCGTCCAGCCAATAGCTTTAGCTCAGCATTCGCATTCAATAAATGTTTCACTTGAGTAAAATATTTGCGTTCATCATCTTCTTCCTCTTCCTCTAATGCTGGTTGTGTGTGCTTTTCTTGTCCTCTGTACTTAGGCAATAAACCACTCTCAGCTGACTCTGTGTTTGTGGCTTCTTGTTGCGGCATCCCTTCTGTGTGCAAATGTGGCTCTTTATTCTGTTGTTGCTGTTGACTTTGTTGTTGTTCTTCTCTTCCCACTAAATACCTTGTTGGCTGCAAGTATCTTTGCTGCGGCTTCTGCTGACTCAGTCGGCCTTTGTTGTCTGACTTGTGCAGCTTTTCCTGCTGCTCACCTAGTGCTTTAGGCCGCTCAAGGTGCCTCTCACACTGCGTTCCTTTACAATCCTCCTGTGAAATTTGCAATTCAGTCACTTTGATCTTCTCTACCATCCTCAAATCATGTTTTATCTGCTTATCATTTTGCGGTGAGTTTGCATTTTTATTGATAAATTTTGGCTTTATATTTAATTCTTCTGCTGGCTTTAAACGCCTTTCCATGTATTTAATGTCTTCCGCATGCCGCCGCTCAGCATTCTGCACCACAATACGCGCCGATTTTTCAACTTCTAAGCTTTTTGCTTGCGTCTGCTGCGGTCTTTCAGCGGCGTGAGTTGCTTCAGTTGGTTCACTCTCACTTGCATATCCATACTCATGGGGGTAATCAGCATTTGTTGACGCAATCTTTGCTGCTTCCGTAGAGTCTTGTGCGCTCTCATAATGCTTTCTTATGATTTTTGTTGTGGAATCCTCATTGCTTGTTGAGCTTTTTGCTGAGGTTCCGCGCAAGTTTTCAATGTCAGCTGTAACTGTTTCTGTGATTGGCTTAAATGATGTCGTCGGTCGCTGTCTTTCTGCTCTTATTGCCGATCCTTTTGTTGTGCCCATTGTCGTTGACAAGAGAAATTGACCATCATCATCATCACCGTGACCATCATCTTGATGGGAATCTTTGACATCAGCATATCCAATTGCTGTGGCAGCAGCGACGTCGCCGTTGTTTTTCGTGCGAATTCGTGCTCTAAGCCAATTCACCGGTAGCATGTTCGTTGTAATTGTTGTTTCTGTTGTAAAAAACGGCACTTTATTGTTGTTTTGAGAGTTGCCCGCAACCATTTTCCTTGCCGTTAAACTTTCTTCTACGAATTCAAATCCATTAGTCACCGGAAGTTTCTGCTTTTCTTTGAGATTCAATTGCTTTTCGACGGCAATTATTGCTTGTTGTTGCTGTTGTGGTTGGTGGTTTTCAGATTCTCCCCTTAAAGTTGGTTGCATTTTCTTTTGTTGGGTTATCTGGCGATTTTGCATTTGCTGTTGTTGTTTGCTTACTTGTTGTTCATTTCGATTGAATTGTTTTTTTCTATTTTGCATTTCATGTTGTAGATGCATTTGTTGTTTTTGTGGATTCTGTTGGGTCTTCTCTTGCCGTTTGCTTTGATAATTTTGTATTTGTTGCTGCTCTTTTGCTTTAGTTTGTTGTACCTCCAATATTTTCGCTCTACCTTTCGCCTTCACACGCTCATCATCAGACAAAGCATCAATTGTCACCGACGCCTCGACGCTCATATTGTTGTTTCTGCTGTTAACATGATTATTAAAATGGCTGTTGTCGTTATTGTTGTTACTGTTGTTATTTTTAACATTTATGTCGCTACTCCCGTTTAACGCCACGTAATTTGTTGCAGCAACTTTGTTATTCCCACTGGTAACGGGTATCCTGCTATAAATTTGTTGCTTCGCAGAGTTCAACTCTTTCACCTCGTCCACGGTTGTCGCATGCGGTGACGCGTTGAAAAATTCCGCTAACTTATGCTCTTGCAGTGGTGATGCATCGCTTGCATTAAGCGCTAATTGCTCAACACGGTAATTTATGGCAGCTGCGCTCACGCGCTCGATACCCGCAACAGCGTCACCCCCTGCTCTTGTGGTGCTGGAGACACGCATTGCCAACACCCCTGCTCCCAGTGGTGTCATCACACTTTTTCCACTAATTGCATTTGATTTATTAACAACAGCATCATGCAGGTGCTGCTCTAATGCGTCCACGGCAGCCGGCGTTGGGACGTGTTTTACGCCTTCGTGCGTTCGTTCATTAGCTCCACTTTTGCTGGCAGTTGTTGGCGCTGTTGTGGTAGTTGTTATTGGTAACGGTAGTAGTAATATTAAACACAAGAACGTTGGAGTGCTCATTTTTGTAATGCGCTGCACCACTCTTCGTCGTCGTCCTTGACACTCAGCATATGGGGAATTACCACGACTGACGCTGTTGCTAACTTTTCTGTGCTGTCGCGTTCTCATTATCTGGCAGGAGGTGGCGCCGAGTCGGTCCAGCGACATTTGAATATAGTTTGTGTGGTTCTTTGGTCGTCGTTGTGAATGTTGTTGCTGTTGCTGTTTTCGTGTTAGTAAGTTTTAGCCGACGTAGCGGAAAACAACCGGAAGCTCCGTTAAGTGGTTGGCGGGTTTTAAGTAATTTATTGCTTATCGGTACTCAGCTCACTGCTAAATTCTATCAAAAACATTTATTGAGAGTGTTTTCACATTTTCACAACCAAATATTTATTTGCTTTTTTAACTTTTAAATTTTTATGGGATTTTTGAACATTACTCATTGCTCGGTTGGTGGTAATCCAAAGACTGAAAAGATAGAGAAACAAAAATTGAGACAAATCATTTTGGTATGCTTCAAATGAAAAGTTTTGTTAATAAATTTTAAGTAAGATAAATTTGTTAATATTTTTTATGGTAAATTATTAATAAAAAATAGTTAAGCGATTTTTTTCTTTTTTGTTTGGAAAAAGGAGTTATAAACTTCAGATAAGTCGGGATTTTTTTAAAGAAAAATACAGTGAGCTGCAAAAAATTAAGAAAAATATTGATTTTCTCAAACAGTGGATATTTTATAGATTCTTGTGAAAGGATTTAATTTTTTATCTTAGTCTTTCTTTTAAATCTTAAATTTTATTTCTACACATTTTTCCAATTAACATTTCTTTTTCCAATTTTACCGTAAAATAATTAGCAGAATTATAGTTTATTTTCACAATAATAGTGGATGACGCCCCATATTGGCTGTTGAATAACTGTGAAAGAACTAATCGGTACTCTCATGTGGGCCGTACTAACCACACCAACATTGTGCACATAATTGTTTTAATTATCCATTGCGTTTCAGTGCTTGCAACGGATATAATTTTCCAACGAGTAATAACCATTACAATGATTACAAATAACGATAATCCGATTACCAATGGAAGATGTGCATAATTCAGCAGCTGAACCAAAATGTTATTTAAAAAAAAGAATTTCGGTATATATGGATTTTATATATGTATGTATGTACACACAAACATACACTCATCTCTGTAAACTATAAGCGGAAACGGGTGGTGGGGTTTTTACGCAGGCGTGATTATAATTACAAAGCACAAAGTAAAACTTCCGCGGAGCGCAAATTAAAAAAAATGTGTAAATAACGTCACAAAGATCACGGGTGAGGGCATGGAAGAGCGACACACACTTATTGCTTAATTGCATCCTCTGAAACGGTGAATTAAAGGCTGGCATGTCAAAATTTTTAATTCTTTTTCTCCAAAATTTTGTTATTAATTTCTGTAGTATATCTTTACCAATTTTAAAATATTAATTAGTTAATAACTTGCAACTGGTTTTATACCGCCTGCAACTAAAACTAGTTTCGCACTGGTATCTTTGACAATAATTGTAATAAAGTATACTTTTCCTACACGTCCTTAAGAAGAAAAATTAAAAATAATCTAAAAAATGCAAATACCATATCATTTAGTTACACACTCATACATAAATATATAAAAGCGGAAGAAAAAATATTCAGAATTCAAGGTAGCGCATATAGTCAGCAAAATCCTTTCAAATGAATATCGCCATCAACAGCATTAACAGCGAGGAAGAGCTCTTGTTCGCGTTGAGTTTGGGTAATGACGCATGCACACGGCTGGCTGGCAGGCTGGCTGGTTGTCTGGCGGGCGGATATGAGCAGCGGTGCTTTTATGCTGTATCGGAAGCTATGTTGTTGTTGTTGGTGTTGTTGATGTTCTGGTTGCTATTTGTTAGTTTCGTTTTAGTGAAAATGCGAAAAAGTGAAATGGAAAGTGATAGGGAAAGTGGTGGACGAAGTCTGCGAAGCGTATCGCTGGGTGTTGAAGCGTGAAAGCGTTAAGTAAAGGTGACACTCTTTTCCGGTTCGTAACTCTGAACGCACCGAAGTGTGATTCGTGGCATGGCGTTGGTGTTGCTGATGTCTTTCCGACTGTGTTTGCCATTTAGACATGCTCGTATTATTTCACACATTTATTTAGTAATTTTCTTTCATTTTTCATTTTTTGCATTTCATGTTTGGTTTTCCTTTTTTGCGTGCTGATAATTATGAGTGTCATCAAAGTACAGAAGGCGGAAATAACTTGTGGCACATTTTCACACATGTGAAATTGTATAGTAAAAGCGTCTATTCAAATATGACTTTTCCGTAATAAAATTTAATGTAAATTTTTGGAAAATTGCATTTTGTTATTATTTCAATGCCTTTGACAAATTCTTTTGGTAATATGGTCTTTCGTAGTCCACTTATTTAGACAACATTTGAAGGCGCTGTAGGGTTTGAGACAGTCATTGGTATCACCCTTGTCAGCAGCGCCAGCCAGAATGGAAAGAAATCATCAAATATTTGAGACCCGTAGTAACCAGTCAGTGTAACCCAATATTAATATATAATAATTCATACAATTTTGGCGTACATTATTTACATCTGATATAATTTTTCTATTTATTTTCATTATGTTTTTCAACAATTCCTCCGTATATTTGACGTAGTGTGATATACGAACTTTATGCATAAATGTTATTAAATTTAATTCTCGGTAAATTTTCATTAATTTTCAGCGCTTAAAGTTCTTTACCAAATTTTACAATTTCGCTTGTCCAACGCTCGCATCCATCTGCCACATTCCCACCGTGCTATTAATCATTAAGTTGATCTTCAAAATATTACAGAAATGTTGGCAGCCAACGCACTCTTCCTGAAACTTTATTTACTTTGTCTGGAATTGTTTCCCTTTTGCATGTGCCCGCTGAAAAGTTTTCACTTTTATTGCATAATTTTTATACGATAAAGGAAATTCTTGCGTCTCGTTTTTGCGGTTTGAAACTTTCGTGGTAACTTTTTGTATTTTTTGTGGTCAACTTCAGTTTCGAAATAGTTTAATCACTTCCTTTTACGGTTGGCTTACAAACTGAGTGGAATAATGTGCTGGGAGGAGGATGGGAGAATGAGAGAGTGAGAAAGCAGTGAGGGAATGCATATGTCAATGAAGGCAGAGCGAAGTGAGTTTGAGCAAAAAATGAGCAGAAAGGCAATTTAAATGTAAGTTAGCAGGGATTTTTGAATCAAATAATAAATACTACTAAGTTGAAATTCTCATTACACAAGACGTATAATCGAAAATTATACTCGTCAGGAAAGCGCAGAAAGAAGCCCCTTCAACATGCTGCAACCACTGTTATGCTTGAAAGTAGACTTAAATTTTCATACTTGTAAAAGATCCATTATACGAGTATTCTCGATAACAAAGGCGTAGTTATGCGTGCCGGCCTCTTTAACTAAATATTTCATCAATACAAAACAATCGCTGCATCACTTCGTTGGCAGTCGCTAATAAATGGCCAGCGGCGGTTACTGTGACTCAGCAAACAAGTAACAAGACGTTGTAAGTACGACTGAAAACAGCTGCAACAAAAGCAAAGATAACAGTAAATTGTTTAGCTGCTGTTGAACACAAAACAATAACACCAAACAACAACAACATCAAATGTGCCGCCAGCACATTGCAGGTCAATTAAAGTTCACAGCGTAAATTGATTTGGTCTGATGGGGCGTATGAGCGTTGTTGCTGTTGGAGTAAAGCGTTTGATTTACTTGCGTTTTGCACGCCGCTTTGTTGTTGTTGCCGTATTCTTGTTTAGCTGTGTTTTGATGTGTTGCGTGGCATAAGTGCTGCCGGTGCCTTTTTTGTATTTTATATTTTCTAATGATGCCGTTGCTCACTGTAATTGAGAGCGTAAAGTAGCTATGCCAGTGTGCGTGTTTCTCACTCACTCAAACGATATTTCCCGCTGAAAAATTATACGAAAAGTACGAAAGGAGTTGTTTCAGGAAGTGGTTTGGCAGCAAACTGAGCTCATTAAGATTTTACGATGTTATGATGTTAAATTAATATTGAAAATTTTACGGTTTAATTACACCGTTAGTGATTTGTGGGTGAGAGCTGAGATTTTTGAAAATGTCGTCAGAACTTAATGTTGTAATTCTAAGGTTTACTGATGAAGGGCAAGTTTCTCAAAGAGGCAAACTTCCAAAATTTAGTTAAAATAGTATGAAAAAGTATCACTTTTTAAATTTCCTACATAAACTCATAATTTTTCTATAACAATTTTTAGGAACTTCAATATAACTTAAAAAAAATCCAATGTTTAATTGAAAAAAATTATACACAACCCCAAATTTAAGTATATGAAGATTTAAAATTTTGTCATTAACAGAAAACATGAATTTCCACCAGTATAGAGATAAAGAGAAATTGCTGCCACACATACACGCCTACAGGTGGCCACATAAATACACACTGCTTACTTGTCCTAATGCCTGCGGCGAACGACAAAAAAGTAAAAAAATTAATTTCAATGAAAATGAGCCAGAGGAAATGCAAGGAAAAATATGAAAGGTTTTGGTAAAAGAAAAAGAGAATGGTATTGAAATAAAAATTTTCAAAAATAATCAGAAAGATGGCACAAACACCAACTGTCAATGAGCTGTGAAAAGTGAAAGGCCTGAATAACGGACACATGACCTCGAACTTGGGAGCAAAACTGACAAAGCAAAATATCTAAATAATCTGCAAATAACCATATATAAATATGTACGACTGCGCTGCTCAATATTTGTGACATTTCAAAAAGTGACCTTCGAAATTAATTTTTTCGCAGCAACGGAAATATATAAATACGTAGTAGTGAGAAGTTTAGGTACCGAGACGTTTTGTGGGTAAAAACAATTAAATAGGCTCAAAGGCAATAAAGCGAATACTAAAAAGAAGAAAATAGAAACAAAATACCATAAACGCGCAATAAATGTTAGCTTAATTGTCCTTGTGGAGCTGTTTGTAAATATTTTATTTTTTTTTTTCAAAAATATTTCCTTCACTTTTTTGTCCTGAGTTAATGAATGAATGTGTAAAAAAAAGAACGTCGACGTGCAGAGACATAAAATTATATACAAGTACATATGTATGTACCTCATTACCCGTACATAAATGAGATATCTTTTTGAACTTTCGCTTTTAGTTGTTTTATTTTCCCTTTTCATTCTTCCCCCACCAAATATACAATCATTTAATATTTTGTTTAGCGGTATTTCCTTCAGGCTTAGAAATTTTCTTTAACGACATTTGATGTCCGGCGCTCCGTCACGTCGCTCATAAAATTTTCTCACTCATTCTCTCTCACATTTTTTCTTCGGCAATTTCATTTCATTTCCTGTCACTGTCTCTCAAACTGCCGTCACTCGTTCAACTTTTTACTATGTTTGTGGTGTTGAATTTTATTTCCTATCTGGTGGTATTTAATGCGATTCAACGCCGCTGCGTTGTCAGGCAAACAAACAAATAAACCACACAGCAACGCCACAGTAACAAACTAGATAATTTACTGTTTATTTGCTAGATTGTAACGAGCACGATGGTTGGCTGCGAAATGAGGCATGCGACGGAACAGGAAACTTTAAGCAAATGGAAAGGATGGAAGTGAAAGTGAAAAAATTTAAAGCAGCGGAAAATTAAGCGAGTAAAATAATGCTAAGGGAAGCTAGAGAATGCCTAAAGGGATGCAACTCAAAATGTGAAAGTATAAGTGCGATAGTGGAATGCAACCAACAGAAAATGATTTTATTTCATCTTAAATTATTTGATTTACTTTATTTTCAATTTTGAATTGTACTCCTTTATTTTATTTCATTTCGTTCACTTTAATTTAATTTAATTTTATTCAATTTTATTTTATTTTAATTTTTAATATATTTTTTTGTATACATTTTTATTATTTTATATTATTTTATTTCATCTATATACGTTTTTAATAGACTTTTTTTTGCAATGTCGCAGAGTGAAATTTTGTTTCGTGTCTTCCTTTCAGTTTCTTTTAACAGTGATAAATTACGATTACAAAAATTGTTTCGCAATTTTATTGCAAGACACAATCAATTTATTTAGTGTAATTGTATTTTTTTTGTATTGGTTTTCAATTTGTAATGTCAGAAGTGTTGAATTGATTACACAAAAGAAATAAATCTCAACAAGAGAGATTAACTAATTTATTGAGTTTCTGGTAGTTGGTTCCAGAAGTTTCTTGCTCTGCTTGGTAGTGTGGCTTAGTGAGATTATTCTTATTAATACTACACAAAATTCATTAAGCTCAACATAATGTTTTAAAATATTTGGTCATATTTTATTTCTTTTTTTTATGATAATAATTTTCTTCATTTTATTTTCTCTTTGGCCTGTTCAGCAGATTGAATATTTGAAAATAAATCTAAAAAATATATCAGTAAATTAATAAAAAAAGTCAATCACTGCTACATATATACATGTACCATAAATAACACAAGTGCTTAAGCAGCTTAATTAGCTCATTTTTTTGAAATAAAAAAAAGGGTTACACAAACCTGCATCCTCAAATTAAACAGCAGACTGAAACAAAGGTAGAAAAACTACAAAAGCCACAGCAGTTATTTGCTGGGCATTGATGATAATCACATTTTTCATTACTTCCTTTCGAAACTTTATTTTGCTTTGGCCTTGTTGACCACATTTGGTTAACCAATTATTACTTGCACTCCATAATAACAAGCCAATATAGCACAAAAAGGGGAAAAATACAAAAGCCAGTAGCTTTGCTCAGTAAAGTAAGCCGGACCTTTTGTATATTTGACCCTTTGAAACTGAACAATTTATTTACCAGCAACAGCAGGCACTTTGGACGCGAACTCGTATAGCATTTGTAAGCCCACCATGGCTTCCTGTTACTGTTATCGGAATTATCAAAAAGAAAAAAATACATATGCAAACAATTTCTTTTCAACAAGTAGAAGTAATATAAATAGTAAAACATTTTTCCTTTTTGCTTGGTAATCAGCCTTTTCGATAACATACATTTCTGTTAAAGGTTATTCATGTTTGCTCCGATTTGTGGAAATTTTCTCAGCTATTTGTGGTCACTTACAACACATTTGTGCAACTTAACATATCATCGACAATGCACTTATAGATTTTGCATAATCGGCTTATGGCCATTTATGTGAAAAAATTACCTAAAAGAGAGCGTATAGAAAATACAAAAAGTGCCGGTGTGATAGAAAAACAATTTTATGCTTTTGGAGCTTATATAATAGCCTGAGCTGTTGTGTTTGGTAATTTGAAAAGCCAGACAGATTTTCGCAAGATATTCTTATTTACGGATATTGCAAAATACAGCAGATGGATTCAACTTCATTCGTATTTTAGAAAAAGAGAATATTGATTCAGTTTGCCTTGCAGCCGGACACCAAGCGCTTTTTTTTATTTTTCTACCTCTTTCTGCATCTATTTCCATAAGTGTAAATAAAAACTCTTCTTCTGAAATATCTACTAAAATTCCTGTCATTAAATGCAATGACTCACTTCTAAGTAATTTCGGTTTATTTTGGAATATGTTAACTTTAAAGTCAGCCATTTCTGCCCATATTTCCGAAGTTACCTATGTAGATCACATAACTCCTAAAACCCGTTTGACTCTTATGAAGCCATAAAATGTATGTATATATGTGTACGAACTCTTCTCATAAACAGTTATTGACTCTAAAAATGTTAGTTTTATTATATATATATATACAGTTGTTGTTGTAGTTTTACTTTTATAGCAAAATGATTTTATTTCCACTCCAAACGCGCCTACTTGTCAAGAACAAAAAATGCAACACCAACAAAATGGGAACAGAAACTGCACAAAATAGTAATTTGGGTTAGTTAAAATGGGCTTAGAGGTTGCGAAAGATTCACTTTATGATTTTTATGGCTGAAAAGGAAAACGTATATCGAAAAATATGCTTAAAAAAGATACATATTCATATATGTACAAACGTGTATATACGTATGTTTATATCTACATACGTACGAGAGCAAGCAGTTTTTGTGATTTTTTCTGGGAAATTTTGTTTTTACCCTGCAGGGAAAAATTGTAGTTATTAACTAAAATCCAAGTGGTTTACATTTATGCACTAACCAGTTCATATTCGATCTATTTCCCATGTACAAAGATATCAGTTTGACTGCACAGTGAGATTCGGATAGTGAACTTAAAGCGCTACAAAGATAATTTCTATTCATTTGGCTCTCATGACGATGAAGCGATGGTCTTCATTTTGCATACTACAACTGAGCCTAACTGAGAATATAACACAGATATACCATGCTATATAATAACAACAACAAGCGGTGGTGGTTATCTTAATATTATTACTCCTGTCGCTGGTGGACTAGGTTAGGGGTTGAAGAATTTACCCGCGGTAAGGCATGCTTGTCGTAAGTGGCGACAAAAATCCAATAGTTCCTGCGACAGTCGGGTCTTTGTACCGGAATGACCAGTATTTTTATCCGGTCAAGGTCTACAACTCCTTGAGGAATATTTTTGCGGTTACAATAACAACAACCACAATATTTCATCCTCAAAACACTAGTAGCTACCTAGAATTTCTGCATACTAGTATACATTCTCTCTGCAGGGTATAGCTGCAAACACATTATATCTATATGTATGTAGGTACAGCTAAGTAAATGTACGAGTTACCAAAATTTTGGCAAGGAGTAAGATCTTTTACTCTCCTCCTGTCTCTTAGCAGCGCGTAAACATATTTCTTTGAAAGGGAAAGTTTGTGGAAATAATTTGTTGAACTCATAAATTCGTATGTGAGCATAAATTTATCCTACGTAGACAAATGATATTTATTGAGTGACTTTTTGTGTACGCGTGCCACCAATTTGGAAGCAAGAAATCGCCACATAATGGAAAACGTGCCTTTATTCGGTATATGTACTTGTGTGTGAGTTATGCACACTAAAGACGGCACAATGCGCATTTCATTGGCACCAAAGCATATGTATGTGCGTTAAATAAATGTCTTTTCCGTTTATTTGTTTTGGTTCATACATGTAGGTATACCATATATGTGTGTCGAAATGGTAAGTTTACACGAAATATCACACGATTTCTTTTAATATTACGGGATTTACTTGAATAAAATATATTATGAACTCTGTAGCGCCCCCATTTTTCATTCACATTTATATAGGAAATAATCTCGAGGCAATTAAATTGCATAATTTCAGACTTAAGAATATATAATAGTTTATCTCCAACGCCCAGAAATGGCGCTCTGCTATATCACGCTGCGCTGATAGTTCAGCACTGCAATTCTCCAAAGTCTTGCTTGACAAGTCGTACTAGATATCAGTTAGTGGTATCAATTAACGAGAAATTCTTCACCATATAAATAATTGTTGCGAGTTTTAAAGTTTCTTAATTTAAGAATTCGCACACGATTTTGAAAAGCAAAAACCTCTCCTAAACAAATACCTTACTGAGTATCAAAAAAAAAACTTCTAAAGGCAATAAAATAAAAACATGTGGGAGCATTTACTCATACTATGACCCTAGCAAGTATTTTTATGCCCTAGTCCAATTATATGTTAAAGACAGCGGCTATACTGGGTGACTTGTGAATCATTTGGCGAGTACACGTATGTGGAAAAAATAGTAGGATATTTTGTCGAGAAAAAACGTTAAGGTTGATTTTAGTGAATAGCGTAGAACAGAGTTAACAGAGATAACTTCTTGTGGTTAATTATTGGAGCAAAAATTATTCTTCAATTTAGCGTGGAGTGCCAGATTGGCATTTCTCAATTTTTCCGCTTCCGCACACAGTAATTCATATTTTTATTTCATCGTAAACATTTTTCGCCGCTAAACCGAAGCTTGCTCAACGGCATCCAATTTAGTTGGCGCCAATTATTGCCTATAAAAAGCACACCACCATAAAAATAAAATAAAATTGAATTAGTTTACTTATGGTGTTGTCAATGCCAAGGCTAAATATGTTGTCATGGCTAGCTTAATGATTACAAAACATATATGTACCATATATACATACGCACATACATAGTATATTCCACAAATAAGAGTTTATCGCTCTGCTTCTAAGCGCGCTTTTGTTTTTTATGCCCATTAAACACAAGAGATTCAACCGAAACTCACGTTTGCAGATTCGAATTCGCTTTTTTACATAACTGTTCCGATTTTTGAAAACTCTCACTAAAAGCAGTTAATTGAAACATAAGTAGCAAGCAAGTTTTTTTCGATTTTTCTAATTTTTATAAGAGAAACTGTTGCTATAGAAACAAAAACTACAAATAATGCATTGAAAATAATTTATTTCACATATGTATATATTTTATCAAAAGCAAAAAATTTCGAGTTGGCATTGAATTGGAAAATTTTAACAAAATCTCGATTTTCTCAGTTTGCCTTGTATTCGAACATGAAAAATTGTTTCGTGAACTTACCACTAACTCAAAGTTTTTCAAAACCATTTCCGCGTTCGCTGGGTATATACGGACGATATTGGAAAAGTTCAAAGCACTCACGTATACAACTAAAAAGTTTTCTTTTATTTTTCATTGTAATATAATTATATTACTTTGTTAGTTTTGTGCGTCTGTGTCTGCAAGCGGAAGTAATTCCGGCATTTTCCACTGATGGCATACATATACATAGTGTATGTATGTTGATGATAATTTACTGCTTTGTTTTTGTACTTAAATATAAGCATATTTGAGTGTCATGCACGATTTCGGGTTTAAAGCTCGGTAGTACCGCAAAAAACTAAACCGGATATGAATTATGCAATAGAGCGCTAATACTACTGCAGCAAATACGACCTGGTTTGTACTATAGAAAACTCTCTGAACTCTCAAGCAATCACAATGAGCAGTTAAATAAAATTATTATTATAAATATTTAACATTATCTGCACTCATTCATACAAATTTGGTCTGATGTTGGCACCAAATTGTCCACGGCTTAAACTTAATTAGCTTAAATGTGCATAAGTTTTCCGCACTACCGTTATAATATTCGCTTGGCCATTTCAATAACTTTTCACGCCCTTACTGCCGAATTAGAGACTGTGTTTGCTTACTGCTGTAGAAACATGGATTTTGTTCAATGCAGTAGCCAATCCATTAGCCCAGTTATCCCATACACAAATATCAGACACAAATATATATGTGAATAAGCTTAAAAACAAATACAAACTCAGCTGTATACCTATAGACAAAATCGGGTATGAATTAAAATTGCGTAGCTGTTTGTGGCAAAATAAACTAATTAGTTTAAGAGTTTGCCCTCCTCACTTCTCCCTCAGCTCTTATTTATGCCCCCCAGCCAGCTAGCGCATAGCCTATACACAAATTCCACGGTTTATTCAAGCGCATAATTCGTGCTGGTGCTGCTTCTATTTCGCGGCCGCTAATGACCTTCGAAGTGCCATGCAGCAAATTTTGTTAGATATTCTCAAATGAATCGGTGATTTTTTGTGACTTCTTTTTGCATTTTTTTTTTTTTTGTTTTGGAATGGTTACAATTTTGCGCCACTGTTGGTGCGTTGGTGTTGGTATGTCTTAATTGGGATTTTTCGTTTACACATTGAATCACTTAGCTGTCTCTTTGTATGTGAATACGCGTCTATTTGGACGAGTATTCATCGCCTGCAAATTAATTTTAGGCTTAAATATTTTGTCTGTTAATTAATCGCATTTCAATAGCAGCTCATTTGTAAGTTAAATCTAGATAGCTATTGATTAGGCTGTTGTTAGTAAGCGATTGCAAGTGTGTGTGTGTGTTTGTATGCTTCGGTATATTAATGTTGAGTTTTATATGCCAAGGACTTACAATCAATAATGAAACACACAAATAAGCTCTTCACCATCTACTAAATGCAGTTCTTTTAGATCTGGTTGTAATATTTAATTTATTTAAAAAAAAATAATAATAGCAAAATTTGAAACTTCCAACAATCCTTTAAAGAAATTTAATTTGCAAATTTACCTTAATTTTCCCACATTTTCCCATTCCAAAGCCCACATTGGATCATTGTATGCAGCGTAATTTTAAAATTATTATTTAATTATTTTTTATTTGATAAAAAATATTATGGTAAAATGAAAACATACACGAACAATTTTTCGCTCCGCTGAAAGCAACGTCAATCAATTTAGAGACCCGTTTTGACGTTTGATTGACGCTTTAGATATACTCACACATGTGAGACTATGTTTGCATATACTCAACGTTTATAATAAGCCAATTATATTTATTTATATATACCATATATACGAGTATATCCCGGTGTTGTACTAACATAGTTATAGAAAATTAATTTAAATAAAAATTTATCTAAATTTGTTAATTGCGGTCGCCCCTCAGGCGGAAATGTCAACCCCTCCGAAAGTATTTCTAACATTAAATAAAGATCCTCATAAAAAATACTCAGCCCTTCGGAGGCGGTTTAATATAAACTGTAGGTCCCTCCATTTGTTGGAAAAACATCAAGACGCAAAAACCACAAATTGTAGGAGAAGCTCGGCTGAAAATCGCTTCAGCGGTTACAAAGTGCCAATTATTCGTATGTATATATATATATATATTTATGTATATATATGTAAATATATTTTTATTTGGTCTTCAGTAAAACATTGAATTGGAATTCCGTAAAAAAAACTTCAACTTCATAAGAAATGTAATTGAAAATTGTTTAAATACACGAAATTACGAATAGTACTTTCAAGGGATTTTTACTGAATATTCATTAAATATTTTAAATTTTATCAACCTTAGAAGTAATTTCACTGAATACCAATTACATAAATAAGGCATTCTCAGCGGAGTTAGAATTCCAAAAATCTGCTCTAAAAATATGCAAATAGAAAAAAAAATCCAAAATTTTAAAGCTGTCGTACAAATTTTGGCACTTAAATTTACAAACTGTATATTCCACCAAGCTCTGTAGCTAATTAAAACCACTTGGCTGCCAGGGAAACTGAAATTTCATTATTTTCAAATTCATATGCGAGCTTTTGCACGAAAATTATTTAATTAAAGACTCGTGTTGGTACTTCAGAAGAATGGTTTTGTAAATAGAATAACTAAAAGCTTTAGACACACATACTATACTTATGTATATATCTAAATTTAAATTTTGATATTTATTCTTAAAGCCGTTGAGGACAGCAAACTGTACGAATTTCAAAGAATTTGCTTTCATGTTTTTAATGTTTTATTTTCCCTAAAAATAATTACCTACAACACAGCAAATAAATTTGGTGCTGAAGTATATTTTGAAATTTAAGAAGATTTCATAACACACACACGTGGCTCTTTGCTGCCATGCAAACACTGGTACCTTACCTAATTATTGTTTGCATAAACATATATGTATGTATATAAAAATATCGATATATATGACAAAAAGAGCTTTTCAAAATCAAATATTTCTCGTGACATTAAAATAAATACGAAAATAGCTAAAAAGAAATTTTTGATGCAATATAAGGAAATAAATACACAACGAACAGAATTACAAAGAAAACAAGGCAATGTGATTTCGAGAGAATTTCAGTGAAAAGCACAAAAGTATAACAAAACTTACGAACAAAGTCTCTGCAAAAAGTTGCTTGAAGAAAAATTTAATTTAATGACATAAAGTTGCTGGAAAATTTAGAATAAAAGAAACAATGATGATTCAAAAAAAAAAAACTACCAAACCAAAGAAAAAGATAATGGAAAAAAATAAATTAAAATTAAATTAAATTAAATCAACATTTAGTTATGTGGTATTGAAATTTTCCCACCTATCTCTTCATTACAGCCACATTTTTCTAATACTCAGCTTGTCCCAAAACTTTTCGTCGCGCCAAATTTATATTTTCGTTCTTCTTTAATGAGGAATATTGACCTCAATTTCTTCCGCAAAAAACAATAGCGCGTTATTAAGTGAAAACGTATTTGTGGCAAAAAGAACACGCCGGCATTACCATAAATAATATTCTCCGTCAACGTCTTCAGACTATAAGTACATTATTTTTTAATATTCATATTAGATTTCTTATGTTTTCCAATTCAAAGTCTACATTTTGAAAGCAATAATCGCTTACTAGTCTTCTCCACCCAACAGCTATATGCTTTAAGGCATATTATTAATAAAATGTTTTCGTTGTCATCTTAACGTCATTCCCATTTTATGCCAACAACAATAATAACAATGACAACAAGTGAAAACCACAACCACCAAGTGATACCAATTGTATGAAACGCCCGACTTCCGCCAGTTAAGATATGTAAATTGCTTTACACACAAATTCAATTTGATGACATTTACTGTGTATGTACGTATGAGTAGGCAACAAATGCAAAACTCAGCTGAAAAAAAGTTTTATTTTGTAGAATAAAGAGTGCAAACGAAATGCGAATAATGCCTGATAGCAATCCGTTCCGACGCAAAAAGTAAATAAAGAATATAAAGAGGGAAAACAAACATGTATGTAAATATATCGCTTACGAAATGAAAAAAAGCTGCCTGCTTGCATGCACACACATACGCACACCGTCAATACGTCTCCGTTACAGCTTGAGTGGTTTCTTAGGTTGCAGCATATATGTAGGTATGTATTACTTGGTAAAGCTGCCCTTTGCAGATAAGAAAATGCGATCGATAAAAATGAATGAGAAGTAGGCAGCTGGAAATGAAAAGGATATACAAAAAAAATTATAAAAAAAATTTCGTTTGATTTTTTAAAAAAAATTTACATATTTTTCGTTTATCGCTAATTTGTTAGACGCTTGTTTTTTGCGCTACAACGATAAATAATGTTCACTACATAAGTATTTTGTTTTTGTTTATTCGTGTAGAGCGGAAATGACAGCGCCGATTTACACTGTTGAATTTATTACTCTTTGCGGAAATTTAATTTAAGACAAACAATAAATCCACTGATGAAAGCCAAGCTAATAGTCTCTTCAAATAAAGCATAAAGACTGTGAGTAAACCTTATGGACGATGACTTAATATTAAATTTTAGTTTTTTTTTTTCATAAAGATATATACACAGGTACGAAAATGCAAAAAGAAATATTAATATAATAAATATTTTTAATCGCATTCTATGAACAAATATGTAAGAGTTTCTGTACGAGTATGCTTACACTTAAACATATAAATGAGTACATACGAGTATACACGTATATTTTAGTGCTCATTAAGTGATTATATGTGTATAATTAAACCACAAATATAAGCATAACCACAAATACATTGTCAATTGAACTTCCGCTTATCCACACTCAACATTTGGAGTATTTCAATTATCACCCAAGCCAATAGTCGAGCCATAAATAAGTAAACTGATTCAAATTGATGTCCGCTTGAGTGTTTAGATTGAGCATTTGATAACGACCAGAAGTGGCTGGGATGGGCACCAGAAGAGCACATAAGAAGAAGATATTTAAAGCTAATTGTGAAAGCACAGAGTAAAATAAATGAATTTTCTTTCCAAAATTTTCAAAATTCCTAAACGGAGCATGGAAACACTCGAGTGAACACTAGGATCAGAAATGTCATCACACGAAAAGACACATGTGAATATTTACTGCTGTTGAATTTTCTCCTTTCGAAGTTTTCGTCGTATAGAAACAACAAAGACATAGAAAATAACTGAAAAAATGTATGTTCCTTCATACCGACACCAATTACTCAACAACCAAAGCAGAACAACCAAAGCACACAGTTCAAGCTACGTACATTTGTTCAGACATACATAAATTGTTGATTGAAAGATGGTGACAGTGACAAGTTAAAATTTCCTAATGGACAAGAGAATCTACAAAGGAAAAACAGTTGGCTGGCAGAAAGAAAGAAAATGAATGAATGCAAAATCCGAAAGTGACAAAATGAAAAATTATTTGCAAAAAAAGCAAAAACTCATCGATGGTGACAAATTGAAAGATGAATGATGATAAATTATGTTTAACACACAAAACACAAACGAACACAATGAAGGAAGGGAGACAACGTGATGAGAAATCTGCTTACTAAAAATATCAAAAATTTACACTTAGGAAGAAATTAAAAACACTTAAGGACACATGTGTATGTACAAGCGTAGGAGTATTAGATATAATACTAGTTTCTTATAGATTGTTTTGTTTAATTACATCTTAATCCGTTTTATTTTTTATTATTTCATTTAGTTATTAAATTTTCTCTTACATTGCTTTATTTCATTATGCATAATTAATTTTTTTAAATTATTTTATTTTATTTTATTTTATTTTATTTTATTTTATTTTATTTTATTTTATTTTATTTTATTTTATTTTATTTTATTTTATTTTATTTTATTTTATTTTATTTTATTTAATTTAATTTTATTTTATTTTATTTTATTTTATTTTATTTTATTTTATTTTATTTTATTTTATTTTATTTTATTTTATTTTATTTTATTTTATTTTATTTTATTTTATTTTATTTTATTTTATTTTATTTTATTTTATTTTATTTTATTTTATTTTATTTTATTTTATTTTATTTTATTTTATTTTATTTTATTTTATTTTATTTTATTTTATTTTATTTTATTTTATTTTATTTTATTTTATTTAATTTTTTTTATTTTTTTTTTTGTATTAAATTAATTTAACTTACATTCTTTTATTTTATTTTGTACTTTTTTTTCGCCAGTGTTAACTAGAAGTATGTCATTGAATTTTTTCATGCACCTCACACAAAACTATGTTTTTAGCTTCAATTAATTACTTTATGCCCTCAACACCACTTAGCTTTTGGTTTGCACATTTCAATTGCTGAAACTAAAATAAAATAAAAATTTGCAATATTATAAACTATTTGTATGCCAAGGCCAATTTGCGTCTCAAAAAAGTTAAGTTATAAAAACTTTTTGTTGTACGACTAATTCTTCCATTCACCACAATATAGAAAGACAACCAAAGGCTATATCACAGTTTTAAAACTTAATTTTCACTCGCTCCCAACACAGGAATAACAAATTGTTTGTAAACACTTGGATATTGTATGAATACGTGTGCCCTCCACGCACACATGGGCAGATATTTCTATGTTTAAATATTTGAAACTAAACAAGCTTGTAGTTGTATAGGTATACATATGTACAAATTTATAAGCTGCACTTCTGTTTACTGATTCAAGGAAGTTGTAAAGCAGTTGCTTTTGCTTTCAAACTGAACACAGGAGCTTACACACTGACGTATGAAGGAAACAATATACGTACGTGTAAAGTGAAAAAGATATTTTATGTGTAGCATTCGCATATTTAGATGCTTGCACTAGACTTCTTAGAATTGTTGAAAAAGTTTGTGCACATTTGTCGCTCACTGCTGCTATTATCTTAAATATTTTCAAGTACTTCTCTAGCCCATTTGTGTACAAAAATGCTACTTTAAATACTGAGAAGAGTTAGCAGAAGAGCTTGCTGAAAATTCTAAGAAAAATATTTTTATACAAATTTTAGTACCAAATATTTTTGTTTTTGATTACTTTAGTGAGAATTTTCGGTACAATTTTATATATTTTCTGTATTTTCTTTACAAAAATAAACAAAAGCTTCACATATTTACTTAATTAATTAAAATTTTGCAAGGGCAGGGGCGTATGAGTAACTTTTTACCCTGAATTTGCCTACCATATATGCCCTAAGGTGACGAGTGAAATTATATTAAGTCTTACTCTCTTGGAATATTGAGATACTATATTTCGAAAAAATGTTTGAAAAAAGAAAAAGAAGAGATCAACACCCAAGCAACAAATAACCTGGCTGCTCCAATATTGGTTATTCAGATAAAAACCAAGTTTAGAAATGCTTTTAGAGATTTCAAACATATTCGAGTGTTTTTTATGCATATTTTTATTCGCATTTGATTCCATAACTTTTTTGCGATTACCAGTTGACTTACAAAAACTTTAAAGTGTTGCCGTATGCGGCACTTAGTAACATTTTCAGAGCTTAACGCTGAATCCTCCATCTATGAATTTTCTCCGGTGATCCGCATGCACATTTCAGTTATGTAAGCATTCAACGCTTCCTCCAAAACAAACAAACATACATATATTCCTTGCACGCGCTTTTCCGTTTGTACGCATTAACTCTTCAAGGTCAATGGCAAGCGCATGATGAAGAAGGAATTGCAAATTGCATGTCTTAATCAATGGCGGACATGTATTGGGTGAAAAAGAAAATAAATAAAGAAGAGGCGTAACATAGATACCACACAACAAACGAATCAATCAGTGCGGAATGCCGGAGACATGTGATGCATATGTATATTTGTATGTAGGTAGGTATGTATTGAATACATTTGTACTCGTATATTTGTGCACACAATAGAGAAAAAGCGAAACACGCATGCAGTGAATAACTGCAAAGTAGCAAGTTATGCGCATGTATTTTTAATTAATTCTTTACGTACTTGCGTTGTTGTTGTTGTTGTTATTATCATTTGTTTTCAATACTCAGTGTAGCGCATAGTTTGCTTTTCGTCAGCAGTGCAGCAGCAGAACTTTATGTTCCCAAAATATAAAGCTTTTCTCCATATACTCGAATATTTTTAAGAATCATAACTTTATAGTACAGTTTATTAGTGGGTTTTTCTTTTTTTGCAATTAATTTTTTTCTCACTTCTTGAAAAAAATTTACTTTGGCTTTTTGAGATTAAAATCAAGATCCATAAAGCATAGGTGCACAATTTTTAAATTTACACAAATACGCTATTGGATTGGTGAGAATATTCTATTAACGAATATTTTATTTTTAATTTATTTCAGAGAACAAAAGCACTACTTCGAGATTTCAAAAATTTTATGAATTTATTCAGAAATTCTATCATTTTTGGTGAAATATTCAAGAGCTAAATAACTGCATATTTTCCAAAGTAAATTTGTTCACATTTTCTGCTACTCCTCTTCAGCTACTTGATGAGGGTTGTTGTATGCCCTGACACAAGCTGTTTTTCGCAGAAATCACTTTGTTATACACAAAAAAAAATGAAAATAAAAAAATATTAAATAATATTATTTTGCTATCAATTCTTGCATGGTCCCTCAACGTTCCACCTTAAATCATATTAAATTACAAAAACTGAACTTTGTAGAATAACATTATGCTTATTTTGATATAAAATGAAAAAAATAAATATTTCTCTCTGCTTGTTATTTCTTATTACAATTTGTCCAAGTGCGTGTCAATTTGGTTTTGTATTTTCATCTTCTTTTTTCATACTTATCTTATTATTTGTTATTTCTACTACCTTACTCTGTGTGTGCGCATTTGTGTACTACATACATTTCCCATCCTTTATTTTTACCGCTTTTGTGGTTAGTGCCTACAACAGCAACGAAAGTACTTAACATAAAGTAGGCACCTTTTTTCCGTCCACAATCAAACTTTTTAATAGGATAATTGAAAAATTGCTTTCCATTGCGTGCAAAAGGTAAACTTTTCGCCCACTACCAATTCCATTTTGGTGTTTTTCGTATTGCTTTGCGCTTTTTTTATTTTTTCAGATCACTCGTGAGGTGCCTACGTAATTGTGGAGCAAAAAACGAGTGTAAAGAGCATTAGAAAAAATTCAAAACTTTAGTTATGTAATAAAAAGTTTTCAACAATAAATTAAATGTTGCAATTTTTAAGACATCTGTTTTTACCGCAATACTACCCATTATAATGAATAATATATTATTTTAATTTAAATTTTTCTTATTTCATATTCTCCTGATTTTTCTACCGAAAAACTAAATTTATTAGCAGGCGCTTGCTTGTTTTCATGCTGGGATACTTTCCATTTGCATTGAAAATTACTTTTCAATAGGCACCCTAAAATTTATGTGAGTTTTTTAATATATTTGTTTTATTAGCTTTTGGTGATATAACAACTCATTTCAATGGTAATTGTGTGGCTGTAAGATGTTTTATTGCCAATTGTAAGTTGTTTATTTATGGTATTAAAAGTACACCCTCAGAGGATGGGAAACATTTTATTCAAAACGTGAAATATTTGAGGCTGAAAAAAAGATAAGAACATTTTACTATAAGCAACACAGTATAAGGTGAGTTGAGTGTGGTTCATAAATATGTCTGAAAGGAGCTCTCACAAATAAGATTGGCAACAGTGTAAATGAAATATTAAGTTTATTTTCTGTACTTGCCAATCAATTTAAAATCTTTGTTGAAGTTTGAATTTTTAGTAGTAAAAAAAAATCTGTTATTCCGGGAACTTTAAAAGCCATAATTCCACGAATATTCAAAATAATTTTGTAATAATTCTTTAAAAAATAGATTCAATTAAAAGAAAAATTATATAACTGGTAACGTTGCTAATTGAAAGCTACCAGGTGTACAAGTATGAAATGTCGGTTCGAACATATAGATGTCTCGCAAACGTAAATATTTATCGATTGTCATAAAACTTTGACCTTGTGAAGTGTCAACCTTGACTGTCGAACCACCATAGTTTTGCGCGAATCGAGCGTCATTATCGTTTACTCTCAGTGCAGTCAACATGTCGAGTTTCGTGCCGAATAAAGAGCAAACGCGGACAGTGTTAATTTTCTGTTTTCATTTGAAGAAAACAGCTGCGGAATCGCACCGAATGTTTGTTGAAGCCTTTGGCGAACAAGTACCAACTGTGAAAACGTGTGAACGGTGGTTTCAACGCTTCAAAAGTGGTGATTTTGACGTCGACGACAAAGAGCACGGAAAACCACCAAAAAGGTTCGAAGACGCCGAACTGCAAGCATTATTGGATGAAGACGAGGCTCAAACGCAAATACGGCAAGCTACCAACAACAATTGATCAATTTGAACCGTGCGCTTCAGAGAAAACGACCGGAATATCAAAAAAGACAACACAAGGTCATTTTTCTCCATGACAACGCTCCATCACATACGGCAAGAGCGGTTCGCGACACGTTGGAAACACTCAATTGGGAAGTGCTTCCGCATGCGGCTTACTCACCAGACCTGGCCCCATCCGATTACCACCTATTCGCTTCGATGGGACACGCACTCGCTGAGCAGCGCTTCGATTCTTACGAAAGTGTGAAAAAATGGCTCGATGAATGGTTCGCCGCAAAAGACGATGAGTTCTACTGGCGTGGAATCCACAAATTGCCCGATGGGAAAAATGTGTAGCTAGCGACGGCAAATACTTTGAATAAATGATTTTTTCTTTTTCCACAAAATTTAACGTGTTTTTTGATTTAAAAAAACGACATTTCATACTTGTACACCTGGTAGAATGATGTTACTTAAGATGCACTACTAGGCCAAATTTTTAATTTTATGGACGTAAGTATAATTTCCCGGCGAAAAACGACTCACTTTCAACAAAGTTCAAAGTTCAAATCAGGAATAAAGTTTAATAGAAACTCAGAACAGCGCTCAAATTTATAAAAAAATTAATTTAAACAAAAAAAATTAAGTTCGTTTTCCTAATTGTGGTCGCCCCTCGGAAGAGAATGTCAAGCTCTCCGAGTGTATCTCTGGCATGAAAATTAAAAGCTCCACATAAAAACTCATCGGCCGTTCAAACTATTACTTTGATGCACATGCATGCATGTATGTATATATGGTACATATCTATATAAGCATCCGTTATTGACTTTCAAGTTGAGCATTAAAATTTTCGAAACCATTAATTGACAATAACGAATACGCGTAAGTTCACTTAAGTTCATACAGGCTGGCAACTTTGAATTTATTTCATTAGAATAAATTTCGTACGCTCACTTACAAACTTAATTCGCGTTAATCTTCGCAGAAAATTTCTACCGAAAAGTCATAAAATTTGCGCAGTCAAGCGTAGTCTGAACACTTGTCTTCATTTAATATGAACGCCTTTGTTATATACCGCCCATATGATAAAATACAAACAAACATACATACATACACTTACAATACGAATTTATACCCACAGGCGAGCAATTTAAGTTGAAGCCGAAATATTTTGCTATCTCAATGCTTACGCACATACCTATATACAAAGTTAGAAGCGTACTACAAACTTCCACAGTCGTACAGTATTTTGATCAAATGGTGGTAACAATTTTTGGCTGGAAAAGGGAGAGCAGAAAGTCGAGAATAAAGCGAGTGGCAAATATTTGAGCCGACTTCGTGAAAGTGCAGCTACTTTGGCCAGTTAATCTGCCTGCTTGGGTGTTAGTGGACGTTGATCTGCAGTTGGAAATCTATAACGGTACTGACATGGCTTTCCAATTTAATCCCCATCTCGTTTTACTTACTTCACGCACCATTCATTTCATATTTTTCCACCACTGATTTATTAAAAAAAATGACAAAAAAATACTATAAAAATCCGCACCACAAGCCATCCTTTGAGAATTCATAAAATCAAAAGCCGAAAAACAGTGAAAATATTGTTGTCAACATGGCTCAAGGACACTATAAAAATATCTCTCTGTTGGTGAAGTGTTGTTGGCACAGTGACGAAAAAATCACAAGCAAAAAGCACCAAAGCAATTACTTACAATAGTAAAGTGTTGTAAAATATTTTCAAAAAGCGGCAGCAAACTTAAAAGAAACACAAAGAACAAAAAAAAAACAAAAAAGACAGGAAATAAACAAGTAAAAAGTAAAAAGATATTATAGTGGCTCCTCGACACTTTATTATAGCGAAGATAAATACCACTGCGGCTGCTTCACTGGTTGAGCGTAAAAGAGTGTGCATAAAGGAGAACGAGAAGATGTTGCGAAGTCTAAAAAGTAAGGAACATATTATTCTTATTTTTATATTTCGTTTTTTTTTTTTTTTTTATTGAGGAAGTGAGTGAGTACGAAAAGTACGCTGACTATGTTGACGCCTCAACTTTCCTACGAATTTTTGTTGATTTTATTTGGTTGCGCAGTGGAACACTTATTTATGGCGGAAAAAATAGCTTAACCATCTTGTTCACGCTCGAGAAAAATATTAACGATTTTTAAGTGAAGTAAATATTAAAATGCGGCAAGGAAGTAACTCAGAGAGAAGGAAGTTACGCAGTTTGTCTATGAAAATGGAAGTTATTTATAATATTGTTACCTATTTCCTTCTTTTGATAAGGAAAAATAAAAAATAAAATAAAAACTCTCCTAAAATGAGATGTGACAACTACTATGATTAAGTCCTGTTGTCAACACACCTAAAATTATATTTAACTATTGGTAGGCAACAGCTTTTGAATGACTTTCTGAACCTATGTGGATGCTTCAAAAACTTGTTAATGTTCCTCATACACGGACGGCTGAAGTTTCACAAGGAGTTTTTGTATGTAAAAAAACATAAGTTGAAGAAAATACTCAGTATAACTTTATGTATTTTAAATTTTAACAAATTTATGCTTACCTGAATGAGTGTGAATTCTAAAGCTGTTAATATTTTTATATAATATTTCAAATAAACATAAAATTTAAATTTTGCAAGCAACGTTTTTCTAACAAATTAAATAAAAATATTAAATAATAGAAAATGAATCGAAAATGCAAAATGTTATAAACACAGAACCAAAAGCGTTCACATCGTTAATAATGGGAGAATTTAAAACAACAACTAATGAAGAATGAGGTTCTGTTCGCATTCTGTGAAAAGAGAATAGATAGCAGGAAAACTGTTTAAAAAATAATAAATCAAAAGATACTTTAAATGGTCCTTGAGATTGTGTAAGTATAATTAAGGTATTCTCCGCACTTCATTATTGGTTTACTGGGTAGTGAGTGTCAAAGTCAACGCACATTTAATTCACAGTTTATTGGCCACTCATAAACTAACAACCACTTAACAAGCAACTTAAACAAAGAGTGCAAAGTAAATATTACAAACACATACAAGCATACATATGCATGTATAAACCCTGCAAAAATTTGTGGAGCATATGGCCCCTTGGGTTAATCCAAAAACTAATCCTTTTCACCAACTATTGGATCAACTTGCGTCTCCTTACCACGTACATTGAATATAAGTACATTGAATATAAGTACATATATCGCATTTTTTGGGTTAGTTTCAAAACTAGTTTCATGTATGCAATCAATGGATTACTCGGTGTTATGCACAGAGGGATTATATGGTCTAGCACTAGGACATCGCAATGTAAATGGGACCCTATTTTTTTTTTTTTTTTGGATGGATTGGGGTTAATTGTGGATTACTCCTTTGTCCGCGTGGAGTATATATTTCACGTGTGAAAGGAGTAGTCGCGGTGTTTGAAGGGAAACGATGCTATTTTGTATGTATGCGTGTGTATTGATACAGTTATGTGCCACCAAATGCTGGTTGCCCGCATTCAAGGCTGCCTTAACTTTGTAACCACAAAGCAAACACAAAACTAAGTTCAGCTGCCACTCATATATTTCATATTTCTTATTACTTTCGTATGTATGAATGTACATATGTATGTTTATGTTATCTACATATATGTACGTGCATATAATTTTGCTATAAGGAACGTAGTTTGAATGCATTATATTCGCATCAGGTGTCCATTCTTATTTCGCCATTTTATGGGGAAAACTCAAACAAGTGTAGATATATATGAACGACTATAAAATATGTGAGAAACACTTATGTTCCTGCCTTCGCTTGAGCTGTGTGTACATAAATGCTTATGTACACCACATTTATACATATTTTAACTGTCATGTTGCCTTTTGGTGTCTGCGAAAAATTTATGCTTCGCACATTCTCGCCCTTTTGGTGGAAGTGTCGCAGCCATTATCCTTCTGAGGCGTAAATATCTTATGCAAACAATCAATATATAACTATGTACAATGTATATGCATTGCATAAACGTATAGTATACATTGAGTAGTAAATTTTTTTTTTTTAAATAAATATTTTTTTTAATATTAAATTTATTTACTAAAGCGGAAAAATGGCATAGTTTACTTTTAAAATCATTTCCATAAAAATTTTTGTACTTTTTGGCCAAAAATGTGCACGTTTTCATTTTGGCCACATAAATTCATACAAATGGAAATATTTGTACGTAAATGTTTCTACTAAACTATTAGATATTAATAAAAATAATAATAATGAAATTCACTGAAATAGCACAAGATGGAAAATTTAATTTTAAAAGATTTATTATATCTCAAATATGTTGGAATTTATTTTTTTAAGTTCTTGTTTTACAAACAAAAAAAAACAACAAAAAAAACCAACAGAAAATATTTTGCTATTGATAAAGAAACATGTTCGAAATGTTCGCTTTGGAAATAAATATTTCTGATTTACCTGTAAATTTGTACTTTTAGTATCAGTTACTAATAAATACTAGGGATTGGGTTTGGCAGTTCTGCAATATAATTCTTTTCAAAACTACAATTTATGTAGTTCTGAAAGCTTTGTATAATATGAATGCATATATTTTCCTAAATGTAGTCCACAATTTTGTGTGTAACAAGCGAAAAACATTTTTATCAAGGACAAGCGCTAACATTTTCTATTAAAAGTTATAAAATTAAAAGTAAATTGTAAACACTCAAAGTAATGATGCAGGATGTATGGATTAAGGTTTATATATATCATTATTTGTCTGTTAAATTTGTACAATATATATACAAAAAAAATTAATTAAATTTTATAAACAATTTCAGCTTTCTTTATAATTTTTTAGGAAATTTTTTTCTGCTTACGGTAATTTCGTAAATATTTTTTTTTCGAAAAAAATCTTGAATCAGTGCAATGATTAAGACAATTTACACTCTTTTGTGGGAAGCTTAGTAGTAAATTTTTAAAATAAAACTTTTGTTTATTTTTTTAGAACTTAGCAACTTTAAAATCTTAATATTCCTTCCAAAAGAAAATAATATAAGTAGCCATAATTATTTTTATATTTTTATTTTCTTAAATAATTTTCTAAAAACTCCATATTCCGCTAATCCTTTGCATATATCTCAATTGTTGCAACAAACATATTATTTTTGATACCGAATCTCTTCTCCATATAAAATATGGCTTGTATGTGTACGTGTGCGCGTACAAATGTATAGCTGACATTAAAATAATTCAAGTCCACATATGTGTAAATATGTATGTGTATGTTTGGATTCGCTAGTGTGTTTGCATTAGTCAAACAAAGCTTATATTTTCTCACTTAGAAAACACATTGTGACATACTCGTATATGTATATGCATACATTTATGTGCGCTAAAGCGAAAGTCAACAGTCAAAATTCAGAATATTTATGCAACGCTATGGTTACAAAAAAGTACAAATGTGGTAAAGTGATAAGTAAAAAGTCAAACTAAAAAGAGACTTGACAAAATTATTACAGAATATTTTAAGACGTCATGTATGGTAGAAAATCGTAGCAAGTAGTATTTAAAGATGAGAACGAATAACAATATTCACAATATTCACCAAAAACTTTGAAAGCAAAATTCATGTATTTACTAAATACATATATAGAACCCAGCTGTTTCCCAAAAAGCACGCGCAAACACAGATTTACATACCTACACAAGGTTTTTCTTAGCGCAAATAGAAAAATGGCTGCGGAAAAATTGTCTTATAAATATTTGATTACCTGCTGGCAAGCGTATATACTCGTACTTACATGCACAAATATAATTTCGAATATTGGCTTTCAAAAAAAAAAAAGCACAAACTTACATATATCGAGTATCCCCAATGTGTTGCTGAGGTGTAAGAATTTCCCTAAGAATTTTTTCGTGTTTCCTTGCACATATGCTAATTAAAAATTTATATGCACGTCGACGCTTCGATAATTCCTAAAGCTAATATTGTTGGCGTTAAGCTGTGTGTACGACATAACGATATCGTTTATGTAGGTATATATGTACATTTTTTCGTACATACTTTCATATTGTTGAGCCATTATAATTATCACTCTTTCTTTTGTACCTTTCTGCTTATTTACCTATATGCAATATGTATTGTTCTTGTTTTTTTTTCTTCTGTTAAACAATCGACTGAACAAACGCCGAAGTTTTGCAATTTATGAGCTGAGTGTCAATGAGAAAAGTTATGTGAGAGAGCGTACAGAAAGTTGGAGAATATAAAAATAATTTAGAAAAATATTTGGAAAATGTGTAAAGTAGTGTTAAAAATATATTTGAAAAGTGCTTACTAAAGAACGAAAGTGAAAATTGCAATGAAATTGTACCAAAGCTACGAGCTATAACAGCTACCGTGTATGGCAATGTTGACAATTTTCAACTTCAGCTTAAAAAGATAAATATTTTCTCTCCTCGTAGAGTTCTAGCATTTAGTTTCTAAAAAATTATTTTTGCTTAGCAAATTTAAGCTTGTGACTCTGACATAAATTCAATAGACACCAGCATTGCCAAATCAATGTTTTTAGTTAACAAGCGGGGTTGCCAATTTTCTATATTACTTTTTTTCATGCCATATTTCTATTGGATATTGGTTCTATACGTGCCTATATTTGCACAAGAGAGCTTTATATAATTTCAGACATTTTGACTGGGCATTTTTCATGTCCAGTGTGACGTTGCTAATTTCCTCTTCTAAGTTTAATCAAGCAATATTTTATTGTATATTTTATTAGGTTTGATAAAGGACCTTGAATTTTGATGGAACACATTCATTCTGAATTTTTAAAAACAAAATCGACGTTGCTAATTTTCAATATAAGTTTACTAATGCTAATATAACTTTCATTCTGAATTTTTAAAAACAAAAGAGACGTTTTCAATTTTATATATTTCACTAATCACTCGGATGTCCTGAAGTTAAAGTGAAATATATAAATCTCAATTTGCGCGATGTTGACAATTTTCAGCTTAGTAGATTCCAAATTCAAAAGCATTCATTACTATAGTTTTATGTGATTTTAATTTATTTGTATTTTCTATGCCTTAAGAAATAATCTCATCTTGCGCTTATCATTCTCTACTTAGTAATCCGTAGAAAATTGTGCTGGCTTAAAAACAGCTTACCTACCTACCACTTGAGCTTAAGTCCACTAGTTCACTTGAACAACTTTTCCATTTAAAAATAATTAAAAATACATAAAACAGTTAATTTTTTATAACAAACTTGGTTTCGTTCCCTTTTTCACCCATTCGCTTACTCGTTGTGTACGAAAGGTGCTCCAGATAAGTGATTAAAAAAGGTTGAAGAGAAAAATCGAAAAAGTCACACTGTTAAAGCTTCAGTTAAGTGCTTTTGAAGTTTACCTTAAAACGTTAATGGGCAAACTGTATAAAAAAGCATTAAAAATATATGAAAAGGCTGTGTAAAAAGTGCGGTGGAAAAGGAAAGAAATGAGCCAAATTTATTAAAATTGCCTTGCAATCACAACTTTTATTTTGCCTTACATTGTTTTTGTTATAACATATTGTTAGTTTGGTAAATTTTGCCAAAAGTATAAAAGTGCTGAAAGAAAACTATAAAAGCATCATTTTCTCCTTAAAATAATAAAATACAACGAAACTTACACTGAGACCACATCGAAGGTTGGCAAAAGTTTTGAAAGTGCAGCGAAATGCTTTTTAAATAGTTTTACAATATTTTTGCAGAAAAAGCAAATATGATTTATTGTTTAAAAGAAGTTTACAGGGCACGCCAGCGCTAAGAGTAACATAAAAAAGAATGAAGAAATAGTCAACTTCTTTCTTCTTGCATGCTCCCTGTACCTGTGTACGCTCACTTTGGCGGTCCTCAGCTCTTTCTGCCTGAAATCCACAGTCATAATTTCGAATATCTTAAAATTTAGTCAAAACTGGCTTATCGACATATTATAAACTTTCTCTAAAACTCTTCCTTATCTCCCTCTCCCATTCCCTGGGTCTAGAGGAGTAGAGAAACTAATAGAAATATTCTTAATCTTCTTCTCCACTGTCCTCTTGCAATTTCTTTACCTGTGTTCCCTTCCATAAATTCTGCAACGGCAGCAGCAGCAGCAGCTTTTCCATGTTCGTTGTCATTTGGTGCATATTCACCGTGTTTAACCGTAATTCACCTCCGGCATTACAAAGTTTGGCTTAACTGTATTTTGTCTGATCGGGAATAAGGTTGTTAGCCTTGCGTTTTGTGCTTTTAGAAAAATGAAAACTTTACTTTGCAGCAGGAGTTTTCTTTGTGCTGTTGCTTGTGATCTCTTCTGCGCTGGCTGGTCTCTCCTGTGCTCTCCATCGTGGCTTGGCAACTGTGGTGGAACGTACTTGCTTTGCCTGCAGCGTTTTTTTTTTGTACTTTTGTAGCTTGTCTTAGTGATTTTTTTTGTTTGCATTTTCAGTGGTGTTTGCAATATTGTAAATTGAAATATATTCTGCAAGGTAAATATTTTTCGGGCAACTTTTTAGGCTAGTTGGAAGAGTTTATTAGGAAGTTATTTGATGCAATTTCCTTGGTTGAACTTTGCTGTTAAGCAAGTAGAGATACCAAAAGTACTTAATTTTGAATTTTGAAGGTCCTTAGAAATTTATGTCAACTAACAAACGAGTTTCCATATATTTAAATATTTCATTAACGGAACCGGCTAAATGTAAGCAATGCTCAGAATGTAAGCTCCAATTTTCCCTTTTGTAAGTAATAGCAAACAATAGATGGGTTTTTTTAAAACCAATATATATATATATAGATAAATCTGCAATTGTCCTTTTGTAACCACCGAAGGGCCTTTCGATATATCAACAATAGTCATTGTTATTGCACTTAAATAAGTTAAATCCTTGGAACATTTGTACGGTGAATTCAAAAAACGAATCAAATAAAAACTAAAATAAAATTTACCTAAAGCAAAATAGATATAAATAAAAATAAAATGGAATATAAAATGTTTTAGGTTAAAATTTTCAATATAAAAATCCTTAAGCATTAAATGTATTTATGGTAAAAATTTATGGCTTTTTATGACCAATAAAAATTTTAGCAATAATAGTCATTCATAGAAAGTGCAATTAAACTTTGGTCACAAAAAAATTCTATTTCATAGAACTAAAATCATTCTATTCACAATACGTGGTTTATCAGAATAAATGGTTTTCTGAATATTTTATTTCCATGTAATATTTTTTAACATAAATTTCCTCAAATTGTCAATGACGTTTTCAAATAGCTATAAATATTACCTTGCGCGGTTACAACTTTTTGGAAAATATTAATATTGAAATCAATTAAAATAAATAACTAAATACAACAAAATAGACTGTTCGCAGCAAAAACAAAATTTTAGTAAATAAACAAAAATTGATCAGCAAAATGTAGCCTGCATTTCTTCGTGTACCCTACCGAATGGTTATTTATTAAGAAATCGTTGCCTACATTTATGCTAGTTAAGTCTAGCAAAGAAATAGAGCCAGCTGAAGAACAAAATATGCTGTCTGCAAATAGTCTTATTAGTTGAGCTTTTCAGTCTTTGAATTATGAGCCATTTTTGTAAATTATTTTCTCCATAACAGTTATAAAAATTTATATAAAAAATAATTCTATTGGTTCAAGACACAATGTTTCTTTTCTTCAGCATAACACTTAATTTTCATAGGAAGTTTATAGATAATAAAATTTTAAAAAAATAATATTACTATAAAATATTTGATACAGAAATTTTGTATCAATGATGACATTTTTGTGAATTTTTTCATTTACTCTTTCATGCCCTTATACGTTGTATAATATAATATATTTACTTACTAAATATTTTTTATTAATTAAATTTCTGCAATATAGAAAATCAGATTCAATTATCTGTTTGACATTATCAATAGAAATTCGAATTCGAATTGAACCTTGAGCTTATAAATTTTCCTGTGAGTGCTGATAATAAATATACTCTCCTACGAAAATAAATTTATATGACCTTACGCAATTGAAAAACCGTTATTCTTTAAAGGAATCTATGAACAAAAATTTATTACTATTTTAACTTGGTAGCCGAGTGTAACCAAAAGTTATTGCAACCATTATTCAATTCTACTATCAAACGGCACACAAATAAGTGTTGGTCGCACGCACCCACACACACACACACACACACACACACTCACACACATACTTGTAAACAATAAAAACGAAAACCACTAAGTGTTACGTACAATTTGTTGGTCGCACACATGTCTCGCTTACCATGTTGCAAGTAAACTCAACGACAAGTGACAAGAGAAGTGAAGGAGATTCTCGCAGTTGAGTAAACTCGATGTTGGCAAATGTATTATCACTGGGAAACAGCAGAAGCAAGTGATTGGAATAGCTGGCATACATACAATATTATAACATATATATATATATGACATTTATACACTTGTATGTGTGTGAGTACTGAACTTCTTTAGCAGCAGTTATAATTCACTGAACTGGAAATGTGAACTGCCAATATGGATCAATGTAATCGAAAAGGAATGAAATGAAAAGTAAAAAAGCGCAGAAATAAAGGGAAAAGCCAACGTATAAATGAAAAAGGCAAACATCTTAAAAGTGTTTATATACTAGTACTTTAACTATATTGTGCACGATATAATGAGAAAAGAGTCGCAAAGGCGTGGCAGGCTTTACGCTCCATTGAGTTCACTTTACAGTTACAGTTACGGTATCGCTTTCGCTTTCGGGTAATAATAGCAATTTCCTTTCCGAAAATTCCAAAGTTAAATTGCGGCAAACGCTGAATGTAATTACTATTGACAACCGTCCCGCAAAAAACGAAACTCCGCAAAATGAAAAGGAAACTGCAAAAGGGGAAGTAAGAGCGTATGCTGTTGGCGCAGTTCACCAACCGTGGAACGCGTCGTATGAGAAATTAAAAAAATTTTAAGAAATTTTGCCAACAACAAATCTCGTTTTTCGAGGGCCAAAACTTCTATTACTTATTTCAATTACATATTCTTCTGGCTACTGATGGTCTTATAAAATCATATAACAACCACAATGATTCCGCATATGGTTTTACAGAATACGAAAAAAAAATGATTTTCCAAGGAACAGAGCTTTTATAGAAAATTTAAAGGACACATTCTGCCGAATATAGGCGGCCTTTTAGGAACATATAATGATCTAGTCATTACTGTAAGACTGCAGTTGTTTATGAAACAGAAAAAAACAAATCTCTTAATGAAAACATAAAATATCTGGTTTTCTCTGTTTTATTCCACATTTTAAATGCTTTGCGTGTGAATGTGTGCGTCCACTTGAGACTTAAATGTCACTAGTCAATGAAATTATGAACGTCACTATGTATATTTCTTATGTCAAAATCAAAATTACACAAAAAAATGTATACAATTCTTTGTGGTGAAAACCTTAGTGAATTTGTTAAGATTTTTCTTCACACTTCTGCTTTTACAATCACATGTATGTACGTATGTGCATATGTTTTATTGACTTTAATATATTTGCTTTTGATATTTTTTGATGTTGTTATTTCTCTCTGTACTTTGCTTTGTTGTAAACGGAAATTTTCAATGAGTTTGTTTTGATGTAAACAACCGTATACCTATATGTATATTTGTGCTGCTGAAGCCGACGCTTGCTACTCTTGCTGATATTTTCGTTGTTGTTGTTATTGTTGCCGTCCCTTTACATTTATTTGTTCATGTGTGCTATGCATTTGACAGTTTGCAGTTCCGATTCGGACATCTTTTGACACTTAAGTGGCACTCGAATATGAAAAGATATCGAAATAAAAACTGGTGACTTAAAGTAGTTTTAAAGCTCGACGAAGTGGAACGAACTGGAAAAATTGGGGCTTGTGTCGGAACTTTATTGAAATTAATTTGAAAAACAATTTTGCAAAGTGATTTTGTTTTCATTTTAAAAGAATATGAGTTTTCTGCATAGATAACCTCATAAAAGCGCAATCAAAACAATGCTAAAGAGACATCAAAACCGTGTACACTCAAATAAATATTGATTTCCAAAGCAGCTTGTAAAATATGGATAAATGCATATCGAAAGTTCTACACATATGCGAAAGACGTGCAGAGCTCAAAAAAAGACAAAGATGTAGAACACCCATTTTGCAGAAATCTATTTTTTTACTTTAATTAGCAAAATAAAGCCGCTACTAAAGATTTGAATTTTATTTCAACACTCAAGCAGCTCACACGCAGTTCCCACTTACAGAGGTCTGCGGACTTTTCATGCCTTCATCAAGGTCTAAATTGCCAACAAACAACAAAACAGATTTTACTTATATATATATATATATAACAAGATACATATGTATTAAGCATAAAAGAAAATACACATATATACTGATTAACATGTTTTACATGTTTGCGTATGATTGGTCGTTAGATGGCGTCTGGAAAACTATTCCGGCGCAGTGTGTCCATGAGCGGACGGTGCGTATACGTAACATGAAAAACTAATATATATTTAGTAAAATTTGTAGTTCATACCTCGACTAAATATGTATGTGGAAAGTTGTTAATTTATATATGTAATCTAAATATATTTAAAGGTCTACACACACACACACTTACCGTGGCGTCGTAAGAAAGACAGTCTAGTGAGAAAATTGTGTGCGAATAGATAATGGAAATGAAAGAAAAGATTTAGTCTGCAATAAAGATTGCATATCACTTGAAATGCTTTAATGTGTTCGTATATAAGTCAAATGTGGGAGGCATTGTGCGCTTAGGGTTGTTGAAGTGTGCATAAATAGTTTTTATGACTTCATTTATGTAGTTTTATACATATATGATGAAAGCAAAGTTGGTTAGAAAGATTTTGTTTGACAAGATAATATTAGAGATAAATATTTCAAATTAATGTTAGAAAATTTTATGATCCCCAAATAGGTTAATTTAGTGAAATATAAACAGACTTTATGCAAACAAATATTTGTTGAATTAAGCTTTTAAGATGATTGATTCAGCGTAGTTGTAATTAAAAAAAAAAAAATATGAAAAAACTTGCAAAGTCTTCTCGACTTCAAAAAAAAATTATTTTTATATTTTATTATCCAATATTTAATATTTATGTTATATTAACTTTAAAACATTTTACAAAATGATTAATTAAAAAAATTATTATGGTTCAGTTCTTAGAGACATATAATAAAACAGGATGTAGCCATGGACTTACCCATTGGTCCCATTAAGGTAAGTAAAACATGTATAATATTTATGTAGTGTAAATATATATATATTGTGATCTGCTCAATAAAATTCCATTGGCAAAGAGAACAATGGCCTGGAAAAATATCCATAAATAATTTTGTTTAGCTACATTTTAATTTCTTTTAATTTTTGGTGTTTTTACTCCTAAAAAATGCAAAAGGTTTTATATCATTTTATTTGAATAATATTAAGAAATTTAAAAGAATTTTACTCAAAGTTCGTTAACTTTTTAAATATTATTTTTCAAGTCTTCACATTTTGTTGAAAGAATTTATATCATTTTATTTTATTTTATTTCTTATTTGATTTCTGCTTAAAACATATAATATGAACTCTGAAAAGAGTCCTTAAATTTTGTTTTCAAAATAACTTCAAGAGTCTGACTGTTATTAAAAATCCGCTTCACTTATTTACTTTCTTCATGTTTTATCCAATGTGATATATATATATATAAACTCTAAAGAATTCAAAAGTTTTAAAAAATCGTTAACCTCTTTGTAATTAATATGAATATGTTTTTAATATACAACAAGCTTATACGTGTATGTACTCGTATATGTATGATATTATTATGTTTTGGTAGTAAACACACTCACACACTCAATTACAATTACTCTGTCATAAGTATAATTATATGCTCATGAATAAAATAAGCATGAAAGGGAGCAATATAACGTTTTACTGCAAAAGAATACAATGCAATGGGGAACTTATACACGTACACACATGCACTATGAATACTTATGTTCATATGTATAATATAATTTGTGTATGTAGAGCAGTGTGGAGAGCACTACTTCCATTCAATATTGTCGATGCTTCTGCTGGTTCTGATGCCGTAGCTGCAGTAGCTGCATTGCGGCAAGATAGCTGGATAGCAAGCAGAGCAAGCTAGCTGATGCTCTGTCCTTTGAATGCAGTGAAGTGCAAGGGAAAATGAAATAAAAATAAAATAAATTGAAATTAAAATGAAAAGCAACGAAAGTGAGCAGGTACTTGTTGGCTAAGAGGAAATGCAAGTGAAGGAAATTAAAGTAGCGAAAAGTATATTCAATGTACCCGTACGTTCATGTGTGTATGTTTGTATGTACCAATGTATGTCAAATGGAAGCAAAGGAGATACGATAATGGCATGCTAGCCTTACAAGCAGAAGTCAGCAGTGTTAATGTAATACTATAACGGTATTAAGGTTCTGCAGCAAAAGAGGATTTGTGAGAAAATATCTTTGCCTACTGCTTACTTACCCACACACACACATGCAAACTTACTCGCAGAGCAGCATTTACGCTTAAGTATATTGAAATTGTCAGCATGAGTCTCAACGCAATGAGTTGAAAGTTATTCATTTTGATACAGTTATATAGATACACAAACCTCTATGAATGTGTTTGTACAATCGCAACAAATACGGGTTAGCTTAGTGTTTGCAATGTTTATTAACTCTAGCTGATATTCAAACTATGATCCTTGGCAATCATTTTATTCCACTCTGATTGAATTAAATTAAATAAAAATTAACGAAAAAAATTCTTTTAGATGATTTTTACTATTAATTGTGCAAGAGGAACGTGACGCAGCTTATTAAATAACAATGAATAGATTTATTCAAATTTCAGTGAGCACATTTTGCTGGAACGCGAAATAATTTAAGCCCATATTCTTGTTAATATTAATTTTTTTATAGTTTTATTTTTAAGTTTCTCTCCATAAAATGACCTGAAACAAGTTAGGTCATAGCACACATGTGTAGAAATTTTTTAGGAGTGTTTCACCATCAATTCATTTAATAGCCCTTAAAACTCCAAAAAAAAAAAACTAAATGTGTACACTTTATTTAAGTTTTAATAATTTTGAGCCTCTTAGTTATATTTTTTTTAATTCGATCTTGTGAAGAAAAAAGAAGAAAAAAAATCACTATTGTTTTTATGAGTCTTAATTTTTAAGTAAAAAAATTTTTTTTTTCAAAATGCTTTCATTCACAATTAACATTTTTACATACATACATTACGTCACAGCATTTTATGTTCAATATTAAACCAAGTTATAACCAAAATTGATTTCAGTAACAATTTTTCGACACCAATTTCTCTGCTGATGCGTTAACAGCACTTTGTTAATAAATGCGGATAAAAATAACTGAGAAATCTTTTTCGGCATATAAAAAGCTAAAATTAATGAGCGTTATAAATATTATGTTGATTATGAGCTTTTTTATGTGTACTAAAAATATGTATGCTTTATTAAAAATAAAAAGCTCAAAGTATTCATCACATAAATGGATATAAATATATATATATATATATATATATATATATGGATATATTTATACATAGATATTTTTTTAGTTCACCCGTTTTTAGGAGGAAAAATGAGCAATAGACTTATTTCAGCCCTCATAAATATTTATATTACCAAGTATTCGTTCATACGAGTTTAATTTTCTCATTTCTATGTATAATATATAAAATGTCAATCAAGCTTATTGAAAGGCTAATTATTTGGTTTAGTTAGATTTGATTTATAAAAATGAAAAAAGTGCGAGAAACTGTTATTTTGGGATCACCATAATCCAACTGCATACACTAGTTTTTCTTCCAAAAATAAGATTCTGATCAGAAACCTGTGACATTGTCTGTTCCTTAGATTCCAGAAACCTATGAGTGGATAATTTTTGTAACGTTTAAGCAGATAAAACGAGGAACCTTGGAAGAGTTTTAAGACATACCAAAAAGAGTATACCTATTAGAAAAAATTTCAAATAAATTTAATAATAAAATATAGGCACAAATCATATTGTTAATATGTCTAAAAGGTCAAAATATTTTAGCCAGTTTTCAATTTTAGTTAATTTAAATGTTTTGTCTTTCAAAATGTGCTATGCATTTTTTTCTAATATTCATTTCTTTATATTTTCTACTCGTGCCATTACGTACTTGTATGGCATATTTGTTGTACTTGTATATTTAAATTTAATTTTTAAAAACACCAAGCAGATTAAGAATAATCTTTCCATTGCTCTGCATTGCTTGCGTGCCTCCAACTTTAATTATAATGGCGTAACGCGATGCAAGTTGATGCGGTCAAGCAATCAGCAAGCCAATCAGCAGATAAATGTAAAATGTTGCAGAGGCGTTGCCAACAACGTTGTATAGTCATGAAAATACACGCAGAGCTATGTACATGTCATGTATACGTGTATGGGTATGCACACATGGTTGTTTGTATTTTTCATTTAAAATTTCGCTGTTGGCCTTGAATGTGCACAACAGGGCGTATACGTAACCGTAGGCAAATGATGTTTTATGGTTGTTGTTGGCTGGATTTATTTACACTCGCCGCATTGCATTTCAGCGCGCCCATACTTACCTATACACACATACGTGTATGTATATAAAAATGTATGTATTCGCGCATACATATGTCCACATATGTTAACCACTTTTAAACAAGTAACAGATTTACGAATTAATTATTTTTGCCATAAATATTTAATTCGTTGGTTGTGTGCGTCAATACGTACACGTATGTATGTTTGTTTCAATGTTTTATCGACTTACGTGAATATATTATGCCAATGTCCATTATTGCCAAGATCATGCAAACAACTGTAAGGCGAAATATAACCTTTCCTTAATTCACCAATGGCTTGATTTATGTTAGCTTGTCTATTAACAATTTTTCAATTAAATAAAACTTTAATTTCCCAATTGTTAGGGTGGATTAATGTTTTAGAGTAAAAAATATATATAAATAGTATTTAACTATTAATTTCTATAATCAAAAACTATTTTATTACACTTCCACTTGCATCTTGTATAAGTCAATGTTAAATATTCACAACAGTCTCGTAACTAGTTCTATTTTGAGAAGAGTATGAGGCTAGTCAAAAGCCGTATTGAAAAAAGTTTAAGACTCAGCCTTCCAGTGTATAGCTTAAAGCTACCTTGCAAACGAATAGTTGGTGTTAAGCAAGCTCATCACCGATTTAATCGTAGTATATACAACAAAATACTACAACTTCCAGTTTGCATAAATAAAAATAGAAAACTTAAAGCCTCTTACATAAAATATTTCTACAATATACTTTCTGAGTAGTTTATAAAGAAAACAATTTCCAGCAAAGTGGGGAATAAAAAATCCCTCAGATATATCAACGAAGGCAAAACAAACATTCTTTGGTGATGCGCAAACGCTTATAGGAAAAAATACTGCAATGCCAGAGTAACACGATTGTGGTGTGCGGTCTCGCCGCACTCGAATAACGTGCTAACTGCTTCTTCAATGAATTGGGTTAATTTAAAAACAAGAGAATAAACTAAAATAACACAAAACATTAAAATACATTATACTAAATTAAAATAATATAAAAAAATTAAGTAAAATATTAGAAAATGAAAATAAAGTAAATTAAATAAATTTATTAAATTAAGATAAATTAAAAACAATAATTAAATGAAGTGAAATGTGAAAAATAAAACAAAATAAAGGAAAATATCATAAAATGTGACAATTAAAATAAGACAAAGAAGATAATAAGAAATAAATTAAACGAAATATTACATTGAAATCCTTTACCTTTCTTTTGGTTTGCCATATTATACATATGTGTTTACATGAGTATGCACACGCAACACCAAAAACAATTACAATGCTATCAACACTTTCCGATTGTCCTTGTGTGTTGGTGTGTTTATGTGTTGTGTTTTCTTTTATGGGCTCGCAAATGTAGTGGTAAATATACACTCGGAACTCTAGATATATTTGTAGTGGCTTTCAACTGATTCTAACCGCTTGCCACAAGCGTTGAAATACCGCTGCTGTGATAAATGTTGAAATGCCGGATATACAATGTTGAGAGAAATGAGGCGAAGAGAAAAATATTACCGTTTGTGCATGATAAACTACAGTTGCTTTCCTCCCTGTCTCTCTGTTTTTCCAACTATCTCTTGGTCGCACTTCTCCTTCACCTAAGCATAAGTGAATGCGTATGCGCTGCTGGCTTTGCCATAAGATGTGCAACGAACTGTGTTTGTATATGCGTGTATATATATTTGTGCAAGGCAGATTGCATCCGACAAGCGATTTTTTTTTTCTCCCCACAGGAAAATCAGTTGCATAAAAGAGTGTACCTCTTAGTTGAGAGGTTAAATTGCATTGTTTTTCTTTTAAATTTCATACTCGCTCACAAGCAAACATGAAATACTCATTCATACATATGCTTTTTTCCTTGTATGCGTATTTGTAAGCTAAGCATATCCATAGCTTACCTGCTCAGTCGGAGCAGCTGAATGCTTCCGCTTTCGCCCGCGCCTTTCGGGAGCCTTTCCCTCTCACGTACACATTTAATGCTCACGTACGTGTGCATTTTCTTGAACTTCTCATCCACTTTATTTCTAGTGTCGCTCAAGCACTTGTTTCCTGCTTAAGTATGCTGTCTGCATTTTGTGGTTATATAATAATATTCCAATGTATACATTTCTTTTGTTACTTCAAAATTATTGGCACGTTTCGCATTTCGTTTTCGGCACACAGCTGTTATATTTATGAATGTGATAAGTTAGCAAGGCGCGTTTCGGAGTGCTTCATAACTTTGTAACTTCAATAATATTTGTATATGTCTTGACACTTTTTTATGTGCATTTTTTATATATCTACGAACTGTGGGGGAAAGTGTGAAATAAATTTGATTGCCATTTATTGGATGAGTGCATAAGTTCGTGCCCGATTCCGCTGGATGCCGTACGAATCGTTTGAGAGTGGCGCTCGTGAAAGAAATATATACATATTATATATCGTTGGAAAGGTGACAGTCCGAACTGTAAATCAAGCATAAAATAACTTCATTTTGATTTGAGTTGCTTAGTGAAAAGACGCATGGAAGATGAACAAGGAAAAAGATCATATGCGTCATATTATGTTATACGAATTCCGCAAAGGAAAAACAGTGGGCGCTGCAACTAAAGATATTCGCGAAGTTTATTTGGACCGTGCTCCAGCACTCCGCACAGTAAAGAAATGGTTCGCGAAATTTCGTTCTGGAGATTTTAACCTCGAAGATCAACCTCGCAGTGGACGGCCTTCTGAGCTTGATGACGATGTTCTAAGGACTTTAGTTGCGAATAACTCACGTATTTCGACGGAAGAGGTTGCCAGTGAATTGAACGTCAACAAATCAACTGCGTTTCGTCGTTTAAAAAATGTTGGGTACACTTTGAAGCTCGATACATGGGTGCCACATCAATTGAGTGAAAAGAACAAAGTGGACCGTATGTCAACAGCAATTTCTTTGCTTCGACGGATCAAAAACGAACCTTTTTTGGATCGGCTCGTGACTGGTGATGAAAAATTGGTCCTGTACAACAATGTTCAACGCAAAAGAACATGGAAACAGGCACACGAAGGGGCGGAACCGATGTCGAAAGGTGGATTGCATCCGATGAAGGTACTGCTGTGCATTTGGTGGGATATCCGAGGCGTGATCTATTTTGAGCTCCTGCCAGCTGGAGAAACGATCACTGCCAACAAGTATTGTCAGCAATTGGTCGAATTGAAGAAAGCAATTGATGAAAAACGTCCGATTTTGGCCAATCGCAAAGGAGTTCTTTTCCATCATGACAATTCCAGGCCACATGTTGCAAAACCGACCCTGGCCAAACTGAAGGAGATGAATTGGGAAATCATGCCGCATCCCCCATATTCACCCGACATTGCACCTTCTGATTATCATTTGTTTCGATCGCTGCAGAACAATTTGAATGGAAAAAATTTAAAAATGTGGAAGACGTCAAAAACCACCTGATACCTTTTTCAACGAGAAACCGCGCGATTTCTATGAATCAGGCATCCGTAAATTGGTTGAACGTTGGGAGTGGATTGTCGAACATGATGGCGAATACATAATTGATTAATAAAAGCGCTTTCTTCAAAAAATTTCAATTTTAGTTTGCACTTGAAATCGGGCACGAACTTATGCACTCATAAGTGAGTATTGGAAGAATGATAGAAACTGAAGCAATGGGATTGTTCACACAGAAGACTCTTTGAAAAACAGCTAAAAATAGTAATTAAAAAAGGATTTTTGAAATTTCTACCTAATTCTAGCCAAAAATGGATCACATATTTTTATTATTCTCATATTCATATCACTGGCAAAATCAAAAATATATTAATTGAGAGTTTATTATATCAATCGCTATTCCACTTGCAACAAGAATTATAATTAAGTTTTCGTTTGTACAACAATGAACAGATATTCGTTATTTTTTCTTTCAATCACTCTAACAGCAATGTACAAATTTGAAAGCTTGATAATTTTCCTTTGTCGATTTAGTCATTTAAAAATTAATGAATTCAGTTTTCAAATTTTAAAAGTTGTATATTACTTTTGCTTTTGTGATTTTCACTGACAACAATTGCCAATTAAATGTGTTGCTCAGCTGAATACAATTTTTCAAGTACTTGACATGGGTATAAGAAAAAACAAATCAAAAATAGAAAGAAAAAAAACGCATAAAAATGAAAATATAAAAACAATATAGGAACATATGAATTCAATAATGCAAAAAAGGTTATTTAAAACTTGAAAAAAGCTTTCAACCTAAATTTAAACTTTTTTTCTTCTTTATTTTTAAATAATGTACGTAAATCAATGTAGTAAAAACTTAAATTGGCAAAAGCGCAACAAAAACCTACCTTTTATGATTTTCATTGAAGTTATCGCTACTTTGTTACATTTTCAGCGGAAAACAAAATCGAAAACAAAAACAAAAACAGACAGCAATATCTTCATTTCAGCAAACGCCATGAATATTAAGCTCATGATTAATATGCAAAAGTTGCGCGTGCCATAGTAATGTTATTTAGTAGGTACAAAAAGGTCACTCGCATACATATTTGCATTTTTATTTCTAACAAAAAAGTGAAAAGCAACGAGAGAATAAAAAATTGCTATTAACAAACAATGTATTTAACGAACCAAAAATAAGTTAATTGCTCTCATTAACCAGCGCCAATTTAAATTACCATAATGAGGTATCTTTTGTTATATAAATAATGAAAAAAAAAGAAATAAATAATAAAAAAAGTTGAAAATGTAAACATGAGTTTACATATACACGTAAATGCATTTAAAATTTTCAAAGTTAAAATATTAATATTTTCATTTTCTTTATTTCTTATTTTCCACTTTTTGTATAGAATTGAATTATGAATTCTACCAACCCATTCTTCCCATTTCTTTTGGAGTTTCATACCAAAAATAAACAAACAATAATAAATTGGAATTGTTAGCGCATGTTTGACCACGCGTATATATGAATGTATTGACTATAAGTGCGCTGATGTGAATTCTCATATGTGCATATCTGTCGTAAAGTTTTTTATTTGAAATTATGCAGATTGAGTGCAATGAGAGCGACTAAAACAAAACAAGCACAACGATCGTAATTGCTTATGGCATAACAAAATCATTTTCCCACATATATAAATAAGCAACGACTACAAATATCGACATGTTAATTCACAGTATTGACTTGGTATTTGGTGTGTTTACCTTGATTTCCAATCAATTAAATGAATTCCTATTCACTGCTAGTAGGTTACGTATAAGCCATGGCACATAATAGACTTCGCTTAGCCGGATATATGCGTATGTAATGAAGCGGCCGCGATAGCCGAGTGGTTAGCATTGCATACTGCTATTCATCCAAAAGTTATATAAGTTAAATTTTTGTAATTGCGGTTGCCCCTCGACAGGGAATGTCAACCCCTCCGAAAGTATTGCTAACATTAAATATAGATCCTCATAAAAAAACCATCAGCCGTTCGGAGGCGGCTTAGTAAAAACTGTAGGTCCCTCCATTTGTTGGAAAAACATCAAGACGCAAAACCAAAAATTCGCCCGAAAATCGCTTCAGCGGTTACAATGTATATATAATGAAGCGATTAAAAAGAACTCCGCGTATGAAAACAAGTGATTTATTTTGTCAAAAATAGATAGAGAAAAAGATACTCGTATATTAAAAAAATGTAAAGAAAGTTAATTTGCTTATATATATTTATGCACATAAATTAAAGTAATCGATTGCTGTGGAAACTCAAAATTTATTTATTTTCTTTTTTTTTTTTCTACTTAAGCACCCAAGTTTTTCAATTCACACATACATGCATATACATACGTGTATAATGATGTGTTTTCAAAGTAAAATTGGCCAAGTTTTGGTAACATGAAAAATAAGCGACATAGATATATCAAGATCTCTCCATAAGTAAGCAGCTTAAGCTAGTAAAATTTTGTGGAATTTTGCCAGAAAGGAAATCGCATGCAACTAAGAAGCCGCCGGTATCACTTCTGAATGAATTATAGCATGCAAATTATATAAAATAGTAGTACGTATAATTTATTATATTAATCGTTGATTACCGGCACTGAGTAGGCAAGTAGTCGGTTTAGGGTTGAAATGGCGGACTTGGTGTATTATTAATCGATAGCTGTTTTAAATGAAACTCGGTCACGTACATAATAAATTTTTAAGAGAGACAACGACAAAATTAGTTTTCTGGAGTTTTCATTGGCGGATAAATAAGCTTATGATTTTCCTGAATTATTTCTAAAACGTTGTCTAATTATAGCTTAAAAAATGCATAATTCTTTAATTGGCAATCAATTTTTACGCAGGTCGTTTTCATAAATATACGAGTACCAAAAGTACTTTTAAAATAACTATTCAAAAATTGAAATATTAAAAAATACCTTTGTAATAAATAGTTATTAAGTTATTTACAAAAAAATTATATATTTATTTATTTATATTCAGTTCACTGAGTGAGCTATGCTTAAAGGATATTGTTGATATTAGAAATTGAATTATATCCTTGAGCCCTACGTTCAATAATCCTGTATGATTATATTTCTACAATGTTGCACTTTTGGCCAACAAATTTCCACATTACAATAAAAATAAACATAAATTTCATGCAAGTCTGTGTGAAATTGCAGTAATTTGTTGCTATTCGGTGTTACTACATATATAGTACACATGTACCTGCACAGTGTAGAGAAAAAGTTTACGGTTAATTTCAATACTGTGATGAGAGGAGGAGCTTGGTCGAAAATCGCTTCAGCGGTAACAAATGTGCCAATTATATGAGATTTATTTTTTTTTTTAAGTTTTAAAAATAAAATCTTAATTAAAAACTAAAAAAATAAATAAATTTTTCTAGCGTAGTATAAATTTTAGGGTTGCTTGAAATAATTTTATGTAAACTCTTTTAATTATTTAAACTAAATTTGTTAAGAAATATTAAATAAAGTGAGTTCTATTCTATATCTTTAAATAAATGCATTAAGCAGTTTTAAAATCATTGTAGATTTCAGATTCCAAAAATTAACCAAAATAAAGGGATGAAAGCTTTATTTATAATTTTAAACCTTGTTTATATTAAAAGATTAGATATGATTTTCGCGATTGATTAAATATAAATCTTGTTTAAACATTCGTAAAGGAACTTTGGTTCGACGGAACACACGCTTTTACACCTCACTGTACCTGAAAAATTGGCAGCATGCTCAAGTTCGTAAGCTCGTAAGCACGGCTACTTGTGTCCATGTAAGCTTTCCCACACTGCCGCACCTACATACATATATTGAAACGTTGCCAATTTTAATAGATGCACGTACGTGACACTAATTGCCGCATTTTCTTTCCTATAAATCAAGTTATAAATCTTTTGCGTTTCTCCAACGACTTGAGCCATTTAAGTTTAATGCTTAGTTAAATGAGCGGCAGAAGATGAAAATTCAAGCATGTCTAAGCAAATACAAATTTGAGGAGTATAAGAGGCAATGTTGTAAAAGATAAATACATTTTAAATACTCACTTACATATATAGAGGAAATCTACCAAAGCAGCACACTTTGCCTCGAAATAATGAAAAACTAAATTATTAAAGGACAATAATGTAAGGTTAATTACAGTTCATATTATTTAAGGTATTTTGGTGTACCTGAGTATATAAAAATTTAGCAAACAAACCATTTTCACATAAAATTTTGCTTTCAGCTTTTACTCACATTCTTCATACTTTTCTCCTTTTCCTTGTCTATATTATTATTTTTCAGCATATTTGCAGACCACTTTAGTATGCAATATGATTTATCATGTGGTATTTTTCTGCTTATTTTTCTCTTTTTCTTCCTTAAGTTCATATCCTTGTTGTCTGCCAAAAAAATCGTGTTTATTTTCATGCACGTTTTATCAAGTATCCCTACGTGCTTATAATATGCATGCCATTATTCGATAAAAATATTTTGATATATGTAGATTTGAAGAGTTTCACATACAAAGCTTTACAAATGCATAAAGAATCATATGTATTTGTAGACGATAATATGCTAAAACAATGATATAATAAGGCCTGAGTTAGGCAAGGCATCAAGCATTTGAACTATTGAGCTTTAGGTATGTGCACGTGTATGTTGAGTGTGCGCATGTGTGGGTAGAACTGTACCTATTTGCTCTTATTTGCTCTTGAGATAACCAAGGCAGCTAGAAAATAAGCCGGCTGAGGAAGAAAAGGCCATACAACAATATGCAAATATTATTATTACGTTTACTTCTTGCCAAATATTCAATTTCTATTATGTAGCGCGAAATGATTCGATGTTGCTAGCGAGTGTTTTCAGAAATCTAATAAAGCTAAATTTTATTTAATTTTTTTTAAGTTTAGAAAAGTTATTTAAAAAAAAAATGATCATGTTAAAACACGAAACTTAATTTCAGGCGAACAATTATTTTTGAGTAAAAAAATTCTTTTGAAAATATATCTGCCAAGCTAATACCTATAAGTTATACGAATATTTTTAAAAAATTTTGACAAATTTTTTTAATTTTTAATTCTTAAAAACATATGTATAAAACGTGCCAGCACAGTTTTTTGATTGTCAGAATGCTTATAAAACTTCCTAGAAAAAATGCGAAATAATTTTGTGAGAAATAAGCACTAAAGGTTTTGTTACCATTAAATTCCTAAAACTAAAAGTTGCGAAACATTTTTTAAATGCAGAAAAAAGGAAGAGCTGCCTTCGGCCGAAGTAGTTATTCCCTTCATGACCACATTAAATGTGTGGTATTTAATTTTGTACAAAAGATTTATTCTCATATCTAAAACTTGGCTATATGACGAAGGTTTTCGATTTCGATTATTTTCGGTATCTAATTTTTATTTGCACATATGTATGTATAGTACCAAATTTCTTATTCTTAGATGCTTTTTTGAAGGAGCTAGGACGCAAAACCTCAAATCGGAAAAAATCGGGGTAAGGAAGTATTTATTATAGTCGTCCGATTTCGATTATTTCCGTTACAAATGAGTGCACTTAGATGCTTATTTGTGAAATTTATGAACTAAGATTTTAAATCCGAAAAAATGTATGATTTAGTTTTCCATACGTTTAATATCACTGCGCGTCCGTGTACGAAGTAAGAAAATTCACAAGTGAGGGAGCCGCTTGCGTTGAAACAGAAAAACGGACGGATCACATGGCTAAATAAACTCAATTCCTCATTCTGAACCGATCAGTATAAATTATGATGGGCCTAAATATTTCTTCTCCTCTGGTACTTACATACCTCGGAGCAAAGTTAATATACTATTTCATGTGCTCGTATATGAAAATTATTGTGTAAGCCAAAAGCGTTAAAAGTATGAGAGCCACTGTATGTTTATCAGAACTGCAGATAATCTAAAAAATGGCGGTAGCCCACAAATAGAAATATTTTTCTAAAGATTTAAGAAATCATATTAAAAAATTACTTAATAAATTCAATAGTAAAATAAAAGTATAAAATTTAAGAAAAGAATGCGCTAAATATTTTCATTATTACTCTACGAGTTCTCAGTGGATGTTTCAGTTCATTTTTGAAGTCCTCAATTACTCTTGGAAAAGCATTATATCCACTTACCATAATAAAATTTTATGAATTTTTGACTAATTTTTTTATTACCCATAAATGATATTTTTCCTGTCAAACTTGGTAAATCGCTTACCGAAATAACATTTAAACACATTAATCGCTATCAAATTGTATTTTACTTTGAAGCAAAGCGCTCAATAATACCACACCTGTGTTACAAAGAAGGCTAATTTATATAGTAACAAAAAATGTAAACACAAATAAACAAAGTGAAAATAAAAATTTGAATGAAAAAGAATTACAAATTTACCTTTGGCTTCAGCAGCTGACGCCGCTTAAGAATGAGAACTCCAAATAAATAAAGAAGGAAAAACACGACAACCATTTGTAAATACACATGTGTTGTTGAGTTCTTTTCGCATATGAAAGGGTTTTTACGCACAAACCGAGGGAAGTCCTTGAAAAAGTTGTCACCACAAGGATGCGGGTCTGTGGTTGCGCATTCTTTCCTTTCTCTCTTCGGTAATGTATATTTCAAGTTTTACGACGCCTTTTCTTTTCTTTTGTTTTATTTTTTACTTTTTTTTCATACATGCATTTCTACATACAGTTATTCGGAGCACTCAAATACTATTAGAATATGCAAATTGTTTGGGGTATCTGACTCCTCCAAAAAAGTTGCTGATGTTTCCAAAGAAGACACATGTTAGCCGGCGGCGTCAACCTTTTTATTGCCCACTGAGAAACCAAATAATCTTTTATTTTTATTATTTTTTTTTTACAAATAACCGAAGCAGGCGAATAAGCTCAGAAAAGGTTAAAAAATTTAAGCAAGAAATGAAAAGAAAGATTAATATAAATTCAGTGCACAGATCTCGGCAATGCCATTTGTGACTTGATATGCTTTATTACTGCTGCTGTTACTGTTTTTGTTGTTATTCTTTGTTGCTTTACTGTCTCTAATGGCATCTGAGTAAATTTTTTGGGCGTTTATTTCTATTTTTTGTTATTAACATTAATGTTGTTTTTGTTTTTGTATAATATTATGTGCCATAATCATCAAATTTTATTATGCATGATGATTCGGTCTTTGTCTGTATGTATTTATAAACAGCTTCATTGCCGCAGAGCGAATCAAAAGTGGCGGCAAGGGTGTCTTTATGGCATGCCAAAGGCAAAAATTTTTAAAGTATTTGACGAAACAGCATCTTTTATTCCAAAGGAAATTCAAAAATCGTGCTTTCGAACGTCACTTGCCAATGTAACCACTTTATAAGCATAAAAATTAATAATGAAAAATAAAAATTTAAATCGAAAATTCAGATAAAAACTTGAAAATTGAAATATGTACTATGTTTTATTTGTTTAAAGTTTTCAAATTTACCATGTTCTATTTAACAAACCAGCCTTACCATTTACATAACATTCCGCACAGCGCATCCTTAGTTCTACATTCGACCTGCCGCACCTGCGAATGAATATCGAGTTCGTCGAAAGTTTTCCACTTAAGCTCTTAACTTTTGCCAAAAATTTACATTTAAATTGTCTGCATATGGGAAAAATTAACATGGTAGAAAATGCACGCGCATACACATACATACACGTATATATATGGTATGTATATTAACCCAAAATGTAAATAATGAGTGGTAAACAAGTTGAAGCGCACAAAGTTCATGAGAAACAATATTTCTACAGAGTTGTTTTGAAACAATTGTGGTAAGTGTTTACCTAAATTTCTAAACTATTGCAAAAAAGAAATGCATGCGTAAACACTAAGAAGTATACGGTCGAAGATGAGCTCACGTAGTTTTGTGTTAAACACAACTTTCAAATTTATACTCACCGAGAGTAGCCTACATTCAGGCGCCAAATTATGTTATTCTAAAATATTTGTTTACCCTAAGTTGCATATAAATAAAAATAAAGAGTATTTAAGCACATTAAAGAACTCAAAAAATACAGAGTGCTCTATTACTCAAAGTAATGAAAATGAACTGAAGGAAAATAAAAGGAAATGTTAAGAATACTTTTAATAAATTCAAGTGATTGACATTTTTCACTCTTCGTCTAAGTTACTTAAAAATATAATTAAATCAAAAGCTTTTCAGCTCAATCAAGAAAATTTTAAAGAAAGATAATTAGTTTATTTTCTTAAGTACTTCATTATACTTTTTTATTTAATTAACATTAAATTTAATTTAATTTATTTTACCCTTTTTTTATTCATTTTTTCTAATTTTATTTCAATTTCTTTATTTTTATTTTATTTTATATTGTTTTATTTTAGTTATTTAAAATTTTTTGATCTTAAATCATTAATTAATTTAATTTATTTTACCCTCTCTTTAAATTATTTTTTCTGATTTTATTTCAATTCCTTTATTTTTATTTGATTTAATATTATTTTATTTCAATTGTTAAAAACCTTTTGATCTTAGTTTATTAATTAATTTAATTTTCTGTATTTGATTCTGTTTTATATTGTTTTATTTTGATTTGTTTTGTTTTATATTATTATATTTTAATTTTTTTTTAATTTTATATGGTTTCATTTAATTAAATTGTTTGTAAGATTTTCCTCTGCCAAAAATAACATATTTCTTACAAACACTAAAGTTCACTGAAAGTATTTAATTTATTTGCTTCCATCTTCATATAGAAGTAACAGTGTATTAATTATCAAATAGGTGAAGAATTTCGAGGAAATGTTGTTATTTTCTTTAAATTTTTGCAAGTTTTAAAACACAAAAATATGATTTGTTTTTTAAGTTGGCTTAAAAGAAAGATTTCAAAATAAATTAGCAGTCACAGGTCGTGGCAAGAGCAAAAACATCCATTGTATTTTCATATATATGTAGGTATGTACCTAGTGTGAGTACAAACAAATATATTTTTTATGTTCATATTATTTCATATGTTCTGACAGCCACAAAACTTTTTAATTACATTTCAACTGCAACGCAACACAACACAACTCAGCACATCCGCACACATACTTGAATAAAGCCATTCCCTCCAAACGCATTTGTAATAAGCAATGTGACGCAGTAGAAGTAGGGGAAGGGGTAATGATAGTGGAATTGCATTTCCTTCTTTTTAATTTCATTTCGCTTGTAATTTAATTTATATTTACTCCCACATTTCCTCTTTTTTTTTTGGTTTGCAAACAGTTTTGCCTTAACCGTTGCACTCAAATAAAAATAAAGATATTAAAACCAAATCACTAAGTGATTTACGAGTGAGATATGGTTTGACGAAATTTTTTTCTTATTCTGCTGCTATTTTCCTCGCTGAATAAAAATTTCTCACGAAGAATTGGTTGGCTGAGTCTCAGTAAGACTACTCATTTGTATGGCTTGCATGTTGCCTTCGGCTTCTACGAGCACGGTTACGCACAAACACACGAAAACACCTGAATTATTCAGCTTTAGCTCAAGTCAGTTGCAATGCAGTTGCAAGTCTTCCACAGTTGGTTGCAAAATAGTAATTCCGGCAGCTTATGTGTGTATTTATGTATGAATTTGTTGCTAAAGTGAAAGAGATTATTTATGTGAGTATATTTCAGTAGGAAAATTTTACTAGCTACATATGCGCATGTTTTATATACTTGCTCTGTCTGTAAGGATATATGCTGCTATTCCATATACTGTCTTTGTAATATTTTTCCGCCATCATTGATGACTAAATTCCCTGTCATTCCAATAAGGTAAGAAGATCTACAGAAAATGCTTACGTGTTTTTTATTGCATACATACACGAACACAGATAAATTGCGTGCCAACACATGCATATTTTCATATCCATGCCGTTAAGTTACCTTTGTGACTTTGGCTGTGTAATCGATTTAGATTAAAGTGAAGACAACAACTCTAGCAGCAAAGCTTTCAATTCTCTTATTAAATTTTTTATGAGTTTCTTGAATATTCTCTTGCTAAAGGACATGTGAGTTAGAAATGCATCAGGTACTAGCTTAAGGCATACCGATTATGTATGGAAATTGCTTTGAGATTCCTGGCCTCGTTTCAAATGCAATAGAATTGTTTGAACATTTGTTTATAGGAAATGAGTGCGTGAGTGTGCTGCAAATAACAACAGAAGAAACAGAAAATTTTAAGCCCAGATTTCATAACCTTGTTTTCTTTTTTCTTAAATATTTTGATAGGGAATTTATTAGTATTTATTATTTTTATTCAAAAAATATAGGGTTGCCACCTAGCCTTCGCTTTTTCTTTGTAAGAAATTGTTTTTAAACCAAAATATAAATTTATCTCATTTATGCCGTGATATCATTGCAAACTTTGCTAGTAGATACTGTTTATTTGAGATTTGATTTCGTAAAATGGTTTAGCGTTGTTGCCAATTTTCAATCGTTCTTCTTCTTCTTTCTAATTTTTTATACATTTCTATACTGGCTTTAAACATCTTTTTAGGCATATTTAATAATTTTTTTTAATCATTTAGATGCCTTTCACCCGCATGCACCATTTTAATTCATAAAAAGTAATAATTTTTGGGATTGCTATTTATAAGAAATCATTTTCAGTTATTTCTAGCCACACAGTCAATTCAGCCAAACCTTCCATTCACAATATTGCACAAAAAACAAAAATCTACAAAAATCTTCCCAAAAAAAATGTATAAACTTGACATGCTGATTGACAGTGACTTTGTCATGCCATCAACTGAATATACCAAAAAAATTTGCTTTCTTGTTGAACGAAAAATGCCATGGCATCATATTCACAAAAAATACAGTACCTATATAAACATGCGTGTATGTTAACGTCCCAAAGCAGCCATAACATGACAGTTTATACTTCCACAACCTGTCCGAATTGGCGTCTAACTTTACAACGCACGTATATGTGCGCATAGTGCTCATGGGCATCATCGGTTGACTGACTAGCTGGCTGTTTGGTTGACTGGCCGACATATACAGCTGATATCTCTATATATAAAAATACATAGACTTGTGTATAAGTATTCAACAAAATTTGCTGCTTGATGTCGGTTGCTTATTTGACATTGAAAGTGATGGCCGACACTTTTGCTGATTGCTGCATTTTTAAAACGTTTCCGACAAGTTTATTGCGCTGCCAAGCAAGTTGTAACGTATTTAGGTAAATGTTTATATTGTAAATTATTTAAACGGACTGTCAGTGATGGCATGTTATATGACCACTGATACGCTGACGTCGTGAGCTGGTATCTTCGTGAGGAGAAAAAGTTATGGAAAATTTTCTACAGGGGCTGCTGTTAAAAGCTTGAAATGTAAAGAAAAATGCGCAAAACCAACTGAGACTATTTTGTATTAAATTAATTGCTTTTGCAAAAAAAAAATGTTCTTCCTTTTGGTATCGTTTCCCGAGGAACTAAACTTTTATCTATTCAAATAGTCTTTCTATATATTATTATTATTATATAACGCAACATTTCATACGCAAACCTTTTGCAAATAACTCAATTAAATTCCTTTTATAATGACAAAAAATATATAAAATTTTCAATCTAAGTCATGAAATCGCTCATATATCATTGATATGCCTACGGAATTGCAAATTCAATTTATTAACTTCATTTTATACTAAGTTTCGCTGTATGCATTAAATCATAAATTGAATAAAATGATTTTCCGCATTACTCTTTTTCTTATTTTAATGCCACCCAACGATGAAGTAAATTTTGTGCTACGCAAAAATTCACATAAAAACCATCTGCCACCATTAGAGACATTATAAAATGACAAATCTATCTCTTTTGTGGAGACAGTCTAGGCCACAGTCCATAAATTTTGTCACCATATATTTCGCATATATTTACTTATACTACATACATACATATGCATATGTAAGTGTGTTATTTTTTACTGTATATTTTATATGTCATTTATAAAAGAGTAATGGCATTGCTCGCAGCCGACGGCATTGCAAGTATGCAAATGCATTTATACACGTATGTGCCCAGCATGCAGCTTGTGGGACAACCATAATAGTTGCAAGTGCATAATGTGCTGATGCTTTTAGGTAAGGTTGAATACATAAGCACAAGGCAAGGCAGTTGCTTTCTGATAGTTTCTTAGAATCTATTTCTGCAATGATTAAATCTCTAGGCATCAAAATTTTTCTATATAAAAGTGCAACAATGTTGTGAAATCTAAGCCAAAATAAGTGTAAACCAGAAGCAAATATAAGAAAATTGACAACGTTGAGCAGGAAAATCGTATACGCTTGCCTTGCAACTACATATATAGAGAAACTCCTGAAATTTGGCAACAGTGGACGCACAGAAATGTTATCTGCGTTTGCTTTACATGCATATAAAAAATTGTATGAAGAAATATGGCAACAGAGTCTGAGCTAGAAAATTGGCAACGCTGCTTTGCAACTATGAGAAAAGTTAATAACACTTCCACAGTTTTGAGGTTGAATTGAGATGTCAAAATTTCTTTAACTTTCTCTATGATGTTATGTTTTCCTTTATAGGATTGCTTCAGTTATGCAACTAACTTCTAGCTCTAGTAGCGAATAGTCTAAAATAAATTGTTTCATGACTTTAATGCATCTTCATGTCTGTCCGCAATAAAACTTGCTCTTCAAAAATCAAAAATTCTATCAAAATTATATGCCACATTACTTGCAACACTCCTACGAAATATACGCTTCTGTGTATATATGTACATATATGTACATATGTAGTGTGATATTATGATGCATTTACATACAGATATGTATATAAGGAATATACACATATGTGTCCGGACATTAATTCGTAACTAAAATATCTCGTCCACTCATTCATTCGTGTATACATATATGAGAGCTTCATTCCCTTCTATCAACTCTTTCACCATTCCGCTGCATTCGTCATACCACAAATACGTACAAAGTTTGGTGAGATTTGTTAACATGCCTCAAATGTTATTTCTTTTGCATCATTTTTATTATTAGCATACTTTTAGGGGCACACAAACACATACACGTAACAACAACACTGAGCTGTACAAAGAACAAATCGTCAAACCAACGAACGGACTAACGGATGAACGCATGAAATCACAACATTACTCATTTTATGGCAAGGAGAAATTGCACATTTGCGCCATTTATTGTTGCTTTGTTGGAATTTTATTTCTGTGTTATGCGTATGTATGTATGTATGCATTTTGGAACCATTTCACTCCAGTTTTCGCATGTTTTGCACGAGTCATTGCCATTTAACGGCAAATTCTCCATAAAATGTGTGAATGTGTAAGTGTGTGTGTGAATGCAATGAATATGCATCTCTTAAAATAACAAACTTTGAGATATACATATCCATATATGGTATATGATGTGCGTATAAATGGGTGTGCCAATTGCTATTACCTTCTACTGACATGCCCATCTTTACGTATATAGTAGCCAATTTCGTTACTTCACATATTTCTCCCTCTCTTTCGCCGTGAGACGTAAGCTCTCCTGATGACTTGCACGTGGCAACTGTTGTTTAGTTTTAGTTTACTTTTCGTACATGTCGGCGACATTTCAACGACAGGTAGAAGGGGATGGATTCATACAATTTTTTTTTTTTTTTTGAGTACTTTACCCCCAACACATCATTTTTATTGTAGCAAATTTTATAACAACTGTTAGTTTTTATTTAACATATGTGCATATTTGTTTTATCTTTTAAAGCATTTATTTTTATTTTTAATTTAATGTTGTGAAACAAATTTTCTTTAAGTTTACTTTCTCCTCGCTGATTGGCACAAATTGGAAATACCATGTGCAGGCAGGTCCTTCTCCAATTGCTCCTTTCAATGTGGTAGTGGTCCTCGCCTTCCTCTGCTTCCACCGACGAAAGCTGTTTCTAAAACTCTCAAGCCGGTTGTGTTCTCATCCATTTGGACCATATAAGCTTGCTATAACCTAGCCAACATAGCCGCTGAACTATGCCAATATCGCCTTAAATTCACTGTTGGTAAACGTAAAGGTTTCCTCAGTTCTGTTGTGGTCGTACAAGTGCTTGAAATTTCAGGCTGCTCAACCGAGGACTTGTAGCTACAGTGCTGAGTTTCTACGAAAAAGCTTGGCAAAGCCACTGATATTCATTGTAAAAAATATCTGCACTTGCCAGCATATTGAAATATTAAATACATTCCACAAAAAGGCATTCACAATTGTATAATTTTTTTCACACAAGTTACAACTGCTTAACAACCGAACTCAAAGCTAAACTTAAATTTCAATTAACTGCTCAGTAACATACCTACAATACATACGTAAACACGGTCTCATTTGGCATACTCCTTTCAGCTGTCCACAATTAAATTGTTCACTTATGGAGATAATCAGATTACCTAATTACGTTGCGAAATTCCGCAATTGAAGCTTTGAACGCAGCCTTTTGTAATGCGACTAATGCATTAGAAAATTTTCAGTGCTTTAGAGCAGTTGGCGCGCGGTGCCATCATATTATATGTTCATTATACGTGTATGCTTGAATTGAATTAGAGCGCATCGCATTTACAGTTACTGCAAAATGTTGAAACTGTCACATTATTTAAAAATCTATTTTTTTTTTTTACTTGAAAACACATTTTGTAAAGATTCTAAAATTTTGCTATTTATTTATATGTTTTTGTCATTAGCGCTGAGCCCTAAAAATCCCAAGTAATTTTTAAGCATAGTTTTCTTCTCCAGCACTTAATTTAGCAGTATGTGTGTGTATTATATACCCCTGTAAAGTTTACCAACTTTCCGCGTTAATTATGTAGGTAAACTTATTTTCGTCGCCTCAGAATGTCAACCAGCGAATGTAAGAATTATGATATTAAACAATCCTTACGCCAACGTCATACCCACGCAAGTGCATGCAAAAAAAGAGTACGAGACAAGCGCGCAGACTGGTAATTTGGTGCACTTTGTGGCTGCTTATATTAATTGCTACACGCGCTCCTGCTGCCGTCGGGAACAAGCGAAATGGCAATTCTAGCGGCTGCTAACAAAAAATCGGAAAGGGTTGAAGGAGAGAGAGCTGAAAGTAGCTACTCATTTTCCTACCGCAAAGCTGGGCGTACGCGAAGGCGGTCCTCTCGTTAAGAGTGAAGAAAAGAGTGAAGAAAGCGTAAAGCAGTAAAGTGCACGTGGTTGTGACAGCTGTCAATTTGCAGTCACTTTTTTGGATTCCATTATGCACTACTAAGAGACAATGATATCCTTTTTTTTGGGAAAAACTTACGATTTGGCGTCAGCTGCTCCATAAAGAAAGTGCATAAAGGAAATTGTCATAAAATTATAGTTGTAATTCAATCTTAATTAAAGCTCTAATGAAAAAAGGAATTTCTTTTCGGAATTTTCGTTAAAGAAAAATATTTTTTCGCACATAATAAATCCGGTTAAAAAGAAAATGCTGCAGCAAGCTGACGGCAGCGAATGTAAGTGGGGCTCTCTTATTATGTTGTATTTGTAGTGGTGAGAGATATCATGATAATATAATTTGTAGAGTTTGCCATAACTTGAGCGTAAGTAGAGAGATAAGCATTTACACAAATATAGTTCTTGCCTTGTACGAAACTAAAAGTTAAACGCAAAACTTTTCTAGTGACGTTAATATAAAGCCGAACTATGATGACAGCAAATATTTGTGTGTATATTTTGTTAAGTGTGAAATTCAGCGCTGTCAGGCTTAAAATGTTAGGAACGAATGACAGGAAGCAAAGGTTAATAGTCGAACTACTCATCACACGAGGGTGGAGCACAAAACTGAATTGTCAATAGCTAAAAATTTAATTGAAAAAGAAAGCTTTAAAAAGAATACGTTTGAGAAGGATATATCAAAATGAAACAAAACAGAAATGCCACTTTTTAGAACAAATATTTCTGGGTCCTGATTTAGAAAACGAAGATCGTTAAATTATAACACTGTTTGAAATATACAAATGCACTAATGAATTAGCAGCGATATGCTTGCATCTTTTTGTCGAGGTTGTTTCATAATTGATAAGTTTTTCTATACATCACAAAACTCTATCTTACTAAGCCTCTGTGTGTAATTGCTCATCATGAAATAAGGTAAAATAAAATAAAACAAAATGATATCTAATTAAATAAAATCAAATAATATAAAAAAAACAAAAATAAAATAAAATAAAATAAAATAAAATAATATAAAATTAAATTAAATTAAATTAAATTAAATTAAACAAAGTTAAATTAAATAAAATAAAATTAAGTAAAGTTAAATTAAATAAAATTAAATAAGATAATATAAAATACATTAAAATAAAATAAAATAATATAAAATGAAATTAAATTAAATTAAGTTAAATTAAATTAAATTAAATTAAATAATCTTAAATAAAATTAAATTAAATAAATTAAATACAGTAAAATATAATAAAATAAAATAAAATATAATAAAATAAAATAAAATATAATAAAATAAAATAAAATTTATATCAAAATAAATTTGAAATGAAAAAATTATAATAAATTAAACTCCCCAAAATGCACTCAAAAGGGAAACATTCATGCTTTGAGTTTAAATTTTGTCAATAATAAATTCTTAATTCACAATATGTCAAACCTCCAAACACAACACTTTCTGTTGCCTCTAGCTTTGTAAAAGTTAAAAGTGTATAAAGTTAAAAAAATTGCATTGGTTTAGTTAAGCTCAGCGTCTGATCATTAATTATTCATGTTATTGTTTTATTTATGTATAGCGCAACGCTTGGGGCACTACTTGCATTGAGGCATAAATGGCTTGTGTAACATGTACACGTATGTGCGGTGATCTACAGCTCGGGGTCTGCGTGCTTTTATACAATATTGCGACGTTTTGAAGGTTAAAATTATTTATAAACAGAATTACCTCTTGACATTTGATATATTTACTTGCACAATTTAAGGCTTTTCGGTGAAACAGCAGCCCTTGGGACTCAAATTAAAAAAAAAACAAGGTAAACAAGTTTAAGACAAAAGATTTAGAGAAAAGACTTACCAACATCTTTTACTTTTGGTTTGATTTAGTTGAGGAACTATCTGCTTTAGGGGACCGCGGGGTTGCCAATTTTCTTCACACGTATATATTATTTTCACCTCATTAAAAATCGCCTTAATTTTATTTATTCATTATTTTTTGGCCTTGATGACGCTAACTCCATATGCTGAGGTTTATAGCCCATTGCGTGCTCCTCAAAACAATCTTGCCAATTTGGTTGTACGCAAACTGTTTGAAATACACTAATAAACTAATGACTTATCAGCGATGTGATTGCATCTTCTTGTCAAGGTTGTTTCATAATTGATTAGTTTTTTTATACATTACAAAACTATCTCTTACTAAGCCTCAGTGTGTAATTGCTCATCATGAATGGTTGTTTAGAGCAAATGCATATGACTATAATTTAAGTTTTTTTCACATTTTCTTCATCCAATAAACATATTTTATGTGTGCTGCGCTTATCATTTACCCAACCATTGTTTCATTGCTATTGTTCATTTCCCATTCATCGGTATATTATTTACTGTATTTCCTGTTGTGTAACAAGCTTGGGAAATCATTTAAAATGTAAATCGTTTTGTTGCACACAACACATACACGTATCTACGCACTAACAACACCCCCGCTAGCACCATCAAAGTTATCAAATGAAACAAAATAGCAAACTGTAATTACTGTCACTCATGTTTTCTCATTAAAACGTGGCCATAAAGCCTTAATCCATACCCGCAGAGAAGAAGAGAAAGGCAGAAAATTCCTTAGTAGAACAGTGAGCTAGGAAAATCCCTTCCTTGTTGGAGCAGAGTATACAATGAATAAGAAGAAGAATTAAAAATTAACACGAAATAGCTACTAAGCTTCAAGCTGCACTAAATTTAGCAATAAACTTGAGAAGTGAGAAAATAATAGAGACAAATGCACAGAATTAGCTCGTTGCAAGGAAGATCAGAAGAAAGGATAAACAGAAAATAATCTTAAGTTGTTATTTCCCATCAAAATTTTGTGGTGAAAATGAAAACTAAATAAAGTGTTATTAATATTAAAGTGAAACTATTAGAATACAATTTTAAATACAAGTACAGTTTTACGAGTAGGTATTGTATTAGGGAGAAGTAGAAGAAGAAAACACACTAGGTTTGCATAGAAAATAAAATAATTTTTGTAATAAGCTTAAATGCTGTAAAGGATTAACCGAATTTAACTGCAATAAACAAAATAAATATTTTAAATAGAAAATACTAAAGCGAAAAGTGGCAAGGCTGCACGAAATGACTTCCAGTAGTACCGACATTTTCCTGGGTAAGCAGCTGTTGGCACTTGAGCAGTATATAAAGAGATAGCTTAATTATTGCTTGTATGCTTTAGATTTGATAAATGCTTTGTTATATCTACTCTATCCTTCACTCTGACTATCTCACCATCTCTCCAGCTCTCCAGCTCTTCTTGCTCCCAGTTTACCTTGCCTCTCCTAAGTAACTCTTTCTCTCGATTGTTACCTTGTTCTACAAACTTCTATTGCCACCAACTTTGATAGGTGGTTTAAGTTAATTTTCATGATTTACTTTCTTAATACTTTATGTACTCACAACCGTCAGCAGTTTCTAGACAACATTTTACCCATGTACATGTATGTGTATGTACTCGTACTTGCCGCTAACACTGACAGCAGATTATTAAAATCTCGTATGTAAGTAAACGCAGTTTGTAAGAAATGCTGTCACTTGGCTGGCATATGCAATATGTACGCAAGACAGCATGTGCAGCATGTACGAAAAAGCAACAAAAACAAAAATAATATATTGCGTTTATGGAAAACTTGTATGCTTGTGCAATATTTAAATGTCATAAGCAACAAGGATATGTGTGAGTGACCTTGAATAAGGTATCATGAACGCCTGAGCAGAAATTTAATCCACACTTTGCGTATTAAAAGGGAGAGTAAAATAATAGTACGAAGTAAATTTAATAAAAAAAACGCATAATTTTTCTAACATTTTCTCGAGTGATTCATTATATATTTTATAAAAAATTAAACTAATTTTGCATACTTGAAAAATACCAATGAATTCAGCGAGTAAATAAAGAAAGCGAGGAGTATTAGAAAAAATTGCATAAATTTCATTCAAGTAAATTGCTATACATCCAAGTCAAACTTTAGCGGTAAATTTTTTCTTGCTACATGCAACCATACATTTTAATGTTGCCGCCGTTGCTGCTGTTTCCTTGCACGTCTACACAGGAAAGCAGAATCCGTTAGCAAAAGCGTTGACTGTTGCATATATTAAATACCTGAATAATTGGATTTCGTCATTAGCATACATTTGTCAAAGAAGACTGTCAAAAAAGTTATGTGCAATTTTTTTTAAATATTTTAATATTTTGTCAAAGGAATATTTTTATTATTTATATCATATTGTTTTAATTGATTTAATTACTTTAGTTCTTAAGTTTTGTGTTTGATTATTTTTAGCAAGTTTTTGTTTTTCCTCTAGTATTTTTAATTCTTTTATTTAAATTTTATACTTGTAATGGGTTTTGCGTTAGATATTATATTTTTTGAATCAGGATTTATTTAAGAGAGATTTAGAATAGTAAAAGTTTATAAATTTTCTAATTATTTTCAATGTTATTAGGATTTTTTTTAGTTAATATTTATTGGGCATAGGTTTTTTTATTTTTTATTTTAAAGTTTTATAAAAATGTGTTTAACTCTAATGAATATTAAACAACTTGCTCCCAAATTGCTTCTCATTTTTCTTTGGCGGAAATTTTCACTGATCTTTTTAGTACACTCTTTTAAATATACTACAGTCCCTAATTTATTTTACTTCCTAACCTTTATTATTTTTCAAACTTTTAGAATTTTTTGTTTATTTCAAATGAATTTTCATAATTATTTATTTATTTTTGTTTCAATTATACTGTCTAAATACTTTTATTAATATCATTTTTTATTATATTTTTTTTATTTTCGTGGTTTTCATTGATTTTCCTTCTACAGTAGGTTTTTTTTTTTAGTTTTTAATCTTTATTTCAATTACTCGGTTATTCAACAGTGACTTCACATTATATGGTATATTTAATGCTATTAAGAGCAGCTGTTATTTTTTATGCTTTTGTCCTTTATTTGTATAAATATGCAAGTATATGTGTTGCTGATTGCATGCTTTGGTGTCACCAAACCTAAGCTTCAATATGGAATTCATAGAAATCTTGCTCACTGATATAAGTGCATACTTCTGTAAATATATGGGAATATATTTTACGTATGTGAAGCGATTTCAGTTAAGGACACTCAATACACATAGATACCTGCACGGCATAGTATGTTTCAATACTTGTTGAGTGTGCTAACAGCCGTACAAAGCGATCGTTATTTGAATAGTAGAATATTTTCACTAGGTGCGTTGAAATTCCTTGTATGTATATAGAAAGAGCAGTTATTTCAGATATTCAGCATGTTGTTAACATTCCGATTGATTGGAGAAACTAATGGTGAGCATATTTTTTCACTCGAAGCTGTTGTAATTTTATTAAAAGTGAATATTATTAAAACATAATAATAAAAAAAAATTAAAAATAAAATTTAAAAAACTAAAAAAAACTTAAAAATTAAATAAACTTTTTTTAGTAAAAAGTAGTACATAAACTAAAGTAAAATTTAAACATTTCTTTAAAAGGTTTTTAGATAAATAAATTACATACAAAATTAGTAAAACCCACTGTCACACATATTTTGCCCGAACCTACTTATCAACACCAAAAAAGTTAAAAAATCATCACAAGCAGTACGGTACCCTGAGAATTATATAGTGGAAATAGCAATTAACATTTATTTACCCGGAAAAAATATATCAAATTACCAAATTAATAACCATATACTTAATAAGCGCCAATAATGGTCAATTAAAAAATATTAAACGAGTTAAATGAAAACAAACAAAAAACAGATTTCCATATTAATTATTAATTAGAAATGCATTTTTTTTCTTCATTAGCTATATATCTCATATCAAATGAAAATGCCAGCTAATTAATTCACGTAGCTGCAGGTGCAGAAAGGAGTTATTATTATTTTTATTATTAGTTTTTTTGTTCTGCTAAAACCTCTGCAAGCGTATGCTGGTATTTTGTCAGTATTTATCTAATGATTTAAATAAATACGAGACGTTAATTAAATTAGTGATGGGTAATTAAATGGAAATATGTTGAGGTTCAATTGTGTGGAAATTTGTTGGAATTTAATCGTGTGTTAGAAACTACAATTGTCACGTGAATAGAGTTGAAAAAACTTGACTGCAGCAAAAACTATATTACATGTATTTTATATAAATTTTTTATCTAAATGCATGATAAGTACGGTGGAAAACTGTATTCAAATTTTTTTTTAATTGTAATTGCAATTTATCGATTTTTTCTTTATTTTCTATATTTTTTTATTTTTCATACTTAAGTTGAAATCTTTCTGTAAAGACTTATAATAATAATTGTTTTTTTTCTACTTTTTATACTTTAAAAATATTGTAAAATATTGTTTTAATTTTTTTCTCTTTTTAATGTAATTTATATATTTCTAGTGAGTTTCTGATAAGAAATGTGCTAATTAAATTTTTATTTCTTTTAATCTTTTATCCCAACTCAGATTGGTAAAAGTGAAGTATTTTGTCATTTTCCAGAAGAGAGGTTTTTGCAATATAACAAATTATTTCGATACACTTTTAAAAACAAAAAATTATTAAATTAAATTAATGCTCTATAGCCTAAAACATGTGATCTAAAATAAAATTAATTATAACTTTAAATAGAGCCACAATTGTTCAACCAATGAATAACCTATGACTGCATTCAAATGTGAGTATTTGTAAATATTTATCATGAAAACAATACAAATAAATGCGACATTTAAATTAAATAAATTTGTTTAGAAAAATATTACTCATACGCCACGCACATCCGGCGCATGAAAAAGCAAAAATACATACATACAAATGTGACATAAGCCGCATGACGCACATATATATATGTATACTTATTTAATCGTAAAATATTTATTCTGCTATACTGACACATTAGTGCGTTGAGTCAGATACATATATAATTATATATATTATGCAAAAACATTTATTCATTTATTATTAAAATATTTTCATGATCAATGGGAAAACTTGAAATCTAATTCTTCAATTTACATACTACAGTATTTTCAAAATAATTCTAAATCAGAAGAAATTTATTGTGTAAAATTTATACGCACAAATACATGGCATAAATCATATTTATTTGTAAACGCCAATAAATTACGCTTATATTCGTTAACGACTGATTTTTGTTGTTATAAATATTGAAATATTTATGATAAATAGTGCTTTTAATTTTAAGTAATCTTAAACGTCCGAGCTGATTTATAATTCAATACATTATTAATTTTAAATTACTATTTTCATTAACACATACTTTGTTGAAAATCAAAAAGATTATAAATATTATTCCACCAAAGCATTAACTGTTTTTACAAGTAAAATTATTAGTTTTACGTACACGCTCTGGAATGGGATAAAATTCGTTTGTTAAACTCTAAGCTTTTATTAAACTTTTGAAACTAATTAAATTATCCCAGACATATTACTATAATTATTCTTTATTTCGCTGGCTTTTGTTATTAAAGACCTAAAATTACTTCAACAACAAAAGCTTTAAATTTATTTCACATGTGTATTAGGGTGACCATGGCTCACAAATTTAGAATTTTAGGTGTTTATGCGCCAACCTTTCAACCCGTTTTCTGAGTTGTTTAATGAAACACGTGTGTCTTTTAAACGAAATAAATATATGCATATTTATATATACATATATGTTTGTAATTCCAATTGTGAGGTAAATTTACCATAAATAAATTATTTTTGCAGGAGAAGCATTGCCTTCTAGCAGTAATGACGTCAGAAGTCAAAATAGGTAGAAATGCAGACTCATCCCATGTGCTACAAATCTATCAGCAAGCTAAGAACAAAATGAGTTTTTATTGAAAGAATGGTATCCGCTTATTATTTGAGCCAGCAGAACTCGAAAAACATGCTTTAGCCGATATATATACGCTTTTATTATATGGTTTTACGTCATGTCTCGGCTTAACTGCGTTAATCTATCCAAAGCACCTAATCAAGAGTAAGGAAGCTTCAGAATACAGAGCCATCAATAAAAAAAAAATTCCGATATTTCACTCAAAAAGATTTTCAACCACATATGGTACTTATCTGATGAATACCCAGCAATGGTTTTTTTCGATTATGACGTTTATATAACCGTGAAAAAGAATGTTATTAAAAAGTTATAAACATTGACAACTGCGACAAAGAAATAAATAAAGATTAAATAAGAAAAAGTTAAAAATTTAAAATTTTGTGGGATTTTAATCGCCGTGAGCCACTTTTAAATCTTGTTTGATTGAACTTAAACTTTGCATAATTTAGCTTTTTGGGATACTCGCGCATTTCTATGGGGTTTGACTGAGAATACAACTAAGGACCACGCTAATGTGTATTCACATATTAATATTTCCCTGAAAATTTTCCTTTTCTAATTAAACTACTAGCTTGAATTACGCATCAAAGAAAAATTATATCTATTGAAGGTCACCTAACTCCCATGCGCATCTTTAATACATATTAATACAACTTACTTCAGTATCCACTTGCAGCTGCCTCTAACTTTGTTGCTATTCACTTTTGTTGCTTCAAAATAGTCAGCCTACTAAATATAAAACTCTGCAAAAAAAGTTTCATTACTAAACACATGCAAATGCTTAAGCAAATATTTAGTCCCCAAATGGCACTTTGCAAAGAGCTGTTAAAGCTTTTAACAGCATACCGCCATCCACCGAAGGGTTGTCTTAGTGTATATGGGTTGCTTATCATTTCTAAGGCACACAAATTCAAATACAAATTTTGCCTTTTATTATTCCCATTTGACATTTTTTTGTTTTTGTTTTTGAGAAGTAAAATATCTACAGGCAAATCGCTCATTCGCCGTGAAGGGCGGAATTGGTGAGGCGGCCATTAATAGGGACGTACGTACAAGGTTAAGCGAGAGTATTGAAAAAATTTATTCAAAAAATTATTCAATACATAATTCAAAAATATTTAAATTTAAAGAAAAAACTTTGAAAACATACTTTTCAAACTAAATGTTTTTTCAGGCATCCAAAATTTATTCCAAAAAATATAAATAACAAATTACAAGTTTTTTAAATAATAATTTATAATATGGCGCCTTGTAACCGCTGAAACGAGTTTCAGCCAGGCTTCTCCTCCAATTTTTGGTGAGCGTCTTGATGTTTTTTCCTAAGCCACCTCAGAACGGCCCATAGATATTTTTGAGGGCTCGAAATTTCCTGCTGCTGTTTTTCTGTAATATTTACATAATTTCAAAAGAAAATTATAAAATATTATTTAAAAAAATTATTTTAATATTTGAAGCCTATTTTTCAACCAAAGTCTGTAGTAGCTTTATTTAAAGCGTCAACAAATTTTCCATCAGCAATCAGTCTACTATAGAAGATAACCTTTTTGCAGAACACTCACAAGATTTGCACAAATTCCCCGCATATCGAGCACTAATACAAGCAAACAAATGGAAATTCACACCTTCTAAACACCCACATTTAAGCCGAGCACGTGTAATTAGTATGTTAAACCTGAGCTGGGTCGCTCGGGCTTTAGGCATTTGTCACTAATTAAGTTGAAACATAAACCCGAAATTCCTGACTCAGCCAAGCAGAAATGCCCAATGTTCCAATTGTAAGGTCATTGGTGTACTTCGCTCGGTCGGCAACAACTCGTCTTACTTGTCACCTTTAATAAAATACAATTATCGGTAAGACGAGAAGGCCGGATGTGAATGTGTGTGTGCAAATGTATGTATGTATGCATGTTGTAATGTAATTGCGTTGATGTGTTTTCTGAAAATTCTTTTTTTGTCCACTTTGTTGTCTGTGCAAACATTTTCCGAAAATTTTGTTGTTTTATTGTGGTATGTGTAGTGTATGTGTCTGTAGAGAGGGAAAGGAATGCAGGTTAATATCTTCACACAGACGCACAAGCGCATGAAACTTTGGCTTACAAAAATTTTAATTGTCGCCCACACACACGCACGCAAAAATGCTCATACGCCGGCTATTGTCGTAATAGCCCAATGGTGTGCTGGAATATTTAATAGTCACTCTGACTGCCACAAAACTTTTATCTACGCACGCAAGCCGAGTGTAAGGAAATAAAATTTGAGGAAAAATTACAAAAGAAAAAACCCAAAAACAAATTGAAAAAGTCCTGCGGTGAACTGAAATGTCCCTGTTTTGGTCGACATATTTAAGCGGAAACTCAATTTCTATGAAATTTTTGCACATACATACGTGTATGTACATACAAATACACTTTTATTGCTGTTGTTGTGTGAAGAGTTCCTTACCTGTATTTATTTTGTATTTTGAAGTACTTTCCTATGAAAGTGCGTTCAAGAGGCGCTCACGCACAACATGTAAGTTTTTTTGTTGTTTTTTTTTTGTTTCTGGGTATGATTCCAATTTCATTTGAGTCTACTTTGCATGTACAGCCTCTCCAGCTGATGCCCAAAATGAAAGCAAGCGTGAAAGCAATAATGAAAGGCTAGTGCATTTTACTATTTATACACCCAGTCATGCTCCACACACATTACAAAACAACACATGTTAGAGTGTGTGTGTGTGTGTGTTTGAAGCAATTTTCGAATATTCAAAAAGGCTTTTCGGTCTGTAATTGTATTCAGTTGTTTGATTGACGTGCAAACTTTTGTGGAAAAATTTAGGAAGCGCGTCAATGAATCAAAATTTGGAGGACCATAGGCATGGCGCGGCAGGCGGGGAAGCCTATGTGTACGAGTATGTATATGACTGCTGAGAAAATATATTACATACGTGTACCCAAGCTTCATCACGCTTGAAGTGCTCAAAGTAGCACGACTAATTCGAGCTCTGGTACCAAATTGTACGTGTATAAGTATAAGTATGGTTGCCATCTATTTTTAATTATTAAATTCTTCTAGTTTTTCTAAATTAAAATCTGAAAATCAGCTATGGGGAAGCAATATCCCAAGAGTATTCATATTCCTTTTTATTTTGTTGTTATTATTGCTTTTCTTTATTATGTTTTTAATTTCTTCTTAATAAATAATTTTCCCTGTACCAGCAAGAGAAAGCAATAAATACTGTATTCTTTATTTTATATCCCTTTACTACAGAACAGTAGCGCTTATAGCGCTTATGCTACAGATGAAAAACTAAATGAAAAAAAGAAAAAAAATTGAGTTTGTTTTATTTACGATTTCCTCATTAAAAATTAAAGTTCTGTTGCTGATTGGATTAATCTCAGAATACATTGCGGAAGTTCTGGTGGTATAAATTGAATGCTTTTATACATATGTATACTGAATAGTTAGGTCAGACATTTTTATAACATATGCCCTATCTAACTAATTCAATAGTTATCATAGTTGTGCAGAGCAGATATATAAAAACATGTGTACCACTGAAAACGAGACAATGCAAAAATACTAGCTTCCGCTTAATAAATCTGTCGCTGGGTAAAAATGTGTACATTTTACATCAGAATATACTCTACGAAAGCACTACAGAAATATCATAATATTTGGAAACCTTTATACACATGGTGTACATATACTCGAATGTACAATAGTTGTAGCGTCGTATCAGAGTGCGATGACTTGAATGCATTAAACGATTACGCGGCATTGGTGAAGCTCATTTCGTTGTAAAAACCAAAGCAAACTGTTATGAAAAACAATAGTAAATTTTCATTTTTTTATTCTTTATTTCTCGTTTTCCCAAATCTCTTTTTTCAGGGGACATGTCTTGCGCATTAATATTTCTTCTATATAAACTTATTTAAACTTGCCGATGACTTTGAAATAGTTACATATAATGCACACATACTATTCATATATATCAGTTTAATTTTTTCCATATATTTATAAATGAGTATAAGTATTTTTGCTCCTTTTTCTCATATATATGTACATATGTATATATTTCTATTGAAGGATGTAGGCCACCACATTGAAAGACTTTGTTTATAATTCACTTCATAATTTTGCTCTTCCCCAAACAACGTCAATTATACTCGTTTATGTACATACATACCCCTAGCCTTTCCTTCCTCAATTCGTTATGCTCGTTTATTTACTAAGATCTTCATGTCTGAGTTTGAGTACGTAATTTGTTCCATTTGCCTGTATTTCTGTTTTTCTTGTTGTCCTTTTTTCTCTTGTCCAACTTGTTTGTCGTCTCTACTGTTTTTTGCTTTTGTGGTTATTGTTTTGGTTTGCCATTGTTAGTGTGCATGTGTATGCGTTTGTATGGGTATTAGTTGGTTTTATTAATGAATTTGATTAGCAACCCAACGTCAAATGCATTCAGATGGACATACATACTCGTACATAAGTATGGGCTTACGCATCACATCTCTGTAGAAAAGTAATATGAATATGTATGTATATAAATGCATAAATACATAAACAAATATACATAGTACGTACTCTTATAAACTGGACAGAATGGAAAGAAAATACAATTTTTACAGTAAGCTTTGTTGAAAATATATTATATATTATATATTTATGAAATATTATACAAAAATATAGATGCTTTGGCATACATACATACCATACATACGAGTGTAGAAGTCTGAATGTAACGTAATTAAATTTAAAGTTACTTTTATTCTATTAAATTTTATTTACTGAGAACCTTTCGGTTTTCATTCTAACAAGAGAAAATATGAAATATATGTATATATATATATATATATTTAAAACATTATTTCAAAAAAGGTTATTATTATTTATTAAGATCCACTCCAAAGTGTAGATAACAGAAATCTAGAGGGCAAATTCAGCCCAACATTTATAAAAAAAGTCCTAAATTTTAAAAAATATTTTAAAAAAATCTTAGACATAGGAATTACTCTTCTTGCATTTTAATAAATTCGAAATTCGGAAGAATAAAATGCAATTATGATATACTCATATATTTTAATATTATTTTAGTTGTTTGCTGGAGAAAATAATATGAGCTGCAGAGCTGAATAGAGCAGGTATAATCTTCTATAAGGGTATACTAGAAAAACCGTACCATGAGTTCTGTTTTCTCCAGACTGGATAAGGAAGCGAATGAATTTGAGCGGGTTGTCAACGAGGGAAAGGCAAAATATCCCATGTCACTATACAAACAGTCATCGCATTCGCGACTCAAATCCCACGACACTGTTGAAAGTTATCAACTCATTCTCGACCTACTACCATATATGGTGTAGAGGTATCAACCCACATGTCGGAAATTCACTTGTCGGGTTGACAGCAATTAGAAAATTTAATTTAATTTTGTATTTTAGATAATTTTACATTATTTTTGGATGCTGGTGGAATCAAGGCTCAAACCCTGACCTTATGAATATTATTGCCCACTACTAACCTCGCGACAATTGCGACCGCCAACACACAATAAAATCTAAACTTTGTTCTCCTTTGCATGCTCTCTTATATATATATTTTGTGCTATATTTTTATGTCTTTCTCGCCGCTCACTTCTCCTCTATTTTCAACCAGCCACATTGTTTTTGTCTTTATACTGCAACTACCCATCTTACATACCTCCCAGCCATAGCCACATTTCTTATGAAAGCACAATGTAAATGAAAAGTTGTCAACACTTGCCGATGCCGTTGCTGACGGCTGTCCCGCGGAAAATACTCGTGTTTGTATATTCTCTACCAGTCGGATATGTAAGATGGGTAGTTGCAGCATTACTTTCCTGACGCCTGCTCTTTTTTGTTGCTCACTTATGGTAAGTTATTTTGTTGGGCAATTTTCTATGCATATACGTTTACCATGTCCACACACAGACACATGCATACTTATACCTTAACAGCAAGGATAGCGTTTAACAAACAATGTGGCTTTGCGGCTGACCAACATGCAGACACCAATGACTTGTGAATTGTGACGTCTATCTTGGTATTGCAGATGTTAAATTGTTAATTAAGAGCACCTTAAATGAGATAAATGTCAGAGTATTCACACACACACAAATAAGCAAGTAAACATTTAGCATGGCATGCCACAACAACAACGACAAATGTTTACTAGCAACTAAACCATAAAATGCAAAATTTTCAATGTAAAGAAAGTAGAAAAAGTGTGAGAAAGTACGTGTATGTTAAGGGTCGAGTAAGGGAAAGAGGAAAAGAAAGAGAGAGAGAGGAGGTCATTCAGAGGGTTCATTTTATATGAAGCTTTTTAAAATGTATATTACGCTACAAAGGTTAGGAAGAGCCTGAAGAAAGTAGAAGACTCAGAAAAAATTAAAAAATTTACTCTAAAACGAACAGTGGGAAATATGCACAAAATCTTTAAAGGAAAGTAAAAATATTCTCAACATTAGCTTTAAATAGCTGAAGAGAGACGACTTTGTAGGAACAAATGAAATAGAAGCTTGAGAAGCTGGCCGACAAGGGTAATGCTCGAAATTTCTACGACAAGATACGGCGACAAGGAAGGAGCAAACTCTTTTAGGACCCCCAGAGGGGGGATCTAGTGACGGATACGGCATTGAGTAACTGATCGGGTGCATGCATTAGCTTCTTTGCAAAATATGGTCGGATGAAAGCATGCCCGACGTTTGGAACCTAAGAGTGCTCTGCCCAATCCACAAAAAGGCGATTCCACAGTCTGCGCCAATATCGTAGCGTTTTGTGTGAAAGACTGCAGCCCACCAGCAACACTGATTAGACCTTATAAGTGTAGCTTTAGACCTAGTAAGTCAACCACTGACCAGATATTCACCATGCGCCAAATTTTGGAAAAGACCCGGGAAAAGATAATTGACACACACCACCTTTTCGTCGATTTTAAAGCAGCCTGTCGTCCGAATGGATGAAAGCACTCCAGCTTTGAAAGTGGAGTACCCGCTGAAAAAAGCAAAATTTGAGGAAGAGTGACCTGTTTTCACTTGGTATTTCCAACTGGCGCCAAACAGCGAAAATAAGGGATGAATGGCTTATCAATATTGATTCGGCTATAATCGGATAACTGGAGCCAACGGCAATAAAGAAGAAGAAGAAGCTTTAAATGTTCTAAATACGAAGGTATTAAATGAAGCCACACAAGCTTCAAAAATATAATTTTTTATTGTAAAAAAAAGCAAAAAAAAAGTTTAAATCCATTTAAATAATAAATAAAAAAATTTCAAAAATCAAATAAATAGCAAATTGTATAAAAAGTATCAACTACTCACAATTTTAAAATCTCCGCACGCTCACGCGAATTCGCACTTAAAATATATATTATGAATGGCGCAGAAGGCCGGTCCATGCCGCCATAAGAAAATCGCCTACGATTAAAGCGCAAAAGCACAGCCCTCCCAGAGCTACGCTACCCACACCAGAGATGTAAGAAGAAGAATTCTTTATATAGACAATTGCTATTAAACAAATTTACCGCTATTCACTATGCATCCATACAGACATCAAGATGTTAGATTCTGTTTATGCAGACTTGTGATGCTGGCGGCCAGCTATAGGTACCGAGCACTTTTGTAAGCCACAGAGAGTCACGGTGTGTATTTGTGTGTATGAACCTTAATCTGCATATTTTCACAATTTATTGTTTGTTTTCTCACGCGAATTGCGTACCTGTTGGCATTGTAAATTTAAATTAGAATGAAACCCACATTTACATTTTACATATAGCCCTCATTCCACTGTCACCTGACCTTTACGCATGGCTGGAAACGAGACCACAATGCTTGCCACTTGCCACTTGCCATCAATGCTTTGCTGTTGGCGCTTTGTAGGTTCCAAGATTTTCTACTTTTTATCTTTTTTTTAAATGCGTATTTTTATTTTATTCTTCCTTTTTGTAAGCTTTGGCTCTTGTTACCCACGCTTTGTGGGACATAGCTGTTCTCGTTAGTCATCAAATATGTTTATGTTTTTGCTTTTGTTTTTTTCTTATTTTCTAGCTGCAAAAAATGGCCAACAAGATATGCATGAAAAATTATGTAAAATAATTCAACGCCTATAAACAGTGAAATGAAGCACTGTTTTGTTTTCATCTCCCTCCTGGCGGCGGCAGCATCGGTCACAGGTGGCAGCGCATGAAAAATAGTGACATTTAAATGTAATAATAGGACAATATTGCGAGTAAAAGCTAGCGCAGAATATCAAAGTCCCTTAAGAGACTCAAGAGAGAGATATATTACTGTTTGAATTGTAATTGCGGATAGTGTAACTTCCCCTCATGACTAAATGCATATGGGTAACCCTAATTACAAGTTTTGTAGAATTGCACATTTGTCAATAAATCAAAGAAATGAACAGAATAATTGTTAATTTCCTTTTAGTAAACTACACAAAACATCTAGTCAAAAATAAATTGTAAATAAAAAGGCTGGTAAATATATAGATGTTTAATTTTTTTTTATGTTTTTTCCCCCAAAAATATGTTTTTCAAAATAAAAATTTGTTAAATTTATTTCAGTTCTTACGTTTTCTATGTGAAACTTTACATAAATTACTGGATAATTATTAAGAAATAACAATTTTCTTCAAAAAACAAACAAGCGAAAAATATATTACAGTACATTCTTGGCACTTATGTATTATTAGTATTCAAAGACTTACAAATATTATTAGAAACTTGGGCGTGAAGGCTAATAGCCAACTAGTGGAAAAAATAAATATAATTAAAAATTTTGAAACTAAATATTTTGGTCAAAACATAACCATGAGCAGTTTGGAAATTTTACAAACTTTTATTAGCTTGTCAAATGCACAAGTGTTGCTGATAAACAAACAAAATATTTATTCGGAATATAAACAAATTGTTATTTGATTGACCATAAAACATTTTCAATTCACCTGAAAATGTTTAGCTGTCATTTTATTTTTAAAAGAATTAATATATTGAAATATGGTTTCGAAAGTAACTTAACCAAGGACAGAACGCCAACAATTTTGGCCAGATGCACATAACGCCACATTTCAAACTTTGCTAAAACTTTTTTAATGTTTTTTCTTTCACTAGAGAAAGAGAGACATGCAACCATAAATAAGTAAATGCATATTACAACTTTCACAAAGCAGCTAACACAAATGCGTATCACACAGCTGGATATGGTCGACTTGGAATTTCTGAAACTTTTATCATTTTTTATGTGAAAGTAATTTTAAAACATAAAATGAAATAGTAGTATTATGCAGCTCCCAATAGAGGCAATTTTGCCTCTTATTTTTCTTTCGCTTTTTATCCTGTTTCCTACTCTTTTTCCCCTGCAGCTCCGTGGAGGTGCTGAACGGCAACCAAAAGTAGCCGAAAAGGATTACAGTAGTTCATAACATTTTTCACTTTTTCCCCCAAGTCATTTGCAAAATATTGCAAAACATTATATTTACTGTACTCTAAAGACATTTTATCATTAGTATTATTATGCAGCCCTTCTTCTCTAGCTTTGCCTTGTTCCAACAAATGTTGCCCAAAAAGTTGCAAGCAAACTTGAGAGCAGAAATCTTATGGTTATATAGTTTTTCTTGCTTTTGATGAGAATAAATTTCAGGGCATTGACTGATTGACTGCTTGCCATTAGGGTGCGGCTCGCACTTGCGGCTCGCACTTGCAAGGTAATTGACATACACAAGATGAAGGTTGTCCACGTAGTATGCTTATTTACTTAAAAAATAAATAAAAAATTATTAATAAATTACCACACTTTATGGCAAGAACAAAGTGAAGATGTAAAACTAATAATGACTATGAAAAGGGCTAGCATATTTGGTAAATATTACGGTCACTCATTTAAACTACTGAATTTCATAGCTTAAAGAATTTAAAAGAAAAATATAGGTATATATATTTTTAACTAGTTAAATTATAAATGGAAATGTACTTTCTAAGTTTAACATAAAAATAAACAAAAAACTGTTTCGAAGCAGCCCTAAAAATGGATGACGTACAAGGCGAAAAGAGTAGCAAAAAAAATCATACTTTTGCATTAAACTATTTTTGACCAACAAAAACGCTTTAGCTGCTCGCTTTACACACTCCACCGCACACGAACAATTTTTAATCTACCGAAATTTATTTTTTAATTATTATCATCTCATTTCGCTTACTTCTCTTTTATTGCATGAAAAGGGAGCACATTTTAATGTTGTAACGTTTGCTCTCTGCCACCAGCCGGTCCATGGTCTTAATTGAAATGTTTATATTCTTTTTCACTCCTCATTGCTTCTGCAACTAACTAATTTTACTTATGTACTGCTACAACTCTAATTGTTCGTTTTGCTTATTCTGTGTTGTGGTATTTTTATTAAACAGCCGCCAACCCCCGGTTCCTGCTTAGTGGAAGTACCGTAATTGTTTTGTGCAAATATTTACCGAATGAGCGAAGTAAATGCAGAAAATTTATTCTCTTTTTGAGTAGAAATGCACTGTTCCTTTCCTCTTCTTCTTCTTCTTTTTGTGTATTAATTTTCGCAAGGGCAGCTTTTGATTTTCGGTAGCTAAATAATTAATTGCTGCTTATTTGTGTTGGCACTGAATGCATTTCGTACCCACAACAACAGTAACTACAACAAAGAAAATTTCATGCTTTGCTTTCGTTTAGTCTAAACAAAATTAATTACATGTTTATGGTTGGTTTTGTGCTTTTGAGGCATATAAATTAATTAGTTTTTGTCAACAAAAGCGAGGTATTTACATGTTCATCTACACATACATTTATATGAGTTGACGATTGGTTGTAGTGACCAAAAGGATTTATCATTTTAATGTCATCTTTAGAAGACCAGCATCAAGATGGCAAATTTGGTAAGTTTTTATTGAAAGGGATGCACACATAAATCGTTAAAAAAAATTAAAATTTGAGTGGCTAAAGTGAAGTTGTTCAATTCACACGAATGGAAATAATTAAGAGCTAACTGAATTAAATATTTCCATTCGGAAATAGCACAACCATAGCTATATATGGATATATTTTCTGCCCTGAACCCATAAAAAATTTACGAATTTTAATACCCTTTATGTCATTTTCTTTAAAGTTAATTTTACTTTACTTTATTTTAAGTTAATTTCATTTAATTTTATTTTAAGTTAATTTTATTTAATTTTAATTTATTTTATATTATTTCATTTAATTAATTTTATTTTTTTTACCTTATTTTATTTTTCATTTTTTGATTTTATTTTATTTTCTTTTAAGCGAATTTTGTTTGATATTATTTTATTTTAAATTAATTTATGTTGTTTTATTTTAAATATTTTTTTATTTTAATTAAAATAATTTAATATAATTTACTTTATTTTATTTTATACTATTTTATTTAATTTTTTTTTTTTATTTTATTTTACTTTTTATTTTAAATTAATTAAATTTAATTTAATTTAATTTAATTTAATTTAATTCAACTTAGTTTTATTTTTTTATATTATTTAATTTTATTTTATTTCATTTTATTTTATTTTATTTTATTTTATTTTATTTTATTTTATTTTATACTATTTTATTTTATTTTAATTTATTAAATTTAATTTTATTTTATTTGACTTTAATTTATTATAATTTTATTTTATTTTATTTTTTTTTAATTTTTAATGTTATTTTATTTTATTTTATTTTATTTTATTTTATTTTATTTTATTTTATTTTATTTTATTTTATTTTATTTTACTTTATTTTATTTTATTTTATTTTATTTTATTTTATTTTATTTTATTTTATTTTATTTTATTTTATTTTATTTTATTTTATTTTATTTTATTTTATTTTATTTTATTTTATTTTATTTTCTTTTATTTTATTTTATTTTATTTTATTTTATTTTATTTTATTTTATTTTTTTTATTTTATTTTATTTTATTTAATTTTATTTTAATTTTTTTCTGCTTTTTGATATTTCCCGCACCCATTTAAAATCAACACTTAAAACGAATTAATTTTAATATTTTGCATTCTAAAATAACATTCATTTATACTCACCAATAACAATGTTTTGATTTATCCTTTTTTCACTATAATATTTAATTACTTTAACACTTTATTATATTTGCTTTGCTAAATTTGTTCACTCATTAAAATTTTGTTAATATTATTAAATTTTAGCAACAACTGGAATTAAACTTTCTCCTCGTGCCGGGGTGAAATTTCGTCTTGGGATCTCTGAATTTTCAAGAATCTAAATTGTATGTATTTAAATCGTTTATTTGGTTTTTCACTGTATCATCTTCATTTAAAGATAATTCTTCGCTTTGTACATTTCAAGCTATTTTGATTCAAACGGTTTTTAGATTATCCTTCCTCTACCTTACAGAGTAATTCTTTTAGCGGTGCTTTGAGCAAATATAAATTTCAAACTTTTTGCTTTTATATTTTTACTTATTTTCTTTAATAATATTTGCTCCAATAAATATTTATCTACAATGCTCTGAATTTCTCATGCACTCTTTTTCCCGCTTAACATTATTCACGCTCAACCGAACTTCGCAATCTTCAGCCGTCGCTGAACGGGAGGAATTTTAACAGCTCATAACCATATAAAATGCAGTTGCAATAATCCGTTAAGCCGCCGACGCATACGCTTCAATGGCTGCGATGTTTTATGCGTAATCTCAAGCAGATCCAAGCGATCGAAACGTAAGTGGACTCTTAATATGATTACAAACGAAACAAATAAAAATATTTTACTACCCGGTAGCAACAGCAACACTTACGTTATTAAGAAGATATTAAATTTTTAAAGGGACATTCCATCCGCCAACGCAGCGCGCGTTGACATCTTTTGTACAACAATAATTGTTAGTTTTTTATGCAAAGGTGGTCGCACTATAAACACTCGCTGGCGTCAACCGTACAATATATCGACGAAAGAGCCCGCGTACACGGCGTATAAGCAATCGAAACTGAAAATCGAATAAATTCAAATACACGTAATAATTTGGTGGGAGCGCGCGACATTAAGTCTAATGTCTACATGGCGTGCGCATACTTATAAGTTTATATATGTATATATTTTTTTGTGCACGTGTGCTTTAAAAGAGTACCGTCAAAGCAACACGACGTCACCACCAACCCATTATCCTCCAATGAGTGACTGGATTGCTTTTTCTATTCTTTTATCTCACATTCACTCTATATAATTTTTATATTCGCTTTTTCCGCTTCACGCGTTCGTCAACGCCGAAAGACCGATAAGGACTGGCTGCTTTGGGTTGAAAGTAACTGGCAGGATGCTGTAAGTAAGTAAAAATGCATTTAACAGACTTGAAATTCTGCAAAATGCCATTTTCATGTAGACTCAGATGCTGCGTGCTTTAGTGTGAAGATGTTTACAGAACTCTCTCAACTATTTTGTTGAGGGATATTTTAACAGAAATAAGCACGTGCGCTGTTAACCTATGATAACTTAAAAAGTAAATAAATATATATTCAAAACAAAGTAAAACAAAATAAAAGAAAATAAAATAAAGTAAATTAAATAAAATTATATTAAATTAAACTAAGTTGAATTAAATTAAATGAAATTAAATTTATATAAAATAAATAAAATAAGTTGAGAATAAAATAAAATTAATTAAAACAAAATAAATAAAATGATTAAATAAAATAATTGAAATTAAAATTAAAGTTAAATTAAATTAATTTTAAATGGGAAAAACGATAATATCAAATACATAGCAACGCAAGTAAAAATTATAAAAAAATTCGTATTGCTTGAAATGCCACCTGTAACACCGAGTTCGCATTCAATAACCTATCAAGAGAAAATTATCGGTATCATCATTATTAGTTTAACAGTACGAATTTAAAGAACAGAGAACCACAAACTCTCTTAGTTCAAAGTAAGGACAGGAAAAAAGAGTGAACTTTTATTTCTGTAGTCACAAAGCATAAAGTTAACATTAGTCAGGCCTTCAGTCTACATAAACTCAAATTTAACTTTAAGTCTTCCACACTCGGAGGAAAAATCAGTAAAATATTTTTTTAAAGGAATGCAATAGAGCTAGCTAATGGAAGAAAAAACGCCTTAAAGTTCATAATAAAATTCATATTTATCAACTGATGAGCCACATTTGAACTCATGAGTAAACTTAGAGCCTTAAAAGACAATATGTGTTCTTTCAATTTTATCGCTACGTTAAAATGCAGCACACATGCTTGCAACATTGCTTAATTTGTGGCTTTCAAATAATGCAGCATGAAATTTTGCATGCGTTTACAGTGCTGGAATGCATAAAGAAAATGAAAACTATGTGAGTATGTAAACAATTACTCAAGTAGCATTTGGACAGACGGTATTGCAGGTATTTGAGCGTGCAATGTGTTTTTTCTTATTGTCAAATTTCTCGATTAGTTTCAACAATCTATTGACAATTCAAGGTATTTTAAAGCAATCAGTATAAAAACAAGTTCACAAAAGAAGGTTTTTTAGACGGTGAGGGGTCATAGCTTCTTTTTAAGGGGAATATTTTTCTTTCTTGCTCTTCTTTCTTATTATTTCGTTGCTTCCTTGCACTTAATTCGCCCATCAGCTCTCCCTTTTAAAAATAATTTTATAACTGCCATTGGATTAAGCAAAATTATAGCAAAGGAAATTCTCAAGGGAATAAATTTTAAACTTTTACGTACATTAAATACCACCAACAACGACACAGCATTAACAAAAGGACTAAATTTACGCGCAGTTAAAAGAAACCTGAAATTTATACAGAGAAAACTGTCGGCAAGTTGGCAAAGGCTGTATAATTTATCTTCGTGCATGTGTGTGTATGCACCATATACGTGTATGTGCAGAGATTGAGAATAATGCTTCGAGCTGCGAACAGCGTAAAACATACATACTTTTCATATATTTGCAAACAAGAAAGTTCACAAGTCAACATACACAAAGTTGCAATGACAGTGCCGCCCGTCGCTGTGCGGTTGACGCCGGGGGACGGCGGTGCTGATGAGGAGGTCAAGCCTTTAATTGTAATGCGCTCAAGTGTAAACAAATAAATTTATAATTATGTGTATATATATATATTTATATATACGTGTATGTAACATACTTGCTTACGATTGTCCAACGATAGCAACAAGAACAACAACCAACCAACCTTTTTACATGAAAGCCGCTTTTTGCTTGCAGGCAATTCTCGGTGGCTTCAGAAAAAGTAATAAAAAAATATTAAAAGTAAAATAAAGTGCATGTTGCACCAATTAAAAAGTCATATTTTTACTTTTATGCAGGCAACGGTTTTCCCTTTACCGTTAAGCGGTAAGTACTTGCTGGCCGAAGGAAAATAATTAATTGCAATATAAATGAGTGAGTAAAGAGAGAGAGAACAAGAAAAGTGCAGAGAACGGAAAGACGACAGTGATAGTATACGGCGGCCACGTTCATGAAAATCAATCGAAGTGCGAAGGATAAAAATAATATTTTTATTTTCATTTCCTTATTTAATATCTCTATTGGTAAAGGAAAACTCTAATATGGCGTAGCGCAGAAAAAAAAAGTAATTTTTTACTTAAATAATGCATAAATTTAATGAGTCTTTAAAGTGTTTAATGTTTTCTCGACAGATTTGCGAGCTTTTAAGTCAGACAGCTACTTCCTGCTGCAGGCATCTTGCAATTTCTATTAATCAAAAGAACAAATAAAGGGTTATGGACTTCTGTAACTAATGTTTCACTTCATCGATGGCAGTGCGCATGTGTTTCATGGTCCTCTTCATCAATGGCTACCTTTAATGGCATTTTTGATTTATTAATACCCCAAAAGCATGTATCCCCCAACTCACACGGCAGCTGCTTTCTAAAAATCCTTTCGTTTTCAACTCTTCTCTGTGCTCACTTACTCAAAAACAATTTAAAGAAATACGGCAAACACTCAAATGCGCAATCCGCTAGCTTTTAAACACGGCAAGTCACCGCCACTCCTCGCTCCTGCGGAATGTTATTCCTTACTTTGTTTACGAACATCAACGTAGTTTGTTCAGACGCTTTCTCACGCTTGTACGTTGCCAATAATGCGTAAAATAAAAATAACGGTGATATTCGTATATGCACTAAAAAGACATTAGGCGACAGTAAGCTTTTGTTATTTTCGCTTTTGTTGTTGTCCAACGCACAATTTTCCACCTCACTACGCAGGCAGCGCGCGCTTGTAGAGAGTGAGTGACCGACTTCCTGCGCTTGACTTGAGCCAGCACGGGCGTTAGAGTCTGTGTTTGTTTGTTTCGTTGTTTGCTTGTCGCCGCTTGCTGTGTTTGTTTATTACGATTTGTCGGTGACGGGAATTAGAACAGCTGTTATCACAAACATGCCAGCACGGAAGGGGAGACAAGTCTCGAAATTTCATTAAATGCCTTGACGATAAAAGCTGCCTTTCCTGGCGACACGCGACAGATGCGATGGGCTGCAAAACGCTTTATAAACACTAACACTCACTCAGCGTTGTTGGTAATATTTGTTTTTAGTGGTTTTTATTATTGTTGCAATTTTTTTTTTGGGAGTTTTTGGTTAAAAGCTTGTTATGCATTATTTTTAGCTTCTGCTGTTGTAATTTCTGTTACTGTAAATTTTCTTGTTGTAAACTTAAATTTCGTATTTTTTACATTTTTGATGTAATTTCTTGTTTTTATAATACTGCTACTTTGTTTTGTCTACTTTGTTTTATTATTTCTTAGTTTTTAATACAATTTTTAAAGTTGTAATTTTCGCTATTGTAATTTTCGTTTTGCGACTGCGGTTAGCATTGCGTACTGCCATTCGAAAGGTTCGGGTTCAAATCCTGGTAGGACTAACATTCAAAATTTATAGAAAATTAATCTTAATAAAAAATAAAGTTAAATTTTCTAATTGCAGTGACCCTTTGACAGGGAATGTCTACGCCTCCGATTGTATTTCTGACATGAAATAAAGGCTCCTCACATAAAAACCATCGGTCGTTCGGAGATGGCTTAGTATAAACTGAGGGACCCACATTTGTTGGACAAACACCAAGACGCATAACCACAAACTGGAGGAAGAGCTCGGCCGAAAATCGCTTGAGGTTATAAAGCGCCAATTATATATATGGTATATATATGTATATAACTTTCTTTGCTGTAATTATTTGTCATGAATGTTGTTATTAAATTTTCTTTTTAGCAATTTTTAATAGTAATATTAAATTTTTGTACTGTAGTATTTCATTGTTGTAATCCATAACAATTCTGGTAATTTTTGGTTCCCATGTCCTTTATATTTTTACATGTTTAATTTATTTTTTGCTCGCTGCTGTAATTTTTATAATAGTATTTTTTTGTAATTTCAAATTATGATATAGTAATTTTTTTTTCATGTTCTATTTAAAGTAAGTTTCACCGTTGTAATTAAGTGTATTTTCATTTTGTAATTGTCTTTTCATTTAAATTTCCATTTCTTGTTGTTGTATTTGTTTTACATTTACAGCTACTTTTATTATGATAACGGTTTTTTGTAGAAATTCTTGCTGTTGGTGTTTTTGTAGCAGCAATTTCTATTTTATATACGCATTTGCTACTGTAAGCTTCGTTTTTCATTTTTTATTTAACTTCTGTTGTAATTTTTAATATATGTACATTCTTTTACTAATATAATTTCTTCTGCGTTTTTTTTTCACTGTCGTTTTCAACTTCGTTCATCGTTCATCCACCTCTCAGTCACTCAGCATCTAGTAATCTGTTGTCCGATTTGTCTCGTTAAAATTTAATCAAATCACATTATCGATGTGTTGTTTGCCTTTTTCGCTGCAATAATCCCATTAATCAGTCAATATTTACTTTTCCGCCGAATTCGCTGTTTTATTTTTGGCGCACTCTGACCTTTTCTTCTCGGGAACTTAATAATACCCACACAACAGCTCTACTCCCAGCTGCTGACTCGCATACTTATTCAACTCCCGTCATCTCCTTTCACCTTCGCCATGCTCTCCATATTATATCTACTTCGTTGGAGGCATCATTTTTAGCTGGAAACTGTCGTATTCCATTACAAAGCGCATTTGTTAAGGGATTACAAGAGCGGCAAATAAAAATACAAAAGGCCGCAGCAAACAATTTGTAAGCACAACACGTTGTGGGGGTAAAACAAGAAGAGCAACATATCTAGTGTAACTTGGTGGCAATGTCGCGATGCCTACGTGACCAGCAGCTTCCTGTTCGGTATCACCTTACCTACTGAGGCACGCTGTGTCCACTTTGCACTCGGTAGTTCGTTACATCTGCTCAACTACATACATAAATATGTACTAAAGTAAAAGCATTTATTTTTGTTATTTGTATTTTATTTTGTAGCTTTTCTAAAAACACAGTTTTTCTTGTTTCTCCTCCAACTAAATGCGTGTCAAGTTCAGTTCGCCATGCCATCAGTTGTTATCCACCTAAAAATATTGTTTTGTCGACTGATTGGCATTTATGTGGAGAGTGGCGGCATGGAGTGCCAACCAAAAATTACCAAAGTGCTGTCGAAGAGGAAAATGAGGGGGTGTGTGAGCGTTCGACAAATCTGAGTGTCTTTCTCGACATGCCTTCGCTCACTTCAATTGGTTATTTATCTTTCGGTGCATCAAACGGTTTTATTGTTCTGTGTCCATTGTTTTCAGCGCCGTGCTCAATTGTTAATGGACTTTTTAATCCCAAATAATACCGCATAACTGATATGTAGAAGCGTGATTGTGGCGAAGCCAATCGATATGCTGTATTATTAAGTGATATACTATAGGAGTTAAAGTAGAAAAAATGCAGCAAATAACTTTTCTTAAAAAATTTATTTCCCTTTGGAAATTCAAATAATTTAAAATATTATTATAACAAGTGTGCGTCTACATATGCTATATTTAGACCGGCTTTCAAGAAAAAACCTGTAGTAAGTTTTTCAGATAAATGAACCCTTAGTGCAAATTCATTTAAATTAATGTTTTTTTTTTCATTGATAAAATATTAAAAAGTGATCAAAAGAGTTTATGGATAGTTTAAGAAATACATTTCAAAAATAATTAGTAATTATTTATTTATAAAACATAATTCTAGGATTTTTCCACATTTTTCCAAATTTATTTTTAAACTTCATTTTTTCAGGTATGGGTAAGAGTTAATCAATATTTATTTAAAGAATATATTTCAGGGAGTTTGTTATATTTTCAGTAGGTAAGTGTTTTTGCTAAAATTACGCTAAAATATAGACTAGACTTTTCTCTTTTAAACATGTTATTCAACTGGCTGTTACCTTGTATAGCAAAGACCGTTGCCTACATTTAGTATGATGTTAAAAACGAAATAAATAAAACTAAGAACATTTTGAAAAATCTGTTTTACATTTGTTTTTGTATTTCTAGCAAAAACTTCTAATTAATTTACCTTGTTTCTACATAGGACGACTTTGACTTTCTGAAAAAATATACACTTCACTCCCTCTCCACTTTATTGTGCTACACTGAACTTTAGACTGAAAATTTCCAGCGCACTTCTCTTACCTTGTCAAATATGGTAGCATTGAGTGATTTATGAGCTCAGACATTTTGTCGCTTGTCTCTGAGCAAATGCACTGCCAGTGCACTTCCTAGCTTGCTTGCATTAAGGTTGATATGTATTGTCTTGCATGTACATGTAGACTTAAAAGCTTTCCCCTTGAAATAACTTCATAGAAAAAGTAGGAAACGTAGGAGGCCAGTGGTACCAACAAGAATGACGTGAACTTTTCCAATTAGGTTGAACTTTATAACAACAATGTTACTATGGTATAGGTACATCTCTAACAACTGTTAAAAATATTTGGAAAATAAAAACGTGAAAATGTTTGATTTCTTGCTTAATTGATTTTCTTATCGTCCGGTCATAATATAAAGATTGAAGGATAATAGAAGGGAAATAGAAACCTTAACTAGCAGAATTGCAAGCAATATGTTGCATCTCTCTGCAGAAGCAGATTCCATTCGGCTTCTATGGCAACTGATGACATTTATGTATTCGAAAAAATGTATAAATGAAACGAATAAAATATTGTATGAACACCTCACAAATTTAATTTTTTTACAACATTTAACAACATTAATTTGCACTATGTTTTCGCTTAAGTTTCCTCCTTTGTTTGTAAAACTATTTTTAAAATTATAAAAGTATTTTTGGTTTCTTTAATATTTAGAAAATCTAGTCGCCATACTCATTTTTACATTATCGCAATCATTTCCACTTCATCTAAAATTTTACTTCATAATACTCCAAGTACAGCCGTCATAAATTCACAAATCCAGTTAACAAATCAAAACTTTGTGCTAAAATATTCAACATATATAAAATCCCCAACAACTCTCCTTCCTACGATTTACTTAACGCATAATCCACTTGAGAGCAATTTCCATTTACCCATCACCAGCACTTAACACCAAGACCACTGCAAATCATACAAGAAATAAATCAGATGGGCTCCGAATAAATTGCTTCGCGCTCAATTCAGTGGCAACAAATCATTTTGATTGTAAATAATCCGCTATAAAATTTAAAGTGCCTGATTTAACAATACGTGTACGAGTCCTTGGGCTGGCAGCCGCTAAGAAAGGCACAACACTTCTGGTTATTCTAAACACATCCGCTGCAGACGGCAATATGTACGCCCCTGATTTGAGTTTTATTAGAAGATTTCTTTGCCTAAGTTTATTAGCTGCTTGGGTGAGTAACTAGACGGCGCCAACAGTAACAGAAATAATGTAAAAAAAAGCCAAAGCCAAATTGAGGCGAGTATAAAAAACTTAGTGTCTTTAGGAAATCGGCAACAATAATTTTTTACAATTTTCAGAGCGGAAATGCTCCTCGACGAGACAATAAATAGTGGCGAAATTTCATTATTTTGCTCGGAAACCGCAAACTTATACACATGCATGTAAGTATGTAAGTAGCCACCTACGTGTATATGCAAAAATAAAAATGGCTTGATGTCGCCATTATATAATCAATAAGATTAACTAAAATGCAGTACAAAAAATATAAGAAATAACAAGAATGTAAATTAAATCAAATAAAATTAAAAACCGTATTAAATTAAAATAACATAAATTTAATTTAATTAAATATTAATAAAAATAAATGAAAGAAATAAAAAAATAAAACAAAATAAAGTAAATATTGGATGAGTGCATAAGTTCATGCCCGATTTCAAGTGTAAACTAAAATTGAAATTTTTTGAAGAAAGCGCTTTTATTAATCAATTTTGTATTCGCCATCATGTTCGGCAATCCACTCCCAACTTTCAACCAATTTACGGATGCCTGATTCATAGAAATCGCGCGGTTTCTCGATGAAAAAGGTGTCAAGGTGGTTTTTGACGTCTTCCACATTTTTAAATTTTTTTCCATTCAAATTGTTCTGCAGCGATCGAAAAAAATGATAATCAGAAGGTGCACTGTCGGGTGAATATGGGGGATGGATGGGGGATTTCTATACTGTGCGGAGTGCTGGAGCACGGTCCAAATAAACTTCGCGAATATCTTTAGTTGCAGCGCCCACTATTTTTCCTTTGCGGAATTCGTATAACATAATATGACGCATATGATATTTTTCCTTGTTCATCTTCCATGTGTCTTTTCACTAAGCAACTCAAATCAAAATGAAGTTATTTTATGCTTGATTTGCAGTTCGGACTGTCACCTTTCCAACGATATATAATATGTATATATTTCTTTCACGAGCGCCACTCTCAAACGATTCGTACGGCATCCAGCGGAATCGGGCACGAACTTATGCACTCATCCAATAAGTGCAATAAAACAAAAAAGAAGCAGATAAGCATAAGAAGTAATTTGCTTAGAATTAAATTTGTAAGTATGTACCATATGTATGTGTGAAATAACATTACATTACAAATTTCCATTTTCAAGTTGCATGCCCTAATTTGCGTTGTGCGCAATACATTTGTTTTCACAATCTTTTATCCACTCTATTATTTTAGCCACACATATTCCAACATTCCGACATATAAATATTTTCGCACAAAATTGCTTTTAATTAATTTGTCTGACCAAGATGCAATCAGCATTCTTATTGTACAACAAACATTGCAGGTGATTGAAGGTGCACGATAACTGTTAATTAATGAATATTCCGACAAAACAACAGTTACGCTAAATGACTTGTAAATTCGCAAAAAATATACGAAAACAAATTTATATTGTTAGAATTGTGGAGATGTGGAATTTAATAGCGAACAAAGCGAAAATGTTTAGTAGATAAATTAATAGGCAATTTAAAGAAAATAGTGTTTTTATTACTCTTAAACAAAAGCGTTTCAATAAAACTATACTCTCACACAATCTGGCATATTTTTAGGCGCGTGTTTAACACTTTGTAATTCTCATATGGTGCACGCACATTTTTAATTTTATTTCTATTACATGTTAAACAAAATTTTAAGAAAATTTCATATTTGGGCCAAATAGTCCATAGTTTAATGAATTAAATTTAAATACAAATTTAAGTCTTTTAATAAAACCAAAAGAATTTATCCCTTTTTTATTACCAATTTGCATCCAAGTTACTCAACAATTCAAGTGTATTTTATCCTTTTCCCGACCCTCATTTCAATGCACTTATCCTTGAACTATAGTATTTTAACTCTTTTAGTATTTTAATTCTTACTATCAAAATCCTCTGACTGACCATTCAAGCTGCTTGCATAATTCAAACCCTTCAGTGGGATTACAAAATCATTATTTAGACAAGTTTTATTTCTACAAAAGGAGAATTCACTCTTCCTGCAAATTGTTATCATCACAATGGAGCGCACAAACCGCTTTTAAGGATTGAACGGCTGTTTCTGCAATTGTGCGCATATACACACAGGCATATACAGATTATTATATTGACCAGTTGGGGTTGAGCTGGAGAGTATAATATGAAAGTAATATTACAAATGATTTCATTTCTCTTAAACATTACAATTGAAATTAAACTACGTTGTTGTTGTCTGAAATGAAATGTTAATTTTATATTAAAGCGGAATTTTGCTTGCTTCTTTTAGTACAAGAATTTATATTAACTTTATGATTGCTCTGAAAATATAAGGGAATTTTTGACTAAATACATATGTACCATAAGTAATAAACGCCTTGGAGAAAGAAAAACAAAATAATTATTTGTAACGTTTATGGATTTACATAAATGTGGCACAGTCTATGACATAAAACCAAGCGCAAAATTAGCTCCAACTCACAATAATACGTATTGCCAAGTGCCTCCCTTACTAAACTCATTTGACCCTACCGCGATTTAATCACTTCACAGCAAATACCATAAGTCGCTATTTGATTTTATCATTGCATATTTATGTACTTAGGTATTTGTTGTGTGCGTATATCTCTATAAACCCCTATCTGCCAATATTAATCACGCTTATCAATCATTACAACAATAGTAGGAACGACTACAAAGCTTCACTACTAGGGCTGCCGCACCGATGAATTACGCCATAATCGCAGTTAATCAAGTCGCTTATGTAGTGGTATATGTGTAAACGCCAGTTTAATGCATACACATACGCACAAGTTTACCACTAACATAACCACCATTGACGGTCGCACATGCACACCCACACACACACACTCGCACTGATTCCTGATTAATGAGCAGAAAATTGAAAAAGCCGCCGCCACAAAAATGTCGCAATTTAATGACTGCGGCAGCGGTTCTTCGGCGCTGGAGAATGCAATGAGAAATTGTTGACGATATTTTAGGTCGCAAGTGGCGCAATCCGATAGTCGCATACACGTATTTCAGTCCGCAAATAGATGCAGGCTGATGGTCTATAAATTTGTCAATTGTGAATTGCGTCGGCTGTTGCAAATGATTTATAATTAAATTCATTTTTTTTTTTTTGTATTTAATAGTGATTTAAAAACAGACAGTGCCATGAAATTAGAGTTAAAGCGGTAGAATGCTGTTATGGCTCTTAGAAACCAGTATATTGATCAAATTGGGCTTGATCCAATTTCATACACGCGATTCACAGAATTATGAGATTGGTTCCACAGCTTTCAAATATAGTATGTGCCGATTCGGCTTTCTTCTCATTTTCGTCCTTAGTTTTGGATATACGTGTGTACTTCACCAGTGATTAATAGGAGTAGTGTTACACTGAGGCTTATAAGAATCCTTCTTCATAAGAAACGCAGTTATCATTTCTAATCATTGTTTCGAATTTTTTTCATGTTTTTTCTACTGTCTCTGTCTTAATCTTCACATAACCACTCATCCCTAGCTCAATCACGTTCATGTCAACACCAATAACTGCCAATAATATAAGGTTAAAATGTATAAGTGAACACGTGCCAACTTAGCGTAAGATTTCTCGGGTGTGGCATGCAACATGCTCAGCCCTCATCATATAGCGGTGACATACAATTTATTTAAACAACTACATCAAACTATTTTTCACAACTGCAAGTCACTGAATGGGAACAGAAAACAGTGTAGAAATAATAATTTTTCCCACGTCACACTTTGACGTTTTACACCAACCGCAAAGATCAGCCGGGGATGTGAGAAAATTATAGAAAATCAGCGAAATTGAAGCGGAGCAATGGCAAAAATCGCTTAACATGACTAACCAAAAAATGTTTGCAATCAAGTCATGTCAACAACTATCCGCAGCGATTGTTGATTGAAATACCGCAAAGCAATGATTTCTGACAATTTCACCTCCTGCAGCTGGCAATCGACTGGCTGACGTGTCTAGTGCCAAGCTATTTTTTTTCGCATTCATACGTACACGTATGCTTGGGGATGGTTAGTGTATAAATTTTACAACTAAACTATCTGCTGATGCATAAAAATTTGCTATTTTCCAATCGCAAATTCAACAGCTGACACGAACATGCCACACGCTGTCAGCAGAACTAATGACTAACTACTGCTTATTCACAGAACGCTCACGCACTGTGGAGCATTTAAGTGAGATTTTATTCAAAACTGAATTAATTAGAGTCTAAGGTAAACAAAAAATATTTATAGAATTAACCTTAGACAAAGCTTATTATTTATTTTGGTAAAATATATATATATATATATATATATATTGGCAATTTTTATGAAACAACTAAGTGAATATAAAATAATTAAAGAAAATTATATAAGTTAAATGTAATCAATCGTAATTTTTATTTAGATTTAAGCTTTTGAAAAAGTCTTTATTAAATAAAAAACAATTTTCTTCTTTTAAACATTTTTTGTAGAGCAACTGCCGTTGTTGAAATAAAAAAAATTGCCTTTGTATAACTAAAAGCATCTTTCAAATTTAGACTAAATAATTATTATAAATTATATATTTGTGAAATTAACTCAATAAAACCTTTTCAAATAACTAAATTGCGTTACACAAAGATTTATTTATATTTTTTTTCTTTTTTTTCTTTTAAGCAATTATAAATACATTTATTTATTTATTAAACTTTTCATTACTCAATACTCTGAAGAGCACAATTGAAGATTTACTTATTTTGACATATTCGACGGAAAATCAACTAAAATTCAGCCACTGTGCTTTGAGGCGCTGAAGCAGAAACGCTTCCAAAAAGTTCGCAAAAAACACCAACACAATCATGATTATTCGAATTGGTAACATATTAGCACGTCGTTGCCCCAACAAACACACACACCGAGGCACATATAGATAATATGGATTAGTAGCTATACACGTAGACAGGGTATTGTGAGGAGTCAGTAAGTGCGTAGAGCAATGGCAGCAGCGTAGAAAATATCGTGACTTGTCGGAAGCTGTCAATGAAAGAAACAAGCAAAATGGGCAGACGCTCAGGCCAAAGGAATTGTTATTTCGCTTCAAAAATACGTGTCACTGGTTGTGTCTATAACCCTGCCCATTGCACTCCATTTTTGTAATTATTATATATAAATAGATATTTTTATATTTAATGCTCACGCTCGGCTGGCCTACACACTTTCCTGGCATGCATCACAGAATTGTTTGCATAATTTTATATTTCATCACAAATTACCTGATCAAGGGTAAGCAAAAAAAAGTTTGCTTATTTTCGTCAATTAATTAACGGTACTTGAATTGCTCTTTCACTCAATAACAATTCTACTCAAATATTATTGCTACTTTATTGGTATTAATGTGTTGGTTGCATGTGTGGAGCTCGCTTCGCTTTTCTTTCTTGGAAATTCTCCGCATTTTCCGCCTTAATTAGCTCTGATTAGGCGCAGACTTCATTCACCTGATTGGCGATTTTTTCGATTTCAGCGATTTCTTATGCGTGTAATATGTGTACACAATGAACATAATTAGCTAAGCATTACCGTTATTTTCGGAGGAATCATATATGAGATTATGAGAATTATATTATATTATTTTTTAACCGCTGAAGCGCTTTTTGGCCGAGCTGTGGAGGGACCCACAGTTTATATTAAGTCACCTACAAAGGGCTAATGGATTTTTATGCCGAGGGGCGACCGTGATTAAAAAAGTTAATTTATTTTTGTATTTATTTTTAATGTTGGTCAGACCAGGACTAGAACCCTGACTTTTTTCGAATGAAAGAAGATATAAGTATATAAGTCAAGCGGTATATGTGGCTATATCACAAATATAATTTTACTTCGTTTATTAAAAAAAAAAGCTAACATAAAAAGTAAATAATGGTATGAAGGAATTAAAAAACATAGCATTAAAATATATTAAAATCCATGGCAGAAAAATAAAATAAAAACTAAACGCAAAAATTGCAATATCAAACAAAGTGAAGAATCATATTTTCTGCTCATCCGCTAAAGCGGAAAAGCTAACACCAAATGCACACTTTACAGGCTGTGCTTCGACAATAAAATGCATGTTATTATTATTATTTCGAGTAAATGAATACATACCTACGTATGAGCTCATATCTTTGCCAGTATTACTTTTATTACATTTTACACTGTCTTTATGAGACATATAGCCAACGGAAGTTATACTAATGAACAACGATCGCGCAAACTTATGAAGGCATGCACACACACCCACACATGAACACGCACGCACTTAAGTAGATTCATTTATACGAAACACACACACACACACTCAACATGCATATACCAGTATGTTTGCTGAAGAATTTCCACTTAAATCTACTGTTGTAAAGTCTTTCACAATTCCTGCAGAGACAATGCGATTCTGCTGCTTACACTTCAGGCAGAAAATGCAGAAATCAGACGCGAAAGACATAATGCATATTAACAAATGAATGAATAATGACAAAGTTACAGGAAAAGTGAAAAAGCGAAAGCGCACAGAGATTTACGGACGTGACTATCGTTATGAGCGCACATTAACATATAATACATACACATACATATATTCCTGTGTATGAATATTATGGTGCATTTATAATTTTGCTGTTGCTGATATGATACGCTGAAAGCAAAAATATGAGAACGTGACAACATGTGATTTAAGTTTCGTGGAAAGCCTAGGCAGATTTAAAGCTCAAATCAAACTTATTGCGACAAATTCAGTATTATACGGTATGAATATGACCAGCGTAATGAGGGAATGAAGTGTGATGAAAGCATCATATAATGTTATATAGTATTGAACTTGTCCTGGTGTCGTACTAACATTCAAAAAGTTATAGAAAATTAATTTAAATAGAAAATTAAGTTAATTCAGCCGGTCCCTCCATTTGTTGGAAAAACATCAACACGTCAAAACCACAAATTGGAGGAGGAGCACGGCCGAAAATCGTTTCAGCGATTACAGAGCGCCAACTATAAATATATATACCTATATATTAAATTAGAATAAATATATTAATTTTTATGCTATTTTATTTTATGATATTTTATTTTATTTTAATTAATTTTATTTTATTTTATTTTTAATTTATTTTCATTAATTGTAGATCTGAAAAGATTTTATTTCTTCATTTCACTTATTATTACTTTCTCTCCCTTTTATTGTTATAGCCACAGCAATTCTCGTCCACTGAAGGCATAATGAGTGGAATCAAGCACATATATATTATTATATGTATAATTGTATATCACGCTATGGTAAATGGGATTATAATTAATGCCTCAAATGACAAAAAGTGAAAGTTGACAACTACGTAAAAGGCGTTCAAGTGTAGGGATGTGGCAATAATTGAATAAGAACAACGGTAACCGCAATATGTGTGGTGATAAAGCATACACTTCAACAAAAATGTATTTAAAAATTTCCCCCACAAGCTTGCATGAAATAATTTAATTTTAAAATAATTTTTAAACCAAATTAAAGTAATTAATATTTAATTGCGTACAGAAAAATTGAAAGTGGTTGGGTTTTTTTATTTTATTCGAATTTCTGTATCAATAAATTATAAACTATTATATCACATGTGAACACATATGTCTGTCTGTCAATAATATATTGTACTATACGATTTATTGGATAATGCCAGAAATATTTTTTATGACTTTCCTTTGTTTTTATTAATTAAGGCAAATTGCGTCGGTTATTTTAAATATTTCATATATATTTTTCTAATATTCACATTTGCGAAATGTCTGTGCTTTTGTTTTAAATGAGAAGGCGCATTTTATTTTTTGCCGTTTTTCGACTAAATTCATTCATCGCTCTTTTTCATATTAAATCCTTAAAATAATTTCGTTCTTCTGCGTAGTCAAAAATCCGCAGACGCCCACGCCATGCACGCAGCTAACTATTGTGTTCAAAAAAAAGTCCACAAAAATGCCATTTATGCGTCAAAAAATTATCAAATACTAATCCATTCAACAGGCTTGCGCTTGTCACAACCTAAACTAATACAATTGTCATTCACAACAAATCCAATTTGACACTTTTCGGTACGAAGAAGGGAAAGCAAAAAGAGAAAACAATTTAAAGCCTTGAAAATATGAAATAACAAATTATTGCGTAAGCATTTTTAAGGATTTCGGGAACATAATTTTACTTTCATAAAAAAAGGAAAATTAAATTTAACCATTTTTCATTCCTATTGTGCTCTTTTACTATTTTCTGTGAAATAAATCCACACCGAAAAAATAGCAGCCTTTGTTTTTCCGTACAAAGCTAATTTCATAGATAAACAAATAAACAATCAATCTTGTGTATAAACAAACAAAGATATCATTGAGTTAGGATAAATGAAAAGCAAAAATGTGCACAGCATACAACAATACATACCTATACCATACTCATGCACACATACCGAATATTATTCCAATAGAAAAGTGCAAAGAAAGACCCAAACACATAACATACTCGTGCATACTACTTTCACTTTTCTTACAGAGCACACACACACACACACACAAAATAAAAGATAAATAAATATACCTACATCCAAACATATATTTTCTTAAGTTGAGAATTCGGTTCGTTTGAAATTCCCTTGCGCTTTCCAAAGCCGCCCTCTGTTGATGGTTGTATGAATATGTAAGCTGGCTGTCAGTGGTGAAGCAGAAGCGTGGGAGCAATGAATGAACATGTCAGACAGACAGACTAAAGCCTCAAAGTAAATAGATAATTAACATGTTTGTTTATAAACTTCCACCTAATAATAATAATAATAATTTCCTCATGTCTTTAACGGTGATGTTTGAGTTGCGAAATGGAGTGCGTAAAATTTATGTTCGACCAAAAGGAAGCAAGGATTTATTACACTCCACAAATATATTAGAAAAAAATAATAATTAAAATAATTTTTTTAATTTTGAACAATTTATTTCAATGTGAAAACATTTACCACTACGACAACAAAACTATCGCTGTACTGTTGCCAATTTTCAACATAAGGAGTCTACTACATAGTAAGGGGTAAGAGCAAGTAATTTCCCAAGAACACTACGTGTATGTTATAAAAACAAAATTTCCACTATTCTTGCTTTATTTGCGCACAATACAAGAAGCATAAATAAAGAAAAAAGCAAATTTTCATTTATTTTTCTTACTTTGCATGAGAGAATTGCTGTAAAAATGAAGAAAGTGAAACTTAATTGAAATACCTGCTGGAAAAATTTTTACAAACGAGCATATCATCTAAAATTTATATTCATACTTTCATTTCTAGACTGAAAATGCAACAAAATGAGCATCGAAATATATACGGATGTATATAAAAATGCCTTAAGTACAGTGAACAAGCACTTAATTAAGCGGAAGTGCATAAATATGAATGGTTGTATGTACGAATATGTGTGTGAATGAGTAATTGTAATTGCATACACACAACAAATTTTACCCAAAACATTTAGTCTTCCCAAGTATGTGTGTACATAAGTGCAAGATACAACATTCTCTGATTGTTCTTTATCAACTGTCTAATTGCTGATGTCTGCGCAATCATGTACGCTTTGTAATTTAGCTATGTACGTGTATATGTAGGTATGCATGTATACAAAAAATGGCAGTGTTTTTGTTACCATTTCGGTTTTCTTTGTGTCCTCTGTTAAAAGTACTTCAGCACATGGCTACAGTGCTCAAGCACACTACTCAAGCACTGAGTGCTTCCGTCGAGCAATTTAGGCAATAAAAAGTCAGGCGAAAAAAACAACTTTTTATAACGTACACACACAAGTACATTTCGGCTGTAGAAAATGAAGAATAGAAACTAATAATAATAAAAAAAAAAACTTCTAATGAAACTTTATAATCAAAATTTAAAAATCGAATAAAATTAAATTCAAAAAATGAGTAAATAAATTAAAATACAATACAACGGAATAAAATAAAATAAAAAAAATCAAATAAAATTAAATAAAGAAAAATAAAATAACACAAAATAGAACATAATATAATATTATACAAAATAATACAATAAAATAAAATAAATAAATCAAAATCATATTTCAAGTTTCTTCTTTTTCAAGAATTCATAGCAAAGTTTCAGTACAGTTTTAACATTATTCACCATATATATTTTTGTATTACAAAGAGAAATTTAGCATGAAAAATATTTTCAATAAATTCTAGGAATTACTACTCTTTTGTGCACCTCACTGTACTATATACACGTACATACTTATGTATGCATGTTTGAAATGTATTCGCATTCATTATGCAAGTAGCACAGGCAAATATTATATAGGTATGTATATAGTATGTAGCAGTATTTTAGTAGAAGTGGGTATGTTCATTGTACTTCACTAATTGCCGAAAACTTTTCCTGCCACTAGAAAGTGATGATATGCCAGAAAAATGACACCTTGTGGTTACGGGGAAAGTAAAATACGCAGAGCGTCTGGTAGGGTACGACGGGCACATATAACATATAAAAAGTTGTGCATGTGTGTGTGTAAGCCGAGGTGTGTATGATAACTCTTGAGAGTTAGTACTACCTGCCATAAGGTATTACCATTTATGAGAGTAAATTATCACTTAGACAAAAGTTGAAGAATTTTCATCATGGCTAATGCCGTCAAAAGGCGACAGGAATAATGTAGTAAGGCATGAAGGTAGGGTTCGAAGCATAAAATCTATAGTAGAAAAACGTTATATCTATTGATATACCATATATATTTTTTTACAAATTTCAAGACCCAAAATGGGATGAAAACTTCATAATTAAGTTAAAAATTTCGAAAAAGTTCGGCCAAATTCCTATACGAACACCAACTGCAACCGTGCTTCTACTGTAGCCTCGCTTCGAGATACCGACTCGTGCATATAATATCTTTTAATTCCACGCCATTCATTAACCTTTAATTTTCCCTCATTATTTCCACATTGTAGCTAGCGCACATTTGCATAACGCACGCTTATGTATTTATGTACTTTTATTGTACATACCTATATGGTATGTAAGGGTATTAACGCTTTTCTCTTACACTGTAAATGCTGGTAATTTATCATATTTGAAGGTTTCCACTGAATTCAATTAATTACGCTCTTCAATCTGCTTCTTCAGTTATGCGCAACAATCATTTTGCAATTTGCTTTTAAGAAAGCAAGTGGCATGTAGCACAATATTAGTATATTTATTATATTAATTGCATATAAATAATCGATAATTTTACATCATACGTAGGAATGTACATTGTTTACTTTTTCATAGCCTGTTACATTAAGTAATTTAAAACCGAAACTAGTCTAATAAAAATTTGCTTAGCCAAACCCAATTTTTTCTCTATTTTTTCTACCTCGGTAATAATACATAGGTATGCCATACATGAGCTCACACTCTCCCTCTAATTCTTCTCTTTCACTACCTCCCTCGCTTGCTCTTTCTCCCCCTCTCTCTCGCTGCCTCTCTCTTCCTCTATCAGCAACAAATTTCATTCTCACTGAGCTCATCGCTTAGCTCAGCTTTAAAGCGAATATAGTAAAAAAGAATTTTATTAAAAAAAAAAACTAAAAACAAAATATTTGAATTTTTAACAAAGCGATTTTCAAAACACTAAAAGCTGGTTAGTTCAATTCCGACGCTGATAGAAGAAGTGATGAAAAGGCTAAATAAATAAATATTATTTGTTGACGATATTTTTTAAACGAAAAAAAAATAAATAAATAAATTAAATGGCTTGGCGTTATGCGTTTACCATTTCCGGGGTACTCATACCCATCTCTCTTCTCTACACCTACTATCGCTACAAGTTCGGTTATTTTGAGCGTCACGGCATACCACATATTAAAGCGGATATAAAAATCTTTCACAAGCAGCCTACCAAGGACTTACTACAAAGTGCCTACAACACTTTCCGAAGCAGCACGCCTATTGCTGGCGTGTTCTTAAGCACTACGCCTGCGCTTGTCATACTCGATCTGGAGCTGGTCAAACGCGTGCTTGTCGACGACTTTGCAAGCTTCAGTGACAGGTTAAGTTTAGAAAACTCCAGCGATTTACTACACGCCACAGACAATAAGCAATGGCAAAGCATACGCCGAAAGCTGACGCCATGTTTCTGGTCGGCAAAGATGAATCTTATATTTGCAAATGTCTTCGAAGCAGCTGAAATTTTGCTAGATAACAGGGAAGAGTTTGTGCAAGGCGTTGAAGTAGACTTTAAACTCTTATGCAAGCGTTATGCCGCCGATGCTTTAATGCGTTGTGTTTTTGGTTTGGAGCTTGATAATGGCGATGAGTCAACGATGACGTTACACTTGCGCATAAATGAGCTACTGAAACGTGAATGCGAAACACGACTCTCGGCTAATGATAATAATATGTTGGCTGGCGTTTGTAGTATAAAACGCACACACGCCCACGCAGCGAGTTTGCAAACTTTCAGTATTGAGCTTGAAGCTCTTTTGTACACGGCAGTGGCAGAGCAAAGTGAAGGGAGCCCCCAGCACAGTGATCTAATACAAATACTCACCGATTTACTAGCTGCCGAACAAAGTGACTCGGCTGTGTTGAATCGTAGGGAGTGTGTCTTTCAAGCCATACATTTAGTCACACAATCACTAAGCACGCTACTCAGCGGTTTTGCGCACTCAGCGAACATTTTAATGCATTGCTTAAACGAGCTTGCGCGCAACGATGAAGTGCAGCGTGCATTGCGTCAGAATATCATAAGCGTGCTGCAGTCATATGCGCAAGATTTTAGCTACGAAGCGATGGGTCATATGCACTACCTGGATCAGGTGGTGGCGGGTGAATATACTCTGAAAAATACATCTTTCTTTACTGTAATTTCCGTATTTTACATCTCTTCGTTACAGAAACGCTCCGCAAACATCCTGTCGCTCAGGTACTGTCACGTCGCTCACTCCACGATTACCACATACCAGGCACCGCGCTAAAAATTGAGCGCAACACCTGTGTTTTAGTGCCCGTACAAGCCATACACCACGATCCGAGTATTTACCCGGTGCCCGCGCAATTCGATCCGTCGCGATTTGATGCTGCCGCTGTGATGGCCCGCCACGCCTGCGCTTATCTACCGTTCGATGATGGACCACGTAATTGCATGGGCAAACGTTTGAGTAAAATGCTTATCAAAGTGGCGCTTGTCAAGCTATTGCGCGTTTACCGGCTCGAAGAGATTGTACATGATAAGCGAGAGTCGGTAAATGAAGAAAATTTTCAAAATGACACGAATGAATTTCACATAAAACTGCAAAGCATTTAGGATATTAAAAAATAACAATATACTTAAATATTAAATACTAAAGATGAAATATTTGAAATAAGCAAAACTGAAAAAGTGAGAATTAAAAATAAATTTCGGCTGAATTTCAGTTATTCATTTTGACTCACAAAAATACTTTTAAAGCTTAATTATACTATGTGGTGCATGGTTCACAATATAGTACAAATGCGTGAATGTATAGTCCGACTATTTTTGAATGGACCATTTTTTAAATACGCGGAGGCAATTTATAAAACCTGGCAAGGCCCCTTTAACTTCCTTACGTGGAAGAATTACGAATATGCGCTACACGAATTTTAGTCATTTTTTAAGTTCACATTTCTTACCAAGAAGTGCGTAAAAATCAATTGAAAAACATAAATAAGCCAAAAAAAACAAATTCCATCAACGTACAGTTGTACTGAATCACTGATGTGTTAATCGGAATGCCACGCAACCCAACGCTTGGTACCTGCTGCCTCCGGCTTACCACATTCAGCATAACGTTGTATGACATACTTGTCACAGTTATCCAAACAAAAGCAACGGCATCTGTCAACGAATAAGTCATGTACTAAGGGTCGCGAGACCAAAAAACGATAATAGCCACCACAATTCATGTCAGGCTTAACAAATACAATTGTTTTCTTGACGCCAAAAACACGCTTTGCATATACCTACATGCATGAATATATCTGGAAATCTGTATGTATGTATACGTGTGTGAATTTGTTGGTGACAATACAATTTGGTGGCGCTAAATCGTATTGATTAATGAAGACAGTTGATTTTGAAAATCCCAGAAATCACCGCCCACCAACGCTACAGGTGGATTTTTTCATTTCTCAATACAATGAACGTAATATTGCTGTCAAGCGTTTCCGGAAGATTTGCGTATGGCAAACAGGTATTAAGTTTAAATATTTTATTTCCTATTTTTTCCTCTATTCTCTATGTCTTTAATAGTTTTCTAATATACTTTTCAATCCCATGACCCTGAAGAAAAAATAAAAGAAAATTTAAATAACCAGAAAATTTTTCTCATCAGATTGCGATGTAACCTTTAATAAGAATTATGGGCCTTAAACTGCTGACTTTTTTTTACTGAAATTGCCATTTTTGATTGAAATACAGTCTACCGAAATTGCCGAAAAAATTTTAAACCTTTCTTGCTATCTTCATTTTTTTATTCATAAAGGGTATGTTTTTGGGAATGTGGATTTTAAGAAGAAATAAAACGTATCTACCATAATTTAAGGTTATAGGCAAAAATTTATCTTTATTACAAACTTTATAACAAAGATAATGGTAAACCTTTATGTTTGAAAAATTATTTCGCGACGGGCTCGTATAAAATTCCAGTCGAGTAGACAAATTTTCGGCCGCTTTTTTACAGTAATTGGTACCGTGGTACCGTACTATCCACGATGCGACATAATGAGCTCAACTAAAGTTTCCTTCAATAAATTGCTTGTTCCTTTGACTGTATGTCACTCCCCATTGACTGAAGCATTATGGCTGGTTTCACTTTTTGAAATGATTCCTAAATGTTTATATTGGAAAACTTTCGAAAAACAGTTTTGAAAAATCTAGAAATTTAGTTTTAATTGTTCTAATAAAGAGCTTTGTTTTTGTCCCTTAGACTAGAGTTCTTTACAGGTTAAAAAAGGAAATAAAAAGTTTAATATACTCGTATATAATAATATTTACCATATTGAATATTAAAAAATACTATTTGTTGAAATTGTTATTAAAAATTCAATATAATCCCATTTATTTAATGGATTGTGCAAACACTTATTTACATTCAACATTTCCAACTAATATTAATCCTCAGTCACATACACGTATTGTTAGATCAATATTTACTGGAAAAATTTGGCAATATACGTATGAAAAAACGACGCAAAGTACAAATTACTGCAAATTATAATAAAACAATTTACATTTTCAGCAAATTCATAAGTCCTTTCCATTTAAAACCTCAAAAACTGATAAATATTATATGTGAGTACATACAAACGCCAAATATACATACACGTGTATGTATTTTTGTCATTTATCCACACAAATTCATATCAACTCATAGGTATGTACGAGTATGTAGTGTGGCCGCATTTAAGCTAAACAGGTCACAAATCCAATCAACATTGATACTATGCGATGGTCGGTTGTCTTATTATTGTTGTTGTAGTTGAAACCGCTGTTTCAGTGAAATATGCTAATTGAAACAGTAACCACTGAGAGTGGAAGGCGCATGGCTTTCGGTTGAGTTAAGTGGTGCAATATAAGCATTTACTTACCACACCCTCGCCAAGTGACACACTAAACGGATTGGTGTTGGAGTGAAATTTCATTCAATAGTCAAAGTTTGCAATTCTTTACCAGTTCATGAAATTTTATGCTTGAAAAAGTGGAGAAAATACAGGGCATGCGAAGGGTGTTTGCAGCGAGTAACATCATAACGACTTAAGCAAAGGCAAGTACGTAAGAGTTGGAGGCATAGTGCCATAAAAAAGTCCACGATTTCTATATTATTTAAATTTATTTTTCTAGAATTTTATCAAAATAAATTGCCACTAAAGTGCATTCAAAAAGTACTAGTACTGCTGCGCTTTTTCATGCGTATGGCGACAACTCCGTTAAGCCGCGTTCAGGTCACTCATTTTTATTTGCACTCAACGTGCAATATAAACTTTTACAATTTACGCACACTCGTGCACAGTTTGTAAAATATCAAGCGCATAGACTAACCAACCAACCGACCGCTTAAGCGTAATGCAAATATTTTTTGCACAAAAAACACAAAATTTTCTAGTCCAGACCAACTTGTTGTACGTGTTGTAGCAATAGTAGCGGTTATAAACTCTTTCTGCAGGACTTTCACGGCTGTGCTGAGTGCTTATATTTGCCCATTTTTCATTTTTACTTTTTCAGCTTTTTTTTATACTATTTTAGTCTTTTGTACATTATTTTATTGTTATTATTTGAACTTTTTTTTTTTACAATTCCAACTTATGTCGCCAACAGTTTGCAGTTTAATCGCCAAGTGTTAGCGCAAATTTGTGCTACGCAGCTGTGCTAGTTCTGAAAAAAAAAAAATTTAAAAAAATACTTGCAACAGCCGTAGACTACGTAAAAACAGAGACATACGTGTACACACATACTGTACGCATGCGTGGGTAAATTAAATTTTGTATTTTTTCCTTTCTTTCTTGTGCTCTTTTCATCACATACTCGTATTCGTAAAAGTTGGTACTCCGCCCTCGCAGCTTTTTTATATATTTGTGTTTGTATTTAATTTTGAGCGTTTTACTTGTTTGCCGTTGTAAATGCATGTATTTTGTACCTTTGTATGTAAATATATTTAAATTTTTATCTGTTTGCGGCTTTGGTTTGCTGCTGCCCACATAAAAATGGTGCTCTCATTAAAGTGCGACGCGGCGTATGTGTTATAGACTTGTACGAGTAAGGGAAGGAAAAAGTAATTACTTTTCGTGTGTGTGCTCATGTATGTAATGCCAAACGTAAACTAATGAAGTTTTTAGCTTCAAATCATACAAAATTTTCATGTAAACATTGGGTCAAAGCAACCCGTAGAGGTAAATAAAGGGTATGTTTTCGACGTTTTTCGGAGCTCATTTTTTTGATAGCTTCCACTTGCCATTTTATAATAAGTCCATTCATTAATACCCCGGACACCGTTTGCAAATCGTACAAATTGATTACTAAACTGATGGTCTGGTTCGCGTGAAACAAGCCGGTAATAATATGGCAGACAATTGGGAGCGCTATAAAGCCGTGCTATACAGCGAACTGAACAATCAACATATTTATTTCGGTGAGCGCATTATCCACGTTGTGGGCCTTTGGCGCTGCACTATTTTTTGAGGAGTTGCGCTCTCAACGACAGCCGGTTCTACGTACCGGAGTTGACCCGGATTTTATCCGGCCAAGGGCTGTCACCCTTTCGGCGACCTAACCCCGTTTAGGTCAACAGGTGTAATTAGTTTAAGTGCGCCATCGGAGCAACACCTCGCAGCTGGGTTGCTTCAAATCCTTCTAATCAGGGCTGGTGTAGAAACCAACCCTGGTCCGACGGACTATTTCTGCTGCGTGTGCACCAAAAGACTCCACCACTCCTCCATCTCGGTTAGGTGCAACCAGTGCAATGGTTGGAGTCATCTTAAGGTCTGCTCAGGCCTTAAGACACATAGGGAGTGGACCACACGTTATGTGGCCCCATGTTGCCAGCGCCCAAGTGCGCCCCCAGCCTCCACGGCAGTGCCTTCAGCACACTTACCCACTTTGGGTAACCCGCAGACCTCCACGGTCTCCCGGAGCTCCCCGCAACATGACTCCCACCAACCCTCCCCCCCTTCCCCCCCCACAACCAGCTCCTCATCCTCCTCCCGTGCGAGGGCTACCCAGCAGCTCTTAGTAACCCGCACAGTCTGTTCCGTGTGTCAGGCCTTAGTACGTCGGAATGTGACCTCAGTCAGATGCAATTCTTGCTCCGGCTGGTGTCATTTTCGGACGTGCTCGGGCCTGCGCACCACCCGTGAGTGGAGTGATGCGTACGTTGCCCCTTGCTGTAGGAGTCTGCCCCCGCCTGTTAATACGACAACACCGCCAATCAACACCAACGTGCGGAACCAACCTCAGCGGGTATTACAGCAGCAACACACGTCATCCACGCACCACTCCCTCACCCCCCGTATCACGAACGTTCCCCCGAGACGGACCCGACTCCTTCAATTCAACTGCAACGGACTCCAGGGGAAGATCGACGAGATAGTCGACTACATGAGCCGGGAGCATCTGTCAATTGCTGCGATCCAGGAAACTAAGCTGACCGCCCGCTCGGATCTTCTGAGTCGGGCCGGATACAACATAATCCGCAAGGATCGCGAGCGAGACCACGGAGGGGGTTTGGCGTTCATCCTGCACAACACCGTGCAGTATCGTCTCATCGACGGCGGCATCGACCGCAGGGATACTACCCTAGAATGTCAGGGCATAGCTATCCGGTCAGGCGATGCCGAGCTCGAAATATTTAATATATACATTCCTCCCGTTACAAGTTGCCCAGTTGGATATAGCCCTGATATAGGTGCGCTACTCAGAGGCGAAAACCGTTTGGTTTTGGGCGACTTTAACGCGCACCACGATCTTTGGCATTCTAGCCTGTCAAATGACCGTAGAGGAATGGAGCTGGCGGAACAGATAAACGATTCGACATTCTGCACAATGAACGACAATACCCCCACCAGAGTTGTGGGTAATTGCCAAAGCTCGCCTGACATAACAATTGCGAGTGCTGGTCTGATAAACAGTATAGGTTGGCGACCTGTACTGACACTAGCATCGGACCACTTACCCATACACATCTCGATTGACAGACCTCCCGACTTTGTTTCCGCGGACCACCGGACCTTCGTTAACTTCAAAAAAGCTAATTGGACCGGCTTCACGGAATTCACTGAGAACGCCTTCAGTGCTCTCTCCACTCCAACAGACGTCACCTCTGGTGAACGATCATTCCGCAGGATAGTTGTGACCGCTGCCGCCCGCTTCATCCCGGCAGGCCGAATTGCGGAAATCCGCCCTAACTTCCCGTCCGAAGCGGCGGCTTTAGCAGCAAGGCGCGACATCCTCCGTAACTCCGATCCCGGGAATCCCTTAATCAGAGATTTAAATACGGAGATTCGGACTGTTGTAAACAATCACAAGCGGAAAAAGTGGGAGGAGCACCTAAGGTCCTGCAATCTCTCCTCTGGGGCAACCAAGCTCTGGGCTACAGTCAAGTCGCTGTCTAACCCGACGAGACGCGATGACCGGGTGGAAATTTCATTCGGTGATCGCGCCTCGTCGGACCCGAAGAGATGCGCGAGCTATTTTAGCCGGCTTTTTACACTGCATCCTTCGGTAGACAAAGCGAAAAGACGTGTAACCCGTCGTATGCGCAAACTGCCAAACACAAGCGCGGCGCTTGATTTCTCCAGAGAGGAGGTTCAGGGGGTTATCGGGAAGGCGAAAGCCTCCAAATCCATCGGCCCTGACGGAATAAGCATGCTGATGCTAAAACATCTTGGACCAGCGGGAGCAGAATACCTCACTAAGGTCCTCAATTTGTCTTTGACCACCCTAATCATACCAGATTTGTGGAAGACCGGTAGGGTGGTCCCGCTACTCAAACCGGGGAAACCAGCCAACAAAGGAGAGTCTTATCGGCCGATAACTCTCCTCTCCCCAGTAGCGAAGACGCTTGAGGCCTTACTGCTCCCGAGTTTTACTCACCATCTGCGTCCAGCAGCACATCAGCATGGCTTCCGAAAAGTGCACAGTACCACAACAGCACTTAACGCCATAAACACCCAGGTGATCAATGGCCTGAACCAAAACCGACCCTGTGCGAGAACTGTCCTGGTAGCACTGGACTTGTCAAAAGCTTTTGACACTGTCAATCACTCAGTGCTACTCAGTGACATTGAGGAATCCTCATTACCGCCGGGGTTGCAGAGGTGGGTCATGGGTTACCTGAGTGGTCGTCAATCATCGGTCATATTCCGAGGTGAAACATCTAAATTGAGGAAAATTAAACAGGGGGTTCCGCAGGGTGGTGTCCTCTCCCCGCTACTGTTTAATTTTTACATTTCGAAGCTCCCTCCTCCACCGGAAGGAGTCTCACTAACCTCGTATGCCGATGATTGTTCGATATTGGCGTCCGGCCAGGATATTGATAGCCTATGTTCGAAAGTGAACGGTTACCTCGCTGATCTCTCCCGTTTCTTCACTGCACGACAATTAAAAATCCAACCGACGAAATCCTCGGCTACCCTCTTCACCAGCTGGACGAAGGAGTACCGGCTAGAACTCGATGTGAAAGTTGATGACGTAAAAATTCCAACTGTAAACAACCCTAAGATTTTAGGGGTCACATTCGATAGCCTGTACTCCTTCACTCCGCATACGACCGCAATTGCCGCAAAACTCCAGGGCCGCAACAAAATACTCAAAGCGCTAGCCGGCAGCACATGGGGTAAAGATAAAGAAACATTGCTGGCAACCTACAAAGCAATTGGCCGGCCGGTCGTAAATTACGCTGCACCGATTTGGGCGCCGGGGACGAACGAGACGCAGTGGAGGAAACTACAAGCCTGCCAGAATACCGCCCTTAGGACTGCGACAGGAAACCTCCTGATGTCACCTGAACACCACTTGCACAGCGAAGCATCTATGCTACGAGTTAAGGAGCATAATGCTTTGCTGTGCAAGCAGTTCCTGTTGGGATGCCACCGCGCGGAGCACCCCAACAGGCACCTCCTAGAAGCGGAGCCTCCGCCTAGGCACATCAGGAAGGGAGTACTTGACTTCGACAGCACTATACAGCACCACGTTCAACAACCGCTGGACAGGACGGCTTACCGACAGGCACTGAACGCCATTCACCAGGAGTCAGTTAACACCTTCCTAGACTCCCTCCCAGTGAATGGCGTACTCGGATCCAAACCACCACCCATCGCAGACAGTGAGCTCGAGCTGCCTCGAGAGACCCGCGTGACTCTGGCACAACTCAGATCTGGATACTGTAGCAGGTTAAACTCCTACATATCCAGACTCGACCCCAGCATACCCAACGTATGCCCTGCATGTGGAGAGTCCCCGCACGATACTAACCACCTCTTCACATGCCCCCTTAAACCGACCCATCTAACCCCCCTCTCCCTTTGGTCCAACCCTGTCGAAACAGCACGTTTCCTGGACCTCCCGTTAGATGACCCCGGCGACTTAGACTGATTACACCTGCCCTAAGCGGGGTTAGCGAACCGCTACAACAACAACAACAACAGGAGTTGCGTATGCAGAGACAATTGACGCCTTGGAAGGGAATATTCGGCACTAAAATATTTTTGAAACCCAACCTCTGCATCTTAGCCATAACATTAAATTATATACATTTAATTTCTTTTCAAATTCACAAGTCTAAAAACACCCTTTTTAATTATCCATTTTAATTTTTTTGGAATTTCAGGTAAAATTAACTTCAAAAATTGTATATGGCTATAAGTGTTGACTCGCTGTATTTAAGTAAATAAAAACTTTTTTTCGAGTTTTTCGTTTTAAAGCTAAAAATAGCAAATATTGTATTGTCGATACAGAGTGGAATAAAATAGGGACTTTATAACTTCATTCCTTTTAGCATATGTGGGAATATACATGCATATCTATGAATATAATAATTTCAATTTAATCAATTTTACAATTTTATTCATATTCTCTCAGCTATCTAGTAGAAAAAACTGCCCAAACATTTCTAAGGGAACAGCAACGTACTTTAAACTAGTGACTCAACTAAGAGTGTATTAGTCACTTCATAGCTTTTATCGTACATACAGTATCTGGTAACACTAAAGATGAGGTATAGTCTATAAGAGATTCCTCAGAGAAGTATTATATATTTACATCTATTAATCTCCATTGTGAAATTTCCAATGTTTGGTCTACTCACCTTCATCTTTTTAACTGCCACATAACCCCACACGAGACCGCCGTAAAAAACAAATGGAAAACATAAACATTGAAAATTGCTTTCAATCAAGCTACTTTTTTTATACAATCGATATGAGAATTGCATTTTAAATTGGATTGTATTTTTTTTAGCATTTCGTCTGCTAATGTTATTCGCCCTCCATACTTTTTTACTGCTACCCAAACAATGTTTTTGCGCCAATTTCTATTATATTCTGTTTCTTCATTTTCCTTTTCACTTTCGGTGCGTGACCGAATCAGCCACTATTGGTTCGGTCAGTTGAGAGGGAACCTAAAAAATAATTAACTCTAACTCAATTAATAACTCAATGTTGTTGTCTTACTCACGTTGGTGGTGTTAGCTCAAGTGCTGCAGAAAGAAGTGAAGTATAATATCATATATATGTACATATGTATGATGAAAAGTAGACCTTTCTCCTTTTCGTAAATTCATCATACTTAGTATACTTTCTATTACTAGCCACTTGGATATTTCAAAATTTTATAAATTTCTTTTTAATAGAAATGACCACTTCTGCATGCCAAATAATGTAGACTAAGAAGAAGAAGAATAAGAATTTAAAATATTTTACATTTATTTGCAATTTTACACTCCAACTCTTCGAATTCACACCCCAAATGTATATCCGAAAACCCAATTTGGCACGTACTCAAAAACATCTGATACACATACATGCATACATACGTGTATATAAATGTAAGCTTATGAGTGCTCAAATTTTATACTTTGACTTTGTGGTTTTGCCAAATATATTGCAGTGGTTTCTACAATACTACACTTTAAATTAAAATATACATTTGTTTTTGTATGTAATAAGTGTTGAAACCATTGAAATAACTCAACTATAGATATATTTTATAGTGTGTTATATTTATGGTGATTAAAATAAATAAAATAGTTTTAGCAGACATTTTTTCACTTATCTTAAAATATATCTGGCTAAAGTTCGTCTAAATATATTTGGGGGAACAACATAAACTATACATACTTACACGCGCACATCCAATGTCTTGTTATAAGCTAATTTTGGTAGCTTAAGCAGAGGAGCTTAGCTTATCTCAGCGACACACTCACAAACGAAATGCAATTTTATGCATCTAAAACACTCACTCTTAAGTTTGGCGTTGACCACATGGCCCGCTAAAAATGTACTAGGGTACCTAGCCAAATATATGTGTATAGATATAGGATACATTCGTTTCATGGTTTCGAAAGTGCAGCGCTGTATTTTGATATCTGCCAAACCAAATATGTTTTAGTCGAAAATCAAATATCTGTCACAGATGTTGTAAGGCCTGTATAAGATTTTCTCAAATTGATCAATTGTTTTAGGTTTTTTTTTGTTGTAACTCAGTGTCTTGGCATATAGTTCTTCTCTCCACCTCCGTTCGCCTTGTCCGTTTCACCTTTTTCTTAACGTTTTCGTAACGCATTCATCTGTTTAGTCCTCAAATCCAGCACTCGTAATGGAGATACTTCAAAATATGTAAATATAATGTATTATTTGATATACTAAAAAGTATGTGAAATGCGGGAGTAGTTTCTTTTTGCAGAAACTGCTTAATCATTCGCTGTGAAAAATAATATAATTGGAGAAACCTGTTATCTAAGCATAAAGCTCCTACATATTTATAAGAAGCAGATTATGTGTCTGAAGAGATAAGAGATTTGTATGGTTCAGAGTAAAACCAAAGCGATAACAATTTGACAATGACTTGAAAAATTCGTTAGACAAGAGATAGCCTTTCCGTTTCTGAACGAAATTTGCCTATAAATGTCTATGAGTACATTTTAGTCATACTTTAAGCGTTTACAAGAAGCTTGGAATTCTAAGTAAAGAGGTTTTCTTCGAATAAAAATAAACAATGAGCGTGTTTCTGGCTTTGCTCGTGCTCAGTGTTACGATTTTTGGATTATTCCTTAAGTACCGTCATGGTTATTGGCAACGACGCGGCGTGCCACATGAAGTCCCCAACTTTCCCATGGGCGATTTCAAGGAGTGGCGGACTACAAAGGGTTTCTTTGAGATAATCGCGCCTATATATAAGAAATACAAGGGCACAGCACCATTTGCCGGCATGTTTCTAGCTTTCAGACCCGTGGCGCTTATACTCGATATAGACTTAGTGAAAAATATACTCATTAAAGATTTCAATAATTTTCGTGACCGTGGCGTATTCAGCAATCAACGAGACGATCCGCTAACGGGGCATCTCTTCGCTTTGGATGGCACTAAATGGCGTGATTTGCGTCAAAAACTCACATCGGTATTCAGTTCGGGCAAAATGAAATACATGTACCCGACCATCATTAAAGTGGCTGAGGTTTTCAGAAAAGTTTTGGAGGAAAAGCAGGCAACAGCCGTCGGTGGTGTTATAGAAATGAGCGAACTGCTCTCACGATTCACTGCCGATGTCATTGGCGTATGCGCTTTCGGCATCGATTGCAATTGTTTGCATGACCCGCAATCAGAGTTCGTATCGATGAGCAAGCGCGCGAATATCGAACGTAGACATAACAAATTCATCGATACTTTAATTGAGGGCGCCCCGAAGTTGGCGCGTACACTGCGCATGCGCCAACTATCGCAGGAGGTGCATGACTTCTACATGGGCATTGTGCAGAAAACCATTGAGTATAGAGAGCAGAACAATGTGAAGCGCAGGGATCTTATGGATTTGCTCTTAGAGTTGAAAAACAAAGGCGACAAAAATTTCGCTATAACGGTAAATGATATAGCCGCGCAAGCTTTCGTCTTTCTCATAGCCGGTTTGGAGACCTCCTCCACAACAATGGGATTCGCTCTCTATGAGTTGGCTAAAAATCAGGCTATACAGGAAAAATTGCGTAGGGAGATCAATAATGTGCTTGAAAGACATAATAACGAGTACACCTACGAAGCCATGCAGGATATGTGTTATTTGGATCAAGTGTTTTCGGGTGAGTCAAACATAGAAGAAAACTAACTTTAAGCGTTCGGAAATAAATACTCTAAACTATTTTTTTTCAGAAACTCTACGCAAATATTCAATAGTGCCACATTTGGTGCGCGAAGCGAGAGCCGACTATAAAACCAAAGATTCAAACTTTATAATCGAGAAAGGCATGATGGTCTTCATACCCGCGCACGAAATCCAACATGACCCGGAATACTTCCCCGATCCAGAAAAATTCGATCCGGAACGCTTCACCGAGGCGGAGATTCAGAAACGTCCCGCTTGTACTTGGCTTCCCTTTGGCGATGGTCCACGCAATTGTATCGGTATGCGTTTCGGCAGGATGCAGTCGTTCGTCGGTCTCACATATTTACTGAGAAATTTCAAATTTTTCCCTTGTGCCGAAACCGATGAGCAACTATCCTATGACGTAGAGAAAGTACTGCTGCAAGCGGCGAATGGCATAAATCTGCGTGTGGAGCGTGCGTAAAATATGAAATGAGCGTGACTTGTGAAAATTTTAAATTTAATTTTAGTACATACTTTTTGTTTTGGTTTAAATATACTCAACATAATATTTGATAATTTTAAGTTAGTTGGTTGTTGTTATTTTTTCTTTTTTTTCGTTTGAGGAAGAAATTTTCTCTGGACATTGGAGCGACCGCAATTATAAAAGTTCATTTAATTCATTTCTATAATTTTCTGTCCGATCAATAACTCGAACCCTGGCCATCCGAATGTTAGTATGCAATGCTAATAACTCGGCATCTGCGCCTCCATTAATTCTACCTTAATTTGTTTTATTTTTTTTAATTTTGCTTCAAATACTTGTCAACCGCTCTAAGCGAATTTTTAGCATGAAATCAAAATCTCTTAGCGGTCCGAACAGTTCTTGAAAAAACATCAAGTCGCGTAGTAGCGTAGGAGCACCGCAAAATATAATTTCCACGGTTTTAAGCCGCTACCGCACACTTATTCTACATTGTTGCCTCAGCTGAGATGCTTCATTCTGCATTAAATGCACTCTCCATACTTTAAATGGGAGTAAATCTCTCGGAAACACTTTATTTTAATATTTTAAAACTAAGCAAATTTCACTTCTACACCGCATACGCGTGCCAAAAGCCGTCCGCTAACAAATATTTATCGCCTTATCCTTTTCTACTTCTATGGTCCAACCTAGAGAGCCGACCGGCACTTTATCATTTTCACCCACGACGCTGCACTGCCGTCGTTATTTGTATTTATTTAGCTTGCCGTTGTAAATAGTTTCTATTTATTATTGTTGTTGCTGTTGTTATAGTGTAAAACAATATTAATGTGTGGGGGCAAGTGAAGTATTTCTTTTGTAATATTTTATCAATTTTTTATATATTTTTAATCTTATACATTTATTTACAACTGCTATAGCCGCGTCAGCTGTCTTCCATGTTCTCTCGAAGTGATTTTTGAAAACGTATGTAAAACAAAAGATATAATAAATACTAAAATATGAATATCTTAACGAAAAAAAACTGTTAAAGCTCGTAATAAATATTATCAACATATTAAAATTTCAATATATTCGTAGTCATAGTTTTTTTAAATTTATTTCCCCGAAAGAATAATTTATTAACTGAACACCCTTTATGCACACGCCAATCAAACATCAAACATCAACAATCAAACAAATGAGAACGGAGAGAGAGCTTTATATTTCACCACTTTGCGAAAGCTCCACCAACACCTTGAGTGCAGAAAATAGAATGTCGTCTCATGGTAAAAGGCAATTATTCAATATAACATTTTTTGTAAATAATCAATTCGCAGAAAATAAAATTAGTTTAAAACCATAAAGTGTCGAAAAAATATTAATCTAAAGCTAAAAGTCAATTAAAAATATAATACCACTAAGCACGTGATACTGCTTAAATTTAGAAAAAAAGAATAATTGCATAAACGACTTAGTTTGTTTCAAATGAAGAAACGAAATCTGTTAAGCTTGTTTTGATTTGAAATCAGCGAAAATGAGAGATATTCCAGCGCATGTGCGATTTTTTGTTTTTGTTTTCTACAATAAAAAATTATCATTTGTTTACCTTGAGCTTCACTTCAAATGCCGGCTAGAAATATAAATACTGAATACGAGTTTGCACCTCACAACCAGTTTGCGAGCGGCAGCGAGAAGCTCACTATCTACTGATAATATATGTATACCGCATTTGAAGAAGTTAAAATTTTCTGTTAATTGGAAACAAAAATAACACAAAAAATGTTCGTATTCTTGGCACTCATATTGTTATTATCAGCGCTCATCTGGATCGGGCTTAAACGACACTACACCTATTGGCAACGTCGCGGCGTGCCTCAAGTGACACCACGTTATGTGGTTGGCAATGTCGAGCGCGCTGCCGGCGGTCAGGTGCAACTGCGTTACTTTAATCAGCGTCTCTACGAGGAATACAAGCGAAGTCGTCCCTTTGTCGGCATGTACATCTTCTTTACGCGCGCCGCGCTCATACTCGATTTGGATGTGATCAGAGACATTTGCATAAGTAAATTTTCAAATTTTCAAGATCGTGGCGTGTTTGCCAACCCGCGCGATGATCCACTCACCGGTCATCTCTTTCGCCTGGAGGGCGCACAATGGCGTGCCATGCGCAATAAACTTACGCCCGTCTTTTCGTCAGGTAATATGAAATTTATGTTCCCCACCGTAGTGCAGGTGGGCAGTGAATTGGTGCATGCCTGTCGCAGGGCGATTGAGGAGAATTTATGTGAGAGTGACATTGAAATCAAAGAACTATGTGCGCGTTACACCACCGATGTGATTGGCACTTGCGCTTTTGGTATTGAGTGTAACAGTCTACGCGATCCACAGGCTGAGTTTAGACGTCGCGGTCATGCAGTTTTCACCGAACCGCGGCACTCACAACTCGTTCAGACATTCATGTTGATGAATCCGGATTGGGCGCGTCGCATGCGCTTGAAGTTCTTTCCCGATCACATCATACAATTCTACGTGGATGTGGTGCGTCAGACGGTGGAGTTGCGGCAGCGTGAGCAAATCAAGCGTAATGATTTTATGGACTTGCTTATCGCTTTGAAAGCCGATGATGAACGTCTGTCACTCAACAGTGAAGGTATTGATCTCTCACAGGGTTTGACGCTGCTCCAAATGGTTTCACAAGCTTTTGTCTTTTTTGTGGCGGGTTTCGATACATCCTCCACAACTATGTCGTTATGTCTATATGAACTCGCTTTGAATGAGACGATACAGCAAAAGGCGCGTGCAGAAATCGAACGCGTGCTGGTAGCGCATAACAATCAGTTAACCTACGAGGCATTGAATGAAATGCAGTACCTTGAACAGACTGTAGACGGTAAGTTAAATTGAATTAATAAATTTCTTTAACTGTTTCATTAATTTTCCTTCAATTTAGAGACACTTCGCAAATATCCCGTCGTGCCTTATCTAGTGCGCAAAGCCAAAGAGGACTACCTGGTGCCCAATACTAATGAAGTAATCGAGAAGGGTTGCTTAGTGGTTTTGCCCGCGCATGCTATACAGCATGATGCCGTACTATACCCCGAACCAGATAAGTTTGATCCAGAACGTTTTACACCTGAGCTAAGTCGGGCGCGCCATGCGGCCGCTTACATGCCATTTGGCATCGGACCACGCGCTTGTATTGGTTTACGTTTCGGTAAAATGCAGGCCAAGATTGGACTGGTCAATTTGCTGCGGCACTTTCGATTCAGCAAGTCGCTGCGCACTCAAGTGCCACTACAATTCATCGAACGCATTTTCCAGATAACCCCAGCCAGTGGCATACATTTGAGAGTGGAGGCATTGGAGTAAACGATGGAGGCGAATATAAAAGCATTTAATATTTCTTGTACAAAGTAAAAACCTTCTATTAGACGCAGTTTGAGGTAGTGAAAATACAAATTATTTATAGATTAGTAAAACAAAAATAAAAGTGTTTATAACTTCAAGCAAACAATTTTTTCTGGAGAGTTTTTCCTCGTGCTCTACTCTAATAAGAAAAGAGTTGAAAGCTTTCCTCGCACTTATGAACGATTAAAGCTTTCGGTTTCTCTCAAAGCTTTAAACCGAATTTTTCGTGAATCTGTTGAGAACTTCAGGAACATGAAAGAAATCGAAAGTCATCTGTATGCATTTTCAAGCATATTTTAGATGTCTCAATTGACAACACGAGCTGCCTTGTATGCTTCATGGGTTTTAAGGAAAAGTAAACATCGCGCTCGGTCTTTAATGATGTACAGTGACTATCGATATTGTGGTCGGTGAATGTTATTCTTAAAATTTTTTTTTTATAAACATTCTCTGCGAATCAAATTTTTTCTAATCTTTATTCAGTTATCATTTGAGTGACAACTTATTCAAAAATTAATAATATTTCGAACTAAATCAAATTCGTTTACTAAGAGAAGAAAGCTTTTGCGTTAAATATGGAAATTTGCAATTATTTTCCCTCCTGCGTAGCGTGGCGTACAATTCTTGAGTGTTTACGAGCTGTAAGAGTAGCAAAAGCAATTACAGCGCTATTCTAAGCAATCAAAAACTCATTTATATATAAATCTAAATGCGTTCACAAAAAGTCAGTTGCAAGCGGCGAGTCGTCAAATGCATTTGAGAACGTAAAATTGGCGCGCAATAAAAAAACGCAAGAAACGAACAATCACCTAGTGTCAATAAAAAAATTGAATAGATAAAAGTGCCATACATACATAAAAAATCGCAATGGCCTACGCCGTAGTCTGCGCGCTTTTACTTGTAATCGCCGCATCGATTTATATGCAATTACGTCGCCACTTCAGCTACTGGGCGCGACGCGGTGTACCGCACGAGCCACCGAAACTCTTTGTTGGCAATATGAGCGGCATCGGTACACGTTATCATTGGAAGGACATCAACGAACGCATCTACGCTCAATTCAGAGGACAAACGCCGATCATAGGTGCCTATATCTTTCTGCAGCGGGCCGCTTTCATCATTGACCTCGATCTTATTAAACGCATTCTGGTGAAAGATTTCAATAGTTTCACCGATCGTGGCCTTTTTCACAATGTGCGTGATGATCCACTCACCGGCAATTTGCTCTTCTTGGATGGCGAACAATGGCGTGTTCTGCGTCACAAGCTATCGCCCGCCTTCACCTCAGGCAAATTGCGCTACATGTTTCCCACAATGGTGGCGGTGAGCGAACGTATTGCAGGCACATGTGAACGTATCATGAATTTGGGCAGTACTGTGGAGATGAAAGAACTATGTGCACGTTACACCACCGATGTGATTGGTGAAGTGGCCTTCGGCATTGAGTGCAACAGTTTGCGCGATCCACAAGCGATATTTCGGCGCATGGGTCGCAATATTGTCGAGAAGCCACGCCATTCGTTGCTAGTGCAAACCTTTATGTTCACCGATCCGAAGCGTGCGCGTCAGTTGCGTTTGAAAAACTTTTCCGACGATGTCACCGAGTTCTTTATGGGTGCTGTTCGTGAGACGGTGGCATATAGAGAGGAGAATAAAGTTAGGCGCAATGATTTCATGGATATGATGCTAGAGTTAAAGGCACAACGCGATCGCCTCAAAGGTGTCGACATCAGAGAGGATGATCTAACGAACGGCTTGAACATTGAACAGGTGGCAGCGCAAGCGTTGGTATTTTACTTGGCTGGTTTTGAGACCTCATCCACAGTCATGTCTTTCTGCATATATGAGCTAGCGTTGCGGGAGGATGTACAAATGCAATTACGCGAAGAAATTTTCACGGTCTTGCAGAAAACTAAGGGAGAGCTCACCTACGAGGCAATCAAGGAGATGACCTATCTGAAGAAAGTGATATCAGGTATGTAAGGAGGACTAGCTCTGTTTTTTATTTCTATTTTTTTTTTTTTTACTTTTTCATTACTCAGAGTCACTCCGGATGCATCCCGTCATTCCACATTTGGTGCGCGTAACCACCGCTGACTATCACATACCCAATACGGATATTGTGTTGGAGCGCGGCATGCGTCTGTTTATACCCGTCGATGCTATACATCACGATCCCGAAATCTATGCTGAGCCAGAGAAATTTGATCCCGAACGCTTTACGCCAGCGGCAATCGAAAAACGCCATCCCTTTGCTTATCTCCCATTTGGCGAAGGCCCAAGGAATTGCATTGGCATGCGTTTTGGTGAGCTGCAGGCTTCCATTGGCATCATACAGTTGCTACGAAATTTCCGTTTTAAACCTTGCGCACGCACCAAAGTGCCATTGGTTTATGCGAAAAAGAACTTTCTCATTGCTGCCGAAGGTGGCATACATTTGATGGTGGAGAAATTGGAAAAGACCATCTAGGGGAAAGTGGTAAAACGAAAAATAAAATGTTATATATCTACCTTAAACAAACAAATAAAATAACAACAGTAAAAATATAAAACAAAACAATATATGTATGTATAAAATAATAATATAAAGCATATAACAGAAGAAAAATAGTATTAAAAGTAAAAAATAATAATTAAATATAAATAAAGAATACGCTGAAAAAATTTAGAAACAGCTAGATACAAAGTTTAAAATAAAAAACATTAAATATACTTAAAATGTAGTATCATGAATAATTAAACATAAATTGAAAAATCTATCTACGTGTATATATATATTATTAAATATTCAAAATTAATAACAAAAATTAAGACCAAAAAATTTATCAAACACAAAATGAAAAAAAGGAAAAATTGTACTATAAGTTAAAAAAACGTAAAAATATTTTTTATTAATTAATGAAAACAATAAAACGACATTAAAAGCTAATTTAATATTAACTTAAAAAATAAACTAGAAAATATACTAAATATAGTTTAATAATAAGTTAAATACAAATTGGAAATATAAAGGCAAAAATTTTCAAAAATGTTTAAAAGTGATATTTAAAATTAAGTGAGTATAAAATAAAAAATGAAAAGTAAAAATGAATTAAAAATACAAAAAAAAATATTTTTTTAGAAACTAAATTTAAAATGATAATATAAAGTTAAAAAATTTGCCCTTTTTCGTTTATTTTGTAAAAATTTGCAATGCAAACTGATTATTATTAATTATCTTTGTTTACAATCTATTTACATATATAGCTTTCTATAATATCTGTGGTTTATATAATACCTTGCCTATCTATGAGTGTTATGAGTTACTTACTTACTGCATTTAGAATTCAAAAACAAAAACAAACAATTAATCAATAGGAGCTTTTATGCACACAACAAACACGTTTATTATGGATATTGTGTACATACATACAGATGCATAAGTATTATTAAATGATCTTTTTACTCATAAAATGAATACTCTTGGCGCCAGCAGCATTGCTCTTACAATATCTACACTTTTACTCTTTTATGTGTGCAAGAGCAAAATAAAGAGCGTCTACTTGTCTTCTTATACTGATAAACAGAAACCGCTAGCCGAACCAGCCAAAAACATAGCGACCCAGCTAGTACAGCCTATATTATGAAAACGCCAAGAAAATAACAAATTACCACCGCTTGGCGATGACGCTACTGACGTTTGTATCGTAGAAACCATCGGCGATTTGATTTTTCCTATAAAATCGACTCGACTGATTGCTTTCTATTTCGTAAGGTTGCCAGTAGAAGCTTTTATAAAAAAATGTATAATAAAAATAAAGTAACTAATTAAATATTATATTATTATATTATATTAAAATTTCGAATTTGTTTAAAAATAAGCAAGTATATTCGCAGCTGACAGTATTAAGCTGCTTCAAGCAGGGGTCATAACTATTGACTGCACATCCCACTTTCAGTCGGGTGGTATGTAAAATTGCTACTTAAACTTTAAGTGATATGAAAAGAGCAATGTCGTAGTTTCACCAACAGATTCATATGTACATTGGAGAAGAGATTAAAAACAAGTTTCTGTACCTCTTCGTCGCTCTTTAGCTTCCACAATAGTTTTTTACAGGTATATTATGTTGTCGGCAGATATTTATATTTCCTTTTCTGTCGTTTCTGTAGAACAAAATTTAAAACAGGAAAGAGTATACTTAAAATTTTGAAATATGGTGTGACGAAATAATAATACTAAAGACGAGCTCCAAACAGTGATATTTGGGAACTTCTTCGTCACAAATATTTCAACGACCTCTAGTATGGGCGAAGGAAGTATTGCTCCAAATATCACGAAATAGCATTCCGTTCCTTCCTCTCAATGATGTAGAGTATCCACTATATGTAATTCGAGAGCTACAAATTAATCTGACAAATTTTAAAAATACTTTTTTAGTAACACCCTAATACAAATTCACCTAATTTCCGATACATACACACAACTTTAACACTAAACTCAATTTGAGTGTCCATATCTAAGCTTCCAAAATATCACATCAGGCAGCTGACTCCTGAACACCAATTCATGTTCATGTTCAAGAAGAAACAAGTGATTATATTATCAAAGAGCTTAAAGCTCCATTTTAAAATATTCACACTCTAACTCGCGGCCGGTGATTATTGTAAGAATTTAGTGCAGACGCGACACTCGTCGTGAAGATACACCAAATAATTTAAATAAAATTCAATTAATTGTAAGCTGCGTGCGTTACTAATTTGATTAGCTGCTCCGAACCCCAATATGAGCACCATTTTTGCTTTGCTGGCGATTGCCATCGCATTGCTCATCTACTTTCTCCGATACCAGCAGTCTTATTGGCAGAGGCGTGGCATCCCACACGATCCGCCCAGTTTTCCTTTGGGTACGTTTAAGGAGTTTCGTACCCAGAAGTCTTTCAGTGATATACTTACTCCGATCTATAATCGGTTTAAAGGCACCGGACCATTTTGTGGCATTTACTTTATCTTACAACCCGTAGTACTCGTGCTGGACGTGGAGTTAGTAAAGAAGATACTCATTAAGGATTTCAACAATTTCCAGGATCGCGGCGTTTTTCACAATGAAATTGAAGATCCACTCACAGGCAATCTTTTTCAATTGGATGGACCGAAATGGCATGAGTTGCGTAAAAAACTCTCGCCAACCTTTACGTCGGGCAAAATGAAGTATATGTTTTCTACTGTCGTCGATGTGGCGCAAGAGTTTGTCAAGATTATGCGTCAGAAGTCGGGAAAGGCAGACGGCAATATACTCGAGATCAGCGATCTACAAGCGCGCTACACCGCCGATGTTATCGGCTCCTGCGCTTTCGGCATCGAATGCAATAGTTTACATAACCCTGACGCGGAGTTTGTTCGCATGGGGCGGAAGGCACTAATCGAACGCCGACACGGTATGTTGGTGGACGCTTTCATGGAGAGTTATCCGCGTTTGGCGCGCAGACTGAATGTGTGTTCGGTGCGTAAAGACGTGCATGACTTCTACATGGGCATAGTACGTGAGACGGTCGAGTATCGAGAGAAGAATCAAGTTAAGCGTAATGATTTCATGAATATGCTCTTAGAGCTAAAGAATAAAGAGGGCGAGGAGAGTGGCCTGACATTGGAGGAAATTGCCGCACAAGCCTATGTATTCTTCTTAGCGGGTTTTGAGACCTCATCAACTACAATGGGTTTCGCGCTGTACGAGCTGGCTAGAAATCAAGAGATACAGAACAAATTGCGCCAAGAAATCAATGAAGTGCTGCATAAACACAGCAATGAGTGCAGTTACGAGGCTATACACGAAATGAAGTATCTTGATCAAGTGCTATCAGGTGAAAATGGATCGAAATTCTTAATATTTTTTAGTTTTAGAAATTTGTTTTAATACACATTTTGTTTTTTCCCTCCCCACAGAAACTCTACGCAAATACCCCGTCCTACCAGCGCTTGATCGTATGTCGAAAGCGGCGTATGACACCGGCGATCCACGCTATGTCATCGAGCCGAACACACGAATTGTTATATTCAGCTATGGCATACATCACGATCCAGAGTACTATCCCGACCCGGACAAGTTCGATCCCGAACGTTTTACTGATGGGGAGATACAAAAACGACTCGCTTGCACTTTTATACCGTTCGGCGATGGTCCACGCAATTGTATCGGCTTGCGTTTCGGCAAAATGCAGGCGCTCATCGGCCTCGCTCTGCTAATAAAGAATTTTAAATTCTCCTTCGCACCGCAGACACCAGCCGAATTGACTTATAACAAATCGAATGTGCTCTTGGCCGCGGATAACGGCATTTATTTGAAAGTTGAGGACATTTGAGCGTCTTTTAGACAAAAATTTTTGTGCAAAAAAGCAGCAGCAAATAGGAATAACCAACAATTTATTTTATGGAAAATTATTAAATATTATTTTAAATATTTTATAAGAAAAAAGAGGAAAAAATTTTATTTTTTTTTTAATTTTTTAATTAATAAATAATTTTATAATGAAAAAAAAAAGCAAATTAATTTCTAATTCTAAAACTTTTCTAGTCGGTAAAATCAGAAATACTAAGCAAACAAAATGTTAAAATTTCTCAAGGTCATAATTATCAGTTTGCTGCTAAAAACGCAAAAAAGCAACAAAAAAATATAATTAAATACCAAATTGTCACACAAACTGAGCTTTTTAAAGTTAAGGTAGTAAAGTTTTGTAATTTATAGCAAAAGAATGCGTGTCACATAATGAGCCGGTGTAAAAAACTATATTTTGCCAAGCACGAAAATGACGTCATAACCTTATATTAAACGAGAGAAAAAACCTTTTTATATATTGTGAGAATATTAGATTGTCTAGCACTTGATTTGTTTGCTTAAATTATTCGTCGGACTTTGTACTCATTTGTTTGTGCGTGAGTAGATTGGGTATCAGGTCAAAAAGAATCCAAAACCGGTCTAGAAAATTATAGGTTCTACACGCAAATTTGCTTAATTATTTGCATAAATATATAGATATACATGTATGAGTATATTTAAATACCGCTCACCATATTTAGCGAAATGTAGTAAACAAATTCAACAACCAACAAAACATGCTTTGTATATACATAAATGTACGTGTATGTGTGCAAGTCTGGCGTCGTTCCATTCCGCATTAATCTTCCTGCAGCCCAGTAGAGATTTTAGTTAAATAGTTAAATATTTTATTATTAAAATGAAATAAAAATAATTTAGTTTAATAAAAATAACGTATATTATATTTCAAAAAAAAAATTAATTAAACTAAATTAAATTCAATATATAATAGGAAGTAAAATAAAAAAATTAGAATTAAATGTAAAGGAAAATGTTTGCATCGAATGGTGATCAGAATAATTTTATGATATTACAATTATCCTCTTTTGACTCAAATAGCCCTGCGTTGGTAGCTCTCCCACTAACCCACAAGTAACAAACAAAATATATCGCTTATCAAGAAGATATCTCATGCGATATATTTTTCTGCCTTAGCAGACTGAGATACTTTAGTTTCTCCCCAAAAGGTGGTCAGCTTGGAGTGCAGCTGCACTTAAAAGCATTAACAAGTTCGAGTGCTGTTTCTTCTTATTCTTCTATTTTTTCTGCAAATCAATTGCAGAGGAAATGTTCAAGACTTTTTCTTCTTTCTTTTTTTGTTAAGATTATAGACATGTGTGTGTGCGTAAGTAGAGCTGCGGCTGCCGGCACGTTTATGTCACAAAATTTTGGTATTTATAATTTTCGTTTGATTTTTTTATACTGTCTTTTCTCAGCCATCCACCTCTTGTGCATCAAATGTGCATTGCGGATTTTGGTATTTAAGACCAAACGCACCGTCATAACTGTTTTCACAAAGATTCGACCATCAAAAGAGTTATCAATGGACGTACTAATCTTCTTCGGATTGCTTATCGGCATCGCGTTGCTGATTGTGTTTTGGTTTCTGCGTCAACAAAGCTATTGGCGACGACGCGGCATACCCCATAGTAAGCCCATTCTCCTGGCGGTTCTGACAAAAAGGCATTTTGTACAGATTCTACGCGAGACCTACCAGCAATTCAAGGGCACTGGACCCTTCTGTGGTTTCTTTTTTCTCGCTACCAATACAGCGCTTGTGGTAGACTTGGAGTTAGTAAAGAAAATACTCATTAAAGATTTCAATTATTTCTCCGATCGCGGCCTATACACGAACGCACACGACGATCCACTCTCAGGTAATATGTTCTTTGCAAAAGTGAATCGTTGGAAGCGTTTGCGCACAAAACTTACACCCACATTTACATCGGGCAAGATGAAGAACATGTTTCACATGGTCAGTGCGGTGGGTGAGCGTCTTGTGGCTACATTTAACACACACATAGGCAAAGGAGATGCCGAGGGTGCGGGTAGAGTGCTCCACATGTGTGACCTTAGCGGACGTTTTACCACAGATACGATCGGTACCTGCGCCTTCGGACTCGAGTGCAACAGTCTGAGCGCTGAAACTCCGGAGTTTGTTTTGATCACTAATAGCTTCATCCAACAACGACGGCATAATAAAATTGTCGAAGGTTTAATTTTTAGCTTTCCACGTATTGCACGCTTTCTGCGCATGCGCATCATACCACAACCGCTGCACAACTTCTATATAAAACTCGTCGAAGATACCCTGGAATATCGCACAAAAACCAAATGTCGTCGCAACGACTTTCTCGACCTGCTAATCGATATGATGGAGCACGAGGATGCGGCGGGGAATCGTGTAGAGGGTTTAAGTGTGAACGAAATAGCTGCGCAGACATTCGTAATGTTTTTAGCTGGCTTTGAGACTTCAGCCACTACAATGAGCTTCGCTCTCTACTTACTGGCTCAACACCCAGAGATACAGACGCATCTACGGGAGGATATAAACAAAGTGTTAGCGTCGAACAACGAGCAACTCACATACCAATGTATTAAGCAGATGAACTATCTACAGCAGGTCATATATGGTAAATAATTTCGACTCATATCATTTATGATACTTTTATCATTTACACATGTTTCATCTTCCTTTAGAAACACTACGTATGTACCCGATCGTACCGAATCTGATGCGTCGTGCGCAGTCTCACTACGATACTGGCGATCCCAAGTATTACATTGAGAAAGACACCATTGTCATTATACCCACCATAGCCATACACTACGATCCACAGTATTATCCGGACCCAGAGCGCTTTGATCCCGCTCGCTTCACAAGCGAAGAAATACAGCGACGACCTGCCTGCACTTGGCTACCTTTCGGTGAGGGTCCGCGCAATTGTATTGGCATGCGTTTTGGCAAAATGCAAACCAGCATTGGTCTTATATATTTGATAAGGAATTTTCAGTTCAGCGTTGCGCCGGAAACTGTGATACCTTGCCCTCTGACAAAAGTATCTTGTTTGGTTTCGCCGGAGAATGGCATAAAACTGAGAGTGGACAGAGTGGAGGGGGCTGGGCCTATAAGACGTACATGGGATTGACTGATTATAAAAAGTGGCATATAAGATGTTAGATATTCAATGTAATAATGCATAATTTAAATAAATGAAAGTTGCTAAGTACTAAGGCAGGAGCATCTCATTTTCATTGACAATAAGTAGAATTCTGCCCATTTCCTATGGTTTTGTGTATACAGATGACAAGGGCTTCGAACTGGCCGCACACAGAGTCGTGCTCGTTACAGGCCACATATAGGCTTCCAACAACTATTTTAAAAATAATTCGTACACACATTGGGGCACGAGACAAGTATCAACGATTTTAGCCACCGATTTTCGGCCAGAACAATTTCAGAAGTCAATTGATTTTTAAAAATGTCCAAGAAATTTTGAAATTCAAAGAAAAAAACTGTAGTAAAGCCAAGAAAATTTTAATTTTTCAAAGGTATTAATTTTTATCACTTGAAAATTTAGTGAGCCTTATGTATTACCGTTGTTCTTGTACACTTACGTATTTGAGTGCGCATTTATTTAAGAAAGTGTAGCTCTCTCAACATTAGAAACATACTTACATTTAAGCTCACGAACTCCGAAAAAGCTAGCGAAAGCGATGAGAGCCTCAAAACCGCAGAGTTGCCGCAAATGATTTGAAAAAAGAAATAACTTCGAACATTCATTGCAAATTATCAACGAAATTGGAAACGTATTCCATTCGTATGTAGTTTTCAAATTAAATATATAAACAAACTAAATTTAGCAATTAAATATTGTCTTATTATGACTAAGACTTAAAAATAATTTTCTTAGTTGTTTTGTTGAGATGGAATAAATAAGCCAAGATAAACCTAAAAAGAAACAAAAAAGTAGATTAACAAGCTTGCGTATGGTTCACTTTTTAAAATTAATTAAACTTCATTGCTTTCAAAATCAGAAACTCTGCAACTTTTTTCGAAGAAGACAACTTTCAGATTGTGCTTTTTAATAAATTTATAATTTTTATTTCGACCTCCCATGCGACTGGAAATATAATTTTTAATATTCTTAGTACTTTTTATTTATAATTTTTTGTGAATATATTTACAAAGCTTCAAAGAGTTTCAATTTTGTCTGAAAGAGTTAAAACATACGTGTATATGCTTAAAATCTGAAAACCTATGACAGCAACCCTGCTTAGAAGTGCATTCACGTGGCTTGCCTTATTTTCAGAATGCAGAGAAACTCAATACAAATATATGCACACCACCAAAACTCCGAAAAACTCACTCAGTAAAGGCCGCTCCAAAGTCACCCTGAGCGCTCTCTCAAATTCAGTACTTGCGCAGGTCTTCAACCCCACGCTTCATTCTAAAATACGTTGTACGGTGAGTAACTGTAAACAGTAAACATTCCTCAGTTTATCTCTACACACTCACACAAACTCAAACACCCCAAAACCCCAAAATGATGACCTACTTTATCTTTCTTGGCATATCCTTAACCATATGTACCATCGTGGTATACCTATTTCGGTATACATTACACAAAAATGCTTTACTGGAAAGCGACCTGGGTGCCATGCGATGAGCCGGATTTCATAATTGGTGATCTGGAAGGGCTATCCCGATCGCGCAAGCTTGCTTCGGCTTTACGCGAAAAATATAAAAAGTACAAAGGTAAGATGGGCAGTTTTTATGGTTTCTTTATGTCTGCGAGACCTGTGGCGCTCGTCATAGATTTGGACTTGGCATACAATATACTTGTACGTGACGCAGATAAGTTCGATTTTCTGAATACATATGTAAAACAAACAATTTTCTTAATGTAATTTAAATATTATATTATTTCAAATTGTATTTGTTAAATTCAAAATTGTACATAAATTTTAAATATTTTTTCGTATATTCCGTTCATTAGAAAAGTATTTACAAATAAGCATATACAAAACTAAAAGTGTGTCTTATGTAAAATAAATATGTAGTACAAATTTTTTATGCAAATCAATTGTCCAGCTCCTCTACCTTCAAATAGATACCATTAAGGGTGTTCAGTAAGAATGATTTTATATTAATTTTTAGCGGTATTTCAGTTTTATCGCAAACGCTGAAACGATATTTACGCAACAGGTGTGCCAAGCCGATACGTATCTGCATGCGACCAAATCGTTGACCGATACAGCTACGCGGCCCCTCGCCAAACGGTAGCCACTCAACGGTCTCACGTTGTGCGCGATTCGCCGGCGTAAACCGTTCTGGATCCCAACGTTCAGGGTTCGGATAAATATCTGGATCATAATGTATGCCAACAGAGGGTACGATGATCGCCGTGCCCTTCCTGATTACGTAATTCGGATGGCCGGGTACGGTATAGTCATTCAGTGCCTGACGATTGAGATGCGGTACAACGGTGTATTTACGTTGAGTCTCTGTGAAGAGGTTTAGAAAATAATTATTATAGAATTGAATTGAAATTAGACAGCCTACCAGCCACCACTTGATCCATGTACTGCATCTCCTGCAGGCACTCATAAGGGAATTCGTTGTTATGTTTGGCAAATGTTTCGACCACCTCACGCCTCAAGCGTGCCTGCAACTGCGGCTGTAGCGCCAACTCGTACAATGCAAATGACATTGTCGTTGAAGAAGTCTCGAATCCGGCTATGAAAAATACGAACGTCTGCGCAGCCATCTCCTCAATAGTGAGGCATTTCTCCTCGCCAAACTCATCGCGCAGTTTCTTATCATTTCTCAAATCAATAAGGATACTCATAAAATCATTGCACTTGATGTTATTCTGCTCGCGATATTCGACGGTCTCACGTACGATGCGCATAAAGAACTCCGTCACGTCATCGTGTATCTGACGCATATGCAAACGACGTGCTAAGCTGGGGAAACTGTGCAGAAAACTACTCACCACAGGTCCATGGCGCTCTTCACTGAACGCACGTCGTCCCATAATGCGAAATTCAGCCTCCGGATTACGCAATGAGTTGCACACGATGCCAAAGGCGACTTTGCCTATAATGTCGGTGGTATAACGTGCCAAAATCTCCTTCAACTCGACGATGTTCTCCACGCGCAGTTGCTCACCTAACACTGTGATCAAATTGTCCGTCACATCGACGATGGTGGGAAACATGAATTTCATTTTACCCGAAGAAAAGGTGGATGTAAGCTTGCCCCGCAAACTGCGCCATTTGTGACCGTCCAAAAGGAAGAGATGTCCCGTCAGCGGATCATCGCGCTCGTTATTGAACATCCCACGATCGGCAAAATTCGTAAAATCTTTAATGAGCACATTTTTAATCAAGCCAATATCCAGTAGCACCACCGCGGGACGCAGGAAGAAAAAGAAGCCGCAAAAAGGTCCAGTGCCTTTGTACTTCAAATAGATGTTACGACTGATATCGCCGAAGCTTAATGTGCGATGCACTTCCGTCAAATTGCCCAACAGCCAGCTGGGTTTGTCGTGCGCGATGCCGAGTCTGCGCCAGCAATTGAACCGGCGTTGTAAGAAAAGAAACAACAAAGCCACAAGCGTAGCGATTAACGACAGCAGCACGCCGGTCATTGACATTGTGAAGCTGTGCAGTTGTTGCTGTCGACCCTCAGTAGCTGGTATTGAGCTTTTTTCGTGAATTCTTCTTTTTCAATTCAATTCAATTCCTTAATGCATTTTAAGCCATAGATGGTTGCTGCTGAACTGTTAACTGAGCCGTTGTAAATTCTGGCAGTCGCTTATATAAATTTTTGTCCACATTTCGCGCGCGTTGTGATATTTTTGGAACTGAAAGATAAAAATGTGTAAGTGAACTGCAAAAATCTTAATGCAGAACGAGCAGCAGATAGGAGCCAGGCTGGGATGCATAAGAATGATAGTGAACTTATTTTCGTTTTCCTTGAAGTTGTTGTATTTCTTCTTAACCGCAATAGCATTTGTGGCATTTTGTATCGGCATTTTACTAGTTAGGGACCAGTTGTCAAGTGGACACAAAATATTTTATTATATGCAATGTATCTTTGGTATAAAAACAATTGCGCTTTATAAAATCTTAACCACCACTAAATTTTTCTGAGAAGCTATACAATTTTTATTCCATTTTACTACCTTACCATGCTACTAGTTGCATACTAGTTGCATACAAGTACCAATTGGAGATACAAATTTCCGTAGAAAACTGTGAATATTCATGTCAACATATTTTGGTAACTACCCCAAAACCACATACACACGAACTTGTCAAAATGCATTTGCCAACTTTTGACTTGTCACTGACAACTTCATGCTTTTAATGCCAGGTCATTATCAAATGAATTCAGTAAATACATATATTTGTAAACATTGTAAGTGCTTCACTTTATAAATAGTGATTTCTCGGTTTTGAACTTCCGAAACAAATGCGCAGATGTCAGTGCGAGTGAGTACGTAAACATAACAATAATAATATTTTTTTTTTGTTTTTTTTTACAAAATAATTAATTTTTTATTTACGCTGCAAAAAATCTTACGATTTTTTATATTCAGAATGTTTCATAAGTTTAATAGAAAGTGGAGAAGTGATAATGAAATTGTAGGCTTCAGCTAACATAGTACATCCGTCTACTCCTTGTCTAGCGAAGATCTGTATATTCCACCAGATTTAATTCCTAACTATCTAAAATGGAGCCTGACACACACTTTATTCCTTCAAAACTGCATGTTCCTTTCGCCCTCAATTAGAAAACAGCGTTGGCAATCCTAAATTTGGCTAAACTTAAGAGTGTACATACTTAAATACATATACACAGTTATTTATGTAAATAGATACAGTGCAAGGTATTTTACTCTCTAAACAATTCATTTATACACATTTATAAAATATTATATACCCGTACATATACATATGTATATCTAGTGGGCTCTTCAAATGAAACTCCGAAAAAGCTCCAAAGCCGTCCTCAGCGATACGACTCTTCACTTCATACATTCAGTTTTCTCGCGGCCCTTTATACATACGGGACACATCGGATTTTTGTGTTTCCCCATAAATTGTTAAGTATATTTTGCAAACATTGCTCTACCCCGCACACACACTCATATCAAAGATGTTTAATCTAGCCATATTCCTCGGGCTTTCATTGTTCACGATGTTATTGATTTTAATAATCATTCTTGGAAAGATACACCAACGTAGGCATCTATGGCAATATTTAGGTATACCACACGATGAGCCCGGCTATATTTTCGGTAATCTGAATGGACTCTCCCTCGCCCGCCCACTCGCCACTGCGATACGCAGAACATATAATAAATATAAGCTACATAGAATTCCTTTTTGTGGCTTCGTTATGCTGTCAAAACCAGTGGCCATCGTCACAGATTTGGACTTAGCGCAAGATATACTCGTACGAGATGCTGATAAGTTTAGTGATCGTGATTCATATCATAATAAAGCTGATGATACCTTCTCGGAAAATTTATGGAACTTAGAGGGAGAGGAATGGCGAGAGCTACATAGAAAATTAGCACCTCTCTTCACGATGGAGAAAATTCAAAAGCTTTTTCCGGATATCGTACAAGAAGCCGATGAGTTAGTGGATACGTTGGATGAGATGGAAGAAAAAGTGGTGGATATATACGACCTTTGCCAGCGTTACATCGCGGACGTTATTGCCGATAGCCTACTCGCGTTGGAGTGTCACACATTACAGAGGCCTATTAGTGAATTTCGTGTATATGGTAACGATTATGTGACGAAACCGCGTAGCAAAGTGGCGGTAGCGTTGATGGAGTGTCAGCGCTTTGTGGCTCGAGCTCACCATTTAACTCAGACACTTGAAGAAGTAATCGATTTCTTTTATTCCTATATTGGCGCCGCTGTACTAGAGCAAGAGCACAAAAAATATGAGCGTGATAACTTTATCCGTCAACTTGTCGACATAAAGAACGAAAAAGATGAAAAAAATCGGTTGAGTTTCGATGAAATCGTTGCGAATTCGGCACTATTCTTTACAGCTGGTTATGACACCTGCGCGAGTACTATGAGCTTTGCGCTCTATGAGTTGGGAACTAAACGGCATATTCAGAAAAAATTGAGAGAAGAGATGATGCAAGTATTGGAAAAGCACAACGACGAACTCACCATTCAAGCTATCGACGAAATGAAGTATCTAGATATGGTGATTTCAGGTGAGCACTTTTTAAATACTTAAAAATAAAAAAAAAGTAATAACTAATACTCCATTCTCTTCTTTACAGAAACTCTTCGCAAATATCCCATATATCCCTATCTGGAGCGCGTTGCTAATTGCGACTACCTCACGAAAGAACCAGAATTTAAAATACTAAAGGGCATGACAGTACTCATACCCATTGAGGCAATACTACGCGATCACGACATCTATCCAGACTCATTCAAATTTCAGCCCGAACGTTTCGAAGCGAAGAAGGTGACACGGCGCCATCCGATGGCTTGGATACCATTCGGCGATGGGCCACGCGCCTGTATTGGCATGCGGCTCGGACAATTGATGATACGCATCGGTCTTATAACACTCCTGACTAATTACGAATTTTACGGTTGTTCTCGTACGCCGGTGCCCATGCGTATCGACAAAAAATCTCGGCTATTGAGACCGGAAAATGAAGTGTACTTGCGTGTTCAGAGCTTGGAATAAGTAAACAAATGCGCTCCAGCAAAGACTGGAGCAAGAAAGTGAAAGCTTAGGCACTCAGGAACTAAATTACAGCTATATTCATTTAAAATTGCGCGATTGCGTAAATAATGGCTTTGAGAGCTAAAAGTACAAACATTTTTTAAATTTATTTTTTATGTAGTATAGTATATTTAAATCTATTTATAATTATGTTAACATTTGAAATACTCACTTCTTTTAAAATATTACCTTACCGGATATTATATCTTATGTTAAATAATGAAAACCTATTAATGTAAGATTTTTAAGGCAACAAATAAAAATACTAATTGTAATCATTTAACTTCCCTACTTTTATCTCTAAATTCTTCAAGAAATAAAAGGATATACCTACGTCGTTCTGTCCTCCTTCACTGTCACTATTGTCACTATTGTGAATATCATCGGCACACGCCAGCAGCTGTACGGCCTTCTAGAAGATTGTACCTTCTTGGCCGCCCGCCATTTTGTTATTCTTCAGGCACGCTTTATCGTAGTCTGATAATGTCATCAACATTACCCCTTCGTTCAATTTGTCTAGCTCTTCGTACTCTCGAATTTTAGCCTCTTTAGATGTCTTATCGTTTTTGATTTTTTTATTTTTATTTTTATTTTATTTTTTCTTTTTTTATTTTATCGCGTTTACGTACGTGTATTTGTGAAGGCTAAAAAATGTTATTAGCTAAAGCGGCGTTTATTTATCAGCTTATCATGAGTAGCTAGCCTCTGCGGTGCTTCACACCAACAATGACGGTTAATAAATGTTTTGTCCAGGTATGCTTTACGGAAATGATGCGAAATATTTTAGTTACTCAATAAAAGTTTGGTTGTTTGTTGTTATTATTGTTATTGTTGTTTTTCGAAATGAGTATTTACTATGATTAATAACGTCTTTAGAATCGATAAGAGTCAACTTTATCCTTCGAGACTAGACACACCTTGCTAAGTAGCAAGAAAATCAAAACGAAATAAAAGCTCTCGTGCCCACAGGGTTGCTTACGAATCTGGTGATGGTGGAGTCCTGATTACAGCCCACATAATAAACATCTATCTTATCCCATTGTTGGGAAGACGACTTCATAGTCGAAATCACGAAATAAATAATTAGGGGTGGTGTTGGAAAGTAAGTTGTCGTGGGGGCTCAAGCCCCAAATATTGGACGCCACTCGCAATCTGTCATGTGGTCTATCGATCTTTGATCTCGTTACGATTATTAAGCCATTAGCTTTGTAAGGCGTTCTAATAAGGTAGCCCAGCCAAAGCTAATTTAATGCACCATCCAAATGCTGGATTTTTTAATCCAAAATACTTGCAAAGCGGTAGAGCAGGGGACAATCCTATATAGAAGGAGAAGACGTATATACGAGTATGTACACTCGATAGCCAACTCTCTTTGAGCAAAAACAAACACCCACCATCTAAAAACAAAACTTGAATTACTTCCTTTTCATTTGAAGAATTTTAAAGTCTCTTAAGTGCAAAAACGTAATTCATTGAAATCATTTTAAATACTATCCAAAGCATAAATAAGTTAGTAAATTAAAAATTCATACAAATATCCAAAAACGTTGAATAATAGAAATATTTTAGTAAATAATTAAAAACGAAATTCTCCTTTGCATTTCACAGTCTGTCCACACGCAAATAAATTCCCGATTTCGGGCTCACGAGATAGCTGGCCACGTCGTATTCCATCGGTATAGTCGTCTTATCGCACACACTGAAGCGGAAATTACGCAGCAAGGCCGCCAAGCCGACCAAAACTTCCATCTTTCCGAAGCGCATGCCAATACAATTTCGCGGCCCCTCACCGAAAGCCAGGAACTCGATACAATCACGCTTAGCCACTTTCTCTGGCGAAAAGTTATCGGGATTGAATACATCGGGGTTCGGGTATAAATCTGGGTCGCGATGCATAGCGCTCACCGGTATCAGTATTCTCTTATTCTTCTTAATCACATACTTCGGGTGACCCGGCACCACGTAATCCTCCAAGCACTTTCGGTTCAACACCGGCAGCACCGTGTACAAGCGCAGAGTTTCTGTAACGTCAAATGGCAATGGTTAACTAAATAATACCAACTTTAGAGTACTAAATGCATATTTGAACTTACCCGAGATTATTTGATTTAGGTAGGTAGTTTTGGCCATAGACTCGTAAGTGAACTCGCCACCATGACGATCTAATACCTCCAAGATCTCTTCACGTGCTCGCTCTTGTACATCCTGATGCTGTGCCAGTTCGTAAAGTGCAAAAGAGAGCGTGGTCGAAGATGTTTCAAAACCAGCAACCAAAAAAACGTATGCCTGCGCAGTCATCTCCGCCAGCGTTATGCTCATATCTTGGCCATCCTCAGACTTCATCAGCTTGTTATTCTTCAAATCCAACAACATATCGAAGAAGTCATTACGCCGAATTTTATTCTTCTCACGGTATTCGATATTCTCGCGCACGATGCGCATGTAGAATTCCGTTATGTGATCTGGTATGACCTTTATGCGCAGAAATCGTGCTAAGTCCGGGAAGGTGTGGACAAATATACGACCCAATCGTGAAATACCTACATCGGTCAACGCCTTTTTACCCATCACCCGAAATTCTGAATTTGGATTCTTCAAACTGTTGCATTCAATGCCGAAAGCGCAGGATCCAATGACGTCGGTTGTGAAACGCCCCAGTAGATCCCTTATTTCTACCACTGCGTCCTTTTGACGCAAGTTCTCAAGCATGTTTGAGAGCTCCTCACCGACTTTTACAACTATCGGATACATCAATTTCATTTTCCCGGAGGTAAAGGTAGGCGAAAGCTTTGTGCGCATACTGCGCCACATGTGTCCGTCCAACATAAAAAGTTGTCCCGAGAGCGGATCATGTTTCACATTTGTGTAAAAGCCGCGATCGGTAAATTTATTGAAGTCTTTTATCAGCACCAATTTTGCCAACTCAGGTGTAAGCACAAAGATGTCCGCGTTGCCACCCCCAAAATAGAAGCCACAAAATGGGCCTGTGCCCTTGAACTTCCTATATGTTGCCAACCAAACCTCGAAAAAGCTGCGTGTCCTACCCGCCATGATATTTGGATCTTGCAAGGGTATGCCCAACTCCTGCAAGTAGTCTTTTCCCGGCCGTATTCGATAGTATATGTATCCTGCCAAACCGAGCACAATGGCTACCAGTATTTGTAGAACGATCATTTTATTAACGTGAAATCTGGAAACTTGCAATTATTTTTTTTTTTTTTTTTTTGCAGAAACGCTATACAACGCGCGTGGATTCAAAATAACTACTGAATATTGCTAGCGAGAAACAGCTATTTAAAACGCTCAGCTTTTATGGCATTAGAGTAAATTGTATGAGTAATCTTCTGGCCTCTACAAAGTTATCTCTGAAAGTGCTGAGTTATTTTGCTGGCCAAAGTGAAGTACCAGAATTTTGGATTTGTGTACATTGATAACCGAGAAGATAAGAACACAGACATAAATTCACTTGCGGCCTAAAAGTATGCTATGTTCACAAAAAGATTTTAATGTGAAGCCCCTTCAGTTTTACACTGACAGAATTGAGCATGTTCTCGAGCATTATAAAGACTGAACAACGTATTTATAGACGCTTTGGATGAGTAAAACCCAGCTCCAGTAATATTGACGCTTGCCAAAAGACTAGACAACTTAGAAGTATTCATCTTTCCCCAACCACAGCTCCGCGCTGTTGAGTCGCTACAAGAACAATGACAACATCAGCAGCTAATTTTGTAAAATTTATTTATTTATGGTTGGACAATAAATAACAGTAAAAATATGGAATACTCTTTGTACGAATGATGCTTTCCTTCAGGCTCACACCTTCTCAACATACAAGCTAATGCCATGCTCTGATTGCAACAAGAAATTTACCTTATTATATTTCATGGGAATGGGAGTTTTTTCACAGACCGAAAACTTGAAGTTCTTCAAGAGTAGTGCCAAACCAACGCGCGCTTGCATTTGTCCAAAACGCATTCCGATACAGTTGCGGGGGCCCTCACCGAAAGGCAGCCAATAAACGCCATCACGCTGAGCCACCTTATCAGGTGAGAAATTGTCGGGATCGAAGGTGTTGGGATTTGGATAAATATCCGCGTCCCGATGGAAAGCAGCGGCGGGTATAATCACCTGCATGCCTTTGCCAATGACGAATCTCGGATGGCCGGGCACAGGATATTCCTCCATGCACTCGCGGTTCAGAATAGGTAGCACAGTGTAGAGGCGAAGTGTCTCTGTGGAGAAAAGTTAAAATTTTAGGGGAACAGACGAAAAATTATGTACACTCACCTGATATGACTTGATCCAAGTAGACCATGTCCTTCATGCAGTCGTATGTGAACTCGCCGTTGTGTTTCTCCAACGCCTCCTTAACCTCTTCGCGCACACGCTGTTGAATTTCCTCATCCTGGGCAAGCTCATACAATGCGAAGCCCATTGTCGTCGACGAAGTTTCGAAACCTGCGACCAAGAATACAAACGCCTGCGCCGCGAGCTCTTCCACTGTTATACTCATATCTTGGCCATCCTCCGACTTCATCAATTTGTTGTTCTTCAAATCCAAGAGCATATCGAAGAAGTCATTACGCCGAATTTTATTCTTCTCACGATATTCAATATTTTCGCGCACGATGCGCATGTAAAACTCTGTAATGTGGTCGGGCGTTTGTTTCATATGCAGCCTGCGACACAGTTCCGGAAAACTATTAATCAACGCCAAACCAATCCGTCCGTTACGCAAATCAGTAAAAACGCGTTTGCCCATTTGACGAAACTCATCATTGGGATTCTTCAGACTGTTTACATCAATACCAAAAGCGCAAGTGCCAATAACATCAGTGGTGAAACGCGCCAAGTAGTCACGCAATTCTAAAATGGGCTCCTGCTTAATCGCCTCCGACACAACGCGCACAAACTCCTCGCCCACACGACAAACGGTCGGAAACATGTACTTCATTTTGCCGGATGTGAATGTGGGTGAAAGCTTATTGCGCATCACGCGCCATCTGTGGCCATCCAATAGAAAGAGCTGACCGGTGAGTGGATCATCCTCCGGATTGTTATAGAAACCGCGATCTACGAAATTGTTGAAGTCTTTAATTAAGATAGATTTAGCTAGTTTTGGGTCCAAAATGAATGCCGCTGGTCGTTGGAACCAAAAGAAGCCACAAAAAGGACCGGTGCCCTTGAATTTCTTATAGGTACTCATCCATATTTCCAGAAAGGAACGCGTAGTGCGCACGCCATTTAAATTGCCAAGTAAATAATTCGGTTTCTCATAGGCAATGCCGCGCGCCTCCCAATACATGAAGCGTTTACGTAGCAAGTAGAAGCCATAGCCGAGTAGACCAAGCAGCGCGGTCAGCAGAAATTGCGTGACGGACATAATTTATCTTAAATAAAGTTACTCAATACTTCTTTCAACTAAAAATTGCAAATTCCCAGCAAACTAACAAGCGACTGACTAAACCACCTGAACCGTTCAACAATAGCGCATTTCGCGTACTAAGCAAATAGCGAACTTTTGGAAGTCGTTTAAGTGCAGTTATTAGATGCTAGTGGCCTGGAGAGCTTTAGTTCTATTGTGTGCGTGTGTAGTTATTCATTTTCTTTTTCAAGTAAATCACTTTAGATTAGTGAGCAGATACTTTGTACCCAATTTACTCACCCACATATTTGCAAGTGAGTACAGATATTAGCATATTTTGTTGGTTTTGAAAAAAAAATTGTTTGTTGTTAAATTCGCCAAAAAATTTGTTATTTACAAAACAACTTTTGAGTAATCAATATTTCTTTGCCACTTTATATTATTATGTTTTTTTATTTTTTATTAATAATCTTCGATAGCACTCATAAAATTATCTTACGCACCCAAGTGGAACACAATATCATTTGCCAGCAATAAGAGAGCAAGTAATGGATTTTATTTTTGCTTTTTTAATCATAAGTAGTTAAAAGCTCTTAAACAATCTTTCAATTCAGAATTGTTATTAGAAACAACTAAACAAACAACCACCTACCTTGAAAAATTAAAAAAATCTACTATCTACAGCGCCACCTGGCGGCACAATTGTTGAGTTCTATGCTGTGGGCGCCACGATGTGTTAAAAGTGGGAGATACTATCGCTCGTATAATGGCCAAACCGACTTCAAAATTAAAACAAATAATTTTTTTAATTTTTCAAATTGCAGTCGCTCCTCATAAAAATCAAGTAACCGGTCGGAGATAGCTTAGAATAAACTGTAGGTGTCTTAATTTGTTTGATAAAAAAAGAAACATTAAGACGCACATCCTGGATTGAAGGAGGAGCTCGGCCGATAATTGCTACATATAAATCGGTTTATGATTTCAAGTTTAATTAGTAATGAGAACACTCTCTCAGTATATCTCAGTTCAAAGTTGGCACTAAAGATTTCCTACAGGGTTTCCATTGCTTTCAACATTTTACTAATCATTTACTATCTAATCATAAGCGCGTGATAAATACTTACATATGTGTTTTAACCAGAAACAATGAGATTGCAATATTATGTTCGGTGCAAGCAAATTCGAAATTAGGCCAAGAAATGTGAAATATAAGAAATAAAAATTATTATGCAATATTATAGTGAGTTGCAAAATACAAATTTTCTGTAATTAAAAAAGTTTCGAATCCTAACAGCCAGGCATAGAGAACGAGCATAGGCATTACTACAAATATGGAAATAAGAGAACAATAAACTGAGCGAGAAATGTAATGCTGCAACTACACACCTCACATACGTGTACGTCACAGCCGTACCACCCGACTTGAAGAGAATTTACATCTCGCTCTCCTAAGATAGGTTGATATGACGGGGTGATATGTAAGATGGGTAGTTGCAGCGTAACAGTTTAAATGAGACAGTGGCTAACATTTGATATATGTATCTGTGGTGAAAAATATTTGCCTCAAAATTGTTTTTGAATATTTCTCTTCGACCCCTCAGAAAATCTACATGTACAAATTCGACGGGGTAAAAGAGGCGTAGTATATTCCTGCTCTTCCGTTCACGCAAGACACAGTAATCGAACTGTGTGGAGCCTTGAATCCCGTCTATCTCCAGCCAGGTTGTGCGATTGATTTAGAACCCGCTATGAAAATAAACAGATCCAATGGAATGAATTTAAAAGCCTTTGATAAAAACTACCGTATTCTAGCGAAGAAAATGGTCTTAAAAAACTGGTCATATGAAAGAAAACAAGTTGGTGGTGAAATTTTGGAATACTCACTCGCCAAGTAAAATTATTCATCGTGCTAAACAAATGTTTAGCCATAAATCGGATCAAAGCGCGATATGATCAAGGAATCTTCTTAAGAGTGGCATCGAAATCATGCCAAGAGGCTTTAACGCCAGGATGGGCGATACCTTCTTCTTTACATAATAATTGGAAAATTCAGACACTCTCTAAATCCGCTGAAGTTAACCGACACTGCAGGGGCCAATATGTGGTTATCGTAATACCGAGGTTTAACAAGCTGCTTCGCACTCATCGGATCGAAAGACTAGAAACCATATCAACTTATTGTAATAGAAGAAAGACATGTTTCCATCTGCATAGTTTCTGCAGCGCGCTAACTTGTCGCAGTTAACATCTGCAACTGCTTCTTGGAGTCAAAAGTGTGCGTCAACAAAAAGCTCAAATCACAACAGACATCAACCGATAATTGAGAAAGAACGAGACGAATTTAAAGGACCAAAAAAAGTAAGGCTGAGAGGCGTAAGTAGGAAGAACTTGAGGAAATGAGTAAGCAAGGCAATATGGTAACAGACCTATACGACCAGCAGGCTGTCAAGTTTGTCGCGAAAACTTTGCTTAAAAATCATAACAACAATGAAACATCAGTTCTATATTGCATCACTATTTATTTTTGGAATATTTTTTATGTTAGACTCTTTATAACAATACTAACGATACTACCTCAACCGCGCAGCATATCAGTGCATACCTACGGCGACATTGTAGGGTAAACTTAAAAATTGTTGTGTCATATCAATGCGACTCTCTTTCGAATAAAGTAAATCCACTAGCAAAAAAACGTTGCTGCGTGCTCTATAAATTTCGTGTAGATAATGTTTTCAGCTTAGTTGACTTTATATGCAGTGCCGGCAAAGTAACCCCGCACTACTGCTAAACAGTAATTTATGCTCAAAGCAAATTAATTATTATTTAATAACAAATCAAACGTAAACAATGGCCGCAACGGAAGTTTTATTAGGCCTACTTGCAGCAGTCATTGCCGTCGTTCTATATGTAACCCAGCGCAATCTGACATATTGGAAACGACGCGGCATACCCAGCGACGTCCCACATTGGCTCTATGGCAACCTAAATGGCGTGACGGAAACAATTTCTATAGCGGAGGCCTTTGCAAAAGTCTATAGACGTTACCTAGGTACTGGCCCATTTTGTGGCTTTTACACCCTGCAGAAACCCTGCGTGCTTGTGCTGACACCGGAGCTGACGAAACAGGTATTGATTAAGGATTTCGCCAACTTCAGCGATCGTGGCTTGTACATCAATGAAGAGGATGATCCGCTGACGGGTCACTTATTTTTGTTGCGCAGCGAGAAATGGCGTTTTATGCGCAACAAACTCTCGCCCACCTTTACTTCGGGCCAAATGAAATTCATGTTTCCCACTATGCTCTCAGTGGCTGAGAATTTTGTGGATACCATACAAGCGGAGCTCGGAAAGAGTGAGGTGATTGAGATCAAAGACCTCTTAGCGCGTTTCACCACCGATGTAATTGGTTCGTGCGCTTTCGGTATTGAATGCAATAGTTTAAAGAATCCAGATGCGATCTTCCGTAACATGGGTCGTCGTGTTTTCAACGAACAACGTCATGGTCAACTTGTTAACAGTTTTATTTCGGCAGCACCGGATCTGGCACGTAAATTGCACCTTCGGATTATGCCGGATTCAATTACCAACTTCTTTACGAAAATCGTGCGTGAGGCAGTCGATTATAGGGAGGAAAATCAAGTACAACGTAATGATTTCTTAAACTTGCTGATGGAGCTGAGCAAAGGGAAGCTAAAGTTCGACGATAAAACAGATGGAAAAGGACTAACAATCGAGGAAATTACTGCACAGGTATTTGTGTTCTTTGCAGCTGGTTTCGAGACATCATCCACCACTTTGGCATTCCTGCTGTATGAGTTGGTGCTGAACCAAGCTGTGCAACAGCGTTTACGTGAAGAAATCATTGAAGCTGTAGAGAAACATGACGGCAAGGTTACATATGAGTGTATAAACTCAATGCCATATATGAAACAGGTCATATCAGGTGAGTAAAGTTGGAATATCAGTTTATTACTCATTGAGTAGTACTAAAAAATATCAAACTGCTCTTCCCCAGAAACCCTCCGCAAATATCCAGTTATACCCAACCTCCAGCGACAGGCACTCGCGGATTATGTTGTTCCCGGACACCCGAAATATGTTATCGAAAAAGGCACAACTGTCTTCATATCCATCACGGGCATACATCACAATCCAGAAATTTATCCAGATCCGCAGAGATTCGATCCGGAACGTTTCTCACCGGAGGCGTTGAAGACACGAGACAACATTAATTGGCTACCATTTGGTGATGGTCCACGCAATTGCATTGGCTTGCGTTTTGGTCAAATGCAGATACGAGTCGCTCTCACCTATTTGCTTCAGAATTTCATATTTACGCAATCAGCGCTTACCGAAGTTCCTTTGAAATTGGATATTAAGCAATTCTTGAGCAGCAGCCAAAACGGCATACACTTGAAGGTTGAAAAAATATAAGTTTATAAAACGTATAGAAAAGGTGTCCTAAATGTAGAAAATTTGTTCGAAATGGAAGATAAGTGATCCTTTAAAATCATAAAATCTTCTTCTTCACTATAATTGTAAAGTCTAAAATAAACTTAAAAAAAAACTTTTATTTATCAGAATTCTACTCCCTGGTATACACCTTAACTGGTTAGATTTGTTCCAAAAAGTTTATATTATATATATTTATGTATAATGTAAACTGACTAACTTATCAAATATCTACACAACTTCTTGACGTCTCACTATCTGCTCGTCACGTATCTTTCTTTTTCTATCTTGCTATCTTCAAACCCTTCTCTTGCAATATAGAGTCGGCTTTCAAATGTTCTCATACCAGCGACTTTTATGTTTGTGCTTGAAAATTTCGCTGCTCTCACCGGTTTAATTTGGCTCACTTTTCTTCGCACCAATTCCTACAAGGTTGGAATTCTATTTAAACAACAACTGATTTTCTTTGCCAAAGAATCTTTATCTTATCACAATCGCAACCTATGACAAGAACAAGATATGGACTTTTTAATCGTAATTAATGGGAATTGAATTTACATTTTATGCAGATATGAAACAAATCTAAAGAACTTAACTCTTTGTTAGGCAGGTAGGTAGGAAGAAGTGATTGCCGAATTGGGAACGTCGGCACATTTAGGCCAAGAAAAGAAAATTGTGATATAGGAAAAATCTCTTAGCCGCTAAGACCGCCTTCCCATCCACTTGCGATATTTTACGAATTGTATAAGGTCGCTTATTTTGGCTTCCAATTTGAGCCAAGCTTGCCTCGCCTTGCGATGGCTGGTTGGTTACTTGAACGCACCTAAGCCAAAGAGTATGCTTATTTTGCTATATATATTTAATAAACTTATTTAATTTTTTCCAACCATGTGTGCCAACTCCGTAAAGTTGGATCTGGGGGTACCGTGAAAGATGTTGCGTATCAAATGGCTGAAGGCTAGGCACTCACAAATGTAATCCTCCAGCTATTTGTCATATGCTGTGCTTGCTCTGAACTCAACCGTTCCCACTTTACGTAACTTGTGGAGATGATAGATCAGAGGTGGTTGCCTCGCCAACACACCCACAAAAATACTAAGATCTCGATTGCTTAAAGTTTGTAACAGTTTGGACTGTATACAATCCACACTGCTCTACAATAATTTGCAGGTACGCCCTACGGTGGAAGTGTTCCAGGACCTTAAATGCTCCTCCATGGTCCATTTTTTTAGACAACATTTGAAGGCGCTCAACAGTGACAACATAGCCCGCGGCGCCCGACTCTCTTGCCTTTTCTTTGTCTTCTAAATATGTGTAACCCGGCACGCAAGTGACATTCACTACATTTTCTAGCGATAGTCTATTAAATACCACTTTGCATATTCCAGCGCCTTTGGACTTTGTGTTGGAACATTTAATTGCCTTAATTTTGCTCTAACCTGATTGATTTTCCCATTTGACAGCTTGTGTAATGGCCACAATCTCTTCTTAGAAGACAGAGTTTAAGTTTGAAGCTGCCAGAAGAACCTCTGTGCCTGCCAATCATTTAAACTAAAGACAAGGCGAAACAAAATACCTCCTCGAGGAAAGCCACATGTGTTAAGTATGTTATAAATTGAAAATATAATAAATTAAATATTTCTTATGAAAATATAAGATAAATGTAATAAGAAACTGAGAAGAAATCCTAAAAGCACTTCAATTGATTTATATTTTCTCTTTACTAAATGCGCCGCATTTTTTCATTATTATTAAGTATTATTATTAAGACAGAACTCTTTTGCTCAGAACAACGGAAAAATTCTCAATGCTTGTAAATCAAGTATTTAATTAATAGAGAACTAAACGGCAAGAGAGCGCTCTCTCTCTACTCAAAGCTTCACTGGAGCAGATGGAAAATATTTATTAAAAAGATAAACAGACTACTCGTAAATGATAGCTAATAGAAATGAAAAAAAATATTGTGGATTAATTATAAACACTAGCCACTGTAGTGTATACAATAAATACATAAATTAATATTTGTAATTACAACAATTTATTAGAGCTCAGTGGTTATGTCTTATTGCCAAAGTTCAAATACCCATATGTCTACATACATATATCTTTAATTGATTTGCTACTGAGTAAGTAAAAAATTTATATATATAAAAAAATATAATACATTTTAAGTAAAATAATTGCAACTGTGTGAAAAATAATAATTTGAGTAAAACACTTATTTATGCTACTCATGCCATGTTAACCATTCAAGAGGACACCTTCTCGGTCTTCAAGTTTATATCGCCATCAACCATGCTCAAGAAGGTCTTCATGCTGTATTTTAACGGTATTTGGGTCTTCTCGCTAACGCTGAATTTGAAGTTCTTCAGCAGATAGGCCAACCCAACACGCATTTGCATGAGACCAAAGCGCAAGCCGACACAATTGCGGGGTCCATCGCCAAATGGCAACCACTCAACGGAGTCGCGTGCGGCGACCTTTTCGGGCGTAAAATTATCCGGATTGAACTCTTCGGGGTTGGGGTAATAATCCTCATCGTAATGTATGGCCACCGCTGGTATCAAAACAAATGTGCCCTTCTCGATTTTATAACGTGGATTATCCGGTACTTGATAATCCTCCCTGCATTCACGCGTGATTAGTGGAACTATTGTGTGTTTTCGTAGGGTTTCTAATAAGAAAATATACGAAACAATAGTAAAATTATTTGAATTAAGTTTTAGCATTTCTACACACCTGATATGATCTGGTTAAGGTAAACCATTTCGGACATGCACTCGTAGGTGAACTCATCATTGTGGCGCGCCAACACTTCGCAAATCTCGTCCCGCGCACGCTGCTGTATCTCTGTGCGTTGTGCCAGTTCGTATAGTGCATAACTCATAGCGGTCGATGAGGTCTCAAAACCTGCGACCAAAAACAAAAATGCCTGCGCAGCTAACTCCTCTACAGTTATATTGGTAAGCTCTTGACCATCCTCCGACTTTATCATTTTATTATTTTTCAGCTCCAAAAGCATATCGAAAAAGTCATTGCGTTTGATATTATTCGACTCCCGGTAAGCGATGTTCTCACGCACAATACGCATATAGAACTCGGTAATATGCTCCGGTGTCATCTTTACGTGCCAACGGCGGCAGAGTTTGGGAAAGAGCACAATGAATGCGTTGCATAGATAACCATGACGCTGATCTAAAAACACACGTCTACCCATCTGTCGAAAGGGGTCGTTCGGATTCTTCAAACTATTGCACTCAATGCCAAAAGCGCACAGGCCAATCACATCCATAGTGAAGCGAGATACCAAGTCACGCACCTCCAAATTTGGTCCAGCTTTCAACGTCTCTTCAACCACCCTCACCAGCTCAACACCAACCTGCCTGAGAATCGGAAACATATTTTTCATTTTGCCTGAAGTGAAGGTAGGTGAGAGCTTATTGCGCATTACGCGCCATCTATGGCCCTCCAAGAGGAAGAGCTGACCGGTGAGTGGATCATCTTCCGGATTGCTGTAGAAACCACGATCGACGAAGTTATGGAAGTCCTTAATGAGTATTGATTTCACCAAGCTAGTCTCGAGCACAAATACAGCCGGACGTTGTATCCAATAGAAACCGCAAAATGGGCCGGTTCCTTTAAATTTCTTGTATGTGTCTCGTGCGATATCCGCGAATGTGCGCGTTTTCAGAAAACCCGTCAGACTGCCGGATATAAAGTCGGGCTTGTCGCATGGTATGCCAAGATCCTGCCAGTATTGCATACGTTTACGTAGCCAGTAGATGCAGTAGCCCAACAGTGTTAGCGCGGTGACGATGAGAAATTGCGTAATTAACATGTTTACGTCCGAAAATGTTTATACCAATCAATGCTGTTGTTCACTGTTCTTATTTGACTGCTGAAATTTAGATTCAAAAATACTTTGATTTTCCAAAAGAGTATAGCAGAGACAAAAAGCTCGGGTGGGGCACCTGCTGTCATTGTAATGCGTAATTAAAAGTGAAGAGAGCAAAAGAAAGAGAAAGAGATACGATCTCACTTTGGGCTCGTCAGTGAGTGCAGTGATTGTTGTTCTCTTTATTCTTTCTAAAAGAGCAAAGCTTGAAAATCATGTTTAGCAATGTATAATGGAATTAATTAATGGAATACAAACTTGTATTATGGCATACTAGACGTCGAACAAAAAAGGCTCGAAAACAAGGCATGAAATATTTAGTTGTTGCTATTTTTGACATTAATAAAACAAAAAAAAAAACTTGAAAACATTTACTTTTTTGCTTTGTACTTAAATAAGATTAGTACCGTGTGACATAAGTAAAAATCTTAAAAAGTTTATATTAATTTTCTCACAATAAATCGTTTTATTATTACGCAAAGAGCTATTATTTATCTGATAACTAATCATAATCTGATTCCCTCTTCCTTAAGCCAATGAAATTAAGATTATTTTAGAACCGCAAATTGGTTCCAATTTCTTACATAACAACAAGCTAATATTATTTACATATTTTCAAAAGTTTTGTACAAAAAAGATAAATTTAAGCAGCTAACATTCCAGAAGCGTACTTTTCACTTAAATCTCCAATCACTTGCAGCTCAGCCCCCACCATACTCCGATCAAACAGAAACCTTTTCAACACGCAGGAAGATATCTCCCTCAGCCATCGAGACAAAAGTAGTTTTGCTGTATTGTATGGGGATCTGCGTCTTCTTACTAACACTGAATTTATAATTCTTCAATAAATGAGCCAAACCGACGCGTGTCTGCATGAGACCAAAACGCAGACCAATACAGTTGCGCGGACCATCGCCAAAGGGCAACCACTCAACGGAATCTCGAGCCGCAACTTTTTCAGGAGTAAAATTGTCCGGATTGAACTCTTGCGGGTTGGGATAGTAATCCTCATCGTAATGTATGCCCACTGCAGGTATCACCACAAACATGCCTTTCTTAATCTCATAACCCGGATGATCTGGCACCGGGTAGTCCTCCAAGCATTCACGCGTTAGCATCGGCACTATGGTGTGCTTACGCAGAGTTTCTGTAGTAAATTGGAAAATGTTATAAAGATATACACTACAATGCTAACTAACCTGATATCACTTGATTCAGATAAACTAACTCATTCATACACTCGTAAGTGAACTCGCCGTTATGGCGCGACAGCACTTCGCATATCTCCCGACGCGCTCGCTCTTGCAGATCTGCACGCTGCGCCAGCTCATACAAAGCAAAGCCCATTGTTGTCGATGAGGTCTCGAAGCCTGCAACCAAAAACACAAACGCCTGCGCAGCTAACTCCTCTACAGTTATATTGGTCAACGCTTGACCATCCTCGGATTTAATTTTTTTGTTATTTTTCAGCTCCAAAAGCATATCGAAGAAGTCATGACGTTTGATGTTATTCGACTCCCGGTAGGCGATGTTCTCACGTACAATGCGCATATAAAACTCGGTAATATGCTCCGGCGTTAGTTTGATGTGCAGACGCCGGCACAATTTCGGAAAGAGTATTATGAATGCAAAGCCTAACAGATTATGACGTTGATCTACAAACACACGGCGGCCCATCTGGCGGAAGGGATCGCCGGGATTCTTCAAACTATTGCAATCTATACCGAACGCGCAGGAGCCAATCACATCAGTTGTATAGCGCGCCAGCAAGTCACGCACCTCGATCGTTGGCCCCTCTTTCAGTGCCGCCTCAAGTACCAGCTCCAACTCGGCAGCAACGCGTGTCACAGTCGGAAACATTTGCTTCATTTTGCCGGAGGTGAATGTTGGCGAAAGTTTAGTACGCATTGCACGCCATTTATGGCCGTCCAAAGCAAAAAGATGACCCGAGAGAGGATCATCCTCTGGATTTGTGTAGAAACCACGATCGGTGAATTTATTAAAGTCCTTGATAAGTATTGCTTTAACCAAACTAGTATCGAGTATGAAAGCGGTCGGACGCTGAAACCAGTAGAAACCGCAAAATGGGCCGGTTCCTCTGAATTTTCGGTATGTGTGCAGCGCGATATCGGCGAAGGAACGTGTTGTGCGCATTCCCACCAAATTGCCAACCAAGTAATGGGGCTTATCACATGGTATGCCGCGCAACTGCCAGTAGTTGAGGCGTTTTCGTAACCAATGGATAAAATAACCGATAAAGGTCGCGATTGTAAAGATCAAAACTTGCGTAACCGACATTTTAATGCATATTTTCACTGACAACCAACCCAACGATTCAAATGTCTCTGCTGAACTAATAAGATAAAAAATACTGCAACTGGAAAAGCGAAAGCAAAAGCTTTAAGAAGCTTTCATTGTTGACTTTGAGAATGAGAAAGAGATTATGTGACAAAAGCTCTTTTCACTCCCTCTTACGTCTACCGAGAGTAAAGTTTATTTGATATATCTAATTTTTTTGTTCAGTTTTATGCAAAATAAGCAAAAAATTTTAAAATTTGCTTATGCCAAGCTCAAGCAATAAAGTGGAACACTATAAAGTGGATAAAAATGCATAAAGACTCTGTCTTGCTGATGAATTACATATGTACATTAAGGTGCATCCCCTCGAAAAAGATGTTTACCAACATCTTTCCGCACTGCATAGGGAATTTTCATAGCTGGAGAGTTTAAGAATTTGCGAACGACATGTCATCGTCCTTCATCACCTGTCGTGCTGCAACGCTCTTTCTTCTGTTTCCAACAAGATGCAGGTTTCATAAATCTTGTTTGTAAATTTTAAATTCCAATTGAGGATTTCCAAAAATCCAGAAATAAGAAATGCGTTTTTGGCTTACAGTCAGAATTATTCATTTTTATTCTCCTCTTAATTCAATACAATAAATTTTCTTGTAATAAAAACTTTTAGAATTTCTATATTTTGTTCATCAACCAAAAAGTTTATATTTAACAAAAAACTTCATTAAAATCCAAATCCAAATACGTATTCGTGTCTAAGAGATTGAAGGTACGAAAATACCGTCCCTGTTGAGGGGACGCATGAGCAAAATCAAACTCAAAATCTTAAGACATTACAAATACACTGGCAGTCGCGGATTTAAGAAGGAAGGAAAGCTTAGAAAAAACTCAAAAATCATTTTTGAAAATTTCGAAAGCAATACTACGAGTTCACGCTTTAAATCACAGTCAGTTTCAAGTTGCTGTACATTTTTTGATGCACAGACTCTATATATAAATACATACGTATATGCGTATATAAGAGTGTATATAACACACTCTACACACACACACATCGATACCTACGTACAGGTATTGGGAAATTCACATTAAGCTCATGGTAAATAAACTTATTTTGGTTAAAAAAACGTGATTGAAGAAAAATATAAAACTACTTTTCCAAAGACGTTTTTGTTGCTTTTGACTTATATACTACTTACTCTCTCTTAAAACTACAAAAAATGTCCACGCCCTAAATGCGTTCTACTTTCAAAAATATACCATTTTTCGGAATTGTTGAGAAGGACTTGCTGATCTGCACGGGCACAATGGTTTGCGTACATAGCGCGAAATGAAAGTTCTGCAGCAAATAGCACAGTGCGACGCGCATTTCCATGTTACCGAAACGAAAGCCAATACACTTGCGCGGACCATCGCCGAAAGGCAGCCACTCGACCTTCTCACGCGCTTTTACCATTTCCGGAGTGAAGCGCTCCGGATCGAACTTCTCGGGATCCGGATAGATTTCGGGATCATAATGTATGGCAATAACGGGTATGGTTATCAACGTGCCAGCGGGTATCACATAATTCGGATGGCCGGGTACGACGTAGTCGTTTAGAGCTTGACGCGTCAAATGCGGTAGTATTGGATATTTACGTAAAGTTTCTACGGAAAACAAAACATGCCAAAAGAGAGTTACATAATGCAAACGCCACTACACTCACCTGCAAACACCTGCTTCATATACGCCATCTTATTCACACACTCATACGTCAGTTGATTGTCGTGTTGCGCCAGCGTCTCATTGATCTCACAGCGTAACCGAGCCTGTATCTCCGGTTGCATAGCCAACTCATAGAGCGCAAAAGAGAGCGTCGACGATGATTTTTCGGAACCTGCAGCAAAGAAGAAAAACGCTTGCGCTGTCATCTCCTCCACAGTCAGACCCTTAAATTCATCATTTTTATCATACCTTAATTTCTTACAGCCACTCAGTTCCATCAGCTGCGCCATCAAGTCGTTGCCGCGCACGTTGTGCTCCAACCTGTACGCCACATTCTCACGCACGAAACGCATAAAGAACTTCGCGATATCCGGATGTATTGTGGCCATATGTAACTTACGCGCCAATTGCGGAAACCCCTGCATCAGTCCGGACAGCAGCAGGCCGTGGCGCCGATCGGTGAAGATACGACGCCCAATTGTACGACACTCCGCGTTCGGATTCGTCAAACTATTGCACTCAACACCCAGCGCACACTTGCCAATCACATCGGTGGTGTAGCGACCCATCAGCTCCTTGATCTCCACGCACGCATTATGCTGCAGCATTTCTCCAAGTGTAATTACCATTTGCTGTGCTTTCTGGCGCACACATGGAAACATACCACGCACTTTGGATTCGGTAAATGTCGACGATAGCTTGCCATGCAATACATGCCACTTGGCGCCATCAGCAAAAAATAAGTGCCCGGTCAGCGGATCGTCTTTCTCGTTGTGAAAAAGACCGCGGTCGCTGAAGTTCGAGAAGTCTTTAATCAATATATGCTTTACAAGCTCCGTATCCAATGCCATCACAGCGGGTCGCTGAAAGAAGTAATAACCGCAGAAGGGGCCAGTGCTCTTGTAGCGCTGGTACATTGAACGCACAACCTCGGCGAAACTGTATTGCTTGGTGACACCACTGAAACTGCCAAATAGATAACTGGGCTTGTCGTGTGGTATACCACGCACACGCCAAAAGTTCATGCGACGCCAATAAAAGTATGTAACTGCCATTAACAGAGTAGTGATACTGGCGAGCAGTACAAGTGTCAATGCCATTGTGAAGTAGTTCAATTTGTAGAATTTAAATAAAAGTATTTTCCGAGTGAATTCTTGACTTATATAATTATAGTATATCACAAGTTGAGTATAGTAGGCGAACTAAATATTTTTCAACGACTCGGCACACTTTTATATAGCGCTGCAGCCAACAAGCAAGTGCTCGACGCCGACGTAAGTCGACACGCGCCGCTGTTTATGATTTGTGTCTAGCATTTTGATTAGACTATTGTGTGAAGTATCTCATCAGCGGAAGATGTGTGAGCTTGTGCGCGCCAGTCAACAGTGAGTCAGTTATTTAAAGTCCAGCGTAAGCTATAGCTTTCGACTGAGCGGCGTAACCACTTCAAATACAATTCATGCCGCTGTGAACGACACTAAAACGCCATACCCTGCTCTGTATCATTTCTCGTTTTTCGGCGACTCTTGCCTGAGAAATTTTCTCAAGAAGCGTGGCCCAAAATCTTTCATATTTATAATATATATCAAAGCACGGCTTCGTGGGATCGAGAGAGGGGCATATCAGTGTACTCGGCACTATACAACCAGTCGGAATTGCGCAGTTTAAACGTTTAACTATAATATTTACCATATACCCTCAATGATAGCGAAATGGCAAGTAAAATATGAAAGTACCGGAAGGAGAGGAAATAAAGTGAAGGCAAATGAATGTATTCGGAAGATACTTGGTATCTCTATATATTTTTGCAATATACAATATTTCTTACTTGCTTAGATTCACTTGATCGGACGACAGAGACATGTAGCTGCCATGCAATTAAAATTTCAAAAATGCATTTTTTGCTTGTAAGGTTTTTTTTTCAGCAGCTGCTTAAATGATATTTGGTAAACGATTCCCCAATCATCCACAAAAGGTGCTCATTGGAACTCATCGAAATCAGATGATTGCCATATAGCTAACTTTTCCAAAATTCGTTTTTGAGTTAAAATTCGCATAGTAAGACAGTTGAGAAAATTTAATTTGGTACACTTTTCGAACATGATTGATGGAATTTTATGAAAAAAAAAAACACAAAGCTTTCATAGAGCTTACTTTTCAAAAATGCATTTTTCATAGTTATGACTTGAATGTCTGCAATAATAAAATTAATATATTCATAATATTCATTAATATATACATATTAGAAAGGTTGTGTAGTGAAGGTCAACGAAATCGAACGTCTATATCAAGTGGTGGCCAGATAATGTATTAATCAGTTTTGAGATTTTTCACTGTATCACAGCTTTTAAAATAGGTATTAATTGTGTAAATGAGTATTTTTACGCCGCACATTATATCAATTTCATCCATGAAAGGCATATGTGCCGAAGACAGCTACATTCTTTCTTTTCAGTTTATAAAATTTAAATACACATTTTACACAGTGAAATTAATACATATGTTATTGATATATTTGAAACTATTTAATATTAAAATAACATACGAACATGTATATGTAAATGTATATTTTTGTTTATGTTTCGTGATATGATTGCCAAGCAACGCTATGTGGTGAAATTCTTTGCGGCGCAGAACTCGTTTTTATAGAAATACGTACATAGGTATATACATATGTCCATATGAATGTGCTCGTATTTCGTATTCGGAACTTTTATCAGCAACTTAGTGGGGCGTCAACGGCAAGTCATTGTTATTTGCCTCGCATTTCAATCAGCAAGCTGTGTTATTCCTTTTTTCATATAAATATGGTAACATACATATGTACATATGTATATATTGTTATAAATGTATGCATGTTGATATACTTGTTGTTTACAAACATTTATAATTGTATCAATATTTTTTTCTTTTTTGATTGCCTTAGAAATTCACACTTGTCCACAAAACTTAATGTTATAGCATGCGAGAACAAATTAAGTGAGTACTGACACAGTTTACCGGCAGAAAACAGGTGAAATGGAACTTCTTATTACCAGAGAGAGAGAAGAGAGAGAGACAACTAATTGGTTGATAGTAATTTTTCTATTAAATTTGTATGGCATTTTTAAGTGAAGTTTTTTCCATATTTTTGGTAACAACTCTTATTTCCTAATAAAATTACTATAAAATTTGAATAATATTGTATATTTCAGAATTTCTTCGAAAAATGGTTGTTAAATATCCTCAATCACCGTAATTTTCCTTCCAAACACCGAATATCTAAGGTTCGGCTCCATCCGAGTTTACTCCTTCTTACTTTTGCTTCATTATAATAGCTCAGATAAACGAGCTCACAAGACATAAAACATTTTGTTAAAAAAAAAATAACCTCAGTTTTGAAAATCCGAGAATCCTAAACACCCTGTATTAACCGAGCGATATCGCACCATTTGATTGGCTAATGAAAAGGCGGAGAATGCAATTGCATTCTTTACAGCGCAACCAAGCAAACAAACGAACGAAAGCGAATTTTCAAATAATATTAGCACTTAATTAGCTTAACAAATACGAATGCGCTAAAACAAAGCATACACGTAAATCACGTTTATTTGTGCGCGAATAAAAATATTGACAGGCGTTAATATATTTTAAATCTTTCTCTTCAAAAAAAAAAACAAAAACAAAAAAAAATCATAATAATTAGTCACTAATTGTTATCTGCTCCCAAATGAAGTATTTTATTGACTAGTTTAAATGAGAATTCCAAAATTAAAAATAATTACTGTTACTCGGCGTTCTTTTCAAAGCGCTCACTTATAAGTATGTTTGTGTGTAAAAATGTTTTTAACTTCATTATTTAAGTACTTATGATGAATGTATGTATTTTAATGATATATTTCCTTGAAAGGATGCTGGCTGTTTCTTCAAATTTCATCAACTCTCAGATGTATACCACCCTGCGGGAATAAGGGGAAAGTTTTCTGGAAAACGATCGGTATCTGCGTTTGCTCGCTGGGTGTGAACTTATAGCGACGCAGCAGATAAGTCAAGCCAACACACATCTGCATTTGCCCGAAACGTATGCCAATACAGTTACGCGGACCATCGCCGAAAGGCAGCCAATCAACCGAGTCGCGCAACCGCAGCGCATCGGCTGTGAAACGTTCGGGATCAAATTTATCCGGTTCGGGATAAATAGCGGGATCATAGTGTATGCCAATTGTTGGTATTGTGACCATCATGCCCTTCTTGATAACGTAGTTTGGATGACCTGGCACGACGTAGTCTGCTGCCGCTTGACGCATTAGATTGGGAGCAATTGGGTATTTACGTTGAGTTTCTTATGCGGAGAAAAATATTGTAAATTATACAGTTTAACTAAAAACCGAAAATTTACTCACCTGCCAGCACCTGTTTCATATAGTGCATATCCTCCATACATTCATAGGTGAACTCACTGTTGTGTTTCTTGATAGTCGACTCGATCTCTTGTCGCAAACGCTCTTGCAGTTTGGTCTGTAGCGCCAACTCATAAAGTGCAAACGCCAGCGTAGTCGACGAAGTCTCAAAACCTGCTACGAAGAACACAAATGCCTGTGCCGTCATTTCGCTCACGCTCAATGCTCGCATTTGATCATTTTCGCTCTTCAAATGTTTGCCCTTATTCAAATCCATCAAAATACTCATGAAATCATTTGTGTGTACGGCATTGCGTTCACGATACGCCACATTCTCACGCACGATGCGCAAAAAGAAGTCTGTAATCTCTTGCGGCATGATGGCCATACGTAGGCGACGCGCCAAATTCGGAAAGCTATTAATGAAAGCATTAATGAGTGGACCATGTCGGCGCGAGCCGATAATGCGACGTCCCATTACGCGAAACTCGGCATTCGGATCCTGAAGACTGTTGCACTCAATACCGAAGGCACAGTTGCCAATCACATCGGTGGTGAAGCAGGCCATCATTTCTTTCCAATCCCAAACATGCTCATCAGCCGCCAAGCGCTTTGAAACGGCGATCATCAGCTGATCGGCCACTTTCAATATCGTCGGGAACATAAATTTCATTTTGCCTGTTGTGAATGTGGGCGTTAACTTATTGCGCAAGCCACGCCATTGTTGGCCATCTAAACGGAAAAGATGCCCCGTGAGCGGATCATCTTTTTCGTTGTGAAAAATACCACGATCGGCGAAGTTGTTGAAATCCTTAATCAGTATACTCTTGATGAGCGCGCGATCGAGCACCAGAACAGCGGGGCGTTGAAACAAGTAATAGCCACAGAATGGACCGGAGTCACGATGATGATCATAAATTTCACGCAGAATTTCGGCGAAGCTACGCGTCTTCATTAAACCTTTCAAATTGCCAGCAAAAAAGTGTGGCGGATCATGCGGTATGCCGCGATGGCGCCAATAGTTCATGCGCCGTTGCAACAAATAGTAAATAAACGAGAGCAATGCCCCAAGCGCGGCAATTAGAATCGCAAGCACTGACATTGTTTCTGCTTTAGCGGCAGCTATTGAACAACTGATCGGCGGTGAAGCAAATTTTTTTGCGAGTGCAAATGTACGAATACGTATTAAATAAATAAATAATAACAATAACTAAGAGCGCGCTCAAGCACTAAGTACCGACAAATGTACACGGTGGCACAAAGGCGAATTCTGGGAATCGCGTACCGTAAATTCCAAATCGAGTGCAGCGTTGTATCGCAGTTTTTTTATTTTATTTTATAAATGACTGATTGACTGCGAATAAATCGGTTAAGTCACTTACATACATATACGTATATGCATTTAACTGTTAAACAGTAAACATACATACATACGCTATTTATATCGTAGTCTAGATAAGGCCGACGTTGGGCAATGACAAATTCAGATACTTAAAAGCGAGTTGAACATACAACCCAGTGAACAAGAGCGCTGGCCTTCCAAAGCTAATGACTTTGACAGTTGTTGAGTTTGACAATTGTGGAGTATGATAGATGTGAACTGTAACATACGAGGCGACTAAATACAGTACACTTACTTAACTAAAAGTACAAAATTTTTTGGAAATTTTAGGCATTTCAAATTTTGACATTTATCAACTTTTAGGATCCAAAAGAACTGTTATCCATAAACAGCTGGATTTCTTTTCTTCTGTCTTAGAAAACAAATTCTTCAAAAGCACAATTTTCTTAACCTTACTGCTTCAAATCTTTACGAATTAGTTTGCTGTACGAAAAACTTATCGCGTGTCGTTCTGTGAATATCCCTACTGAATACTCCGATGATTAAAAATTCATGGGGTTTAAGTGCAATGGAATGCGTCGCTTTTTCTTTTCATAAATACAATACAAATACAAAGATATATATATGAAGGTTGTTGCATTTAACAAAAAAAATATAATAATTTGATTCGCGGCAAATTCGCTGGGATTACAATAAACAGCCTTTTGCAAATAAAATAAGTAAGGAAGACTATGTTCGACTGGATCTGGAAATGAAATTCCCGGCTGATATTTATATCTATTACATACAAATAGAACGATCGAAAATAAAATGTCTGTTATACCGGAGGTAGGTCCATTTTTGCATCTGTGATCACGCAGTAGGGTCCCTATTTGTCCAACAAGAAATGTGTGAACCAAATCGCAAAAAAATATCTCAAACCTTACTTGAGTTATCTTTTATACAGACAAACAGACATGGCTAAATTGATTCGTCTCTACTATATTTATGTGTAACCATAACTATTTCGAATTTTTTGTGCCATTTTCTTCAACTGTTAGGTGAACAAACCTAACACGATCCGGTTGCATTAAGTCGTCTTTTGCTTCTTGACGCATAATTATTTACTCTACTCGCGGGAAGCTCTCGCGTCTTATCACGTAGCAAAACAATAATACAAGGAAACCACGTATTTATGTGCATATGAATGTATGCATATGAGCATTTAGTCTGATAATGCAAATTCGCAGAAAATAAATAAATACAGTAAATGCGCTATTTATTGACTGCCTCTATTTTTTATAAAAATTATATATATTATATTTTTTAGCAACTTAGCTTTAAAAATTTAGAGATTGTAATTAAAATATATAAAGGACTATTCTTAGATTTAATAATTTTTGGTTTTCTTTTTCGACGCAGAATAGGAGTGGAGAATAAATATTTCATTTTTATTTTTTACTTTTGATGCAATAACATTTTTATTCAATTTATCGATCAGTATGCAGTATTACTAATCAATATTTAAGTTTTGAAAGCAGAAATAAAGTATCTTAAAACATTTGAAATTTTTATAAAATATCGTATACAATGTTTTAGTCATTAAAATGCTTTCAATGAAAAAGTACTGATGAAAATCACCAGCGTGATAACTAACGTAGTTATCTAGATATTAGTACTTAAATAGTTCTCTCGAATTCTATACGAGTATCAAGTATTTCGTTTAATCAATCTGTCAACAAAAATTCGAAAATCCCCGCCTATTAATATTATATATATATAATATTGTATGGTTTTCACCAATATCTCTCCTCATAAAAATATAATAAATTACATATATATTACCGCTTTCAAAGAGTAGCTCATCTTTTTAAAAATCACTTAGCAAATTCTGTCTTGTTTTTTACTCATTAGCTCAGCTACTAATCAACTTCTTCCTTTACTTGTTTACTTGCTTAAATTGTAATTTGAAAATCATTTGTCATCCTTGTATAGAAATGAATTATTCCGTTAAATAAAATACTCGTCATGCTAAGTCATTCAACTATGTGCTTAAAATCGATTTTTATCATATGGGAAATTAAATATAATATTTATAATCAACTAAAAATATTGTCTAGTGCCAACAATCCCGTTTATGTGTTCGGGATTCTGCAATAAATTCGAAAATTAAAAATATGCAACTAAAACTAATAATATTTTTTCATACTTTACATATTTTATATCGCAGCCTTTCGTAAAACTAGAGAACCCAACACCAAACGATAAATAAAATATCGCTCATTTCTATAAAGGTATCTGATATTATAAAGTCGTAAGTCACAAGCATAAACTTATCATGAAGATCAAACAACTGTTGAAGACAAAATTAATAATTAATTCCAGCAATAAATACTTTAATATAATCTCCAAACTGTTATATTATATACAATTTCTTATCTCAAAATTAAACTTATGAATTTACTTTCGTTTTTATCACTTAAAATTTTGATGATAAGATAAATGGTACTTAAAGCCGGCAAGCACTGGGGTAGTCTTTCATTCGATTGCGTTCAACAGGCACAAGAAAATGTTAACTCTTTTGCCATTTTTCTCTGGTTATCGAAATGAGGTGTATTTTTAGTTTCTTAACAATATTAAGTTGCCCCGTGCTGCATGCAAGAGTAACACATGCAATTAATATGACTAATATGTTGGATAAAAATTTAAGAAGTTCTTCAAAATAAAATTTTGTATAATAATAATCCACATAAAGGTAAATTAAATATAATTATTATGGGTATGTTTAGATTGCTCTTGTACTTACAAATTGGGAGGCATTACGAACATGTTATGCTAATGTATATTTTTATTTTGCTTATCTGTTGTCAGCTTGTTCAATTAGATAACAATTAAATCAGTTATTTCAACATTTTAATTTTATCAACTCACTGATAAGGTCTCCTCTGCCGGTCATGACTAAACTATTATCATGAATATAGTACACACATGCATGTATGTATGTATAATATATTACTTGAGTTGAAGTCATAGTTGTCATGCGTTTATATACTAAACAAGTATTGTATAAAGTTTTACTTGTCTATTTCACACTCTCAGTCACTCGCAAAAACAGCAAAAACAAATAAGCAACAAAATAAATAACAACAACTACATAAGCTATGAGCATTAGAAATAAAGGTATTTATGTATTTCAATATACTTGTACATATATTAGATTGCATTTGTTAAAAAATATCAATAGAAATAAAGTCTATTCAAATCGTTTCCCAAGCTTTCGAAATCGCGAGGAATATTGATCACTTTGGCACATCAACGATACAACAATAATAAAACAACAACAATCTTTATTCTCAGTTTAGGCATTGATTTTAGCGCGGATGCTGTATATTATGAGAATTTATTGCATTGCGAAAACCGATTTTAGCGTTTTAAGGTTAGTGAATGAGCACACACAAATATGCACACATGCATATGATACAAATGTATTGTATTCATGACAGACATTTCTCAGATTTTAAATTCATTTAGTTTAGTTTCATTTATTTTCTTTCATTTCGTTTCACTTATTTTGTAAAGTTTAATTTAATTTAATTTAGTTTATTTTTGTTCAGTTTACTTTTATTTAATTTAGGTTAATTTAGTCAAATTTAGATTCGTTTGATTTAATTAAATTTGTCTTAATTCATCTTAAATTAATTTAGTTTATGTTATTTTATTTGTAATTTTATTAAAGATAATCAAAACTTGTTTATATTGAACACGACAAAAATAAATTGACTTTGTTCTACGCTCGTTCGACGCTCTTCTCTGCGAAAAATTTAATTAGCTTTTGCTGCTTTCAACACCTCTCCCGACGTGCAACCCCCACCTAGTCAGAGTCCCACTGAGATCCCCGCCTCACCTCAGCCGCAACCTGACCTCAAGTAATAGCGTAATGCTTACCGATAATGGCGATGATTAAAGTGGAAATATTTAAAAGCAAATGCGACGAATTCGCTCCGCCGCGCTCCAGCACTGACTCCGCTGGAAAAGCGAAGCGTGTAGCGTGAGAGCATAGCGCGGAGTGTGAGTAACTAGCAAAGCACTTAGGTAATCGAAACGCTTAGTAAGCGGTTGAAACGCGCGCTGAGCGGCAGCGTTAAGAAAAATTTTGCCAAAAGTAAAGTGTTTTTGAGGTGTTTTCTTCATTTTTTTCTTTTTAAAAAGCGAAAAACAATACAGGTGCCGGTAGCGGTAGCGGTGCAGAGCAAGTGAATACAATATATGTGTGTATGTGTAAAAAGATATTATGAAAATATTTTAGTTGAAGCTACACGACTTTAGTACATTCGCACGTTCATTTTTTTTTAAACTTTAAGCCAATGTGGCCTTGAAAAGGGCAAACAATCAACTGAAATTCCATTGCGTTGAACAAATAAATAAAGAAAAAGTACGAATACCATACACAAGTGACATCAAAATGTGGTGGGTCTGGTTAATTGTTGCAGTTGTGATCGCCGTCTTCGTTATTTTTGTATTAACGCCGCTCCTCTATATTTGCTATAAGCGTAACTACTGGCGTTGGCATAATGTGCCCTTCGAGCCACCCGCCCCGGAGTTTGAAATCCTACAGCGCCTCTTCGGTCTGCGTCCCACATTAGAGTGGGAGGAGCTGGAGCACTACGATGTACTCTACCGCAACTTCAAAGGTCGCAGTCCATTTTGCGGTTTCTATCATCTCATGCAACCGCGCGCACTCATACTCGATCGAGAGCTGATTATGCAAATACTCATTAAGAATTTCTCAAATTTCAATGATCGCGGCATTTACCACAACAGTAAACACGATCCGCTCTCTGCTGATTTGTATAGTCGACGCGGTAGCGAGTGGAAAGAGATGCGTTTGCGTCTCGAGCCGATCTTCGCCAAAGATGAAATGCGCTACCTGTACGATGGGTTGCGCGAGTCAAGCGCAGAATGGTTGCTGGGCTTCGACCAGCTGGTGCGGAATGAGCGCGCACATAGCGGTTACATTGAGATACGTACACAGATACGACGTTATGTATTAACGACATTGGCAGCTTGTGTTTTCGATTTGACTGCGGCGCGTCAAGAAAAGTATCCGCTCAATGTTTTCGATGACATGACTCATCTCGAGCGCACAATGTCACGTCATAGCGAGTTTGCGAATGCATTCTTACGTCGCTACCCACGACTGGGCAAAAAGATGAAGTTGCGTACGACATGCAAAGTGGTTGAAGACTATTTCACCGGACTCATTACAGAAGTGGTAAATGAGCGTGAGCAGAGTAGCACTGAGAAAAAAGACTACTTGCAGCTTTTGGTGAACTTGATGCAGCAGGAATTGAGTACGCACGAGGTAGAGGATCAGACTATGAAGGAACTTAAGGAGCACTTGATGGGCGAGTTGGCAGCGCATGCTATATCATTTCTGAAAGCTGGACTCCGCCCCACCACGCATACACTAACGTATGTTCTATACGAGTTGGCGCTAAATGATCCTATACAAGAACAACTGCGCGCGGAGATCGAGGCCGCGCTGAAACGACACAACAATGAACTCACCTACGACTGCTTACGTGAACTAAAGTTTCTCGGTCAGGTCATATCAGGTTAGTGCATTTATTTTATGAAACATCACACGAGAGTACTTACAAACCCTACCTTTTAATTTCCAGAAACCATACGCCTACATCCCATCGTTCCGTACCTAATACGTCGCACACTCACCGACTTCCCAGTGCCAAGCGACAACAAATATGTCCTGCCCAAAAATATGTTCATCATCGTGCCGATACACGCCATACACAACGATGCCGAGTACTATCCCGAGCCGTTCATCTTTAAACCGGAACGTTTCGGACGTAAAGATAATAAGCGCCGGGATCTCTGCATGTGGTTGGGTTTCGGCGAAGGACCGCGCAGTTGTATTGGTCTACATTTTGCGCAACTAATGATGCGTCTACTCCTGGCTCAGCTGATCACGCGTTACCATTTCACAGTCGATCGCACGCGGCTGATGGTGAAACCGCAGAATGTGATTAGATTGCGTGTAGATCCTCTTGACGAACAGGCCGATGGCAGAGAGGCTGATGTGGTCATTTAAGTAATTTAGATTTATACAGGCAGTTATAGTAGAGAAGTTTGGTGAATTTTGTTGAAAGTACGCAGAGTCTACTGTTGTAAATATATTTATTTATGTCTTTTAAATAGTTCTAAGAGACAAAGAGAGGTTAACTACATGCAAATGTTGAGTCCATACTCCAAGTTTCATTGGAAATAAAAACAAATACATACAAACTAATTAAAGGGAGTGAAAATAACGCTACCTCACAGTATTGGCATAGCTCTAAGTATAGAACCTTATGTATGCATACCATACATATACCATGAGATATCAGCAATGACATCTAATTTAAGACGAATCGCAGATTTTATGTAAATAAACGTAAATGTATTGTACAAAATTATTTCCAAAAAAATATTTCCTTAGCTTGGATTAGAGCACTCAATAGAGGATAAATGGAATTTAGAATAATTAAAAATAACTTAAGGCACGAGATCACATTCAGTTTCTTCCAGTTTGTATAAATCTTATGTTTAGCCATTGAAAGCTTATCTTTGGTATGTCAATTATTACGATTCTCGCTAAAAAGATCCTTATCAAAATAAATACAACGATAACAGCTAATTCTATTTATAAGACACGAGCAAATTTTGGAAAATTGTAAAAACGCGTCATCAACACAAAAGCAGCACTCAATTTGATATTCGGTCAATGACTAAAGTGTTTATCTTTAAATTATAATAGTATTTCAGATAAAGAGCATTAAAATAAAGTAAAAAAGAGAATAAAGTGAAATAAAAAAATTAATTATACTAAACCAAAATATGTGAAATAAAATACACAAGAAGAAGAAGAAGAAAATAAAATAAAACATTACCAAATTAAATAAAACAATAAATTAATTCATAAGTAATTAAAATTAAACAAAATAGGAGAAATCAAAAAAATAAATAAAAAATTAAGTTAAATCGATTGAAATGAAATAAAAAATAAAAGGAAATTAAAGTTTTTTGGAAAACAAAATAAAATAAAATTAGCTGAAAAAGATAAAACAAAAAATTAAAATAATTTAAAATAAATCAAGCTAAATAAAATTAATTGAACTGAAATAAATTAAATTAAATCAAGTGAAAAGTAATCAAAATAAATTTTAAATAATTGAAATTTATGGCCACAAAAAAAAATCAACAAAAGAGTACAAAAAACTAAACAAGTTGCCGACTCATGCATGTCACAACCAAAAAATTAAAAAAAAAAAAACATCAACAAACAGCAACAAGTCAAAAAACCGCAAAATCAGCATCAAAACAATAACTTTCTTCTTCTTTATCTTCTTGCTCGCACAGCTGCTGATGGATTACTACTGACAGTCGGTCATGCGCAAAGCTTCAGCGCAAACGGCTTAGCATACAAGTCGGACAAATAGACTAGCGAGCAAGTGTTCGAATGGAGTCTACTCAGAGTAATGCCTGTGCAAATGTTGGAAAGAAAGTCTTAAAGCATTTAAGTCCGTTGATGCATTTGAGCGAAAAGTTAAATAGACGGATTGATAGACAGACAAAAGTGGCGGCAACAGGAACTGCAAGTTAATAACATGCAACAACAACAACAAATACAACCAAACAAGCCAGTCTATTAGATTTTTATTTACACCGATTTATTGCTAGCTTTATGAGTGTATGTAAATTGTTGTAGTTGTTGTTGTATAAATTGTATAAATAATTGCATAAATGTTTTACGACCATTTTCATTAACATGACGTTTACATACATATGTACACATGTAGCCGTAATTAAAAACACATACATATGTAAGTACATACGTATGTGTGCATAAGGAGATAGTGAGTGCTTATTAACGTACATACATATGTACACGTATGTATGTAAAAATACATATGTATGTTTTTATCTCGTCGTTCAGCTATAAACAATACTACAACAACAACAACTACAATAACATATGTAATATATATTATGAGCAAATTGCACCTTTTAGTGACTTCATTCATGCATTGCAGCTTGCGGAACTCTGCTTTCATTCTATGCAACCTTGGCTAACTGTAACCGCATACAGCTACCGCAGCAACGAAGCGTATCATAACAAGCCGAGCAGCTCTGGCAACGAGTGTAGTGAAACGTTTTGATATTCAGTGTTGTGCACAGTGGGTTAGTTTCCGCAAAGAGGAGTAAAAATTATTGAAAGAAAGTCAGTGTGAAGAACTCCGTGCACTTGAACAACTTGAACTTCACTCTCGCGACTAATTATGCATGCCTCGGTCAATTCTTTTAAGTCATCTAGCATTATCTATATTTTATGCTTGCAGAGTGTTGTTAATCGAGAGCCAAAGTGAAAGCGCAGAAGCAAATTTCCAAAGCTCCTAATCAAAATTGAATATTAAGGCTCTCTATAACTTCGTGATGCCGAATAGAGGCGGAGTTCCGTTTGCGAGAATTTATTGATTGATTAGGGATTGGGGGACACTTCCTCTTTGGAAATACAGAAACTCGATTCCACTTCTGAATTAAACAGGTTTTAATTACTTTTGTCTATAATTTTTTCGAACTCACCCACAGTACATACCTGATCAAAAGATCTAAAATACCGCCAAAACGGGCACATTTCTGCAACTCTAGCATTAGAGCGACGTTTAGTCTCGTACTGGATTTCAAAGCGTCCAAAAGCGATAGTTCTCACTCAATTAATTATTAGAACTGTATCCGCTAGTCGAAATATTGGCTTTCGGATATTTGCAAGTGTGTGTTTTTAAAGTGAAAGGTGATATTGGTAAATAGTTTAAGACGCATAAATGTTCCAAAAAGTTTTTGCTGAAAGCGAATTAGTGATTTTCTAATTAAGCACTAAACAAACAAATATTACACAACCCGTTATCGCCCCCGCAAAGCGTCATTGTCGCCATATTCAACGTATGTTTCTGCGCGCACGCACTCCAACGCATTTCCAGCATTTTACCTTCGACTCAACCTCGGTCGCTGTGTAAAGGGTCGCAAATGTGCTTACCTGAGGGACGAGTAGCAGTGAAAGTTCAATGGCGGCACTTGTTTGTCGTTGCGGGTGAGGGATAGTCATGTTGAAAGCCCTTTGATGTGCAAAGACAATTAAATACTCATACAAATATTGGGTTGTCAAACAAATGACGAGAAAGTCGTCACACGCACAATGAACTATTGTCAAATAAATGGAGAAGATATAATTTAATCATAATACAGTGATGCAGTTGTTGATTTTTACACATATATATATATTCATATTTATATATTTAAAGTATGTAAATTTCCGTACGCCTTGATATATTCACATAAATACTCGTATGTAAATTGAGTTGCTCAACAGGAAGACAATAAAGAGAGTGCAGAAATTCAGTGCGGAAAAATAGTGGTATATTATTTATGGTTAAATTTGTGAAAATAACTATAAATTTCTTAAATATCATTTGCGAAAAAGCAATAGAAATGCAAATAACAATAATTAAGTAACAAAACTAAATAAAAAATATTTTCCTTGCAATAAAGCCTCCGCAAGAAAAATTGTAAACCAAACATCCACCTCTAAGTGCACAGAGGAGGTTAGTATGCCGAGTAGTTAGCCTGCTACATTGCGGAGATTTCTGAGTTCGAATCGAGACCAACTTCCAAAAATGCTTTAAAAATTTTTAATTACGGTCGACCCTCGGGCGTAAAGTAGAAAGCTACCCATAAATATCCATTCTCCGTTCGTAGGCGGTTCAGATAAAGCGTAAGTTGGAAACCTTAAAGACCCGCCGTTTTCCAGAATAAAAAAGTTTATTGTTCTGCCAACACACATTGAGATACTCTCTAAAATACTGTGTAGAAACAGCTCCACAATGAACTAGTCGCTCAACGGCCTGACAAAAAACTAAAGGAACACACTAATAGAGATGCAAATATACCATAAATTGGACAATAGCCATGACAGAAAGTTCCCAGACGGTCATCCCTTCATGATTAACACAAAATCGAACTTTCCAACCGTGTATACAGCCCGTGTACAGAACAGAATGTAAACAAGATCGATCTCTCAGCTCGATATCGTAATGAGAGCGGTGATGGTAAAAGAGATCGATATAAAAGTCTGATTATTGTGCTGAGATTGAGTTTTCTTTGAAAGTTCAATGAAATCACAGACTTCCAACTTCTAATATGAACGGGTTTAGCAGTATTCCAGTTCAAAACTACATTTCTACGCTTTTATTCAAATTATAATTTATTTTTAACCCACACATGCCTGTGTATGGTACATCAACACACTTACATACAACTGTCAACGCAATGTTTTGTTTTCTTTTATATTAATTGATCTGATATGTTTATGTTCATCTACATTCAAATTTTGCTCCATTCTTCGCTGCTGCTTACCTGCTGCGCCGCTGCCAACGCTGCGACTGCGTCGACGCCTGTCATTTTCTAGAGCTGTTAATTAAATTTCAAAACAGCGCGATGCTGTTTGCGCGCGGTATATTCCAACGTCAGCGAACCAAGTTTTTCGTAAATCTACATAAAAATAAGCTAAAATTTGAAAAAAGCAAAAACAACAAGCGCACGCAATACATACATACATACAACCAAAGCCACAGAGCTTCAGCGGAGGTAAAGCGCTATGGCCGCTGCAGTTGGGGAAGTATTTGAATAAATTTTCGTGTGAATAGTAATTTAACTTGCAAATAGTGAATTTCCAAGTCGCTAAAACGGCTTATACAATTTTTTAGGCGACAGCAGCCATAACAAACACAGAAACAACAACATTAATAAAAAGTAGAAACAATAAAGAAGATACAAAGACATCTGTTTAATGGGCTGAAGATGCGATAACAACGTTGGTTTGATCCACAACAACAATCATAACAGCGACAACGGCAATGATAAAATGATTAGCGACCACACCAACATCACTTTCTCTTTCAACAGGGTACGCACGCCAGCGCCTATAGCCGAGCGCCGCGACCACCACGGTTTAGCCCAAATATTTTAGCGGTGCTGAGCCCTCTGTTTGGTTCGTGATTGTAGAAGCGCGTGCGTGCAATTCGTGCAAACGCTACATTTTTCCGTATTTTTTTTTCTAAAAAAATGTTTGTTTATTTCAGTACGCGCTCCCTCACAGATCAACTACTCGATGTTGGTAGTGTTAATTGTTGGTGACGGCGCAATGTCTCTTCTTATGCCACTTCCAATAACAACTGCGTTTTTTTCTTAGCACCAAATTGAGTCAGCCGCAAGCTGCGACGTAGACGACAAAAGCCGCTTGAGTAACGGCGCAGTAGTCAGTCAAGCAGCAATCAGCAATCAGCAGCCAGCAGCCAGCCAGCAGCCAGCCAGCAAGCCAAACGTTCAGCCAATATGTTAGCCAGCTAGCCGGGTTGGTCAATCGACCGCAGTCATTGCAAAGTCAGTCAGTCGAGCAGTTTACAAAGAAGCGGTCCAAAACCGCTGCCGTCACCGTGAAATATATACACAGATACACTCGCGAGGAATTTCCGCAGCTCTACCCCGCAACATGGAACCACTCTTGGTGTTTTCACTGCTACTATTAACTGCCTTAACGCTCATCTGCATTTTCTTGCAACGCAAACAACAATATTGGGAGGCTCAAGGCATACCGCTACTGAAACCCTTCCTCTTCTTCTACTACGGACGCGGACGCATTGGCACCGATTGCCATGCAATCGATATACCCAATGAAGTGTATCAGCGTTACCGCGAAACAGGCGTACCACTGGCGGGTATGTTCATGCTCAGCGATCCGCTTATCATCCTGCTCGATTTGGAGCTCATTAAACATGTGCTAATTAAAGACTTCGCAAACTTTAGCTATCGTGGCCTCTATCACAATTTACGCGACGATCCTTTGATGGGTAATCTCGCCGCAATTGATGGTCCTTACTGGAAACGTTTGCGCGCGAAGCTGACACCATCATTCACAACTGGTAAAATGAAGTTCATGTATCCGACACTCATCAAAGTGGGCGAGCAATTGGCAGATGTGGTTGATGCCCGCATCAGCGCCGATGGTGTGCTAGATGTGAAGGATCTCGCGGCTTGCTATACCACCGACGTGATTGCGAGTTCCACCCTCGGCATTGAGTGTGATAGTTTACATAATCCACTTGAGGACTTTCGTCTCATCACCGTAAAGTTTTTTGAGGAATATAGTGTGACACGGGATTTGATCAGTCAGCGACTGCCGCAGCTCGCTAAGTTTCTGCACTGGACCAATACGCCGAAAGTAGTCACAGACTTCTATATCAAAGTTGTTCGTGATAACATTGCCTACCGTGAGGAGCTTGGTATTGTGCGTCAGGACTTCTTGCAAATCATGATCGATCTTATTAAGACGGAGTCGCTGACAATGGAAGAAATCGCCGCACAGGTGTTCGTTTTCGTAATTGCAGGTTACGAGACCACATCAACGACCATGACAAACTGCCTGTGGGAGCTCGCGGTGAATGAGGATATACAGGAGTTGGTGCGTGAAGAGATTGTGCAAGTGTTGCAGGAGCATGAGGATGTGCTCACATATGATTGTCTCAAGAAGATGACCTACCTAGATCAGACGCTTAAAGGTGAGTGTGAGCGAGTGAATGAGTGAGTAAGTCGGCGCACAGTAAGGCGATTGAGGAAGTTAGTGAATAAGGACGAGCCGAAATAGCGCATCTAAGCAATAAGACATTGAACAACAAATCTCAGCGGAAAGAAGCTCTTGCTCTTAACGCTTTGAATTAGAACTTCATACAGAGTTTTTGTTGAATTGCATCATTTTTCGCTATTAAAACTTTTATTACGGTTTTCGTCCGTCCCTTTGCAAAACCAGTCTTATACGAGCAGGTTTTATTGTTTTTAATTTTGAATTTGAGTTCGCTTTACTAATGTTTAGATATACATGCACTGGTGTGTGTGTGTGTGTGTATGTATGCCAGAACAAAGACTCAATTAGAAGCCCAGTTTTCGCTTTTTCGCATAGACCTTCGGAGCGTAATTTGGTTCTAAGTGCCCAGTCATGCGAATATTTCTGCTTCGTTAATAAAAAATGGTTAGCAATACTAAACGATACTTACCAAATTACACATTTACTCGTTAAATGAAAAACAAACAAATAAACTGAAAAATATATTCCATTATTTACCCTTGCAACTAAGGTTCTGTGGAAACTAAGTAACTAAGTCAGTCAATCAAGGTCGTTGGTGCTATTTTCGCATAGGCGCAGGTGTAAAGTTCTAAGCAAGGTGAAAGAGGGAGAGGAAGGTTGTGTAAGCTAGACCAATATCGTAACTTGCGCCTCTTTCCGCCGGCCAATGACTATTTTATACAATATCTATTGTTGAAAAGCTTTTTTATTTAAGAAATGCTCTGGAGAAATAAATATCCCGCTCTGAGTATTTTATTTGGATGTCCAATGCTCCATAAAGTTTGTTCTTAATGATCATTGAACACAGTTCATGGAAGTATGATGATGGCTCCGATTTGAAACCGCATTAAATGGGCTTACTTTATTAAATTCTAACCGTAGCTTTTTCTTCTCAGACTCAACTAGGACTTAAGATTCAATTTTCATTCTCTTATGACTCAATATTTTTATTCAATACGTTCTCTGATGCTCCCAGCAGAGCTTTTTCTCTTTTTCTATAAGAATCTAGTTAGAATAAAATATTGCTAAATGAAAGACAGCAATTTTTCCCCTGAACTGACAATGGCTTTAGAAAGAAAATGACAGAAAGAATACTGAGCTCCCCTGAGAACTTCCTGTATTCGCAACACAGTCCATTATCCTTGCCTTGTGTTACACAGACAGTGTTCCCATGAGTACCAGCGAATTGTAACTTCTTGGGTATACTGAGTATTGGGTATAGTACCGGGCCTGAGCCTTTTGAAAGGTATGGTTCAATGTAAAGTTCATGAAACGTTGGTCGGGCGTGAGATCTTTGAGTTATCATTTCGCCAACACTCGGACGTAGCATTGTCTACTGACTAAAAAGACTGTTCAAGATTTCAACTCTAAATTTATTTACATAATATCTCTCTTTTTGCGCACAGAAACACTTCGGAAACATCCCATCGCTCCCGCACTGAAGCGTGTTGCCTTCGAAGATTACAAAGTACCTGGCACCAACTTCATCATCAAAGCCAATACCACCGTGCTCATACCAACCGAGGCGATACAGCATGATCCACGCTATTTCCCCGAGCCAGACAAATTTGAACCAATGCGCTTCACAACCGAAGCGATGGAACAACGACATCCCATGACATTTTTGCCATTCGGCGATGGGCCACGCAACTGTATCGGCTTACGTTTCGGACGCATGCAAGTGCTCATCGGCTTAGTGATGTTACTGCGCAAATATCGATTTAGCGTCGCCAAAACAACACCAATACCGATTGTTTACGACAAAACCATTTTATTACGCGCTCCCAAGGGTAAAGTAGAGTTGAAATGTGAGCGTCTAGTGTCGGAGAATTATATGGCTAATGTGGGCAAGGGCGGCACAGAAATTGCGGAAAATTTCACCATGACCATAAGGGAGCGACGTGAGTTTGAAAACGCTGATGGTGAACGAAATAAATAGAGTGGAAAGAAAGGAAGGTTTAACATAAAGCTTATGAGGTCTAAACTTACTTTGAAAGTTTGAATAGAAGAAGTGAGCTTGAGAAAGCTTAAGAGCTCATAAGCTTTGAGCACAAATTTTTTCGAGGTTGTGAAACTAGTGAGTTGAAAACTATTAGAGGCACATATTTTTGGTTCTTAAGGACTTTTTTGTTTTCGAAAATTGTTAAAAATAATTTTTTTATGTAAAATTATTTATATTAGTTTTTGAACCAAACTTGAATTTAAGGCACAAGAAGAAACTAAAATATTTTTGAAAGTAAGAATAAGTAAAATTTGCTTACCAAATAACGGAATACTTTTTGTGTAAAAGAATGTATTGTATATACCTACACCTACTTTTACTCTTTTAACCATATTTTTAATAACAAATAATAACAATAAGCGATTATTTATATTTGTAAATATTTTTTCAAATAAATTTTTTTTTATTTTTTATTTTAAAAACATCATTTACATGTGTATGTACATATGTAGAAGTTTATTTACTACATTAAAGTAAAATTTAATAACTGCATGTAAGTACTTGAATAAGTTTTTTATGTTAATATGTTTTTATATGCACATAAGTATATCTTCTAATATGGGCATTTTTATAATTTTGTTGTAACTACGGAGCGAATATTTTTATTTAATTTTTTTTATTTTATTTTATTTAATTTAGCTTATATATTTTATTTTATTACTTTTAAGTGTTTTATTGAAATTTTTTGTGTTTTTTCTTTTATAATTTATTTTTATTTTAAATATATTGTTTTTAATTTACTCTTTTGTGTTAAGTTACATATGTGGTTCCCCTAATAATTAATTTAATTTTCAAAAATTTACTCAAGTGCTGTTAAAACTAATGAACTCTGCTAAGTGTACCTTTAAATAGTGTTATTTTTTAAAAAATATATTCTAACATAAATTTTTTGTTCATTGTCATTTAAATGATATGGCTTTACCCTTGCGTTAAATATTTTATGAAAAAGTTTTTTTAATTTCTATTTATTTTTACATTATGCTACTTTGCAAAACAAATAAAAACTAATACAAATATGATTTGGGAAGCTTATACAAAAATTTAGCAAAATTTATTTGTTTATCAATCTAGTTGTTATAGAAATTTACAGACATAATTCTTTAAACTGTTAATTATTTAAAATAATTGACTTTATATTGGTTTGATTTTTGATAATCAGATTGCTTCAGTTTTTAGTTAGTATTTTAGTAAAAATCAAATATAATTTGTTTCCAAATTTCTTTATCAAAACTCCTGTGGAATGTCAGAGTGTGCGTTGCGGTAGCGAAATATCTATAAAAGTATTAAAAATCGATATGGCTGATGTTTTGTCTTTTCCAAATCTTTTATAAAACCTTAACATTTTTTTAGAAAACTAAATACTAAAATTAAATAATATTACTAAGTAATTTCATTTCATGCCAACAGGCAAAATATATAATTTATATATTTATTGTATATGTATATATGTATATATACATATAAATCTTTTAATTTGATTTTTAAGATTTTATTTTATTTTTTAAATCCACAGCGCCATTCTAATAATAGCAAAAACTACTAATTTTATTAAGAAAAACTGTCTACTTTGTTCGTTAAATTTTTTGGCTGGCATCGTTTTCATTTTTTTTTTTTCAAATAATTTTATTTGAAACTAATTCTTATTGAATAAGCAATTTCTCTCTGTTAATCAAAATTTACCGTGTTTTTCTTTTCCTTAAAGAAATGTTTTAGTGGAATAATTTTTATTTAATTTCAAAAAGTTTCGAGCCCTTTTCGAACGCCACTCTGCAAGCGCTTCACTTCGGTGGCTTCGTGCCACGCGGCAGCTCCAGCGACACTCGCGTAGCATCACCACGGTTCGGTTGCTTGCTGCGCAGCATTTGCTCATGCACGTACAGCAACAGACCCAGATCGCGATGTCCAGCCTGCCAGGCTATCTTGAAAGCCGTAGCGCCATCCTGGAGTAAAAACACATGAATATAATTACATATATGTGCATACATATGTACGTAATTCTTTTCTTTTAGTATTAAATGAGCTCACCACATCCACTATAAGCGAATCGCAGTCAGGCTGCGACAACAAATGCTTCACAATATCCGTGCGTCCGTGCTCCGCCGCGCACATCAGCGCCGTGCTGCCGTCCTCGTCCTGTATATTGATATCGGCGCCAGCAGCCAACAGCAGCTCGACCATCTCGTTGTTACCATGGGACACAGCCAGCATCAATGCGGTCTGGCAATGCTGTTTGTGGGGGATTGGAATATTTTTTTAAGGGTTTACAATTTTTAAATTCACATTTTCGACCGAAACAACGTAAGCAACAGAGGATAGAGAGGGATAGAGGAGAGTGAGAGGCACGAAGTTTTCAAAATGAAATTAAAGAAAAAGAGTTGAGTTTTTCTTACAATCCCACACGACAAGGCACTAGTTTGGTCATTACCTACCTTTTTGGCTCGTATATTGACATCGGCCATCTGGAACAGTCGTTGTACGACTGTGCGATGCGCAGCGTTTTTCAGCTTTGCCAATGAGACGAGCATCACACATGTGTATCCAGCGTTATTCATTTGGTTTACATTGCAAACCTTTGAATCGAGTAAAATGGATACGACGTCAAAATTGCCATGCGAGACCGCGTAATGCATTGCTGTGTTACCCTGTAAGGATAGAAGGAAGATCTAATGTTAATTAAAGTACGCCAAAGCATATAAGCACTCTCACATTAGCATCCACCATATTGACACAGTACTCCAAGAGCGCCACTGACATTTCTTCAAAACAGTCCAAATAGTCCTCTACCTCGTGCGGATTTGCTTTCTCGGTGCTGGAGACACGAAACCATTCCTGTTGAATCACCAATTTGGACGACTTCAAGCTAGCCGCCGATAAAGACTTGGCGTCGATCTTCTTCAACAATGAATTATTTATTGTTTTCAAAGCGTTTAGCATATCAGCAGGCGGAACGAATCTGAAAATGGCGTCGATTATGAGACCGAAAGCTGAAACCATTGAAAGCGCAGTCGAAACTTACTTTTGTCGTGGCTCCGCCTCAACCATTGCCAGTTTCTGCAACAAAGCCTTCGATGGTAGTCGCTCCTCCAATTCGTTTTTCTCTTGCTTTGACTCAACCTTAGCGGTAACGGCAGTGGTTTCCACGCGTCCCGCTTCTTTTCTTGAGATATGACTAGATTTGAGTGTTGTCGTCTTGCGGCGTGCGCCCTTTGACATATCTGCCACAGCTACAGCATCCTCATTTTCTTTCTCCTCACTTTCCTCATCTAAAACCTCGGCCTCCTTTAACTTTTCATTGTAGGAGCTCTCCAGCGAGCGGTAAGGGGAATTGCTGGCGCCATCTTTATGTGGAGCTGGTGAGGCATCGCGCGACCAACTGACACTAACACGTTTCTCCTCACGCACAATTAGACCATCCAGACTCGGCTGAAGTGGCGTCGTCTCATCGTCTTTGCTTGTATCAAGAGTTTCGCTGCGTTTTTGACTGGCATCGGAGTCGCGACGTGAGCTAGCGGCTGATGAGGGCACTGGTATGCCGGTATTAGCTTTGGACGCTGTTGTCTTAGCGCTGCTCGATTTGAGTGAGGTGATGGGCTCGGTGATGAAACTCTGTGTTTCACTTACGGACTCAGGTGGCAGGAAGTGGGCAATTGAGGGCGGCTTTTCGTGTAGCGAACTGAAAAAGGGAAGTGTATTTTAGTTTTATTTTTTTAACACCGCCGAATCATCACGTACGTCAACAGCAGCGCTGAGCAGCCACTTACTATCAGCGGATAGCAAGTGAAGCTGCTAAGGCTAGAAAACATGTAGGCAACGCTGAAAAATTTATTTTACAGATTTTCAACGACCGTTCACTAACAAAAACAATTGCAAATTGTACATTTACAAGTGGCAAAAATTTGTGTTTTAACCCGCTGTAAGCTTCTGAGCGAAAATTGGCGCAATAAAATATTTATTTATTTACACCAAATAACAAGAACCAAGGGGCTTTATTGCAAAAAGAAAAGTAAGCCAAAAAAGCAAAGTGCGCGTGAATGCGTCCGCGTATGCCTGTTCGTGAGTGCTGCTGTTGAAGCCTTGCCGCCGCGGACTGCGTCTTCATTATTTGAAATGAACTTAAAGTAGCTGGGAAAGTAATTTTCTGGAGAGAAAATACGCTGAAGGTCATTGTAGCGTGTGCGATTGAAAATGAGAGTACAGTGGGACAGTTTAATGAAATTTCGATACAAAAAAATTGGTGTATAAAGAGAGAAAGAGCTTAGAAAAATTTATACAGAGCTATTCATAAAAAGGATTTTTGAACAAAATCTGAGCAACTAAATAGAATAATAATTTTACTTTAATTCGGTGGTTCGGAAATTCGAAAAACAAAGACCACTCAAGTTTTACAGTTTTTAACCACACTGTATTATTTCAAAGATTATTTTTTACTTAAAACCTACTTTGAAATTATCAAATATAATTTGATATTAGACCCACTGTTCAATTTCAGTTTTTATGCCTACAAGGCACTCTCTATACAGCGCCTGCGCTAGACCGATATCAAAATAAATATTTGGCTACTCAAAACCAAAACCGCACGTATACAAATAGTGACGCTATTGTGGAAGTGGAGTGGAGCAAAAGGTTAGTGGAGCAGGTCAGGGTAATGAAGTGGCGCAATTTATTTATACAACGAATCATATATTCACCACAGATATTCACCACAAGTTAACACAAACATAGTATTTGTCCAAACTAAGAGATGTGGATTAGGTACTCACTTAGCAAAGTCACTAACCTAAGAATACACCACAACTCATCACCTCACATACACAACACCTTCATCAAAAGATTTACTCACCTCGCTGTGGCAGTCTTCGTGGTAGTTTGCTTCTCCGGCGTCGTTGTTATTGTATACGTATTCTGGCGCTGGAAGGTGCGACGCACCGGGCTGGGACTGGGTGGCACGTTCTTGCGCAGCGGTATGCGCGAGTCCATTGAAGCACTACGCACTGGCGCTGGTGGACGTAGGCGTGGTGAGGGTGGCGATTGTGGCGAGAGCACTTTTGAAAAGTCCTTTGCCAAGTTTTTAATCGCGTCTTTGCAGGAATCACAGTAATTGTCAGCGCAGGCTATGGAAATGTGCGGTTTCACCACATCGCCACAACCAATATCACGCTTACGCACTGTGTCTGTGTTGGCCGCTGTATGTCGTATAGGTGCCGGCGGTAATGTGTTGATGCCATAATCCACCATACGTGGTGCGTCGGTATTGCTGGCTGTTGTACGCGTTATTGGTTTCGGCGGTGGTATGGGTTTCTGAACAGCCACTTTTGGTGGTTCTACTACAACAACAGGTGGCGGCACATATTCCTCGGTGCTGGTTTGTGTGGCACAGAGTCGTATTAAATCGCGCGTATCTGTTTGACGTGTTTCGTAGGCTACATCACTTTGTATGCCGACGTGACGTTGTTCCGGCTCACATTGTACGCCAACAGCGTGTACATAAGTGGTCGCCGTTTGGCAGCCGGCGCTATGAACTGGCACGGGAGTGTATTGTGTGCCTGTAGTTTTGCGTACACGTCCGAGTCGATCGTGTTCACCAAGTGAGAATGTTTTGCTGCGCAGAAACTCAGGTGAGTCTAGAAGTTTCAGTGAAACCGATTTGACTTTTATGAAACCGGGATCTTCCGTGCTGCTAGCGACAGTGCGCTTCACGACTCGACACTTATCACATAGCGGATCTAAAATATTATCTTCTGAGGTGGCAACAGAACGCGTTTCAGGACGGCAATTGACGTACGCTTCGCGTGTTGCTGGGTGGGCCATAGTACTGACTGAGCTCTTAAGTACTTTTGGCTCTGCTGTGGTTTGCGCGCCGCTATCAATGCAACGTGGTGTCTGCACTTGTATGCCAACGTGTGACATATTTTTAAACTGCTGCAAAGAGCGCTCTTCCTCGTAACGCGTAATCGCCATCTGCGTATGCTCTTCCAATTCCCACTGTGAGTAGAGGGTCTCGCTAATGCTGGACAGCTGTTGTACGGGACTTGTGCCAACACTACGCACCATTTGCACGGGACTGCCCACAGCAATATCTCGTGTCGTATGCAGTCCGCACATAGTGCCTACATCACGTTTTAGTGTTGTCGGTGTGCGCAACTGACGCTCGGAGCTATTTGAGTTGGCGCGCAATCGTGAACCTAAACTTTCCAATGAGACAGGACTGATGCGTTGCGGCGTGAACTGCGCTGTAGAGCCATTTTTTAAGCTTGCCGCTGGGCTAGGTGAGGCCGAAGGGCGCGGCGGCTCACGCGCGCGCTGCAATTCGTCTTCTTTTCGCTGCAGGGTTTGCTGTAGTCGCTGCTTCTCGTCACGCAATTGTGTCAGTTCGTGCTGTGAGTTACACCTTTTATCAAAATCGTATTCTTTAAACCAAAGCTTAACTCACCTGTAGTTCCGGTATGGTCTTGACCTGTTCTTCCAAATCTTTCATGCGCTTCAAGCTCAATGCCATCTGTTGACGTATACTGTACAGCGTTTGCGCGTCCGATGATGTGCTACTTTCCACGCCGTTGCTTGATGCTGGTAAAACGCTCTGCTTTTCGGTGCTCACGGGCATGACGCTGTCTTCTGTAGTTAATGGTTTCTTATCAACTTCATCTGCGTCTGTGAGATCCGCTTCACCATTGCTGGGACTCAACAGTTTATGTGGTTGTGGCACATGTCGGCGCGGTGGCGGCGGAGGTGGTACCAACTGCTCAACCGGCGATTTAGCATTTGCCGCCACTGTGGCTTGCACATATGACTCATACTGCTGCTCGGCAGGCGAAAGTTTCTGGTGTAAGGGTAGCGCGGCAGCGGCCTTCGCTAGGTAACGCGTTGTACGCGGCGACTTGTTGCTAGCAACGCAAGAATCTAATATACCGGAGAAAAAGGAAATGGAAAGAAAAAAATGTTATTATTTTGAATGGAGATGTTAAGAATATGGATATTTATTTATGCTCTTCTCGTTTTCTTTCTGCATTGACACCTCACATTTTCGTTTATCATTCGGTTTGACTAATAAAATTTTGATACGCAAACGTTCCATTAGCGCGCACAACAAGCAACTGATGAGCGCTTCACCATTTAGAGCATTAGAAAGCCCAGTTAAGTGGGGTATCTGTCTCGACGCGCTGAGCGTGTTATATATTTTTGGTAAATCGCAGTTGAAACTACGACGCTTTGCCCTCGCTGAACTGTTATTACCTTCGTTATTGGCTTTGGTTTTCTTTTTTTTGCTTTACTTAGCGTTTAGCTAAATCTCATACGTACTTATGCAATAATTTATAAATAAAACAAAGTCAGCAGCAGGTCGTCAGCGGCAACGTCGCGCTAGCTCTAACAAAAAACCTCAAAACCTGAAGTCAGTTTGGCCTGTTCAAGTTGAAATTTATATTTTATTTCCTTTCATTGTCATCGGCTTTTCGATTTATTTATTTGCTGTTATCGCGAATGTCGCATTGACGATTCGCCGTGTAAGGGAGTAGTGGGGAGCGATATTAGAAGATAATGGTGTTAGGCAGTGTCATTGCTTGTAGTGCTTGTAGCTTTTTGCAGCGGATATAACATAAGCATAAGAATGATTGTTGAGAAAATAATATAACCGGCAGCCGCTGGAGAATGCAGTATGGAGAATATGCTGTAAGTTCCTTGATTTGTTGGAAAAACATCAAACCACAAATAAAGGAAAAGCTCCTCTGAAAATCCTTTTAGCAGTAATAAAGTGCTTATACCTATATGTATTTTTTTCTTTATTGAATAAACTCTTAAGTAGCCTTTACAAATGAAAGAAGATTAGTTAAACTTCAAATTTCTTTTTGGTGAAACTTTCGATAAAACTTTCGCTTCATTAACAGCGCATTCATATCATACAGAAAGCTTTCACGGTATAAAACTTGTCGGCTAAGCTTAACTACTAACTTCCAATATAATATGTATGTAAATACAAAAAATCTATATGACGCACGACACATTAGAGATTTTAGTAAATTTTAAATTTATGTGAAAGCTAAATTAAATTACAAAATTATTGTATTTTTGAAATACCAATTATTTATTATAACAATATTAAATTTTATTGTTATTATTTTAGATTCACAAAACTCCAAGATTTATGAACATTCCTAATGTACTTTTGACCTCACATACCTATTATAATATAATGTGTGTACCTATATTTATAAAAAAAATATATATTTTAATGCACCTACAATTATTCCACCAACTTCTCATGCTCTTCATCTTTGGTTTCGATTTGGAAATTATATTCTCGTTTCGGTTTAGAGTTGCTTTGCGTTCCTTACGTCGATTTGCATTGCTGGTTGGTGTGAACATTATTTTCGAGAACTTTTTACTGCATTTTCAGTTAAATTGTTTATGTTTTCATACGCTATACTTTTTCATATAATATTGAATACGTTGTTTTCGCAAACAATCGAATTTAATCAAATAATGTACAATAATTGAGAGAGTTCATAGTTCAAAAGCAGTGGATTGCTGATAATTCACTTACTTGAAACAGATGCAATTATTATGTTTGTAGGCATTTAATTAAAATAATTACACTGTAATAAATTGCATTCATTGCATCGTTTTAATGGAAGGCAAAATAGAAGAGTGGGACGTATATAAATTTACAGTGAAGTCATAGCTTCAAGGGTATGTTCCGAATTAATTAAAAAAAAAAAGATCTGACTTAAAAAAATATAAAAATTTTATTTAATTAACAATTGAATATTAAATCAAGTTTCTTTTTAATTATTTTGATTATTAGGGAAATTAATTAATGAGCCTCAATACAATATCTTTATTTCTAATAATATATATTAGAAATATGGAATTTATATTATTAGCATTAAATAAAATAATACAAAATAAAAAGATTTAAAATTTAAAAAAGGCTTAAATATAACAATTTTTATTAATATTAATTGTTATTTATATTGAAAAAGATTTTACACTCTAAATGTTTTTATTTGTATAATTTTTATTTAATATTAACAATTAATTATTAAAACCTATTTCAAATTTCAAATCTTTTTATTTTGTATTATTTTTATTTTGATATTACTTATTTAGATGTTATATTTTATTATGCTTCTTATTATTTTGTATTAATTTTTTCTATTTTATTTTTGCCTTCCTACGTTACTACGTTACTTTTTTTCACTTGCCACCCACATTTATGCCGCTAAATGCTTCATACCACACGCTCTTCTCGCTTTCTATTGTTCGTTTTGACTGCTTGCCACTTCTTCTACGGCTTTCATTTGAAATTTTAATTACTACAGTTTGCCGGCTTTTACTACATGAGCTTGCACACACATACGCATACAAATGTTCGAATACAAGCGTATGTATTTACATAAGTTTAACTACCAAACCCACTTAATTTGACTTAAGCTTTTTTTTGCAGACTTTTTTCACTTTTTCTCCTGCTTTTGCCGCTCCATTGCAATTCTATCGTAACAAATAGCTTTTATTGTTGGGCTAATTGCTTTTGAGTTGAAGAAAAAGATAAATTGTTTGCATAAAAGTACAAGCAAAAAAATAGAAATTTTAATCACTGAAAGCGCCGCAATTATTTCAATTACTCTCTTTAATTGTTATTAGCCTTGATTGGTGAATTTAATTGCCACTGACACTTAAACTTTGCAACAAAGGTTTTTTTTTTTTGGAAAAGTTATTAAATTTTCTTTTTACTGTTTTGTCTTTTCGCAAATCCTACCAACCAACCACTTTCGCGTTTCTTACAGCTTGAGCGCCAAGAAGAGACTGATAAGCCATTAATGCGCCGTGATTTCGTGCTTTCTTCGCTACTGTTTGCAAAGCGGTTTTTTAAATTTTCTTTGAGACCTCAACTTCAGCCGGTGGCAAGATGTTGAAAATATGAGTGATTTGTAATACTTTTTCGGTAGGCTGCTCATTGAGGTTGCTTGAGATATTTGAGTAAAGAAAATTATTAACATTTTTTTTTTTAATTATTGTTGTTCACTTGTAACTGCAAATATGTGGATTTTTACTATACAAAATGATCCTGAATACGAGCATATTTTCTATTCTATCTAAACAATAGTTCTAATAAATCAATGAAACTTCTGGTATAGATTTTCGTTAGATAACCAAAAAAAAAACATTGCAAAAAATATATTGGCAACGAAATCTACATACACATTTACATATTCACACATACCTACCTATAAGCTCATTTACACTTTTCAGCTAGCCTAAAGAGGTACTGCTTAAGCTCCACAGCAGATCGAAGCTTTACTCTCATAATCTCTTAACAAGCTGTTAAGTGTTAGTTCAGCACAACGCTCAGCAAACCAAATCTAATAAATCTTCTCAAATGCTTGGTTACACTTTATTTGCGCGGCGCATAGTACAATTGTTTACCAACTCAGTTATTTTGTTATACTTTTTTTATATAAGAGAGCTTTCTTGTAGGTAAAGAAGAATCTTTTTCGGAAAGTTGTAATTTTTGAATAAAAAATTCTTGTTCAAAATTAAAAAAGTGCTTGGTATAACACTAATATTATAATATTTCTTTATCATTTCGCCAATATGATTTTATTAGATATTTGATCAAGCGGGAACCCTTCAAATACAATTTTCATCATATTTTGACACGACGCTCATATTCTAAAAAAATATTCATCTCGCGAATTTTTAATGAAATATTTAATAGGCAACACTGGAAAATATATTTCGAATAGTAAAGTATTGAAATACCAACGTTTAATATCAAATTTTTAAACATTTGTTTAATTTATTATTCTAAATTTTTACATATTATAACATAAGATTTTTGTGAACGCTATCCTTTCCAGGGAATGTCAAGCCTGACTTGAAATGAAAAGCTCATCAAATAAATCTATGAGCCTTTCAGAGGTAGCTGGAAGAAAATTGTAGGTGTTTCCATTTGTTGAAGAAAAAACATCAACAAGAATTGAAGGAGGAGCTGGCTCTAAATTCGCTTCAAAGGTTTCTTTCCATATTTTACAGCGAGTTCCGCACATTTAACGACAGACAGACAGCAGACTGTATAAGAGCATCCAACGATCATCAAAGAAAAGCTTTTGTATAGCAAATTAGGCATGACCAGAGCCCTAATAGACACTTGGCCATCATGGCCTAATCACAATCTCTTTGCGATAATATAATTTATGATTTTAACGTACCCACGGAAGATCATTAACAAGCGGAAAAGTCAACAACTTCATCACGCTCTAAATTACTTTACTAATATCTTCATGGCTATGAATAGTATATAACAAATGTGTGATACATATACATTTTTACATATTTACTTAAAGAACTACGCACAGTCACATCTTGCCATTCGCCGAGCGGTAGTGTCGATGAATCAGACACTAAATAGAAGAAAAGCCGAAACGTCGGAGATACCCATTAAGATACGTCACAGACGCACACTCACTTCATTGGTTCCGCTTGCTGTGACGCAGCGCGACGCACATTTGCCGCCAAGGTAGCTGGCGTTGTGGTGTTGTAAATTAAGTAGATGCTCGCATTTTGTTTTGTTTAGATTTGTTTTGTGATTTGAGTAATGTAAAATTTCATTTGTTGGAAAAACATCAAGACGCATACCACAAATTGGAGGAGGGGATCGGCCGAAAATCGCTGTAGCGGTTACAAAGCCCCAATTATATAACATCTCATTTAGTGTCTATATTGTTTTGGTTGTTGTCATCGTGCAGTGTTTTGATTTTCCTTGTTGGTTTTCGTTTTATTATTGTTATTTATTTTTTTCATCACATTTATTTGCCTTGGATTTTAGCACATTTTAAGGAGTTGCTTTGTTCAAAAATTGTTGGCGAGTTTTTGAGTGGGAATGTGATTCTTGAAACTGCTATTTAATGTTTTTTCATTAAGGCCAAAAGTTGAATTTGAACTCAAAAAAGTTATTAAAAAAAATTAAAAATAAATTGCATAGGAAATATTTCCCATAACGGCATTTCGAAAGCTTTCAAATTTCTTTTCTAACTCAAAATTTTTCTAGTGGTATAAATACGTTGAGAATTCCTACAAGCATATATAAGTGAAAGAGAGAGAGATAAAGATAGAGTGTGTGGTTTCAATGCTCATCGGTCTCTGACCTAAAGTAACGGCAAAATTAAAAATGAGAGCGTGTTAGTGAGAGAGATGGCAACCCTATGCTATATTACGTATTTGTTCAAAGATTATTTTGAGCTTCTTTCCCTGTTGCCCACTCAAAATCTGCAATTCTTAACTGCCTTAACAGATAGTTATCCGAAATATTATTTTCTTAAATATCAAATAAAATGCTTTTAATCAAATTGCAAGGCTTTGTAATATAGCCAAGCAGAAACCTTCTTAAAAAGTCATTTACTCCATCATATTCAAATATCAACTCACCTACTAACATGACTCAGTCACAAATATCTTTGAAAAAAAAATCATATAAAATAACACAATCTAATTTAAATACAATACACGCCCGAGGTTTCTAACGTGTTCAACCTCAAGTGACCTACATTTTCAGCAGACATTTTGCATTTACAAAAAACTAATAGAATTTGCATAAGACAAACTTGTCTCTAAACGTTCATGTGGTCTTTTTCTTCACGAAAGTAATCAAATAGAATAAATTCTGCAAAATCGACAATGCACTTATGCCTTAGGACAAATAATTCAATGTGTTGGCACAGACCGTTTGCTAGCGACAAGCCTAAGAGAGATCTCAAACGATCGAGGTGTGTCTGTCACCACTGATTTGTCAGGGCTAGTTTGGTGTAAATGGCATTTAAGCACTTTTAGATATTTGTTAAAAGCAAAATAAATGCAAAAAATGTTGAACGCGTGGCAGCTATGTAAAATACAATGTGCTAGAGAATGAATTTAATGGCTTGTTGTGCAAAAATAGATTACATTGAAAACAGATTTCTTACTCACCCATCGATTGCTCAGCAGTTCCCCGCTCCCAGCCATAACACAGACGCTTGCCATTGCAGCTGTAGCCGTTGCGCGTGAAATTATCACGCAACCACGCTGCATTGCCCAACTTCGCCGGCTGCAAATCCGTCTTCATTGCATACATCGGCTGATGATTGTTATTACGATCACTCGCCATGCCATACCCGGTGGTGGTTAAATGACCATTTAGCAAACCACCAGCACCGCCGCCACTGAAACCACCATCACGCTCATTACAACTGACCGCCTTCTTGCGCCGCAACGATGTGCGCTCCAGCGTACGTTCAAAATCGCTGCACACCTCGTCAAGTGCTTCGCGCAGAAAAGCGCGTGTCTCAGGTGCATCGCGGCGTGATTGATGTTCTCTGTTTTGGCGCTGTCGTAATATACTGTAGGGCGCATCACTCTCCGCGCCGCGCACTGAAGAACATGTTGATGATGCGGTGCCAAAGGGTGATTCAGCGCGAGGCGCGCCACTGCTGCTGCTATCATATGTGTAACGCGGCACCGATGAGGAACGTGGACGCGGCGTAGATGTGCAGAAGGCGATGGAGGAGGCAGCGGGTGCTGGAGGTATGGGTGGAGGCAGCAGGCGTGGCGAATCGGGTGAGTCACTCTCGTGAGGCACCTGTAAGTGAATTTCATGGGTTAAAAACAGAATAATAAAAAATTTAAGTATTTTTTAGTAAATAACTTTGTCACTAGTGCACTGACGCTGGCGCGTTAGGGCATATTTGCAATTAACTCTATCTTTTTCTGTAATTTTAATTTCACTTTCAATTTAAGTTGCTGTTTACTTTCACTTTTTTTCAGTTCGGTTGCATATAACTCGCGTGACAACGCTTTGATCTCGCCCACGTGTTAAACACTCGAGAATTCCGATGTCATTATTGCTCCCCATTCTACAGCCGTGACATTTCAAATTCGCTTTGATTGCAGCCCTTCAGCACACTTTGCAAACTGCAACCCTTTTATTTGTGCGAAGTCGCGAATGGTTTTCATTTTTATTCTTCGTTTCTTTTTTTTTCTTTTTTTGTGAATGTTTTGGAAGATCAAAGCTGGTGCTTATGACTCATAAGAAATTGTTATTGGCTCTTGCGTGAGATCTGAGTTGACATCTTCCTTACAAAATCAAGTAAAATGAGATTTTAAGTGGCACCGATGTTTGCTTTTAATGAAATAATGTTTTTCGAAATGTTCTGGAAAACTTAATTAAAAGCAGGAAGACATTAATCTCGAAATACCCTAATGAAGGAGAAAAAGTTCATGCAATTTGGATTTGTGAGTGTGTGGATGCATCAGAAATGAAAACATTATAACTGACGAATATTTAAACGGGGTTAGCACGATTGAGAACTGCAGGGAAAACTGGTGAATGGCGGTTTAAGAAAGAAACAGAAAAGAGAGAGAGAGGAAAAGGGAAAAAGCTTTGGTAAAGCATATCATTATTATCGTTCTTAATAATCTGCTTGATAAAAGAAATATGCATAAAGTTTTCACGATGTTTGACAGAGAATGGAAGCAAATTGAAGCTAAACAGTTTTCTATTTGGAACGGTACATATTCTGCTGAACTATCCGAAGCTTTTGAATGCAATCGACAACCTACTTTTCTCATTTTCAATTGACTGTACGTGTAAGTACCTCTTTCCCATTTTGTATAATGCGAAGGCAGTTTCTCTAGACAACAACCAGTTGTCCAGAGATATCGCCAAAATAAAGAATAAAACCTTAATGTTTTTGCAGATGTAATGGCAGACAACTGGAACTACTTACTTTCTGCACTTCTCAAGTAGCAGTTGAGACACTTTTGGCTTAGAATATTGAAAACTAGTAAAAATAAAGTAAAAATAAGAACATTCAAAGCTTACTAGAAAATATTAATTTTTTTTATATAAACGTAATTTCTCCTTAGCCTAGATATCATTCCAATGGTAGTAAGCCAAATCCATTTATTAAAAAATCATTGAATTGCACTCTAACCCGACATTGAAATAAATTTCAAAGTCAGCCTTTAACCCAACACAAGCCATTAATCTTAACCGGCAGCGCCAATAGGGTAAAGACATGCATACAAACAGTGTTGTATATGGTATAAACTGATTTGCCTGGCATTCGATAGCCCCTTATAATTAAACAGTGCAGTAAATCGTAAACCAAACCGAACGACGGGCTGCGTTTCGACTATGCAATTTGACTTAGGAACTGCTGCTTCATCGACGCCACTGCCACATTCAATTCGCATTTACAACTAACGTTTCTAGCGCGCAACAACAATAACGCAATACTCACCTCTGGCACTGCCTGTACACGCGCTGCAGCATCCCATTGCTCGAACATTGCATCCAGACCCAGCATGAATTCCATTGATTTACGCGAACGCCGTCGACTCCGCCGCTGCAGCTCCTCCTCCGATGGCTTGGCATTGGCTAGCGACTCGCAGTAGCGCACGAAATCCAAATCGATGTGGTAACCGTACGGACAGCAATTGCAGTTGCGCACATTAGCTGCCGCTGCGGCAGACGCTACAGCCGGATTGCCGGCATATAATTGAGGCAGACGACCTACAGCAAAGAGAGATAAGGTGAAAAAGAAGAAAAAAAAAGGTTTAGAGAATAAATATATAAATAAATATAAACACAAATACATATGTATAGAATGGTAGATGAGTTTTTATTAAAAACAACACTTAAACACAGAAAGCGCACGCGCGTCTAAATGACTCTGCGGCAAACACTGAGGCCTTACAAATATACATACTTGTATTTTTTCATTTTCCATAATTCCCAAAGCAATAAAAAATGATATTCGATGCCAGATTATTACGACAAGCGGGCTCTTCTTACAAAAATTGCGCCAGTAAAACTCCCCCAAAGCAACTTAACAGAGGGAGCCAAATTTATGAGGATATCGGCGTTGGTATGTTTCGATTTGTGTGTGGGGAAGAGAGAGAGTCTTGCATCATAAATACGTATAGCAGCAGCAACGGACGAAGTCCAGCAGCTACGCTGGCTTAGTCATGTCGTCCGAATCGATGAAAGCACTCCAGCTTTGAAAGTATTTGATGCAGCACCCGCTGGTGAAAGCAAGAGGAAGAGGAAGACCACCACTCCGTTGGAAGGATCAGGTAGAGAGTGACCTGGTATTTCACTTGGTATTTCTAACTGGCGCCAAACAGCAAATAGAAGGGATGAATGGCGTGCTATTATTAATTTGGCTATAATCGCGTAAGCGGTACCAACGCGAATAAAGAATGAGAAATAATTTAAAACGAAGAGTATGATATGTGTAACATGCTCCAAGCTCCATAATGGAACTGAGTACGCAAAGTTGGAAGCAGTCATTAACTAATTAAACATTCCTTGAACAAAAAGATTATCAAAACTTGACAACCCTACTAAAAAGTATTTTTAACTTTTTAGCCTCTCCAAATTGTCATACAATTAAGTTAATTTGAGCTAGTCGACTATTGCGAAACTCATACATATAAATAATACCACACACACACTTTTACCACATACACCAGCCGAATTACCCATTACTGATTAAAGATCGTTTCTTGTATGTGCTTCTTCTCTTGAAGGAGACTGGTAAGTCCTAAATTACATCTTCTTCTGAAAAGACAACCTCTTTAGCCAATTTATCAGCTATCTGATTGCATGAAAATTAGACCTCAATGGCAGCTTGGCTATCTAAGTAAATATGGTATGTATTCTCCTTCCGTGCCGTACTCTTACGGCGAACAATCGAAAAGAATTTCAAATCGATTCAAAATCTAACAAAAGAATGATATGTTGCCACACATTGAATCGCCAGCAAAACCCAACAAAAGATTGCACACAGAGGAGCTATTATGAGTAGCAAACAACAAAAATGCAAAATCAACAAACAATAAAGGCGCATAAAGCAAAGATACAATAAAGAATTATTATTAAAGCTCGCTTGCCTGATATTCTCGCTCATTTGTATATGTCATTCTCAAGGTCAAGATTGAAATTCAAAACACCGCCGCACAAGTTCAGCAACATCAACCGATACGAAGTTTGCAATTCTTGGAATACTTTGAAGGTGATTTGGCGCAAGTAATTCAAGACAAATGCCATAAAGAAGAATAAAAGACGCAAATGAGGCAACAAGAAAATAATAGCACGGCTGTCGGAACGTGAAATCAGGCAAAACTAACCAAGCAACAATCCGAAAGAACACTCTCTAAGCCGCGGTCGTAAATCTTACTATTGGCTTATACCTATATTCGTACACAAAGCCACCGCATAGTACGAGAAAAGAGAGGGAGGAGAACAAAGCAGCAGTAAAGTCTTAACATGAGCCACACCTGCCTTTGGTTAGCCATTTTTTGGTGGCGCCGCACTTCGAATGAAACAATACATAGTTTGATTTCAGAAAAGATTTTAGGAATGTGGAATTTTATTGTAACAAATTCTTGCTTAAGAGCTTTAATTTGCATCATGAATCTCACTGATTTGTACATATGTACCTATATACATACTCTGCCCAAAACACTGCAGCACACACTTACTTGCGAGCGTTCTATAGCTTTGCAATTGCTTGAAGCATATACGGTCTTGCTCCAGATTTCGTTTGCTAAAATGCCACAAGGCGATCCACAACAAAAGCACGGCGTACGAAAACATCTTGAGCACATTAACTAAGTGACCCGTTTAGCTGGCGGTTTAAGGCTTAAGCAGGACACAGGTTTATTATTTATTTTTTTTTTTTTTAATTTATTAATTTTTTTATTTCAAAACTTAAATGACTTTAGAAGGTGAACTAAAATAATTAAATTCTTCCTTTCGAATTTGGTTTTAAAGTAGTGCATGGCGAACACTTTTTTGTTTTCACTTTCCAAAACGTCTTTCTACATGCACTACCAATACAGTACTCAAGTCGAGAAACCCAAACTTGTGTAGTGACCTTTTTTGAAAATATTTTTATAAAATTTTTATCAGCAATTAAGTACACCCTCCTTGCTGCCTGTCATGCCTCGGCGCTCTCATAAACAAATCTCCCCAAAAATATATTTCATTCAGCGGACGCATACCTTCATTACACTGTAATCTCTGTTTATAGAATGAGTTCATAGTAAGCGAAAAGCCTCGTTCCTCGTTCTTCATGAACGGCATACCGTTAGAGGCATGAAAGCGGTGCAGGCAAAAGTTTGATAAGCAAATATTCTTTATCTTAACAAGCGCAGCGGCTTTTTTATCAAAATTACTATTGTAATGTTTTTTTTTTTTTGTTAATTGACTGAGAGAGTAGGGACAGCGATAAGAGTGTTGGCTGAGATAGCGGTGAATAGAATACACTCTCTGTCCATGCGCTGAATAAGTTTAACGCTTACATGGATATTATGTAAGCTTAAAAAGTATAAAAAATACGGCAACTTGCAAAAGTTCTTCGACCAAAGTTGAGAGAATTATTTTAGGTAACAAACGTGGAGACATATTTTCAGTGAGAAATCATAGGTCAGGTGGGAGAAGACTGTTCTAATCATTCTCTCCGTAAAGTACCAATTGCCAAACTAGCACGGTACTTTGGATGCAGATCGTTCTTTCCTGGTACATACACCTTTGAGGGCCAGGATGACTAAAGGAGGTTGGGTCAAGTTCTTTATGACTTAAAGCCGTTTCCTTACCACCCATTTCTCTTCCATCAATTTTTTATTTAAGACTGCGAATCTTTCTTCATCGCAACACCCACTGTTGGAGGAGAACTATTTTCATCCAAAAATCTTCATACCTCGCATGGCCCCCACAACACCGTTTAATTACCATTTTCACTATTCATTAAATCAACAAATAAATTATACGCCTTTGAAAGAAAAAGTTCATAAAAAAATATCACAAAATCATGATAAATTAACGATATTAATGCATACAAGTGATCCGACGCCTCCACAATTTGTGCGAAATTGAAAGACAAGCAAAGCACGAACCTGAACTGGCCTCCGCTGGCAAAGTCAAAAGCAGGTTGCAACCAAAGAGTAAAAGAAGTAAATGCAAAAAGAAGAAAATAAAAATCAAAAAAAAAAAACTACAAAATGCAAAATTTAAATTGAAAAACAAAATTGCAAGTGAAGGTGGCAACGTGTTTTGCATTTTTAATCCACGAATTTTGACTTCATTAAAGTCGCGGCGCAGCCGACGAACGATGGCGGTTGTTGTCCACCAGCGAACGAACGAAACACGCTGACACCGCTATTACTGCGCAATTTCGCTGTAAATTTCTACCAACTTTTTTGGTAGCAACAATAATTTCATTCATCGCTGTCTACTGCATGGTCAATCAGCATCAGCGCTGAGTGGCTTCGTGGTATTTGCACACCAGCATGATGTTGCTTTTATTCCATGCGCTACCGTAAAGGTATGATGATGCTTTGTAATGGTCAACGACTGCTGTATTTTTTGTCATTGCTGTTTTTACTGTTGCTACTGTTGTTGTTGTCATTTGGTAAACAAAAACCGCCTACTGATGGCATAAGTCGTGGCGCTGATTGCTGCCACTCAATGTCCATGTCGGGCAACATTGTTATGGTTTGCTACCTGCGTTGTTGTTGCTGTTGTTGCTACTCATTGCCACGTTCAAAGCAACAGCGGCCACAATCGCTGCGATTTTCAAGTGACTTCCTCCCTTACAGTCGCGCTCCTGTTTCTTTTTCTTCTTCTGCGACAGCTGACTTTTCTCGGGCAGGCCCTAATGCGCAACGGTTGCCAAGAGTTACGCGTGCGCCCACTTGTTTTCAGTTATTTTATATTTTTTTATATTGTTTTTGTTGCTAGCTCAGCCCCAGCAACTCGATGCTCGACTACGCTTTGCTGCAAGACTTGATTGGGTCGTTCCACGCCACCTTCACGAAAATAATTTAGTCATTAAATTTGACACACATAAATACACGTGTGCGGCGGCAAACAAGCACACACGCATTCAGAATATATACACGTATGTATATGATTACAACCCGATTTCGAGTTGAGTATAGACCCTGAAGGGAAAGAGACTAATTATTAACTAAACAACTATTTATATATAGGTATGTTACCAACTGACATTTTTAAATTTACGATGCGTTACGTAGTTGTCAAATGTCCACTTATGCAACAACTTCATACTAGTTAAATACTAGTTCTTTTATGCATGTTGAATTAATGCTTCGCAGAAAGCAAAATATTCGAACCGCAAGCCGTATGCCTGTTAGCGGGCGCAGTACTGAGACACACCTTTGGGGAACCATAAATTAAGTCCACATACCAGTGGCGTAGTGGTGGAAATTGTTTTCCCCTTAATTACTGATGAAGTGCTACATATTTGCTAACAAAAAGCGAACTGGAATTTTATACACTAGCTTAGCTTCTCACTGCAGGGTATAAACATATGTGTATAGGCATATACAAGTAGGAATTATGATCGATGGACAAGAAAATGTCATTTACTTTTAGCGGCTTGAATCGCTGTCAATTGTTGTTCTTGTTAACTCGTATTGAGTTTGCCTGCCCATTTTTGAGTACAATTTCGACTGCAATTTTTTATTCGTGTTTGTGTTTCCAGTCGCTGGCTATTTCAATAATTGGCACTTGGATTTTTGTGTTTTTGTTTATTTTACTTCTGATGTTATTATTTTCATTTTGATTTCAATACCATGTTTTGAGGCAGTCTTTTGATCGCTAATACTTGCATTGCCGTTTTTTGGTTAATTTTAAATTAAGTTGTAAGTTTCTTTGATGCCTGTGGGAGTTTGGCGCCTCGTTTTGTGGCACCATAAAAGGTTAATTATTTTTGTGACCAAATCGTCGTCGAGACTTTTTTCTATAGGGCCTGAGAATTTGTTGGAAAATATCAAAGTGGATGCCTTACAAGATGACATGTATACATTTACTTTTACAAATAACATTCAGACATTTGTATGAATGTATATAAATAAAGGAAAAATACATATTTCCTGCACACCAACATACATACATACATACATGCATATGTGTTTACATATATATGTATGTATGTACATAAAAAACGAAAAACTAATATACTTTTTTTATACAAATCTCAAAAATCAATAGTATAGAAAACAGAAAAAATAATTAAAAAAATAGCATAACATCACTTTTGACAACATAAGGTAAATAATTGGCATTAAATTCAACGAATTTATGATATCCAAGATTCAAAAGTAAGAGCGCGTGACATAAATGGCAGCAAATCGTTTGGCAAATTGCTCAAGCAAAGCGCCAAAAAGAGCTTTTGCAAATTGTGTACGAAGACAAAGTAATATATGTATGTACGAATGAATATGTTAATATTTATTTATGTTAAGCTAACAAATAGTATATATGTATTGTCAAGAGTTTCATGCAGCTGCAACAGCCAATAAGCGATGCTGGCATATTGCAACAAAAAATTTGCTTTGCTCAAAAATATAATATTAAAAAAAGATTTTTGTTTTACTGACGGCAACAATGTTGCAACATTGAAACACAGCAACCCACGCAGCATGAACACACACAGCTGCTGGAAACACACATCTACATATATACCTATGTAAGTAAACATATGCATTTAAAGAGAAAACATATAGATGTATGCCAAAATTGGCAAAGCTGCTGTTGCGAATTTTTCAATATTTTTAATTCTTTTTTTTCATTTGCTTGCTTTCCTTAAATTCCAATATGAAACATACGTGTATTGCGCTCACATGGAAAAATTTTATCAACGTACGTAAAATAAAATCCACATAAACAAGAATCCAAAAAATTGATGACGTAAAATTTATGGCAGCAATTTCCGTTGCATTAATACATATGTAGCGTGTTGCCGGAGGTGGCAATCGTACAAGTGGCAAATGGTGAGGAAAAAAATAAAAAAAAAATATTGTACTCGCACACACATCTTGCCATTTTTATGTGCATGAATAGTGTAAATTGAGACGTTTAATAGCCGCTAGCAGCTAACAAAAATATTTAGTTTTGCAATAAAATTGTTGTTTGTATTTTTTAGATTTTTATTTCTATTTTTATATATATATATATATATATTTTTTTTTTTGCTTAAAATCCTAAAATCTCAATTGATGATGAGTTACAGCCATTACCACTTTGGCTTGGCAATAAATAAATCATTTTGAATTCGTAATTACATTTAGCGCCCACACAGCCGAAAACGGTTAATAGTATTATTTAATTAACTAGCGAGGGTAGTAGTGGTAGCAGCAACGACAGCAACTGCAACAACAGCTACAACTGACAATGGAATTAGTATAAATTGTCGGCTAACAGCATGAGACCGGATGTTGAAGGAGAATGTCAAATCAGTGCTAGTTTTTGAAAGATTTGTTCAGAAAGAAAAAAAGAAAATTACAAAATTTTTTTAAAAACAAACGATTTACAAGAAAAAAGACTATTTTGAAAGAAACAACAAATTAAAATTAATTTTTTCCGTATTTAAAATAATAAAAAATAAAAAAATGTGCATTACACAAACATTAGCCTTGCTGCTAGAAAAAGAAAAAAAACTATTGCAGTATTTAAAACCAGATTTGGTCGAAATAATCCAAATTATATTTTATATACAACTCAAAGCTAAATCGAATGCAACTTCATTTCAAGTCCACCTACATTCGTCTAGAAATCAGTGGAAAAAAGTTAACGAATGCATACAAAGATTATAAAAAAAAGTTAAGTTGAATGTGACTAGTAGGTGTATTAACCAAAGAAAAGCGAGCAAAAAAATTACTATTTATTTGATTTTCTCTTTTTTGTACCAATGAATCTTGTTTAGTAGTTTAATTCATACAAAATCAATGCACCTTGTCACTGGTACCGAAAATATGCTGTTGAATTAAACAATTTCGGCTCAGAAATTATCTTAATTATATTGGTGATTTCATTCACTAAAAAAAAAGTATTAAAAAAATACAAACCAAAATGACAGTATTCATATTCAAGAATTTAGTTAAACGGCGACCGTCACCAAAGCATACTTTTCAAAAAAAATTTTTCAACTCAGTTATAACACTTACTTTTTTCAATATCGACCTTGATCGATGAAATAAAGCACAACAAAATGGTGGGTGCCCTGTTGTCATTGATTTCTTTAAGCCTCCAAGTATCAATTTCGTTAATACACAGCAAGGGCAATTATGTTATGATAAATGCCAATAAATTTATATTACAACAATAATAAATCTTCTGTAAGTGATTTACTTTTTTATTTTTTTTTTTTAATTTTGAAAAATTGTTTTAGATTTTATAATAGTTTTTTTTTTACTTATTAAATTTATTTATTTCCTTAATTATTTATTGATTTATAGATTTATGTATTTATTTATTTATTTCTTTATTTATTTATTGATTTATAGATTTATAGATTTATTTATTTATTCTTTTATTCATTTATTTATTATTTTATTTCTTTATTTATTTAATCATTTATTTATTTATTTTGTTTTTTATTTATTTACTTATTTATTTATTTATTTATTTATTTATTTATTTATTTATTTATTTATTTATTTATTTATTTATTTATTTATTTATTTATTTATTTATTTATTTATTTATTTATTTATTTACACATTTTTTTTCAGCCTCGAAAATAATTTTTGTAAAATATCGCTTACATTCACTTTATATTATTAAAACAATATTATTAGATCATCAAGACTACACGTCAATGCAATTAAAGATTAATCATTGCCGATCTCTTATTGTGAGAACAGTCAAGATCAGTTGAAGATCACATCAAGATCAGAAATTGATTCACTAATAATGGAAGTCGATTTATCGTTTTTTACACAAACATATAATTCGTAAGGAATTCAAATGAATGCGCTTGAATGAAATGAAGAATAAATGATGAATAGAAATTAAATTATAAAATGATCTGGTTAATAAAGCTGACAGACTTTAAACAAAATAGCTTTCATATCTAGGAAAAATATTTAAAAATCTTAAATAAAATTCATTAAACATTGCAATAAGCTTATTTTATATAAAATTAAATAAAAATAAAAGCTATAATATTATTAAGGAATTCTATTCACAGAAGTGAAAACAACTCACCATTTTCATCACCAAACAAACGCGGCGCATTACGCATCACCACTGACCTGCAAAAAAGGATGAGAAAACAGTATAAGAATTTAATTAATATGCAATTCAGCTAATTAAGAAGAAAAAGCTTCTTAAAAATATAAACAAATAAAAATAATTTCCGTTACAACATGAGCTCATTACTTCAATGTGATCCATTGAACAAAAAAAAAAATAAGTTAGAACTAACTCCTTGAAATCGAGCAACATTTCACGCATCATTCAACAACAGCAACATGCATCATCAACAAACAGTTGCAACAGATTTTCATAATTAATTGCATTGGATGTGGCAAAGAAATGTGAAGCGGTGGTAGTGCCAACCAAAGGTAAAATAAACACATACGAAATTATTATTATGGTTGCTGGCGGCGATCAGGAGGGCCATCACACCGTCATGGAGTGTATGGAGCAACTTGGTGCGGCGATATTCAACACTCCCCGCGCCGCCACACAGTGCGTCTGACTGCCTGCCTCATAACGATGAATGTTGGGCTGTCATTAAATTAAGCGTAACAGGCGCCCAGGCGTGTGCTGGCTTTATTGGAAGCGGACGGATTCTTAAGCAGCCACACAGCTACTTGACTAGGAAAATTATTATGAAAATAACATAATTTATAGACGTGCTGATTTATGACTGTCAAAGTTGGCGTGAAAAGTAAAAATATTTATGAAAAAAGAATATTTAGTGTGTATCAGTTGGCAGGAGCTACTTTGAGGTGCAGATAAATTAATTTGATTATAAATTCGGCAAAATGAGTACAAGTGGAATCTGGTACGAGCGAAAATATGTGAATTGTATTAGATATGGTTTTTTGATCTTAAAAAAACAAAGTTTCTCGACTCAACGAAAAATTCCCAATATATTCTCAATAATATTGGTCTACAACAATTTTTAATAAATTTATTTTTTAGTTTTGTATTTTTTTTCTCTTCTCATCGGTTTCCCTACTCTTAGCATTTTCATATGCCCCTTTTTTCTACCTTTCTGTTTATTGTCATCATATTTTTATTTTTCTATTTTTATATTTAAGTGTCTGCCACTTTATAGTCATTTCCCATTTTTCATTTCACTCAGAAATACATTTTGCGTGTAACATGCCTCCAAGTGGTGCACTATTTTGAATTTTTTCTAATTCCAGCATAATTAATTTTGATTGTCTGGAAAATAGTTTCCCAAGCAAGGGTAATCTGAAGGTATTTCATGTTTTGACTTAAAAAATGTGTTCTAATCAATTCTTAATGCTTTTTGAGTGTTTTGTTGTTGTGATTCAGAAGACAAATCAACAAAAATAAAAAATTTAGGTATAATTTGCCTGGTGAATATCGTAGTCGACAAAAACAACTTTTTTATAGTTTTTCAGATATGAAAAATTTTCTATGCTCCAATAAGTCACAAAAAGGAAACTAGAATTTAAAAACATTGATTGTTTTGACATTAATCCACTTTAAGCCGTGTCTTACGAATAGAACAAGCTAGCAGATATTACTACCAACATTATTTAGATATGAAAGAAGATAGTAAAACAATAAACATGAGCTTGAACTTAGCTTAAGATTCAAAATAAAATATAAAAAGACTTGAAACATTCTTTAACTAACAAATCGTATTTGCATGAGAACATGGCCATCCCCTCCCGTAGACGAAGCAGCTTACAACAAAAATCTTATTAAGCAAATTAGCGAAACAAGTATAAAATAATGTTTTATTAATTAATAAATTGTATAAAATTTATTTCGTTTTATTTTCATCTTAACACTCATTCGCTTTCATATTTAGTCTCCTTTGCTCTTATCACCTGCTCAGCAACCACTTTCACTCAGAGTCTAAAGGGAAATTATAACATTTAAGTCTTCATACCTCCAGAACCGACGCACAGCTTCCTGTTCACTAGGCGATAGATCTTTTATTTTTGCCTCGAAATTTTGTTCCCACTCTGTGGTGTTAGCAACTGTTGTTGTTAGCATTTCGTTTGAGTCAGGCGCTGATGATAAAATCGCCGATGACACATGGTTGGCATTATTTAATTGATTTGCGCTGGAGACACTCATTATTGCAAACGATTGATAAAAAAAAACTATCGGCAGGTGATCGCCGAAATTTGCTTTACTTTGTTATTTTGGACTTTTTTGAGTATCTGTTGGACGCCAGGGTGCTTGAAAAATGTTAGGCAGTTTCCTTTTCTAATGTATTTTATTTATTTTTAACTCATTGTTTTTGATTTTTATTAATTCGTTTATTTGCTTTCTTTTATTTATTTTATTTCTACTTTATTAAGTTTTGATTTTTGCTATTATATTTCTTTTATTTGTTTTCACACATATACAATACTTGTCAGCTTTTCGCTTTTTTATTTACTCATAAATTTTTGTTTACAACACTTAAATGTCAGAGGTAATGAAAATCCCACTTTAGACCGATAAGGGACAGTTAGACGCAGCTGAGAGTAGTTTTAATAAATATCTAGAGGTATGTAGGTATATGTTAGAGCTATATATTTAAAGATATACAGTAATATATATGGTTGCATATAAATTTATTATTTTTTTAAATATATTCCAATTTTTTTCATTTATTTTTTATTTTATTTTATTTATTTTTTCATTTTATTTTTTTATTTATTTTTTAAGTAGTGTGATTCACTTTATAATTTTATATATATTGTAGATATTTCAACAAATCGCACTTTAAACTCATTTGGCGTGAACTTAATACTTTGAAAAGTTGTAATATTCTACAGAAACACAATTCATTAACACACTTGTGCTTGGCTTTTAGCGCACTTTGTACGAGCTATGACATGCTAAAACGTTTGCACTATATTATTTTTGCTCTTTAAACACTCTAATATGTAGTTTTATTTCCTTTTACGATTATCTTTATTTTTTTTACAATTTCTTATTTATTTTTTTGAACCTTTTGCCGCACTATCAATATCTCAAATCATTCACTCAGTCAGCAACACACGCGTGGCCGCCGATAAGTGATCGATCGTTCGAACGTTCGACCATTTCGTTTCCACAAAGTCAACCGCACGCCAAATGCGTTCAAAACAGACTGAATTGGTAGACGCTCTCGTTGAATGTAGCACCTAATCACACACACACACACACACTTCACCTCACAAAAAGCGTCTAAAGACCAACTGCCATGCCGCTGACTAACTCATTGGCTCGAATGACTTAATGACGCTGTGAAGTCGCGAAGTGCCTATTTGACTGAATGTCGCCTGAGTGATCTTCTAAGCAAAACATCCACTATGGCCAGCAGTATATCAGCGTGTGTACCAGCTGTTGATGATCTGCTGACTGCTGCACTAGTCGTTCATCATTTTACGCGCGCTGCATTGCTCATCTTTCATTCGGCGTTACTTTTTTTTTGGTATTTCTTCTTTTTATTTCCTGCTTTATTATTTTACTTTTGTTTTTATTTCTATTATTGTATCGTCACTCTCTAGTATTTATTTAGGCACTTTGATGTCTTTTTTCTTCTTTTGCGGTTAGAAAATGATTTTGTGCTGTAACCGCAAGAAATCACTGACTGCTGCCATTAAACTGACTGTCGTTTGAATGGTTTGGAACTTTGCAAGCCCAACAGCAGACAGGCAATCAGCATACGGCCAAGTCAGCAGAAAACGAAAATGCGCAGAAGGTTTTACACCCTTCATGAAATGGGATTCTAATTTGTTTTAAATTCATTTTGATTTGAGCTAAAAATGCCCTACTCACTCAATAGTTGATTAAACTGTTGCTTCAGAGCGAGTGCTATAATTTAAAATTCTCTACCACGAAATCAATTTTCTGTTTCTGCACCACTTTTCGGCCGCATATTCCGGAGATCGAAACCTACAATAAGTCAGAGTTCATACTCGTGAAGGGTATAAGAACAAATTGGCTGTGAAAGATTGTTAAAACAAAAGCGTTCAACGTTGAGCACCGTGTAGCAATAACAACAACAAAACCAAGTGGTATACAAATATACACAAGTATCGCCACACAAATGGCTGTATGTACGTGTATATATGTGTGTATTTTGAAAAATGTAAATACGATACGTTAATTAATAATGCTTTCTGATTTATATACATACATACTCATATGAGCTAAGCTAGAGTAGGAAGCAAAACTTAGCCCGACTTAACACAGCTGAGCTGAGCTCTGAGAATTATAACGCTCAAGAGTCAAGGCAACACACAAGCTGGAGTTCTCTTAAAACAAAAGACTCAGAAAAAGCAAATAAAACCAGTTTCACAACGCCAGTGGCTCGAACTAACAAAGCTCAGTTTACAGTGATGCTGACGACAAGCGTTATAAACACTCTATTTTATGCCTATTCGAGTACTTGAAGAGGAAGAGGAAGAACAAAATAGAATTAAAGAAATCTAAAAATTTAAAAACAAATAGTCACAAAAGTCAACCGCTGCGTCAGCGTCAACTCCCAGGCGTATACTAAAGCTAGTATTTGTTGACACAGAGGTGCTTGTAAATAAAAAAAATGTATATATGTAAGTATGCATATGTTTGTAAATATTGATATGTTTATAAATTGTCTAAAGTGCTGACTGATTACTTAATATTACTGATTGCTGAGTATACTCGTATGTTGTTGGTTTAGTTGTAAGTATAACAACGCCTTCATTCATATAATATATGCATATGTACATGCATGTACTCCTATATATATAAACAAATATTACTATAGTTTTCAACTCGACCGTTAACCGATAAGCGATTGCACGTAAAAATCAACAAGAACACATACACACACAATTTTATATATGTAACGGACACGAGTGACACTTACATACAAGCGCATGGTCATACACCTGTATTATAGCTATATACTGCAAGTACAAGTAGGTGGTTTTTGTTGTTATTCGCTTGTATTGTATAATTATTTTTCTGCACTTTAATTGCTGCTATTTTTATTGCATTTTTGTTGTTGCACAAGTTATATTGACATGAGGTGTTTTTTTAATTTTTCTTGTTTTCTTTCTTGTGTCTTGTGTCTTATGACGCCTAAGTGTATGCTTCTCAAAAAAAGAAATAATACAAAACAGCTAGTCAACTTTATTTCATTTTATTTTTTTTTTTGCATGAAAATAATATACTAAAATTAAAATTTTAATTCCACATATCCTTGTATTTATAGCTTATTTTATTTAGACGGTCAATTGTTTCTTTCCTTGAGAAACTGCTGAGGCAACTGAAGTGAAACCAACCTGAACATACTGAACAATAACCGCAGTTGGCAGAGGCTCTGCTATCAACGAACTAATGATAAAAATTTGCGACTCTGCTTTCAGCCTCCATAAACTTCATTATTTTGATACGTATTTATATAATATATATTTTTTTCTATTTTATTTTAAAACAGTTTATAAACTCTTCCAAAAAATACTTCCACCTGAAAAACTTTTTAAACATTTCTACTTTAATACAAATATAGTAGAGTTTCTTAACTGCTAATATTAAGATTATTAGCTATTTCTTTGACTAAAAATTTTCAAATAAGTGGCCACCATTTAAAATTTTTAATCGTTTTTTTTTATTCTTTTATCTAGCAAGCCCTAATTTTTATTAAATACTTCCCTTAAGTATATTTAAACGTTTCAAAGTCAACACATCGTACCTGGAGCAATTTTTGTTTGCAACACCCCACCTCAAATGTGAAAAACTTCAAAAATGTGTCAACCAACAATAACAATAATGAACAACAACAACAACAACCGAAACAAAAATCACCTCCAAAAACCATTATCATGCATGTCATCATCTTCATCGTCAACTTCTAACCTCAAGCAGCCAGACATTTATAGTCTTCTACGACAACAATTTTAAAGTATGATCATTAAAAGAGAGGGGAAAACAAAAGCAAAACAAAAATCGAAATCACAAAATAGTAAAAACAACAAACGTGAAAAGAATTTGACAACACCGCCGAGAATAATTTTGATTTCATTCAGATTGTTAAACAAACAAAATAAACGACAAAAACATAAAAACAACAAAAGTCATAATAATAGCAAAAAACATGAGCGCTCAAGAGTCTATAAATACATTTTTCCCTCTCCTCTTCCTCCTCCTCACCTCCTCACCAATGACGATCTCACACACAAGCGCGACATTATTTTATTTTAGCCAACACTTTTAACTCATTTGAAGCTGTGCCGGCACAGTGTCTTATTCCATTTAAATTTCAAAAAAAAAAAAAAAAAGAATGCCAAATTTTTCAAAACGGATATGTGAGCAGAGAATATTGCTTAGTAAAAGGCAATACAAAAATATAAATAAAAATATAATTTAAAAAAATTAATTAAAAAACATTTTATAGTAGAAGCCAAAATAGAACCACAAAAATACTATACATATGTATACACGTATGTACACATATTAACTAACATAAAAAATATAATACGTTGAGGAAACTATGAAAAATGGGCAGTGCATACAAAGTGTTCAAACACTTTCCACTCTCACATTTATTAAACGCGAAAGTGTCAGAAATGTCAATCAACACAGATGTGATCTACTGGCAAGTGCCGCTTGCAGAGCACATTTGACGCTCTTCCGTTTATGTTCTTTTCATATTGACAGTTCCCAATTGACATGTTGACAATTGTCAACGGTTTTCAGGTTTCCAGTGGCAACATGAGGAATTATATACTGTCATATGACCGGAAGAAATTATTGAAGTCATATATACAGAATTTAGTGTTTGTAGAAACTCACTCAATTCTGTGGAACTATTTAGCATAAATAAATAGATTAAAAAATTAATCTTTTTTATTTTAAGTCCTAACAATTTTTTATTGATGTTCTAAAGAAAACTATAAATTAATGAAATTTTTTTTCATGTTAATGGCATGCCCAGTTCAATGAAGTTCATTTATGGCAAATACAAATGCTTAACTATACACTGATTACATTTACTCTATTTAAATTATTATCAGCTTTTTCTAATCAAAGTTTGGCAATAAAATTTCATTAGATTTAAAAATATTACAAAATAAACATGAAGCAACAAATGAGGCGCCCATTAAAAAATCTTTTTACAAATACGCATACTTAGAGATAGTGAGCGGGAGACAAGCAAAGTAAATGAGAGGTTGGAAGGCAAGATATTTTCTCTTGAACCCCATGAGAGTTCTCTGAAGTAGATAGAAGCAGACTCTTGAACGACGTATTTTCCATTATAATACTATGGAACTATGGAGATCATCGATATCTAATGGCAGGTTTGTATACTCAGAAGACTAGTAGGCGAAGCGAGCAACTGAATTATTCTGAAGATGGTGGAGATGAGTTATCCAATGTGATGGGTTTCTTTAAAGGTGGTCTTGTACTGGGTAGACACTTGGTAGGTTAAACTGTTCATCGATGTATGACTTCTGTCACTCATAACTCTGCTTATGTTCTGATTACTTCGAGAAAATTAAAACGAAATCAGTTTAATAATTATATTTAAAACCAGGCATCGAAAATAATGGCAGTTTGTAAAGAAAAAAGCTTCCAAATATTGAAAAAAAACCTTTGATAAACTTATTTATTATAATTAAATTTATTCACCTAAAAAAATGCTAAATTATTTTCTTCAATTTAATAAAATTCTTGCTTGTTATTTTTAAATTTTCCGATCGAAAATTATAACTTTTTTATATTAATCAAAGGATTTTATTGGAAATAGCGACTACCTTTTGGATTTTTAATTTTCTTTTAAAATATTAGTTATGTTTATAATTTATTTATTTTTTTCGGTTCCAAGACTCTTCAAAAGTAAACATAAAATGAATAATTATATTTAAATTTAAATTAAAGCAAAAATTCTCAGTAACTAAAAATTCTCAGTAACAATAACAACAACACAGTTAAAAAAAAAACAGATCAAAAAACTTGCTTCAAGCATAATTTTATCGATCAGAATTTGAAATCTCGAATTCAAATTAGACCAAAATATTTATTGAATAATTTATATAAACCGCTAATTTATAGCTTTTCAATATAAATTTAGTTTCGGCTGCTTAAAAGCAAACCAAGCCTTAGAGAAAAAATACGATAAATATATAATAAAGTCAAATAAAACTTAAATAAATGTTGTATAACAAGTATTTGTTAATTTTAGAGTCTCAAGTAAGCGCTTCGAAAAAAACTACAATCAAACTAGATAAATATAAATAAATAAATAAATACACAAGCAACGCAGAAAACATGACGCCAAACTAATTAACTTGTATGCCGACACACACCGACACTTTGCTTTGGAATGCAATACGCATACGATTTTGACAAATTTATCGCGATCCCACCCTCCCAACGTTGCATTAACCCTTTTTCTATTCACTCATTACAGCATTTAGCAGCAACTGTCAAGTGTGTAACAGTTTTCAAATGCTTCGTAATTCAAATCACTACATGCTACTGCCTGAGAGTGTATGAGTGAGTGACTCTGCCTCACCTTCACCTTAGCTTAAAGCAAAAATTAATTAAAATACAAACACAACAACACGTCGAAAATAAATAATAAATAGAAAATGACGAAATCTGTGTTGTCACGCTTTTGAGTTTACACTACAAACAATAATGCAAGACACTGAGCAACAAATTACTTATTAGTGATAAAAATTATATTATTTTTTTTTGGAGTTACTCTCCTTTACTCATCTTCATACAGCTTTTTGCTGATATTAGATTTTTACATAAAAATTGTTTGCATTAATTTTATTTATGGTACAATTTCCAATTAAATTTATTTCTGACTGATATTCTCTCGGTGTATTATGCATTTTTTTTAACTCAAAAAATAATTGTTTATACAATAATTTGCTTGTCTCGTTTTTTTCTACTGCTTCTCCTTTGTTTTGCTTCTCTATTTATTATTCCTATTACATACATACATGTATACATATGCATGTACTCAGCATGTTAATTTATTAACTCGATTTTTCTGTTTGTTTTCAAATGCACACTTTTTGAATATGTTTATAAGTGGTTAACATGCGTATAAGGGCTACAAAAACAAAAGCTACAAAACTACGTTGTAATGGAAAGTCATTTACGGTTAGTTAAGGTAATGCATATTTCATGTAAATAGATAAATAGCTACTTTTTAATATGAAATTGGCGAAAGCAGGCGCCTAAAAACAAGAAGCATAAATAAATTATATCAATTGTCGTTTAAGCAACTTTATTAATTCAAAAACTTTTATTGCTGTTCACTATCGCTTTTAAGCACTATTTATCAAGCTCGATTACAACATAAAATTTTTTTGCCTCATTTGATAAAATATATTATAGAATTTCAATTATATTATGCTTTAATTTCGGCAACTCAACTCTACGTTATACCTTCGAGTTCAGCACTATTCAGCGCACTTTATTATTATGAAAATGTCTCTTAAAGTAATGGAGAACCCACTAAATTAAATAATAACAATTTTTATTAATTATTTCTGCTTTCAGCGCTTTGAAATACTATTCAGCCAGCTTTGTTCTCACATAAAGTCTTTTTGAAGTATTTGGGAAACAATTTTGGGGGGTTTTAATTATATCCCACTTCAATATTGGGCATTCAGCATTATATCTTGAAATTTAGCAAAATGTTTGTGCTTTTCGGGACAATTCAGCGCACTTTATTCCCATGAATATGTTCTGAAAGCCGAATTTATAGGCAATATAATTTAGAATTTTGTGAAGTCTCAAAAAAAACAGCAGAAAAAGACATAATTGAGATCACTTTTGCATATATTTTCCACTTATTCAGCACCATTCAGCAATATACATTTATTCAATAACAAGTAAAATTTTGTACCATTAATATGAATATTACTATATGAGTCATAAAAAAACGAAAAAAATTAAAATCTTTGAGCACTTACTCAGCTATTCGACGTAATTCAGCTTAGGTTATATCTACAGATCATTTATTACCGGTTGCGTGAATAGAATTACTAAATTAATTCGAAGATGTAGCGCTCCATTCAGCACTATTCAGCAGTCTCGCCGTAAGCAAGGCGTAATTCAACTATTTAATAAAAGTGCAATAAAAATGCTATAAAAATGCAATTTAGCCTGCAGACATTCAGTTTTTACAACTCGATTTTAAAGTTCACTGTGTTATTTTTTCCTTTATCTCCTCCGAAAATTAATGTCCTGACTATAAATACCTACATACATATGTACATACTTTATTCGCACTCCGCCTTAAGCAAGCGAGAAATGCCGACGAAGCAATGTGAATAACGCATCTTCTATGCGATTTTTTTTAAATAGGTATTTCTACTTTCGCCTATAGATCAACGCCAACGCAATGTCAACTCATGCCACGTACCTGCTAATGCCATATAAATAATGTTGAATTTTCGATTGCCACAGACTACTTTAGCAGGCGAGAAATTTTGTAGCATGCAAATTTAAACATTATCGCATGCGATAAAAATAGTATCGCATGGGTTTAGCCTATAAATTTGTATGATTTTTTTTTTTTTTATTTTTCTTTCTTTGAAATTGTTTAGCATAGAAAATATTCAAATTGTGCATGAGGCGAATGTGGCATGCTGATTGTCGCACAGTGCAATTTGTTGCATGTAACAAAAAGCTTCAAAATGTTTGGGTGTACACCTTTGATCAAGGCTGAATTACTGACATTTTTCTAATTTTTTTTTATTTTTTCATTTAAAGCCATTTGAATTTGTGGTTGTTACTTTTTTTTTGCAAAATCGTTGTAAATTATTTAAAATTTATTGTCCAATTGGCTTAGGGAATTTATGTGGCACGACGCAGCGGGACATTTGATGCTCGTAAACTGCACAGCGAATAGTGGTGAGGGATTTCAACAACGTGAGTAATGCTAAAGTGCAAAGAAAAAAATAATGAAATGCCAAAAGCGAGTAATTGGTGTGAAAATTATGGCGCACAACGGCGTTGTACAGTGGCACCCTGCTACAATGAACTATAGTGCAATACACGTAGGCCTCGAACATTCGTCATTTTTCATGAGTATCACTTAGCCAGTCTCTACTGCTCTAAAGTCTGCCCAGTCTCGTTTGCGTTGAATTGCATGAATTGGCATGTTGTCCGAAACCGCAGCTCATCTTAGTGTTACCCGGCTTTTGTTTGCCCTCATCGATCAGTCGATTATAATCTTACATACATATGTATGTACGTATGCATGTAGTTGCGAAATTTCCATTTAACCCTCGCGGCGTTACACGCTTGCTGCTCGGTCTTAATCGTGCCACATTTGCCACTGCGCATGTGCAATTTCCGTCGCAGTTTATTATTACAATCAATTTTTATTGTTTTATTGTTCATATGTACGTACAATAAACAAAAGTGGCGTCATCAGCACTCAAACCTTCTTTTCAATTCTGCGAAAGAAGTTTACCGCAAAAGCGGCGATGTTGTTATTGTTTAGCTGATGACTTTAATTATCTGACATATTGACGGCTGCAACGACTTAATTGCATTTGCCAAAGCTGTTTAAGGCTGCTGAATTACTGCTGAATGACGTTAGCTGTCATTTTGAAAGGCTTTAAATGGATTTTATGCTCACAGGAAATGCTTCAAAGCAAATTTAGGAAAACATGTAAGGCACTGAGTATTATTTTAGGCGGTTAAGATTTATTTGAAGTAATTTATAAATAGCCACATGCATACATATATATTTTTTAAATTAATCCCAAAGACGCTGAATTTCAATTGTATGTTATGAATTTCCAATTTCGGATTCGAGTGTATAAAATAATATTCAAAAATATGGAAAATTAATTTAAATAGAAAAAAGTTAAGTTTATTTCATAAAATTTAAAAAAACTGATGTATCTAAATTGCGCAGAATATGATTTATTACGAAAATTAAAGGTCGAATAAATAGCAATATTTCTTTGAACAACTTCGAACTTTCACAACATTTATAAGCGCAGTACTATTTGCAGCTCGAAAGGTAATTTAAATCATATAAGAAAAGAATTCAGTGCGCTGAATATGATTGAATTTAAAAATTAATTGTAAGCGCATGCAATACTCGTTAGATATGAGGTTTTCCATTATTATTAATAGTAAATAATTTAAATTTATATATTTTATTGAAAACCAAAACAGCTTGACTTCGTACCTTGTATGTGTGCGTCAATTGTAACTCACTTATGATCATCTCTAATTGAAGATCATTACAACGCATTTACATAGTAACTAACGACTCATTCGATCGTAAAAATCAACATCACATTCGCGTTAATGAAAAATCATTGATACTTCTACTGACGATCGACTGTTTTTATACAAATGCCGATCTTTTGCGATAACCAGACAGCTGAATTGGCAGTTAAGTATGAATGAGTCGTTGAGTTTGCATTCGGATGCTGAGTATTCTCTGAGGTTTGTATATTGCTGATGAGTTATATAAATGGAAAGCTCTAAGATGACAGTGTAGCGAGATAAATATAGACAAATGATTATTTAATAGATAAAAAATCAAAATGTGAAATGAGATTGTCAAAAAATTCATTGTATTGAGTAATTGTCACAAAAGATGGCTCCACCTGCGAGTGGAAGCGGTTATCTATTTCATTGGAAAGGTTTCACGTCTGTCAACAATAAAAAAAAATTTTAAGTTAAGGAGTTGTAGGCTTTACTGGATCAAGATCCGTGTCAACTAGACGAAACCATCGATGCGAAACGTTATCGACTACAACTAGTGTGTTTGAGCAGTGTTTTGCCAGAAACGACGAGAGGCACGACAAGGTGATTTTACAAGATGAAAATACTCGGCTGCAATGATTGAAACCTACCTAGAAACGCAGAATTGGAGGTCTTACCCCACTTGCGGTATTCTCCTTGCTTCTTCCGACTGCTGTGGACAACCAATATTATATCTTTTTATTTTAGTTTATTCTAGTTTATTTCATTTAATTTTATTTCATTTTATTTTATATCCTATAAAATTTATTTAATTTATATACAATTTATTTCACATTACTTTCCACTTTTTAGAACACTTCAATATCAAGCAATAAAGTTAGCAATCATCAAATGCAACCCTGCTTGTTACTCTAATGCAGTTTACTGATTAACATGCCTTTAACTATTAAGTATCCTCTTGAAGTTTTCCGCTGCAATAAAAATCTTTTTTTTATTTTATTCTAACTACCACCCGATCAACGACCAAGCAATTCTGCTAACTTTTAGGTCATCTCTGATTATTCTGCCATTAAACACACTCTTTATTAGTTTTTTTTTATGGCTAACGGTTCGTGAAATTCTCGTGGCATATTAACTTTTTATTTCCATTTCCTATTATATTATCCGTATTTATTTTCAACTTAATGGCATGGCTCGCGATCTGCTCCGCCAAGATCGTCCATCTCTCTCGCATGCGATGGAGCAGAGCTTGCAAACGCAATGTGATTTAATGCAGCACGCAATTGCGTGAAAATAATCGGTTTTTGATGTTTTCTTGTCGGTAAAACGTTACATGAGCTTCGTGGACTTTTTTTTATAATAAATTACGCATTTGATTGCGGTGATGTTTGAGTGATCCTCGTCTGTTTGAAGATATTAAGCTTCTGCGGCTGCGATCTTCAACCTGTTAAAAACGTGATTTAATGATACTTTAATTGGCGTTTCAAGTAATGAATATTTTTTGTTTTTAGTTATATTTTTACGAATTCGAATATCACGGAAGGTGAAGTATTAAGTATTACCTAAATTAATTTCGATAGAAATGCTTTTCATTATAAATAAATAAATAAATTTTTAAAATCTATAATTGCATTTTCCCAATTTTTTCTGTTTCGTATTATACCAAGATTTTTAAAATTAAGAAAAAATTTGGAAGATTACCATTTGTTGGAAAGTTTTCGGTGAAAAGAAATTTTAAGCGTCCTGGAATAAAAGGGCCCAAGGTTTTATGTTTGATTACAGCTTAAAAAGATATTTGAAAGAAATTTACAGATATCTAAAAATTCAATGACAGAAATGGATGCGAAATCCACTAGCCGTCAGAACTTAATGCAACCATGGAATCTGCTTGTGAAATCTACGATCTTAAACCAATCTGCTCCCTGGCGGAATATATGCCAGACACGAAGAGGTCACGAAAAATACTACTTCTAGACCAGTTCTCTAACAATATCTCAACTGGGAAACTCTTTTTTGGCAACTCTCGATGAAATAGTGGTATGCATCTCACAGCAGCAAGGAGCAACAGCTCTGTCACCAAGCATGGCATGACTTTTTCGGAAAATACTATTTCGGCTGCCTCGCTGAATCAACCACAACAAGCATTAAAAGCCTTACAGCATTTATTAGACACACAAAATGGTGCACGCATTTAAGAAAGGGATAGCTCTTTATATTTAGTAGTATCGCAATAGTCCAAAAGGCCCAAATCTGATTGAAATTATATTATATATTATCACCACCTGGCTGAATAATTGCGGGCGTAAAAAAAGAATAAAAAGCACAAAAGCTTCGTTCAACAAAGCGTGATTAAATCTTTCAACATTGAATATTGTATCATGACAATTAACTCCTCTGCATTGGGTAGCAATTTTTATTTCCTTATTTTTTGTATTTTCAAATCTACTAATAAGTATGTATATTAATTCCACATTTCTTACACATTCCTGTGGCCAAAAACGCAGCCGATAATCCTCAGATTACAAGATTTAGCTGAACTGCTGGACAAGCGTGTAGTGGCAGCAGAAGTTGGCTGACAATCGAGGCAATAAATCAGTAACTTTATTTTGGTGTTGAAATTATTCGTATGACTGTAGGTATGTATGTAAGTATGTACATGCACGTGCCTGCCATACAACTGATTATAAGACCGATCTGCGGCAGTGACAGTGGCAATGAAATGACTTGAGGCGGTTAAAATTTATTTAGTTGGGCATTCTGTTTTTTTCGTTTTTTTTTTATTGTTTTTGTAACTTTCCCAGTTTTCTTGTGATTTTGCTTGTGCGCTTATTTTTGACCCGAATATTTTGTTTAATGATTGTAATAGCTTTTGACAGGTTCAACTACTTGTTTTTTGTTTTGTTTTTTTTTTTTTGTATGATATTGTGGTTTTAAAGATTTATTTCCGTTAATACATATTTAACTACTGAAGCTTGATTTCGAGTGTGGAGAGTGAGTTTTTGAATAAATGCGAGTAGGTGTAGGAAGTTTTTTGTGATCTTTGTAGCAGCGGAAGTGCTGGCGAGTGTAAGCGAGAAAGTTGGAGAATAACTAAAAGTTATGAAAAATGTAGGCGAAATAATTAAACAAAAAAGAAATATATTTAAAATATAGGCAACGCTTCGCTGTGGCACAGACTCAATAAATGTATGATATATTGGAAATCGTTTCGACATAACTTTATGAACTCAATACCTTTGGTTTAACCATCGACCACGCAATAAGAATATCTGGTTTACCAACTCTAGAATATGCAAAATAAAATTGTCCTGTTCGAAACAATCTGTATCTAAATGTATACTACAACAGGCAGTCAAATTTCTGTCAGTCGGTAGTTTTTCGAGATTACCGGATCTTTATAGATAAATTAAAAGATACTAAAATATTTATATAAAGAGACCAGTAAATAAATGGGTAAAAAATATTTATTTCTTTTCTCTATATTTCAATGTTCACTAATAACTATTACCTTAAATATTTGTAAATGTCTATAAAATAATTAGAATTTTTGCAGCATATATCAGAATAGCGTAGTTATGGAAAACACGAAACCATAAAAAACAATATCAAATGAACAGAAACTTTTGCGACTTCGTTAAAATCAAATGAATCGGGTTGTGTCAACAACTAAAGTAAAATATGTAGTAAGAAACAAAACAAGAAAAAAATGTACAAAAACTAAACACGTAAAAAATAGTAAAAATTCTAGCCACTCAAATATGCAAATGCTCACATAAAATTTATAAATATTGATTTTAGTAAACAGTCATGCTCAAAAGGCTTTGCATATTTCGCGCTAAAAATGGTGTATGGCAGAAAAAAATTAAAAATATATCTATGAAAAATGTGAGGCAGCCAGTAGACTTGGCGGAGTGTTCAAACGGACGTACCATACATACACATACGAGTATATAGAAGACCAACTGAAGCTTTTGAATAAGTCACATTGTGAGATGATGTAACTAATACGGAATGTTTTTTTTTTTTAATTATTTATTTTTACGCTTGCCAAAGCAAAATTCTAGCTGGACAGGTGTTCAGGAAAAAATAATGCGCAGGCGTTGCAATAAATTATTAAGTAAACGAAATGTGCTTGTTTGCTGTGTATTAAAGATTTTTGAAAAAGATAGTTGATTTTCAAGTACTTAGAATCGATATTTTCAAGCTATAAAAATTTGATTGCTTACAGTTGATGGAATGTAAATTAAAGTTTTTGCAAGGAATTTACAATCAAATTTTCGTATAGAATTTACATCAATTTTTACTCTTTTCTCAAAAACATGAAAGCAAATTTTTTACTTTATTTTGTTTTCTTATTTTTTTTTAACTGAAAATTTTTCCATCAACGTACTTAGCATGAAAACCGACACAACGAATGCGCTTAAACGCCTTAAACCGGCTCTCAAACAAAGCCGAACTATTTTGATTAATGTCCGTTGTACAAGTGTGAACCTGTCAAGGCTTTAAGTTTTAAATACACATGAAAAGCAATTTAAACAATTTCAATGTAAAGAAAAAAAAATGTGTATGGAAAAAATGTTGACAACCAGCCGAAGAAACAATGCGGCGACAAGGCATTTGTCAACTGTCAAAGGCAAGCGACCAAGAGGCATGCGCTGTTGTAGAAACCAAAAATAAAAAAAAATAATAAAAGGAAATATTAAAAAAACTACTTGGATTTGGGTGTGTTAAGCGATTATGCGCCGGCGCTTATTGCGTAAGCTGGTTTTTAAGCATTTGACAGTTTTAAATGTGTTGCACGATTATTTTTTTATTTTATTTTTTAACGTAATAAAATTATTATCGGGCTGTAAGGGTTAAGACATATTCTCAAGTATTTTAGCGTTTCATCTATCACTCAGAAATGGCACAGAAATTTGAAAAACTAAATTAAATAAATAAATACAAATATATAATTACCGCAAAACTATTAAATCATTAACAAAAAGTGCTAGAAGCATTTTTTTTAGTTTTTGGCTACACATTTAATTGAGTGGCATATGGTTTTTTGCTTTCAGGTCACAGGCAATTTCATTTTATGTTTTATTAATTTTTTTCAAAGAATTTTCTGAACATAATCAATTAACCACTTCAGTTGTTGGCATGACAGTTATGAAAATTACAAAACAATTTGTTAAAAAAAACCAAATGACCGCTACCCATTTTAAGATGATTATACAACTACTCATTGCTGTTCACTTAAAGTTTGGTTTTGCAAAATCAGTTTATTGTATTGAAAGTCATTAATCAAAAAGTAATTAATATAAGCAGCAGAAAGCATGGAATCTAAAAAAAGAATAAAAGATCTCAGTGATATATATGTATGTATATATATAATATATACAATTGGCGCTTTCTAGCCACAGAAACGATTTTTGGCCGAGCTCCTCCAACAATTTAAGGTGTACGTCCACCTAATCCGTCTTCGAATGGCTTTCGGGTTTTCATGACGAACTTTTTAATTCATGTCGGAAGTACACTCGAATGGCTTGAGAACCAGAATTTCAACCCTGGCCTTCTGAGGACTGAGTAGACAATTGAAAAATAAAGTTCTCTCGCGACGTACAAAGACAAAACTCACAAGTCGTTCATCTTAACTGTATAAAGCACTCCAGCTTATGAAGTATTCAATGCAGTATCCGCTGACGGAAGTAAACGAAAAGAAATTTTTTCGTATTCGGAAAGCATGATAGAATTTGTAGTTTTTTATAATTCACCAAACGCCATTCATAAGCTCATTGCCAATAATAATATAATAATTATTCGGTCACTTAGCAATTGCAATTCAAAGCATAACTATTTAGTTGAAATTTGGACGTGATTGGAATTGGAATTTTAAGCGAGTATCAAATTTTGATATTTTTTTTAATGACTTGCTGATGCATTAGTTAATTTTTCAAATCATGTGAGTAATAATATAAATTGATCTAAAATTAATTTTTATTAAAAAAATATTATTATCCATAACCTAATTCGAAAATATGGGATGAGTGCATAAGTTCGTGCCCGATTTCAAGTGCAAACTAAAATTGAAATTTTTTGAAGAAAGCGCTTTTATTAATTAATTATGTATTCGCCATCATGCTCGGCAATCCACTCCCAACGTTCAACCAATTTACGGATGCCTGATTCATAGAAATCGCGCGGTTTCTCGTTGAAAAAGGTGTCAAGGTGGTTTTTGACGTCTTCCACATTTTTAAATTTTTTTCCATTCAAATTGTTCTGCAGCGATCGAAACAAATGATAATCAGAAGGTGCAATGTCGGGTGAATATGGGGGATGCGGCATGATTTCCCAATTCATCTCCTTCAGTTTGGCCAGGGTCGGTTTTGCAACATGTGGCCTGGCGTTGTCATGATGGAAAAGAACTCCTTTGCGATTGGCCAAAATCGGACGTTTTTCATCAATTGCTTTCTTCAATTCGACCAATTGCTGACAATACTTGTTGGCAGTGATCGTTTCTCCAGCTGGCAAGAGCTCAAAATAGATCACGCCTCGGATATCCCACCAAATGCACAGCAGTACCTTCATCGGATGCAATCCACCTTTCGACATCGGTTCCGCCCCTTCGTGTGCCTGTTTCCATGTTCTTTTGCGTTGAACATTGTTATACAGGACCCATTTTTCATCACCAGTCACGAGCCGATCCAAAAAAGGTTCGTTTTTGATCCGTCGAAGCAAAGAAATTGCTGTTGACATACGGTCCACTTTGTTCTTTTCACTCAACTGATGTGGCACCCATGTATCGAGCTTCAAAGTGTACCCAACCTTTTTTAAACGACGAAACGCAGTTGATTTGTTGACGTTCAATTCACTGGCAACCTCTTCCGTCGAAATACGTGAGTTATTCGCAACTAAAGTCCTTAGAACATCGTCATCAAGCTCAGAAGGCCGTCCACTACGAGGTTGATCTTCGAGGTTAAAATCTCCAGAACGAAATTTCGCGAACCATTTCTTTACTGTGCGGAGTGCTGGAGCACGGTCCAAATAAACTTCGCGAATATCTTTAGTTGCAGTGCCCACTGTTTTTCCTTTGCGGAATTCGTATAACATAATATGACGCATATGATCTTTTTCCTTGTTCATCTTCCATGTGTCTTTTCACTAAGCAACTCAAATCAAAATGAAGTTATTTTATGCTTGATTTACAGTTCGGACTGTCACCTTTCCAACGATATATAATATGTATATATTTCTTTCACGAGCGCCACTCTCAAACGATTCGAACGGCATCCAGCGGAATCGGGCACGAACTTATGCACTCATCCAATAAATGTTTAGAATATTTAATCACACAAAAAAGAATTAAACACGTAGTATGTTATATTAAAAATTGATCATGCATACAAATTGCTACGAAAATACAACACCTATGAGCCCTTCATCATCAACAGCACGCTCGATGCATGCGCATAAAGAAAATTCGAATTCAAGGGTGTTATACAAATTAGTAGAGAAATTTCCAAACGCAAATCACACCTGTCCGTTTGTGGTAAGCGATATTAATGTATAGTGATAATTACCTAACATGCTTCAGACCCGAGCAAGACAACTTGATTCTTCCTCTACTAACTGGTGAATATTTGATTTTATTCGGCTTCTATGTGCCGAAAAATTTAATGGGTTATTTGAGGGTGTGGTTTACTTTCCGTGAGGTGGAAATTTTCCAAAATAAAAATTTACGAAACAATTTAAGAAAGCAATGGAATAAGTGATGGCAGAATATAACAAACATAATATTTGTTTAGGCGAAAATTTTAGATTTTTACCAATGTTATGTTGAATTTATTACTTTATGGTACTAACATTATCGAAACTACGCCACAATATGTAAGTACGCTAAAAAATTTCCAAAAAAAATTGTTGCGCTAATTTATAAAACAAAATACCATGTTCCCAAAATTTATTATAAGTAATGCTTATTTTTTAAATATATATTTATATGTTATTGATTCGAGAAATAAATTTATATTTTATAATTCTTTTTATTCACTTAAGCATATATTTTTTCATTAACAATTTTCCAGTAGATGGCTTCAAATTTTCAACTTGTACATATAGCCTTTCGCAATTTTTTTGTTCAGATTTTTTTGGAAAACTCGGCGGCGTGGTAGAGCTTAGTGATGCTAATTTAAATATTTTTATTATACAAATAATTTAATAATGAAATGTGTAAGTGAGTTTTTAATAAAATTAAGATAACTTTTTAGTTTTAAATTAAAGCTAATTAAAGTATTAAATTTTTCATTAATTTAATTTTTAGTTTTTTAAATATAATTTGAGAAATTTAATTTTTTATTTATTTTATTTTTTTTTTACTTAATATATAATCATTATTATAATTTTTTGTCTGCAGGGCGAATTCATTGTCGAGTGCTTTCGGCAAATTTGATTTTACCAATTCCTAGAGGAAAGTATCTCATAAAATTTGGTTCTTATACCTACATCAAATGCTCTAATTTTAAATTTATTATAGGAAATGTTAATTACGTAAAGAAGTTGTGAGCTTCAAAACAGCATACACTCCTTTTATTATATCAGAAATATATTAGCGAAAATAAAATTAGTCAAGAATCACTGTAATTTTTTACAAGTTTTATTGAATTGATCTTCAGAGATGTGGTTGAACAAAAAACATGTGACTAACATGGATCCAATTGATGATGTGATGCGTAGTAATATCATGTATTTTGATGTAATGTTGAATGTTGTGGTGTGCTGTGTTGAGATATGATGTTTAGTGATGAGTTGCGATGTAATATCATATGGAGTGATTTCACGTGATGTGATATAAAGTGATGTAAAATAATGTGATATGAAGTGAAGTATCGTGGTGCGATGTGATGTGTTATGATATGATGTGGTATAAGGTGATTTGATGTGATGTGATGAGATGTTATGTGAAGTGGTATGATGCGATGAATTGCGATGTAATATGATACGGAGCTATTTCTTATTCCATATTTTGGTGTGATTTGATGTGATGGGATGAAATGTAAAGTGATGTGATATGATGTAATGTGTTATGGTGCGATGTTATATGTAATGATGTTTTATAAGATCAGTTGATGTGATGTGATATTTGACTATTCCAACGATCTAGCCAACAGTTTATTAAATACTTATTTTCAAATATATTTTTAATAAATTTCAAAAATAATTTTTTAAGTAGAGCACCAATCATGTGATTTTGCTTCTTATCACTGTATAAATCAATTAATTCTCTATTATCATGCATCTGCACAATTTTGACCCTTCATTTCACAATTAATAAATCTTTTTAATTTTCTATAATTATTTTTTATATAAGTATATTTTAATAACAATAATTAAAAGCTCGTCAGTGGTTTATTTTTGCAACATACGCAAAACTATATTTTCAGTTTACTGAAAACAATTTATGGAACATGTCAACAAATGTCAACGGAAAAATCTTGGAATTTCTCATTTTACAAGCGATCTTTCTGGAGTACGTAAGTAAAAATTATAGAACAATAAAATAAATAATAATAATTAGAAGACAAAAATATAAAAAATAAAAGCCTTAAAAACAAAAAAATATAATATTAAAACTAATTGAAAATGTAATTTAAATTTATTTATTTAAATTGAGTATTAAAAGCTATCTTTACTACTCGTATATACAAAAAATTTGAAATATAAGTATAAAAAATATTTCTGATTCAAAAACAGCATGCAGCATTTTTCAAACTGACCAAAATGGAGTGCAACGTTGTCGATAAAACTGTGCTGCGACTCAACGTTTGCCGTCTGAAGGCAGTGAAGCGCGACATCACAGAAGCAACAGTGCGCGTACAGTTGTTGAGACAAGTTGACAATTGTATGGTAAGAACTCACCTCACCCCCCCCCCCACCCCCCCCTTTACGTGCACTGACAAAATAATTAAATTTCTTATCTTACAGTTGCATGCCGAACTCTTGCGGAAGTACAACTCCTATCAACCATTCTTTATCAACAAATCATTTGACGCTTGTGAGTTTTTGAAATCGCGTAAAAATGCTGTTTATTTCGATATTTTATTTAAATTAATTGAGAAATTTACGAATGCGAATCACACGTGTCCTTATGATGTGAGTCAAGGGAGTCACTCAAGTGATTTTAATTTCTTTTTAATTATTCGTATTTCTTGCAGGGCGAGTTCATTGTCGAACGCTTCCGACCGTTACATACCAATATGATGCTACCTATACCCACTGGCGAGTATCTGATCAAATTTTTATTTTATACTTCAAACAATTTAATAGCTCAACTCCAAGTGTGGTTTGGCTTCAAGGAGCCGGAAAAGTGGGAGGAGAAACGCACAATAGGTTAACCAGCTTTTATTGTAGTCAAATACGTGTACTTTCCACGCTTGTTACCGGAAATACTTATTATATGGCATAAAAGTGTACATGAATACGCTGTAAGCAAACTTATATTTTCTTTTGTTTTGTTTATTTTCGGCAGTTTCTTACATTCCTAAACGCACATTTAAGCCAAAATCGGTCAGATGCCTCTACCAAACTGGCAGCTATGTGGGTTGGCAATTTTAGATTTTAGATTTCTTAACTCTAAAAGCAAAAACAAAAAATACTCTGCAGGCAACAACCACAGCAGCAGCAACAGCAGCAGCGACAAATTGCGAGCAGCAGTCAGTCAGCCAGTCACTCAGTGGGTAAGTTGAACGACAGGCAGATAATCAACAGTCATTAGACGACAGCAAGCAACGAAACGAGACAAAATTGAAATTCCAACTTATACTACCAGCGTAATTGCACGGCTGTGATGTTAATCGACAACAACACCAACAACAACAATTGCTAACAACTGCCAAAAGCGGTAGGCGAGCAACAGCAACAACCACAACAACAGGCCGAATACGTTCACAAAAGTTGCCGGCTGCTGACAGACAGAATTGAGCGGTCGCTGCATTGCGAGACAGGCAAACTGCCTCGTAGAAGCAGAGCCAGCCAGGCTGACTGCCAGCTGTTAACTGCTGAACGCGTACATCACTCACTCACTCGCTGAATGTGAAATGCAGCAGGCAGGGAGGAGTGGCTTGACCGCTCGACCGCTTCACTTCCTTGCCTAGAAACTATGACGCGTGTGACTAAAGTAGACAGTGATCGGCGGCACAGCAAAGCGTCGCTGTAATTTGACCTAAACATGCGAAATACCGCCGGTGGTCGAATGCAAGTTTTTGAAGATGAAAGATACATAAAAGCCGTAATTAGTAGATATGGGTTGAGCTATAATTATTTATTGAAAACCAATTGACGATAGTCTAGCTAAGATGCTAGCCCAATCTTGGAAGATTCTGTGTTACTTTTTTTATTTTAAGACTATTACATATTATTTATACAGAAACACACACCGTCTGTCCCATGGAGAAGGAGACGCTTTCTGTTTGATGCGCATATTATGGCTTCAAACCAAAAGTTCTAAATAGCTCAGTCTATTTGAGTAAAAAAAATGTGAATGAATGATATATTTTCCTTGCAGAAGTCTTCGCTATAAGAAAAACTGCGGAGCTTTCCAATATCACAGGAAATAACAGAAAAAACACTTAAAGTATTAATCTCACAGCGCAGAATGTCAGAAAATGTATTCAGAAGGAGAGAAACATAGAAAAAGCATGCTGCAGAGAAGCAACTAATCTATTGAGTTCCAGGCCACGGTGGCATTTTGGATAGATCGCCAAAAGTGTTATTCGAAAGACGCCTGAACGCCAAAGACTCTGCACAAGGAGTTTAATGAAAAAGCAGGGATGGAAACAGCAAAGCATGGATTGGCTTAATTGCCTAAATGGCCATCAAGATCATATGTAAAGGCAGTTTATCTTTGCTAACGCGATCTCGGATGGTTGTAGGATGCTGTCTTATCAAGAAGGCGATCCTTAAATCAACAGGATTCATTAATGTGAGAAAGTAAAAAAGTAGTTTTCAGCTTTACTAAAAGACATATATACATCTCAAGTTAGAATGAACCCGTATATGGCACTACAAAGAATCAAAAAGTATATATGGTACATGAGTTGGCATCACTCTCTTTAAGTAAGTCCTTTTTGAAAGAACTCTAAAGTGTCAGAGGCAAGCTAAACTCTCTCCAGTTTTACAAATTTTGGAGTGTTTACTATTGTCTAAGTTTTTACAACAGAATTGAATGACTTTAAAGAAACTATTAATATTTATTATATCCCCCGCCACACCTCTAATAGTTGCATATCAAATCATTCACCATCAATTTCGAAACACATTTTTCCTCCACAACGCAGCTCTACTGACAACCTTTAATTACACAAATATATGTGCTTAGTATGTAAAACTTTTTGAGCTCAATCTCAAGGGGCGTCTATTTGGCACATGCCGTGCATAAAATTTAGTTTAATCGCCGGATTCGACTATGGGTTTGTATGTACATACATGTGGGCGGGCTTGCCAACTCAACATAGTGATTTTCTATTAATTTTATGTAATTTATAATTAGACAGTAGTGATATGGAATTTGCTGTACAAAAAAAAATTCAAAAGCAAGCTGCAATTAAATGCAATTCGTAAGAAAATTCTAAGCCAGCTGCGGTTTTTCAATCCGGAAATCAGATAATTGATTTCATTCTTAACGTTTATCTTAAGAAAAACTTAATAAATATAATTGGGGCTTTGCGACCGCTGAAGCGATTTTCGGCCAAGCTCCTCCTCCAATTTGTACGAGTAGTTTTGCATCTTGATGTTTCTCCAACAAATGGAGGGTTCACACTAAGCCGCCTCCGAACGGTAGTGATACTTTTTAAGAGGAGCCTTCATTTCATGTCAGAAATACACTCGGAGCGGTTGACATCCACTGCCAAGGGACGACCGCAGTAAGAAAATTTAACTTAATTTTTTATTTTAAATTAATTTTCTATAACTTTCGGTTGTTGGTCGTACAAGGATTTGAGCCCGGGCCTTCCGAATGGCAGTACGCAATGCTAATCATTCGGCTGGTGCGACCGCGAGAAACTTAACACTAAGCTAAATGAAGCGTATAAGCCAACAATAGTGAGAAGTTAACCAGAAACTAACCACTTATTGTTGAAATGTCTTGAGCGAAAACAGAGCAACTTTCTTTTACTTTAAAGATTATCAAGTTGTCCAAGCTTCAGGTATGAAATAGAAGATGTTTTGGAATTAGGAAGAGTGATGAGTAATGTATTCATTTGGCGAAGCTCAGGGCGAACTCTATATAATAAATTGGGCATAATACATGAGGAGTTTAACTAGCATTGTGGCTCTACAAATGAGATCCAATTGAAATTATCCAAGCGGACGTGGAGGAATATCGAATGTATTCAAATTGAGCACAATATTCGTAACAAAAAATGGAATTTACCGAATGTCATTGGAGGCATTTGACGCTGAGCAGACCCCAAATCCATACCGCTCAAGAGAGCAAGAATGGGAAGACGCAAGGACTTCCGCACCTCGGCTCGCCTTTTAGCCATTCCTGGTGCAATGATAGTTTACTGACCGCTCTGGCGCGTTATGAGTGGTGTTGAGAGAGCAATTCCTACTACTTAATACTGGCTTCACTGAAAAGAATTCTAAGCTTAAATTTAAAATTTTCCAAACTAATTTCCAACTGCGTTAAACACCTAAGTTAAGTTTTCAGAAACAGTCTCGCAAAAAATGAACGCTGATATTCTAAATTATCTAACTACTGTCTAACAATGTCTGAACTCTGTTCCACAAACAGTGCGCCAAAGTTCATAATCTCTGGAACACACATACGAGTACACAAGCGGACATTAATACATTGCACGAATGACCTAAATACCTACCTGGACCACAACAACAAGTCTGCAAAAATGGTTTGAGCGACATCAGAAACTACATATGTAAGTGACTGCCTTCAAGATGAAATGCAAGAAAAAGATTTGAAATGAAAATTTCACAAGTGGAAGCGAGAAGGCAAGAAGGACGACCACTAACTGCTCAGCGATGACCAAAAGACGGCATTTCACATCTCAGTTGTGTTTCAATAGACCGATGGATAGATAGTTGGATACAGCGATGGATGACTGGCTGCCTGGATTGGTATGCGGGTTGTAATAAAAAAAAACAACAAGCAACAGCAATAGGCAGCAACAACAACAACAACAAAAATAACAATAACTACAATGTCGTACAGCATTTCTCTATTTATTTACAAAATTGGCAACTTGTTGAGAAAGCACAAAACATACAACAGGCACAACAACACCAAAAAACAGTCCAAAGTAAAAATACGCAACGAAATGTGTTTAAAAAGAAATGTTGACGATGAATTAAAAAGCAGCGATTGTGAGTAATAAAAGTGTTTGGCGGATGAACGCATAAAATACCAATTTTAAGAAAACACAAAATGTTGTTGTTATTCTTGGGGATTTTATGTTTCATGCTCAGGGTAATATGATTATTTAAATCTATTTAAATAATATGTATATACTTGTATCTACAACTGTTGCTAGCTTGCAACCAATGGCTGTTTTTATGATTTATGTTACAATAAATTGTTTGTTGTACTTACATGTTTGTTGTTTGTTTGTTTGTTTTATGGTTTGTTGTTTTTACTTTATTTCGTTGCAACTAAAGTCTCAATTCAATTGAAACAATGGTGCTGAGTGACGTCGCGCAAGTTTATGGCCGTCTTAATATGACTGATGTTGTTGCAGCTATTTTGATTTATTTTTTCCCAGTATTTGTTGCCAATTATTGTTGCTTTTACTTTTTTCTTTAACGTTTCCAGTTGCTCTTTTGTGCCAACTGAACGCGAGAATTTCTTTTTTACTATTGTTTTTTTTTGCAAATTTCAGTTCTTTACCTTGCAATTTAGAAAAATTTTACTTAAAACAAGTAAACTTTTAAAATTAATTTTCTTATTTTAAGTTTTGAGTTTAAAATTTTTCAAAATTGCAAATTTCTATCAAAAAAATATTATTAATTTATTATATTCAATTTTTTTAAATAAAAATTGTTTCTTTAGCAAACTAATTTTTATTTAAGTTTTTGCTTTCGCTAATTAGCGCTACTTTCGCCACTCTTTTCACTTTTCTCGTCTCACTTTTCGTTTGCAGAAAAAGCAATGTTGCGTTGCCACCTTTTTAAGTTTTTTCTTTCAATATTAACAATGCATATTTTTATTTTCCTTGTTTATTGTTTCCCCTTGTTTTTCTTGTATTTTTTACACTTCTTTATCCTTTTTTTTTTGCACATTTACACACTTCTCGTTTGGCTTGTTATTTCAATTTTCCGGCCAGTTTAATTGCTAGTAATCGGCAACATATCTGCGCGAGAAAAAAATAAAAACAACAACAGTCACATAAACAAAAATTCGCTGCAGCTTAATTAGCACCAACGGAGCGACGACGGATGGGCTGGGTTACTGTACCCGCAGTAGACAACAGTTGCTGCCACACTGTTGCAAATTAATATACTACAACAACAACAACAACAACAACAACAATGATGACAAAATGCAATAAATAAAAGTAAATAAAATAAATTTATTTAATTTTTTTCCATTGAACATTTCTCGTTTGCCCCAGTCGGGAAGCTAGCGACACTGGGATAAATGAGACACCCCGAGGATTTTGTTAGCAATTGTAATTTAGTATATTGCTTTTATTATAGCTTTTATCGTTTTCCTTTTTTATTGCCTTTGTTTTCTGGGCATCTCACGTCTGCTGGCAATGTCTATCTGCGCCTGTCAGCAGCAACTGGAAGCGGTCGTAGGGTGTAGCAGCTAACAGTAGCAATATATCCAATAATGTCTGGCTTTTTAATTTTTCTGGCATTTTTTACATTTTGATTCTTTATTTTTTTTTTTGCCTTGTTGCAATCGTTGGTGTTAATGTTGTCACTCTGCGCAGGCTGCTAATGAATTTTTGCTGCACATGCTAACAAACATACATTCACATACATGCATACATTCAACCGAACATATCGTGTATAGAGTAAACAGTATATTGAATATTTTCTTGTTGCTGATTTTGTTGCAGATATTTTTGTGTTTGCCAATCTTTTATCGCTTGCCCTGCCCTCCGTTGCACGTTGTGCCTTCAGTCAGTTCATTATGCATGCACGTTTTATCGTCGCCGCGCGTTTTGTTGTTGCCTGCCACGGAACCGTTGTTTTGTTACTTGGTCTTCCCTACACTTGGGTGTAAATTATTCTTTTTTTGCGGCACTCACAGGCAAGTTTTCCGCCAGCGGCTGTTAACGATCTGCAATGCACACTTTACTTGCCATTTTTTTTTGTTGCTTTGGCTCTTTCTTGCTCTTTAACACTTTTATATTTTTCTTTTTCTTTTCGCTCACACTCGTTGCATGTTAATTAGTCGCCTGTTGGCAATACATTGTTGTTATGTTGCTGCCTTGTGCTTGTTGCTTGTTAGTATTGTTGTCGTTGTTAGTGTTGTTATTGTGTTTGTTGTTGCTGTGCTGTAAATAGAAATTCAAAGTGTTTATTGTTTACTCAACTCGACATAAAGGTCGCTTTTAAGATTTGCAATTGCAATTTAATTTTGTTGTTGTATTTTTATTCTAGCTACCCAAGTGTGCAATTGTTTACATGATCAATTTAGCATTAAAATATTTACATATGTAAATATGTAAATACAGATAAAAATTAAAAAAAAAATGTATTTATGTGATTATCATTCTCGTGTCTGTTTAAGAGAGCAATAAAAAATTACCCATTCAATCCACCAGCCTGAAGACGTAATATCATAGTTCTCTTTAGTTCGTACAAGTGTCTCGGTGCAATTCTTATTAAAAAAAAACTTAGCTGGAAGGAACATCTTCAAAGTAGGTCTAAAAAAAACGCTCCGAGCTTGGAATGCCTATATAAAGGCTATCACGCCAAAGTGAACGCTACGATATCAAATGTTTGTCTTTATTCAAGTGTCGTTAGACTCATTTCAACATATGGAGTCTTACTATTCGACAATGATGGCCGTATAGCCAAGTAGTTAGCATTGCGTACTGCCATTCCGAAGATCGAGGTCCGGGTTTTGCTTCTACCAACATCCAAAATTATTGATAAATAATTTTTCTACTCGCAGTTGCCTCTCGGCAGAAATTGTCAAGCACTCTGAGTGTATTTCCGAATAAATTGAGAGTGTCCGACCGATTAAAACTTCATATCGTCCTCGATTACTATTGTAATAATAAAATATGAAAGTTGATCAAATCAAGTGTATTGTTGAAATACTCACACTGAAACTGGCTTTCACTAAAATCTCCGGCACCAAATGGCTTAACAAAGAACTTTTAATGCGACTAGGCCTGTAAGCCTGTATTGGACTCTTCATCATCAAAACAACAATCGGTATACTAACTAGACACTTTCTAATGGGACTTCACGGTAGGATAAAGGGATAATGTTCGAATGATTTTTGCCAAATCTGCAGAGACGAAGAAGAGGAAGAGTCTGTCGGGCACTACCTCTGTCACTATCCAGCCTGAAGCACTATATGATATCACTGACTGGCTCACGCAGTAACGGTTGGTATTAGAGGAATGGTTCGTACATCTGAGAAGCTGAGAAGTACAAAATCGCTCCATAATAGGCCTTCTGGCATAAGTGCGCTTACCGCTCTAATTTTTTAAGACTCTTCTCTCTATCTCTTTGTGCAATCTCGCTTTTCCTATGACTGTAATAATGACCTTGAACTATCATGATTTCATATGCCTGTTTTTGTGTCAAAGCTCAAAACAGTATACAGTTATTTAACCAAAAATTCGTAACTGGTTCTACATAAAAGCACCAAAATTATTAAAAAAAAAATCCCAAAAAAAATGTATCAAACCATTTCAATTTGGCAGCACGTACAACTTCATTAATAAACTTCTTTATAATTCAGGTAGGTGGGAACTGCCTTAATTGAAGAAGAAGAAATGTTTTTTTATAAAAATTAGAAATTTGGTCATGCGCTCGTATTTATATATTTTTTAAAAAATGGTGAATCAATTTTTTTTTTAAATATTAACAATTTGTTATTTGAAACCATTCGACGCGGATATAAATTTTGTGAATTTTTCTTAGGTAATAGTCAGTATACATACGAGTGTGCTATGAATGTATGTATCTATATGCGCATATTGCAAGTAGCGCTTTGCTAATTAAAAGGCGAATTTATGCGAAATTGTATGTAAGTAGTGTGAAATATATCAGCCATGTGAGAATTTTGTGCTTCCTCCATTAACAGCTCGCAAGTGATGATACGAGAAACTTAAAAAAAAGAATCATAATAATAATAAATCAGTTAACTACTAACTCAAACGGTACTACATATAAAGCAAATCTGTAAAACTTTATTTCATTTCATTAATTAATACAATTACGCCTACACAACAACAACAAATAAATATATTAGCTATTAATGCCCTCTAGACTCTGCACCTGTCATAATAAGTTTATTAAAGTTGCATATTTAATAGTTTGGAATGAAGATTTAAACAGATATGCGCCCATAATAATAAACTTCAACTGTAAGTATGTATTTTCAAATGACCTTGAATTTTTTTTATAGCAATTAATTTTTCGCATAATTGTTACCAAGGTCTGCGTAGCAAAATGTATTTTATCTACTTTTATTTAAGTACTTGTTTATCTACATATGCGGATTATGTATTTTGTACCTAATTAAAAACAAACATAAACATGCATACCCTATTTACAAATTGACAAAAAAAAACAAACAAACAGGATTACCAACTGAAATCACAAAACCTAATTAACGACAAAGATATGCAATTGTACCAATAAAAAGGAAAAAAAAACAATTAAAGAAGCAGAAAACTACAAAACATAATAATTGCGAATTAATGAATGAAATAAAAATAAAAATAACACAAAAAAAAACACGTTAAAGTTTTGCTATTATTAAATTTTTGTGACGTTAAAAATTAAAAATTTATACTCGTACATTCCTTATCAACAGCTGTATAAATAAACAGTAAAATAACAATTTTCTGCTTGGAAAAATAATAGAAGGAATTAAAAAAAATAGAATGAATAATAAAAAATTAAAAAAAAACATAAACTAGTTGTTCTAACTCGAACATAATTAGCAACATTAGCAAATACATGCACACAACATAGCATGTGCTTTAAAATTGACACTTACAACACAAAAGCTGGATCAACAGCAACAAACAACTGTTAACTATTTAATCACATTTTTAATTTTATTGCAATTAAACATTTTCATTAGTATTTATTGACTGCAACTAAATTGCATTTTAAGTGGCGCAGCGGCAAAAAAAAAACAGACGAGGCAAATGAAACAGTTGTCAATTGAAAAAACCTCACCTGCACACATGTATGTATGTATATATATATGTATGTATGTATAGACATCGTGCAATGCACATTTGTGGCAACTAAAATCATTAGTTAACGCACCTGCCCCAAAAATGGTTTTGGTCAAGCGAAAAAAAATTAAATAAATAAAAACTGCGCCGAATTGTCTCGAAAAAATAATTTTCCCACAGCTGGAAAAAACAAAGGCAAAAAAAATAAATTAGAAATATTAAAAAAAAATAAAAATGCGTTTAAAGTGATTTTTATTGCTATAATATACTCAGATTCTTAAAAAGAAATATTTCAAAAAAGTGGCATTTAATTTGTATGACCGCAGAAATCCTTCGCTTTACCCACCGTTCTTCATAATTAAAAAGAATATTATAAATTCTAGCAAAATTTACTTTAATTTAAACATTTAAAACTAAAGAGTAATAATAAACAAACGACTGTAGTTTGTGTTTTTGTTAGTAATTATTTTTTAGTGGAAAACTAGTTAAAATTTTTTTAATATTTGTATTTAATAATTGCAATACATAACCCGTGTGAATCATACATTGCCAATTAAATTATTTATAAGCACCACTATTTTTTGTCTGTTTTCATATTTTGTTCGCTTTTTAATATTTATGTGTTCTTGTCAAAAGTAGTTTTAAGAATTTTCGATTAATTAATCATTTTATTAATATATTTGGTTTATTTTAATATATTAATATAATTTTATTTATTATTATTATTGTTTTTTAATTATTAAGTAATTTTTGCATATAAAAATTTATATATAATATTATATTTTTTACAATTTCTTTAAGTATAGTAATTAAATGCAGCTTTTGTTAGGTAAAATAAAATATTTTATATAATTTTTATTTTATTTTATTTTTACCATTTATTAGAGATTTAGGAAATTCGCGTGTAAGCATTGGTTTTGTGGAAAAAACACTCAAAATTCACGATTCAAAACATTTTTATAACTTTTTTTATTTTAATCACAAACGAAAATTATTTACTCACATTCTTTCTTTAAAATCACTAACAATTCATTTCACTTTGTAACTGCATTTTTTACTGAAGAAAACTAATTCCGTGCAAATCGTTGTTGCAAGCGCGACGGCTACGAGTGAACTGTCTCGTCTGCTGCACAGAATGCACCAGTGAATGTAACAGCCGCCACCACCTTCAACTCCACGCAACCAGTTGCAGTTTTTGTGGTGCTTGTTGTTGTTGCTATTCTTCAATGTAGCAGCAGCAGCTGAGATATAATGCCGAGATACAAACTAACAGAAGCAGCTGCCGCAGAGTGAGAGATAAATGGGATGTTTAGATACACGACAAGCATGCAGCGCCAACAACAACAAAGGGAACAACAGTGGCTTATAACAAAATGAAGTTATGTATAGTTGGAAAAAAAAATTCTTTTTAACTATTGTCTCACAAATATATAGTATGAATGTATGTGGGTGTAACAAAATTTTATTTGTGTATTTGCTTATTTAATTATTTATATTTTTGTTTAATAATTCTTTCACAACTTCTTTTTCAACTTCATTTCCTCTTCTCTTTAAATTAAGAATAGATTTATAAACAAAAAAAAAAATAAAAGTGGCAACAACAACACCAAATAAATAAAATAAATTTTGCACCTTTTTCTTAGCGCTGGCACCGCACAGTATTAAACGCCCTAATCAGAAAAACAACAAACACAAAACTAAATGCATTTTACACATACATTTGTATTTTTGCTTGTATGTCAATCACTTTTTTTTTTTGTTCAAGCAACATACGTTACGCGAAACCTGCAACATTCACGCCGACGGTTCATCAATGACTGATGTGAACGAACGCGCCCCCTCGCTAAGGTAAACAAAAGTCTCAGCTACTCCCAGACTACTTTGTATTTTTGCACATTATTTCTATAGCCGTTTATACAAATGAATGAATGTGTCTATGTAAACATATACGCATGTAAGTATGTCTGTGCGTATGTGCCTATTGAAGCTAAGACGTTTGCTCAGTTTGTTGCTGTTGGTGGAGAAGGTGAAACTCTTTAACCCATTAGGATCTATCGAAAAGATTTATTAAAAAAGAAAATTAAAAACATAGTTGTAGTTGTTTTCTATTTCCTTTTTTCGTTTTATCCTTTTTTACCTTTACAATTATTATTCAAATTCTTCTCGAGTTCAAAGCATATTCCAAAGATCTTAACATCTCTCTTTCTTTGCGTCTACATCTTGAATGAATAGCCTGTTCAATGTTGAATTCCAGCATAATCAGTTGTTGTACGAAAATTTGAAGTTCTCAGGCAGTTCATGCCGAAGTTTTCATTATCTGGCATCAGATAGCAATAATATGAGTATCTGTAACAAAAAGCCTGTCGAGTTAGCTAAGTCAGAAGCAATTCTTGACCGATACCATATCTGTTAGGAACGATCAGGAGAGAGCTTCACTTACAACTTAAGCAATTAGTTAATATAAATCTACATCCAACTGTAAGATCAGCAATTAGATTTGTCTCAAATATAGCAGGTTAATAACTAACGACTTATTCAAAATCCGCAATATCGGGTCTATCCTATAACATTCGCTGCCAATGTTCCCAACTAGAAGATAATAAGAAACAGTTTTTCTTTTTCTCTCTGAGTGCCCTACTCTCGCACAAATTCGACCTCAATCGCTTAGAACCAAGTTGGACCCAGTGGCCAGCACTGCTACTTACCTATGTTCTCAGAACAAACTTTTCCTTCACAAGTTTATCCTCAAAAATCTTCAAAAAGATACATGCTTTTCTATTTACATGTAAATAACTACCTCCTTTTCAAACGTCTTTGCTCTAAAAAAAATAAAAATTAAAACTACCTAATATTATTAAATAACATTTCAGGCAAACACCTTCACATCCCTTTTACTCCAACCTTTACCGCATTTTCGCTTTTAAGGGTATTTTAATACGCCATAGCCCTCATTGGGTTAATACTTAAGTGTAGTACGTGCGTAATTGTTCTTGACTTTATTTTTATTGTTGTTCTTCCACTAACATAAACTTTAATGCGCCTACACGACCACCGGCATCTATTGTAATAAAAAATCATTTGACTTGACTGTTTGCTCAACTTTCGAGTGTCTTTCTCACGCTCTCTGCTATGCGCTCGCTCAGCTCTGTACAGGTGAGTAGATGTTGCTAGCAAGTTTGTAACTAGTTGCTGGCAATATGTTGCAAAAGCGTGTAGTGACGTTTACGTATTCGAGTTTTTTATATGAAAATGAAAAAGTGTTTTATAAACGATTAATGTTTAGAGAACCAACTTCTTCTTCTTCTTTTAAGTTTTTTATTACTTGCCTACTTTTCACGCAGTAAAATTATATTTTTAATTGGCTCCACTTACCGTCGTTTGATACATTTCCCATCAATACGTATACGCACCCCGAAGCGCAACTAATTAACACACAAAAAACTCAGAGAAAATTCGTTAGAAAAACGTTATTTCCACCAATCAGATCTTCTTTACGCTTATTGCCCGAAGTAGCTCAAGACGCAGACAGGTAAACGCTTCAAATTTTCCTTTTGAATTGCGCCACAGTCTGACCGCGCTCAGAAGGTCAGCATCAGGCGTCGAAGTACAACAGTCCAACGACCATTTAAAAATAACAAAAACAATAATTCGGGATATAATCGCCGTATATGAAGATTGAAGGCGTTCTTGACCGCTGGCATGACACAAGGTGCAAGTACGTGCTCATTTCAATAGCCGTTGGGTATGCGTAGTTTTTCGAATTTCTTTTGTTTATTTTTTTCTTTTTTGAGATGCCATATGCAGCATTTTGTGGCAGCTGCGTGCTGCAGAGTGGCTAATATGCTGTGTAATACAATACTCTGTAGTTGGCTGAGGCGCATGGGGGGAACAAAGAAGAACGGATCAATGGAGCAGCCAAAGGGTTCAATTAAAGATTTTTTCCAATATAAATTCTATACTTTTCTGTATTATTTTCCGAATCTTGGCATTCTCGCAACGCTCAACGGTGGTGGTTTTATTCGAAACTGAGCATGCGCAGCGCCGATTCTGCTGAGCAATTTAAATTTATAACCACATAAAACACTCACTTTTCTTATTGCTTCCTCTCTACATTTTGTCTGCTGAAATTGCTTTGCTTTTTATTTTTATTTTTATTTTTATTTTTATTTTTATTTTTTACTGTTTGTTTAGCTCAAAGTGAAAGGATACAAACACAACAATGATAAGGATGCATCAGCATTTTATGCTTGATTGGTTTATTTGTTTTCTGCTGGTACTCTTATTTACATACCTATGCTGTGTATATTTATTTGTGTGTGTTTATGTTGATTTCGCTTGAAGGTGACGTGTAGGAGCGCGCCAAGTCAAGTCAAGCAACGTACTTAAGTTCATAAATCAGTCGTCTTGTCAGCAATCTTTTCTCATGTATACATGAGAGTACGTGTATGTGTGAGCATTTGCTCCATTTTCGCTTCACGCTTTTGGTGGTCCATATGTTGGGTAAATAATTATTTGTAGGCTCGTACAATGAAAGGGAAATATTTACATATGTACTACGTGACTCTGCTCAAGAAAAAGGCTTAGGTATCAGAGAATTATGTTGAAGATCGGTATAAAAAAAAATTCTCAGAAGTAACATTTGCTAATTAGATGTATTCCAAATGGAGTTTTCTTCATTAAAACGTGCGACAGGTACAAAAAAAACTCCAGAAACAAGCAAAAATTTACCAAGCTGGAAACCCCAAAACATATAAAGAAAATTTTTAGTGTTCTCTTCAATATAACAAGTTTAACAGCGTTTAACGTGTGAGAGATGAATTTTCACAGCTCCTTGCTCTCCGAAAGGTAAATGACCCGTTCAACATTGTCGGAAAAACTACCTGTACAGTGCAGGCAAGATGTTTATAAACCAATTTATAAAAATATAAAAAAATAAGAATAATTTGTTAAGTAAAATGAAATCAATTTTTTCCAGTAAATTCATGCATAACTATGTGTAATCACCCAACTTTATTCTTTGAATAACGAAAAACAAATCCCTTTCTGCTTCGGGATAATTTCGTGTCTTTTTTTCAATTATTGTCAGTAGAGAATTTACCCAAAATCAGTATTTGCATCCAGTATGCTATCTACTGATTTAGAGCTATCAACTAAGGTAGAGTCATTTACTTCCCATGCGTCATATGCTCCTTAAGTTGGATTTTTAGGAAGACTGTCGAAGCATACGGAGCGTACATAAATCGCACTATTTGGTTGTTCACGACAGCTCGTATTAATTTTCGATCGCCTTAGAAGTCATTCTTTTCTGAAACTGCACCGCCGTGGGCGATTTAATGAAGGCATAAAATTGCAAATATTCTTCATAAATGAATAGAAAATAGTTATTAACCCCTTCGATGGCTGATGTTCAGTGTTTTTTCACTTCAAGCAATCATTGAAACCAACTCCTTATCCTCGAAATTACAAATTCAATTTAGTTGAAATAAAGATATCACGACTTTTGAGATGTCTTCAAAAAGCCAATGCAAAGAATGCGAGTTGAGAATGAATATGCACTTACGTAAGTATGTCTATGATGCTGCAAGGCAGTTCAGAATACAACCAGCAGTGGTCATTAGATATTTTCTGAGAACTTGTTCGGTTTAGTGCACGTCTGAAGGCCAGAACGATTGGAAGAAACGCGTCTCTAACAATGAGCAACGAATAAGCGTATGTAAGTATGTACATATATTTAACCATCACTTTGCTCTAACTAAAAAGCCAGCCAGCCAAATACGCCCACAACAATTTTTGTGGTGGCGCGGCTCGGTGGAGCGCTGATTTTCAAGTCAGCAGCTTTTCTCCAAAAATGGCAGTGGATGATATTGCTGTGTAACAGTTTATAACAACAACACGAGTTGGCAATTTGTTAAAATTTTATTGCAGAAAATGTGAAAAGCAGACGAACATAAGTATAGAAGAAAAGAAGAAAAAATATGACAGAATAAAACTTTTTAAAAACACCAATTCATTAAATAACCAACGCTAACAGTGGAAATGAAAAACTGTTGTTTTTGTTTTTGTTTTTTAATTTTTAGATGGAGGAAGGCTAAAGAATTTCGCACATACCTAAAACCATACATCGAAGCACAGTGTCTCGAAAATGTACTTAATTTTTTGAAAAGAGAGTTTTCAAACAAAAAAGTTCAATATTAAGTTTTTGAGTTTGCGCAGTTCTAGACTGGACCTAAAGACAAAGAATATACCATAAATAGGTATGTATGTACTCTGGCTGATAAAACATTACTAGAATGCGTGCGCATCCGTGAAAACTGTGCCGAAATCGCCATTACGATATGGAAATAGGTAGATTATTTGAACAATGAATGGATAGTTCAATTGAATGGTTGAGTGGACTTGGTTTGCGTTGAGCGAAATCGATTTAATTTGACTTGAATTGAGTTAACTTAAGTTAGTAGAATAGAGTTTAATTAATTTCGCCAAACTTGATTTGACTTACCTCATATTGGTCTCGATCCAATTGATTTGGGGTGAGCTGGCTTGAGTCAAATTGAGCTTAGTTGCGCATTGTTGCGTTGAGTGAAATTGAATCGAGTTAATTTATGTTGAGTTCGAGTAAGTTGTATTAAGTTAAGAAGCATTTAAAGTATTGTATATTATCAAACAAATATTAAGGTCTAAATATCAAATAACAAATATAATTCGAACCGAAAAGCTCAGATTTATTTTTCAAATTTCATATTTATTTTCTCTATTACGAACTCGGCATACTCAAATTAGTTTTGATCTCAATTTGTACAGTGTTGGGCCACTGTGCAACGTTGCAGCGATAGTAGTTTTCGAATGTAGCGGCAATTAACCCGCGGCCGCGTGAGTGTAGGTCAAGTTGCCGGCACTCGAGGCGCGAAATATACAAGCAAGCGTATGAATGTATGTACAATATGTGTATACTCGCACGTATCGACACACTCGTATGAAGAGGAGTAAGCGTGCCGCATCCACGACATGCGAATTGTTCGTTTCTTTATTATTATTATCAGCAGTAAACTGACCATTATGTATATTTGCACATATTTTTTTTGAACATTTTTGTAGCGAGATTATAATTGCCATGCAGTAGCACGAAACACAGCAATAGTTTATGTATGTATGTATGTACGTATAAAATGTGGCAGCAGCAGACAATCGCCGAAAATCCATTAGTTGTATGAATGTCTGTTTTTGTTCCGCTTGTTGTTGTTTGCCAAAGACGTTAGCCAAGTTAACAAGCTGCTGCTGCTGCTGCCACTGCTGCTCTTTCGTTAAGACTTTTACTTATTGGCTCTTTATCATTATCTTTATTATTGTTGTTGGTGCTTTCGTTGTTCACTTCATTCAACGCAATTTTGGCTCCTTTCGCCATTATTGACTCCTGCCCAGCCTCAACGTTGTAACACCGTTTGCCTTTGTCACACTCCATCGCACTTCCTCTTGACTGTGTTGAGGTGAAAGAGCAATTGTGCGCAGACATTAATCTGGCGAAATGGATGACAAACGCAACATGTTGCACGCAAAAACAGAATCATGACATGGAAACATACCTAAAGACGTGGATGCAACGGCAGACATTCTCCTCGTTCATTTCTCGTGTACATTTACATATATGCACACTCAGATGCTGCTCAGATTGTCTTGGAGTTACAATATTTATTGCAAAGCGTCTAACAAACTAGAATAATAAAGGTTAACGACGGTTTTTGAAGGCAACTCAATTTTAAATTAGGTTAAGTAAAGAAAAAATATTCTGTAAACAAGTGGTATTATTTAAAAAGTCACATCTTTGCATTTTAAAGAGAAAACTATGTGAAATTTTTAATGTGTATTTAACTGTTTGAATTAAAGTAAAATTATGGCAAAATTCAGAAAGGCCAAACTGCTATGCCGCTTATGAACTTTTGCCAAATTCAAAGATATTTGCATATTGATAAACGCAACCGAAAATTTCAAACATATATGATTTCGTAAAAAAACTTTACTGAGAATCCCCAAAAAAAAATTTTTTAAAATAGCTCACAGAATTTTGGGATTAAAAATTTCTATTTTTTAAATAGGTGTATATTTTTCAAAATTTATTAATTATTCACTGTAAACCAAAAATCACATTTTACAAAAGCGCCAAAAAACTAAATCGTAGCTAAACCCATTATTCTTACTTGGAGTCTCATAATGTCTTCATTTAGTGACATACATATTTTTAATTTTTCCAAAACTACTGTGATTTCTGCATACTATTTTTAAAAACTAATGCCGATGTAACAATTTTTCTATCAAAAAAATAAATGTGAACAAATTTATTTTTGAACTGTAAGAGAAACGTTGAACTTTCCGTAAGTGCCTTAAATTATTTCTAGAAAATTCTAAATATTTCTTCATTTATCTCCTCTAAACCGCTGATGAAGCGGTTTTTATTAATCACTTTAGACGCAGAAATGTCAATACTTCAACACATTTACAACGTTTTATTAAATAAATCATCAACTACTTCCAAACCAACAACAACATCGACGGACAAAATTCATTCACGCCAATCTGTCTATCGTGCAACTCTCTGTTGCATGTGCAACAACACACAAATGACATTCGCGTGCAGCTACTAAATACAACAACAACAGCGACCAGAGGTCTAAGCGGCGGAAAGCTTTACATTTGAAGCTCCTTATCGCGAACTTAGTAGACGCTAGCGCATTTCTGCGGTACAACGCTTTTAGCATTGAATGTACATACACGTATATTTGTTTGTCTGTCCACCCTACTATCTATTAACTGTGCATGCTTCAGCGCTTCATTGCCATTAGCCGCACTCTGCGCTTCTCTACGTTGACATTTCAGATTAAACGCCAAAGCTTTGCGAAGCGCGTTAATGCGATGTTGTGCGCTAACGAAGTTGACATTTTGACATATGAACGCGAGGCATGAAAATGTTGCCGATATGCTCGCGTATTTCACCTTTTTTTGCATTTGAATTCCTTGCCTCGAGATACAACGCCGCCACCTTCCAGCCCAGCTGGAGCAACCGCAGTCACACGTTCATAAATACATACGAGTACATGTGCATATGCGTCACAACAATGTTGCAGCTGCAGTGTTGCTTTGAATTGAAAATAACTAGTTCACATGCAACAGAAACGACTCCAGTCACAGCTATGTATCTACATATGTACCCACATACATACATATTTAGAAACACATATAGGTATATATATATTCAAATGCGATTTTGTACGCACATAAATATTTTGCCGATAAAAAGTACTTAGTAATAAATTCTTTCAACTGATCAACCAACGCTGATTGATGTGACACCACGGTTGCGGTTGCCTGGTTGAGAACGTAGAACGCAGTCAGCAGAATGAATTTGAGCAGGCGCGTGTTTTCGGTTGCCTTTTTGCAATGAAATATTTTTTGATCTTTCAAAAACGACCTCGTAGCAACTCAAAAAATATCGCGAATTTTGTTTGTTTAATAAAATATTTTTTAGTCATCAATTTCTTTTTTTTTTTTTTGTGCTCCTCTAAGTAGTCTCCGTAAGATGTAATACACTTTGTCCACGGTTTTTCCCCAACCCTCGTAATAACTCTAATATATTCTTTTTTACTCTTTTATCGATTGGGGTCTTATCTCTTCAATTATTTCAAAAGTAGTTTTTTCTTGGGCATATCCAATCTTGCAAACAGGAAAAAGGCGCAGCTAGCGAAATCTGTTGAATCCATGGCTGATTATAGTTTTTTGCACGAGCTGGCATTTGAAGCAAGTCAAGAAGATTTGAAAAAAAAATTGCAGGTGTACTAAGGAGATTGTTCTGAAAGGCAAACAACTAGAAGAGTAAGAAAGGCATCGTCAGCAGAACTGCCTTCTCTCAAAGTCATACAATGGTCTACCTACACGTATCCATAGTTAAGGCTATTTTATTTTATAGGGCTTTCATATGGTGCAAATCATCAGGAAAAATTACACTAGCTTAGCAGCTGCAATTAGTCGACTGTAAGGCTCCCATCTGTATCATCATATTATCGCTGAAAAATTAAGGTTGCTGATGGGCTTGACTTGATCCCGGCTACTACGGAATATTGTACTATCGTGCCAGCGACGAGTTATTCCTTCTCCTCCGTAATTACACATGGAATTGTGATGTAATGTTTGTTACCACTGTTTGTAACGTCAACTTATTTCAAAGTAAAAATCATAAGTGTAACGAGTCACAGCGGAATTGTTGGGAACTGCAAGGCTGATGAGCTGAGTACGTGTCATTGCAACCGCATAGTTAATGCCATACAAGGCGCAAATACGCGATCTGGCCCAGTTGGATCGCGGATGGTTAGAGAAACTCTTTTAAATCCCTATTCCAAAACTATCGAACACGGCGCAACACTTTCTTCAGTACAAGCCAAGTTTTGGGAGGAAAAGTCAAAACATTTAATTGAAAAATATATTTTAAATTCTTTATATTATAATTTGGTTTATTTTTTCACCATTACAAAACTTCAAACATTATTAAACTTGCCACAATGTGCCGGAATAAAAAATAATGGCCAATAGTTGGTAGCGAAGTCTTTAGCCCGGAAAATAAATATTATTCCTAAAAGGAACAAAGCAAAATAAAGATCCTTAAGCAAAATACTAATTATGTACGTAAGTAAGTAAGCGGTGTAAGTATTTTTCAACATAACAGTAAACAGTTATATTACTAAACACAAAAAGGTAAAAAAAAATCAATTCCACTACATTTTGCTATAGCCCACTTAAAACTAATGTCTCTTTCTTTTCTAGGTTAGGTGCCACGACTTTATAGTTTCGCCTTAACCATTGAACTAGACTCGAACTCGGTGGTTTGTTTTGGTGACGCAATGTCGCTACTCTTTTTACTTTCCTTCAGCCATTGTTCCTCGGTTAGTAGATTGCCGGCAGCGAAAATATTTTTCGGATCGAATTGCCTTTTTGTCGCCAAATACAGCTCGCTACCTGCCGTTGAAACTGTTTGTTCATACCATTTACTACGTATTTTTCCAATACCATGATGATGTGAGAGCGAACCGCCCGAGGCGAGTATCTCGTCACGCGCACTCGTCTCAATCTGCTCGAATGTATCGACAGGATCTGCAATGCCAGTGTGCTTGAAACCGAAGTAGAAATAAACGCAGGCGCCAACATCGTAAGTCTGCGTCACACGACATGAGATAAGAAAATCCTTTATGCCGCGCGTGTGGCATTCCTAAAAAATTAAAAGAAGGAGATGAGAGGAGTACATAAATGCCTCAAATCTTAATTGCACCATTACCTTATCAAATAAACTTTAAATTGTTAAAAGACTCACCGCTTCCACACGCCGTTTCACATTCCGACAGAGCGCACTGCAGCGATCCCACGGCACGGAAGTCTCAAAGGACTCGGCGACAATTTGCTGGTTCAATGCGAAATCCTGCAAACAAAACATAACAAGGCAGATAAGAACAACATAGTAAATATGCACGCCTTTGTTTCCTTTTTCTTTGTTCACTCACCCTTATGTACGCAATGACAAACGTCAGTATATAGCCACGTTCGCCATTCTGTCCACCTGCCGGAAATCCCTTAAACTGCTTGGCAATCTCATAAATAAGTGCCTCCTGCCGTCGCACATCCTCTTCTTCACCTTCGAACAGCAATGTGGCTGCACACATTTTCGTCAAATCCAGTCCCTTCCATGTCGTGATGTATGTCTTCTTCAATGAGTCGATCATATTAGCCAACCAACCCCGGACTGGCTTCAGTGATTGACCCAAAATGAATTGCTCGTTATCCATTAAGCGGACCGACGCCGGTTGGCAGCGTCTACGTGCGACTTCGCGCATAAATTGCACACCCCGCTCAAAATCTGGAAATACAAGTGAACCGTAGCGCTTAACCGGTGGTAGTGGCCGCACTTTCAATACCACTTCCGTAACAACGCCAAGTGTGCCCTCTGAACCCATTACCACGTGATTAAAGTCCGGTCCGCAAGATACGCGCGGCGCCATGCATTCACGCTGCAACACAGCACCCGTGGCGGTGACCATGCGCACGCGTACCACCAAATCTTCAATATTTCCGTAGACATTCTTCTTCATGCCGGAGGCACGTGTCGCGACCCAACCGCCAAGTGTTGAGAACTCATAGCTATCCGGTTCATGACCCACAGTCAAGCCAAGCTCATGCAGCTCACGCTCCAGATCCTGACCCACAATGCCCGCCTCAAAGCACACTGTCAAATTTGTTTTATTCAGCCACAATAAACGATTCATCTGTGAAGTGTCCAAAACGCATATCATTCGTTTCTCCGCCTGCGGACAGGTAATGGAACCGGACACTGAAGTACCGCCGCCGTAGGGTATAACCACCACGTTGTGTTTATGTGCGAGCGCAACGAGTTCAACAACTTCCTCGTGCTGCCGTGGCCAGACAACAATATCAGGTATGCGTTTAAATTCGTTGCGCCAGAGATAGTAGATATCATGCAAGGTCTGTCCATGGCAACGTATCAGCCGATCCTCGCCCGACTGAGAGTGGTTAAGCGCAGAGGCTTGAAGTTCACGCAAAAACGGTGCATTTACGGTGGGTTTCGGGAACTCGGTAGGCATTTGGGGATATGGCGTCTTTTCGTTGACACGCAAGTGGAACTTGTTGTAAACCCAATCGGTGAAATACGGCAACGTACAGCCTTCGAGCGGATATCTGAAGAAAGAGTAAGATAGACTTTAAATCGAATTCGAGTATGAGGAAGCTAAGCTAATAAGTGCACACAAGTATGTATGCATGTATGTATGTATGTATGTAAAAGCTCATAAAAGAGCCCACAATTAGTCGTTCTTATTTCGCACAATGAACTCAGTAAGCTCTGGGCAAATGTCATCAGATCAAGTTTCTTTTTCTACAGGACATCGCTTTGGTCTTCAAATGTTCAATCGATCGTTGAATCTTTCCTTACAATTTTCGGAAATTTCTGCTATTAGCTCTTCCTTATTTATGGTAGCATCACAAGCCATTGTACCTCGGCGTCCCAGATAGATTATTAATGAACTGGAGACATCACTCAAGTCCGCTTAGCTCCGCATCGATTTACTCGCCCATAATGACTCACTGTAGCGTGGCGAATTGAGCGCCAGAAAAATGCGTGTCAAGCGACGTCACAGGAAATATCCAATATTCTCGCCGAGTTGACGCTGCCAATTGTAGCCACAAAACTCTGGCTAATACCAGTTTGCACATTCAGAATAAGCATTTCATAAACAAACATAAATACATACATAGATAGATGTATACACTATACTATTTGTAAATGTAGAGTAATTAGATTTAAAGGAAAGGAATATACCGTTACAACATGATAATATAAACATATGTTACTCGACTACATACTTATCGCCCTTGAAGCCAATAATGCCATTGTCCACATAGAATTGCGAATCTTTATAGCCCCAGCCGTACCATTTCAGCACATCCTGTCTGCAGCGAGCCGGAAAGCAAGAAAAATTTATTTATAGTTTCAAAAATGTATGAAAATGTTTCAGAGTCCCAGGAACTCAGTACCCACCGCTTCTGTGGATACACACTCTCCACTTGCTGCGAGAAGCGTTTATCCAGTGTCACAGCGGCTGCAGCGGGCGTATTGACCGGCTTACTGGTGGTGCTCAGTATACTGTTACATCCACCATCACCACCTCCAGTGGCAACAGCGGCTGGCGGCAAAGAGTTAACGTGCTGATTTGTTGTATGCATTTTTAAGAATTTTTCTTTTTAATTTAAATTTAGTTACTTTCAAACTTTTCTAACGCAAGTTGCAATTATCCAGTGTTTATTTGCTAAATTAAGTTTAGGTATGTGTGTATTTTTAACCTGACATCCCACGTCTCGCTATTCCGTGCACAAGTGCGTGTGGTTACGCACAAAAAATCGATTTTTTACAATTTTATTGCAAACTACTCTTTCACCGTTGCGTTTTCGCAACACCAACGCTTCGCTCAAGTACTTCACTTTGTTTAGGTATATTAATTAATTAATTCTGTAATTTTTTAATTTATATTTTTAACTATTTTCATTTACTTTGCGTTTTTTGTTTTCTACACTTTTTCCATTGCCCTTAAGTTTAGCCGTCAGTCAGACAGTTCTGCCATTAAGCACTCACGATGTCGCCTGCCGTTCAACTAAATCATCGTCATAAGTGAGTGAGTCAAGTATCAGGGGTGTGCAGTAATTTCGTTGGCAAAGCGTTCAAGGGAGGTAAATATTTTCCAACATATGTGATACGAACGCCTTGAGTGATAGCCACGGTTAGCCGGCACATTGTGACACTCGCTTCTTTCGTCAGCTCGCTAAAAGCGCTCAAGTTGAGTGAAACCCGGTGGCGCAAAGCTAAATGCGTGAGAGTGAATGCTTATGGAGTAAAGGCGTCTAATTTATATTTTGCTCTTACTATATTTTTCGCACATCTATTTGCCCTAATTTTTCATTCTTAGTTGTATGACTGCGTAATATTTACTAGGCGTGTTGCAAAATAAAGGAGGAGTCTTCAGTGTGGAACCAAGAACAGCACGGCTTTTCATTACGAGAAGAACTAAAATTATTTCTTAACTGTTAAAACCAAATTCTATCTAAACGATAACCGCAGAGTGCACCCTAAAAGCCGATCCGAGCGTAAGGATGATGAATCCGAGAATTTTTCTTTGAAACTGGACATACCTATGAGCAATCAATAGAATCTCACACTCAGAATATTAACCAACCTCAGCCAAGCGCACATTTGACCGATACGAGAGAACCAATTGTAAACCGTTTTCCAACGATCACTTACCCTAAGATTGTCTGTTTTTTCAGTCGCTTATTATAACAGGCACCCACTTCAAAGGACTAGAGGAGGCTTCGAAAACGGATATAAAGCTCTCTCCATCTATCAAAACAAAAGGCCGACAGGGTCTATGTAAGGCACATCAAGCCGTCAGTGTAGCCTAACATAACCAGGGTTATGAATTCACCAAAATCTTCTCGTTTTTCATTTATGGTAAGAATTTCTAACACTTTCTTCTTAAAAAAAAAAATAACAAAGAGATTGCCGCAAATATTGTTTATCTTAGTAATCCACTTTTAACTAATATTTGTATAAACCCAAAGAATTTAACCAAATTAAGTTCGCAAACTCGCAATCCAATGTTGATTCTCGCATCTCTTCTTCGTTACCAAATATTTATCAGTGCCGAAGGAATTAACTTTACACTCGGATCGTCCTAAGCCGATGGCTGATAAAACTTGTTTGCCTTGTGTGAGATTTTCAACTTTTACAGCAAAGCGAAAAACGCCGACGTTATGTGACAAGGAAAATTTTACTCTTCTTTATTCTTTGTACTTTACTTTGTGGTCTCTTCACTTCGTTAACTACGAAAGCTGGGCAATCATGGAGTTAGTATTTCTTACTTTCCGTAATGGTTAGCTTTTTTTGATAATTGCCAAAAAAAATATAAATAATCCTATACCACCACTACTTTTAATTGTCTTACTTTCAGCTCACTCTTCTCGGCTGCACCCAACAAAAGTCTCTCTTCGATCTCACTTGCTCGAGTTCATACTGTTTCATACTAGATCATCTGTACATTTATTGGTCAAATGTCGGTAATAATATTAAGGGTCTCGGCTGAATTCCGTTTCCTTACACTGAGGGCTTGTGGCGACTTTCTACTTCAAGTTATTCCGGATCTGATAAGACTAATGCAGAGCCAACGCAAAGTAATTTCCGCAAAAATACTCTATTTGGAACGCTATGTTGGTTTTGCATTCCAAATTCTTCCACTAACTAACTGTTTTCTGTTTATTAAAATTTATTTTTTCTAGTGGATTTTCATATTATTATTATTTAAAAAAAAATCACTTAAACTTAAAGTCCTAGTGTGCTTTTTTCTTTACTCATTAAATGTTTTTCTTTTTGAACTTAAGACACCGTTCTACAGAATTGCTATCAATCGATTAGATTATTAATTCAAGATAAAAATACATTAAATTGTGATAACTTGTATAACGTATACCCTGACATAGTTTAAAAAAGATTAACGTTACATATACATATTTATGTATGTGCTGCTCACGGAAATGCCTAGCGACTGATATGAAATATGAGCGAAATACTCAAATTTCTTGGACATGCGCAAGAACCAATGAGGTTATTCACATATATAATTTTTTCACACGAGGATCTTTTAGAAGTGCGACTAAGCTAAGAATCTTTGGTGGAAGTCAAAATTGGAAACAATAACTTCATGCAATAGAATTAACATTAATAGATATTTTATTACAAGCTTTTAAATCATAATCTGGAGAATTCTTGTCGAAGCTTCACAGGTTGTGAATTAGCTGTTGTTTTCATTAAAAAATTACATACTCGTAGATGACTTTAAAAAATTATACCAAACAAGTAAAATACCCCACCACATTTTAAAATACATAATGTATGCATGTTTTTCTTATATATAAATATGCATGTGCGTAAGACCGGTAGATATGACGCATGGTATTCCAAATAGCTTTATATAGGTATATATACAATACATGCGTATATACATATGTGTATAAAGTGTGTATTATTTTCTTCTTAAGCAAATGACAACACCATGTGTGCACTGCTTCGTTGATAATAATCAAAAGTATTTTAGCTGTAAAAGTGGCGCAAATTTTTTTTTTTTATCACCACACTCATTCTCCACTCAAATGCGGCACTCGAAAGAGATATGAGAATACCATACACTTTTTTCGTTTGGTTGAGAGGGTGAAAATACAAGAAACTCAGTCTTATCTTTGAGTTAAAAGCTAAGAATCATATTAATTATAAAATTAACTCACAAGGCAATATTTTAAAAGGAATATCTTAAGTCTGCTAAAAAAGTTTGATGATAATAAAAAATATCATATCGCGTAGTTTAGATAAAATGGCGTGAAATTAAGTTTAAACACCTGCACCACGCACTATCTACTTGTGTGTAGTTCTTAATTTTGAAGATAATAATAACCGGTGGAAATTTAATTGGGATTTCTCGACGCCGCATATTTAGCATAAACCGTTATTATCGTTTACTACACATATTTTTTTATACTCAGTATTATTTATTGTTGTATTTTTATATTTTATTTTATTTTAGATTCTTTTTATTTTTATTTTATAATTTTTTTATTTTTTATTTTATTCCATTTTGCTTTATTTTATTTCATTTAATTTAACATCAATTAACTTATTTATTTTTATTTAATTTTTTATTATTTAATTTCTTTTATTTTATTTGTTTTCTTTAATTTGATTGTATTTTATCTAATTTTACTTTATTTTATTTAATTTTTTATATATTTTTTATTTTTTTATTATTTATTTTTTATTATTTTTTATTATTTTTAATTTCTTTTTTTTATATTTTTTTTGTTTGATTTTATTTTTTGTGTTTTACATAACTCTTTTAAATATATACATATGTACATATGTATGTATGTGCTATTTTGTTTGATTTTTCTCTTTATTTTTCATATAATTTTCAATTTAGGATTTACATATGTATGTATGTATGTACATCTATGTTTATGTATATTCTCCCACAAACTTTTTGTAGTGTCACTGTACTGTATCCCAACAGCTGACGGCTTCTCACGCTGCGTGGCAATTAATTATTTCTTACATCCTGAATATTGACAAAGGTGCAAAGGTGCATATTTAAATCGTTTTTCCAACAGTTTTTACTTTTAAGGGAGGTCACGCAGAACTAGGTATCCTTGGTTTATAAATTATTGATTTATTTTCTGTAATTTTTTTTTTTTTGTTTTTTTTTTGTTTGTGAGTCACGAAAGTACACTTCGCTATGGAATATTCTTTTTTATGTTAATTGCGCTAGCTTTGCTTAGTAAATATACATTTATACTTAATAAAATTATATATGTATTTGGGTATATTTCTTACACGAGACCCAACAATTAACGCGCTCTCTTCGATTTGAACACTTTACCGCTACGAATTCAAATGCCGCAATGATTGTATGAGCTTTTCGCATTTGTAAATTGCCTCTGACAGCTAATTGTCTGTCCACAACTTTATCAGTTTCAACGCCAATGATTTGAGGTGTTATTTAACTGTATAGCTAAAAAAAACTTTAAAATATTTTATCATAGTATTTTTTTTTTTAAATGATTAAACAATTGATTTGGTTTAAGAAATCCCTCTAGTGTGCCAAATATTTACACATTTCCTATATACCCGTACATACATATGTATGAGTGTACTCTTATGTGAAATATTATACACATATTTGAAAGTAAACTGCATTAGGCAAATATTGAAGTGCCTTTGGGTGTTGCAAATATTTATACTGTATGTACATATGTATACGTAAATAGGGAGTCTGGCCGTTGTTAACTTGCATGGATGTGCGTGACATACCGGAAGTTAGTTCGAAAGTCGAAGCTTAGTACAAAAAGGGAACATTTTATACATGGTTTTGCATAGAAAATGTTAACGAGTTTTAACTATTACATAAAAATGTGTGTAAAAAAATTGATTTGTTGATTTTTCTCAAAAAATAAACTAAATTAATACTTAAGTATTTTTAGCAGGGCTACAAATTTTAAGAAAAAAATAAAATAAATTTTTCCGCAGGTACAAACAATAGTATGTAAACTAGCGCATTATGCATAGATATGTATGTATGTGCTCAAGTGAATATGTACATACATACATACATATGTATGTATGCAGATAGGTGTATCTATTGGCGTTTCATATCATGACATATTTATTAACAAAATGCAAATTTTGTATGCTTATACACATGAACAGACATATGTATGTATGTATGTGCATTTATTTATTGTAAATCTACGCCACTTTCAGTTTCGTATATTTTCTTTCTGTTTACTTATAATTTTGCAAAAAAAGAAATAGAAAACTGCTACTTGTTGGATGTGCTTGTTGATTGGTTGTTTGTTTGAAAGAGGAGGTTGAGCGTCTGGCTTCCCTGTGCGTTCCAAAGCAACTTTTTGTCGATCATCAATTTTACGCAACGTTTGAAAATACATATATTGCTAGTTGAAAATTTTCAAACCAAAATAAAACAATAAGACAAATAAAAACTCTAACTAACTAATTTTCCGCAAAAGCTGTTGATTGTTAACATGTTATTTAGCCATTAGCAATGTTTAAACGAGGCGAAAACAAGCAAAACTCCGTGACACACCCTAAAAAGCGCGAGTGAAGATGTCCCATTTATATGTATGAATGCATTTGCAGCCACAGAAGAGAAAAATTGGAAAAGTCGTTAGGTTTTAGCTATACTAATTTTTAGCTGGAAACCGAATGGAAAAACTTACATTAGAATGTGTTTTGAAGAAACTGTTATGCAGGTTAGTGAAAATAATGCCAATTTTTACTGCTTAATTAACAGTTTCATACAAATAGGCACACGGCATGCACGAAAATATTTAAATCCCATAAACTAAAGCCGTTAGAAACTTGTCAATATTAGTGGAATACAACCCTACGCTATAGCAATGCTTACGAAACACAGCGCACTGAAATACACATGTCATTACTAAATTGTATCCATATCGTTAATCGCATCTGTGTATACAGTTTTATTACTTATAATTCTATTTAGTTTTTCTGAAACCGTATAAATATGAGTGAAGATCAAACGAAATTGAAAAAGGAATGGACCGACGAAGAGCGCTTGGCGTTGGCCGCAAGATTGGAGGAGGAATTGGATGTCTTTATTGATGGCCTGGAAAAAAAACGTTATGAAGAAGGTTGGCCAGAAGACCGTTGGCAAGAGGTAACTCGTAATGCGTAGTTTATATTTTTTTGTATTCTTGGATAACATATTAAATAAAATGTGTTATAGGAAATGGATAAGCATCCTTTTTTCATGAAAAATACACCTCAGCCTGGTGACGAAGTACATCCAATGTTCGAAGGTCTTCAAAAATTGAAATACGATCCGGAGGAGAACACAGCTGAAGAACTTGCGCTCAACTATAAAGAGGATGGGAATTTTTATATGAAACATAAGAAGTTTCGTATGGCAATAATCAGTTTTACTGAAGGCTTAAAAGTTAAATGTGAGAATCCGGAAGTTAATGCTGTGCTCTACAACAATCGTTCAGCGGCGCACTATTTTCTTTTTAACTTTAGGTCAAAAATTGTCAAATAACTAAGTATAACATCAAAACTTTAATTTCTGTTCATATCCAACAGATCCGCACTTAGCGATGCTCAAATGGCTTTAAGACTCAAACCGGATTATGCAAAGGCGCGCTGGCGTGCCGCTCAGTGTGCACATAACACGAAAAGATTCGAACTGTGTACCAAATTCTGCAATGAAATATTGGAGCTTGATGAAGACAATACGGAAGTGCGAGAATTATTAAAGAAAAATAAAAATAAAGAGGTTGCTCCATATTTTTATGTATGAAACTAAATTATGAAACTTATATTTAACTTTACAGTTATTAATATCCAGTTATGAACGCAGAGAACTGCAAAGAAAGAAGACACTGGGTGCAAAGCACATACGACTCGTTAAAGCATTGGAAGAACGTGGCGTTAAATTCGTGAAGGATGGGAAAAGAGCACCAATCACAGAAAAATTATTACACTCGACGTTATCAGGTCTTGCAGGTCATACAGTACATTTGAATGAATATGATAACAAAACCCTTGTATGGACTCTGGCTTTTCTGTATCCAAAATTTTCAATTGGCGATTACCATGTGAATGTACATGAAGATGAACTGTTAGTATAAATATAAAATATAAGTTTAATTTTGGAAACTAGCTGTAATTTGTCATTTCAGGATGGAAACGTGTGTATCGGAAATATTTCAAGAACCATTGCCTTGGGATAGAAGGGGTTTCTATCGGGAGGACAATGTAAATGTGTATTATGAGGATCCCACAACTCGTCAGGTACATCTCGTGGATCTAAAGAAGACAGTGGGAGAAATTTCAGTGGAAAAGACGTATGTTCTGTTTATCATAACATCGTTTGTTGTATTTTAATGACCTTAGATGTGTTATCTACTTTACAGTTTCTATGTTACTCAAAGCGGTCTTGAATTTTATGTTTTGAAAAAAGATTCCAGAGAAGAAAAAGAATTTCTAAGTGAGAAGAGAAAACCATTTGAATCTAAATGGTATAGATGCGATTAAGTGCAAAATTTTGAATATGTAACTTCCTATATTTATAAATAAAACTTTTAAACAAAAAAGATAATTATTTTAAAAGAAAATTGTTTTGCCTTCATCATTAAAACGACTTTAATATTATGTAAGTTGGTGCATATTTTATTATTATAACACTATATTGCTTATACATAACAATCTTATAACATAGTTTATAGCTCTCATAATAAAACTGTTTGAAAGTATACATGTCACCCCGTACAAGAAATTCATATGATTTTGCCACTTTCCACAATGCGTTTTCATATTTGTACATTTATACATGCATTTATTATACTGAACTTTTTTTAACATTGCGAAATTGTCAGCAAAGTCAGTGCGAATGCCCGCAACAATAACTTAGACCCTCTTGAAAACGATGAGTATAAAAATAATTTGAAATTCGCTTGTGGCAGGAATTGGTCGAATGGTTATCTGTCTACACCATACATCTATGTAAGAACATTATTACATTTTGTTCTGGGCTTGTTAATATTGTACATTTCACTATAATACATGTAGTGTAGTATATGAAAAAATCGGTTGCGTTTTAAAACTATGATTATTAAAGAAAAAGATATAATATATTATACACAGATTAATTGTATAATTCGAACTGAGTAGTTATATACAAACTTTGGTTTTATATTAATTTAATTTATTTATGAATGATAAGTATGCAAGGAGCATAATACATGAGATTTTTACAATTGTACCTTCACACGTACAAGTAATATTTTGAAACTTAAAAGTAATGCCTCTCAATTCCTTTTAAATTATTTACAAAAATGATAATTCTTTTTTCAAATTTTATGCAAATTTCAGAAAACGTTTTTTCAGGCAATTATCTAAACTAATGCTAATATAAAAAATTTAAATACATAATGCTTTTGCTCGTTAGCGATGAATACTCATATTTGTAAATTCAAATTTTTTCTTACGATCACGACTCTTAATACCAACCAAGTTGAAACAGGTATGTACGTAAAATAAATGTTTGCTTGGGTTATCGTAAAATCTGTTATATATAAAACAGTATAAAAAATAATCAACAAAAAATATAAAACATAATAACAACGTACAAAGTTTTGGCGATAATTTTAAGAAAATAACTTTATACGATTCATGCTTTACTGCTTAGTCAATATTTTAGATATTCTTAAGGCCCTTAAAAGTTTTGAAATTTTTATATATTGGAGATAATATGTAGTACCTAAATGGCTTTTAGTCATTCGTGGTTACCGTTTTACCGTTTTATTTAAAAGTATTCGCCAGCGGCTGCGTAAACCTTCGGACAATGTTTATCAGCTAATATCCCGTAAGCTGCATTAGATCCTACTTTGATATGCCTTTTTTTGGAATGTTTGTTCCACACATGTGCTACATATGAGTTTTTAAGCAATTCTAATGTTTCAGTCAGGTACTGAGCTTCAAAGAAATGCTCCCAATTCATCCAAGGTATAGCGTAAAATGCCTCTCTTGGCATTATATGGAAACCCATACAGCGTTTAGTATCCATCATTAACTCAATATTGGCCGTCTTGCAGACATCGTTCATTACTCGAGTTATAACGCCCGGCCCATTGTTACCCCAGTCACTGCCATCATAATTTATCAGGAAATCACGTAAACATTTTTCCGCAATTTCATGCCCAAAGTCATCGGGTGAAAAATTCATTACGCCTGCCGCAAGATGTGTGTTTGATTCTGCTCCTGTATAATTTGGGGGTAATTCTTCAAGACTACGCAGAACTACTACATCCATATCAAGATAGGTACCACCCCAGCGCCACAAAGTTAGATAACGTAAAAAGTCTGAGAGATGTGAAAGCACATACCTGCAATACGCAATATTTGGGCAATGTCAAATAAACAATATTTTCGATTTTTCTTACCTGGATCTAAAAAGGGAGCCTTCTTTTAACCACTGATACATTGGTGTTCCTGCTGCGTAAGCCCATATATTTAAGTTGCGAAGATGAACATTTGGATAACTAAGTATGGCTTCTATCACAGGCGGGGTATTGTTATCATTGCGATAAGCAGGACTAGCAAACAGTACAAAAATGTTAAAACCGGGATTATGTAATGCTGCCGATTCAATGGCACATGCCTCCCGCGCGGTGAGCTGCACCATATTAATGGGAACGTTGGCTAAATTTTGCTCATTACTAAGGTACTTCTCCCCGGGGCAACTGGTCTCGTGAAAAATGATGCTTCGCCCATTCGGCTTTGGTTCAACCAACATTACGTCCTCTAAGAGATGTGGACCGACAGTGTTCTTATTGTGTGAGAATTTCTGTTGTGTTAAAGAGACTGAGGGCGTAGCACTGAAGCTATTCAGAAAGCATAACCTCATGTCTGTGCGGTTTAAGGCGAAACTATACAGAATACACCAGCTAAATACTACTAAAGACAGTATAAACAGCAGTGTTAGCTTTAATCTGTGCTTAGAAACCATTTTTGTAGGCTTTAATATTAGAAACACATTAACGTGTAAGAGATTCCAAGATGTTATGAAATGCGCAAATCCTTGAGCATATTTTTTTTAACAATATAGTACCACAAATGCAAATTCCATTTTGTGTTGAAACTCCTTTAAGTCGTCCGCATCCTTATAATTTGTCAATAAAGTCCAATCACATATAGAATAATTATAAAATATATACTTATTTTTCTTATCGGAGTATTATTTACTTAAGTTTTCTTTTGACAACCTTCAAGGTTGCAGTGATGTATTTTGAGATCTCAGAAAGGAACACTTAATATGACGTCCTCAGTTACTCGTAAATCCGGCTACGTTAGTCTTTTTTAGCAAAACAATGAAGACTTTTCCCCTGACATTTTTTCATTTGTTAAATATATTACCACGGATGTTCATTACTTGCAAACCCTTAAAACTAAAAAAATCCACATCGAAGACATTTAATATACATAGATACCTAAGGAAAGTAAGTTTTGTTTGTAGCACGCAATCATTTATGCATGCCAAAAATTTTAATAATATTTATTTAAAAAGCTACTTGTTAAATTTTTTAGATACAGCTTGATTTGCTTGACATTAACATAAAAAGAGTATTCGTACATATAAAAAAAAGATTTGTGACTTACAAAAATTTTGTTAGCTAACAAGAGCTTCTTTAAGCAAAAAAGCATGAAAACATAGCGAATAAAATATAAAAATTTTATACTTCTAACGTAGATATATAAAACCGCTAAGTAAAGGATAATATTAATCTTAAATGAATACAATTGTATTTGAAATATACGAAAAATTCAATGAAATATAAATATATAATCAATCTTAAAGTTAATAACAGATTAAAAAAAAGTTCTTCAAAACAGGAAAATCTCTCGTCTGAAACGAAATGAGCTAAACGCCATGTTAATTTAACTTGTTTTTATCAGTTGTAAAACATCCAGCGCAACTATAAATGTTTTCTTGCCTTATGTGACAAACAAATTTAGGATTCGTTTTCACTTTGTTGATCTTAATCACTGTGCGGAGAATAGTAGGAATGCAACCCTGTTTGACGCTTTCAAACGTCAAGTGTGCATTATCTCCAGCCGGGAATGTTAATATTAAAAGAGTTTTGCATGATTTAATTCTCCTTTTTGTGTAAACAACTACGAGTTAAGAGCCAAGTTAATAACCATTTCGTTTGGAAATAGTCAGCAGAGCATTTTATGTTTTATACTACCGTAAAATAGTTTTAAAAGTTTCACCTACATTTGATACAACAACGGCGTTTGAGGTTAGAACAAGTGGAGTTGAGAACTAACTAACATTTTTTTTGGCATACGTTGACAACTTTAGTTAACGAGTTCTAATTTTTTATTAATCACAAAAACAAGGAATGAATGTACCTCCGATGGCTGCGGCAGGTGCGGTACCACCGCCAATGGGCATGCCACCAATGTTTAATATACCGCCACCAGGATTCGGTGGACCCCCGCCACCAGAAATAGCCGCAGCGTTTGGAGGCATCCCACCTAATACCGAATGGACTGAACACAAGGCACCGGACGGTAGACCTTATTATTATAATAATAATACTAAACAAAGCTCTTGGGAAAAGCCGGAGGCTCTAATGACACCTGCTGAGCGATTAACACATCAATGTCCTTGGAAGGAGTACCGTTCGGATGCGGGGAAAGTGTATTACCACCATGTAACCACTAAAGAATCGCGATGGGAACCACCGCCAGAATTTTTAGATATGCAAGCGAAAGTTAAGGCGGAAGAGTAAGTTTCTTAAGGTCTTTATGTGAGTGAGAACCTTTTCATATAAACATCACGTTTCATATCTTTATAGGGCTGCCGCCGCAGCTAAAGCTGTTGCTGCGATGACCTCTTCCAGCTTGGTAGGTATGGTGCCACCCGCTGCTCTAGCTAGTATACTTCCCGCGACACTTCCCACTGTGGTTAATATTGCCACACCGGATATTCGCTCTCCGATGACACCAGGTAGTAATGAAAACTCTTCATCCGCTCTTGATCAAGCCATGGCAGCTACTTTAGCGTCTATTGAAATGCCCCAAGCCGGAAAGGAAGAGAAAGAAAACAGTAATAAAAAATTGTTTATAACTTTTAAGTGATCATTTTCATACCAAATTATTTTTTAGATAAAAAGGAATCTTCTTCTGAAGAACCTAAAATAGTATTTAAAGATAAAAAGGAAGCTATTGAAGCTTTTAAAGATTTACTACGTGAGAAAAATGTACCCTCAAATGCTAATTGGGATCAATGCGTTAAAATAATCTCCAAAGATGCACGTTATAGTTCGTTTAAAAACCTAAATGAGAAGAAGCAAACGTTTAACGCTTATAAAACACAAAAACTAAAAGATGAACGTGAAGAATCACGTCTACGCGCTAAAAAAGCCAAGGAAGACCTTGAACGTTTCCTAATGTCCACTGATAAAATGAATTCTCAGACCAAATACTATAAATGTGAAGAGTTATTTGCGAGTAATAAAATATGGACAAGTGTGCCGGAACAGGATCGTCGGGATATTTATGATGACTGTATCTTCAACCTAGCTAAGAGAGAAAGAGAAGAAGCTCGCCTACTGAAAAAGCGTAATATGAAAGTACTTGGTGAATTACTTGAGTCAATGACGTCTATAACATATGAAACAACCTGGGCGCAGGCACAATTAATGCTACTACAAAATGCTGCTTTTAAAACTGACGTTAATTTGCTTGGTATGGACAAGGAAGATGCGCTCATAGTTTTCGAAGATCATATACGCTCTTTGGAAAAAGAAGAAGAAGAAGAGCGTGAGCGTGAAAAAAAGCGTCTTAAGCGTCAGCAGCGAAAAAATCGAGATTCATTTTTGTCGCTATTAGATGCACAACATGAGGCCGGAAAGCTTACCTCCATGTCTTTGTGGGTAGAATTGTATCCAATAATATCGGCTGATCTACGTTTCTCAGCAATGCTGGGTCAGCCGGGATCAACACCATTGGATTTGTTCAAGTTTTATGTGGAAGATCTGAAAGCACGTTATCACGATGAAAAGAAAATCATACGCGAAATCTTAAAGGAAAAACAATACGTGGTTCAAGCAAGCACTTCCTTTGAGGAGTTCGCAACTGTAGTTTGTGAGGATAAGCGTTCCGCAAATTTGGATGCAGGCAATGTGAAATTAACCTACAATGCTCTGCTAGAAAAGGTAATTAAATAATTTCTGAGTGTAAAGGAAATCCATTACTACATAGAAAAACTTTTATCTCAATAAGGCGGAGGCTGTCGAAAAGGAGCGCCTAAAAGAAGAAACCCGGCGTTTGCGAAAATTAGAAAACGAAATCAAGGCTGAATGGCAAGAGGCAAATATTTCTGTGCAAGAGCCCTTTGAAGCTGCAAAGAAATTAGTAGAGCACTTGGAAGCTTTCACTATATATGAGAAGGAGATTGGAGTTAAGAAAATATGGGAGGACTACATTAAAGAAAGTGAAGATGCATGCAGCCACCACCATGCACGTTCACGAAAGTCGAAGAAAAATAAAAAGCATAAGAAAAGAGCACGATCCAGCTCAAAATCGGTTAGTTTTTAGCACTTAAGAGCATTTTTGACAACTAATTTCCATTGTAATTGTTTATAGGACATTGAAAACGAGCAGGAAGAAATAGAGCAAGCAAAGTCTAAAAAACGAAAGACTAATTCCCGTTCAGTAAGTAATTTTCTGAAAATTTTGCAGTTGTAAAACTCAATTTCATTTATTTTTGCAGCGTTCGGTTAGTTCTAGCCTCAGCATGGAGAGTGAGCGTGTATTGAAAAAGAAGAAGAAAAGAAAGAACAAAAAATCCTCACGCGCTGTAAGTACTCGTATATAAAAATGTTGATACGTATGAAATGTTGATTTTCAAAAAATAAATAATTTTCTTAGTCTTCCTGCGAATCGGAGCGCCCCACAGCATCACCGATTGCTTCGCCTTCAGCCTCCCAAATCGAGGAAATCGCTGGTGGTAAAAAGAAAAAACGTGACAAGAAAAGTAAGAAAGATAAAAAACATCACCGTTCTTTAACACCAATCAGTGCGAATGGTAGCAATCAATCGGATATTGAAAATTCCGGCACAAGCTCGAGAAATGCTGAAGAACAAGCACTTAGCGAAACTGAACTTGAATCAAAACGCGCTGCACTCCTAGCACAGTTAAACGAACAATTGGAGGATTGACCCGCCTCGAATGCCGCTTTAGGTTATAAATCTACAAGAACAGCAATAACTAGCAATCGAAGCGGTAAATGATTCTGCCAAGTCCATTTAAGAAGAAATTATGTACAGCTAAAGTAGCAGGCATTAGGCCTTTATCTCTTAATATGTTACATTTTGTGCAAGAGATTATCGTAGCTGCGATTTTTGTAAGAATAATATTTATTATTAATATTAATTTTATCTTTTCTATGTATGTATTGCACATATATATGTAAACAGCTATGATGTATCGCACATGAAAAATGATAATAAAACACACTCGTATGATTAATATAAAAAAATAAAATATTAAAAAACGTTCTGAGTTTTATTTTATTTATATATTTATTTTATGTAAAAATCGGTTAGCTTCTATAGTTGAAGATATAAGGTCACATTTGCGATATTTGCTTTTGGGTTTATCTAAGAAAAAGGCATATGTTAAAATTTATATTTCATTTTTCTTTTGCTCCATACAAATGCGTGGGTCCATTCAAAGAGCGCTTTCGAGATGTTATTGAAAAATAGAGGAAAATTTTGAAAACCCGAAACTGCTGCAATTTTCTCAAACATTCATTTATCTAACAAGCTCTTGCCAAATTTTGCAAGCAGAGCGTATGGGGGTATGTGTATGCATCACATTTTCTAAATGAGAGTACTTCGTATTCGAATAGAAACTTACCTGCAATTTGAAATAGATAATCTGATGCATTGCATTTCGGCTCGTGGTTTGGCGTACAACGAAAGTTTCTCAGTGGTAATATTCCTATTATTAATGTATATTATTTTCTACATGCCATTTTCATAATTGTGATCTGAGTTTTCGCTATTCTATATAGAAGTGTGTTGAAAAATACTTATATATTACCAAAAAAAAAAAGCTTTAAAGTGCATGGGAATAGGGTAGCAGTGCAGAAAACGAAAAATATTCATAAATTTATGCTCGGCAAATAATAATATTACGCAATAATTAGCAAATTGCATTCGCAAAGATGCAAAACATAAAACGTTATGTAAAACTGGTTTGAAAATAATGAAAATTCATTAAAAGTATTATAGTTATGCGAAATTTTTATCAAAACAAAAAATATAATAAAATTATGAAAATCGAATTAATTATAAAATTCGTAGAGCATTAAAATTTTAAAACCATTAAGTATTACATTAAGGGCATAATTGTAAGAAAAAAAGTTTTTGTTTTTAAACAAGAATGATTTGTGCAGTAAACTTTTATTTTTAACTTCATTTTTTAAAAAGTTTTCGTATCGGCCTTCAATGTGTTAATGACCTTCTCTTGCGTTTAAAAAAGAATCAGACATAAAATAAAGAGACAGTGGCCACTGAATGTAATTAGCTTATTACATCATTTTTGGCACAGACTTTATCGTAAATAACCTAAAACTCAATAAAGGAAACACTATTCCGATTCAATACTGAACTAATAAATATGTATTTTGATCAGTATTTTTTAATATTAGTTATTTTTAATAGACGCTTAGTAATAAATAATAATAATATATCAGTTCGTTATAAAATAATTCAGTTTTATTGCATTTTATTGATTTTTAATTAAAGTTTTTACTTATACTTTTTTATATAATTTTCAGTTTATTAAAGAAGAACAGTCGAAATGCTCTTCACATCGTTGCTGGAAGCTGCACAAAACTCTCCCTTCAAAACACCCTTTTCGACTGTAAGCTGTCAGACCAATACTCGCAATGATGGACCACAGCTTACGCCAAACCACCAAATAATGGCTGCGGCCCCCATTGAGGGTGGTAAGTGTTCTACATGTTAAAACTCGAACTTTATTGAATTGATTGATGTTATTTTTGACAGATTCATGTGAGTTCGGCTCCAACACCTATTTCGCACTCTGTGGCCTTGGTGGTATCATTTCTTGCGGCCTAACACACACCATGGTGGTGCCTTTAGATTTGGTCAAATGTCGCTTACAAGTCGATCCTGTTAAGTATAAGAGTGTGTTCAACGGTTTTGCCGTTACACTGAAAGAGGATGGCGTAAAAGGTCTTTCCAAGGGGTGGGCGCCAACTTTCTTCGGTTATTCTATGCAGGGTCTCTGCAAGTTCGGGCTCTATGAAGTGTTTAAAGTTATCTACTCAGATGCTATTGGTGAGGAGAATTCCTACTTATATCGTACCTGGTTGTATCTGGCAGCATCTGCATCGGCTGAGTTCTTTGCCGATATTGCTTTGTCTCCTATGGAAGCAGCTAAAGTGAAAATTCAAACTACACCCGGATTCGCCAATACCTTGCGCGAAGCCCTCCCTAAGATGTCAGCACAAGAGGGCATTTCTGCTTTCTATAAGGGTTTAGTGCCATTGTGGATGAGACAAATTCCCTATACAATGATGAAATTCGCCTGCTTCGAAAGGACACTGGAATTACTGTATAAGTAAGCAAAATTCGGAAAAAAAAGAAAGAAAAGGAAAATATTTAACTGTGGATAACTGAGAAATATCTTTACAGATATGTTGTACCCAAGCCTCGTCAAGATTGTACGAAGGGCGAACAACTGGTAGTCACATTCGCTGCGGGATACATTGCTGGTGTCTTCTGCGCCATTGTATCGCATCCAGCCGATACCGTTGTATCGAAACTGAATCAAGCTAAAGGCGCTTCCGCATTCGATGTTGCCAAGCAACTGGGTTGGGCTGGTACGTAGACAAATTACGCTCTTTTATGCAAACTCAGATTATATATACATATTTAATTTTCCCCTTTACTTGTTAATTAGGCTTGTGGGGTGGTCTTGTGCCTAGGATTGTAATGATTGGTACTTTGACCGCTGCTCAGTGGTTCATCTATGATGCTGTTAAGGTGTACCTGCATATGCCCAGACCACCACCACCAGAAATGCCAGAGTCATTGAAGAAAAAATTGGGCGTGGCCTAATTCGACACTAGTATGAAATATTAAAATTTAATAGTGATAATTGACTAACAAAGTTGTATATTATGAATTTGCAGAATCGAGAAAAAATTGCTAAAAATTGAATAGTTTTCCGTATAAAAAAATAGAAAATTATGTGTCAATAAAATTTATGAAATGTAAACGAAGTTTTTAAATGGTCAATCCCTAACTAAATATGGAAAATTTTTCTCGGTTTGTATGTCTTATAAAGCTTGCTGTATATCGTGTAATTGTACCTAGTTGGTCCTGCGACTGACTAGTCAAGCTAACTGGCGGTTAGCGAGTCCTCAAGACTTGTTGCTTGGCTACTTAACGGTTATAAGATAACTGGTTTTCGCAATAGAGTTATATTTTCTAGAATTTCGATTTGGTTACGTCTTCAGATAAATAAAATATTTTATTTTTTGTACCGTCGTTGTTTACTGTGGTTCAGTGGTTCTAGTCAACTATGAGTCAGAGCACAGAAGTCGCTGATAAAAGTATCCAAAGACCTGGCAACCCTGACCCAACAAAGTTTAATACATTGACTTTCAAACTGGATTTGTAAACAAACACACGTGCCGACACAAATGTCAAAAAGGGTTTGTTTCCATTCAGGAAAAGTGATATTTAACTAAAAAATAGTACAAGTAGTATACTTAACAATAAAATGCCTTCTGTGAAAGGAAAGAGGTTGAAAAAAGTAAAACCCAATCAAATGAAAGCCATGGAACAGGCAATTGGCAGTAAAGCTTGGGAGAAAGTAAAAATTAAAGGTAATGTAATCTCTGATGATGGAGGAGGATTTGAAGGACTTATCGGTTTAGAGGTGTTAGAAGATTACGATACAAAATTAGTAGAGACAGCAAAGGTATGCATCATACTTAACTCATTTTTAAAATAGCACTGAAATTACACAACTATTACAGCAAAACCGTACCAGAAAAGAGAAGCGAATGGACCGGAAAGCAGATGCCAAAAAACGTAGGTTGGATCAAGAAACGAAGTTGGAAGATGAAGAAAATGATGGATCAGAAATAGAAAATGATGAAGGCACTGAATCAGTCATACCCAAAAATAGGAAAGAGCGCTTAGCAGAACGAAAATCAAATTTAATTGAAAAACGCAAGGCTAAGCGTGAAAAGCGCAAGCAGAAAAAGAGTGAAAATAAACAAGTTGAAACAGAACAATCGGACCAGAATTCCACTATAAATAATGAAGAATATCCCCCCGATCGATTTGCATTACTTAGACCCCCGCCTACAGGTGACGATAAAGATGATGATGCCAATAGTGATGATGAGGCTGAAGCACCGATATTGTTGAATGCCTCAGCAATAAGTGTGGATGATTTGGAAGTATAAATTAGTCTTATTTTTTGTTATAATTATATTTAAACACCTATCCGTAGGGTTGGAACGGTTTAGGTGTGCCCCAGGTCGTGTTAAGAGCTCTTGCAGAGAAAGGTTTTAAATCGCCAACAGAAATTCAGGCGATGACACTTCCTGCAGCAATTTTAGGCAAAAAGGATATTCTGGGAGCAGCAGAGACAGGTAGTGGGAAAACACTAGCATTTGGTATACCAATTTTAGCCGGTATAATGGAGTTAAAGTCGAAGAACGTGCGAAGCGGTATACGCAAAGCGCCGAAAGTGAAAGGCCAAAAACCAGAACTGAAGACAAAAGTGATCGAGGAAAATCGCGAGCTAACACCGCCGCCAGAAGAGCTTGACTTTTATCCAACATTACCCACAGAAGACGAAGACAGTGAGTTGGAAGAAAATGAAGAATACAATGGTCCCCTATATGCAGTTATTCTAACCCCCACTCGTGAGTTGGCTGTACAGGTCAAGGACCATTTGGTAGCAGCAGCCAAATATACGGGTATGGAAATTAGATGAAATTATTAATTTAAATCATTAGGATAAAATTATAATTTTCTACAGGTATCAAAGTAGCTGCGATTTTCGGCGGTTTATCTGTAGCAAAGCAAGAGCGGTTGCTTAAACGTTGTCCAGAAATTGTAGTCGCAACTCCTGGACGACTATGGGAGCTCTATCAACAAGAAAACCCACACCTGAGTAAAATGGAAGATATCAGTTTCTTAGTGATCGACGAAACTGACCGCATGGTGGAAAAGGGACATTTTGAAGAACTTCGAAGTCTCTTAAAAGTGTTGAACGCAAATGATGAAAAGAAACAAACCCGACAAAATTTCGTATTTTCGGCGACTTTAACGCTAGTGCACGATTTGCCTGAGCACATGCAAAGTAAGTTACCAAAAGTAAAAATTATTTTTATACTACGTTTCTTTTTTCAGAACGAAATGTGGGAAAACGACCAAAATTCATTAAACAAACCCCAGGCTTGAAAATTCAGAGCCTTATTGATGAATTGGGTATTTCACAGCCAAAAATAGTAGACATAACCAGAAGCCAACGTGAGTTGAATCGAAGTACAATTATGCTCTTTATCGAAGCTTCGAACATTTTTCTTGCAATTCACAGAAACGGCACAAAACCTCACCGAATGTCGTCTCATTTGTGCGATTGACCAAAAGGACTACTATCTTTATTACTTCCTGGAGCGTCATCCGGGGCGTACAATTGTCTTCTGTAACTCAATCGACTGTGTAAAACGTCTGGCAACACTATTCGGTCTGTTGGAATGCGCACCACTACCTCTGCATGCGAACATGGTACAAAAGCAACGTTTGAAGAACCTGGAACGTTTCCGTGATAATCCCAATGGACTCTTAATAGCCACGGATGTAGCTGCACGCGGCTTGGACATACCAAATGTGGAGCATGTGATACACTACCAAGTGAGTAGGGAATATTGTAGGCAATTTTAATATGTATATATTTTTTTTAATTAAAAATTGTGTATCTAGGTACCCCGTACTAGTGAGAACTATGTGCACCGCTCGGGACGTACGGCACGTGCTAATAAAAATGGCATAACTGTAATGTTCATGGAGCCGGCCGAAGTGAAGAATTATGTTAAACTGTATAAAACTTTGGATCGAAGTAAGTTCTTTATATAAAATTGGAATTTTATTTTTACTAAGTGAACGCATATATTCAAAACACACGTAGCGGAAGATTTGCCACTGTTTCCGGTTTCCGAAAGATATCTACGTCCTGTAAAAGAACGTGTTAATTTAGCTCGTGAAGTAGACAAACTAGAACTTAAGCAAAGACGCACACAAAGTGAAATTGGTTGGATGAAAAAACACGCTGAGGAGATGGATATGATTATAGATGGCTTTAATGACGAGTCGTAAGAATCGTTTAATAAATCCTCTAAAAAGATCGCTTTTGTTAACTCTTACTTTTTTTTTAGCGGCAGTGAACAAGATGAGGACGCTTTCGTTATCGAACGAAGACGCGATCGGGTTCATTTAGAAAATGTACGTGCACAACTCAGGTCTTTATTAGCTAAGCCGATGTTTCCAAAAGGCTTTAGTTTTAGGTAAATTAATATGTACTTATATGTAACAAAGCTATAGACTTTCACAAAACTATAATTCTTAATCGATTAGATATCCCACCAGTACCGGACAATTGCAAATGCCAGACATTGGTAACCCCGCCGGCGAAGCAGATAATGGGAGTGCTGTAAATGTAATGAAGGCTGCTATAGAAGACTTGAAGCAAGCAAAAAAAAATCGTAACAAGAGGCGAAAACAATAAGTGTGTATAATATTTATTACAAGATATTTGTATAAAAAATAATAATAAAAGGGAATTAGTGTTTTGATACAAAAAATCGAACACCATTATCAGTAAGAGAACGGGCATGCTTCGCCAATAAGGTCGACACGGAAAGTGTTGGTGTACTGAAACATCTGTAAGAGTAGAGGATGGTTGGGGTACTCTTTTTTTTAAGAAAATGTGTAAATATATGTGTTGGTGTACTCACTCAATATATGGTTCCATTTCCTCTTTCGTCCAACGTGATTTAGTTTTGAATAATATTCGCATCCTGTCATGAATATTGGATGGCAATAGTTCTTCAACAAGCGAGCGTATGCAAGTTGTATTACCCTCCTTATCTACTATTCCCAGTCCATGCAGGTATTTCTCCTAAAAAATATAGATATATACATTGAAATTAATTGAAAAAACAAAACATATAGAATACTTACTTCGCAGTTCATACCCTCAGGCATTGCTTCTTGCCAAGTATTCATGAATTCGTCCTTGCGAAACTTTAACTCTGGCTGCAAGATATTCTGCGCTATAATACGAGCTACTAAATCCTCTTTGTATGTAAATTTCCCTTTTTTGTTGACTGCAGGCTCCGTGTAAATGTGAAAAAGTCCCTTAACAATTTCAACTGGGGCGATTCCCTCCATAGCTGTTACTGTTTCTTCATATTCTACTTCATCTAAATGCCAGGAATTTTCGCTCAGTAACCCAAGCATACAGTTTAAAATGCGCATTTCATATTCATACTCGAGTACACGCATGCGGCCTTCGAACTCCATTGCCCGAAAATGTAACACACCTTCATCGAATTGCTTACGACTACATTGCACGGTGTCTAACAGTTGGTTGTAGGTGAAAAGCAATTTGCGATCAATGTACTCTTCATTTTCTGGTCCAGAGTATCGAGTTAATTGCAGTAATTCATAAATTTTACGGTACCGTGGTCTGATTTCGCGACATTCAAAGTACTCGTGGAAAATTTTTAATACTTTGCGTTGCTCCACTACACGATCAACAGAAATGTCATCTTCATCATCATTTAAACTAGTTTCGAGGGACGAAGTACCAGCTCGTGGGCTTTTTAGCGGCGAAGTGCTGGTGGCAGCAGCGAATTTCAAATCCGGTACAAGGAGCAAACTATTAGAGATTTCAGCACCTTTCACATCATATGTTTTTTCTTCAGTGCAGAGTACAACTTTTTCATTTTGACCTCCTTTAAAGTACAACGTCTGACCGAGACGTATTTGCTGATGCATATGTGTGTCCAATTCAAGGAGTTTTAAGTTATCGTTGTCCATTTCGGCGGATGGGTAGTACAGAGCTTGGGTAACTTGTGTGAGACTTTTGGCATCCAACTTGGCGTGCTTAATGATACTTTGAACATCTTCGAGGGTACGAACATAACTAAATCGAAGTCAGTAGATGTATAAATTCGTATAAACAAAGAATGAAAAATCAAGCATTTTATTGTATATACTTACGGTTTCTCATCGTTATCGTCCATATCTAGATCCATTTCCAATTCAGTCATTTCCCAACGGAAGATAAACACTAAGATTAAAACAATAAAACATATGCAACAATTGAAATTTTACCTCCAAATGTTTGAAGTCAGCTGTTTTAATACTTTGTTTACATATATCAGCTGAATTTCTAAGTTCTCTGACTATATGGAATGTTTTACAGTTTGGCTACCACTGTGAGAAATATTCAAAACATATAGGGAATAAAGTCCTGTAGCAACCAAAATATAAATACAATATTTATATAAATATAATCTAAAAAAATGTATTATTATTTTATATCTTAAACAATTATTAAAAAGGGAAATTTTATTTAAATTTTCAAACCCATTATAATTCCAAATCATTTTGAGCACTAAGCAACACGGCAACTCTGAAAAGGAACGGTATCCTTCTGAGTAAATCACAATTCAATATAATTTTCTTGTTGTTGTACATACAAATTCAATAGAGTTTTTCTCAGTAGTTTTCCTGAAAATATTTTGTTTTATAGGTAACGATCTTTTTTAGTTAATATAGAAAAATCATATTTGAATAAATAAATCGAAGTAGTGAAGATGGAGAACAATGAAATTACAATGTTCATGGATGTTAAACTAGATATTCATAATAAACGTCCAGATTCTCTGAAGTTCAAACAGTGGTCGAGATGTGAAGTAAAGATAGAAGGTATCAAATGTTTTCCTAGCTTTTTGCGGGTTACGATTACAGGATGCAATGCGGCAGAAGGATGTTTAACGGAGGACGATCATGTCGAGTCTAGAAGATACATTAGTGTCTCCATAATAGTTCCCGGTGTTAGCATTAATTTAGCAGCATCGCGTACAAAGGAGTTTAGCTATGGGCTATTTTGGACACAATATCGTAAACCGTGTTATATATATTTTGCATTAGAAACCGAGATAAGTTGTAGACGTCATATGAAATGGATAAAAAAGACAATTAAAAATTTAGAGCTACATCGACAACTAATGTTGGAGCAAAATAGAATTAGTCGTGGACCAAGTATGGGCGTGGTTGGGGTACATACTGCTCAGATTGGAAAGGAAAATATAAAAACTCGGACCAAGGATGTATGTGAACCGTAAGTATATATTGTATTTATAAGTATGTTATGGAAATTGTGCATAGTAATATTATTTCATATCAACTATAGTTCTACAGAGAATCTTTATTCATCCCTTGGGCCTTTACCAACAATACCTGGCTTTCAAGATTCCAATCAAAGCGGTTGGTCACGACAAAATTCGGATATTTATGAGGAAATCCTAGAATACGTTGATGGACAACCGCGTCTGTCACGACGTATATCTCGTGCTTCAATTGCGTCTGGTATTTACGAAGAAATGAAACCTAGTCCTCAAGCATTTAATTCAATCGATGAGGAATCAGTTGAGTTGCAGCAGCCTTCTGCAACGGGTAACTCACCTCCGCCGCTTCCTCCGCTTCCACCGCCTAGAAAACGCATAAACACATTCGACGGCCAAGGTGTTTTGGGCGAAATACCACGTTCAAATACAAATCCTGAATCAGAACTGGCGAAGAAAAAGAAGTATAAAAACGTGTTAGACAATTTATTTGGTAGTGCACGAGCGAAACGAGCTGAAAGCGTAAGTGAAACGCAAGCTTGCACAGCTGAGGATATAATTAATAGTATTACCCCCACCAAAATGCCTGATAAAAATAATGAAAAGACTACACCAATATATGTCAATGATGTAGCAGTAAAACGCCAGAAGAAAACTTTAAATTCTAATATGTTTGCTGGATCGAAGCGAAATAGTTTCTCCTCACCCGATTTGTCGAAAATAAATTACTTTGACACTATCAATGAGAGAGAAAGCTTGGTTAGTGGTTTAGGGAATTCAATCGCAGACAGCGACAACCTAGGATTAAGTACCGACAGTTTAGAAAATTTTGGGATTGCGACGTCCAAAGACCAAACACAAGGAAGAATATCTGTAGATAGCCTTAATGTCTCTGAAAAAATTCCAAACAATTTCAATTTTTCCGCCATTAATTCATCTGGTATTAATTTAATAGGCTGTAATGGTGCTGCCATACCAGCAAGTAATAAAATTAAGAACAAAATCTTAATAGACGATTTAACGGGTTACTGTGTAATGGCACCTATTCGACCTAAGAAATCGGAGCAAACGACAAACGCTGAACCCACTACATCTGGTTATTCTACTGTTTCCCAACCATCAACAAGCTCTTCCACTTCAGAAGATCCAAAAGTTTTGGCAAAAATAAAGGCTCATAAAAACAGCGCAGAAGAGAGTGCAATATATGAGCAAATGGTGGATCTTCATAGGGCGAACGAAGCGAATACCACAATTAACAGAAGCAACTTGAAGTCATCCGAAGATTCAGTTACACCCAACACACCTCCTGCTTTTACATCCGCAACAAACATTTCTGATTTTACCGGAAACTTGTATGAGAATTTATTAGCTGTTAAAGCTTCACAAGAGCTGGAGAAAGAACTTCCGATTACATCTTTGAGCACTAGCACACCCACCGAATCACCCAATACACACCAAATAGTGTGCAATGAAAACCAAACAGAAGAAGAAGAAAACTACTATCAAACTCCACGCAAGTCAATTATTAGCGTTGATGAGAAGATACCATCATATTATCCAAACAGCTGCGATACCGCTAAAACACGTCGTCATCATACAATGGCAACAGCGAGTCCACAACTAGCTGTTTTTAATACTTCACCCAGCTCATCCACGACTAAGATTTCCGAGGTAGGCACACCGTGTGAAAAGAAAAAAAATATAAAAAACTTTTGCTAAAATATGTTTTGTTTGTGTCTTTTTTTCGTTTTGTACCAGTAGTTTTGGATTTGTCTATGCTTTTGTTAGTAGGAAATGAAATTTGATTTATTTTTTTTGTTCACACTTTGGATGAGTAAAGTGTTGAAAAAGTCTAAATTATTATATATATATTACAATGTGGAGTGTTGACATAAGCGGAATTAGGGTGACTAAAAGTGGCAGAGGTGGATTCCACCCAATTCATATTGGCACAATTAATGTCTGGATAGTGTAGTAGACTCTGGACGTACTTATCAAAACTTTGTCTCTACATACGCAACCTACGTCATGTATGCAATCAAATAACATACCTTTTCCTCTGATCTGAATCTGTTGAAACAGCTAGATTATTTATTTCCCATTAACTGGCTCTCCCTGTACTTAAGCGGAGTTAGCAAAACCAATCAAAAGGAATGTTATGAGTTTAAATTCTAATAATAAACCCAACGGTTACCGTCCTTCCGCCCAACCGAAAAAATAAAGTTTACTTCACCTAAAAGAAATGAGTTGGAAATCCGTCCATTTAGAAGTATTGCTAAAAAATCACCTCTAGCATTTCTCTACGGCTAGAAAGTGTATGTGTATTTATAAGTTTTAAGCGACTAGTATACGGTGGAATATTTTTTCGAGAATCCCAATGGAAATGACGCAAAGCAAACAACAAAAACAGTTTTTGAACGGACTCGATGGGCAATATAATCAGGATTCAACACCATTGAAACGAACTCCAATATTGGTGGCACTAATGACTTAAAAAGTATTTTGGTAATATAAGGGTCTTTAAATTCTTTAGACCGTCGCTTTATCATGAAGATTAAAATTAATTTTTGTGTCCATTGTTACACCCAAGTCAACAGATTAATATCCAAAATTGTTCTAAAATCTATCGTAGTTGAAATTGTCCATGTTTCTGGATTAGTCATGTTGTTAGTAGTGCGTACTGCCACCATTCGCAAAGTAACAATACTGCTTTCTATAAACTTTAAAATGTCCCGATATTTTCAATCCAATTGTTTACATATTTTAGACGTCCAATAACATCGCCTCATCGGTGGGTTTACGTCACCTGGTGAATCTAAAAATACGGCGTGAACGCAAAGAGAATCTTTACTTCTCATCACCGCAGAGTATTATAGAACAACGTCAAAGTGCAAACAAACCAACGGAAGCGGAAAGCAAAAATTCACAAAAAAACGGACGGATGCACAAATCGTTGCGGGCGGGTGCTTTGAAAATTGCAGAGCATGTCTATACTGTTAAACATGCCAAACAGAAAAGCCAAACCACCGAAAAGAATCTAAACAATAACAATAACAACAACAACGAAGCGGATGTAACAAATTTCCCCGAGGATATGCGTGAACGCCTACAAACCGAGCTATTACAGATCGCTTTGCTACAAAAGATTGACTTTAAATTTGATGACGCAAAAAGTGCTGAAGACCCAAAGCAAAATGCTTTAGAAGATTTGAAAACGCCATCGCCGTCTGGAAGGCGACAACAACAGCAGCAAACCCAAATTACCCCTGCGAAGGAGCGCACCTATGAGAATTTGCTACATCGGCATCTGCAAATGCATCAAGCAGAGCAACAGGTTGTGTCGGGCGCTTCAATCAACAGTGCAGCTACCAGCACTAGAACAATGCTGGCAATGCATCGTAGTTGTATGACTGGTGTAGGCACAGAGATCAACAACATTACCGACAGTGGCTTGCTGGGAGTGCCCGATGGCAGTCGCGTTGATGGGCAAGTGTCCGGTTTAAGTAGTACAAAAAAGTTTGCTTCCTTGCCGCGTTTCAAAAAAATCGACTTCTCGCCGCTCCGTTTGCGCATCAATAATGTGCTGCAGCGCGCACAGCAGCAGGATATCTAATTGTTCAAATACAATATAATGGAAAAAGTATTGAATTGCTGTTATCAAAGAAAATAATTCATACGAAAATATATCGCTATTAGTTGAGAGGTATTTGCTTTGAAAGAGTAGGCGCGAAATTATTTTATAACTGTAGATTTTCTGTTTTATTGAAACTTTTATGCAGCTTCAAGCTCTAGCTCTTTGTGTGTAACTATGTACATGTGTATGTCTGCATGTGTGTACTTGAACGCTTTTTTGGTGTAGAAAAGATGAGTAAAGTGATGCTAAAGTTGTATATCACAAATAAGGTCTTAATATTCAAGTGTGTGTATTTTTAGTGCGAATTTTTGTTTTTTTTTTTAATTTTTAAATATTTTTGATTTTATTAATGTTAAATAATAAATAAATATAAGTAAATAGGTTTGCAATATAAAACATTTTTCTAATGATTTTGCACATATATTTTCTACTTTTAGTTCTTAATTATTTTTTTTCGGAATTTTTAATTATTATTTTTGTATTTTTTATTTAAAGACAAAGGCTACTTTGAATTGTATTCACGAAAATATTCATTGAAAAGTATTTTTATGTAAGATTAATATTTTGAATTTGTTTAGTTCTGTTGCTTCACATACATTTTTCTCTCTAAGTATTTATTTTATATTTCCGCTATTGTTTATTATATTAATAATTTACATTACGAGTTAGTTAAAATGCCTGTTTGATTCTTGTTCAGCAAAATGTTAAGCTTGTTAATGTACATACCTACATACATATATAATTCCAAGATGAATAATAATAATAATAATAATTATAGTTATAGTAGCCATAAATAATATGTTTATTCATGAGTGTTTAAATTGGCTATCTAAACTAAAGCAAAACGTACAAATTATAAATATCCGCCGATTAAAAAGTTCTAAACAAAGTCTAGGAAATTTGTAGTTTTATAATAAAAAAATAATTATTAAAGAAATTACGGAGTTGTGATTACTCGAATATATTTTAAATAATGTGAACACCATACAAAACATATTTAAAAGAACTATACTCGCTTTCTAAGAAGCTCAATAGCTTAAAGAAGTAGTGAAAGTAATATTGTAAGGACTTTTATGGAAACATATCCTGTTAAACAAAAATTTTTGGACTTAAATTCTACATAACCTAAATATAAATGTTAAAAGCTATTCTACTCACTCATATCACTGCGCTGTCTGCATGCTATATTTTAGCTTAATAAAATCTTGAATGAACAAAAACGATTTTCATTATAACGACAAAAACGCATTATTAAAATTTAATTTATATATGCTATTGTTGGCTTTTTCACATGTAAACAAAAATGCATTGAAGTCTATGTAAAAATTAAAATTATACAACTATGTCGTAAAACGTGCTCAAGGAAATGCTTTTTTGGCTTAAGGCTTTTGTTAATTGTAAACATATCATTGATATAAATGAATAAAAAATTAAAAAAAAAATATCTACTAATTAATGATACCCTGCGGATGAGCTGCCACTAATATAAAAAATATATTACAAAATAAAGAATTTAACAATAAATGCATGAAGGCAAAATGAAATGCTCAAAATGTGTTCAACACCTAAATCGACTTCGCGAGCAACGTTGTAGGCGACAATTTAACTAAAATTTGTTATTTTTTGTTGTTGTTGTAAACGCAAAAAAATACGTTTTTAAAAAAGACTTTGTTGTTTTTGAAAATTTTTATTTTGTCGTATACAAAGTTTTTCGCGACGTCAATTTAACCATTAAATTAGTATGTATTCGTAAGTGTATACATATGTAGGTACATACATATGTATGTCACAATGGAAAATATTATATATTATAATTATCAGCGTTTAACATTAGAAAATTTTTCTATTGAAAAAAAAGTATCAAAAATATTTTGAGAGCTGTATTAGTTCTTGGAGAACCACTTAAAAAGCTTTTACTAAATTCCCATTGCAAGATTTAAATTTGAAGTCTCGCAACCCTTGTGTAATTCAGTATCTCTTAACTGTTGTTTTTTAAACTGTAATAACAGCGTTGTAGCGACTGAACCGTAATACACTTTCGTATTAATTGTCTTTGGCAGTCAAACAGTCAAACGAATATTTTTATTAAAATATTTTTACATAGCAAAAATGTTAAAATTTCGCGAAATAAGGTAAGTTCTTCTGATTGTATATTAAAAGAGGTTGAGAGTTAGCGTTGAACCTTGCCATAAGTAAATCTTCATTAAATCTTGCAGTGGAAAACAGCTTAATTACGTTTATTTGCATGCAAGAAGACGTATTTTGAGTTTCAAATAACAAATTGGCAAACTATAACAAATACAATATACATATACAAGCGTAATAATTTATAAATAAATTGCTTTGTTTAAAAAGCTAAAAACAAAAATTTGCGAGAGCTGCGTTGTGTTTTAATTCCCTTTAACTTCATTGCATATTTTTAAGTGCAATATTTCTTCAAGATCAACGACCTTCATTAACGTAAGTACCTTTTACGCGATTTAAGCCGAAGCAAGAAAGAGCAGCAGTCCTTTTCATGTCGGCTCGAATCGGATACACCAAGTGTAGCCAGGTCTTTCTCCACTCGATTTTTTTAATGAATAAGTCTTCCTCTTATACCAATGGATAACTGTAACGAATACTTTCAAAGCTGGAGTGCTTTCGTCCGGTATGTATACTATTCCTACCTAACGTCTACCTACCTATCATCTGTTGTGGTAACGTGAGCAACCCTTGTGCAAGATGTGTGTGAAGCCTTGAATGATGGAAAAAAGAATAAGCCTCTCTGATTTATGCGGTTTAAGGAGAGTTTAATTGCTGCGTCTGTTCACCAGAGGTCAATTTCCGAGCGAGCGTTGTTCTGGGATATAATATATGTAAAAGTGTCTTTCGCGCTGCAATGCTGAGTGCTATGTGTGGTATGCGCCATATAAAAATCAACTGTAGTAATTGGGTCAAGTATTCCAAATTGGGAAAAGAAACCATAAATTGAGTCTTTTTTATGCCAAACTTTTTCTTCCGCGAAAAGTCGAAATAATTCTGATTTTTAACAATTTACATATATTTTAAGTGCTCTAAGTTCCTTATTACTAGCATATTTGTACATTTATCGAACTCGTTATCCGCAAACGAAAATCCACTTCAATCAATTGCGTAAATTACATGCACTCCACCTGTTGGAAACGTAGACACGCACCAATATTATCTTCCGCACTGCCTTTTCCCGCACCGCTTCCGAAATGTACGCCAATATAAAACGGCGTCACAGTTGATTCAATCCGGCATGGCCATACGCCGCTAGAGCAAAATTGTGAGCCACAATGGACTGGTTCACAACCCGGTAATGTTGGTGACCCCAGCGGGCCCATGCCTATAAAGTCCTCTACTATACATGGCATGGTAAGACGATCCGTGCAACGTGAATATAGTTGACGTGCGCGCCGCGTTGGACTGCCAATTCCTACGTTAGCTCTAACGCTAGGCTCATCTATTTGTCGACTTCGGCGATTAAAGCTGTTGAAATCAAATGCGCTACGCAGAAAGCCGAGTAGATCGAAACCACCGCCTGGACGCCGTGTAGGTACGCCTGCAACCCAGTCGGCGTCCCCACCACCGGAGCCTTCGGGTATCTCGTCGCTAAGTGTGGAAGAAGAGGAAGTTGTAGCTGGCGTGGTGCTGCTACGTGTGTCCAATGTGGTGGCGCTGCTGCTACTAGCTGGTGATTGTGACGTTGCGGCTGGAGTTTCTGAAGCGGATGTTGCGGCAGCTGTAAATTTAACAAGAGAAAACCTATGTAAGAAAACTGCTATTGTTTTATATTTTTTGCTACTTACATGACACCTCCGTGCTGCTTGCTGGTGGGGCGCTACTTGCTGAAGTCGCTGCGGTCATAGTTGCCGTGCTGCTCTCTGATGCGGCTGCACTGCTATCCGTTACCGCAGCAGTTGTCGCGCTTGTTGCCCCCGAAGTTGTCGCGCTCGTCATCGTTGCAGCCATCATTGTTGTTGCATCCATCATTTGTAACACATTGGGATCGTCAGCGAGTACTGTGGACTGCATTGTGGGCATAACATCCATTATTGGGTTATCGCCAGCGACGGTAGAACCACCACCGCCGCCGCCAGCACCTCCATTTGCATCGCCCATCATGCTGCTCATGATGCCCGACATCATTGGGTCCATCATAATAACTGGAGCGCCCATATTCACTACACCTGGTTCGCCAGCGTTGCTCGGTCCAATCCTAAACGATTGCTCATCACACGGCTGATACATAATCGAACACATTTCTTGCTCTTGACGCATACAAATGCGGTAGTTCTGATTGGCCAAATGTCGTCCATTCTCAGCGAAATTAAAAGTCTAAAGCCAGGGAAAAGAAAATTATAAGAGAGCTGAAATTATTTGGAAATTTTTGCACTCATTAGTCAACAAACCTGTATAATACCCTCAGTGCCTGTATGGTACTGCAGACAACCAACTGGCGCACGTTGACTGAAAGGAATTTGGGCGATGCGTATCTCCCAGAGGCGTATGGGCTGAAATCTTTGTGTGAAATTCATGCTTATCTCTATAATCGGCATATCGCTGAGACTATTATTAGGGTAAAGTTGGCTAAATGTAAGTGGGCGTAAATTACCGAAAAGTGTTTGACGAGGAGCAGCAGCGCCACCTACTTCGTAGTAAACTGATGAAGTGGGAAATAAAAATACTTGTCATCTTTCAAATCTTGTACTCTACAATGCTTCACTACTCACTATGCTGACCACTATTCTGACCACATAGGGTCAGTGAGCCACTGGGACCACCATTAACGGCGAACACATCACCGTCACAGCTGCCCGTGCGCCGGTTTGGTTGCCCCATTGAGAAGTGATAGAAGTCTATGCGCAGTTGACTAACCTCGTTGCTCATCAGCTGGATTTTGAAGTTACATGGTGCGCTATAGTTGCTCGGCATAAAGCTGGGGAATTGGGGTGACACCAGGTAGGTAATATTATTGCTGATGGTGGTGTTGCAGCTGGCGATGACTGAATTTAATGATTAAAAATTTTCAAATGTTTAAGGTAGTAATCTCGTTATTACTCACATATGCAACAAACTCCGAAACCCATTGCACACTCGCCTTTTGCAGTGCCACCTTTGGCGCGGCATTCGTATATGTTGAAGCAGTTGCCAATGCGTCGCCCATCATCGGAAAGACATTCACCGTCCACAGGTACGGGGAAGAGATGGATCACTGTTGTAGGTTTAAATAATGGAAAGAAATTAGCAAGGGATCTTCAGAGTAGCCCAAAGTTTTTTTCTCAATCTCACTATACTACTATGCTATGTACTATTTGATATGTACTACACAAGTTAAAAGTACACTGACTGCTTTATTATCAGTTTGAAAAAGTGACGCTGTATGCCTCTGGAATGTTCCTATCTATGCCCCATAACTGGTAAGAGTGACCCGATTCTCTTCTAGTAGGCGTCTTAGGATGAGAGAAGATATTTCCTTCGATAATCCCTCCAGCTTCACAAAAAGCTGCAGGCGGCTGGAAGGCCTCATCTCCACTGTTCCCAGTGTACGGAAGGAGATGACACCATTGCCCGCCGACCATATTGAAGGAGAAGTCATCAGTTATCGACGCACTATGGTAATACCTAAGTATCATCAGCAGCGAGTGAAGGAACGTTTGTAAACGACTGTGGACTGTAAACGCGTGCAATTTTCAAATATATCTTGCAATATATATACATACAGATATGCATATGCAAACACAACAGATTAAATGTTTGGGACTTTTCTTACTCGTGGTGAAAGCTTTTTCGCTAAAATGAGCGAACGCTCAATATCACTCACCGCGTTTCTGGCGATCGTTCGGGGTCTCCCAAATCGTATTGTTTTCCAAATGTTTCTCGATGATGTTCTTGGCTACGCCTGCAAAGGGATTTCAAGTAAGAATTTTTTCGATATTGCACATCCGTTGACTCGGTTTACCTTGCTTTAATTTGACATTGAACTTTTGCTCCACTTGTTTATCGTTAAATGTATCAGAAGTTGTTTTGAATGACGCCTCATAGTTGACACCTGCATATTGAAACCCCTCATTGGCCTGCTGCGACAGTACTTCCAGATCTTCCTCAGGTGCAGCCGAGTTGGTAGGCGCATGAATGGCATTCCAAATATCAATATGTTTCAAGCTGGGCGGCCAGGCGGACGCGGCGTTGTATCTCTCGTTTGAGTGCAAATTAGAACTGGGCCAGTGAGCTATATTGGGAGCCGCGTGCGCAGGTGATGGCAGTGTGTGTTTGCAGCAAGTATGGAGCACCAATAAAAATAACGCAAAGCGCAGCGCAAGAATACGGCGGCAATTCATGGTATGCGAAATTCTCACCTTTGTCTTCAGCGCACACTCTTGCACTTGCACTTTTTCACTTTCCATTATTTAAGCGCCAATTAAAATAAAAACTATGTGTGTATATATATACCATATATCTATGCATATACGTGTATATGTATATATTTCTTTTGAATTTTCGTCTTTGTTGTTTACTGTTAAAATTCGCGCGTCTGCACTTCGATGGTGCTGAAAACAAAATGCGAACGGCTTACTTTGCCAGCATTGCTCGGCTCAGCTCATCTACTCATCCGCTTGGTTGCAGCAACCAAATAATGTCATCAGCAGCCTACAGCCGCTCTGCTGCTCGATTATCGACGCTACGGACATGCGTATAGTAGTTAGAGAGATGTTAGTTGGCTGCTACTGGCTTAGCATCTAACGACAATAAAAATATTGACACAAGTCAGTGCAGCGTCTGGTAGTTAATCGAGCTGTGAAATGAAAGTGGCGGTGAGAGTGTTTATCGTCTTTGGCTTTTGCTTTTCTGTGTTCCTACGCCACCGTTAAAACGTGTTCTTTGAACTTGATTGCTCCAGTCGCCGCCGCCGGACTCGCAGCTCCATTTGGCCGCATATGCGTTGGCTCTACTGTTCGTACGCATTGGAGCGTTATTCCTTCATACATCTACACTATACACATTTACTCGTATGTATGAATATACGTCGACATTTTTAATTGAGTTAGTCGTTGTCTAACTGTATGGCTAACGTACCCGCTGAGCCGACTCTGTTTAAATACTGACTGCACTCTCAAGTTGCGGCTTTTATTTTCTCATCGACAAGGCTCAAGCACTCTGTCCTCATTATTGCACCATATCGATTTGTTGTATTAGATTATTGAGATTTTGCGTTTTGTTGCTATTAGAGCTATTATTATTATTGTTGTTGTTGTTGTTGTTGTGATAAATAAAAATAAGTTTTCAAAAATGCGACGTTTCATCTCAACAGCATTGCGAATAACGATTTAAAAATTAAAAAGTGAACTGAAAATGTAAGCCTGTCCCAGGGGAAACCAGACTATTCAAAATTAAAACATTTTTTGTGTATTTTTGTTGAAATGATTTAGTGTGGTCCAGGAAAATCAAAATGTTTTGTTTTTGCCAAATTCAAAACTTTTGATGGATATCATAGCATATCACCGAACAGATCGAATTCACACAGCGCAAGAATCAATGGGTAATGTGAGATGTTGATTAAAAAACGGAACTTCCTTGTAATATCTCGAAAAATCACTACATGAAGAACTTAAGCAGTTGGAATCTCAGCGGCCAATACCTTCCGCACTTTTGGCTTCTTAGGATGTTTTTCGTCAATCATCTCTATTTTTTTTACTCCTTAAGGTCAAAGGTCCTTCTTTGCCTGGCACTAAATGTGTACGCACACTCCTTCTGCAGATAGAAATAAGCATAAAAAAAGCGATGAATGCTCTTTTTGGCTGCACTAAACCTCTTCTTGTTTTTACTCGAGAATAGCAACAGTTTCGCTTTACTGGGGTTAACATCTAGTCCGTTGTTCCCGGTCATAGTGTAACTTTCGTAGACTTTAACGTTAAAATTGCAGAACTAATATTACCTACATATGTATTTGTTTTATCAATTTCTACGAATTTTCTTATTATTCAAAAAATCAGTAATTTCACCGTTTTACATTTGCGTTGTAAATAATTACACAAATGTTTGTATGTATATTTTAATTTATTTATTTAATTTGAGTAAACAATTATTATTTTAATATAATTACTTGGGTAAACAACGAGTGTGTAGGTGTGTGTGTATATACTTTTTTGTATACCATATATTTACTTAATATAAGCTATTATCATAAGTACATAAACTTAACTTAAATATTTATAATAATTAAATTTCTTAAATGTAATCATTTTGGGAAAATTTTTTTCGTGTGTAAAAATGTATGAAACAATAAGTTTCAATAAAAGTAAATCTCAAATCGACGACATCAATTTAATTTTCACGTCAAGCTACGCTGAGCTGACTTTTTAGAGTACAATAAATGCCGTTATACATATTGGATGGTTATTTATATACTTCCACAATTTATGCAAAATCTAGATATGACCATTAATTTATGTTTGTGTGTTCAGTTATACCTGTACGTATGTATGTATATTTAATAATAATGGAAAACATTGATTACTGCTTTTTGGTAAGCTAACAAACAGGCAGTCAAGTAGATAGCATGTGTGTGTGTGTATGTGCTATTGATGTATAAAAAATTAAAATTATAAAGAGACTTGTTAAAACCACAGATTATAAATATATAATTTCACTTTCACATAAGTGCAATAGAATTTACAATAAAAAGTATGTATGTATATTTGAATGTATTTTAAATAGTTTTCTTCTGCAGGTAGTGACGGTATGTGATGTGTTTGTAGGTAACTAGTAACAGCATAGATTTAAATGCAACATTCAATATATGACAGCTTAAGCATAGGTATACTCGTATATTACATAAATACGTTAAATTAAGACTTAATACTATACAAATTAAAAATAAAAGGCTGCAGCTGATAACACTGAGTAGTTACACTACATATGCATTATTTTATAACTTAAACATAAAATTGGCAATCAAGTGGATGCATTAACTTAATCATTAAATTAAATAATATATATTTTTTTTTAACAAATAGGCATATGGAAGTATTATTATTTTTTATTTTACTTATTACTCATCACCTTATTTATTAGATTATCAAAACCTACTCTTACATTAAAAAAAAAAACTATTGTGTTAATACTTTAACATACGCACCAGGATATAAAAAAAATATGCGTACAACATTTGAAAAATTGTTAGTGTCATCTTATGAAACATAGTTGATACACTGCCCCCTGTTCAACTACGTTTCGGTCGGTTCCATATGCCGATGCACAGTCACCGGCGCCAATATGTAACGGGGCGCAGGCATACAGTCTTCCGAAGAGTCGTTCAACGGCAGTGTAGTCTGTCCATAAACTGGACCACTATCGTTCATTTGTCGCGATGGCGTCACCGCCTGCTGGTATTTCTTCGGTGAGTTTAATTGATAGCGCTCTTTAGCTTGCGTTGGCGCCGGCGCCGGGTGATTAAGATATGGATTTTGATAATGTGGTTGATGATGACGATTTGTAGGACTCGATATTGATGTTGATATGGACATTGTATCCGATTTGCTGTGCCGTTTGTCGTGCAGTAACAGTGGTTCTGCTAATGCGAAACATTGATGATCGGATGAATCTTCGTGTGGTGTCATTGTTGAGTAACCATGATCCGACTCGCCATTCGGCGGTCGTCGATAACTACTGCCAGTGGACATGTGATAGGGTGATATGTCCGCGGGATGTATGAGATTGCGCTGGGCCGATGGATGATCATAACCGCCGTTGCCACCGGGCGGTTCGTCATGTGTTTGGCAGTCGTCAAAATTGAAGCGTGATAGTGGAAGCCCGTAATTCTCTTCTTGCATAGAGTCAACATAGAACTGATCCTGCGATTGTGAATCCATGTTGTGGCGATAACAATATATGGCAAATCCTATAACGATGCCTAATACAATGATGGCACCGCCAACCGGACCGAAGGCAGAATATGTGCTCGGCTTCTGTCCAGGATTATAGCTATGTGCGGCGATTATATCCACATCGTCCAAATCGCCATATGGTGTTAGGGAGGACAGTACACCTGGGAGCGAGAGAGTGGATAATTTAGAAATTTTGTATAACTAAATAATTTCAGAATCAAACTAAACAAATTGATGTGATTAAAATTAAAATAAACACAATATAAATAAAAAGTGTGGAAAAAACGCTAGCGTGTTACTCTAGCAATTTATAATTTTCATTGATAATTTTAATAGCTTCGGAAACTGTTTCTTGCTAAAATTTTGCGATCATAGCAATTTAAATAAATAATTCGCAACTATCCGTTCCCACATTGTCTTTCAGTGAAAATGAAAAATGTAATAATTTTTTTATTGTTTTTGATTTCGTTGATATCGCTTTCTTGGTTCACCTCGTTGAATGCATAAAACTGCTTTTCTTCCAACAATTCTCCGCACTTACCATTAAAACAAGACGCTTGCGCAACACAAAACGAAGATGTGAAACCATTTCCGTCCAGATCTTGCTGACACCACTCGCAGCCCATCACACCAAGGCATTCGCTTTGTGTTCCATAAACGTCGCAGTTTATGTTTACGCATGAATGCAACAGCTGATACTCCGCATTCACGGGCGGCAACGCTATAAAATGTTCACTTGGCGGCTCGCAGTAAGAAAACTGCTGGGTATAGTTTAAGTAACGTTCGATAGTCGTTTGGGAGTTGTCAGCGTGTCCGACCTCAACATCGCCATTAAATACATCCATTTCCATGGGACACTCACAAGGGCACTCGCAGTCCATCTGATCCATTCGATTGCAGTTCAAGCAAATACGATCAATTGTGCTGCAGGGACAGAAGGCACCTCCGTCGCAGGTAGAATTAAGTACAGCAGCAAATAAATTACTACCATATACCAGCGCAATGGCGTATTTTGTGCGTTCGCCATGCACGACATTTGTTAGAATATCGCTCAGCGAGGTGTTGAAAACATAATACCGTTGCAGTGTGCGATTTTGGTAGTTGGCGCAAGCCAATTTACGTACTAGGGATTTATGGTTGAGAATGTCGTTAGCTAGATAGGATTCCTTGTGTGTGAGGTGCTCGTGTGGTCGTCGTTGATTTCGTAATAGAGTGCTAGGCTCTAGCATACTCGGATGCGCTATAAGATAACCTTCGTTTTCGAATAGGAGACATTTGATATGCTTCATCTGACAAAGGGGAGTTGAATCAATTATCATTCTATAGTAGTATCCATATGGCAGGTCTAGGGCAACAATAGCGACCGGTTCATCACGTTCGACTGAGTGTAAAGCATTCGATTTTCCTTCAAAAATCGTATGAGCAATTGTGATTATATAACCCGCGCCTCCTGCGTCCAAATAAGGTTCAGTTGTAATAATTTTACCAGGCTGTTGTAACGCTTTTCGGAACCACGGCCGACGTGTGGGGTCATAATTTGTGCTGAGTAGACAACCTGGGTAAACTTGAAGCACGCCATTCACACTGGCTATGTATCGACGTATGATGTGATTCTTAAGCGTGCCACGCGCGTCCTGATGGCGTTTCTTCAAATGTTGCATGGCATTATATAGTGCACTCACATCTTTTCGGATTTGTGGCCGCAGGCCTGGATTAGCCAGAAGGCCAGTGGTGTCTTTTAAGTAAGCCATTATACTCTCGACTGTACGTATTTGCGCTCGTGGTGAGTTCACGCGATTGTTATGCAAAAAGGTGAACGGCGACATGAACGCGGAGGCACTTAGGAATAATGTGGGCATTTCTGAAAATATGATAATCAGTATACATATATATTATATATATGCATATTCGTTTAAGGTCGGGACGCCCAAACTTACCCATAGTAGCAACTTGTCGAAAGAAACGACAGGTTTGACTACTCGATGGTGGTAATAAGTCAAGTCGATGATAAAGCAAGTCCATACCCCCAAGGTACTCGTAGTCATTGTTGTGAAAGCGGGGCATATTGTCTTTAATCACACTGAAACGCTGTAGGGTAAGCGGTAAACTTGGTGGCACTTGCGGAGTTGCTGAACGCAGTGCATTTTCGGGGCTTGCAGATGTTGTTGAGTTAATCGATGTTATTTCTGCCTTAAAAGTGGACACGAGGCATAATATATATATGCCTAATATGGACTGCCACTGATAGATACGCTCAAAAGACTGAAAACGGTTAAAAATACTAAATAAGCTCAATATTTTATATTTATTTTTTGAATTCAGGGTAAAAACCAAAAAGTTTTCTAAAACTAAAAAGTTTAATATATAATTTTTAACAACAGAAATAGCAGACAATGTAATAAGCAAAATTGCAGTCGAGCACTGACTTATTTCGCGCTAGTTTTATTCACGCAGAATGACAAAGTCTGAAATATTTATATCTTTACTAACCTCAATTTTACGATTCCTGGTGAGATATACACTTGTTGTCAGATTTCCGTGTTCATCGTGCAAAATAAGTTTCCTCGTATAAGCAAAATCTGTCGAGTTTTCCAAAAATGCAATATCCACAGGAAAAGGTGTCTGTTGCTGTGCCATGGGACGTGGAAATGCCGGATGAGCAATTGTTATGCCGTTACGATCAATGAGAAAAGCGTAACTATACTCATTTTTATTGCCATTTTGCGTTGGTTGTCCATAACTTATTACATCTTCTATTAAATCGGTTAGATAAAGGTTTACCCCTATGACACCGAAAGGTGGCACAGCATGCGTCACAGAGACAATAGCATCTGCAATTCAAATTGATATATTTATAAAATTCTCCATTGAAAATGCTTATTTACAAATATCTTACGCTTACCTCCACTAGTTGTCTCCACCATAGGCAATTGTACCTCAAAACTCTCACTCAAATACCGTTCTCTAAATGTGTGTTGGAATAAGGCTACGCTCAGGCGCATCAGTTCATCTGTTTGTGCTTTGGTGAGCACAAAAAATCTACCAGCTAACTGCTGAGGTTCACATTCACTTTCACACCACTCGTTTACTGATATTTTGTACTTTGTGTAATTTTGTGTGGCAATATCAGCAAGAAATTGCTTTTCGTACATTATACGCTTTTCATCCGTGACCACGGCACAGGTATGTATGATGATCGGTTCTAATAATTGACGTTGACCGTTGGCAATTACTTGCAGTACTTGCATAGTATCTGAGAGATTGGTGAGTAGACCACGGGTGACATATACAAATTGTATAGGGTTAAGTTCGGTAATCACACTGGCATTCTGCAGTTGATATATCATTTGAAAAGCGTACTCGAAGCCCAGCGAGTGATTTGTTTGTCCCTTAGTCACCACAAGTGTGTGTATGTGATTCAGTATCTCCTCTTTACGTGCCCGTGTAGCGTAAAACACGCCTGTCGCCGCTTCGTTGGGATATATATCGAATTGCATAATGTTTGCCTCATCTGAAACGGTTACTATGGATATTCTATCGGTGGGCGAGAGTAGTTGTAAAATATTGGCAATTAATGCTTTCGTTAGCTCTAACAATTCCATATTCATTGCAGATCCTACGTCTATTAACAGAAATAAATATTTATTTTTTATAGTTGATACATATAGCTGTTGAAAGTAATTCTCTTCATAATAGTGTGCAGTCAATTCATTAGCGTTATCACTGCGCGATAGAAAATATATGTGTTTAAAGTGATTTCCAAGGAATTTCAGTTTCGAATTAGTTTCTGTTGTAGTTGCTGGACCCGTGCTGCGTACATTAGCGGATATTTTAGGAAGTTCAATTGAAAAATCACTTTTCATTAACGCACTCTTCAGAGCTTGTAGTTTTTCGAGTATGTACACATTGGCACGCCCTTCAAAGGAACCCTCATCCGTGAAATAGTTGCTCTGATCGAACCGTTGATAGTATTGTGTTTGATGATGTTTAACGGATGATGTATCAGTCTTTAGATAGTTAAGTATTTGTATTTGTTGTTTGTTGTAATTTGATTCGCTAACCGAATTTACTTTTCTACCGCCAGCAATAGTTTGAAAAGCTTGTATACATGTGTGCAAATGCATATGCAAATTTCGTATTCCTCCACCTGTAGCAACTAAGCTGTCTAAATCATTGATTTCTACATCAAATTCATCTTCGTCGTTTTCAATTTCACTTTCTTCATCATCAACAGCATCATCATCATCATCTGTGTCCAAAGCAACCTCTCGCTCGGCCTCGTCATTTTCATCATCATATTCTGTCGCTTGTAAATGCTGTTGCAGTAGAACTTTTGTAATGTTAAAACGAAAGAAATCATGCAACTCTCGTACTACATGCGTCGCCGTTTGCAGCTTCTTTGCCAGACGTTTGCTGAATATTTCCAGATCATGCTGCAGCGTTGCCGAAACACTATTGTATTGTGCTTCGCTATTGTTTTTCAGTACAGCCATGTTCAGCACAGCGTTACTGCCGCTGAAATGCAATGAATCGAATAACTCCTGTAATAAGAAATTAATAAGTTTTTTTAATTTTATATTCTATTCAAAAAACTCACCTGAATGGTCGCAACGCGCATTTCTACATTACGTATAATTCGTAGTCGTGAATCAATATTGCGCACAAGTTCCAACACGTTTTGTTGGCTAAGGTAGTTCGTGTAAAATACGTTGGCCGAAGATTGACCAAAAGATGAAGCAGGAACTGAAGACCCAATAGTACCACCTACTATAGTACCAACATTCACGGGTTCACTTATATTGTGTGTCAAAGGCACTTTTTGTGGCGCAACAGAAGCGCTAGTTGCAGGGGCTGCCAAGGGCACCGGCAGCGCATTGACATTCACTGTGACAAAGTCCTTCGTCACAATTGGAAATTGAGTAGTTATTTTTGGGTTTACATTAAAACTAATATTACTTAACAATACAGGAACATTCTTGTTGGTGTAATTAACGTGTTTTATTTTCGGAACCGTGTCTGCTGCACCGTTCCCAATCTCGCTGAGTAGCACTGTGTCGCAACTAAAAAGCAAAAGCAGTGCGAATACACACTCCGTATTGGCGGACATTTTGACATTCACAATATTCTATTCTTTTTATTTTAAAAATCGTATTCTGTTACAGAAAGGTGTTGTAAGTTATTTCCATACTTATTTGCCGATATGTTGATTCTCTGAAATTAGAGGGACTGTTAACAGTATATAAAACTAGTTTATTTCTTGACTTATGTTTGGTTAAAATAAAAAAGGAGAATAGCTAAGAATTGAGCTATTTGTGAAAGGAATTCCTAATGTTTTGGATATATAGTTATCCTCCTGGATTAGTCACTGGTTGTAGTGATTGCGTTATTCAAAATGGCTATGGCATGGCTATGATCAAAGTAAATTGGTACTGACACAAATAAAATCTTAAAATTAAGTGTAAATATTTATTTTAATTCTTTTTGTATACATTTTCATAATACATTCTACCGTACGTGCATTAGTATATATCAAACAACAACAATGTAAAGATTTTAGGCGCGGTACACTTCAATCACTGGCGTGTTTTTGTTTTCACTCATGTTTTTTGAGCTGCTTTTTTTGTTTATTTATCAATTTCCTTTACACCTTGCCGATTCACACAATACACACATAAACCGTCATATGTATGCAAGTGTACAAAAAAAAATAAAAAAAAATCATTGAACGTGACTTCACTTCATTGGCTTCCATTCACTTTAAATCCATATTTTGCTAACTTTCTTCTACTTCTTTTACTAACCTTTGATTAGCACTATTAACACTTCATTTTAATAATATTTTTATTTAAAGTAATTAAGTTTATTTAATATAAAATATAGAAAACTAAAATTGTAATAGTACTTAGTGTGTATTTGCATTTAAGCGATGAAAAACAGTGCTGCATTTACGAATGTCATGTGTAGCCCATCAGAAAAAGAGAAATGGCAGAAAGCAAAAACCCGAAAACTGGTGGATTTCAGTCTTATAATAAAGTTAATAAATCTCAACAAGTTCTGGTAAAAAAAATTCAATATAATTTTCTCATAAGATTTTAAGAAAATATATATATATGTACATGTATAATAGAAAACATAATAATTTGAAAATCTTGCTCTTAACTGAAATTCAAAGCCGTATACTAATTGGGCATTTTTTACTTCTTCTTTGCTTCCGCTTTCCTTATGTTTTAACAGTTTGAACAAGTCGAAATTTTCAACTGGTTTGCGGAGAGAGCCATTCCATTAATGAAAGTATAGTAATAAAAATTATAGAAATTATGTTAATAATGTATTTTGTAAGATATTACTGTGTGAGTCCAAAAAATTAAAATGCTGAAAAATTGTTTGGAGAGCACATAACTGCACGCTAGTTATTTGGATTTTCTTAAAACTACAACATTGATATACCGTTATTAAAGTAAAAGACAAAGTACATTTGTGTGAGAACATTTACATATTTGAATATAAACTCTATAGAATCTTGAAACTTTTTTTATTTAACAATTCTTTCCAACTGCCCACGGCTGTTGGATTTAAAAATCGGGTTGTTAATTTCTCCCACTGGTGTATAGTGCAGGTTAGCAGTGAAACCACCATCGGCCCTTGCCTCAGCTTCACTCTGTGTGGTTGTGTAACGTACCAACTGCAAACGGTTATCAGGGCCTAAAACATAATATTGACCACGAGTTGCACGTGATGCAGGGTAGCCACCGCCACCGCCACCGCCACCACTACCACCAGTACTTGGTTTTCTTACACCATCAGCGTCAACCTCCTGTACATCCGCTTCCAAACCACCCTCATCAGCATTCACTGCGCCACCCACCGATTGACGGTTGTAAGCATCTTTAGCTACATTTAGCGCTTCTATGGCCAAACGCGCGGCATCTTCGAGTTCGTTATCGATCTGCTGTGGCGGCTTTAAGCTACGTGGATTTGGGTAGTTTATAGTGAATTTTTGCTCTTCTCCATCACTGGGTGGACCGTATTTTTGTGCTGGTCTAGAAACTCGTGTTTCCTGTTCACTACCAAAAGCGAAATTCGTTGTTGTTGTTGTTTGTGGTCGCAAAGGACGGCGCTGACTGAATTGTGGTTGCGGTTTGGATATTTCAAATATTTGCGTTTTCTGTTGCTCTTGTGGTCGAAGATCGATTGTCTTAAAAACAAATTGTTTTGCTGGACTCTGATAAGGTGGCCTTTGTACCTTCAAAAAGTCTGTGTTTTGCTTTTTTGGTGCTAAGTATGGGTAAGCTGGTTGCCTATTAGCGGAACTTACTACACTACTTTGTATCTGTCCGGCGAAGTCAACACGTTCTTTATTGAGTTCTACATCAAATATGGGTTGCTGTTGCTTTCCAAAGTCGCGTGCGGGCGGCAAGTAATCGGCGGGCAAGTTGAATGGGCGTTGTGGACGCCAGCCTCTTGCAGCGTAGGGCGCTTCAGCTAGAGTGGTAGTAATGTAGAGTAGAGAAATTAAGAAGAACTGTAGGGAGAGAGAGTGTGTAGAGAGCAGTGAGAAGATTGGTTAGAGTTGTTTTAAGCATTTATGTATATAAAACAATTATGAGGTTATGGCAAGACCGTTAAAATTAGATACAAATTTAAATATTTTTTTAGTTATTCGTTAACACTTCAATTGTTTGGCCAGTCAAATCAGTTGAATTTTTGACTAATAACTGTTTTTTTTACACCGTTTCATAAATTTTTAATCCATTTCTAGTAGACACACAATTTGTATTTTGCTAAAATTCCAAAACACTAACCTTTAAGCACAACATTTTCTTTAGAAAAATTTTCGGACCGCAACGTAATGAATAGAAACCGCAACTGAATTCGTGCAATCAAACTAAACACATTTTTATACCCAAAAAATGCACTCAGCGGTTTTTAAACGCATTAAAAAATGCAATGCAAAAATATAAAATTGATGAATTAACAAAAAAAAACGTAAAATATAAAGATTATTAATATTTCAAGCACGTCGTAAACGCATGCATTAAACTGTGCTAAGGTGCTGCGCATAAAATGTTCTGTGCAATGTAGCTGATGTCGACCGACAATGAAAGGGTGGGATTTACGCATGCGCGAAATAAAAATAAATCATTATACACGCTATGTATGCCATGTATGAGCGCTAATGGAAATATCCAAAGCGCAGTGACAAATGTTACAACAACAAAAATGCTAAAAATTAAGAGGACTAAATAAAATAAAACAAAAACTATAAGTATATAGCAAATTTTAGCTAAATTCAGCAACATCCTCATTACGGTTGCTGTTGAATACTAATTTTATTTTTGCATCGGAAATTCGCTCATGAAAATTTACTATTTGAAAACAATTGTTTGTGTCTACAGTTAGTAAAAACGATTTATAGGTATGTGCGTTTGTAATCTTTATTATTACTCACATTTATTCATTCATACATATGTACATATGGTATATTCGTATATATGTATGTATGTATGTACTTAGGTAAATATATGTACATTTAAACATTTAATTATTTAAAATCCTTTGAAAGTTTTAAATATTATAATTAATGTTTATGTTCCTTCCATGATTTAAGCTCTCCTCTTCTACAAATCAAGGACATTATCTTTGATAATATATTTTTAAATTCCTCCCGTACACTGAAAAAAGAAGAAAATAAATAAATAACATATAATATTGAGGGCACAAATTAATTCGATTCGTTCTTAAAAGATGGACCCACTTGCATGTTGTGACCTACCTTACCTATTTCATTGAAAAGGTTTCACATCAGTCAACAATAGTTAGTATGAATAAGCGTTTGTTGTTGTTACCGTCTACGAAAATTTCTGGATTTATGTTTAATAAGCCGTACTTGGGGAGAGTTTTCATTTTCTATTTTAATTGGATGAAAAGTGCAACTGAAGCATATCATTCGATTGCTTTTGGGTGAATCTGCGCCGACCGATAAGTCATGGAGAGATAGCCTGAAGATGAGGAATTGTAGGATTCATTGAATCAAGATGATGAAACCATTGATGCGAAACGTTATTGACTACAACTAATGCGTTTAAACTGTGCATTGATTGAAAAACGACCAGAAACGACCGAAAGGTGATTTCCGACATGACAGCGCTCGTTCATCGTGGTTGTAACGGTGAAAAACTGAGATACGGTAAAACGATTTGTGGGGTCATCGATTGGTGCCTTTTAAAGTAACCGAAAACTGACTCTATATTGGATTGAGTACAGAGAGGACTAATTTTTTAGATATGGTACTTGAAAATTTGCTAGAGAATTGAAAAAAAAGTAGTAGCTGCTAACGGACAATACTTTGGATGTAGTAGTATTTATGATTTTTTTTTCGATAAAAAACATTTTTTGAAAGACCAAGAACTGTCTAATTTAGATGGCTTTGAAATGTACAGAGTTATGACTATTTGAGTGCAATCGCTTTGGAGTGTTTCTTCAGTATTTTTCTGATTCTTTTTATATATAATTGGCGCTTTGTAACAGTCTAAGCGATTTTCGGCTGAACTCCTCCTCCAATCTGTGTGTCTTGATGTTTTTTGGAGAGATCCATGTATGTACATTTTATTCTAAGCCGCGGCCAAACGGGGCGACTGTAATTGGAAAAATTAGTTTTCTTTAATTTTGTATGTAGGTCGGACTGGAACCCTAGTCTTCCAAATGTGAGTAGAAGTCCTAACCAGTAGGCTATTGTGATCTCTTTGGTATTTTTCTGCTTTACCGCTTTTATTTTTAAGTAATCAAAACGTAAACTATTTCCAATCTTCAAACAATAAACTTAAAAATACAGAAAGTTTTGGTAAAATATTCCAGCATTTGAAAAAGTTATAAACATTTTAAGAAGAGTGGTAAGTTTTTTAAATTATTCCTTGTGATTTTTTTTTGAAACGGATAAATGGGTATTTTAAAAAGATTACAAATTAAAAACAATAGAACCCGAAATCCCATCAACACTTTTAAAAAATTGTAATTTTCCAATTTTTTTATAAAATATTTACTTTATTATTTAATTATGCAGCATTTGCAAATTTATCGGGCTGCTGCACAGTGAATAGGCAGAAAATCAGAATTGCCACATTTACGTACATACATCCACACATATATGGTATACGTTTACGCATATATAATTAAATTAAGTTGTTACAGCGACTGCTGACCACGCAAAGGCTTTGTAAGTATGTGTGAAAACGTAAAAATCTGTGAGCTTCTTGTACAAACATACATACTATATACGAGTATATACAATTGTATGTAATAAATATTTGTGTGTACGTTTACTGTACATTGTTTGGTTACTTTATTAGCCAATGCAAGTGTCTTACAGCTCAAACAGTCTTTGACCTTTTCCTGCCTTGGTTTCATCTTCTTCGAGTTCAACTTCAACTTGACCATCAATGTTGTTGAGTACAAGTATTTCAAAAAATTTCATTTTTATTTTTATTTTTAAAGATATGCCTGCTGTGTATAGTTTTACTTTTGTTTAACCGTGTTCTTTGTTGGTTTCACTTTTCATTCATAATTTTTATGTTTGCATACATTTGTGATAATTTGTTTATGTGTAAATGACACTATAAGTGGGGTTTCTTAAAAAAAAATAATAAAATTGAATATTAATTGTTAGCGAAGCCAATATTTTTGAACTAATTTTATGAGTTTCCAACTTAAATTTTTTACTAATAATTTTTGCTTGAGTGTTTGATTGTTTTTTACACTTATAAGCATTATTGTTTTATAATTTTGCTGTTAATTATTTTTAATAATTGTAATAATTACTAACAGCTATTTGAGACACTTAAAGTAACTGAAATAAATAATTTTAACTTTAAGTTTTTGAAATCACAGATAATAGCGTCGCTTACACATACGAATGTATATTAATTTCTGAAGAAATTATGAAGTAATTAATGATAATACAATAGTTTCCGGGTTTCCGAAGACAAAAATTAACACAATATTAAATTTATCACACTAAAAAATTAAACTTTGGAATCTCGTATTAAAGATGAAAAAAATACTTATTAGCGGCGTTAAGGTCAAATTTAAGCCAGTCAAATAGAATCTCACTTTGGTGCATTGAGATTTAAGGTAATTTATTTATTGGATCTACTTCATTAAAGCCTGGTAATAAGTTTTAGAATTTTAATAAAAAGTGAATTACAACTTTAGCCCATTAGTAGCAATTTACGACTTGTAAGGCGTTGCTCTTTAAAATACTGGAACATCCCTTCTTTGAAATCGTGTTCGGCTTCCTTTACAGGAAGGGATTTGGATGATTTTTCACTCTCGACTGCATTCTATGGATACTAGATTCCATACATTCAGATTGGGTTTATGGCTGAGTTATATAAAGGAATTTTCTGAGCCCAGCTTAGAGCGGAATTTCTACCCGATAGCCAATTCAGGTTGGTAGTTTTAAGTTTAATTTGCCGTATTTTATCAGAAATATGGCTCTTTTAGGTTAATCACATATTTTGGTGAATGCCAAAGCATTTAACTTCACTTGCTTGGGGTACTACACGTATGTAATGTGACACGCTTACACATTTGCTCGTTTACTTTGATGTGTCAGTTCGACAACCGAGTTCCAGCCCAGTTCCAGTTTTAAGTGATTTCCTAGTGTTTTCAGCCTTTTGCCACCTTGAGGATCATCAGCCATAATTTATTATTCCACTTTATCCTCCTTTACTTTAACTAGCAACTTTCTGTTAGTAAGTTAGATATTAAAATCTGATGCAAATTTTTTGACAAAGTCGTTTTAATTTTGTATAGAAGTCCTTCATGCCGTACCTTATCGAATGCTTGAGCCATATCTATAAATAGGCAATTTGCAAAACTAGTACTGGTTCTCTGTCTGAGGGATCTCTCAATTTCTACTTGTGGTTTAAAGTTTGATCGGCCTTCCATAGTAAATTTCATTGACAGGAGTTCGGCTACTTCACAATTTTAGTTTTCTTCAGTTTTTTCTCAGCAAATTTTAGTTTTAATTGATATGTAGGGTACCGAGTATTCTGCAAGGCGCCCAAGTTGGCTGTAGCTGACTCGTATGGTATACCATATACTTTGAAAACTCTCTGTGGATTATGGTGTTGCTACAGTAGTCGTTGTTGAAAGCAAACAGTTGAACAAATTAATATTGTTCTCTACATCCATTTCACTTACTACTTCAGCTTTCATTTGCATGTGGGTACTCGATATTTCGTGTACTTAAGTCAATTTGTTTTGGGTGTTGTCAGGCGAAATGATTTCTCAATTATAATTGGTATTTTCAATAATATTGGTGGTAAAATATTGAACTAGTAGAGGTTGAAAACATACTATTATTTTTAAATTATGATGTTGAAGAAATTTGTTTTAAAACTAAATTTAATATTTTTCGCTTCTTATCACATTTTAATGCAATTTACTTTTATTACAAAAAATCTTTATGATACAACTAGAAATTTTATTTTATTTCTCTAATTATTTCTCTTGATATGAAATTTTTAAACAAATAACACTACAAAATAATACAAGTAATTTATTTAACAAATAAATATGTAAAAATAAATATTTGAAAAGACCTAAAATCAAACAACCTTAGGCCTCTTTAAGTGCCCATCTCAGCCTATTTAACAATTAACTAAAGACATTGCCACTGCTAATTTAAAATTATTATTATACAATAATAACTATTATATACACGAAAATTGGTTTTATTGAACAATTTGCGAAATTAAAAAAAAATTTTGGTTTTTTTGTGCCTACAATTTTCGGCTATGATGTGATTATTACGCCTGCGCACACATTTACCTTTTTACATGCATACATATGTACTCGTAAATAAATAATCACATTAAACTGCTACAATTCAAAAGCAAGTGCACTTACAAATGGGCATTGAGAAAAAATAGCATTTTTAAGACAAAGATGCACCTTAAACAAAAAAAAAATATTACAAAGTAAATAATTAATAAAATCGTGGCAATTTCAACACGGCAGACGTCAAAACCCACGCACAAACATATCCCCAAGTAATAGTAAAAATAAAATGTTAAATAATAATCGTTTATACAACAACAATCTACTAATAATTGTAGCATACCGCCTGTGGCAACTTAAATACAAACAAATATACATAAATACTCGTCTGTAAGTAATGACTTGGAGTCGCGCATCATCTTGTGGGTATTAAAAGATAGCAACAGTTTTGAGTGTATTTGTTTGTATGTAGGTGACGATGCTTTATATTTCGCTGTTTTCTTCTTTATTTTTTTAAATTACTTATCGATCGCTTGTTGGCGTTGTGGGCCGAAAAATCCTAAATTATGCGCTTATAACCACTTTAGATTGTCCGATTGTGTAATGTTTGTTTGCGGTTGCGCATACGCCACCGCTTGGTATTTGAGCTGGTTCAGGTTTTGATTGGGATTGTAAGCAGCAAACAATTGTTGCTTGATATATGTATGTATGTTTTATTTGTACATTTTTGTATGAGTTGTTACAGTTTAAATACACTTGACATTATTTTTAAGGATCTCAACATTTTTGTTTGCTTATTTTATTTTTAATCTGTTCAAACAATATTTCGACATAATTTTTTATTCATTATAAATTTGTAGTGATATTTATTGGATATCGACTTTAATCGATAATCAATAATCGATTTACATTGATTTTTATTGCTTAAGGGATTTTTTCATCTTTAGAGTATCCTAACGAACCGTGACCGTAGTAGCCGAGTGGTTAACAATGCGTACTACCATGTCTCGGGTAATGGTCAGACCAACATCCAAAAGTTATAGAAAATATATTTAAAATTTAATTTTCACAACACAAAGTGGAGGAAGGGCTCGATCGAAGATCTTAACCCCTATTCTCATGAAATAAAATAAAAAGCTATTTCATATATACCTGTAATATGTAAAACATTTAAATATTTGCCAAATAAATAATAGACTCACATGAAGCAAAACTAAAACATATTTTCATGTTGAAATCGATTGTTTAATGGCGAGAAGGGTTCAAATAGGCACGAAAAAAACTTAAACATTGACAAATGAACGAGTTTTAATAAATTCTTTCTAGAAGTAATGCCAAATAATCGCATCCCATTTATCTTACTACTATAAATGGGTAGATTTATATGTTAATCAGTTTATAAAATACTGCACGTGGTTCAATCAATCCTGGATCAGTAATAATAATAATAATAATTAATATTAAAATATATTATTTATGGCTGAGTAATGATGCCTGAGGTAAAAGATATAGAGATGTATCACTAATATTAAGAGATTCTGAAATTGCATTTAATTTCTGTGACAAAATTAAGGCAATGAATTTAGGTCAAATTTTTCAGCAATTGTCGTTGTTATTGATTAATAAATATTAATAAACTTAGTAAATGATGACAATTTTTTTGAATTTGATAAACTGATAAAATGATGGCGAGATGTTAGTCAGCACAGTCTTGCCAAATCTCGCTGTAAATTCATGGAAACATAATTTTATTGAGAAATGTAGTACATATTATTTCTTAATTTTTTTCTTGTTAAAAAGATTTCTATTAAGTTTTTTTAATACTTTTCTACCGAAAACAAACGCCATTTTTATTTTTAAACTTTGTTTTATACAAAAATGCTCTTTATTGATATTCTTTATGACATCGGCCAGTTCGTTACACGTTATTACATCATTAATTATTTTTCGTTCTTTTACAATGAGAATTTTTACAGATATTTATTTTACACATTGTTTTTATAATACAATTCATTGTAACTATAATACAAGAATTAATAAGTACTTTGTAAAAAGAAAAAAATATAATGAATCTCGTGGGCACATTGCGTGATTTTTTTTGCATTTTTTATTTATTTATTTTTTTAAGGATAAGGTATGCACGTATAAAAAATATGGATAGATGAGTGTATGCATGTGTGCATATGTATACATATTTGTATGCTTTTGTGTTGTGAGTTTTCAAAAGCTTTCGTTGAAATATACTAAAAATGAGAGTGCTTATTGGCTAAGATAATGGTAAAGATAGCTGCTACATTTAAGCGAATAACAAATTTTCTTTAACAACAAATGTGTGTGCTCCGCCACAAAGCGATGTGATTGTTGTTGTTGTGGTTCTTTGTTGCTTTGATTTATTGTTGTTGTACATGGCGGAAATCGAATGGCAAGTGACGGGCATCGTTCGACTGATTGGCTCTTCGCTGGCATTGTGTAGTGTGAAATGAGTAGTTGTTGGCGATTAACGGTGTGGCAGTTGAGGAAAGAGATGAAGAGGTAAATGTAAAATGTGAAAGCTTACACAGTGCTTTCAAAGCACCCACACTTACGTATTAAATGAAGCTTATAATCTCAACTGTTTGACTTAAACTAATGAAGAAAATTAATGAAAAACTCAAGAAATTAGAAAAATCAACACAAAAAAAAAAATGAGAATTATTAAGAAACCTAAACAAGTTATATGCAAGGCACTTGGCGATAGGCCGCGCAAGCACCGGAAAATGCCTTAAAATACATAATCTCTTTCTCTCTCAATCGCTCTTGACTACCACACTTTGTACCATACCAACCATCACTTTAATCTTATGCGCTTGTCCTCTATTTCACTCCTTCAACAACGCCCGTCCTTTTGGGGCTCAACGCTTTATTGGTAACCAGCAAAGCCTGAACCGCCCTGACCACCGCGTCCACCGGCACCGGCACCATTACCATTGTTGTAACCATTGTTCACCTGCTCGTAACGGATGGTGGGACGGTAGCCTTGACTATCAGCCTCGTAGTCGACAATTTGTTTGCGGCCATCGGGCAAGAGCACGTAGTAACGGCCAACAGCCAAATCACCATCGCGTTGTTCCATATGACCGAAGTCGTTACCGGATTCATAGTCTTGCACATCATATTTGAATTCGTATTTAGCAGGTCCGTATTGTTCCTCGCCGGCATAACCGTTGCCGCTACCATAACCGCCGTTGCCGCCTTGTTGTTTGGGGAAGATGGCGCCAGTCAAAGCAGGTGCACCATATTGTGAGCTGGGCGCACCAGCGGCGGGTGCACCATAACTGCTGCTTGGTGGCGCGCCTGCACCAGCGCCGCTATTACGTTGAGGTGGCAAGTAGTTGTTGGAAGGCGATTGGTAGGATTGTGTGGGCGGCAGATATTGGCTAGAGGGCTGTTGACCACCTTGGTTGGGAGGCAAGTATTGGTTCTGAGGCACTGGTGGTTCGGCACGGGCGAGCGAGACACAGGCGAGGAGAGCTATCGTTGCAAAGCACTGTGGGACGAAAAGAAAAGGAGGAAGAAGACTTGTAGAATGGCTTACAGTATAGTTATTTAAATAAAATTTAAAAAAATTTAAATTTCCAGACGTTTGTGTAGATAAATGATGATGTGAAATTCAGCTGACTATTCTAAGGTCCAACGGCTGTGTCCAATGGATATGGCGAAGTTTTCTTTAAACTTTTAATTTAATTATAAATGTATAAATAAGTAATTAGTATGCTCTTCAAATACCGTTAAACGCATGCGGTTGTACGTTTTGAAATATTTAAGGTCTGCTAAAGTAACGCTATTGTTTTTTGCAAAATCCAATTAAAGTTTCCTACTCCCGCCCACTCGCTTATCTTTCACGCACATCAGCCGTTGAACATTTTCAATTAACTTTTATAACCCATTGTGCATTAATTCCATTTTTTCATTATTTTTTAGCCAAATGTCTTACACAAAAATTCATAAGCATAATTAACATTTAGATTTGCGCGAATATGAGAAAAATTTGCATAAAAAATGTATAATAAAGAATTAAAAAAAAAAATAGAAAACCCGAAAAATTCAAAATATACAACACGCGAACGCTGTCAAACAAGTGCAAACAATGGCAATTAAGTTGTCAGATCTAATCTAATAAATCTGCCAGATGCACAGCGATAAGGTGCACAAGACACCGTCATGCGGCAGAGAAAGAGAGAGATACCCAAGGCGACCGCAAGCCTGCCGCCGCAGCTACAGTCATCGCCGCCGCACAATTTTAATATTTATTCAAATGCCTCAGCTGAGTTTTGAAGTCTTTGGCGGGTGCAGAATGCGAGTAGAACTCTACAAAGTGATGAGCGAGCTGGAGCAGTCTCGAGGCAATTTACTTAGCGCTGTGTGTGCAACTTATAATTAGAGGAAATTAACATTTTATACATGACGATGACAGTTACGCTTTGTGGCGGTGGCACAGTCGTTGGGTAGAGAGGGCGGGTGGTTTTGAAATAGCGAAAAATATTAGAAAAGAAATAAATAAATACGCAAATGCTGGTAATGCGATATGCTTCGAGATGGGCAATCGTGTGTTTGAGTGGTGTGTGTGTGTGTGTGTGTGTGTCGGCACTCAAGCGACAAATGACAAACGACAATCACCTGTTGACGCTAAGGCGCAGCGTTGTACTTCTTGTTCCCGCCACTGTTAGCCTGAGTTAGCGTCTTGGCGCATTTGAATGAATGAGTTATTGCAAAATTTTGACTGTTTTTTTTCATCTTCTTTCATTTTCGCAAAGAATTTGGAAGGAAATAAGTTGTATTTCACAGCGGCATCGGCGACGGCGCGACAATATGTAAATCTTAGCAATTGGGTCGCTAAGAAATGTGAATGAAATGAGGAAAAAACAGTGTGCGGGGTGGGGCGAAAGACGCGAGCTGCAATGTAGAAATGAATTTGACAAAGCGCTGATTTTTTAATTAGCTGTATCAGGCGGCAGTTTGTGTAAGAAATTTAAATACTTTTTTTTGTTCAGTTAATTTTTTCATACATTTTTATAGCAAACATGAATATTTTGTATAATTATCTTTAAGACAGTTTTTTTGTACTCATGGCCCATATATAATGAAGTTTTTTCTCACTGATATCTGAAGCGTTTTTGGTAATTCTTTTTATAATGTGCATACACGTATGCGCAGCGTAATTTATTGATATACATATGTTCGTTATCTTCTACACATTGTAAGAAATATAATTAAAGCGTAGAGCGTTTGCGTTGCAAAAGTATTGTAATTGAGCGTTTATGCATTTGCCATAGTTTGTGACTGCGTAAAATGGACAACAAATTTTAAAACAAGTGAAATTACAAAGAATTAAAAATTTTAAAACATGAAATAAAAAAATTTAAAGGATTTTTTCAATCAAAACATTATTTGTTGTAAAAATTAAAGTAAAAATAAAATGTTAAAAACTCATAAAACCCTTATTGCAATGTTTGATTGCTTGATCAGTTGTATATTATTCAAATTATTTGCGCAAAATGTGTCTCATTGGCGTTAAGGGCTAGAATTTGTTTTTAAAATCCTAAATTTTTAAAATAATAATTAAACATATATAAGAAAATATTTTTTGATTGAATTCGACCAAAAGTCAAAAAATAAAAAATTAAAAAATGTGTTAGTACCGCATAGCAGCAGTGCTTCATTAAAAGCGGATTTTTTTTTTTGAAGTTTTTCGCAGAAAGTGTCGCAATGCTAAAATAAAGAACAGACAAAATTTATGGAAACAAATATCTTAAGAAAAAAAATGAAAAAAATAATAATAAAAAATCTTGCTGCAACACAAGTCTAACAGTTTGCGGATTTGCAATTATTTTTAATTTTTCCACGCAACTGCTGCGGCACGTTCACTCAGGCATTCTAATAAGTGCAACAAGGTCTATCGCGGTCTGACGTTGCATGTATCATCTGCTTTGCCGTTACTTGGCGTTCTAAATTGAAAGTTGACCACACTATGCACTACAACAGTTGGTTACATGTAGGATTATTTTTTGGCCATATAAATCATTTTGATGACCATCAGAGCTGCTGTTGTCGTGCGTTGTTCACATGTAACCTCACATACGTGTACATAAATAATTGCCACTGGCGTTTGGTCTGTCGCTTTTTAATTGGTTATTTTTTGTAAACGCCTTTGCGTCTTCTTCTTTTTTTTCGTAAGCGCGCTCATGCTTGCCATTTACTGGTGCGTGTGTGCATATTTTTATTTTTCCTTCTCTAATTTTTTTTTACAATTTTTATGACTTCGGTCGCTCTTTTATGTTGATTAACTGATAAATAGTTGTTAAGTGAGCGTTAAGTGTATTGGTAATAAAATTTTATTGTTATTTAATTTACTTAAATAAGTTTGAGAATGTCTCAATTGGTTGCTGGTGAGTTATGAGGAACTAGAAAAATTAGCTGCATTAATACGAGTATATGTAATAAATTTTATCAAAACATTTATCACATTTTTAGCGCTTTTATTCAAATAACAGCATTTAAAATCATAGTTCCTTTAGAAATACCCGATAAGAGTGTTTGCAATAGTAGTAGGCTGAACGGAAAGTGTTTGATTGAAAGTGAAATGAATAAAATAAAATTAAAAATTAAAAGTAAAATAAAAAACTAAAAGTAACTAAGAAAATCGGGATAGAATTTTTAAAGCAAAGACAAAAAATTGCAGTTTCTGCAAAAAGCGTCCGTCTAACACGCTACTGAAATTCACCGCCAGATGAGATGTGCTTGTGTAAGTTTAAAACGCCTCGAGATGAATGGCTTGCCAAATTAAGCGCCACACATGTCTCGTATTTCAACTGGGGCGCAGCTGACTGATTTGTGGATAAATTAAAATGTTTTTAAAGTGTGAATAAAACTTATTGGTAAAAATATTAGCTAGCTATTGAGTATTTAGCGATTGTGTTGGTTGAATGAATATTTATTGCCGAATTATTTGTAAGTTTTAAATTTATGCTGCATTTAAAGGCAGGAAAACGACAATTTTGTTATGAAAACTGCTTTTTGTGTAAAGTAAAAAATATTGAATATTAAAATGTATAAAAAAATAACAAGAAATAAAAAATTTTAAAAAAGATAAAGATTGATATAAAATTAATCATAAAAAAATTCTGCAATTATTGAAAGCAAAATATTTTCCTTCAAGAATGTTATGTCTTTTTTTATTTTTCTGTGTTAATACATTTTGAACTTATATTTTTGGTACTTAATACAATTAGTATTACTATTGCGCTTTTGCAACACTAGTATTTTGAAAATCAATTTAAAAAAAAACAATAATTTGAAGCCTTTTCAGGGCATAGAAGTGCGATATACAATAAAAACTATTATTTTTTCACGAGTGTTCAAAAATTAATACTGAATGAATTATCCATTTTGCTGATATTTTTATTAAAAATTAATTTAAAAATTTAATTCTTTAAATTAAGTTCAAAATTTTTAGAAAATATATTAATTTTACATTTGTTTTAAAAAAAATACCAAAAATCGTTATTTTTATATTAATTTATGAATTCGTATTTTATATTTTTATTTTAAAAAACTCCTAATGAAGTTTATGAAAACTAATTTTTTAAGAGATACTATAAGTTGTTCCCTTTTTTTGTTTAGCTAGATGAATAAAAAAAATAATTTTTTTTTTCGATAATATTTGAAAAATTATTTTTTAAATTAATCTTAAAATTTAATTCTTTTCTGTATTTAACAGTTTTTCGAAAAAATCGTTTTCGATAAATTTGAAAATTATAATTATTATTTGTTTTCCAAACATAATTTTTGAATAATTTTCAAAATAGATTATTTTTTAGTTTAATTATTTAATTTAATTCGTTTCTTAATTAGTGTGTTTGTTTTTATTTGATGTACCAATAATACGTTTTGAAAATTTTCACTTGTTTTTTATATCCTTCAAATACACACTGAATCACGTGATACAAATTCTCGAATTTTATCTATATATTTCTTAAATTAAATCTTTTTTTTTTTTGACTTTTGTAAAATAATTTTATTTTTATGGAAACTCCTTTGCGTACCTTCATTTTGTATATTCACTTGTTTGAGTTTTGAATTATCACACACAAAAGTTGGTTAGCTACTTAGCTGTTTGTTCTTCTTATGAAGATGGTTGAATTGAGTTTGATACTGAAACAGTTTCGTAGGCCAGTATTTATATTGTTTGAAACAAATAGTTGTAGTGCAGTTAGCAGCTGATGGCTGGCGGCTAACGGCAGGCAAAGAGGCTGTCGAAAGCGTTGGCCCAAAGTGGCTGAAGGTAGGCGCGGGACAAGACAGGTGACCTAGCAGCGCAGACACTTTGTGAAGGGGGCAACAGCGGCAAGCATCAGCTGTGCAGTGGTATTATGGCAGAGCATAGAGGGAAGAGCAAAGAGATAACACTGCCGAGATGGTAAAATTGCGCGCAAATTTTTTTCAACCAAACGAAAATCCAACAACAAAACTGCGTTCAACTACAATATAAGCTGAAAATAAATTTGTACTTACATACTCCTGCATACGTGTACATACATTCAAACATATGTAAGTGCAGACCAAAATTAATTGTATCCGGAGAGCAAATGAGCAAGATTATATGTAGAAATAGAAATCTTCAAAAAATTTGCCAAATAAAAAAGTAAGAGGTAAAAAATGCGAGAGCAAAAATTCAACTACTGCCGGAGTTGAGCTGCTAGCTGAAGTGGCAAGCAGAATAAGTGAGCTTGAGACGGCGGCAGCAGCAAAATGAGCGCTGCTGTAGCAAACTAACTAACGAAGAGGCAACAACAAGCGCCTAGCGATGTACCCAAGGAAAGAAGAAGAGCAATAAATAGTTGTTGCTGGGTAATAGTACGCTGGGAGCTCAGCTGTTGTTGCTATTGCTGTTGCTGACGTTGAGTCACTCTGCACAACACCGAAAAGCAAAAGTAAAAAAGTAGTATACAATTGAATAATAGACGTCTGCAGCAGCAGCAGCAGCAGCAGCAAAAACAACAACCACATAGTAATTTTACGTATGGTAAATGAGCATAACAACAAAAACAAAAAATAATAATAACAAAAACAAGGGCAACTTAAACACGGAGCTTGTTCATAATGATGTCGCTGATACAGAGCAATAAACAGTTACCATTAAAGCAAGCAGTGTTATGACAAGTGTTGTTGTTGTTTTTTCAAGTAAGATACTACAAGTGCAACCATGATTGTAGGTTTTTAGCTTTGAATGGCTGAAGGTGCAAAATTTTTTGTTTTTTTTTCTTATTAGGTAAGGAAAGTGTATTCGTAAGGATACATTTTGGCTTTTAAAATGCACCATAAAATATTTTTTTTTATTCAAATTGACATGGTTTTAATAAGAGATTCTGCATATTTTTACTTCTTTTTTTCAACGGAGGTAAGGCTCCATTTTCAAACTCCCTCAACAACACTCTTCAGATGAGATATTTTAGTGGAAGAGACCTTATGTTTGTATGTTGATACCAGTACAAGGTAAAAAAATATATTTTAAAATTTATGAAAATAAAATCTTTTGAAATTTTCTTAAAAAATTATTTTTCGAATCGTTAAAACCCAACTACTTTTGTATTTTTATGCATATATTTAAGTGTATGTCACGTGGATTTTTGAATATTTTTTTCTGTAAACCTGTAACTGATAGTATTTCGTTAAAAAATAAAAAAACATTGATAAAAGCAAAAAGAATAGGGTTACTACAACAACTTATAATGTAGCTGCTCAAAATGATTTCAGTTACTGTTGTTTTTGTTACTTTTACGTTGTTGGCGCAAATTGTAACTTTTATTTCTCGATAATTAATGTGCTCACTTGCAGCTGGTTTTGTTGCTGTTCTATTATTATTATTATTGTTATTGCTGCTTCTTTAAATCGAACACCGCTGATGCTGTTGTCGGCGATGCTTGCGGTGTAACTGCGTTGCTTTTTCGTGCTCTTTACGGCTTGGAGAGCAAAAGTAGTGCAGAGAGCGTTCGCGCATTAGCTATGAAGTGAATTGGAGTGTGCCTCTTGGAGTTCGAAGTTGCTCTTTCGCAAAAGATAGAAGTGCTGTTGTGAGTGTAGCAGCGTTTCCTAGACAATTATTCACTGTGGCATTTTACTTATCCGCCATGTGCGCTAAAGTGTTTGTTGTGCCGTTTCGCCGCTATCAGTCTCGCTGTGTTGCTGCTGAAGTTTGGAGCTATAATTAGAAAATTTGCGTTACACATACTTTTTTGGATTTGTCGTATTTACTTTCGTGAAGTTGAAAACAGAAGAAATAAAAGTATTCAAAATATTACTTAGGAAATAGTATAAAGTTTAGGATGGAGTAGTACGATAGAGAAAGAATTTCAATTAACTTTTGAGTTATCTAAAAAATTAATTAAATTTAAGAAAAATTATTCTTAGAACGCATGATTTTTTTCAAATTTTCAAAAGTTATATTTTATTTTCATTTTTTTCTGAAGTTCAGTTCTTGTTAGACTTACATATAAAAAAAGAAAATAAGCTTTGTAAATAATTATTTTTCGAAGTGGATCCGAAGGCACTTCATACCACATTAAATTGAATTTTTGGAAAGTTTTAAAAGTCATAAATCATAAAAGTATATTATTTGTTCAGTTACAGATTTCTTTTTTCAGTTTAAGTCAATGGTATGCAAAAAAATATAATTGTTTCTAAATAATAAAAATTCATAGTGTTAAAAATTTGTAATAAATTTATATCAAATACTTTGAACAAAACTTTTAAAAAAATTATTTATTTCATTATTTAATTTAAAATTAGAAAAAAATCAATAAATTCTTTAGATTTTGCGAACTGGCTTTAAAAATTAATACAACTTTTATTTTTTCCTATTTTGAAGATATTACTTTAATGCGCATTGCATTCACACGCTTCTTAATAACACTTGTGTGCATTGAAGCCTAAATCCGCTCACTTATTGTCATTAAAAAATTAAAAAAAAAACCAACTGCGTGTGCAAAAAAGTGCAAATAGATCATTTATGAAAAATATATATGTACAGACGATTTTTTTATTAACCACAAAGCGCCCATTTGCACCGCTAACCAAATATTTACAATGCACGCAACTCTAACAATGGATGCCATAAAATATATGTTTATTAAAAACAAAATAGAAATAATAGTCAAAGAAGAAACACCCGTAGAGAGGGGAAATACTGCTTAAAAATACCAAGAAGTAACGGTTGTGGTGTTTGCAATTATTTGCGCACACTCTACACAGGTTTACATTCATACCTACGCAAATTTGTATGTTCCGCTGCTGTGCGTGCGAATTTGTATGAGCGAACAAAAGACTCAAGCAACGAACTCGACTGAACTTCAGCGGCTGGTTCTAAGCAAATATTAACGAAATATATGTACATATGTACATCAAATACCCAAAAAAAAAAACAAAAACTTAAATGAAATGCATGTGCATAAAATTACAAAATATTACCGCTAAACAATACTTTGTAACAACAACAACAACTGCCCATGAGGAATACACGCCAGACAGTAGCAGCTAATAAAAGTAGCTTTGAGAAGAGAATGAACAGATGTTAATTTGACGCAATTTGAACACACAAACACGTATACATACATACGTGCCAAAATGCTGTATACCCCACAGTGGTTGGTAGCACTTGCAGTTATTTTTGATTATTTTCGGTTGCCGCTGCGCTCTGTGCGTCTCGCATTGATAATAAAAATTGACTATTTTGCAATTTTCTAAAATAAATTCGGTAAATAAGATTGGAGTATACAAAAAAAAAAAAAAAATCAATGTAAGTATGTATGTACAAATGATGTTTTTTGTTTAGTTTGCACTATTAATGAATGACTGAATGGTATTTGCAACAACAATGCGCAGAACAATCGTCAATCAGTGGCAGACGCTATCAGCTCAGCATCGATGGTAGAAGAGCAAACGATGTACATGCACATAGGTATATGTAGATATTGTACTGGCGGTCTTTTTGGCTCCAAAATTCTATCAGATACACCAATGACGCTCAGATTATGTTTGCAGTTGTTGTCGTACATTTCATTCAATCAATCGACATACGAGTCAATTCCACTACACAGCCCAACTGGCGATGTACTTGTGTGCTTAGCGCGTGGTTCACTCGCTGCCACTGGTGGTGGTCATTTGCTGTACGCTTCGCTACTTCGCCTGCTGAAGGTTTGGCTGTTTTGAGGCGCGCGAACCAAATGAGATTTTACTTGCTAACTAACTGAGCTAGTCGTTTATTTTTTTGGCAAACTATTGAAATTGAAAAATATAAATGAAATGAAAATAGCGTACAAAAATATATAAAAAAATCAAAGCAAAATGAAAAAAAGTGGAAGATGTAGAAGCATTATGCAACGCGGCGTGGAAATGTTTATGAGTTGCAAGGGTGTTTGCATGCTGATGAGTTCATGCGCTTTTCGCTAGGTTAGTGTAACGTGCTCTGCACTCGCCGCTCGGAAGTTGTGGCGTCAAAGGCCGTATGGAATGGCATTTCGCATCTAAAATTTGTATTTGTTTTTATTCGCAGTATTGTTATTATTTTATGAGCTGCTTTTGTATCGTAGTTCTGTTTTTAATATTCTAAATAAAACAAAAAAGAAAAAAATATGAATATATTTTATTACCTCTACTGCCTTTGCGAAATTTTTGTTTTTCACCTAAGCCGACGTTCATACATATTTACATACATATTTGTGTGTATATTACCTGATACTGTTTGGCCCAGCTGCGTCACAGTAATAGCTATAAAAACTTACTTAATACCTATAAGAATTCCTAATTATTCATGGCTATAAACAGCTTTACAAAAGTTGTATTCACATGTTGTAATTTGTTAAATATATAAACAAATCAAAGTGTACTTCTACTATTCTGCTAGTTATTTGGCAAGTCGATGCATTTGAGAAAAATTATATTTCCTAATTTTATTGAATAATTTGCAGCTGTCGGCAGTTGTATTCTTTTTATGACTAATTAAGTGCTTAAATAATAGTATTATATGATATTGGTTTAAGAATATATTTTACTTTTCTTCATTTTATTTAAGATTGCTTTAATTTTGTATTTATTTTAATATATTTTATTTCATTTTACATTTCAATGTATCTCTTTATTTTCCTTTATCTTATTAGAACAGACGTAGTCGCGAATAAAATTAAATTAAATGAAAAAATAAAAAGTTAATAAAATTTAATATAAAAAAAATAAAAAAAAACACATTAAATAGGATTTTCAATTAGTTTTTTCGTTATTTGTATTAATTAAACTTATAAATTATTATGTTTAAATCACTGAATTCTTACCATATAACAAATATTTTTTTTAATCCTGTCCCTGGCGCACTTCCTTGGAAGTTAGTATATGTAATTGGTGCTTTGTAATCGCTGAAGCGATATTCAGTCAGGTAAAGGTCGGGTCAATGCTATATGAAGCAAATCGAACCATAAAAAGAGGAAAAAGTCTTCCCCATAGTAATTTAGGCAGAAAGCTGTCTATAAAAAAAATTGCATGTAAATCGAAATATAAATGTAATATTTTCGAATAGATCGGTCCCAAGTAAACTTTTGGAAAACATGCCAATTTGGTTGAATATCGGACCCAGAAAAATCTTTCTTTATCGGATGTCTACGTCACACTCAGAATACACCCGCCAAGTTTAGTTTTATTATTTTTTTTATTATTTTATTACATCATTTAAAAAATTCAAAAATGCACTAGATCAAGTGCATAAAAATTATGCCGGTTTATGCGAAATTATTATTATTAATTTTAGAAACAATTATTTTTGCATTTATACCTTAGGAAACCTATATTTCAAATAAAGTGCCTTTGATATTGCAACATAGGTGTTTTCCTTTCATAAAATAATAAATATGCCACAGTTGAAGCAAGTAATTATTTTTAATGAATGAAATATGTAAAATTGTATGTATTATGACCATAACTGTTTATATAATTAAACTTGACATAACATTTGTTGTCCATCCAGTTTTTGTTACCTTAATTTAGTTTTTCTAATTTTTATAGCGGTTGCAAAAATTATTTGCTACTAAGTGATATTCTTGTAGCGGTCAAAGCTCAATGTCTCTGGCCATTTTCCAATTTAATTTTTGTTAAAAAAATGTCACACTTCTTCAAGTCAGCTATTTACTGCTTTTTTTTTTGGTTGGTATTGTGGATATAAATATTAAAATAAAGGTCATAAATGGTTGAAAAGCCTAACTTGGTAGATTTTTACATATGCAAAAATGTATGTAGGAATTTTCAGAGAAGTAATGTGGTATTTATTAGCAAAAAGTACGAAGTAATATCTGAGAGCACCATTTTAACTATTATTTTTATTTCCTTAATTTAAATTATTTTCAATAGTTTTTGGAAGATGTACGTGTATTTATTATTTTAGCCTAAAGCACACAGATTTAATATACTACCACATGTTTACTCAACTTTCAAAAGCGGCTGCCTTGTGTTTGGCTTATCAACTCTTTTGGTGGTAATTCGTTTGATTGATTTATAGGCTTTTGATAACGAATAAAATGGAATTGAAAAATACCTAATCTTATAAACCAATTTGATATATTTCAATTTTGTTTTAATTAAAAAGTATTAAAAAAATATCATAAAATAACTTTGGATTAAAACATCACTAAAGCACGTATGAAAAAATACTTTAAATAATGCCTAATAACTCATGTAAACAAAAATTTAAAAATAGAATTGCAATAATAATCGACTTAAATTTGGCCAAAAATTAAAAGCACCTCTTGCCATGACAATTATTTGTTCTTTAAATTAAATTTATGTTTTCTTTCTTGTAATAAATGATTTTGTTTCAAGCGGAGGCCATTATCATTATTATTTAGAGTATTGCATTTTTACCATTGTTTTTTCAAATAATTAACCAATAAAAAAAGTTTGTTATATGTGTATGCTTCATATAGGTACATTTGTATGCATATACTCGTAATATTAGTTACATCTGATTTTTCATTCTTTTTCGGTTTCATAATGCCCATCTGCTGCACTTGCCAACGTAATAACTTCTAGCTGTAGGCCAGGTTAGTTGAGTGCTAAAAACTACATAGATACATAAATACATATATATATGATGTAATGACATTCTGTTGCCACAGGTGATGCGCCCACAGTCGGTGGCTACGTAAAAAAAATTATGAATAGTAATTTGAAAAAATAAAAATAAAAATAAAACATAAATGAAATAGTGTAAACTGAAAAATAATAACTACAAAACCTTTGCCATTCTACATATTACTCATTCATAGCAGTTTGGCTAGATTTTTGCTTATATATTTATTATATATTATTTCTCAATTTTTTTATTAAAAAAAAATGCAACGTGCCAAAATTGAACTGCATTCGTCACGACCTTTCTCTATTTTTATAGATTTTTTAAATTTGTTTTTACAGATTTTTTTTAGAGTTATAAAAATGTTTTTTATTTTTTTAGTTTTGTCACCAAGCAGCAGTAATTTGTAAGCGGATGCTCATTATTTATACAAAGACTGAAGCAATGCAATAAGAATGAGTGCCACTGGTGCATTAATAATTTTTTTTGTATAGTTTTTGTGTGTATTTCTTTTTGTTTTTTTAGAAGCAAAAGCAATTTCGGCAAATTTAAATTTGTTTACGTGCAACACGGGCTATTGTCGCGAGGCGGACATTAATCTGTTGTAAGTGTTTGTGGTATGTAATTATGATTTTGTTTTGCATTTAAATATATTAATAAAATTAATAAACATTTGATTGAAATTTAAATTCATATAAAAATTGAACAATTTGCTTTTGATTGAACATATAGGGATTTTTATACAAAAAAATCCTGAAAGAAAAAAATCTTCAAATATTTGTTCATACTTGTTATCCACTGAGAGCAGGTACTTCTGCTTCGACAGCTAATATTATAAAGGTTATAAAAATCATTTGAGAAGTACGTGTAATTTATTTGTTTGTATAATGAATCTTATTTATTAATTAATGAGTTATGAATAAAAGTAAACATTTTTTTCCCAAACTTATTTTTTATTTTTTGGTTAGAGTAAGCACAATCGAAACTTTCAGCTTATAAATTATTTAAATAATAAAGAAATATGATGAAAATATCCCGTGAGTTTTCGAGCATATAATCACTACACCCATGTTTTACCTAAAAAATCTGCATCCCTTATTTGACGAAAGCAATATGCATATTTATATCTTAATTAATTTACTATAACACTTCTAATTACAATTAATCAAGTGTGTAATCGGACGAATGGGCGTTTGTGGGTTGAGTTTTTTTCTCTTAAAAAGGTGTTACTAATCATATAAATTTTATTGTTGAAGGTGCGAAATTCGAATGAATCGTCGAATGAAAAAATAAATCGCAAATCCCATTATTAAATGCGAAGTCATTCCGTTTGAGGTCACAGAGTGTATGTGCGAAAATTTAGACGTAGAAAAAGTAATAAATAAATAAATAAATTTGAAAAATGAAAAATTAGAAAATAAAAATAAATAATGGTGCATATATTGTTTACTACAATGAAAGCAACAACTGTAGCAGCCGAAGAAAAAATAGCGAATAGAGTAACAGTTCGATATGAATGAAAGTTGTTACATTTTATTTTATTATGCTGCAGGTATATAAATATTTTTATATATTTGTAATTTTCGTGATTGAGCGTGGCGCATGCGTAACAAGCCAAACCTTGAATTGTGCACTTTTATCTTTACTAGTTTTAAAAGTTTTTGTTACATATTTTCTATTTTTGTTTCTTTAGTAGGGCATTATGGTATAGACAGAAAATGTTTAAGTTCACGCTTTAACGCGTTGGCACGATGTAGCTATTTGAACTTCGATTTACTTCGACACCTGACAACACATTTTTCTCTTTCTCGGCTTTTTTTCAATCACTTTTTTATTTGATTTCCAATTTCTTATTAGCAATCTATTTTTTGACAGCTATGAATAAATAATGAAAAGTGTTTTGTTTAAATTAGCGCTAAGGGGTATAAATGAGATAAAATTTACAAATAACTAATTAATATTTGATACATTTTTAGTTTTTTATTACATTACATTTACATTAATTTATTTAATTTTTTTTAAAGTTATTTTAATTAAATTTAATTTTCTTTTAGTTAATGCCGTTTTATTTTATTTCATTTCACTTTTGTTATTATTTCCTTTTATTTTAATTTATTTAATTGAATAATTTTGTCCATATTTTATTTTGTCATTTTGATATTTTGACAATATAACAATAGATATATTATCTAACGTGCTCACATACATACGCATATTTTTTGTTGTTGTATATTTATGCCATCTGTTTCACATGGAAAATTATTCATAAGAACTTCACTTAAGTAATTATGGCAAAGAACAAAATACTCCTCGCCTATTTCGCATTTATCAATGGCACATACATACTCGTACATACACGTATAACTTACATCACATTATAGCTATGTATGTGTATGTACGTGCTTTTTTGCAAGACAATGTCTGTTTTGACTGCCACATGCCGACAAGCGTCGGTCGGTGATGCGTCAAGTGTCGATGGTGGAATTTTTGAACTTTTTTCGAATAATTTTTTCTTCTTTTGGCTTGTTCTTAACCACTTCGTTTCTTGCTCTTTTTGGTGTTTTGTTTTTATTTCTACTGCGTTGGTAGTGGCACACTTGACGTGGTCTTAAGTAAATAGTTGATCACTTACTGAGATAAATTGAGCATGTGCTAAAGCGGATTTTACGGCACACAAGAAGAGCAAAAAATCGTGGGTATGTTTTTTTTCAATGTTTCGCTTAAGTTTTTCTAATTATGAACACAACATCATTTAAATAAACGAGTAAACATAATTCGATGATCTACTTTTGTGTTAAAAAAATAATACGGAAGCTTTGTGTTTTGGGTTTCACACCTACGAAAAATGCTTCAGGCTTGACCAATTAGTCAGCATGGGTTTTTAAGAATAATTGCTCCGAGGTTTTGGTAATCATTAGTGAAGCAGCGTGAGATGAGACCTCACTGCAAGTGGAAACACTCCTGAACTGCGGGCTGTGATGCGTTCATGGCATGTGGTTTGAAAAACTCAACCGACGATGTGGGAAAAGGTATTGAAAAATATGTGGCAGTTAATATTTTCTTGCTCTCAAATCCGGGTTATAAAAGCTTATAAGCTTAGGGAAATACCGATGAGGTAAAAAGCAGGTGAAATATGAGAAAACATCCAAACACAATTTTCAAATGAATTTTAAAGTAAATTATAAAGTACAGTTATTTGAAAGTCTTCCAGAAGGGTTTGCGCTAAATAAAGAGCTTAAAAGTCTGATTAAGTAAGGGCTTTGTTTTTTTGGCGTAAGAATCCAACCAAGAAACACATCTCGTCTCATCGCAATTCAGTGGTTATAGTGCCAATTATGTATGTATATATATATGTATATCATATTTTTCCTAAGGGAAAAAGAGAAAAAATACCTACCTCAAATAAATTACATATGTCCGCTCACCGAATAAAGTAGGCAGAACTAATTAAAAAGTAAAAAAAAAATAATTGTCCAATATAAAGGCGCCATTATTTACACGAATTCGTGCTAAAGAAGTCAAAAGTCCTGCCATGCTCATTTCGCCTTCATATACATATAATATGTACTATACTCATATATACATATATATACGACATATATATACATGTAGGTTACTTAGTGCCTTCAGATATCAATTTAGCTACACATAAATATAAATTATCTCATCTAATTACTAGCTCGCACACACATACATACATACATAGTTTCAAATTATACTTAAATGCACATTATGTAAATTAAATTTAGGTGACAAGGTCACGAATGCCAAATCATTGAAGCGTACAATTTAATTAAAAAGTTTTCAAAACACAAAAAAAGAAAAAAACAAAAGCAATAATATTAAATGCGGTAAACTGTAGCAGAGACACTATTAAGACAAAAACGAAGAAAACAATAAATACAAGAACCCACCGAGGTGTATACTATTTACACGTGTATGTAAGTGTAGGTAAGTACACGTCTAAATCCAATTAGATTAGATAAGACGATAGACAAATTGAAAACAAACAAAAACTAATAATAATAAAAAAAATATAATAAAAATACAAGCGCATAACAAAAATTGATTTTGCTTACAATTAAAAAATACAATTTTCATACATATTCATATGTGATATATGCTTACTTAAAAGTCGCTTAAAGCTCATTTCCTAACATTAAAAATCCGTAAGTAAGTACCATTTGTATGTACATTAATTATCAAGAGCAATGTAATTTTAATTTCAAAAACATAAATGTTTTCAACAACATTCACAACGCTTTATTAGAGCACTAATGCCACAATCAAGCATGGATGCATAAAACAATAGTAATAACAACTATATAAAGAAGAAGCACAACTTACTTATTGTACACTGACGCTAATGAAGCCGCGACAATAATTGTTTTCGTTGTATTATTGGGAAGTAACTGCAGAAACATATGCATATATTTATATATATAAGATATGTACATACATTAGGGTGGCCAAAGACATTTATACATATTTGACTTTGGCCGAAAATGGGCAGAAAATTTGTTTTTTATTAAAAAAAAAAAACATAAAAACTATAAAATAAAATTGCTTTGAGATAATGAAACACTTTAAAATTAATTTTAAAAATAAGTGTCTATTTTTTCTATTAAATTGGGGAAATAACTATAATATTGGCATTATAATTGGTAGAGTTGTGTCCTAGGAAACATTTCGAACTAAGACGTACAATCATTCTACCGTAAAAAGGGTGATGAGCTAGTATCGTACTTAATCCAATATCCGTAACTAAAGAACTAAAGCTTTTTATAAAAATCCGTTAGCCATTCGGATGAAGGAAACTTTTGGTGAGCACATTTACTTGCGACGTGGGCCTGTGGCGTGACCTCCAAGAGTGTACGATTTAACAACGTTGGACTATTCTTTGCGGTGTTATGTGAATACGGTTGTCTACGCAAATAAGGCCGAGACGATTCACGCCTTGGAATAGAATATTTGGCACATTATTATTGATATACGGCCTCAGTTGTTACAAAAAGTGGTCGAAAATTGGGGTTGGAAGATATTCGTTCCTGCCGCGGCACTCATTTGTTCCAAATCATTTTTAAAACATAATGGCAAACCTTTATCTTCATAATCTAACATTAAATGATATGTGTCTTATTTCTTCTTGAAACCCACAAGTCGAAAAAAAGACCTTTTAGATTATTAACACTGTTGTCAACATTGACTGCCATTACAATCACACTAATATCGAATATATTAATGTTTAACAAGCAACAGAAAAACAACAACACCAGCAGCATCAAAAAAATAAAAATTGTCATCTCAACGTCAACGCAGAGCTCATCTGTTGTCACTTTTATTGCTATTGTCGACAACATTATTTCATCACTGCGCCATTCAAAGGCATTCGAAGACATTGAGCTATGCCGAGCAGGCGTTTGCGTTTGTGGCATGCTGGCGTAGCAAATTAATGTCGCTGCACAAATCAGCGAAGTAACCGTATGGAATTGTCGCGTTGCTTTTCAAGGCGATGGATGATGCTTCATTAGTTGCACTCTATATGAAGATAGCAAGATTTATGAGAGCATTCTTACACTTGTATGCATCTTAGTATGTATATATATGTGTATGTGTTAATGTGTGTGTGCCAGTGTAAGTGTGGGTATTTGTTGTCTTTGGGGCTGACCCAATTTCGAAGGTCAAAACCTCATGCGCACATGCTATGCATTCGATAACTGCCAAACTAAATTGCCAATTGCAAAAAGTAATTTGTTCATCATCGTCAATCATGCGCACACGGTTGCATTTCATGCATATTTTTATGGGGAAAAAAATCAGAGTAAAATCATTTTCTGTCGCGCGCAATAAACAAAATTCGGTGCAACAACAATAACAAGTACAGCAACAACATTCGCTAGAGCTCTTAAATCCTCCGTTGTCTAATATATTTTTGAGCATAGAATAATTCTATGTTTTACGAGCGTGGCAGGGTAATTAAACGAAGCATTTTCGCGTTTAGTGTTTTAGCTTATGTGGCATGCATGTTGCAAATATGAGTTACCTTCATTCTTCATTCTTCAGCCAAGCATGCAGATCATGTGCCTTCACTGTGTGCATCGTTTGTGTGTATGTGTATTTGGCAAAAGGCCTTAAACACAGCAGCCCAAATGTGCTTGAGAATATTTTGAAAAATCACTTTCGATTTTCCATTCACATACATGTAAGTACATACCTGCATACATATGTATGCATGTATTTATCGACATATACGTACATACTCGTACATAACGAAACCATTGACCGTTTCAGCGTACATCTGTTATACTCGGCAGCACGATGTACACCGGGTATATTATATTTGCTTAAATAACGCTTATTCGTAAGGTTGTAATTGAGATAGATATTGAAATGTAGCCCTCATTCGTCAATTTTTGAAAACTGCTTTTAGATTGATTTACTCCTCCAATGTTTGCTATTTTTCGTACAAATGGGGAGGGACCTACGGTTTATTCTAAGCCGCCTCCAAGCGGCTGATAGAATTTTAGAAGAAGCTTTTGCTCTTAACACAGAACTACACGCGGAGGGATTGACATTACCTGCCGTGTGGCGACCATGATTATAATTTTTGAAAGTTGGTCTAGCCAGGATTCGAATATACCTATGACATACAGAAGGTCAGGCAGTACACACTACTATTCACTCAGCAACGGTGCATAATTAAACTTTCGATGACTGTGTGGCTAGAGAAGTACGCCATCCTTCTACTGAGAGTAACGGATTAATAGAAGTAGGAACTTTGTTCTTTGCTCTTCAATCAATGACCAGATCAATGACCGGATCGATAGCTGACTTTTAGCATAAATACTACTCAGGTACTTAATGTTCGACGCTAGTCATATTCAATCTCCCTTACTCGCACAAAAATTTGTTATTGGACGAAATCTTCAGCAGCTCTTGCTTTGTTGACTGATGGGCGACTATTTGAGCGCATAAATTGTCTAACACGAGTAGACAAATCGATGGAGGTAAAGAAGATATGCTTGTGTTGCAGTTAAATGTTGCTTACTGAGTATAGGTATATTATTTTACAAACATAAATATTTTAAAAATATAAGCGTGTTGGTGATTCTGCTGTCCATATTGGACGACTTGCCGCACTTGAGACACATTTTTGTGGAGGTAGTGTTTGAATTGGAATAAAATTGCAACAACAATAGTATTTTATTTACAAAAATTGCGCAAATGAGTTGATAAATGGTAGCATTAAATACATATATAGTTTTTCTGAACGCAATTCTATTTTAATTGAGCACGTTTTTGGTTTTATTATTAAAATAAATAAATATATTAAAAATAAATTATTAAAAAAAAAAAATAACAAAAAGAAAAAATAATATTATAATAATAATAATAATAAATACATGTATTATAGGCCAAGAATTTAAAAATTATTTAAAAATATTTATAATCATAGAAATAGTATACTGTGTATTTAAATATTAATCAGTACATACACAGATGCTCAAAGCATAATAGATAGAGGATAGATGTCTTCTTTTTCTACTGCCGTGAGAGAAAAAAAAAATATTTTTTAATATATTGAATCACTATGAATAGATATATTCACATTAAAAAGATATTTTCGCATCAAGAATGTTAAGAATATTTCTTGCGTTTCAATCATAAAAAATCCATCAGCGTGAAGTGTAAATTATTGCTCATTATAAATCGGCGGCTACCGTAGAAATTTTTTAATTTAGTTCCACTTATATAGTATATATTTATGTATTTCTATCTATAAATCGCCAATGCGAGGAAGTTATGTTTGAGAGCTCAGCTACTGCCTGCCCATCAAAAAAGTTCGCTAACTACTGCTGCAATTGAAAAGACAGAATTCAATTACTTCAAAGCTAAACTTGATCAAATGTACAAGTACAATAAATCGATTAATTGCACCCGAGCCACTTGATAGATATGTATAAGAAGTCAAAAACAAAAAATAAAAATATAAATCTGTCGATTTTGATTTATGGTTTATTTGATGAATAAGCGATTTCATAATTTGCTGATTTGTAATTGTTAATAAATTTGAAGGATATTAAACGGAAATAATGCAGAAATATGCAATTGAACAGTAATCATATTTATGACATTTTTAAACATAAGATTTATGTACATATATATACCCACATGCGTTGCTTAAGTTCTGTGAGAATAGATTTAGATTTCGAAATTCTTTAAAATTATAATTTTTAATTTTTCATTTTAACTTTTTAAGCGATTTTTTCTAAACATTATACGCATTATTATCGATTTGTGTTATTACGCAATACTCAGCTCATCATCATTTTCTTCTCTGTGCTTCTGTATTATTGGTTTTCAATTATTTTTTCCAAATATTTTCTATATTTCGAAATTCGTGACTTTTTGCTATTTAAGCTTAAAATTGCTGCGCCCATTTATATATTTAAAATACATCTTGAAACCAAAAATAAAAAAGAAGAAAAAATCACTGCAACGAATTATTCACTGTCTGTGCCCTTACATGCTTCATTATCGAAAAAAAAAAATAAATTTTGAATTGGCGCATTAGGCATTCCCATATCAAAGCCTAACCATCGATCGATCAATGGCAGACCAAATAGTTGACATTGAAATTATACAATAATACTTAATACTCAAAGCAAAGCAAAGATGAACGTCAAAGTGCACTCTGCAATGACTCCAGATACAATCAATTGACTTTTTATGAGAAGTAAGCTAATAAAATGCAGTAATTGTAATCAGGTCTAATCAAATAAAAATTATAATTAGGGCCCTTCTGTACATAGTAAATTTCAAACTGTAAGATGCATTACAATTTTTTTATTTTTATAGTGCGTTCTTTTATCTCTTTAAAGATTCATTTCAAGGCAGTTAGCAGTGATCTTGACATTACACACCTTTTACGTTTAGTGACCTGGTTCTTTTAGTTACATACTGAAGAAAAGAGACATGCGGAACTCATATTTTACTTTATTAGGGAATTAACTTTAGTTCAAAGTATGTGGGCAGAATGACGAGTTAAGTTTATTTAGCCATGTCCGTCTGCCCGTCTCTTTGTATGCACAGTTTATGGTGAGCAGATGTATTTTTTTTACTGTTTGATGTCAGAACCGGAAAGATTGGACCAACGTACCAAATAGCTCCTATCTATTCTTGTTTCATTTAATATTATTTTATTTTATTTTGTTTTATTTTATTCTTTTTTAATTTATTTTGTTTTATTGTATTTTATATGGTATATTTATAATGTCAACAAATCGGAAGTACTTGTTTAGGTTTACCATATCTTTTTCGTGGCGTGAAGCATGCTGTTGGTTAATATTATTCAATTATATGTAATTATAATTATTTCTTTGTTCTTTCATACATTCATATGAACATATATACCATATACCATATGTAAGTGTACATGTTTCATGATGCTCTGCGGTCAAGGGCTACGAACCTGCGCTGTCTGCTGATATTTTTCAAATCGTGCTTGAGCTGTCAACTTATTCTTCTTATTTATAAGTTTTTTTTTAATAATGTACAAGCAGAAGATTCTGTTGTTGTTTTTTTGTTTGCATATATGTTTGAAAGCGTAGAATTATTTAATTTTAATTTTTTTTGAAGACTTTAAGTAATTACTTATATACGCCTCTCGCATAAGCGGCTCAAAAATAGCCTTGTTAATTGTTATTGTGTTGAAAGTGAAATTAACTTAATTTCAACACTTATTAAATTGTGTGTTTGTATAGGAACTTTATTTAAGGCATTTTTTATTTCTTTTAGTTTTTTCATTTTTTATTCTCTCAGCTTTTGCTTATTTATCAAAGTCAATTGTTAAAAACTTTGTACACACATCTCATACATCTTTTCTCCTCTTTATTTTCAGCTGTTTACTTAGAAGTTTTTGTTCAGCTTTGGATGAGTATGATAAATTGGATTGATGCAGAACTCCATAACTTTAACCTGTGGGTGGCACGATTGGTGACCTTGTGGCTAATAGGTAAGTATGCATTTCCTGAAAGAGTAAAATACTTTTCGAAGATAAATATATATATTATTTTAAATCTATTATGCAAGTTCTTAGCGTACAACTTAATGCTAAAATATAATAGCTTGTAATATTTAATAAGAAAAGTCATCTATCCTTGGAGCGTAAATTCTTGCTTACATTTGAGCGCTGGCTAATTGCTTCCTGTTGTTTGAGTTTTTGGTTTCTGGCATGAATGTTTCTGCATTCATGCATATAGCAGAAATGTAATTCTCAAATGATCAGCGAGGTGATACGGCAAAAGTGCTTTTTGTTTGCAATGAAATTTTATCTTTTTAAGGTCCAGATTAGATACGTTGTTATCTTCCCATCCATGCTCCCTGAGTAAGCTAACTGGCGTCTGCGCAACGTCAGGTGCCTCCTATGACATTGGGTAAAGACAATTTTTTCCATCGAGCCTAGTGTTCAACCTGAATACATTCAACATTATCCCCAACCCGCTTAGACAATCCTCTTAAGTCCTTCAACATTGGTAGGATTGACTGAAGCAATCGACTATCGTATAAGCGGGTGAAATTTGAAACACCTTGAATTAGCTGTAGCATAGCACACAGCCATACTCAACAACTTTTCAATTTTTCCCTTCACAAAAAACATATGCTTGGGTGTTAAATGTGCATGCCAGCAGCAGCGACTATTAATTATTTATAATCTACAAGCGAATGCAACCATATATAAAGCCAATGGCAGAGTTGCTTCAATGCTTCGGTCAATTCTTGTAAGATTACGAGTGTCAAATATGGTTTGAATGTCGTTGTCGTTGGGCAACATACAGAAAATAATTTAAATGAACGACAATAATTAAAAATAAAAGTAAAATCACATTTCGAGCGAGAGCATAAATGAGTAAATGCATCCGTTTTCAAATGCGTTTAGCACATTTTTCATATCAAACCCCTCCAAAAAGGAGTACTGTTGAAAATGTCACTAAATTAATTATATTTGAAATATGAAACATACAATGAAGACATTATACCTTTTACAAATGCAGGCCAACTGGTTTACTTCATTTGTCTGCATTCGTGTGTGCCTATCTGTATCTTAGATGTTGGCATCTTGTATCCCGACGGTGATATTAGTTTTCTAAATCTATATAATGGTTATATTGCGGTATTTGGAGTTTTATATCCGGTTTTTGGCTTCTTTTATCCAGTTTTTGTTTTGACCTCTAGTAGCCTCTATTGTCGCTGTTCTAGTTTCTGTCATCAATATCTGTTATTGAGGTTCTGTTCCAACTATCTAGTATTCTGAGTCCTTGTGCGTATTCGATTAATAGTTTCCGGTTTGTGACCGACGGGGTTGCGGACATGATCTCATTTAGTCTTTCATCTTTCATTGATATACATACATATATTTTTTGTAAGCTACTCTATGTTCTTGCTCCGCTACCTACCTATTAGTCCATTGCAATTGATATTTGTTAATGGTATAACTATGAAAATTTAGATGCTCACACGCACACTTTGACCGTGCAATGTGACCGAGTCTATCATAATGGCGTTAAAGCCCGTTCATTTTGCCATCCGGTTAGCCAAGTTCACAAGCGTGTTAAGCACTCCATTATTCATGCGTAAATGCAATTCCGCATGACAATACATACACACATACATATGTACGAGTACATATGTGCATGACAACATTGTGCGTATATCCGCTGTATTAGCTGCAACAGCTGAGTTGAGCGGTGGCTCAAGTGTCGTTGCTGTGCTGTTGCGAGTCTATTTGTCTGCCTGTCCACAACTATCACGCCAAATTTTTAGCCACGCTTGTCCATTTGTCTGTTTAGCGGCTTGTCTGTCCGACTAAATGTTTGTTTGTCTGTCCGTGCCGGCTATGGGGTTGTTTGATTTGATTTATGCGCACTCTTGCCGCTTGGTCATTACCTTTTATGCCGCCTCGTTTTGCTTTGTGGCCGCGCTGCAATTCGAGCTTGCCATTCATTCATTCAGCAACAGCAAATTGAGCTCAGCTGAGCTTTTTAGCTTTCGTGGTTGCAATGTTAAAAGGTTAATTGGCATGATTTGTACACCTCGACCATTTGCAGTGGCGCCCCAAAAAGTTTACTTAAGTATGCGCTTCAAGTTGTGGCCTTACATACATGTATTCGTGTACATATTGTATTGTACATACATATATGAGTAGAAATATGCATTTTTGTGAGTAATGAGTCAGTTCATAAGTTTTTATTAACTCGTCTGCGTGTCATCTTCTGCAGTTACTTTTTATTTATTGGTAATTGAATGTGACTTCTTGATTTAAATGATGCGATAAAATATTTTACACACACTGAAGATGATGAGCTTGGAAACATGTTGTGCTGGTTGTATGAATGTAGGTCTGTACACGTAGATATACGTAGATATGTAATTTGGTTGTAAAGGAAGTAAATTAGACGCAAAGAATGTACATGAGATTTCATAGAACAGTTATGGTTGATTAATTTTATTTATTACTCTTTTCTATGCCCCTTCAGTTGCAGCAATTCAGTTATTTTGAAACGATTAATAAGGGTTGTGGTTAATAGAATTTTATTACGTCATTGTCATGTTGACGATTTAGTAGCTCAATCACTGCACAATTGTCCAGTACATTACTATATCCGAGTACCGGGATCAAGATCGGACTACCTTTTCATTTGAGAGTATTCTGATTCTTTATTTCACTGCCAGTTTTTACGTGGTAAAATTGTAGAGATGACAACATAACTGCCAGATTATATAAGCAGAATTTTGAGATGGAGTAGTACGCCTTTCCGGGAAGACAGTATTTGGGATGCTGTACCCTTTGCGCTCTTAAATATATTTTATTGCGGAGGCCGCAGTCACCGAATGGTTAGCATTTCGTACTAACATTCTGGCGACCATGGTTCGAGGTTTAACCTAATATTCAACATCATACAAAGTTATTTCCCGAGGCGGCTTAGCATAAACTGTAGGCTCCTCCATTTGTAGGAAAAACATCAAGACGCACACCAAAAATTGGAGGAGGGGCTCGACCGAAAATCGCTTCAGCGGTCACGAAGCGTCAATTATATTATATGTTTCTCTTTCCTTTTGCAAGATTTCATTATGTAGTGGCGTGTCTAGGTATGGGTCTCTGTTTTATTGTTCTTTCCGGTAAAGTGGGTGTTACTTTGGGCCTTTACGGTTGGACTGAAACTCCTACTAGGAAGGAAACTCTTTGCTGATATTTTCCCAATCTCTTTTTTTTTTTAAAGAAAATAAAAAGAAAGTCGGCAAGGCAGGACATATTGTTTAAAGATTTTAAAACATCCACCACTTGATTTAGATTTTAAAGGCACTTATATAGAAATATGGTTATCGATTTACGGGAGAAAAAGACAATTCAAGATTTTTGGAAGGTTGCTGGAGTTGAGCCATCCAAAATCTATATATTTCCTCGCATAAAGTTTTAAAATATTGCAATATTGCCTTTCAGAAGCTAAAATAGATTCTGCATTTTGAGGACACTGAAACTGGTTATGGTCAATTTAGGCTGCTCATCCTCCTACCAGTTGGGGCTTACATAGGCTTTAATTGCAATGAATGAAATAATATTCTTGCCTGAAGAGCCTGAAGAGTAAGAAAAAAAAACAATTTTTGATTGCAACATACATTTGTTTGAATATATTGCCTAACTGTATTATAAAATTTATATGTTTCTATTTAACCGTTGGTTTAAAACCACAAAATCGATTATCCGTTGGAATTCCACTACTTTATAATGCAAATATAATTTAACAACAACAGCTTAAACAACAATAAAGCTAAATCTCTACGCTGCAGGTAATTAAAACCGCCAAAGTTTTCCACTTTAGGCCAAAAAATTAGTTTGCCAGCACCACTAAGTGGGCTTGTGGGTTGAATCACAGCTTTCAACACGCTTAACATCATTAATTAAACGAAGATGAACAGGAATTCATTCATAAAAGCATGCAATAAAATACTAAGAAACGAAAAGCAAAAACAAATTTACATGCCAAAATTTACATGGAAACTGACCAACCGAAAGACAAACGAATTTATTTAATTACGAATGGCATGGATTGGTTTTTTCTTTTTTGGCTAAAAGTAAACCGAAAATTTAAGTCACGTTAATTACGAGTTGCAACCGCAAGAAAAATCAAAGCCACTGCTAATGAGCAACATTTGAAAATTAGTCAAAAACAACAAAATTATTGTGAAAAATCGAGGCTTAAAGAAGCGTAAAGGTTCGATTGCTGCTAATGCTAAACATTTATGTATTAGTTTGTAAATGTGTTTGTATATACCAGCTGCTTGCATGTACATATACTATGTATATTGGAGTGATAGAAAATAAGTTTTAAAATTAATATTCATACATCGTAAAATTCTATTTCTTCCCACTATCCATAGAAACCTTATGTTGTGAACTTAATATTTCCTTCTTTGAGAGAGTCTCCAAACTTGTAAATGTTTTTAAAATACTTTGCAATATAAGCTGATGGACTTAATACAGGTTTTCAAAATCTCTCCAAAGTCTCCAAAAGTCGAATTTTACAAAATGTACAGCGGTAACTCAAAATACGAAAAAAATTAAATATTTGATTTATTTTAGTACATAATTAATGATTTTAAGAATTCTCCAAGGTCTCTAAAATTTCAGATTTACTCATAAAGATACTAAATTTTATGGACATATATGCTGGTGGCAGAAATAAATGTCGTATTAATAAATTTCGATCTTAAAAACGCAAATCTCCAAAGGTGGACAATTACCGTTTCTACCTTGCGTCACCCTAATGTATATCGATGCAACGAAATCATGAAGAAAATTATGTTAATGGTAAAATATATTTGAAATTGCGGTTAATTCATTTTTGAACGACTGTAAGCGCTTTTGGAATGTGCAAATCCGATCAATTACAAACGCGTGGCAGTGATTGGCGGCAGTAGTAGCGAATGGCGTATAACAAGCGGCGAGGGATTGAGTGTGAAACAGATGAATTTTTAGACCTACAAACATAATTTTTCTTGGTTTGAGCGAATAAATATGTACAAATGTATATTTTGAAGCGTTTGTCGGGCAAATGACACTTCGACACGAGACTGCCGCACAGATCATGTGACTCAGTTTTCTTCTTTAGCAACTTATTTCATCGTTTGCTAACGGTTGCTATATTGTATATAATAATAACAGCATTTCATGCCTTGCAAATCAACATGTACCAAAATTAATCTGTTGCGCCTGACGCAAATGACATATCTAAGCAAAATTATATGTACTTGTAGTACATACACGTATGTACAATATGTGTATCTATTCGATAGGTGCTGAGGATGAGTTTTCCTATGCAGCTGGCAGCGACACGTTTTGAAACTCCCTCAAATGTGTAAACGCTCTCCAACAAATAGCTGTACAAGTACGTAAGTAGTACGCGCAATACACAACTTTAGGTTGCCGAAATAATGCACCTGCAACATGAGACACACACGTGGCACGATGGTATGCGTTACTTTCGGATTTTTCTGCATATTTCTCTCTTTGTGCGTGCTGTTGTCAGTCAATCGAATAGTGATTATCGACGAAAATTTGTTTTCGTACTTAATTCGGTTTGGGTTGAAATTATCAGTTGTGCGGCAAACAGAATGACTTACATAAATATTCCAGTGTTTAGAATAATCCCAGTAGGAAAAATTGAACTCTTTCAATACGAAAAGAAAAATATATGGGTAAGAAACAACTAAAAAAAGAAATCTGGAAGCTCGTCAGTCACAGTCGAAGAGTTATACTCAATTTCTACACTCACTGAAGTTTCTTGTAGAGTCTGTTCAGCAGAGCTGCGCCGTGAGTTCCAAGTAATATTAACCCTCGCTCAGCGATGTTGTGCACTTGGGATTCACTACGTGCAAGCGATAAATACAATATAACAAATCCTTGGATTATAATTTCCTTTTTTTTCGAGAACGCGAACGCTATAGGAAACACATTGAGAGTTTAAAAGAGAAGCCAAACGTATTTGCATTCAGAAAAAGAGAAAGGCCGAAAGGTGATAGGACTTGAGGAGATGGCCAAGAAGTGTATGGAATTTTCAGACGATTTCAAGGTCGAAGTTTTAATTAACACGAAGCTCGAATAACTATTGCCTCCTTGTAGAATAACACAGCGATGGGGTCGGGGGTGAGCTATTCAAGTATGGCGGCGAAAAGTTGGCAAGTGCATGCTTCTTTGCTTCTTTGTAGAATATTTATTATTTTTTGTTACAGAGGCTACTATGAACTGTCTCTATAAACTTCAGCTAAATTGATTCAGTAGCTCCAAATCGTCTTTTTATAAACCAAGTATTCTGGATCAATTTCCAATTAGGTTGATCAATACATGCAAGTACTTACAAGTAGTTTCCCATTAGTGATTTATTTTACATATGATTGAAAAATTATTCCTAGCTTAAAGCTACATGTACATGCATTACGCTTCCAAATCTACTGAATTGCAAGGAAGATGATTATGTTGTTGATGTACTCGTATATATGTATATATGCATACTTCAATTGTACACTTGCAACATACTCGTGCTGTGCGGTAAATGCGTGCACCAACAAGCAACCCACAGTAAATTAATTTAATTTTTACCTGCAGCTGAAACGCTAAAGCGTAGCTGCAGAAGCTATGGAGATAGGCACGACAATAACAGCAAACATATGAAAATAATAACAACAGCAAAACATAGATAGTAACAGCATCTTAAAGCTTACATAATTGCTATTCAATTGTTGACGATGCATTCGCCAGGCGATTACTGTTACACTTCCATAGAGGCAGTCAGTCATCACCCGACAACAACAACATTTTCGCAATACAACTTTTCAGCTGAGCTCAAACGCTTAAGAAATATTAACGATTTTTGACAAATTTGTATATGTTTGTAGGTATGTATTCGTATGTATGTATGGAGGTTTAGATGGCATGGCTGGTTGCATGCAGCATGCCAACGTCACGGGGTAAATTCGATAAAATGGGGGTTTGTTAAAATTAGTCGCTGGTGGCGGTCAAATCATTGATGTGTGATGGTGTGTATAATGCAGTATTTATAATTATTACTTTTAATTTAAGTTGAATTGGGTAAGTTCTTTGAGATTAAAAGCGTTAATGATGGCCACAAGGGTTCTTCATTATTCTACTGACTGGAATGATACCAAGAAACCAAGATTCATTTAGAGCAGACCATTAGACGCCGAGGGAAAAACTGTCTTATTCCGATAAGGACAAAATAAAAGAATTTTGTGTTTAACAAGCCTTAAGCTCAATCATTCTTGCAGTTATTAAAAATATTTTTGTTATGCAAAAAATTATTCTATGCTAAATATGCAAAATAATGTTTAAGGACGGCGTCCTAATTATTTGAAAAATATGAGTAATTAGGCTTGGTAAAATATGTATGCACAAATAAAAAATCAACAATTTTTGCATGCCTTATAAGCATAGCTGATGGATAAATTTGTAAATTTAATATTTTTGGTAAACATTTTTCAAAATGCCAATGGATCACCTTGGTCAGTCGGTTAATGGAAAAAAATTATTTTAATGAGTTATTTTTCACAATTCATAAAATATGTTTTAAATACACCGTATGGGTTCTGCGCTCGTGGTGAGTGTATATACATATATACCATACTATTAAATGCATGTACACGTATATATGACCAAATGTGTCTGTGCGGTAGTGTAGTAAAATTGATTAGCGAAGTTAGTATTCTCACATTAGTAACACGTAAATTTCACTGTAAAAAACGATCAATTACTTAATTTGCAGTTGAGTTATAGACACCGCCTCTTGGGCGAGTTGGCGCGAATAAATGGTGTGGCAAGCGGTGGTTTTAATATAGTAAATGCCATATTTTTGGAAAATTTTTTTACTTTGGTTTGAATTATTGTTTTGTTGTATATAAAGACTTGTCGCATGTATTTTTGCCCATTTCAAATACATTTTCATTCAAAGGCTAGAAATAAGTAGGGAATTTGCCCATAATTTCAGTAAATATTGTTATTACGAAGATATTTCAATCCAGCAAGCTTTATGTCTCTACATTTTGTGATTTCTGATAAATCAAAAAATACTGAATATTAAAAATAATTGGGTTTTTTCTCAAAACCTTGTGACTCGATTGCACTAACATAGTCGGTGTATATTTCAGGAGTAGAAGTTAATTTTAGTAAAAATAAATAAGAGCTAAATCGGTCGGACCCTTGAAAGGAAATGAAATAATTTGTAAAAAAATCTGTTTAATATTACCTAAGTGGAAAAAAAATTATATTTAACTCTCAAGAATAATATGGCGAAGTTACTGATTTATTTTCGAAATTGAACTGAACAACAATTTTTTTCAAACGATCTTGTTGAGACCTTCATATCTCACGACGATAACATAGCCTTAAAATATATTATTTTTTAGTTGCCATATTTATTGTATTGAAGAAAAAAATTACAAGCTAATAGCACGATTGATCACTTAATTTTTCTGGAGCAAACAATGCTCGCAATTAAAATATGAAAGATAAATAATTTAGTGGGCGTTCTCTACTCATTGAAGCATTTGTTTGGCTTGCGGCGGCTTTGTGTTGGTAAAAGTAATTGGCCTTGTAAATATGGGTTGGGTGAAAGGTGAGGCCTGGCTAATTGCAAAATATCAATAATAAATAAAATTGAAAGCAATAAATAAGGAATAGAAAATTTTAAAATACATATAATTTATATCTTTCTTTTTGAATTCATATTGATTTTGCATTAAAAAATATCGAAAAGAGTTTCAAAAAACATTTGTAATTTTCAACATTTTAAACGAAGAACATTAGTAACAATTAATCTTTAAATAAATGCGTATAATTGCAACAAATACATATATAATATAACGGTAATCCGCTAATGATATAATTGCCAATTCTACACACAGCGCCTCCAATCGCTACTTGTTTGGCAGCTACTGTTTTTGTTGTTGCTGCTATTTTTATATTTATTATTTGTATTGCTTTTGTGTGCATTTCTATCAAATACATTTCAGCCAACCAGGTGGTGGTGTGCGGCAATTTGCCAACAGATTTAGACACGCAGACGCAATATTTAAGAAGCGTTAAAATCAGTTTAAATCGCCAATATTGTGACCCGCATACGCACATAGGTATGTATGTATGTATATACATACATCGATTAATAAATGGAAGTTGTGAATTGAATGGAGCAAATGGGTAAGTGAGCTGAGGTGAGGCAAACGTTTTGGTGTTCATTTGCGCATGCGCATAAGCGGGCGAAAATGCAACAACAACTCTTGGGGTTAAAGTTGCAAATATACACGTAGCAAACGAGATTATATACTCGGCATACTATTAAATGCATGTGTGTGCGTGTGGCGTTTGTGCGACCGACTGACAAAAATCGCTGGCTGAGTGGCCGCATTTGCGTCTTCAAATTGTAACAATTTTGAATTTTTCATTTAATTTTTTTTTTTTGTGTTGCACTCACCGCTTCAACTTGCCACCAAAAGCACAGTCGCTTAAGCTGAAAATACACTGTTGTTGTTTATACTTTTTTATTGTTATTAAAATGTGTCAAAAATCGTGATCAAGAAGTTTTTTATTTGCAGCAGCAACAGTGAGACAACTACAAATTGCTATCTGGCATGCAGATGCAACACTAGCTGAGGCTGAGGCTAGAGCAATAGCTGATAGTGAGGGCAGCAGATGAGCAGATGATCAGCGCAAACATTAACCATCAACGGTTTAGTAAAATTTAAAAAAGGAATAAAATAAAGAAAAAATAAAACTTTTATGTGGTATTGCTACATTTTGGAGCAATACGCAATTGCTATAAGTATGTAGTTGTTGCGGCATGAATTTTGAGGGCACTTTTTCAATTGCTACTTTCCCACACAAATTAAAATCAAACACAAAATAAAATCAAATAAAGTGAAATAAAATAAAATGGAATGAAAATTAATTTATTAAACTATAGCAAAATAAAAGTAAAAAATAAAACAAAATAAATTAAATTAAATGAAAATAAACTAAAATAAAATAAAATAATATAAAACTAAACTAAATTAAATTAAATTAAAATATATTAAATTAAGTAAAATTAAATTAAAATAAATAAAATAAAATAAAATAATATTAAATTAAATTAAAATATATTAAATTAAGTAAAATTAAATTAAAATAAATAAAATAAAATAAAATAATATTAAATTAAATTAAATTAAATAAAATGAAATAAAATACACTAAGGTAACTTAAAACAAAATAAATTAAAATAAAATAAAAATAAAATTAAATAAGTAATAATGAAATAAAATAACATAAAAAGTGAAATAAAATGAAAAATAAATAATATAATATATAAAAAAGCATTTTTTTAAATTTGCTTAAAAGCGAGTAAAAGTCATGCGAAAAGAAAATACAATGCATAGCATACTTCACACAGCACGCGAAATCTTCGCTGATGATAAGGAAGTACATTCGCAGTGTTGTAAGTGATTTATGATACATAATCGACAATTTTGTAATTTTTAATAATTCGTTGTTTTGTTGTTAATTTTTTTTTTCTTTAAAAAACACATGTACCTATATGTAGGAGAAAGGACAAATTTTATTGGCTGTACTCTGCATTTCTTACATTGAAATATTTTTTTACTCAGTCGCCACAATTTATGCATACAATATGTTATGGTAAATATTAAGACATCAAAGACAAGTCCAAAAAAATAGAGTTCAACAAAATTACAAAAAAAACCGTTACTATAATAAAATGCACATAACCATAGATAATTAATCACTCATGAAATTGAAAGTCGATTTTTCGTTGTCGATGTCATAACAAAGTGTGCCATAAATCCTACCGTGAGTGTGTCAACAGGTTAAAAACTGTTGCATAAAAAATATATATTTTTTTAAATGGAATTTTTCTTATCAAGCATCGAGGGAAATTTAAAAAATCTAATAACATTTCAAAAATGAAACTGCGAAATTTTGTATATTAAAAGTACAATAAATTGAAATTAATCGTTTGTACTTAGGAAAAAAATGTGAATTGCAAATCTACATTAATATTACATAATTAGCACCCCACTATCTATAAGTATTTGCACACACATGAAAAAAATATCGACTACATTAACGCTTTTTAGCACAAGGTTTGTTATTAGATCTAAATCACCAAAGCAATCACCAAAGCAATCACCACTAACCAGTAGGCATATTCATCTAAGGACCTATCACTTTACCACCTAATTAAATGCCGCTCAAGGCGAGAAAGCAAATGACTTGGAGATTTCCGATGGGTGCGCCCTATAAATCATCAATTGACATTGAAAACGCCGTCATAATCAGTGTTGAGTTGAGTTTCGAATATCAATTGAAAGCAATGCGATTGAAAAATGGCAAAAACAAATTAAATTAAAAAAAAAAACGATTTTCTGGTCAAGTAAATTTTTGCTTGGCTGCCGTTAACGGCATTTTTGTCTATTCGCGATTTCTCTTCCTCTTCTTCTGCTCATTTAATTTTTGCACTTTGTTAATTAAGGTCCATCACTTTGGCTATTAATGTTGTTATTTTTTAAATATATGTACATTTTTTGGCAGTTAAATTGTGGCATTGTAAAAAAGTAAAAGATTAAAAAATAAAAAAAAAAACAAAGAAATAAACAGAAAGTAGCAAAAACAAAATTAAATCAGCTTAACAGCAACGCGAAAACAATTGCTGGGCGCTTACTTCGATAACACATCAATAGCATTTGTAACGGTTTACCGATTTTGTAATCCTCATCAATGATCAAACGTTTTTTTCGTACTGATTTTTATTGTTCGCATTTATTGCCAAGTATTTTTGTTGCCCATTTTTGTAGTAATTTTATTTTATCACTCTTTTGTTGTTGTAGTAATTTGATATTTATAAGTCAAGTACTTGTCAGCCGCGCTGTTGGAGTGCACACCTTTTTGGATGCGGCACAACAATTGCACAAAAGCTGTCAAAAGTTTTTACTTGTCATTTATTGTTGTTGTCGTTGTTGTTGTTATTATTATTATTTCTGGTTGCTTATTGGAAGTCTCGTTCGTTAACCAATTGGCAACGAATTCAAGGTTTATGTTTAGATTACTTACGAAATATTGAAAAGCGTTTATGATTTATATGTGTATTGTTTTGATAATACACGTATGTATATAAAAACAAACACTTTATGTCTCGTTACTTACTTTCTAATGAATTTTTCCGTTTTTTTTGCTGAAATTTATCATTTTCGTTCAGTAGGTATTTATGTTGCGTTGTTGAATCCGAAATTTGTCAAAAGAAAATACAAAATCTACAATTCGGTTCGCAGAGTTGAATGAAATCCGCCTAAGGGTTGGAAAATTTATTTCAGACGCCATACTGAACTCTACGCCTGCTTCCTCTCAGGTGAGAAATGAAGCTTAAGACCGAGAATTTGTCGCTAAATATTTTTTATCACTATACTTTTCTATAATCTTAAACTTATGCTTGCCACACCAACCTTGACAACGAGGTTCAAGGTTATTATGCATCAATTGACCGTTGAGAGCCACACCAAATTCCTCCACTTTAGGGAACGCTTAGGATGCTTTAAAATCGTGAGTTTTACGCGAAGTTTATAGTAATAAAATGAGAAAAATGGTTCCAAATTAATCATAGGTCTTGGCTCAGTGGAAGGATAGATGGATTAGTTTTTTTTCTCAAAATCAGTCCAAATCAGTTTTCTGCCTTATCCATGGCAGTCTTCAAACCCAATAAACAACATCGCTGTGAGAGTAATTTTAGATTTGAGACATATTTTTTTTTGACAGGTCATTACTTGACAGGCGAACAGAATGAAAGAAGATGTTGAAGATGGAAGGATTTATAAGTAAAAAAACCAATTATTTTTGCTCTTCACTATATATTTGTGTATGTACATGTATGTATATGGTATTTATAACAACTGAAGAGTTACCTCAAGACATGTTCTTTGCCAGAGCAACGATTTGAACAGAAGATATCAATAAAGTTCTATGCGGATGACAAATTTTTCAAGGACAAAAAAAATTGTCTTAGTTTATTTTCAAAAAAAAAAAAAAAATATAATAAAACGCAATTACAATTGACCAACCATAAGCTAAAGATGCGAAGCACCGGCCAAATGCCCTAAAGCGTTAATTATGGTTAAAATGTTTTTCGTTCAATCGTGCCATCATCCATTAAATGAGTCTATTAAATTAGTGCAAAAGAACTTTTATTAAAATAATTTAAGTCAAAGTCAAATAATTGGAATTAATGGCAGTCAGCATAATCAACATTTATACATACATACATACATATATACATTTATATATTATACAATAAATTTGATTGCGTTCACCAGCTGTGCCGCAAGTGTTTGAGACAATATTGAGTGGTGAGGATGTTGCTTGGTCGCTACTTCTTGCTTTTTGCTGTGAGTTCATTTGACCTTTACGCAAAATCAACGGCAAATTCCACAGGGTAAATCGAGCGAATACCAACTAAAGAAAGAGACAAGCATTCAGCGAACTGTTTAAAATATTTTTTTTTAGATAATAAAATGTTGTTGGTGCAATACACGTATAAATAACTACGCCACATACCTTTATACATACACGTACATACATTGTACTTATGTCAAAGTGAATGGCTGCACTAACGACGAGCTAAGATCAACTGCGATGGAATGTTGCGGAGATTTTTTTCAATTTTATTTTGGCATGCCTCAGAGCAAAATCAATAGGCAGACAAAAATGGTAGGCGGGCAAACACCCGCCGGTTGCTGAGACAAGCAAGTGATTGCTAACTAAAAAAAGTAAAAGTAAAAAATTAGCAAAGACAAATTATAGCCACCGGAATTTCGGTTGTTGTACTTTTCCATTCATTTTTTTTAATATTTAATGATTGTCCCACGAAAAACGAGATTACTAAAAATAATAAATTTTCATTTAAAATTTTTTTAAATCATGTCGAAACATGTGCAATGAGCCCATATTGTGACCTTTGTAAAATAAAATGATTTACTGGCGAGCAAATATTGAAACTTCTCATTTTTCTATTCCTCTAATAACTCCTAGCCTCTTTATTATACCATTTCTGCTTCGATAGAAGCTTAGGCACGTTCTTTTGGATGATGGAAAGATTCTCGTCTTTTGCATTGTACTAATTTGAAGTCTATCGTTAGCATGGAGGATTTGGTGGTGGTTTCGCAATAAAATTTGTGTTAAAATACGCTTAAACTAGTTTTCACTACAACAAATGCCAATGAATGAAAACCACATATGCATGCTACATTTGAGCAGTCTCGTTTTCTATGGTACATACCTTACGACGCGTGTACTCGCGAATGTTGTGAATGAAGTACGTCGAAGTTTTTTATTTCTAATCTCAATAGCAACTTTTGCTACCACAGTTACGTCGTTTTATGACCGTTAGTGTTTTAATACGCAATTATTTTTACATTTTATACGTAATTAATTTTTTATTTTTGTTTTGCCATTATTTCAGCTTTATTGTCCCTTGTCAACTTGAGGCTTAAGGAAGTTGTCGATTGATTTTAACCGCATGAACCACATTTCCCACTCAAAGTGCTTGACTTAAAGAGCGGCTACGGATGCCTAGCAGCGCAAAGAAAAAAAAGTCTGGAAAATTTATATTGTATTACGTTACATGTGCGTATATAGAAATGTATATGTATGTGTATGCTATATGTACTCGTAAACAATTGTCGTTTAAGTAGCTAAAGCGCATTTGATGAGTTGGAAAACAATTTATATGTGAACAGGCGTGTGCATTGCGAAAAAATCAAAATTTGTACAAGAAATGTTTGCCAAGAAATAAACTTTTTTGAATATTTTGTTTTGAAGATGTTAATGTACATACTTGTATGTGGGATATCCCGTAATTGCATCAGACTTGGAAAATTTATGTTCCAATATTTATGTAAATTTTTTTATATTTTTGTAGGCAATGGACTAAATATACATACGCACACACACTCACAAGTATAAGTAGGTACATTTGTATGTATGTATGTATGTATGCACAATGCGATTACAAATTTAAAACTCTTTTTGCTTCATCTCATCTGATCGCATTTCGTCACATCTTCCGATTTGATCTCTCTCAAGCACATGCGTAATGGCAAATTGATGGTCTTTTGTTTGTACTCAAATTCCGATCCAAGAGTTGGATATTTTTTTCATCCTTTTCGTTTAGCTGGGCTTTCATTTGTGTATTTTTGGGCTGCGCTTGTCAATCGCCATCGATGAATAGACAAAATGCTTGAGATAAGTGTTTGTTTTTCTTTTATATCTGATGATCCAATTTGTTAATATTTTTCTTATGTACAGAATATGTGAATTTGTTGTCCATTGTCGGTGTTATTATGTAACAAAATACTTGCTTTTCATTGGGCGAGGATTGATTATTATTTTGCTTTGCTTTGCGCTCTTTTTCCCACTGTTTCCACTCAGTCTAATGCTTTTGTAAAAGCCTCGTGGCTACAACTACTGCTAAGTAAAACTAATTTTGAGGTTAGAATATCATTTAATTTTGGGATATTGAGCCTGATGAAACATTTTTTGCGTCATATGATTAAGTACCTCGATCTCATCTTGCTTCCCGATTTATAACCAGCAAAGTTCCGTTGATACTGAGAAGACTCTGAAAGTTATCTTATCCAATAGATAGACAATGGATGGATTTCGAAACCAAATCCCAGCTCTTCTATTGTTCAAACTCTTACGAGCCACCTGCTTTGGGACGGCAGAACATGGATATAATGAACCCTACTGAGCAACAGATCGTATTGCTCCAATGAAAAAAATTTAATTTATTTAATTCCATTCTTCATACCACTTTCCCAGTCGTGGAGTCACTCTGCCACTCAAAGCTCGCTGTTTCAAAGCGAATTTCACAACTCTACTAGCAATTTTCGCGCTTCTCAAACGCATTGAGGTAATCTGATAAGCGGACACAACAACACGACCAACCAACCAACCAACCCACAATTTTCTGCTCCAATTCTAAAACCTATTTGTTTCGTCTCATTCTGACTGTACACTTGCAGCGTGTCTATGGCGACGGGTGTGTCTGTGTTTGTCGATCTTCGGCGCTTAGTGAGATAGTTTGATATTAAAATCGGCTAAAGTGGCTTAAAGCAAGATTTATTACACGGCAAGCGCCAATTTGCATTTTGAATTAACGCGCGCCGTTGAGCAGCAAACAAATTGTGCCTTTCATGTTACACATGGCATGCGAGACAGATTGCGGTGGACGGCGTACGGTGTACGGTGTATGTGGTAGCCAAGTTCGGCCACGCTGAGCTTACTGGAACAGATGCGGCGTTAGCGATAAAGAGCCGGACTCGGCGAGAACTCCACCCACCCACATTAGCCGCGGAGCCATTGAGGTACTTTTTTGAGTGGCACACACTGTACAAGATGTTAGAGGGCTACCGAGCGAGCGCAGATTACAAATTGCAAATTACAAATTAAGTGTGGCATATTTGCAAGCGGTAGCTGCTTGTTGTAGCAACTTTATAAATTGTAGGCGGCTAGTGTAGCAAGTGGATTATCTTGCCACAAATGAAATTGCTTCAGTAGCGATGCATTGAGTAAGTAGAAGTGTACGCTTCGAAAAACAACTGAGCTTATTCTTGGCGGCAGCTGCGTGCTCGACAGGAGTGTATGTCGCGCCACGGTAGCAGAACACGTGCAGCTATCTGTACATCTGCCTAAATGTTTGATGAGTTTTGTTTTTATTTGATTTTTTCCCTCGGTTTGTTGGCTGCCACTTGTTGTTAACACGCAACAACTAAATAAAAATCTCCAACAATAAAAATATTGTCTACACGCCGTTTTTGTTTTTTTGTCGTGTTGCACGTTGTGCGCGAGTTTGATGAAATCGACAAAAGACAACTGCCGACACAGTGGTGAGTTGGGTTGAGTTTGTCGTGCGCACACATTTCTAACTTAAAAAAACACAAATAGAAGATTCATTACACAAAAAATCGCAAAAAAGTAAAATAAAAAATTAAAATATTTTTCCTAATTATTTAAAGTAACAACATCACAATTAATTCAGACTGGACACCGACCCAAGCGAATGGGCTTGGTAATGAAAGATGATAAGACACTGGCTCGTTTGTCCTAGCGACAACGTTGACCGTCATAACTTTGAAGTTTACATAACTTCGCTTAGATAGTAACCAAAAATTACAACAATAATAATATAAATATTCCCCGATGTTTATCTGGGTAAGAAGATTTCAGGCTACCTTAAAAGACGTTTATACGGACAGAACAAATATAGTTGAGCTGTACTACGATAACCCTTCAAGGTGATACATCACTTCAATATTTTCCAAGGCGAAGGTCTTTGCTATAAAGAAACTGAGTGAATCAATACCGCAATATGGTGGTAGCAGGTAGTCGTGTACTGTGGTTGCTGTGAAGCAATTGCTTATATCTGAGGGTGAAATGCAAGGGAGCACATATTCATGCGATCACGAAAGGTCTGCAGAACGGTTGTAGGCGTCGACGGAATGGTTCATCAACGTAGCACCTGTTTGGACTGAGTAGATGATTGTAAAGTAAAAGACTCTCGAGAAAGAAGAAAGACCTAGTTCTATGAATCGTTAATCATTTCCGTTATTGTTGTTGTTGTTGCTGTTGTTGTAGGTATCATCAGCTCGCTTGGGAGTAAGCGAGAGGTCCGGGAAACGAGCTATTTCGACCCACTCGGGCCAGAGGGTTAGTGGGGATAGATGAGTAGCTTTTAGTATTACTCTTGGGTTCCGTCAAGGTTATGCACTTGATTTCATAAAGGTGTTGACAGACTTTCAATCAATAACGTTTAAAGCGTGTCCAGCTATTCTTATCTATGATGCTGAATACGGCTAGTATAGTCCCGACTGTAGCATCCCGGCAGATATAGTTTTCGCAGCATAACATTATGTTCCTTAACTCGTAGCATAGATGTTTCAAGTTATGCTCCGGTGACATCAGAAGAATTCCTGTCCCCAGGTATTGCCGGCTAACGATTTGAAGATTTTGTTGCAGCTCTGTACTTTAGTTGCAATTTCAGTCGTATGCGGAGTGAAGGCGTGTAGGCCCAACCCCATTTAGGTCATTCTACCCGTTCTCCTGTATGGTAGCGCGTGTAACAACTTCTGATGTATTGACTTTAGGAGTTTGCGAAAGTCTCATCCATTTCAAAATAAATAAAAATATAGCTCAGTTATACTCGTAGAAATTAAAAGAGCAGCTCAATATAATTATTGATTTCTAGTTTGAAAAATGTATATATGTATGTATGCATGCCTCAGTGTTTTAAGAAAGCTGACACTTCGACAGCTTCTTAATTTTTTCCAATGAATTCCAATCAATTTTTGACAGTCATTAAAGTAAAAGTAAAATGATAATGGTTATTTCATTACTAAAGAGGTTTGTGCAGCTCACACTGTTTTCTTTTTTGAATTTTTGCACATTCAGACAACTTGTGAGCAGTGCAGACTATGCTGAAGCGCTACACTTGGGCAATGAATCGGAAAAAACACTCAAAAATAATTTTTTTTGGTATAAAACTTAATTTTTTTATTATAGTTAATTGTTTTGTTAAATGCATGAGTTTCAGACAACAAAAAATAGTGAAGAAATTTAAAGAAAACTTTGAAAATTGAAAATAAAAAATAGAAAGTGTGAAGAAAGCACCAGCAGGTTCGGAGATTATCACATTTTTCATACAAATTAAAATTAATATTCTTTGTGTGACGTTTTTTATTTATCTTATATTTGTAATTAAACTAAAATTATTTGCAACGTCATCATAACCTAACTTTTCAAAGCTAAATAAAAAGTCGAATCATTTAAATGTCTGCAGCGCCCTGGTTAGTCGACCAATACTCAGATCATTTTGCTGACAAATAGCGTTAGGTGTTGCTCGCGGGCATTTCAAGCGTTTCATTTTGCACATTGCGCGTCCGCTGATTGATGAAATCCGAAATTCGACAGCTCTGGTTTATTTTTACTCAATGGCCCCATTATTAATAGACAAAATATTTTCTTTGCCGTAACTTTCGTTGCCAAAATACATTGGTGAAGTGGCGTTATGTGCGAAATCTTTTGTTTTTCATTGATTTATGACATTTTAATGTGTCTGGGGAGAGCTTAGAAGTGTGTTCGAAAATACCTCACAGTAATAGACAGTTATAATAGTATTATGCGTCTATGTATGTATATGGTATATGCACATACATATGTATATCTGTAACTATGAAATTTTTTCGGTCACTATATTCATGATATATAGTTTATAATAATAGTTGATGGATAGGTGACGGACAGATGAACTGCATACAGGAAAGTTTCCAACGATCGGCCTGTACTAATTTTCATAGCTTAGTTATGTATACCTTTCAGTTCAATCCCCAGTTTTGAATAACGTCTACTGCTACTTGCCTCCAGTAATTTTTGGAGCCATTTACGAAGACCTTGCGGCCACTGTAATCGAATAGTTCCCGCGAATATCAGGTGATTATATCCCAACGGCTAGAATTTTTATTCATTCAAGGACTGTCACTCACACAATATTCCCAAAAATCCAATTTAGAAAATAATCTAGCGGCTACAACAGGAAGTATGTAGTGTTTCTTGTTATTCTTTATTAAGCCTCATATTTTTTGCTGAACGCTGTACACCAAATCTAGCCCATAACGTGAACATACCTAAATTTGAGTGGTTTGAAAGTTTGCAAATATTAGGTTTGTCTCTCAGAAATTCCTCACATTTTCTCTTCATTGCTTTTAACTGTTAATTATCGAGCGAAGGAAGTGACAGCGGCTACGCTGGCTAGGTCACGCAAGTGGTTGAAAGCACTCCAGCTTTGAAGATATTCAATGCAGTATACACTGGTGGAAACAGAGGAAGACCTCCACTCCGTTGGAAGGATCAGATAGACAGCGACCAACTGACGCCAAACAGAGCGAAAAGAAGGTATGAATGGCGCGCTATTATTGATCCGGCTATAATCGCCTAAGCGGTGCCAACACCAATAAAGAAGAAGAAGCAGTTAACTATCGAGCATAGTATAATATGATTTTATTTAAATGTAAAATTTGTTTGTATAAAATATTATTTTTATATACAAATGTAAATAGTTGCAATTCATATTAATTATACACGTAATTAAATTTAGAATTATATGTACTACCGCTAATACAAATTATTGTTTGTGATTTGTGTAAGTATGTATATCAGTATTGTATTTTTATTATATAATAGCAAAGCTTTTATTTAATGATATGACTATTTGCTTATAAGTTGGAAATTTAATAATTGATTTTTATATAATTTTCTATTCTAAATATAAAATTTGCGAATTGCAAATTAGTTATTTGAATTATTTTGTTCTTTTTTGAAGGAGTAAATTACGAAAGCAAATCCAAATGTTTTGATTTTGAATTTCTTTAAATATGTTTCAATCTGACGGCTTAGAAATATTGGAATATAATGTGCGACAATTGATTATTGAAAATCCGGTGGCTTAAATACGCTCTTTTTGGTAAAATATTTCCACATCAAATCTTTCCACTACCAAAATCCTTAATTTTCAACAATTCACATGAGAATTTAAATAACTGCTCACATTTCTCCGGATTCTTTGCATCGCGATGAATTTGACCAAGTCCGCCATTGCTCAGATAGCTGCCACCTTTGCCCTCGACTTTCGCATCGATGGCAGCAAAGACAACTGTGCGTGAACCCTGCTCAGGTGTTTTGAATACCAGTTTCTTCACGAATGGCACAGCCGTGGTGGCACTATGCTCAAACAGATCGGTGTCCACAATACCCGGGTGCACAGCATTAACCTGAACATGTGCCGATTCGGCGTCTAGTATAGCTTGCAAATGGCGGGTGGAGAGTACTTGTGCCAATTTTGACTGACTATATGCTGTGCCGGGATGATAAAATTTGCTGTCGATAGAAAGTGTGTTGGATTAAAATTAAAAATATAAAAATCTAGTTTATATTATGCACGTACAGTCCATTGATGTCTTTATAATTCATGCGGCCGATTAAATGCGCACACGAAGAGATGTTGACGATGCGGGAATTCTGACCTTCCTTACCGGCAGCTTTCAGTTCGGGCATCAGCAGGTGAGTTAGGAGGAAGTGGCCCAAATAGTTGGTAGCGAAGTGAGATTCATAGCCATCAGCGGTTAGCTTGAAGGGCGCAAACATGATGCCAGCTGTGAAGGTGACAGATAGAGAAATTATTAATAATAATAAAAAAATTAAAATAAAAAACATAAAAAACGCATAATTTTAGAATTACAAATTTCATTGACGTATCTCTTTATCTTCTGGTACTTACGTAACTGAATGGAGTTATATATTTATAAAAGGTAACAACAACTCAAAATATCTCTGAAATACTCACCATTGTTTATTAACAAATCAATTTTATTGAAATGTGCTTTAACTTTATCTGCAAACTCCTTAACAGACGTCAAGTCACCAATATCAAGCGCTTCGCATATGAGCTTACCACCACTCGATGCAAGATCAACAACGGAAGTAACCGCAGCTTCAGCGCTTTTGGGATCACGCACACCTATAAATGAAAACAAAAATTAATTTGAGACCGGAAACCAATATATTAGGTAGCGCCTGAATGTATGCAACGTGTAAGTGTGCTTCAGCTATGTCCAATATATAAATTAACAGAAATTTATAGCATACTTTCAGGAGCGTTTTTTACAATTTAAAATGACACCATTGTTGCAATATTTTTGTTTTTCTTTTTACACAAAATTCTAAGGTTTGTATATAAAATATTAATAATTGTAGAATTAAAAAAATTATTTTTTTTTTACTTAACAAAGTTCATTAACTGCAATTCGAGAATATTGACAGCCGTAGGCAGCCTGAGCTGATTAAAAATCGTTGCACGCTCACAAAATAAATTATGCACTATTTGATCGGTACTGATTGATGTGTGCCTGTTGCAAATATAATATACATATGTATATATGTATGAATGTTTGTATACTATATGTACGTGTGTACTATCAACAGTTTAAAAAGCAAGGACGCTTAGAACGTAGCACATAAATCTGCAAGAAAAAAGGTGCACGTGAACCGACATACACACATGTGCACTCATATATCTATTAATTTAATATCTAACTCACGTAGAAAAGAAATCTTGGACGTATTCTACATATTGTTGAAGTAGTGTGAAAAGGGCTTAAGTGAAATTTTTTGATTTTAATTTTTTACGCAGATTTGTAATAGAACACAAGTATAGTAAAGTTCATACACGTATATCAGATCATCGATGTGTCTTACAAACTTACCCAATATAACAGTTATATCACAAGCCAAGAGTTTCTCTGCAACTCGAAGTCCAATGCCACGGTTACCGCCCGTAATCACAGCTACCCGCCCAGGTTGTTTATAAAGCGCTAAATTAGAAAAAAAAAACATATATGTATGCATAAGTAAAACTGAGGGTAAAAAATGCGCTTATTCACAAAATGCAACAACAAAGTCAAATAAATTAACTAACAGCAAACATAGTTGAGTAAAGAACAACAATTATATTAATTAAATTTAATTACCACTACTGCACTAAGTACATACATACAATAAATACTCACCAACACGATCGCGTGAACGATATATGAAATCATGTATGAGGCCCACAATGCCGATATATTGATAGCGTATCTCCGTTTTCAGTTCATACCAGTTTTTTGGCATCTCCTTGGACGTTTTGGCAAAATAAAAGCCACAGAATACTAATAAAAGCGATGAAGCGCTAATAACTAAGGTTAACATTTTGGACGGATCTGTGTAGTTCGTGGAGTTGGGTAGTGAAAGAGCTGTAAGTAGCAGAGAATAAATGGAACGAATGATATATGTATGTATGTGTATGATGTGATAAGCGATAAGCTTTACAGACTGCGTTGACTGATAAGTTTCACACGATGTGACGCCAGGCGAGCAAAGTTCACTTACTCTAGTGCAGAGAGCGAGGAAGATTGCCAAATACCAAATTATCGCTAAGTGAGTGGCGTATTTACCATACATATGCATCATTTTTGCGTGACATATTGCATGGGCGGAGATTGTTTTGATAACTGTAAATCAAATTTGATTTAAACTTACCTCTCTACCTATCATAAGAAAATCTATCTCATTGAAAGATCACAGTGGCCCTTGGTGTAAAAATAACCGAGATTGATTTAACGGTAAGTTTAATGTATTAAAAAAAAAACTACTTTAATTTTTGGACCTTGACCCTGCACATATGCATATAAAATAATAAAAATGTAAATATATTTATCAAACGTTGTCCCGAACACTTCCTACTTCTAAGTAGACTGGTTTAAAAATACAAAGTTTGCATATTCTTTCATTCCTAATATGCGCATAAACAAAACAAATATTGCAAAAAAGACGAGCCAACCTGTTTGGTGGTTTACGAAAAAAATCTGGTGGGGCAACTGATAGAATTTATTATAAATTCTTTAAAATTATGCCTATAACGTTTTTGTAAATGAAATAATAATTTTTGGCGAATCTTTAAGCCTGCCCCTGTTGGAAAAACAGTGAAATTCTAGATTGTTTTTTATTTTCCTCCAGCATTTGAATATATAAGACACAGATTTCAGACTGTATTCGTGTGAAATTTCCTTCTTCTCTGTTTGTTCTTTTAATTTTTAGAAATTTCATGCTTCTTAGCGTTTCTTCGCTTCATCAAAATCTTTACTTTTGCGTTTATTTATTTATTTATTTTTTAAAAGTTCATAAAAGTATTTTAAATTGTTTTACTGTCTTCTATGTGCACTTCTTCGTTGACATTGTCATTGCACTTTTTGAATTTGTGTACCAACAACGCTATTGGATCTCGATAATCGGTAAAAGTATTTACATATTTGCAAAGCCATTTGCACTGAGTGTTTGCAACATTTCTACTAAATTCAAGTAGATTGTTATAGTTGTGTGTGCATACAACAGTTATGTACACGTATGTACAGTTATACAATATGTTTTGAAGCATTTGTGCATGCATTATTTGCTCTCAACGTAGATGTACAAATATTTTGAAAAAAAAACAAGTAATAGTATTGTTTGTTGTTATGCATGCATTGGTACTTGGCGTAACGGTTTTGGGCTATTGAAATAGCAAATATTCCATTTAAATTCTCGAAATTAGCAGTTGCACTGGACTAACTATCAACTATTTAGCTGAAATTTCTTGGAAAATTTCATTGCGACTTATTTTGGCGTCGTATTCTAATTACTGTTACACGGGACATTTTTTATTTCATGACATTTTCATCATTTCCATTGCTTTAAAAAACAGTTTGAATTCACAGAACTTCTTCAATTAAACAGACGTACATTATTTCTAATAAAATAATTAAACTTCCCTTACATGCCGCAATGGACAACTGCCTTTCTCTACTTTGTTACATTACACCTGATGCATGTAATGAGTTTATCTCATTTTAAGATTTGAGGCATGAACTTTAAACTTTGCTTAATACGCGAAAGTATTCAAACCATGTGAAAATTGACATAACTATAAGCATTTATGATATATTTTTATTTTAGTTCTCGCATCTTTTGTTGCAAAGCCACTCTTTTTTTTGCTTTGTTTTCTTTAGCCAAGTTGACTTCACGGTTGCTTAAATTGCAACTAACTAATAGGTGTTAATTTACTACCGCCAAAAAGTCAACAAATAAAATTATATAGCCGCCCATACTCATATGTATGTATATTTTATATGTACATAGAAAAGCTTTAATGCTTTCACACTTAAAATAAACAAAATAAAAAACTCTACAAAGTAATAGTTTAGATATTTAATTACAAAGGTAGCTGAGTATAAAAAACTAGGAATGACGTAGGTATTTGAAGAAAAAAATATTTCTCGTTAGAAGATTTGAATTAACTGCGGATTACTATTCAATAGGAAAAAAAAGAAATAAAAAATAATACAAAAAAAATCAAACAATGATATATCACAAATTATTTAAATTTACTTTACATGCGAACTGGTTTTCACAGGAGAAGAACTCCATTACAAAAAATGTTGTATATTTAAATTTTTTTGTCTAAATATAGCACAAACTAAAATTAATTAAATATGGAAACACATGCTTATACATATGTATACAAGTGAGCTGTTTAAAAGCTACTAGACCTGCTGCCAGCCAAATAAAAGTGACCTTAGACAAGTTTCCCCCCTTTGCCTTAACTTGCCTTAAGTTGTTCACCCTGACGGCCCTTAGGTGTAGACGCGGTTGGTAGACAATAAAAAAATCAGCTTACAAAATAAAATGCAACCAATTTTATTCACTAAAACAGAGAAATCAACAAAAACTACAGAAATAACCATTGAACGTATATAAATAAATGCTAATAAGCCAGAGAAGAAAGTTAAAAAGAATACGAGCAACGAATTGTAGACTTGGAGAGGCGAAATATAAAACGTTTAAAGCTAAAATAACAGCTGTAGGGACAAGAAAATAGTTATTTCTCACTGTACAAATCTACATACATACATATAGGTATATGTATTTCGTACAAATTTGCTGAATGTTATTCAAAAGAAAATGTAAATTTCATATATGTACGTGTATGATGACATATGGCCGAAAGATTATACCTACATATGTATGTAAATACATTAGAGTCAATGGGTATGTTAATAAAGCGACAAATGATCGCCAAACGTACATGGTTAATAAACAAATTAATGCTGACAACAATCATTGGCTGAGTGCCAAGAAAAGTTAAAGGTAAAAGAGAGTTTTTAGAATATATCGAAAGATCTACAGTTATATCCTGGTATAACGAATCGTAATCTGTTCGGTGAGAAATGTAAGTAAGAATTGGCCAGCATTTACGATATGTCAAAATTGCGATCCTTCGGTGTAAATTTTACTGGCTTGTTGGCTCACCGAATGCGATTAAGTAAAAATTGGTAATAATTAATACTGCCCATCAGCTCACCGAACAGAACTATAATCAAAACTCCTACTTATCCAGACTCGAACCCAACATACTCAACGTATGCCCTCCTTCTGGACCGAACCCGTCGAAACAGTTCGTTTCCTGGACCTCCAGTGAGATGATCTCGGTGCGTAAGATTAATTAGCCTGTTCCTAAGCGGGGCTAGTGAACATTATCAAAACATTTCGTCACATAAGAAAATTGGCAATGCGTAAATTGAAACTTCTAATTTTTTTATTAAGAAATATTTATAACTATTATTTTTACTTAAATTGCAATTTTTATTATTTTATACAGTATCTGTAAATTAGACGTTATGTCGAGGTTCTATTAAAAGTAGTGACTACTTCCAGATATTTGTCTGTACATCAGACATTTGTTCACAAAGAAATTTTTTTTAGAAGATTTTCTTATAAACGAGTTCTACTGTAGTACATAAAATACTAAACTGGAATTGGCAGTGGTTGAAAAAAGAATGACCTGCAGAGTTTAGAAATTTAATAAGCAATTCATACCGATATAAACGCTTATAAATAACTGGTTAGGGGCAGGAAGTAGTCAAATTTTCAAATTGTTTATAATAAATTTATGTATGTACATATTTCATTAAGTATATAATCTCTTATTCAATTCTAAAAGGGATTGCTGATCATATTCTTAGCCTTCCGGCTTCATGTGGCCTAACGTGGGCTTTGCTTTGACCCTTTCCTCGCCTGCCCGGTAGAACATGGTATTGTTTCATATTTCCTTTCCTTTTTTACTACATATTTATTAAAAGATACGAGTATTTTATTTTAAATGAATAATAATTATAATTTATTTATATATTATTTACTATTATATATATCTACGACTTGATAAAAATTTACTAACATAATCATTGATTATTATTAACAAGCTATAAACATAAAATATATATTTGTTATATGTGAAGAAAACTACGTAGCTTTGCTCTCACCTCCGCCGCCCGGAATTGTTACTATGGCGTAGCATTTAATGCAACCCTCCCTTCCTTGGCCGAGCTACGTAAATAGTTTATAGACGCTCTCTACGCTTTTGGCTTTAAGTAAATTTCTTTTATTTTCCACAAAACCTAATCTTATAAGATTTTAAGAAAAAGCGGCTGTCAAAATTCTATTAAAACTGCTATTTAATCCACTTGAGTGGCATTTCATATGAAGAAGCAGCTCTTAAGCGCGTGCTCTTAAACTGATAAGCCGAACTTGTGGGTAAGTAAAACGCAAGAAATACAAATATGTATATAATAAAAGCTAACACACCTGCCTACTTACATATGCACATACTCATGCTCGTGGCCCAAAAAAAGCAAAAGCAGCAGTAACGCCAATAAACTTTCTTTTTCCAAACTACACAACATGCATACAGATATCTACTGATATACAAGCATGTGAATACCTTCGTGCCACTCAATTGGCTTTTGGTGACTACTTTTGGACATTTAAGAAATTCGACAGACGGAAACGAAACGAAATGCGTTTGTAAAAAAAGCTTCCTGTATATTACTTTATTATAATTTTGAAAACTATTCCGATTTCTTATGTTGTATTTACAATTTTTTTTACAATTTCTGCTTACCTTACTGTGAAGACAGTTTTTATATTTGAATGTTTTGAGATGAATACTACAGCTATTCTTAACGATTTTTGTAAATTTTTCTATTAATTTTGTATTAATTGTTCATCTTTGAAACCGCTTTTTTGTTAAGTCATCACAATTTTATTAATTATTGTGTAAATTGTTTCCCTCCAACTGCTAAAACATTTATCACGTTAACACAATGTTCTAATCGTTTGTGTGGCGGCAACTGCGTTTGTGAAAAAGACAAATGTTAACAGCGGCTGTTGACTAATAGAAAACACTATGTTGTCTTTCCAATTACCACGGAAATACGCTTGTTCGCTCCAATCACAACCGCTCGTGGAGAAACTCGAAATATGACTAATCCCTTAACGTTGCCGGCTTGTCAACCAATAACTGAGAATGAACACATCATATGTTGCTGGGAGCTATTTCTCCAGCAAAAGCGATAAAGTTGAGCAATGCTCTTTGGTAGCTTGTTGGTTTTCAATATTTTGTGATCCACGCTAGAGTGGAATGCTCCTAAGATAAGCAACACTATGCAACTTACCAAAATTTGCCCCTTATCTCTAAAGGTTTTGGGAACACTTTAGTTTGGAGCCTGTGGTTTTTTGTTATGAAATGTTCATAGTTGGTAGTAGGAGGTCTACAATTACCAAAAATATAAGTTTTATCGCGCGCAAATTTATAGTGTAAAAGTTATTAACATTTTAATTTACACTTCTAACATGCAGGCAGTCTACTTGTATTTTTCTCATAAACACACTAACAACACTTGACTATGCCCAAAAACGATGTTGCCGTACTGTGTAAGAAACCTTAAAAAAAAGCCGGCCGTTTTTTTTTTTCAGATTTATTGAAACAAACAAGAACGAAGGTAGTTATACAGGAGAGCGGCTTTTGCTAAAACTGTCCAAAAATGATGGGGATTTTGACTAAATAGATGTATTTGATGATTATCTTCTCATTGAAAGTGGGGGAAAGCTGAATTTTGCAATAGTTTTATTATTATTAACATTTAAAGTTGCACTAAAATTACTAACAAACACATTACATACAAATACACGGTTAAAGTGATGTTGCCATACTGTGAAAGATATCTAAAAATGAGCAATGTGTGGGTCGGGTTCAGTTTGTTTTTTTGATTTTTTGAAACGAACAACAACAAAAATGAATAACATTAATATATTTTTACAGAAACAAGAATGAAAATACATAAAATTCACGTATTTTCTAATAAAACGGCTTCGAAAATACATAACATTCACGTATATATACAAAAACGAGGTCGAATATACATAACATTCACATATTACAAAAAATGGGAAAACTTTAGTTTAGAGCCTGTGGTTTTTTTTTATGAAATGTTCATAGTTGGTAGTAGGAGGTCTACAATTACCAAAAATATAAGTTTTATCGCGCGCAAGTTTATAGTTTAAAAGTTATTAACATTTTAATTTACACTTCTTACAAGCAGGCAGTCTAGATGTATTTTACTCATAAACACACTAACAACACTTGACTATGCCCAAAAACGATGTTGCCATACTGCGTAAGAAATGTAAAAACAGCAATAAATAAAACGTAGCGTATGGAGGTCCGGCCTTTTTTTTTAGATTTATTGAAACAAACAAGAACGAAAATAAATAAAACATACACATACATAACAAGACAAAAATACATAACTTTTACATATTTTTCGCCGCGAAATTATATGACCCAAAAAATGTTTAAGTGAAATAATAATTGATTTTCTGTAAAAATATGTAAAAGTTATGTATTTTTGTCTTGTTATGTATGTGTATGTTTTATTTATTTTCGTTCTTGTTTGTTTCAATAAATCTAAAAAAAAAAGGCCGGACCTCCATACGCTACGTTTTATTTATTGCTTTTTTTAAGATTTCTTACACAGTATTGTAACCCTGGGCCGTACCAACACCGGCTTCGCCTTGCAAAGTACTCTTAAGTGAAACACCTTTGTAAGTTTGGCGGCCTTCGGCCGCGCTTTGGATTGTAACCCTGGGCCGGACCAACACCGGCTTCGCCTTGCACAGTATTCTTAAGTGAAACACCTTTGTAAGTTTGGCGGCCTTCGGCCGCGCTTTGGATTGTAACCCTGGGCCGGACCAACACCGGCTTCGCCTTGTACAGTATTCTTAAGTAAAACTCTTTTATTTTCACACAACCTTTTATGCGAAATCCTCATTTTATTTTGCTTGAATATTGTTGATTTTTATATTATTTTACGTAGTGGCAACGCCTGCCTAGCCAAGTGTTGTTAGTGTGTTTATAAGTAAAGCAGAAGCAGGCTCTCTGCATATAAAAAGTGTAACTTTAAATGTTTATAACTTTTAAACTATAAATTTGCGCGCGATAAAACTTATATTTTTGGTAATTGTAGACCTCCTACTACCAACTATGAACATTTCATAAAAAAAAACCACAGGCTCCAAACTAAAGTCAACCCAAGGTTTTTGCTGACTTTAGCTTTGGGAGTAGTCATTAGTTTATGTTGTAAATTTCAGCACAATAAAAATTAAACTTTATTCACTCATTTTAATAAACAAACTCTCAACTTGCCGACGTAAACAAGAACTTGCTTGAGTCAGCTGTGTGCAGTCAGCTGATAAAAGATGAGTGTAGCCATTTGCTGCAAATATCTCGCGGAAAGTGAGGAATTTTATATAGTGGATTTTATTGAGGATTTTGAGTGATGTAATATTTGAATGTGAAGTGAATAAATAAAAGTCCGTTAAATACAATTTGGGAACAAATTTAAGGTATAGTAAATTAAATTAGACACATGAAGTAATACGCAAAATATGCAAAATGAAATGAAATAAATTAAATTAAATCAATTAGGGTAACTTAAAAAAGAAATAAATTGAAACAAACATTTAAATTAGAACGTTTCTTAAGCGTCCATTTATTTTTCCTGTAAATACAAAGAGAGATTTGCGGTTGCTCTTCTAAGCTTTTAGGAAATAGTCACCATATTGGTAGTTTTTAAAACAACAATTTGTAGTGAAAAGACTTTAATAAGAGGTCTATTTTATTAAATAAATACTGTAGCTCCCTTGAGCTCTTCAGTGTAGATTCATGCAAAACAATGCTTTACTGATAAGCGACAAATTTCGCAGCATTTTGTGCTCAATATTAAGATTTATCTGAACTCTTTGGAAATTATGAGGCACTTCGAGTACTTAACTGCATCGATTCGAATAGTTGCTCTTGGGCATTCGCTGCGAAAAGTTTAAAGAATTTTTAACATAAAGTTAGGATAAATATAAATCATCTGCAAATATAACAATGCAGTTACATAACTTATACAAAAATTTAGTTTTAAAAATATTGATACTACCGTTATTTTTCTTACAACACACCACAGCGAATAAATACAATGTTTCTATGGCACAAATGGATACCTGTAAGGAATTTCGTGTTGGAAGCACCGGATATGCCTATACGCATTTCTTTCACATCCATCGCTTGGACAACAACAAAGTGAATGGAAATGAGCGGCTACATTTGAAATTTTACGTGTTGGCACCAATGGATGCGCATATCTTGTTGGCCACCAACGACAGACCCAGCATAAGGGATCGTGTCTATGAAGTGGGTATGTAAAGGGATACTTATGCTATATAAATTATATAGAATAATGAATGAAAAGCCAACTTTGTTTTGTTGTTGTATTTTTATCAGTAATTGGCGCCGGTAAAAATTCCTTCTCCACCATACGTACCCGCATGGGTTCTAATCGCATGTCCACAAGCACGGAACCAGGAATTTTAGCAATGTACGATCCAACGCCCATAGAAGTTATACAAACGAAGGGTATGTATACATGTGTATCTATATACGTGCATGCATATCTGAGTAAGCATGAAGGAGTGGCATTGTGCAGATGCCTTTAGTAAAAACAAAAAAAAAAAAATAATAATAATATGTACTCGTATATACGAGTACATACGTGTATGTAAGATGCAAATATACACATTAGGGAGATCTATGAAAAAATTCACTATTGTCAGATATTATATTTTTTTTATAATTTGTTGAGCTGTTTTTGAATTGTTTTTAAATAATTTTATGGTGGCTTTAATTATCTGTTCCATTTAAAACCCATTTCTTTCCTTTTATTTTGTGATCTGTACGAAAATTAGATTTCTGTATACATTTTTGGATCACCCTAACATAAATTAAGCTGCTGATAACTCAAGTGAAGTCAAGACTAGTCTTAACACTAACTCATTGAGTGCGTTCTTTTTTACCGCAGATGGCACACTTTCCGTTTATATACCGGGCTATAAAAAGGAACCACTGTTAAATTACACCGATCCCGCAGCATTGGAACTTAACTACCTCAGCTTCAGTAGTTTTGGCTTGGCGACGGCGAAGTGGTATTACGACTGCCAATTTGATGGTTTCGGTGAGTTTTATACCGATATACTTACGAGCATAAGTAATTGTATACGGATGTATGTGCTCTTAAAATGAAAATTTCACTTCTTACAGCCGAGGAAATGGAAGAGGAAGTGCATGAACTCGACGCATATCACGCTTTGCTCGCCAATCTGACTAAGAAATCAGCGAATAAGTCGGTGCCCGTGGACATCGAATCGGTTAATTTTGCATTTCAATTGAAATCAGTTGTTTATAATCACGAAAATTCAATTCTACACACACGCTTGCATCTGACGTTGGTGAGTACGGCTTGGTCGGTTGGTTGACATTGAAACGATATCGGGAAGTGCTATTGAGTTATGTACATACATACGTGTACATACATATGTACAAGTGTGCTTGTGCTTTATGAAATTTGAGATAAATACTCAGTAGCACACATTCGTAAATAATTTTGAATTCAGTCACTGAAATATACTCTAATATTTTTTGCTCATTTTGAGCTTTGGTGCTTATTGGAAAACCACACAGGCTTTAGTCGTCTTAAGACTTTAATTTTTCGATTATCTCGTTATTCTATAACTCTAGAACTGGCAGGATACGCGGCTCGCTTGGAATGGTGATGAGAATGAAATTGCCGCCATTAGTTTTAGTTACAAAGAAGCATTGGCAATGCTTTGGATACCTGATTTGATAGTCCTAAAGTGAGCTGAATACCATTGAGTCTAAATATGTAGCACTCAAATATGAAAATCTTTATTTTTTCCCACAGCGCCGCCCATGGCAGTAATACACAACATGAATCTGATATTGCTTTAGTGATCTATGCTAACGGTAGTATAACAATGATCAATACTAATGCGGAATTCAGTACCTGGTGCGTTGATGCAAAACACAATTGGCCACACGAACGTCTAAATTGTGGTCTTCTCATGGGCTTGGAAACATTTTCACCGCATACACATGAGCCGATCACTTTGAAATATGACAATACAGTGCCATTGCCTGTGGAACCGTTCAATATGTTGAGCGAGTGGCATTTTAGGCAGTTAAGTATATCCGAGATTGTGAGTAACGATGACAAAACGAGTCGTTATAGCGCTAAAGCAATAGCGCGTACAATAAATGGTGATCTCTCGTTGGGTTTCACAATCGAACGAAATAGTGGATTCTACAGGAATGTCTTTACGATGCCAATTTTAGGTAAAAATGCGAAAAGTTTTGAAAAAAAAAAAAATCTAAAATATTTATTTTTAGCTTGTGAAACTTTACTTGTACTCTCATTCCTCTTACGCGGCTACCGACGCGGTGGTCTTATACTTGTCGTTGTCTTCGTGTTATCCTTGGGTTTCATGTTCGTTACGAAACATGCGCCGACCGCGTATGTACCCAACATCTGTAAGTTGTGTAATGATTTATTTATTTACCTTTTTTTGTGTATCGAATATTGAATATTGAATATTGTTTTCCTTTTTTGCAGTGCATGCATATCGCCATGTGATGAGAACTGCGACTTTTTGTTATCTACTGCACGTAGCTCTCATGTGGCTGGAGCTTTATCCGCCCAAGGCGAAACCATTCGACTGGATGCTGACTTTGACTAATGTTTCAGCTTTGAGATTGTTACTCTGCATGCGTTTGGTCGATGTAAGTTTGAATTTCTGAGTGCAAATTAATTGAAGTAAATATGTGGAAGCTTGCGAAAAAAGTTCTAAGAGGGTGAGAGTTTAAGTGTTGTCACGCAGATAAATATATGGATTATGTACTAATACCTATGTGTACAAAAGTGAAAGCTCAGGAGACCATGTGTTTTAGCTTAATGTGTTTATTTTTGTGCGTTATTTTTTCTGCACCTTCTCCATTTTTATTTATTTATTTTTTGGTTTTAAGTTAACACGCTTATTTTGAAATTAATTTTTTTACTATTTGCGAAAATGACAGAAAACATATGATTCTAAAAGAAAAGCTTAAGGTTTTGGCTCTATTGTGGTACATTTTACAACACTACTTGATTTCAAGCGTTCTTTAGCTCTTCACTCTAGGAATATTATGTATTGAAGAACAATTCAAAGAAGCAGAAATCCAGCTTTTATTAATATTTTTATATCTACTTTTATAACCTTTTAACTTTGATATTAAATTTGTTTCTCTTCATTTGCAGTGTGATCAATATGTGAGCATTCAGACACAACCTTGGCGTGAATTGGCGAAAATGATCAACAATTTCTGTTTTGTTATTGTCAGTGGTATTTTCATAATCATCGATATATTGCTGCTGCCAAACTTTTAAGCAACTGATTCACTAAGAAAAGGATGCTATAAATTTACATACATACTATATATGAATTTTAGAAAATATTATTAAAATAAAATACTAACTATATGAGAATTTTTAAAGGCAAAGCCTAGCATTCAGCTTACTAGATAAGGCGAAAGAAAAACTATTCGATCTTCCTAGTTGTTCAACAACAACATATTCAAAATGCTTTGAAATGGAACGGGAGAAAAACTGAATTAATTCTTTTAGCACTGCATTATTTCTATAGAGTTAAATTAAAATTTATTGGGAAAGCTTCCACAGAGCTGTTTTTTAAACTCAAAACTCTAAAAATTACAATACACGTAGGTATATTTTTTAACGAAAAAAGTTCACATAGCATTTTATTTATTTTTTTATAAACAATATAAAAAGCATTTAATACATAAAATCTAATTTTGCAAAAGTGTATATAACTGTAATAGAGCTTGTATAGAATTGATATTTGCCACATTCCTCATGAACGCAATTTCGAGAACTCAATGACGCCATTTTTGTTTTTATTGATTTCATTTAGTGTACTTTTGCTTCATACTGCCGTTTGTGAACTTAATTTCTGCTTTGCCATAATGAATATTTTTAAATTATGTTTCAAAATTATTTATTTATTTAGTTAAATACATTTGAAATAGAGATTAATGCAAATAATGAAGATTTTTCTTCAACTTCCTTATCGCTCTTTTATACACCTCTCTTCCTCTCTCTCTCTCTCATCTGTTGTCTACATACGTACACATTTTTCATATGTGTAGGAATGTATTGTTGTGCGGCTGCTTGCTGTCGTATTTGTTGTTTGTTGTTCTTGCTGTTGTTGTTTTTATTGTTATTATTAAACATTGCTGTATAGATGAATACTGAGTTGTTGTTCTAATTGTCGACACATTTGTAAAAAATTCATCATTAACAATGGTAATAGTAACAATAATAATAATAATAATAATAATAAGAAATGCATTGTAAAGTGAAATCCCTTTGTTGGGATTTCTTAAGAGGGAAAAAATATTATTTAGATCCTGTGGATCATAGAAAATCCTATTAAACCATTTAGTGACTACCAAAAGTATAATTATAGCAAATTCTTAAAAGCATTAGACGCCTGCTGGCGACCCAATGCATAAATGTAAAGCCTGTAATCCATTATTCCATATATCCTTGCAACAATTATTATTTATGAAGTGCTTTTAGTCCTGCTTCACTTTTCTTATTCCGTTTATTTTTTCTTTGCTTTCGCTGAGTATTTTTTGTTGGCTGTTTTAATGTCCGTAGTGACCGTAACCGTAACCACCGCCATAGTGTCCGTAACTGATTGCTGGTGCAGCGGCATATTTCACAATGGACGGAGCTGGTGCAGCGTACGAGATCGCGGGTGCGGCATACTTAATGGCTGGGGCGGCGTATGAAATGGCAGGGGCAGCATAGGAGATGGCGGGCGCAGGAGCAGCATATGAAATGGCGGGTGCGGCATATTTGACGACTGGTGCTGCTACGGCCACTGGTGCAGGTGCAGCCACTTTAACGACAGCTGGTGCGGCGTGTTGAATGACCTGGAGAGTGGATAGTAGAAGAGTGGGAAAAAGGATATATTTTACCGAGTATTTAATGGTATAAGTAGAAAAATTTTACGGCTGTGAAATTAAATATTAAAAATTATCTATTATTCATAATTTAACTATGTCAAACATGCTTTGGTAATGAACGAATAACGAATTTCTGCTTGTGATAATCGGTTTTTAAACAAAAATCCTTAGCTCAAACTTTTTAGCGTTTTTTCCAAGCTTTCCTTCGTAGCCTTTCCACTTTTCATTTCACAATTTTTCACAACATTATCAATATCTAAAGGAGACCAAAAAGTTTCCTTTCAATCTGCTCTTCTCCTACGCCTAGGACTCACCTGGCTGAAGGTGGAGTAACTAGTGGCGGCCGGTGCTGCCTTCACTATAGCAGGCGCCGCAACTACAGCGGGTGCAGCGTATGCTTTGACAACAGGCGCAGGAGCATAACTGATCGCAGGTGCAGCGTAACTAATAGCAGGAGCGGCATGACCAATACTAATGGCAGGGGCGGCAGCAGCATAGCTGATAGCTGGAGCGGCATGACCATAACTTATGGCCGGCGCCGCATATGACTCATGACCCAAACCGCCCAAACCACCCAAACCCAAATATCCAGGAGCAGCGGTGGCAGCTGCGATCAGGCTGAGTACGATCTGAGGAAGAGGGAATCCAAAGGAAAGAACACATGGTTTAGAATAAGTTAAATCAAATTTAATACACTTTAAGTATTTTTAGCAACAAAATCACTTCATATTTATTCATTTCACACACACACACACACACACGTTATCCTCACCAGATATTTCATATTGTCGTTAAGACGCGTTTTACGTTGAGCCGCGGAGGATTGTGGTGGTTGTTCGAGATTACTTTTTTGGCGAACTTTGTGTCACTCGCTTGTATTAAAACGCACGCACACGATTTACACTGTGTTCGAATTAAGTGCAGTGGATTGATTGGTGGAGAAGTCGAAGTCAACTGTGGTTTCTAAGCTGACAAGCGGTTACTTTTATAGTTCAACGCGTTCGCGATCGTAAATTAGAAAAATGATTTTCCTCTAAGAGCGCAAAAACATCGCAAATAAAATGTGTGCATTCTTGTACGAATCGAAATGAATGCACGCCAACAAGCAAAGTAAAAAAAAGCAAAAAAAAAGGAAAAATAAAAAACAATAAAGTGGGGACAGCAAAATAAATAAGAGCGTCGAAAACGCACAATCACCTAAAAGTAAAATGATTAAAAACACTTTTTGTGGCTCTTGCGGGCGCTACACGCTCCGCTGTCTGTGTGTTGAGCTTTCAACGCGAACTTGCAACAGCTGCTGATGCTAAGTTTTGGTATGATATGGCGTCGGAGACGATTCTTGTGCTGGCCGAGCAGAGAGTGTGGTGATGTTGCCTTCAACGCCACAGGTGTTGTTGTTGCAACTTGAGTTGTTAGCATTGGCTAGTTGTTGTTTGTGTTCTGTCCATTTAGTAATGCGTGCAAATACCAATTGTAGCTGAAATCGTAACAACATGCCAACCGCAATGGCCCGCCGGCCTCTTCGGCTGATGTCATAAATGCTTAGCAACTATAGTATTGTATAAGTGGCAAAGTTGCAAGTAGGTAAAGAGCAAAGGCAAGGCTTTGAGCGTTTTTTTTACAACGCCTGCTAAGTTTTTGGAGACTTCTTGTAAAAAATGACGATTGGAATTTAATATGAAAGCTGGGCTGTAACAATGGTCAACGAGGTGGAAGCGTTAAAATACCGCAAACAAAGGTTGAATAGTAAAAATACAAATATCAATTGTTGCAAATATTTAAAAATAAAAAGTTGATATGTACTTCTCAATTCTTTTATAATAAATAATTTACATTGTTACTTTAATTTAAAATTCCAATTATTTATTGGTGTTGACCCAAATTTTCCCAAACAGTATTTGAACATTGTCCGGCTTCTTAGAGCCTCCTTTTTAGGCAATAAAATATACATGTTACGCTAACTGGCATTAATTTAATTTGCTTTAAAATTAATAATTCAGTGTGCTTCCTTATTTGTAGAATAAAAATAAATTCAACGGAAATTCGTGCATGACTAGAAATAAAAAATAAAAAACATTATATTGAAAAAGAGTAACATTAGTAAGGAATGGCAGGAGTTATGTTGAAAATTTTCAAAAAATGTATCTAGATATAGTTACATATATAAGGCTGAAGGTGAATCTTTTTCAGAAAAATCGAAAATATTCAATATAATAACAGATTTTCGAGCTGACTGGATGCGGCAGCACTCCAGCACAAAGTAGTTTATTAGACACAAGCAAAAGCTTAATCGAGGATAAAGGTATAATGGTGAATGTTCATCTCATATAATGACGATGAAACGCCAAAAGCTGCTTATGAATATTGTACTTTAACTTTCAAAGCACAAGAAATCAGCTCCGGAGAAACGAGCTGCTTCGTACCTATGATTACTTTTGGATACAACAGATTGTACTATCGGATGCGATTACAACAGAACCATGCAGGCTACAATTATTTGGAGAAAAACTTCGTCACTGGTCCCATTTCCTTTTTAATAGATACTAATTGTTCAATTTCATCATGCATAATATATTTACATATTTTTCTTTTTTAAATTCCACTTCTTACTTTTTTTTTTTTAATTCTACATCCGAAATTTTTCACTATAAATTTCACAGTTCGACTCAAATATCGGTGTTGTTTATGAAAAAAAAAAAAAATATACGCAAGGGTCACCAAAGAAGAATTTTATGCAGTTGTGAGCACACTTTAGCTTTAAAACTATAAAAATGCAGCGTACAATGAAGGCATTTAAACGTTTTCGAAATTTACTTAGATATATACTAAATTTTTTTTTCATTGAAGAAGACATGATCTCTCGCATGATAGAACGCGCTCTGTTCTTTTTGTTTTTCCAGTAGTAAATGTATTACAGTCTATTAACATTTTCGCTCAGTGTACGAAATGTTATGGGGAAAAATGCGTAACGCAATATAATAAGTCAGTTTGTTGGGAACAACACAATTAAAAAATGTTTGATCAAACAATTTTTGTGATTTCTACAAAGTATTTAAAAAATAGCAACACGCATTTGAAAATTGAAAGGATTTTAGACATCGACGGGTGCAACCAAACCAAATTTGGGTGCGTGTGTGCGGACGCTTTAAGGCGTTTGCATAAAAAATGGGCAATTAGATTCTACAAGCGTACAATGTAACATAGTACAAATGTGTATGTAAGTGAGCAAAACTAAAAAAAAAAAAAAAATCAAATCGAAATGGATAATGAATTGATTTCAGTTTCTGTTGAATAGAATTGAGATGCAAGCTATTACAAATACAAATCGCTGAAAAATGCCAAAATCATGTCGTACACAAAAATGGATGTCTATAAAGCCACGACAATTTTAATGTAGTAAGAATTAATTGGCGGGCATAATTTTTCATATACTTTATTGTGTTATTAATGAAGCTTATATTTTTTGATTTAATCCAGTTAAAAAATTTGCCAAAAATTTGTACAATAAACTCCCATGGGAGCAGATGGAAAATGTGTTCGTTAACACGCAGCTAGCAACAACAATATGTAACTAATGATGTACAACTTTGTAGGCGCTTAATTATGCCACAAACGCCATTGTCTAGCAGCGTCGCCTGGCAGTCTGTTTGGCGACAATGGTTAAGAGTGCAGGTGCTAACTGTTTTTGCCGCTGCTTTCATGAATTCGTATGTACGACAAATCCAATCGGAGTATGATTCAACATGCAGAATAATAAAAAATGCCACAACGGTAAAAAATGTAAGAAAGCAAGCTTAGCAATCGCATAATTCATTCATTCAACACACCAAAATTATCAAAAAACAAAAAAAAAATATTTAAAACTATAAAAAGTCGTAAGAAAATGGTTGAGTAAGAAGAAATAACTGTCAAGTGTTCGCCAATTGCGTGTAATTGTGGCCGAGCAGCGTAGCGTTGTTTTTTTTTTTGCTTTGCTTCTGGCAATTACTGTTAATCGCTGCCAACAACTTAAACAGATAAGTAATAAATAAATGAAGTATTTATGCGTTAATATACTGTGAATTGTGGAAACTAGTATGATATAATGATTAATGGAAAAATATACGCAAATGAAATGCCAGCCATTAAAGTTGGATATACGAATTTAGTTGATTGTACGATGCGAATTTAATGATAAGTGTTTACAGTTTAGAATACGCAAAGCCAATTGACTGTAAATCACTCATTAAAATCATCACCCGAACATCAGCCACAAACATGAAATTTTTTCATTTCAAAAAACGCGTTTGCTACATTTAAGTAAAATTATTTATACCTACATACATAAATATGCATGTAATTTTGACATATTCATACATATGCTGCGAATTCATTCATCAAACCAGCAAACCATTTTATTTTAAACTAGCAGACCCGGCCGGCCACACATTGTTGTGGCTTTCTGCATCTTGCCCAATTTTTATTCTAATTATTCCAAATAACGATGAAAACTCCAATTAAGCATTATGTAATTCAAAATTTGAAGTTTTTTTATTATTATTTTATTGATCTTTAACCTCCAGGAAGTAAGAGTATTCCACCATGTATGTATGTCGGAGTCGCGTCTGGATAAGTAGAATTTTAAACCGCTACAATATCCTTCGCCTGCTATAGGTGGTTGTTTGACTCCGAGAACGTCATTCACAGGGGGAGAGTTCATGAAGGTGTTGACGAACTGTTGGTGAATAGCGTTTAATGTTTGTCTGTACGCCGTCCAGTCGCTCCCTTTCTGATGTGCCTGGGTGGGGGTTTCGCAACAACTTTATCAATTATGATGCTTATCTCAATAACTCACTCAGTTTATATATCAAATGCAGAATTTTTTGGTTAAAAAGTTAATGATCAGATATTCCATTTCCAACAGAATTCCAGGCTTTTAGTAAATTTTATTCACGTTCGGCTAACGTTCTTACAGACTTACTGCTATCCCTAAATTGGAGTACTTTAATTTTTGTTTGACACGGTTTTTCTCATTTTTTTAGAGCACAAAAACATATTTTTCACCGCAGTTGCCAGATTAGCACGAGAAAAATTCTATGCAAGTGCTGCCAAGTGATGTAAGTGAATTCTCGCATACTCTACAGGATGAGTGGAAATGTTAAATATTGTTTTTGTTTGTGTTTGCTGGGATTTCGCTGTACACACATTATAACTAGATGTTTCGATTGATTTTCACTTTGTAGGTCACATCAACTATAAATATTTTATAGTATTTTGAGCTTGTACTATTTATTAATACTTTTTGTAGCATGTTCTTACCATTTAAGGCATAACCTGTAAAGGATCTGGTTATATATTAAACATTTTTATAGACTTCAAAAACTCAAATGAAATTGTATTGATTGGCAAAAAGTAGAAAAAATTAGCTTTATTTTTTGAAATGAGACCAGAATAATTTTAGAATATGTTCTAACAAAGGCCAATAACCGGTTTGACATTTTCTAATTAAAATTTGAGACTTTTGATTTGATGTTGTTCTAAAGCAAATAATAATACTAAGTAATGATCTGGAATATGCGAAGAGCTGTACTCGTAGAAACGGAGTGCAACTTATTTTATTTGTTATTATTTTCATAACCACTGCAATCCAAAAGTTTAATCCCACGCTATTAATTTAATTATTACATGCTTTTGATAATTTCCCACAACTCGAATCGAAATTCCATGCACATATCGCAATTAATTCCAAAAGAGTTTGAAATATTTTTTTAAACATTTAAAAAAATTTCAAAACTAGATGCTACAAGCCGCAGTTTTGCGTCAATGATTAAGATAACTGACTGTCGGCTACCTTGACAGCGGCAAATTAAAAACATTTTTACTAATTCACATACATACATATGTACATACATACAGTGCACATAATGAGCAAAAGCAAATTAGAAATAAAATTCAAAAATGGAGCGTAAAAATAGTCATTATCATTAAGTTTTGCTAATGTTTGTAATTTGTAATTAAATCTCTTAACTTTTTGTAATTGACAATTCTATTTACGCTGACAACTTAATTAGAGGTACGAGGCGTTTAGGAGTACATACATATATTCGTATCAGTGTGTGAGTGTGAATCAACGCAAGGAAGTAAAGGTTAATTGAGATATTTGGTTTAAGGATACATATGTAAGTGGAATTAACAATCAAGTGTCATACATACATACATACATCCAAAATTTCTGTTTTGAAAACGTTAAAAAAGACGGATAAATATTTTTCAATGACTTTTTTTATTGAAATGCCTCAACATTAATTCAAATGGTTGTCACGGCTGGTCTTGCAGTAACCCATTCTATTCTGTCTGTCGATCCACTGTTTCGTGTTTGAAGCCATGAATCTTCTCCGGACGCCTTAACGGCTGTTTAGAAAAAATAGTCCAACGGAGTGTATGGTAATCCTGTTTGCCGAACTCACTGCACATATTAATACACAAACTGTCTGGACGTCAATACTCACCAATTTAGAAATAGGTCGTTTATTTTCTCTTTCACGGGTGGCCGTCATTATTATTTTTCGTTTGATTATTTTAATGAATCAACATATAGAAATTTAATTTTCGAATCTTTGGTTTCACCTATAAATATGCTGATCAATATGCAAAAATCTACCCTCCTTTCACAACCTCATCAAGCACGGTGCTGGCATACTTAGAAGGATGAATAAAAGAAAGAAAGTGAGTACCATCAATAAAAAACTACGTTAATGAACTTGGAATTTATCCTATGCTCGGAAACAACGATCTAACTAACAACGCCGACTCGGTGCAATTGCTCCCCCGTTGGCCATTTTGCTGTAAAACTTGCTCCTAGCTAAAACCTTATATTTTGCATAATAAAATTGCTTGAAGTGATTAATTAGAATTTTAAAACAAACCCACTACCGCCAACTGCGTTTACTTCGAGTGTTGCCGACACCACTTGGGTGTCAAAGCACCGCACCAATTAACTCATTTCCTTGTAAATTTCGCTATAGGCCAATTTCGAGAACTTTACATAACAAGTTTCTTTTTTCGTGGTGCCAATTATTTTGATAAAAAAGTACCGCCAAACCTTAAATGAAGGCGTCTATGCGACGACGGCCTAAGGTGTTGTGGAGCAACTGTCGCCCCAAAAATCATACAGAACACGCCACCCAAAATGGCTGAGAGCACCGAAAATAGCTCCCCGGTGTGCTTAGCGGTGCTGTGAGTCCACTTCGAGTGCTGCCAAATTGCTCACCACCCCACAAGGTGGTGTGGCAGCAACCACCATCTGCAAACAAAGCTACGCACCAACCGGCATATCAGTCGATCATTGTGCAATATTAGCTTTTTGGCAATAAAATATGTGCATTTTTGTGTATGTTTGTGGTGTTGCGTTTTGGCTTCTTGGCTTTTGACGTTTGCTTCGGCCATAAATAAGCGATTTCAGGAAATCAATGAGCCGCGGCAGAAAATGGCGAGTGGACAGCATCCACCTTATTTAGTTTGCACTAGTTCCAGCGACAGCCGAGGCGGGCAGTCCGCAGTCAGTGGAAACGAATGTGATTTTAATGGCAGGCCGCTTAGCAACAGGTGCCATGGAAATTCGGGCGATGGATGAAAAAGTGCATAGTGTGCGACATTTCAAAACCATTTGTAACAACGAGCTGTCGTCAAGTATGTGCCGCATGTGAATGACAAGAATTGAAGAATTGCCGAACCTTCCGTTTGTCCGCGAGCAGAAATAAATAAATGTCCATTAAAACGCGCGCGAGCGGCTAGTCTTCGAGTCGTGCAGTGCGTGCGCACAGCAAACGAGCTTAAGAGTTGAACAAAAAGAAAGAGTAAAAATCCTAACATTTTTGTTTTTGAAAAACAATAAAGTTCGATGAAAAAGCGTTGAATAACTCGGTCGAATCGTAACGCGTGATAGTTGTCGCCATTATTCTTTTTTCCAGTAATTTTTGCTTTTTTCTTTCTGTATGGTGTCACCATTGCTCACCGCTTGACCAGCTCAACCTCGCGCGCTATGAAGCTGTTGCTGTCACATTCGCAACTTTATTGTAGCTGCAACATTCTTCAATTATGATTTAACGATATAACTGACAATAAACTACTGCCATACACCGCATTGTTGTTGCTCCGGTTTAATTTTTTTTTGCAATACTACAACAACTGGTATAATTTTGTTTTGAAAATGAGACGTGAATATTCTCATTTTCAAAACTGTGCAAAAGAAACATATTTGTCTTGAAGCACAGTGGGGTGTTTTCAGTGTTAATGTTCAAAAATTTGCATTAAAAGTTAAAAATAATCAAATTTCAAGTTTTTGTTCCACAGGATAACTGCTTGAGCGCAGAACTCTAATCTAGAACTAAATTTTTGGAAGATTTTTTGACATTCTGTCAAGACCGAGCAGGAGCTGGAAGAGGAGCTAGAAGAAATGTCGAAAGCCTAGTCGGAATGCTAGCTTAAGGGCTACGTACAAAACAGGAACTTATATACGAGAAAGCAAGTCTACAAAACGGGCACTTGATTAGGTTCAAGAAGCAAGGATTAGTCAAGTATCGAGTGCGGACGGACTTATTTGGATAGGTGCGCGGCAGGGAGGAAATCAAAAATGCATGATCTACTATTTTGGCTGAGGGTTGCCTAATGTTAATTGGCAGATGTAATCCACGCTGATCGACATCAACGACCCCGCTCTGCTCTATTGTGTTAGATTAAGAGAGTAGAGGGAGACTCTAAACACAGAAGCACCACTAAAGCAATCACCTAGAAATCGCCATGAACAAGAAGAGTGAGACATCCACGGTATCAGTCGATTTTTTGCCGCCTCTTGTCCCACTTCCCCTCACAGGTGCTTAATGAATATAGAGATACCAACTACAAAACTGCACAAGTGCATCTGTTGCAAGATGTCAAAACTGTAAATGGCAAATGTTGGCAGAACAATGACGTGCATAGCAACTAGGTATACTATATATGTTACAACAATAACAAAAAACAATAATACTCCAGCGGCTAGAGCAGTAGAGTCGAAGTCTATTAATTGGCAACATGTGTTTTAAGCAGGCCCCTAAAACACCTTCCGTCTCTCGTCGATGCCAACGAACAGAGTTAAAACGAAAGAAAAAGAGATTAGAATTAAGTCTCCACTGCAATGGAAACTCTCCGAAGGCGCACTAATTAAGCATTAAATACTAAATGCATACTTAGTAGTTGATCTGCGAGGAAAAACAAAAACAACAACAACAATAACTGGATCGGCGGCCAACAGCTGACGTTCTGATACAATTGACTGCCAAGCCAACTGTCAACGAGACAAGCATCGATACATCAATACTTGCTGGTGTTTCTTTGTATGCCTGTTTGTGTGTTTGAGTGCTTTTGGGCCCAGATTGCACTGTCGTCGTTAGTAATGTGCAACATTTTTGGGCGTCGCTGCAACCTAATAAAGGCACAGGTTATTACCGAAAACGGCCAATTTGAGATGATGACAGCCAATTAAATATGCACATACATATACAAATAGTTTGTGCAATTTTGCACTTGTATATGGTATGAAAATTTGCTTTATTTATTTTTATATGTGTGTATACTCGTATGTATGTATGTACATACATATGTACGATGGTATGTATGCGGCCAATTAGCCAAAGTACGAAATAGCGCACACACACACGCCTATTCTGTGAGTTTTGTAAATTTTTAGAGGGTTATTGATCTTCATCAATGCGCCTATCGTCATGATGTAACATTTAGGTGGGAGGCAGCGAAGGGAGTGTTGCGAATTCGCATCGGTTGATTGAGATTTGTCGAAATGTAAAGCATACTTTAAATGCCACTTGCGTACGTTTCGGCATTGGTTCATTGCAAGAGATCTAATTTTATTCTTGTTGTTGTTGTTGCGCTGATAGTTGCTAGTTGATTTTGCGTTTAATTAAACCGATGCGCCACACTCTGAGTGTTGTTGAGCAATTTAAATTTTGAAATGTTACTTTTGTGTGGCGGCCGATTTGGTTCTTTGGTTGTCCACTGCCACCTGTTGTAAGGCCTCGGCGTTGAAGTGTTGCAACCTTCGGCGGCGGTTTGCTTAGAATGGCATGCATACCATGCCTGTCGTAGTTGTGTTAACAATAATGCTTTGCTGTATTTTTTTACTTTGCTTTATTTTCCTTTATTTTGCTTGTGTCATTTCAATTAATTTAATTTTTTTTTTATTGTGGATTTAATATCAATAAGTTTAATTTAATTTAATATCACATAATGTTTTGATATTTATTGTATTTTAATTAATTCTATTTGATTTTTTATTGATATTGCTATATTTGATTTTAATATTTCTTAAACCTATTTTATTATTCAATTTATATTATTTAAATTAATTTAATTGTATTTTATTTAGTTTAACAAAATTTAATTTATAAATAGAGTATTTAGTTTAGTTTAATTAAATTAAATTTTATTTGTATTTATTTCACTTAACTTTCTTTCGGTTTTCATTTCAATTATTTCGAATTAATTTAAATTTATTTTATTTTTTAATATGTTATTTTTTAACTCGTTTTACTTTATTTCGTTTTTTATTTAAGTTAATTTTATTTTTTCGGTTTTATTTCTAGTTACATTCTTTCACATTGTTTTATTTCAATTGAATTTATTTTTTAATTTTTTTTACATTTAATTTTTTACATTTTAAGAAATCTAACTTTATTATATTCAATTTAATTTAATTTAATTTTTTTTTCAATTTATTTTATATTATTTTTTTTTTTAATTTATTTGTATTTATTTCATTTTTATTTTTCGATTTTTTATAAAATTTTTTTTTATTTTATTTACTCAATAAATGTTGTCTTTGGTCAAATAACTGGCGTGTGAAAAATATTTGATGTTGAATTTATTTTGGTAATTATGTTTGTCCGTTTAATTGCTGTCGATGTTGTTGCTGTCGTAAATTTGTAAGATTTATGTGTTCCGATTTGCAATGGTACATAAATTTTTGGTTGCATTTATGGGAGTGCGTGTGTGTGTGTTGTTAACAAGATTGTTAGCAACAAAAAGCGTAAAATAATAATTCTGAACAAAATGTTGATTGGCTAGTAAATTTGATTATAACTATATAGAGCTTCCTAAAGAAATATATTCTTGGTGAAGAATTGGTAACTAAAGTTCTTTTGAAAACATAGAACCTTCACGGAAAAGGTAAAGTAAAAGGGGAAAAAATTCTATATCATCTATATCATCATCTTGTGAAAATAGTCTAAGTGGACTACATATAGCAGAAGGTAAGATATTTTCTTGTTATAGAGAGCGACAAATATGGTAAAGTCTGCTATGATTTTAAGACACAAATCGGTAGACTCATTACCGAAGTTCAAAGTCTCAACAAATAAGATCTCTTTAGTTGTAAGAAGAGCTTTGAGTTAGAATATTTGCTAAAAGTAACGAATCCCACTTTACGGTTTGTTTTTCTTTATATTAATAAGCACGATTGTTTGAACTTTACGACGATTGTTTGATCGACTCGCCTCGGAGTAGGATTTAATACTTTTTCCACGAGTGAATCATCTGCGAGAAATTTAGTGGACTGCCACTTTGAAGCATTTTAGTATTTGAATGTGCAGTTAAAATGTCCTTTAATACTATACATATGTATGTATGCACATGTGTATATGTTCATCTGTTAACACACGTGAATTGCTTTTCTTCCACGCGCTGGAAACTGCCAGCCCAAAACGGAAGTGGCACACACGTATACACATGATTACTCCAAAAAGCAGTTAAAGAGCTATAAAATTTGTAGAGCACTTTTAGGCGCACAGTAGAGTATTAAATTCCACCACTCATTCGCTACTCAACACATAAGCGCAGCTCAAACAGATTCATTAAACAATCCACCTTTAAACCAACAACTGCCATTCCAACATATTTGCCACTCAACAAACAGACCAACAACAATATAAACAAACAAAATGCGCCGCAATTGTGGTGTGGCGCAACTTTGACATCTTCTTTAGCAATTTGAAGGCAGCAGAGCAGCAAACAAAATGGAAGGTCAGCTGATGATGGCCAACATTAAATTTGTAAAGGCTAAAGAGGCGAGACTCGTACAAACAGGTGTTTGTACATATCGTTATATATAAATATATATGTATTTATGCATGTGTTGGTGGCACCTGTACGCCCCGCATACAGCACAAGAATAGATCAAAGTCAATGAAAATCAGCGAGGTGTAAAGCAAATGAATCGATATGAGTGCTACTGCGCTGCTGCTGGCTGCCTGCTACCCGTACCACTGATGACGGTGATGAAGATGAGTAAGAAGCAGCATGAGGGCTGTGGCAGTGCATAATACGTGTACATATGTACTTATATATTATATGTACATGCAAGCATAATGACGCTGACATTGAGTCTATTTACTTAAAGGTGAGGTTATGAATTGTTAATCGGTAGTATGTGGGCGGTGAGGGAGGAGTCTCCCATGTTTCAATCGATAGTGGCATTGTTGTTATTGTTGGTAAAAATGATGATGAAAAAAGTTGCCGCTGTACACATTGTAACCGAGCGCATGTGTGGCCGATTTTGAAGTACATACATACATAGCTACCTTGTTTTTATTTATAAATAAATTTTCCTTTATTTTTATTATTTTATTTTCTTTTTTGTTTAAATTTTTTTCTACTTGACCCTTTTGGTATTTCTTTTTCATATTTTACATTCTACAGTGGGCATAATTCACTTCGTTTTTTTTTCTCCCGCAGCATATTTATTGCCCTGCCGTCCGCCAACTGTGCTTTGTTTTTGGTTTTTTTTTAATTAATATTCTGTTTGAATTTTCTATTAATTGACAAAGTGAGCAATTAGCTGTTGAAAAATTATATAATTACTTAACATAAATTTCTGTTGAATATTTTTAAAATAAATTATGGTTGGAATATGTGAAAATATTAAAATTTCATTTGCTATATAGGTATGTATATATTTATTTACATACATATTTTATGGTTTCATTAATTAATTATACATGGCGATCAAGTTGCTAATAATTTTTTTATTGAGGAAATCTTTTTTATTTTTTTGGCAGTACATACATTTTATATTTACTTATGTATGTATATACTAATTTTTTAGACCTGTTTGTTGCTTATAATGCTTTATAGAAAAACAGATATATCAAAAAATTATAAAATATTGTACAATATTTACTATAAATGGTATATAATTTTAAAAAGGAAAGGAGGATAAAAAATAAAAATAAAATAAATTAACAAGAGGATTAAATAAAATGGTTTGAGGATTCCGTCTATCAATGTCATCTGAAAGACTGAATTTCCTCTTTTCAATGAAGGATTCCAATACATGCATATATGCGAAAATGTATGTGCAGTTACATACTTATGAATACAAAATACTTTGCCATATTGGCGACCAACTGACTAGGCCAGTAGTAGTACTGAAGTCACAAAAAAATATTATACTATACTATAAAGTAAATAAAGTAAGAACCCAAACTAATATACATAAATCCAATATTCGGTTGATATTGAAGAATTTAAGTAAAATTTGCATAACTGCATTGCTATTGAAGACGCAAAAGGAATACAAATCAAGCGGCCCATTGATGCAATGAAGAGACACAGGTGGATAATTCACCCATTTAGCTGCCCACACATATGCACAAGTACACATATTTAAAAGGAAAGTTGAAATAATCAAATAAATACTTAAAAATTGTATATCGAACGTACCCGGTAGAAATCAGAAAATTTTTTGAAATAATAAATTAATGAAAAATAGAATTAAAGAAGAATAAAATAAAAAAGAAAACAAAATAAAACAAAAACAAATTAATTAAACTAAAATAAAATAAATTGAAATAAAATAAAGTAAAATAAAAAAAGGAAAAATAAAATTAAGCAATATAAAATAAATTAATTTAAATGAAATCAAATAAAAGATAAAATAAAACAAAAAAGTATGAAAAGAAATAAAATACAATAAAATAAAAAAATAAAAAATAAAAAATAACAAGAATAAATTAAAATAAACTAACGTAAAATAAAACAAAAAAATTAATTTAAAAAAAAATAAATAAATTGAAATAATTATTAAGTTCAACTCCTACAATGTGCTTAAATGTGTTTATATGTATAACCATAAGTAAGTATGAAATTCTATGCAAATAAATATGTAAAGGTATGATAAACTTTGTGTGCGTTGCATTTATGAGTAATATTGTCAATAGGGATAATTATTGAAGTATATTTGTATGTATGTAGCTTTCCTGCAAACTTACGCACAGGCTTTGCTGCCAAGCTACGAAATTTTTTACTAAAAGCGTACTCGTATATACGTACATATGAATATATGTAAGTAAGTTGTACTTAAAACTACGCAAAATGCATTGTGGTAATGAGCATTGTTTTTTTTTATTGTTTTGGTAAGTAAAAACAGGGGAACCTTATGATGGGCGGCAAATTACCTACAAACGACAAAACTGATGACGACGATGCAGTAGGTAAAGTTGCATTGCTATGTACCATATATATACAAATGTATAAGCATACATATATACATATGTATGTATATGTTAAAGGTACTTTGGCTACACGCCAAGCATTAAAGTATGAAAAAACAAATACGCAAGGCGCGTAATGCTATACATATGTAGGAATATACTATGTGTGAAGAAAGGTACTTGTGTAAGAATGAGTTTGTAGAAAACAAAGCTAAGATGACAGTTGGTCTGAGTGAAAAGAAGACAATAAAACCAAGTCATACCTAATTTCGATATATGTATATGTACATATGCAATGCATGCTTGTAGGTAAGACACAAAAGAATTTCCATCAATAAAGTCAATACGCTGCCAAACGCACTTCAACATGCCGCTTCAGACTTTTTCTTGGCCTTCCACTTCGGCCCCCCTTTACTGCGAATCACTTCTCCACCGTGTTTGAACTACGTTTTGGTGCTCCATTGTAACTTGTGATGAAGAAGAATGACTGTAGTCATGCTTTGAAAGCATTAAAGAGGTATTTCACGTACCTCTACTACTACTGTTACATACATACCCCGTAGGAAAAAGTAATAGATGCGAAGTAGAATTTTACACAACACAAATCAGTGAATTTAAACTTCGAGTATGCTTCAAAATCATACTAGTATGAGATTAGTTCATTCACTTTTTAGAATACCAGTATGTTCATACCAGTGAAATACTAGTTCGTAATATTCGTATTGTACTGATTTTTTCAGAAATTGTACCCTTCGACACTTTTAGGTCGCAAAAGAAAGGCTTTACATGCATGTATACATATTCCTGCAGGGATGTGTAGAAAGTAGTAACCTCCGCAACAATGCACAAATACTCACTGACAGTGTGCGGTAAATGATGATGATGATGCTGTGATGTAATGCACTTATGAGCGACAAGCATTTTTTCTCGATCTTCTGAAGAAAAGAAGAGTTTTTTCCGCAGTCATAAGCAGTCTGGGTAATTATCAGTTGACCTCTTCGTATGTTTAGCCTTTGCTTAAGCAGCGCTCTGTACATAAATTGCATTTGTTGTTGGCTATTAGGTAATAGTTTTATAAACAATATTCACATACACATTCACAGACTCACGCAGTGTCATGCGAAGGGAACTATCATTAATATTTTAACTTATTTAAGCCTCTTTTCACCCATAAATGAGCAAATTCTAGTTACCTTCTTTCTCCATCAAAAAGCCTAAGTAATAAGCATCTCGTTAGAAAATTGTCTGAAATTTCATTCTAATACTCAACCAAGTCCCAGCTGCTGAGCTCTTATTTCCCTTATGGTGCTTTTAATTTCTTAAATTTGTAAATTGAGTAATTAACGGTGTTCAAGCGACCGGAGCTTAATCAGCTGGAAGATTCTATTGGCCGCCTGTCTGCTGACCTGCTGGTGATTGCTTGTTTCAAGGGAAATATTAGAAGCATGAGATTGCGCATTAAGTTATTTAATATTTTCTGACATATGTATGTACTCGTACATACATACAGAAAAGCTAGTTAAGAGGAATGACATTTTCAAATGGCGTTGAGCGAAGGCAGTTGTGAGAAAACTAAGCTCGTGCCGGAAGTGAGGAAGTTGTTTTTTTTTTTTAGAATTTGTGGCTTATTTAGTATAATATTTCATATTTTGGTTAATTACGATTATAAAATATTGGTGAAATACATACATTGTAGAGTATCGAAGGGTAATATGAAAGACGGTTATCATTATTTATCGCTCTCCAAGCCTGAACTTCATCAGCCATATTTTTCCCTCAAGTTATTGCGTTGCTATGAGGCTTTGATGTTTGGAAAATATTTTCCTAAACATTTTTCACATCAGAGGCATCCAAGTAAGAGATAAAAAGTTGTATTTAACCATTTAATTGCTGCCTGACTATCGCTAAAAATAAAGACATCCTTACGCAAGAGTTCAGCTCTAATGTAGTATGTTGCCCCAATAATGTCTGAAATTTCAGCTTGAAATATCTAGCCGGGTAGCCTGAAAAGGACCTCAAAAGATGGGTTTCTGAAGGGAATTCCTCTTGCATCGAGCATATGCTTAGAAATGGTTCCTAGAGTTGAGCTGGCTTATTATCGGCGTTTTATACTTTTTAATGAACGGAACAAGTTCTACCTTAAACCAGTTGGTACAGAGTCTACTACTATTAGACCAGTTAGATACTCTTCGAAGAGTCCCCGGCAGCAAGTCGCCTAGAGTTTTTGGAAACTTAACCCTATTGGCTACGACAAAATTATCGGCATATGCAATGACTCTAGCAGAGCTAGTTCAGAGCAAAGCATTATACTTAGAGTTGTAATTCGATTAATGGTAACTACGACTAAAGGAAATTAAGATTAATTAATTAATCGCACAACTAAAACATTTAGGGGACAATACGTACAAATAATAAAAAGTAAAACCCCAGAAGCTTATAATTACTATATTAATTTAATGTATAATGTCAGTTTTAATTTATTCATATGCATATCAGTGAGTAAGTTGAAAGAGATGAAAATCAATTAATCTCACTTTTTTGTGAATTTAAAAGCTTATTTCTTTTGGGAATTAATTAATAACTTTACATGTTTAACGATCATAATTTTATGGTTTCGCCGTCAGTATTTACCGCTCTGTTGTCGATTTTTTAAGTTATTTTTTATTATTTATTTTTTTTATTAAGATAAGCTACAGAGTAGTGGAAACCTTGTTATTTATTTATTACTATTATTATTTATACATAAATATATATATATGTATGTATTATTTCAAATAAAAAACTACTAATTATAAAGTGAACGACATTGCCAATGCGTGGAGATTAGTGTCCAAGCCGCCAGTCACTACAAATGAACAAATGTCGAACCACTTAAATGCAAATTAATAAACATATTAATGGCAACAACAACCGCTAATTAGTCTGTTGGCTACAAATGCTGATTTATTGTAGAAAGCAATATATGTACATATGTATGTTTGTATGGAAATGGTAGTAGGCATTGTGAGCTTTAAAATATATGCATATAAACATATAATTAGTTATAGTGTCTGTTATAAATGCGTATGTATACCATATAATCTTTACTTAATTCTGTTCAATCTTCGGCTAGCGTTTACTGTAGCGGATCAAATGTTAAATAATAGTGAGCGGGAAAAAATTTGCTGAACAAAAATATCCGCAACGCCTACAAAATATTTCAAAAATTTTCAAGTAACCAAATATTTTGGCTGTCAGCAGTTCTTTTTCAATCTTTAAGACAGATTTAAAGCGTCTTATATTGTAGACAACTTTTCTATGCGAATGAGCATAATCACCCACTAATGGTGCTGGTATGGACAAAACTATCTGCAATATTATGTACAATACATGTATATGGATATACAATTCTACATACAAATGTACATATATACATTCTTCTCTATCTTTTATATTTACCAGCCATAATTGGTAAGCTTTGCTAGCACGCTGCTAGATGCTGACCAAATATATATTTATACATATATATGTATAGGTATATACATATGTTTCTGCCATACAAAATGCTACTGAAAGAATTTCATTAAGGTTTTGTAGCGTGAAAACCAGCTTAACAACATAACAACTCTTCGAAAAACGAAAACTATTTTGTATGCCAATTTTGGGGCATAAACATAAATCGTTAATTAGTTGGTTGGTGGAAATATTGAAAAGAGTTTGAAAAAAATTTTTTTTTATTTATATTGAACAAAACTTGTCTAAGAATTAAAACAAATTAAATTTTGAAATAAAACGCCTCTAAAGAACGATAAAATTTTAGTATGGGATTACGATGTTTAAGGAAAATTAAAAAAAAATTTATTTTTATGATTTTTAGCTTGGTGCCTCGGCTGAAAATCACTTCAGCGTCATTTTCTTATAATTTATGTCTCGTATAATAAAATAAAATAATAAAATTATAAGAGGCATATTCAGAAAGCAAGTGTACTACTGAGACGCTCACGGTCGACATGCTGACAGCACGGTAGTGTTTAAGACCTTAAAAATTGCGGAGGGCGATTCAGCATAAGAGAAGAGAGAGGCGTGTTAATCACACACGGCGATATGCGACGAATGAACTGTTCGCCTCGCTTAAGTGGGATGTCGTAAACCATCCCCTGCATTCCTCTGATCCAACATCTTACTAAAGAAGCGTGGCTGGAAAAAGTGTTACAACCGACACGAGGATGTAAAGGTCGAGGTGGACCGAAGGTTTGGCGGGGACCTACTTCGAGGAAGGCATCAAAATATTTATCACCCGCTTCGCCACTTGCATAGAGAGGAATTATGTACGTAATTTTTATGTTTAGATAAAAAAATTTAAAACCCACAAAAATTCAATATACATAATTTTACCTTCACATATGTTTGCATTGTAAATATTAATAGAGCAGATGAAAAGCTTTAGCAATGAGTAACTATTTTAAATTTAATTATAATTTATTGTTATCTTTTACAATAGTTTCACAGCAACCAAATTTGCAAAGTTGTTGTAGGCGTATGCCAAAATTAGAAAATAAACTTGTTAAGTAAGAACTAAGCCAACTCACTTATTGTTAACCACATAATTAAGCGTATAAGGAAAGCTCACTCTCATTTTTATTATCACGAGTATATACGAGTATATCCATAAGTCTATAATTGACGCTTTTATAAAAACTGAAGTGATCTTTCATTTTCATTAACGATATTAAATTGTCTTATTAGCGCTAATTTCCGTTCTTATACAGTTAATCGTCGTTATCGATTAATTTATCGACGCTCTACGCCCTCCGGTGAGAGTTGTTTAAAAAAAAAAGCTGAAACATTTATGTTTCTTCTAATAATATTTTTAATTTATATTTTTTTCTAATTTTATTATTAGAAAAATCTGCTCTTAGTTTTTGTGAGCCTTTGCCTTCTTTATCTAATTTTTATAAATTTCAATGTATTCTTTTTTATTCTTTCAATATTTAACACAATATAAGTTCTCTGCACAATAGCATAAATCAACAGGTGTTCGAGCTGCCCATTTTGTTGTTGCTTCCAACATAATACAACATGTTGGAAGTTCGAATGAAGGTTGTTTGCCGCAATCAGCTCACGGTTTGCTTGGAGTAGTGGATACCAAAGTGAGTTACAGACAGTGTTGCTTTTGGTTTTTGTTTTTGGGAATAATTCCTCTGTCTAGTTTTAAGCCACGAAATCGAACTCTGGTTTGATAAACGTGTTGTTTAGGACTAAACTATGTTTATTGAAGTTTTAAACTTGTAACTTGTAAGTCTATTTTCTAGATTTTTTCATCAGAGGTAGACAATTTCACCGAATTTTTTTGGCATTTTGCTTTTTTATTATATTTCATTTGGAAAGTTGGCTATACCATTGATTTCTAAAAAGAATTTTAATATGACTTCGCAAATAACGTAAAGAAACTATATAAAAAGATTTATTTTGCCATTTTTATCAAGTAAATAGCTCCAACAAAATCTGCCAAACAGATTAATGTCTTACATCATTACAATTTCAATGTTTTTGTTTTTTAAATTGTTAAGTGTGTGGTAAATAAAAAGAAAGATCCGAGCAGAGTTTATTTAGTACTTTCTTGAAGTTATTAGCTTTTTCTAAGACGTCTGAAATTTAAAGAACAAACATTTTAAATATCGGTTCAAATACCTAAGAAGGACCTTTTAATATTCGCAGTACTTTTAGAGACTTTTAAAATTTCTGCGGTAATATTTATGACTACCAGTCAAGGGGTAAGATTTTGTCTACACGAAATTTTGAAAATCATTCTATAAGATTATTTACCATTTTTACTTTATTTATTTTAATATAACATAAGATTCCTATCTACCGAAAAGTTGACTCTAATTGTTGGCCAAAAAAAGCGGCATCACTGTTACCACCAACTCGTACTCCCAGCCAACGGCTCTCACAAACGCTCCGCTGTGTTGGAGTCCAAGAGCGTGAGCTGCCAGCTAAGCGCAGCTGATTGCAATTGGATTTTATTCGTAAAAGTGAAGTCGAGTGAGGCGAATGTGATGTGTATTTTGTGCGCGCGCGTTTTAACGAAATCCGAAAACCGGCTAAAAATAACAAAAAAAAAACTATGTTGTTGCTGATGACCACGAAGACAAATTAAACAGACAAACGGTGACGTTACATTGATAAGAAAGCGGTGAATAATTTAGCGAAATATAATAATAAAAATCAAAAGTTAATAAAACATAATTTGAATTTTTCTATCTATGGTATAAAAAGCTCACGAATAGCTAAATTGTGTGCTTCGGGTGCAAGAATTAAGTAGCTGACATAAGCGAATTGACAAGCGTGCAAGCGAGTAAATTAAGTGCGGCTAACGTGAAGAATCTCGTATTGTCTACAATAACAACAACAACAAACGAAACAAAAACAAAAGCTAACATAAATCACTGTAGCATAATAAATAAATGGAGCTGATTGCTACGTAAACAACAATAACAACAACAACAATTGCAAACACTTTGACTTGCCTTGGCAAAAGTAATTTGTAGACGTTGATGGTTTCTTAATTGAAATTGATAATGGAAATGTGTAAATTGGTGTAAAATATGACAGAAAGTGAAGATAAAAATTTAATTTCATTTTAAGCTCTCGCACTTTGTAGGTACAAAAGTGTATGTGTGCGTACAATTACAAAGAAATGTGCGTGTAGTTAAAGCGGCTTATTTATTAATAAAAAAATTGTTGATTCAAGGTGATTGTTGATAGCTGCAGCAGTGTTGGACAACATTCCTGGAATTTGATATTTTTCTATAAAAAAGATATAGGGCTGAGTTAAGCTGTTGGAGTATAGCTGCAAATTGTAAGCAGAAGCAATTTAAAGGTAATAATTAATCTATATAAATATTAATACAACATTTATACATATATACATATGTAACTTATTTTCTAATAATAGCACTAAAAGCCTTTGGATCTTGGCCCAAATGCCATTAAAATTGCTTATACATAATTAAATGCCTTAATTAATGCGACTAATTACAACATAAAAATGTTAATGTAAAAAATTCAAAACAAAACAAAAAATAGAATTAAATTTAAACAAAAACAACTTGCGTGTACATATATACATATACATTTTAAGGACGTCCATAAGTACGGTAAAAAATAAATTTTTGAATTTTAATCCGCGCGAAATCGTAATTTCAAATTATTTTGTTTTGAAAATCGCAAAATACAAAATAATTTCTTGTGGAACACAAAATAGAAAAAAGTGTTAAAAAAACGCTACAAAGGTTTTAATATATAAATGAAAGTTGTTTTACATGAAAGCTGTTAGTTTATTGATGTCAAGAAAAAAGTGATTACAAACTTTTTAATTTTTTGTATGAATAAATTAAAACGGTTTCGTTTTTTAGGACTTAAAACGCCCTTTAATTGGACTATTCTGGTTTCTAAGATAAAATATTGTTTTCAATTGATTATTAATTATATTCTTTTAATTAAATATTCTAACAAATCTTACGAAAAAAAACTCACTTTCAATTCGATAAAGCAGTTGAGTTTTTGCTGTTAGATGAGCGCACCCTAATATATACAAATGTATAGCCCTGAGCAAAAGCCCATAATATGTACAAACTCATGTATTTTCAGTGAGCAAATCGACCGAATTTGTTCACGTGCATTGAAGCGTCACAGGTGTATCTGCAGACTCAGACGCTTTACCACCACTATACGTAGTAGTCGCTGCACTGCTCTGTAGCGGAGCTTCATGCTATTTGTCTTAAGTTTTACTTTAAAGCGCGCGTGCGGCCGACTTCACATTCTGGCGCTACTTACCTGCCAGTGGCACGGTTGGTCGCTTTTAACATTGCTTGGTTTTAGTGTTTTTTGCTTTTGATTTTTTTTTTATCTTTTTTCTCAGCCCAATTCTTTCGTTCAATTTTGAAGTATTTGTTGTTTTTTTGTTTTTTATTAATTTTCTAACTTTTTGTTGATTGTATGTTTCATTTTTGCCTTTAGTTTAATTTTTATTTGTATTGGTCAAAGTATGTGGTTAGTCAAATTATTTCTCTTATTCGGCGCAAAATTAGTGAGCCAATTAGTTGTTGGTGGTTAGAATAAGCGTATGTTGTGAAAATCAAGACAAAACCGAAAAGTAGCAATAATAGCAGTGATTTATTTAAAGGCAAAAATAAAGCAAAACAAAAAATTTTACTTGAAAAGATGTAGTTGTATGTTGTTGCGGTTTCTCGAAAAAAGAACGCATATCTAAGAACTAAAAGTCTAATTTTAGTGCTTAAATTGGAATTGGTGAACGTTCATTTGTTTCTTCCTTTTATTTTAAAGTGTTCTCTATACTTTAACTATGATAATTTTGCCTACAAGTGTTTGCGAATATTTCTAATACTTTTTTGCGCCATGGGAAAAATTAGTCTAAAATTAAATGCGCTTCCCCACTGTGCCAACGCATTAAAAATGGTCTTATTTCGATGAATGTTTATGAATCTTGAGTTAGAAAATATAAAAAATAAATGAAATGGAAATATATTATTACATATTAGAGCTTTAAATGCGCGGCCATAGAGCAGAGTGAGTAGATCGATACCTGGGCGGGAATTTTTCATTGCTTAATTGCTTTTACGTTCGCTTGAAATTGCTGTATTTTCGATAATTCGAGCAGCAAGAAAATGGTTTTTATTTTAAAAATATTGGTTTAAAAAAAATAATCCGAGGTCTCGACTATAATGTGGATGCATAAGAACCCACAACTAAGCCCTTAAACGCATTTTTGTAGTCTGGCCTTGTCCTGATGAAACAACAAAACCTTCCTTACAATCCATCTTGGCTTGCAGACCGATTGTAGCGTGGTAAGTGATATACTTTTCTTCACCAATCACTATTCGCTTCAGTCAATTTTGTTACGATTCAGCAACGACTCACAGTTGGGAATGTGGCACCCATAAATCGAGCTTTTTTGTGTATCCTGCCTTTTTCAAAATATCGAAAGCCAATTGCACTTATAGAATAGAACGCGAGATACAGAGCACTAAATCGACTTAGGCATCACCTAGCGGAGAGAACTGAAAACTATTTCTTTAAATTTTTTGTTTCTGAAACGGCTTCTTTGTCTCTAATATATTGACAAGCTGTCGTCAGAGATAGGATTCACTTTAAATGCTTATTGAAAAAAAGAGATAACTACTTTCTTCTTTTTTTGAACAATTCTATGTATTACTGTGATATATTATTGGAAGTTTTGGTTAGTCAGACTGTTAATATTGACATATTGAATCAGTTTCGATGAGGCATTGCTGCGGTTTTTAATCTTTTAAACCTCATGTGAAGAGTATTTCTTATCTACCCTTCTTTTCATTAAATAAATATTTGAAAATTTGGTGCAAAAATAAGAAATATATTTTTTGCAATTTATCATATCCACTTTTTTAGTTTTACTTTTTTTATTGCAAACCCAATGAACACAAAAATAAGGGTGATGCCATATCGAATTTGAGACCAGTTCGAGAAAATGATCATGAAGGATTCGATTCGCTAAAGAACGTTAACCCCTCTACTACTTCCAAAATTCTCAATCTTTGTTGATTAAGTAAACGCCCGGAAGTTCAGAGAATGCGCGACAAATTCATAGCGTTCTTCTTCTTTACTGCCGTAGACCCCGCTTACGCGATAACAACTTTGCGCCGTTCATTTCTTCATTTCGCCCTTCGTTGTGCTAATTGGGAGATTTGTATTTGTCTAACTTATAGACTGAATATTCTGTGTATGAAATACTCATTTATCGCTATGAATTTAACTACTTTTACCATATATTAAAACACATTTGCACGAAATGCTAGCCGAAAAAACAAGTGCCAAAATTCTGAAATAAATAAAAATATATACATATGTATGTGAAATGAAAAATATTTGCTAAGCAAATAAAGGGTGACTCGCAATAGATAATGAAAAGTGCTTGTGCCATTAACACAATCAAATTTATTTCGCGCATTTATTGGACTACATATAAATAGATGCATATTACAGACAGACAATAAACTCTTTGTTATGAATTATTACATTTATTTTTGCTAGGAAGAAGACTTTAGCTTTGAAAAGAGCAGTAGATAACTTTAATTTGTAAATGTGACATGTGTTGCACTAATTTTGCAAGAAAAAAACTGTATGTTTATGTTTGCACACGCAATTTCGTAGTGTAAATTATAAATATATTTAATCATGCCTTTATATTAATGTAGGCGTAAATGTGTCTGTACGCATACATACATACATACAAGCATACCCGCATACATACACATAGTAGGTACGTTGCCATAACTAAATATGGTCTTAAGAAACTCTTATACTGTACTCAAATGACCAGCTGTTGTCCAAATACTACTTGTTGCAGAGCAAGTAAATTTTATACTTGTACTTAACATACATACGTACTCTTATATATACACATACATACATATGTACATGTAGTTGTTATTTAGTTGCTGAAAATTCTTTGCTTGATTGCTTTTCATTCGCTTCAATTCACATTTAATACTGTTATTGCTCGCAATTAAGTGAATTTACCGTAAATGTCGAGAACGGCTATGCGTTTGATTTTAATTTAAGCCACTTGAAGACATTTTAAGTAGAGCTTGCGGAGCTTAAATTGAAAAAATAAAAACTTTTATATATATATAAAGATATAAAAACATACAAACATACATACTATTCATATGTTAAGTTAAATGTGTACATTGTAATTAAATTGCGCTACTTTTACTGTCAACCGTCAGGTATGTATGTACATATGTATGCGTATGTACGAGTAGTTGACAAACTACAACGCCCGAGTGGCAACATGTCTGCTGGAGTGCTTATGCCTACAGCGTTGTATTAATGTCAGTACAAAATATGCAAAAAGTTTTTTGGAAAGTTTAACAAAATGTCGTTTAAAATATTAATAAACTATTTTATTTGCACATTTCCTAGTGGTCGTGGCGGTTGGAGTGGTTTTGGGTGAGAGCCAAATTTTTTTTAATATTTTTAAAATATTATATTTTCCATAATATAATATATTTTTTATATTGAAAATGAAATCAATAGTTTTAAATTGTGATGTTCAAAGCTTTTTTCGTTATTTTATTGGCAAGCAACAAAGTTACACCACTCCACAGGCAATATTAGACCAGTTTTTTTTTTGTTTAGCTCAATAGCTAAATTTTAGTGAGGTTTCTTGGTTTTAATACTTTCTGAAAATATCATACTTACTTTCTTATGCAGGAAATTCTAAGCTAATATTTATACAATAGCACAGTACATTCATTACAAATTAAAGTTTATTTTTAATTTTTTTTGTATTTAAAGTAATAGTATTATATTTAGGCTAGTTTAGGTTTCTGGTGGTTACCGATTACTCTAAGGTCTCACTAAGACCCATTGTGATGCCACAAAAACTTGACCAATAGGCTTGGATTCTCTAAGGAACCTCATAACATCCATGACTTTGTCTTCGATAGGGTCCCAAAATTTCGAAACCAAGCACTGTCCAAACAGGACAGTTGCTTAAGAGATAAATGATCGTTTCCTGCTCCTCATCATCCTTACTGCTTCTGCTCTATCTCCTATAGGTAGGCCATATTCTCTCCGCGTCCAAGCAGACAGTGGCCTGTGGGGACTCCTATTACCGTGTATTACATTGTGCAATGTACATATACACAGATGTAGACATCTAGTTAAAATCTAGATTGATATTTATATTGATTTTAAAATTATGCATGCTTCTGTTTTATTTGCTTACCATACATATGCATATATAGTATATGTATATATTGTAATTACTTTAAACAGTGGAACGTGTTCACCTACCCATTAGCCATAAGCCAAATATCCATTAGTTTTGAGCTCTTGGGCGATCAATTAATTGCTCTAATATTCTAATTAAGAAAAATAAATGTGAAAAATACACTTACATACATATACACCTATGTATATACGTATATGTCTGTACATATGCATGTGTGCACAAAAGTTATTATAGCAGGCAAAATTTATTTATTTACTACAGAAAACTTTTCTTACCAACTACATACAATCATAGCTTAAACACATATACAAACACAGAAAAAATAAACAACATTTGAATTTATATTTGAAAAAAATTATAAATCCACTTGTGTTGGCAAATTGACAAGCCAACAGGTGTACGCCACTTCAATGCGTTCAACCCCACAGCACTACAACTACTCCACTACAACCCTACTCCCCCCACAGCACTCCACTCTGCTGCCTCTTTGACTGCCTCTTTGAGTCAATGATTATTGTCTGTGGCTTTCTGCTTTTTTTGTGTTTTTTTTTTTTTGCATTCGCGTCAATATTTGCGTTCGCCATTCTTGGTCGCTTATATTTGTTAATATGTATACATACGAATATACTTTGTATGCATGTGAGTGTATGTCTGTCTGTATGTGCGTTCTTTTTGCTTGCACACATTGTTGCTGTGCAAATTTGCCACCAAAGGTGTTGTGGTGTTAGTGTTGGTGTCAAAATGACTGTTGATGGCGGTGACGTTGACAGTGCATGACTCGGTGACTTTTTTAGTTTTGCTTAAATACATACATACATGTGTGTATACGTGTGTGAATGTATATAAGCATTTAAGCCACAAAGGTAGCAAATTTTATTTTACAGTGCGATTTTTTTTGCAGCGTTCATATGATTTTTTTTCTGCAATTTTTTCTGTCTGACTCTTGCACTTTTTGACCACAGACACATACCCGTACAATATATATATATATATATATATATATATGTACAAGACATTTATTAGCTTTTGTGACAAATAAATGTTTCACAGATACACAGAGTGTGGTTAAAGAGTTTATTTTATATTTTTTTATTCTTTTTTTGCCTTTTCCTCTGTGTCTTCGTCGAGTCAGTTCGTCAGTTCGTCAGCCGGTAAGCCCGCCAGTCAAGCTTCATATATCGGCATAACCTTGTGCGATTTTAATGACATTAGATCGTTCAGTAGTGATTATTGAAGTTTATGGTCTCGCCGTTTAATTCATTCACTCATTATTTAATCACTCATTCATACATATGTATATACATACGTGTATATAACATACAGCTTTGCAGAGTTATTATTATGAAGTTTGCAGATTTTATTACATACATATAATTATTTATTAAATTACCCTTATTCATTTTGCTACTGTTACAGAGTTTTATGGTTTTATAAGCTGATAAATATACATACTTATATGATATGATATGTATATGTACATATGTATGTAAGTTTTATATACGTACACCACTTTTTTTGTATATTTCCAGTGTTGTATGAACCTAATTGCTTTTCATAAAATTATTTAATAATTAAAAATTACAAAAAAAAACACGAAATAAAAATAAATTTAAAGCGATTAAATATTTTTTAGTTATTTATGCCACATATTCGCTTTGTCTTATTTCCGTTCTTTGCTAGAGTGGAAGTTCAAAGGTGATTAAATCGTAGTGTTAATGGCTTTCATGTGATATTTTGCAATATTAAATTGTTTAATTTATTTCTTAAATAAGTTCAATAAGAAAAATTTAGAAAGGCTGTGACCCTCGCCACAAAACTATGCTTAACCCTTTCCTTTCAATACCCATATTAAGGCACAAACTGCTATCGATATTCAATTTTATTGTATAGAAATCTTCATTTTTTTTTTCTACAAATTTTTCAAAAATCTTTTTTTCACTTTTAAAACGAGCAAATTTTCAATTGAATTTGTTAATATTTTACGCCATAAAAATATTCCATACAGAATCCATATACATACTCGTATATCATCACTTGCTGCTGCGGCTCGTCATTGCTTAACTGTCTGCGACCCATTTTTATTCTCTTATCAATTTCTTGGGAAAATATTATCAAAACCAACAACGAAGAAATTACTGAATTGCCTTGGCGCCCGTTTTTTTTTTGAATATTTTAAAAATCTGTTGTTTTCTACTTCTCTGAAATGCGATAAAAATAAATTGAAATTAAAATTGCCTACGGTCAGCAAGTTGGCGTTGAATGATGGGCAGCAAAAATAAAACTACATTAAATACTTGTCACGTGCGGTTAACAATAACATGTCACAAACTATTATAATGGAAAATAACATATTATGCTATAAATTATTATGCTAAAAATAAAGTAAAATAAAATAAAAAAATAAATTAATTTTAATTTAAAATTAAAAAATACATAGAGCTGAAAATAAATAAATGTAAAAAATGATAGATATAGATAAAAAATTAAAAAGAATTTAAAAAAAAACATGTTAACTGCAACAACTTCAAGCGAACTTGTTACAAAATCTGTACCGCTGCATAAATGTGGCAGATGAATAATGAAGGTATTGTATATTGTATACATATAAATATGTGTGTACATACATATACACAGTTTAAGCCCAACTAATACCAACAGTAAACCAACCAACAGCAATATGACAGCTGCCATAAAGAAGAAAGCACATTAAACAAGCTCATAAATGATGTGGAGCACAAAATAGTTACACACACGTACATACGGACATACATATATACTTAAATGCACACAATCTATATGCACATCTGTAAGTGGCAAGTAAAAGAATATAGTAAAAGATAATGTTGTGTGGCGCAATCACTCCATCTTATGTCGGAATACAGGTAGACGACCACACATTTCTGTTTATGAGTTTTAACACACAAACATATGTACATATAAGCATTTATGTATGCATGCAAGCGTTTAAGCAATAAATAATATTTAACTAATGCAGGTCAAGAAAATAATAAAAAAGCACTAGAAGGAAAAAAAAAACTGAAACAATAGTGCAACAAATGCTGGGAAAATTTCTTTAGAAAACATTACTAAATCTCAGCTAATACGAAACACTCTAAATTTGGCAGAAATATACTTCAAAGTATTTATTACGTGTACATACATACACGTATGTACATCGAAAAATTGTATGATAAAATAATAATAAATGCATGAAATTGCATACACGTATATGGAACAGTTTTTAAACAATTTTTGATATAAAACTTAGCGAGTTAAAGTGTGAAATATTTTCGTATAATTGCGGTTTGAGAAAATTTTCATGGACAAAATAGCTTAATGCAGTAATATCCATAATATTACCTTTCTCCCGCAATTAACCGAAAAATGAAATTTCTCAACTTTGATTTGAAAAATTAATAATTCGTCAAGCAACCAATTTTATTTAATAAATATAAATAAATTGCTATTTCTATAAATATTTTTCAAAGCTATGCCTTTGTAAATGTCTATTTTTTTTAATAAACATTTTAAAAACATAAATATTCCTTCACAAATAGTTTCAGTTTCAAGCGTCTTCATACCATTTTGTTTGATATGCATATTGCAATGCTTAAAATAAAATAAAAAAAAATTAAAAAAAAAAATAATAATAATTCTGAAGCACTTTTAGTTTGATAACCATATTGTAAGAACTCCCTTAATGTGTATACTTATTTATTTATATATGTATTTATATACAATTCAAGTTTGTAAAGATGGCAACCCTGAAATAAAATAATTTTAATTATAAATTTTCTCAAATAGCTTTATTTAATGACATTCGGAAGGCTCGGGTTAAGTTAAATTTTGTAATTGCGATCGCCACTCGGCAGGGAATGTCCATCCCTCCGAGTGTATTTCGCACATGAAATAAAGGCTCCTCGTAAAAAAAACCATCAGCCGTTCGGAGGCGGCTTAGTATAAACGGACGGACCTACAGTCCATTTGTTGGAAAAACATCAAGACGCAAAAATCACAAATTGGAAGCGGTTACAAAGCGACAATTATATATACCATATAAACATCACTTTTATTTCCTCATGATGCTATTAGAAAAATTAAACAATCAAATGGGCAACGAATAGAGCGCACAGGTGAATTATGCTTGATTGAATATATGATCGTACATATGTATATAGATACAGATATATGTATGTACCATACATATAAACTACCAAGCTGTGTATTGCAATTGCTGTGCCGTACCACAACAACGGTATATAACCCACAGAAACGAATACACTAGTAATATTTCAAATAAGTACAACAATTTCGACCAGACTTTTAGTTGATTATCGCTATTATTATGCAAATTACGCTTACACAAAGCAGACAAACCAACGAACAGCTGAACAAACTGGGTCGACACAAATTCTACAACTAATACTTGGACAAGTGTATTAGGCATAGAAGTGTGGCAAATCAAGCGCTCAAACTGCATTAAATCATTGGCGATCACAAAATGGAATTTGGCTTAAAGTGGGTCTGTATGTATGTGCGAGTATGTATGTATGTAGGTGGCCCACCAAGCTAGCGGGTAAGTAGGTGGGCTTGGCTTGACCAAAAATTCCACTTAACTGATAAGCCGTGAAAAAAAATGTAAGTCCACTTCCGACTGTAACACTGGGAAGTGTGAAATGTTGGACAGTGGGCAATTTATGGCAGTTAGGGACAAAAAAGTAACGATAAAATCTTTCAAGCAGCTGAAAATACTTTTAAATGTAATTATGTACATACAATAATCGAATGAAAAAATATATAATTTAATAAATATTTTTGTCCAGGTGGCAACACTTAACCAAAAATTCAATTGCTTATCTTTAAAAATGTTTGCAATTGGCCAAAAATTCATTTCATTTATTAGTTGAATTGAAAAAAAAATGCTAAACAGGTGGCAACCCTAATATTATTTTTTAGTTGCAAGATTTCGTTTTGTTATTATTTTACGACCGATGTTACTCTTCAATTATTCAGTTATCTTTTTAACTTAGTTCGTTAAAGTTTTATCAGGGGACAACCCATATCGATACAGCTTACTTTCGGATAAAAACGTTTTGCTATGATAAAATAATTGAAAAGCATTTCCAAATTTCAACACAATAAATGCAAATATTTTCACAAATTTGCTCCTCCAATACTTTCAAAAAAAATAAAAAATAAAAATAAAAAATCAAAATAAAATCACTGTAACGATCTACATAGATCCATCATACATAAAAAAATATATTTCTTTTCTAGGTGACCACGCCATAATTGCTCGCACTTTTACAGCGCACTTCCCCGTTAGTTTAATTTCAATTTCAAACCTTTTCCCATTTTTTACATCACTTTTTTCACAGTTTGTTTTATACTTTGTTCCGCATTTTTCCGCTTCACTGACGGAGTGGCACAGTGGCGCATGGCGCATACTTCAATTTCATGATGGCTGAGCGTGAAACGTGTTTTAGGTGCTGCGCTATGCTGTATGTGGTGTGGTTTGAGTTTTAAAAATATTAGCGGTCTAATGGTGGTGGTTATTTGCTCATTGGAAAATTGGAGTAAAACGTGACATGATTTTTTATAAAATTTCCATCAGTTATTTTCACATTTAGCCTTCCGTGTGGTGGTGCTTACGAGTTATTTGCATAGTTGAGTGGAAAAGAAAGAGAGCAATGAGTGATTTGTGGTTTTCATTTCAAGTTTGATCTACTGCAGGTGATCTACTTCACTCTTCTTGGTCATTTCTAATATATTTTTATTGCATTTCCTATACTTCAGTGTTTACACTAACTCTTTATGAATTTTTCATTATTACTTTTTGAAGAAGAGAAAAATGCGTTAAAAATTGAAATATTTTTATTTTTATTTTGTTTCTAATTCCATTTATATTTTTATTTTTATTTTGTTTCTAATTCCACACTCTTCAACTGCATCTATCATAATCGGGCACCTTGTAGTTCCAATTAAAAGCCTCATCTGTGAAATGCTGCAAGCAAAGAAAGAAACGGCTCAATTGATGAAGAGCTCTTGAGTACCCAAAAAAAAAAAAAACATAAAACTAACATTCTATATGAACCCACCATATAAATCGAAGTCACAAAAGAGCCAATGCCAATCAATAACACCATAGTATTCTTCAAATTTCTACGCGAGTAAGCCTCCTGCCAATCACCTTCCGGTATGGGTAAGTCATTCATGGTAGAATGTGGGCCGCCGTCGACAAACGGCGACTTGCTAGCTTGACGCAGAGGTGCGCGGTGCAAAGCTGGCAAGCTCTCTGTGAACGGGGAAAGAAAGGAAAATTATTTAGGTTTTTTATACATAAATTAAATATAGAAAAGAAAACAACTGGTAATTTCGGCAATTTAAACTTACTGTCCGGCAGTGTTTTACCAGCTTTCAGCAAATGCCTGGCAAACATTTTTTTGTTCTACCAATTATTAGAATTTGATTTATTTTTAATCAGCAAAAGTCCAACAACGTTTTTTAGCTTCCAAAGGAGTTTTGTAAAATTCACGCTCACGGTTTCCAGCGCTTGAAATGATTTTTCAAACAATTTTAAAAATGTTCTTCTAAATTAAATTTCAAAAGTTACTTAGATGTAGACTTTTTTCTATAAAAAACTGGCACTTTTTAGTCAGTAAAAATTATGTGCTGAATTCACCTATAGCAGAAACGAAAACGATCACACTATCGAGAGATCTACTGCGGCTAAAACTATGCTTTAAAATCATAACTTTTTATGTACAAGAAAATTACTATATATTTTTGTAAACTTTTTACTGCGCAAAGGAGGAATAAAAGCAGCGAAGGGTTATAGTTTAGTATAATTTGATACCAACGGTAAGCGCTGGACTTAGGTGAATGAATACATTTATTATTTTATTTCGCTCTGTTGCCAATTTTCTGTCTTTGTTTTTTATTGTGAAGCATATTTTTAGGCTCATATGCACGAGGCATACTTTTAGACGAATTTTCAAGCTTTTATTTCTGTGCAGATATTAGAAATTATTAGACATTTATGAAAATTCAATATAGAAAATGATTTTCATCAGGGCTACCAACCAACCAACCAAAAAAAAAGTTATTTTATCTTAACCTAATTGTCTAACCAAACAACGTGGAGTTTAATGGATATAAAAATTCAAATAAAATCCCAGAATACTGACTGAATAAATATAAAGCTGTATATGGGTTAAAAAGTCTTGTAAACATGTTTGCATGCATATAAGGGTAAATAACAATATGTTATTTGTGTCAAATATAATTTTAAAAAATTACTTAAAATACATAAATCTCTAATTTAAAATTTCAAAGCAACGAGTATTTACATTTATTATCTTATCAATTAGAAGGCATCTACTAAACAACCGAAAGAGCAATAAAGCATAATTGTAACACAAAGCAGAGCAGCACAGCTTCAGTAAATAAACAGAAAAACTAATCACAAGAGATAACAAGATACATATGTACACACACACACAAGAGCATTCATGCTTAAACTCATATGTAAATAAGTATGAGTATGACAACTTACCGTTTCGCTGCTGCTACAGGTGTTCCATTGCACTTGTTGCAACCATACAACATGCAACTCAACGCTTCGACTGCGCAGCCGATGGGGTTAACTCATACAAAACAAACAAAAACAAAAGGAAAGAAAAAAGCAATTGTTTATGCTTAAGCTTTTTGTTTGACTTGGCATTAGTATTTAGAGTACAGTTAACGTGATTTATATTTGTACAACCGCATGCAGTTACAATCATAAACAAACAAACATACATATGTACATACACACTCACGGTACATACATACATATGAGCTTTTATATTGGTATGCGCATTTTTACGGTTATTTTATGATGATATTTACAGCTTGCCATATATCTGTTAACTCAGTGATAAAGGAGCGTTCTAAATACAAAGCATGTGCATACATAAATATACGTACATACGAGTATGTACTATATGCTGTTATGCCAATATTTGCTTTTCTCATTTATTTACTTTTTTCCACATACTAAATTTTTTATTTACTTTTGATTATTTATATTTTATTCTCTAACACATAAAAACATTTAGTGTTTGCTTGCAGTGCTTTGAACTGTTAATAATATTACATTAATACATATAAACAAACTAAATATTTTCTAAGCCTCTCCTTTGCCTTTACCACTTCCTTATTTTTATATTGGGAACTTTTGTTTTTTCAAAATATATTTTACAAGTGACTTTAACGCTTCTAAGCCGATAATTGGTGATGCCATAAAAGTGTATTATTATTTATTGCCTTTTATTTATGTGTGTCTGTGGGGTGCAATGTGTGAAGCACGCGTTCGAAAGCTAATAGAAATGCTCTTAAAGATTTATATATATATATGTACGTTAGTAATGTGGCACAACTTGGCATGTCGCCCATTCTTATTATTCATTTTGTTTCCTCAGTAAGCTTAGCTCAGCTTGTGTACTAGTTCAAAGGTGTTGGTTGCAAGCGGGCGTAAGGTCATAAATTTATAATATTTTTTATTACGGTACTTCTATGTTACTACAATGAAGAAAAAACGATACCAATATCATTTAAAAAAATTTAATAGATTATCTGATATAAGAACAATAATGGAATTTATTCCCCCAAAATCCTATCCCTTGGAATATATTAATTGATCTAATTTCTACGTCTCGGCGGCCGCGGTAGCCGAATGATTAGCATTGCGTACTGACATTCGGAAGGCTCGGGCTCAAATCCACCAACATTCAAAAGTTATGGAAAATTAATTTAAATATTAATTATATTTGTATTATATTTTGTATTAATAAATTGCGGTCGCTTCTCGGCAGGTAACGTCCACTCCTCCGAATGTATTTCGGACGTGAAATAAAAGCTTCTCGTAAAAAAAACCATCCGACGTTCGGAGGCATTGCTAGCAAATTCCGTTAATCAAAAAAATCATATGAACTGAGAATCCAACAACAACAATTTATACTATGTATTTATATTTATATTATTGTATATATAATACATAAACATATATAAATATGTATACCTATATGCATGGGGGCATTTTGCCCATGCGAGGGAGTAAACTATGCGAAATCGCATTAAATTTAATAAACGCAAAAGAGGAAATAGCTCATTGTGACCGCAATGATACCAACTAACAGTTGCAACAACATACAAACGACAACAATAACAACACAAACACAAACGATTCTAATAACAACCACAAGTCAGTCAAACGGACTAAATTACAAATTGCAATCGTTGTAATAGAATCTTAAATGTCATTAAATGCAATTGTGGCAAAAGTGTTATTGCGGTGACGGTGATGGAGTTGCAAGCTGCCACATGCAGCATGCAACATGCCACAATCAACATCTCTTGCTTGCTGTTTATTATCTGTTAATGTTCTAGCTTATGTATTGTGTTGTTCCTGCTTTTTAAATTGTTTTTTTTGCTGTTGTTGTTGTTGTTGTTGTTGCTGTTGTAGTTGTTGCTTATTATTACTAAAGCCGTTTGTTGATTCATTACGCGTAAATATTTGTTATCAAGTAAGGCGTCGCATCGCGAAGGCGTCTAAAACGTCGTGGAATGCTTTCTTTGAGCGCACAATTGTTTGTATGTATTGTATGAATATACACGTATGTGTACGAGTATATGGTGTACGCGTACGTAGCATGAACAAAGCACGGCATTGTTGAGCGCATGCCACAAACGGACGCCCGGCCGAAAGAACGGGCAGATAGCAAACATCAACCGCAATAGCAACGGAAAAAAGTTGACTTAAGTGAGGCGGACAGCAAATGAAATAATAAACGCATTGTTAACGGTACATTGGGGCGTCGACAGTGCGGCAGTGGTCACAAATGAGAAAATTACAAGGAAAAGCGTTGAGAAATGCGAGAAAAGATGCTGCTAGAGCTACTACTGCCTTTCCTGTTGCTGTTGTTGTTGTTGTTGTTATTATTGCTGCCGCTTAACCCACTTTAAATTGAACACTTATTATATTTTACTTGTTTTTGTGTTTGCTTTTGTTTTTTCTACATCTGCTTAAATACTTTAGCTTACCGCGCAAATATGTACATACATACATACATACATACATACATACATACATATGCATGCATAGACCGTTCGTTGTTTCTCAGCCTTTTTGCCTCTTTCTTTGCCAATTTAAAATTATTTTCGCTTGCGTTGCAAGTCACTTTTCAAATCAATTAAACGCATTGCGAGTGGCAAAAATAACAATTGCGAGTAATAGTAGTAGCAACAACAACAACAATAAGTCAACAATGCGTACAATAGAATTGCAGCGGTAGAGTGAAACAGCCGCGTAGTCCGAGAGTCGGTAGGTCGGTCTGTCGCTCGGTCAGTCAGCGCAGCGTACAATCTCTGCAACGCTGAAGTCGCAAAAGTGTTGCAAGCACAAACAGACATTAGTTGAACACTTCAGATTGCGGATCGTCGCAGTAAATGCACGCGCGTTCCAACAACGAAGTGAATCACAACAACGCAGCAGTGAGAAATATTGTTTGTGCCGGATAAGCGAGGCTTATCATTAATCAAATTAGTTGTGACAACAACAACAGTAGCAACTAAAACAATATTAGCAAAAAAAAACTACAGTGAGTGCTTGCCATAAAGCGACTTTTGTGAAGTCAACAAACCACCGTACGACAGATAAAGTGACATCAATATTTATAAAGAAGAAGAAGCAGAAAAACAAAAAAAAAAAAACAAACGACAAGTAGTTAAAAACAAAAGTAACTGTAATTTGAAAATGTTAGCCACAATAGTTGCTCAACATAAAATAATAGTTTACAATAAAATCACTTGAATCAGTAATTAAAATATTTAAAGCTTTCAAAAACAAAAAAAAAATAAATAAATTTAAATTAATTAAAGTGATCGTCAAAGCAGATTTGTGAAAATTTTATTTGAAATGAAATTTAGTGAGCAGCTTGCAAATGGTGAGTTCTGAAAAATGCACAAGGTTCAACACCGATTAACACACATCACAAATTTTTTGGCATGAGGGAGACGTTAGAACACCTCCTCTGTTTGAAGAACTAGAGGAGTCTTCATAATCGGAACTTCTCACTAAAACCGACCTCCATCTGGCACAACAAATGACCAATGGGTCTATGTAAGGCACATCAGCCGACCAGTGGAACCTAACCTCACCTGGCCTATATTTTTTACTGCTCGAAAAGACAATTGTAGTGCATTTAAATTAATGTTACTACTCCTTTTCGTTTAAACTTTTTTTTTTTGGCGCCTTCAAATGACTTTCTTGTAATATCTCAATTTGAAAACTTTCTCATGAAAACCAGAAATTACTCTCTAAATTTATGCGCAATTTTTTATGAAAATAAATGTTAACGGAAGATCACTAAACTCTGTGCGCAGTCCCAACCACAACCACAGCTGTTGTCGCCATTCCTTCCTTCTCGCCATCACCACAACTGTCCATAAATCAATCAATACCAATGACCGACCGACGGAGCAACCGATCGACGTTTGAATGGTTAAGTGAATGAAGTTTAAGTTGGCTCAACTAGTTACTCGTTAAAATGAAAGTGATCTACAGCCATTTATGCGCAAAACAGCAACCGATCATACTTTCAGCGAGCGAGATTAAAATACCAGTTTACGAGTCTGTGACAGAGTTAGAGATAGGTAAAAGCAAATGCGTAGAAAAACTAAGGCATGTCTTATTTCAGGCGATGCGTGTGCCGTGTGGACATTTAGAGCGCCGTTAATATAATAATATTTGTGCGAAAAACTTTCAAAATCGAACAGATCGAACAGATGATAAGAAATAAATCAAAAAAGAGCTTGAAAGGAAAAACAAACTAATTCAAGTGATTCAGTGCGACGACAACGCAGAGTCATCTCAATTGATATGTTTTTAACTGCAGAGATTTAGATTTCGAACGAGATTTATGCATGAGCTTTCATTGTTGCTATTAACCAGCTTTTTTTGCCCTTTTATAATAAACCCTTTTGCTCTCAGTCTAACACCTTTGTTTGTTAATTAAGATCTCTGTAAATATTGTCATTGCGCTGTTGCACTTAAATTGTCACACCCTTTTTGAGCTTTAAGTGTCCATGAATTTATGCTGCAAGCCAAGCGGATTGGAGCAAGAAGACTCAAGAGGCGTACAGTTGGTGAATAAGATGGCTAAGTAAAGTCTGTATGGTTTAAGTTATTTTTAAAATGAAAGTTAATAGTGCAATGGACCACAGGGATGTCCGCCTCACTAGTGCTATGCAAAAAAATGCTACCACAGTGAAGGGTTTTGATCATTTCCAAAGAGTATTGGACGTTATGAGTTTCTGGTAGAAAAATCTGTTGGAATCTAGTGGAGTGGGAAACACTTAAGCCATGTTAACAATGGCACATTTTAGTCTTAGCCTCCTTCTATCGGCGAATGTATAGAAAACGTTCAAAACTGAAGTACTTTTCTCCAAGCGCCAACTCATCGTATGCTGTCATCGTTCGCGCTTCTCCACCAACTAGCAAGAGGGGGAATGTTGAGTGATCGTTAGAGCTTGTTTTTCATTCCTGGGGAGAAGTCTTTACTTACCTTATTAACCCTTTTGCGTATCTTCTTGTCTCTCCTTGCGTCTCTTGAACGGTAGTGATGTTAGCTGGGTGTACAAACTATTTTTTTTTCTAGTTAAATGACTTATTCACTAATCCAGAAGCTGAACAATTTAAACGAAAAAAAATTAAACTAATGAGTACCAAATAAACCAAGTTAATTTCAAACCAAAATTGTTCATATTTTAAAAAGTTATAAAAAAGCTCGCGCACGAAATTACGAAATCTTTTATGAGCAATTAATTCAAACCGTAGCTATTACGTAATAGCATTACTATATATTAAATAAATGAAAAGTTGCTATAAAAATGCGCCGTGAAACGACTTTTCATACCTTCGGTAATTGCGAAAATTCGCACGCACCAACAAAGTTATTAAAAGGAGAAAAACAAATTTTCTTTACGATCTTCTTCGTTCGTAGCTGTTTGTTGATAACTGCATTTAACTGCCGCTAATCCTAACGTGTAACGGCTTCCGCATCAGTTGCTGATGATCTTTGGTGCGCGGTGCACTTCACACTTCGCCATCTGCTTCATCTTCTTTTTCCACTGCTAATTCTAGGTACTAGAACTCAAACACAAATTTAACAACTAATTTTCTCCACATCTAGTCTTATTCACACTTTTATCGCTTTGTTATGGCATGCGCGTGAGCATTTTTCTCCAGTTGTACGCGCGCGCGCCATGAAAAGACAGCTGGAATGATTCCGTACTCTGACGCCACGGCGGGGCACACAAGCACCTGTGTGCTTTTCTTTTGAGTTTATCTTAAATTTTTTCGATTGTTTTTTTTTTTTTGCAAACACTTTTCTTGTACAAGCGTAGCGTATCTTTTGACGCAGATACACTTGTTCGATATGACCAACACACGGTTGCATTAATGTTAATCGGAGTTCGAGTTGTCAACGCGGTGCAGCCGATCAGCGGCGAACGCGTTTAGTGCCGACTAATGATGCTTGTTATGTACGTGCCGCGTCCCCCACCACCGCAGCAACTTCTACTGCACCCATACTTCCTCTTTCTTGTCTGTGTTTCTTTTTTGTTGCAGTTGTCAACCTTGTTGCGACAATTCTAATTGCAAGTCAAATAGACGCGTCGAGTTGTCATCGCGATAAGCGACACAAGCGACGTAAGCGACGCACCGCGCCGCCAGTTAACGCGTGTTGCGTTAGAAGTGTTTCGCGTACGTTGGCATATCTTCTCACTGCTGCGCGCTGCTTGAAAATAGATTTTGTGCAAATTGTTGGTTTCGTGCGCCCGCAACTCAGGACAGTTATACAGTTTTCAAGCAATCCATCAGCGCGAACTCAAAGCGCTGTTGTTGGCTGGTTTTCCGCACTTGTTTCGTTGAATTCTTTTTTAGCTCTACTTTGTTGCGATTTCATTATTATCTTTCTACTTTTATCTTTATGTTTATTTTTTTCGCGATTGTTGTTGTAACTTTGCGCGTTTGTTTGTTGACAAGAGATCAATGACACAGCGCGCCTGTAGTCGCGTTTGTCGCACTTGTCGCGTTCTTTGTGTGTTTGTATGTACTTACTTACTTATGTGTGTATTTGCTTTAGTTACTCGTCAAATGCCACTCAACGGCATTCTAAAACTCTGATATCCCGAGTTCAATAATCTTGCTGAACTACTATTTACTGTTAGTTCTGCCAAAGTTCATGCACGTCGCTGGATGAAGTTCGATTTTGTCCCAGGCATTTTTTCTTATTAATTAAATTTTTTTAAACTGGCTTGACTGCGCCAGATGAAAGTTCTTGCTCTCTTCCTTGAAATATCATTAACAATAATCTTTTTAAGCTAAAACCTACGTTTGTTTTATTTAAAAACTTTCAAATGATTTTTTTATTGTAAACCATTTTTTATTAGAACAAGCAGGGAGTAAAATTTATTCAAAAGACTTTCATCGCAGTTCCGCACTCTGAATGCTGGCCATAACGAAATTTTGAGTGAGAGCTTATTTAAGCTGAAAAGTCATAAGCGCTTTAGGCTTTAGATTGTTTGGAAAAGCTTACTCGCTTATATTACAGCCATGTATTACATTACCATACAAAAGCTTGTTTAAATTTACATGACAGCATACTCGAAGAAGTTTTACGTGTGTTTCCTTTCGGTTAAATTTTAACAGTTCTTAAGAAAAGAAAGAAAGCTCTTTCAAAGTGAAAGCTACTCTAACTCGACAATTAATCATATGAAACCATTATCTGCCATTACAAAAATCAATGCAAGTGACATTAAACTAAGCAAATAATGAATTGGAACACATACGATAAATGTGTCTGTATGAGTTAATTAATTACAGTAAAAACACGACTATCACTGCGTGCTACCACTTTCAATGTCAATGGCACTTAAGGCTTAAGCTACTCAATGTTTATTTATGTGAACTTTTTTTTGTGAATTTATAATAGATTTCTATCGCCACATTTCGTGCACAATCGAACTTGGGGAGCGAAAAAAGCGAAATGAAAAGTTTCAAATATTTAATATGTGATTGACTGACTCACCATACATTTTTCCCACACTCCAGCTAGGGTTGCACGCTATAATTGCATTTTTTTCTACTTTTTTCAGTTCAGTTTTTTTTTTCAAAAGTTTCTGCGCTTCCAATTCGCTTTCGCTACAAATAATTATTTTACCACTTGTACGCCTTTTAGAGACTGAAATAATTTATTTCTCAACTAAATTGACGTTTTGAGCTTAACATTACTGCACTTACATTTCAAAGGGGAGGGAGGGGAACTAAGTAAGCAAAAATAGTACTAAAAAATAAATATATGGCCAAATATTCGTAGTGAGGCATTTTTTTGTTATTTATATATTTTGTAAAAAGAGTAAAAAAACAACGCTAAGCTAATTGGTCAAAAGCGGCTTAGCACGGAAGTCAAGAAAACAGCTGAAAAATTAGAGAATGTAAAAGTAAAGTATAAATAAAATTGGGCAAAAAAAAAGAAAATAAAAAGTTGCTACGCAGCAGGTAAGTAAAAAAATAATAAAAACATAACAAAAACTAGAAAACATCTATTAAAATGGTGAAAGAGAGGCGGTAGAACAGGAACATTATTTTTAGAAAGAAAATTGCGAAAGTAGAAAAAAGACAATTACAAACATTTCTAAATATAATTAACTCGACTCGTCACAAAAACAAAAAACAATAACAATTAACCAACAATAATAATGCCACAAAAAACAATAAAAACAATTCTCTGCTGGAGCAAGTCAGAGAAATGGACAGCAAGTTTACAAAAATATAAAAAAGAAGAAAAAAAACTTAAAGAAGAAACGTTTTGATTACACGAGAGAATTATTGAATCAAATTAAGAATAAATGCGAACGTGAACTCATTTAGCAAGCGCGCAGATAAAGTTGGCCAACAACAGGCTCTGGTGAGTTAGTAAACTTGGCAAGTGCTTACGGCTGCTCGCGCGAATAGTACCAGTAGGTCAGACGCGAAATTAATCTCAAAGATTTTGTACAATTGTATATTTGTATATACGAGTATGTCTGATGCGCGTATCAATTATAACAAGAAAGCAGTGAAAATAAAAATAATATTGCAAAAAAATGAGTGCTGACAGTGAAAATTAAAAAAAAAAAAACAATTAAATCAAATTTTATTTCTTAGAAATTTTTTAAACACAGGTTTAAATACATACATACTGGCGGCACGAATTGAGGTGAGGAACTGTGCAACTTAATGAAAAACAAATTGAATTGCAGCACAAAATGATCAATCAAACGCGCAGCTACGTATGGAAAGCGGGAGAAAAGAATGACAACAGCTGTCAAAACAATAGCGCAGCCTAGCGGAAGGTCGATTCGACTGCTTGTCCGGTCGCTGGTTTGCTTGGTCGCGTGGCCTCTACTGATCGCAAGTTTTAATTATCGTAACGCTGCTGGTTTAACATAAGAAAACTGATTAAATGAATTCGATTAGAAGTGAAGAAGCGAGAGTGGAAGCACATGTGGATATACTTATGTACTCGTATGTCTGAATGTACGTTATAAATTCAAATCGTTACACATGGGTCAAAATATCGCACAACAAGAAAAAATAATAATAATTTTTGAGTAGTCTCGTTTTACGCGGGACAGTTCGCAGTCTTTTGGGACCGTTGCAGCGAGAAGATGGCATTCTTAATAGACAGAAATCAACATTTGGACTTTTTTAATTTTAAAATTCTTGGAATTTTCTAATAATTTTTCTTTTTTAATTCTTTTATGTAATGGTTTAACGGTAGGCCATTAACTTTTGGTATGCGAAATGTTGATTTTAAGCGTAGTTTTGGTTGTAAGTAATTTTACGTAAAAGCATTTAACGATTTTTCTCAGGCAAAATGTTTGATCCTCTTCAAATCAATATTTTCGTTTTGTTTTTGCAAATTCAGTATTTATACAATTTTATTTTGTTTTTCGTTTAAAATACAATCTGAAACGTTTGGCTTTGCGCAATACTTTTTCCTTCGGGTGCCATCTCTCTCTCTCCCTTTTTCTCTCTCTCTCTCTCTCTCTCTCTCTCCCTCTTTCCCTCTCTCTTTCTCTCTTCTAAACACCTTTCCAGTCGCGCTCACGGGCACTGCTTGGCAAACCATTGGCATTCCTTTGCATTCAAACCATTGCCGGCGATACCTTGCACGTAACGTCGGTTCTGATCGTAAGTGGAGCTGCTGGCACAAATCACACGTCCATTTTGGCTAAAGATCAGCTGATTTTCATAGAGAGAGACATTCCATTCGTGATTGTCGGGCTCCTGGAAACTCGAGTGCCAGGCTGTCACCAAATTCTTCTTACCACCATATTTACCGCGTTCCAAATATGCCACACGCTTGGATTTATTTTGCTTCAGAGTGATCTTCAATTTCGTCTGACGATTGGTGGATACATCGCTCACTTTTGATATCCAAGGACGTTGATTAGCATTAATATTGTTGAATTTAAAGACAAAAATGTGATCGCGTTGACTGTCAATGGCCGTTTCGGTCGCGTACATATACTGCATATGTTCCCGATTCAGCAGACAGAATGACGGCTGGAAGAAGAGGAAGTCTAGTGATGGTGGCAAATAACTGATATATTCGTTGAGTGTGCTTTTCAGATCGCTGGTGAGGCTTGCGTATTGCTTGTCTTTTTTGATCTTCAGGAAATAGTAAGCCACATTTAAAGTGTATTTGTCATTAACACTGCCTTTGTCCTCGAACTTCTGATACAAATACAATTGTAGGCGTACCATCTTTTTGAAGGAGGCCGCGTTACCAGTGTAGATTTGATCCAGAGCGTAGGCCAAGGCGGGTAAATCGTCAGCGTTGTACTTTTCATCGATAGTCTTCTCATTCCAGTTTTTCACATTGAGAAAATTCAAAGCACGTTCGTCGATCTCGCCATCCTCAGCTAAGCGTGCTTCGGGTGCAACCAAAGCTTCGGACGCATCCTGTTCCTCCGTTGCCTGTGGCGCTTGTGGTGCTGGTGCGCTGGCCGCCGTTGTCTGTTGTAACAATACCGCTCCAATGAGAAACGCTGCGAGTACTTTGCTGTACATTATTGTTGGAATTTCACGCTTAAACTGTAGCATTTTGGAACGCGGCGATGGGTTTTATACTATTTACCCCTTCATTTTGAGACAATCCCCTTGAACGCTTATCAATTGAGTTAATTACGAGCAAATATCTCAATTTTTTTTTGCTCTTCTTAAATAATAAGTACTCGCAAATGTAAACGTTTTCTTCTAGTTTGAAGTGTGTACAAATTAGAAATTGTTTATTTTAGTAATAAATGCAGGGCAAGTGTAAGGCTTCCGGACGTAATAAGATAATATTATATTAATTAATGGCGAAAGTATTAGTCGCATTTGTTATCGAAACTATTCAAAGTAGAGCGGCAGTATATGTCGAAAGGTTAGCTGTGCGTACTACAATATGGAATATGATGAGTTCGAATCCTGGCCAGTCCAACTCGAAAATGTTGGAAATTAATTTTTATAAAGCGGCCGCCCCTTTGGGAATGCCAAGCCATCTGAGTATATTTCTGAAATGAAAAAACTACGCATAAGAATCCTTCAGCTATTCTGAGGCGACTGTAAGCCCGTCCTTTTGTTGGAAAATCATCAAAACTCATACCAAAAATTAGAAAATGAGCTGGGCCGAAAGTCGCTTCCGCGGTTATAAAGCTCAAATTATGTATATAAATACTAAAATGTCTAAATATGAATGATAATGAGGTAGGCCTTTTTGCTTATATAACTCTAGTCTACATTTTTAGTCTGACCGGCGCTCATTAGAATTTTACTCTTTACGTAAAATCTGACACGTGTGAATTTTTCTAGCTTTTTCATTTTTTTTCAACCTTCACTTTAGAAAATCATTCATATCTTCACATATCTTCAGCGATCACGAGCTTTTAGAGCTTTTAAGCGTTTGGAACTTCTAGTTTAAAAGGTAATGGCAACTCTACTACTTAAAATACGAGTACAAAAACATTTCAACATTTCGAGCATCAACTCATTTAATTAACTTAATTGCCTGGCTCTTGAAAAGATGCTTATACTTATCAAAGCTCCCAATACTTAAATTAAGTACTGATATAAAATATTAAATAACAATGTGCGAAAATCCCCGTTTTGAAATAATAAAAATTCATTAAGTTATTTATGAGCATTGATAAAGATTTCAATTTATAAAATTATAGTTTGTTTGCCTTGAAAGTAAAATATTTTTTTTTACTGTCAGCTTTGTTTCTTTCAATATTTGACTCTCCAGAACAATACCAAAGCCCGTCTTTCTTGGAACTTACACTTTCAGCTTTGAGCTTAGCATTCGCAGGCTGCATAATTGTCTTTCATTAACTGCACAAAATGAAAAGATCAACGAGATTAATCATTTCGGAAAAATCTTTAAAATAACTCAAAACAAATTTGATATCCAAAAATTGCTCGCGCACACAATCAATCTTGCAACAAAACAAATTCCTTTGTCAAGATTTAATTACTTTATTACATGTAAGCAATTTGAAAAGGGTTCACCACCCAACTCAAAAAAAAAAAGGAAGGCAGTTTGTGGTGAAAGATGCAACAACAGTGATTGCAGCAATGTTGTAAAAATAAAACTAAACATAAATCGTCAAACAAGCGTCGGCCAAAAAATAATATCACGTAAGTATGGGTGTATGCTGTGGTTTGGTGTTTGCGGTAGACTCGCAGGAAGCCTGAAATTGTTCTTAATAAATAATTCAATTTATTACCAAGACAAAAGAGCGGCGAGTGAAAAGTGTGCCCCAAGCTGTTGCAAGAAGTCGAATGTTGTTGTGTATGTTTGTGGCCTGTGTAAGCCGTCTAAGAAAGCGGTAGCTGGTAGACTGCCAAGGTTGACCAAAGGAATTAATAATGGGCAAACGAAATTTTGATGAGCGCCCGAATGCATGTCCAAATTTATAAAGACACTTAAACGCATACATATGTATATACGTATGCACATGAAGGCATGAGCGAAAACATACTCGTACATGCCTCAGCAGGCCACACACGCGCCAAATGCCTGCGAGGCAGCAACCACAAAGAGGGCGGCAATAAATGTTTGGACGTGGCTGTGGCAGCGGGCGGACACTTTCCTTACAACGTTACGCACATAGAGAAATGCATACATATATACCTGCATACTTGCACTTACATGGTAACCAATGGCAACATATGTATAGTGTTGCGCATTTTCAAGTGCACTGTTGGCGTCCTCTAGCGGCGTTGCTGAGATTTTCAACACAACACAAGAAATTGTTAATTTTTTAATGAGTAACGGTTATATATGTGAATATTTGCCGTTATTAAATAGAAATAAAATGTGAAAGAAATGGACATAAAGAAAATTAGTTTAAGTCTTTGAGGAACAAACGCACGCAAAGAGAAGCTTAAAGTAAGAAATTTGACGAATTAAGTAAGCTGATAAATGGAGAAATATATAATTAAATTTTTAATTTATATATAAAGGCAAGTAAATTTTTTGTTCTGCTCCAAAGAAAGATGAAAAGAAAAAATTCCTTATTGGAGGTTGGCAGATCAAAGAATGTTCTCGATCGTAAAACAGTTATAAACTTTTGGACTGATCTCAAAACAGCTAGTACAGCTTGGTAAGAATATGGTAAATGGCAGGAACAGAATAAATGAAAAGATCGAAACATTTTTTTCGTTTGGCTTTGCTTTGGAAAAAATTAAATTAAAATCTTCTTAATTCAGTTTTTGCTTTTCCCTTTTCCATTGCTGAGCCTCACATGCACTCAATCAAATTTCAATAAAAAGTAATTTAAGAAATTTCAATGAATCGACGGAGGAAACGAAGGAATGAGAAGAGAAGGGAATGAGAGTAGGAAATGAATCAGCAAAATATGGAAATTACACGGAAAAGGCCAAGAAGTTGAAAACGTGCGCTGAAAATTAAAAATAAATAACAATAACATTTTGTTTTTCTATTACTACCGGCCGACCAGCTGGCCGACTGACAGCAGTGAGCTGCGACTTATGAGTCAAGCAATTAACAGTGAGACGCAGTCAGTAGAAAACGGAAGAAACTGACAAAGCATAGGCCATGAGGAAGACGAGTACACAGTAGGCAGAGACATGCGAGTGATTGCATGAGATGCAATATAGAAAATTTCTGAATGATATTGTGATGGACAGCAATAACCACGACAACTGAATAGTAGTGAAAATATATGAAAACTAATAATGAAGGAATATATGTACCTATATAGCGATACTGCTCTGATGTTGTTTTGTACGAGTATATATTTTTTAAAGGTACCTATATGGTCCACTGTACGAGTACATTGAAGATCACATCTATATATTTTATAAAAATGAACCGCCAAATTTGTACCGATTTATCTAATTTTGATCTTGAAATATTTGTGGAAGTTCAGGGAAAGTTTAAACACCTAGGAACTAATGGGAAATAAATCAGGGACGGATCCATTCGAAAAAATCAAGTGTGGATGGTTTCTTGCTTATACTCTCCGGAAAGGGCTACTACCTATTTGAAAAGATAGTGTTTGTAGTTCTTTTTAATTCAAATTCTTTTTTTTCAGGAAGTGTACCGATATTTGGTTTAGTTAAAATCAAACATCAAAAAAAAAACACATTATATTAAGCCAAACTTTTTTTGGAATCTACAAAGTTGATTTCTTTTTAATTCTTGGTAAATAAGTTCAAAATAGAATTTTCGTGTGAAGGAAAATTTTAAGATAAGATAAACCTGAAACAAATGTTGCCAGATGCTTTTAAGGCACTTAAATTGCATACTTAATCAACGATTATTAAGAAATTTAAAATTTCATACACAATCAATAATTGCAAGAGAATAATGCATACACTCAGCTATTCAGGTAAACAGTGAATTTCAGCAGCGCAATTAACTTGCGGCTCATCTCTTACAAGACAGCAATTCAACCGCACACTGAATAATTGCAGTCTGTAATTAAAATTCAATTGCATTGACTTACTGTGAAACAATTAAGCTTTTTTGTAAATGTATCTTCTTCATCTTGCTGGCGGCTTTGCTGTTGTCTATTTTGTTTTTGGATTGTTTCTTTTTTCAGCAGCAACAAATTACTTTCCTTGCCACATCTATATACATACAAATTGTTTTTTGTTTTTTTTTTCTGGTTTTGTTTGTTATTTAATTGCCAACTTCAGCAATTCGTCTTCTACTGTTGTTTGTTGTTTATCAATGGGAATTTCTTTGACCCACTTTCGATTGCCACATGCCACCATATGTTGCACAATTCAGCTGCAACTGTGTGTGTGTGCATTTACTGTGCTAAATAATAGCTGTTTTACTCTAATTGCACTCAGTGCATAAATTCATCAGCAATTTTGCATTTTATATGCATTTACTCGGAACAATTGCTACCTACTGAGTTTGTTTTATTTCGAAAAAGTGATGAGCAACTATGATTTATAAGCCATAAATAGTTATTGCCGCTATAAGCAGTATTTATATAGTAAAATGAGCAGCAAAATTATATAAATATTCAATCATTTTCATTCGACTTTTTTGCAACATTCATTAAAACAATTCCATGAAGATATCATTATGTATTAAATATTGATCTCTTGATGATTTCTAATAGTACAAAGTTTCAAAAGGAAATAAGTAGCTATGCGCTTGCCGCTAAACTTTTTTGAGGGGAGTTTTTGTTTAAATTTTCTAAACAACTTAAAGTTCTTCATTTAAAGTACTAACCATTTAAAATATTCACACAAATTTATTTCTCTTGTAACTTTATTATTTTACTCTCAGCTTTTTTATTTCAAAATGTTTCTTTTAAGATTTTCAACTCGTTTTTTATGCTATACATATACATATATGTACATTTATATATACATATATACATATTAATTGTTGTGTGGAGAGCTTATAATGTTTATAAAATGTACTTTTTTTTCAAATATCAAACAAATCTAACCCTCAATAGGATTTTTTCGAATAGATCGGCCCAGATTCATTTCTCGAAAAAACAGTGTTCCCTATGTTTATTTAGGCTTAAGGTTACCAAATTGTACGTAAATAAAACGAAAATAGACACATTTTTCAAATAGATGGGTCCCAGATACATTTCCTGGAAAATCATTTCATAGCGGATACCAATTCCATACACAAACATACCTTGCATAGGTTTTTCCAATCAGTGGTATAAGCTGTGGATTGATCAGTCGGTCATGCAAGACAATTTTTTAAATTTTTTTTTTAGAAACTACTTTCCCTAGATCATAAAAACATTAAAAGATTGTGGGAAAAGTCAAACTAGTTTTTGTAAACCCATTCAGAAAATATTAACAAAATCTGATTTCAGTTTTCCTAAATTTGTCGCACAGTGGATACTTTAAAATCATATTTTTTGCAAATTACTTTTTTACATATTTACAATTTCTAACTGCAAACACTTAGGTACAACTGCTCAGCATAATTATTACGTAAACTAACCGACACATTAAAGGTGTTCCCACAAAATGCAAGCGCATAATTGTAAATGGGTGTAAAAAAAAAAAATATTTTTTGAAAAAGTGAAAATTTTCACTATGCGTCTATTACGCAAAATAACGCGTAGGCATTTTTCACTACCTAAAAAAATAAAACACAGTTCATTACACGCCCGCTCACTTAAAAACACAAATTATTTTTGTTGTAAAAAAGGTGTAAAAAATAAACTTAACGGCAGCTCAGCGCCCTCTACGCGTCGCAAGTAATGGTGGTGCCCACTTATAAATGAGCACATCTTCATTTGTTGTCAATTTGTTAAATGTTTTAGTAGTGCCTATTTGTTTGTTGTTGTTGTTGATAACACTGCATATAACATTGTGGTTAATGTGAAAATAATGAACAAAAAATAGCAACAGTTCGTTGTAGGTAAGTATGTAGCTTAAACAATTTAAAGATTATTCAGCTTACATACGTCATTACTCAGCAACTTTTTTATTTAATTTTTTTTTTTTAAATATCAACAAAAGTGTTGGTGTTACATTTGTTTATAAGTTAAAGCGCTATATTTGTCTGAAAAAAAAAAGAAATTATATATCTACATACATAGTTGCATGCGTTTAATTTGCCTCCTCTTTATGGTAATGCTAATGTGTAATTGTAATTACTTTCTATTTCAATAATTAATAAGGAAAACGAAATGTGTGAATGAGCATTTGTATTTTTTATGTTTATGAACAATATTTTGTTTTTAGTGTACTTTTTCTACATTATTTAATTTTATGTTGTTGTTTTATTAAAGGAAGATGCAGTAATTGTGGTATATGGAGTGAGTAGTGAAAGAAATGTTTATAGGTACATATGGTATATGTATGTGTGAGTCTTTTAATGCTTATCGTAATTTTTTATAAAATGAGTTTTTAGTTTACTTACGCATTTGTTAGGAAAATATCTATAAAAAGAATTGCAGTTCCATAAATTTACATATGTACGCACTTACACACTCGTATAAAAACATTTTGATGACTCAATCCTTATCTTAAGTGTTAGCACAACTTGAGGGTAGCGAAAATAACAATATAAACATACATACATACCGATCCCACATGTATATACTCGTATAGATATACCATATAAATAAACGATGATACAATGACCATTTACGCTGCACGTAAGCTTCTGTGCATAAGCACGTATTTATGTAATACACATACATACATATTCGTATATCCAAGTACATACAAATATTATTTATTCATGTTTATTTTGCAAACATCATGCAATAATTTAATAAAGAAAATTATGCATACAACTTTCATGTGAAGTACTTTATAACTAAATGTATATACGTATACATATGTATATACTTGTATGTGATTGCATAAAAATAAATTCATTATTATCGAGTTTTATTAGAAGGCAGATGGTTTGCTATAGGAAAGTACTTATAAATATTGTCGCCATGACTTCCGTGTAAATATGTATTTTCATACAAATAATATAATTTTAAATTGTACTTTATATCATATGTTTATGTGTTTTGTAACTATTTTCGGCTTTTAAACGTATAGTGAAACCTTATTTAAAATGTATATTGAAGATTTATTTTGAGTGTCAGCTTGCGAATATATAATTTTTTTTTTGGCATTTTAATGTCGGGTGTTCTAATAAAAATTCCTCCCTGCTTAATTTGATCTACCTTTTCCTGTTGTATTCACAGTGAAACTAAACTGTTACATATCTAAATAAAATATATTATTTGAATTCTAAATAAAATAACACAAAATATCAGCTAAATGAATTTTATATGTTAATATGTCCATAAATAAAACTGTTTCCAAATAACCTAAACTGTTCTCATTTTGAAAAAAATTTCCCAATCTTAATTTCACACTTGAAACAACAAAAATTATTTTATATAAACTTTCTTAAATAAATTTTTAAAAATGTGTTCCCTTTGAAAAAAATATTGACGTTTTGGAAAATTCTTTTCCCTACCATCACTGAAGTCTTCTCAGCAATAATTGGAGAAATTACCTTAAATATGTGTTACTTATTATTATTATCATTATTATTATTATTAATATTATTATTGTTATTAATATTATTATTATTATTATTATTATTATTATTATTATTATTATTATTATTAATACTATTATTATTATCATTATTATTCTTCCTGTTATTATTGTTGTTTTTATTTTTATTTTTATTTTTATTTCTTTACTAGCTCACTTTTATGTTCATTTAAACCAGTTCAACCAACTCATTGTCGCATTTTATGCCTTGCATTATTTACCTATGTTCGTGTACTTATAATAAATAGCTTTATTAGCAACAACTTTCAACTCATTCAACGCTGAACGACGACGCTAGCTATTGTTGTAATGTTGTCACACATTAAATTTACGGTTAAATGCGCCGATATAGCGAAGCGAAACCGTGCAACAATACGGCTGTTTAAAACTCAAACTGTAAAAAACTTTTAAATATTCACTTGTTGTTGCAAAATAAATTGCACTTGTTGCAATAATCGCTCAAGTAGCGTTATGCAGCTGGCAATGGCTTCCTCCCGTCTTTTCTCTCTTTATCATAATGGCAACAATGCGTGGCGTCAAGCAAGCAAAGGAAAGTACAACAATTACTTTAAACTAAAGGCTGTCGTTGGCTGTTAATACATATGCGAATATTTTTTAATTTTTTATTGTTGTTTTTGTCACTAGCTAAGTTGAATAATATTTTCCTCTTTTCCTCCTTTTTTTTCTTTATTTTTTTATCGAGTGTTTTCCCTTTTTGAGTAATTTTAAAAAGCTGTTTGCTTCACTAATCAACTACAAAGAGAAAATAACAATAATAACAACTACAATAACAATAAAAGCTACTGCCGATAAGCAATACAATACAAATAATTTAGTACAACAATAATTGAATAAGATTTCAGATATTTTTGACGCCACGCTGTCGGAACATCGCTATCAAACATGCACTGTACATGCAACAACAGATTTATTGCTATTTTATTTATTTATTATTATTTTTTTATTTTCCTTTGATGTACTTGTAGTCGTATGTATATCTATTTCCTTTTCCACACAAAAAAGTTTCTAGTTTTTTTCGCTGATTTGGCTGCGTAATTAGTGGAAAATTATTGCTTATTAAACAGCGATTTCAACAATAACAATGGTGGCATATGGAAGCCGCAAAATATTTATGCATATGTAGCGAAGCATAATTTACCACTACAGATACGCATATGCTGTTATACGAGTATACGGTACAGGTGCTTTTTGTGGCGTGGCGTGGAGTGGCATGACTATAGAGTCGTTGTCAGGGGGGAAACTTGTTGTTGCATGCCATATAACGCACCGTGGTATATACTGTTATTGCTGTCGTTGTTCTCTGCATTTGTTAATGTCATTATTATTGACGCCACGTTTTACCGCACTCGGCTACATTGATCGGCTCTGCGCTTGACTGACTAACTGACTGTGTACCTGACAGACCGACCATCCATACCGTCCATAGCTTTACCTGACCAACAACGCATGACAGTTTCTTGACCTCTTAATAAATGCAACAGCCACCACCAACGCCGGCATGGTAAAGCGGTGCTTTATGCGTGGTTGTGTCAACTCTCGAAACCGTTATGCTAGCGGTCATGCTGCCAAGAGTGTACAGGGCTTAGTCACTTGTTGCTTACTTAAGTCAGCATTGCATTTGTTTTGTTTTTCGTTGTTAAATTTTTATTTCTTGATGCACTTGTCTGTTTGTTGGTTTGTCTGGAAATTTACGTGTCATATTGCTTACTCATACATACCTATACCATACATGCATACATACCTCCATCAGCGATTGCTACTATTAATAAACGGCAAAGCATAGTAAAAGGCAAAAGAAAAAATATTTACCTTCCATACCTCCCGACTTCTGATTTGTTGTTGTCTTACTTTAAATAAATTTTTATTAGATTTTTTTTTTCATAAAGTTATGTATTTATGTTTTTATACTTTTTGGTGTGCATTAAAAATGGTTTTATGATCTTTAGCGGCAAACGTAAAGAACAATTTCAAAAATGTATTGTTTTTTTTTTGTTTTTTTCGAAACCTTTCTTCATTGTAGAATTATTGACTGAAAAATATTATTAAAATGCATTTAAAGTCGCGCGTTGGCGGCTTTTATATATTATTGCGCATGCATGCTTCTATGTGTGGGTGCGTATATTTCTTTACTGTGGCAATCAATTGAGTGCAGTTGCTTATACGTGTATGTATTAAGTATTTTTATATATAGCTGTGGGTCATGAAGAAGGCAGCACTTTCTATATTTTTTTTAATTAAAACATCATTTTCAAGCACTTTACATAAATGGGTTAGTGTAGTAAAAGTTTAAACTCTCCAATAGTGTTCAAAATAAAAAAAAAATTAAAAATTAAAAATTTTATTCATAAAAATATAATATTGAAAATATTAAAAAAAAATTAAATTAAACTGAAATACAAGAAAACTCCAGAAAAAACTTTCAAGGAATAAAACATTAAGAATTAAAAAACAAGAAAATTTAAATTAAAACTTTGTATAAAAAAAAGTATTTTGAAATATTAACAATTGAAAAATATATAAAAATATTCCACCCTTTCTCCTCACTTAATCACCATTTATTGTATATTTTTTCACAAAAAAAAAGGAATAATAAAAACAACATTAAAAAATTGTGTCTCTGTCTGTTAGCTGCTTGAATGGAATTTGCTCGCCTGACGTATGCCAAATATGAATAAAGCTTCAAAGCAGTAATTAATTTTTTTTACAATACAATAAAATTTGACTCAAAATTTTTACTTTTGTTCACCATATATGGACAGAAGAGTTTTTATTGAAAGCCAAATGACAAATATTTCATCATAAAAAGTGTTGAATGAATTTGTGGCCGAATAATGAAATAAAAAGCGAATAAATGAAAACATGAACGAAAGTAGTTGATATGAAGATAAAGAAATCGGCAATTACCTTGATAAACCGTTGCGCACTTGTAGGCGGTTGCCACACACTGTATTGTAGTTCCGCGTAATACTCGAATCAGCGTTGATGAAATGTGTTTATGTTTTTATGTGGCAAAATATTAACACAAATTCAAACAAAGATTTGCAAGCGCTGGCAAAAATGAATTATGTTTCAAAGTGCAGTTGACACATATGACTTTGATGAAAATGCTGTTGAGAGGCGTAAGAAATTTTAATTTAAAAAATTAAGTATACCAAAAAAAAAACACAAATTGACAATTTAGTACAGAGGAAAAAATACGATTTTTGATTTTTCGTGCTTATCTATCTGGTATTTAATTTTAAAATTAACTAAATTTTTACAAATTAAATTTCATATTAATTTAATTTTTAATTTAATATTCTTTGTTTAAATTTTTCTTCAACGTAATTTTTTTATAATTATTATTTTTATACGACTAAGCACTTTTTTTTGAAAATCTTGTTTGTGAAATTTTTATCCCCATAAAACTTTCTGAGCGCACTATGAGTTAAGATAAGAATTCCATTTAAAATAAATGAAATAAAATTAGTTACGCACATTTCTTTACGGCCAACATTCAACAAATACCCGCTGCAAGTTGTTATGTTGCAGCAACAAGTTGCAACACACGAAATGCTGCCGCCAAATTGCCAGCATGCGGCAACCTGTTCGTCAGGCTAGACGAAGGCAACTTTCCATTTTCAATTTTTGTACAAATTTTCCACAACAACAGCAACACAGACAACAACAAGTGTGTAAATAGCAGCAGTTAGAGTTACAGCAGCAACAGCAAACAGCAGAAAACCAGCCAACGAAAACGACTTTTCATTTTTACGAATCGCTTGTTAAGCTGCTACTTAGCTTTTTGCTGTTATTGTTGCTAGTACAGCATTTGTTGCTATTCCGATTGTATGTATGTATGTATGTATGTATGTTGGTCATTGTCGGTTGTTGGTGTTGTAAGCAATTTTTATTACCAATTCGGAAAATTGCATACGCAAGCCCCGAACCACTCAACCACCAACCACTGCCACTACCAACAACAACAATAAAAACGAAAAGTGGCAAAGCTGGCGCGCTCACTCGCTTGTGACGACAACGATTTGTGTCTGTGTCGGCTTATTCCGTCAACAAGCGAATAATAAATTGAAAAAAAGCGAAAAAAAAATACCTAACAACTTGTTGGCTGTTGCCTGCCGCCTCCTGCTGCTGCCTGCGTGTTGCAGCAACTTGCATTTTCATCTTCTCACTTTTCAAATTTATGACCATTCACAATTTTAGCAGACAAATTTTCCTGCCTACCAACGTCTGGTTGCCGCTATTAATGTTCGCGCGGTCGCATGGTGGCGTCTGTGGCACGTTCAACGCATCTCCTTTGGGGATATTTCAATGCATACAACATATTTTCATTGCTTATATTTGATTGCCGTAATTTTCTCATTTTTTTTTGGTTACGTTGCTGTTGGCTTAAATATTGGCATTGCAATTTTTCCTTTCACAAAAATTTAAGCGCTTTCGTTAAGGTTTTTTTTCGGTGTTTTCTTTTTGTGTTGTGTTGTTGCCGCATTTTGCTGCTGGTAATGCGGTGAAAATCATCACAAAATGTTGTTAATTTTATCGGTTGTTTTTTTCCACGGACTTTATCATTATTATGTTGCTATAACTGTTGGCAACCGGTTGTTGGGGTGTTGGTGTTTTCATTTCTTTTCTTTGTACTCTGGGCGATTTGTGAATTTGGTCTAAAACGAAAGAAAAATTTCACAAAATTTATGTTTGATTTAAGTGTCATATTTGAAGGTTTGATTGTTTTTAATGCTGTATTTGTACCTGTCTTTGAGTTTGAAAAATTACTTTTTTTAAGAATTTTATTTTATTTTAATATTTTATTTTGCTTGATTTTATTTTGCTTGATTTTATTTTGTTTTTTTTTTTTTTTGATTTTTTACTTTTATTATTTTCATTTCCTTCATTTCATGATATTTTATTTTAATGTTATTTTAATTAATTAAAATCCCACTGGAGTAGTTAAAATTTATTACTTTGAAAAATCATTTGCCTACTCATCAACAAACAAAAAGATGATTTCAATTATTATTTTTTATTTGTACTCAATCTGTTCACACAAACTGCATGAAATATTTGGCATTTCCGTATAACAGCTCAGGCGTAAATATCACTTATCCCCCCAAGCGGCAATCAGCAGTCAGTCAGCCAATCAAACAATTTACTACAATATCATTTCCGTTTCGATACTTAATAGGAAATTACGCTATGAGTAGCGACAATAACAACAACGCGCCCCTGATACGAATTGGGTGAAGTGAATGGGTGAATGGAAATTGGGTGAATGTAATTATCGACCTCAATAGGCGTGTTTATACTATATGTGTGTTAAGCCAACTAAACTTGTTGATTTCTTGAAAGCGAAAATTATCTTGAAAAAAAAAAAAATAAAATGCTTAAGGCGTATTTTAATTATAGTTAAAGTTCCTGGCACGTTTTTAATAATAATTTTCTTCTTTCTTTTTTATTTGCAGGTAAGCGCAGAACTCACACCACATTTTCCTATAGATTTTGACGATATTGACTGCTTTAAATTTTGTTGTAAAATAAAAGATGTTTTCGAAAGCTTTAGTGTGCATATAAACATCTTATAAGGGTAAGTTTAGAAAGCTTTTGACATAACAAAATAAACGAGCTTTAAGCTTTCATTACGAATGGGAAGCTTTTTATGAAAGCTCCGAGTTTTGGATTCTCAATATTTAATTTATGACCAAACCGAGAGGTTTTCTTATTACAGTGATTTTTGGAAATTGTGGGCTTTCGCAAAGTTATTTATAGCTTTGAGCTTTCACTTTTTAAAATTTGAGAAAAAATCTTAGATCGGCCTTTTGAATATACCAGTAGTTTTAAACATCCAAATAATCAGATTTTAATAATTATCTATAAAAAATATTCCTGAACATAAAACTTTTTTCTCACTTGCTGGCAAATCAATATGTCAATGAATCACTTGAGAGGGTTTAAGTTCAGTATTCAACTAATTTTATTTGGCGTCGAACTGTTAATTGCTGCATTCAAATGTCTTGTTGCTGTCAATTAGTTTGGCTCTCTATCAAGGTTAACTTCGCTAAGATTTGAAAAACATTTAAGTTTCTTGTTATTTGTTACCGTGCATTTATTGCATGAGAAAATGGCAGCAAAGAAAAGCCACATAAATAATTTGAAAGCACAACAACCTAATTGATTACTGACTAATCGTCGACAGCAAACACCAAAGAAAACACAGTGATGTACACTAAAGTAGAATTAGTATTTTGAAATTATAAAAGCTATACATTTTTGTAGAGATTTCGATGCTCGAATTTAATTGTATATTATGTATAACCAAATGTTCTTTAAAGAATTCCTATGCTTCTTACGTGTATTTACAACTGCATTTTTTCCACTACTGCACTTACATGCATGCTAGTTGTGTATGTAGGTATAGCTAATTTACATTCTGTCCCACTAACGTCTAACATTGTTTTGTAGAGAGAGTCCATTGTCACAAGCATTGAACTTGAACCTTATCTTGAATACAAAATATTTAATTGCCATAAATATATGTACTACATTCACACGCATGGCTTTCAAATGAATATTTATTATACTCACATACTCATGTATGTGTACGTATGACAAGTAAAGAGCTGTTGGTATATGATGCTTAAATTTTGACTGAGTTAAAGAGGTTAATTGTTCAAGTTTTTCTTGTTCTTTTTTCGATTACATTTTCAACCTATATTTTGGCATTCTTGCAGATAAACTTGTTAACATTTTTGTTAGGGTAATAAATCATCAAGATAACTGAATAAATCGTTAGAAGAATGGTAAGGTAGTAAAGCGGCTATGACGAGTATCAAATTAATTGTCAAAGTATGAAAAAAATGTAAATTCTTATGGTAGATATGGCATAGCTTCCATAAAAAATAATAAAAAAAATATGAAAAATAAAAATAATAAAATATGTTTATATGAAAAGCTTTCACTTTTATTGTTTCAAATTATAAGCATTCCGAATGGGCAGCTCTTAAGTTTTTGTTACAGATTTTTTAGCTTAGTCTTACTTTGAGAACATAGAGTTTTAATCACTTTTCTTTTTAAAATTTCAGAAAATAAGTTTTAAGATTTTTCTTAGCTTTCACGTCATTAAGCTTTCAGTATTTTTTATGAGCTTTATTGGGTCGAATCTTCGTTAATTAAATATACAAATTATCTGAAATATCAAGTCGCTTTAATAAATTTTATAAATATATGCAATTTGAATATGTTATTCACATGCTTTATGTAACTACATGTGATGAATATTAAATACATTATTTGTTTCTTTTTTAATTTATCGATAAACAAAGGTTGATAAAAAATTAATTAAAACACTCAAAACGAATTTGGAGAGTAACGGGCTCTATTTATAACTGTATATTAGATAACATATACATGTCTCATCCTTAAATATATAACAAACAAATGCCAGTATTGGCAAAAACGTTAAATCGATTTTATATAAATGTATGCCAAAGCTGATTGGAATTCTTTTATTATGCAAAAATTGCTAAAACACGAACGAAGAAGTAGCCAAAAATAGTAATAAAATCAACTCACACTGCAGAAAAGCTAGCGCAAAAGGGTTTTGAATAAATAAAAGATAATGTCAACTTTCAATAAATTCAGTGTATATACATATGTGTGTATAGTCGAAGTGGCCTTTCAGCAGCTTTTATTACTATTTTTAATCTTTGCTGCCTTAAATTTAGTATAAAAATTAAGGTTTCACGCATAAAACGGTGCTTCGAACGGCTTGTGACTCTTGTCTACCGTTGTTTAGCACGATTCATCATCATCCATTGGCCGCGCTTTGCAACAATGTTGCTGCGGACCAACACGACGCCGCCAAAATGTTTTGTCGAGTCCAAATAACAAGGCAAAATGATTGTGGAATACAAATTGAACGAAGAAAACAGTAAAGAAAAAGCATCACAAGCACACACACACACAGACAAGAAAGAAAACGTTAGCAATTGACATTCATCGGTATTTCGAACAATCGACTGACAACAGAAAAAAAAACAACTACAACAATAACAAAAAATTACACACATCATTGTATAAATAACGTGTTGCCTTTTAACAATATTTTGTGCGTTCTTGTGATTTTTTTCAGTATTTTATTTTCTTATTACCTTTTGGTTTTATTTGCGCTCCTCACTGTTTCTGTACTTCTGTCCGCGTTTCGCGTTTTGCTTTGTGCGCAAGCGCGCATTTTGTTTACGCATTATTGTATACATGTATACACCTATGCATGTATGTGTTTATATAGCCGCTTCTTTAATTTAATTTGTGTCAAAATACTGTAAAAATCGATTGTGCACCTATTGAAAGCGCCTTCATTAATTCGGCAAATTATTGAAGTGCGACCGAAAATACAATAAATTATTTTATTTTACCAAAAAAAAAAAACAAATAGATGTTAAAACTTTTTAAATAATTTTATTTACTAATTCATTTAATTCAAACTAATTTTATTCTGTTTTATTTTAATTTTTTAATATAATTTATTTTCTTATTTTATTTTATTTCGTTTGATTTATTTTACTTTATTAGTTATTTAATTTTGTTTCATTTTTATTATTTTTTATGTGTTTAAAAACATTCAATGAAAATCCCATAATTTTTTTATTTTATTTGTTATTTTAGTTTGTTTCATTTTTATTATTTTTAATGTGTTTAAAAACATTCAATGAAAATTCCATAAAACTGCACACAAACCAGAAAGGGGCCAATAAATCAATCAGCTGCTAGTGAAAATATCAAATTTCCAAAATCTGCTTGGCACACAAGTCAACTGTATTTTTTTTATTCCTAGACAAAAATGTTGCAGCAAAGCTTTTAATTACGGCAATCATTTTCCATTTGTTGCTTGTTAAGGGTTTTTAAGTGCCCATTTAAAATGTTTAGGCAATACATTATCGACTGATAATTGTTGGTGTTTTTTTTTTTGATGATAAGTGTGTAAAGCCCTTCTAATAAGTTAAAATGTTTTCTAATCTGCATTTTTGATGCATGCATGTTTCCACAACGACTTTATAAGCTGTTTGCCATAAAAAATATTTTTTTTTGTTGTCGCTTGCGTTTTATAGCATTTCATGTCAATCCATCAAGGTTTTAATATTTATGTTGTAACACCAAAAAAGTGAGAAATATGTGGTTGTAAATTGAGTTGCTTGAGGTTTTTAGTAATATTTACCTGTTTGACGGCCCATCAAATTTGTGGCTTTAGTCTTTATTTTTGAAATTATTAAAGTTTGAGAAATATTTTATTTAAATTTTTCACTGTTGCTGTTAAAATATAATCAAAATATGAATGTAAAAAAAATATTTTATTTAAATGTTTCACTACAAGGTAACTAAAAATATTATTTGAATTTAATTTATGTTAAATATTGCATTAAGATAATTTCAAAACAAATATTTTTTAAATGAAATACGTGTTAAGTATATATAGCTAAGCAAAATTACACATAAAATAGTTTTTAAGCAACAGAAAATGAATACAAAGGAATAAAAATCAAAAGCAGGAAAACCGCTAGGACACAGGCAACCAAAATACTTATATTATATTTATATTATAAACAAAAACAATATGATAACAACAACAGTTATCTCACAAACAAAGAAGTTAAAAAGTTTTTATTATAATTTGTATTGTTTCCTTAGTTTTATATGTTTGTATTATTCTATTCTCTTTGTTTATTTTTTAGTTCTTTTTTGTATTGAATTTAATTTTAACTTTTTTTTAATATTTTTTGCGTTCGGAACCGCAGTATTTTATTTACTGCTTTATTTTATTCCTTTTTCCTTCATTCACCATTTGAGGCGAAAGCGAAACCGCCTTTTGTGGCAGCATGTTAGACCCTAAATGGAATTTCATTAGAGTTACTTCGCTTGCTTGCAACAAGCATGGCTACTGGTTACCTGTGGCTGCCAAAGTACAAACAAAATAGCCAAGCATACTTGTACATACAAACAAACACAAGCGAGGACTATTCATATGTTACAGGCGTGCATGCATGTTGTTATTATTGTTGTTATTCAAGTTGTTATAGTGGTTTATGGCCTTAAGGTTCAAAGTGAGTAAACACAAACATACACACATATATATGGTACATACATAGGTATACACACATAAGCCTGAGCATTCAAGGAGTGTGCCACAATTTGGCGAGGCTTCCTAAGTTTATTGCAACTTTCTTGTTGCAAGTAAAAAAAAAATGAAAAAACACCAAGAGTGGCTATTTGAGTGTGCATATACTCGTGTATACATGTGTATGAGAGCGTATGTATGTTTTAATGTTTTTGACGAAAACAGTAGCAAGCAAACAAGCAGCAATCTTAGCTAAATGATTTAAAATGCATATACATACTTGCACATATGTATGTATGTATGTACGTATATCTGTGTGGAAAAAGGCGGGAAGCTTGCAGGTATCCTCGTTGCAAGCTAGACAATATTTTATATAGGTATATACAAAAATATTTTTTAATTTGTTTCGCTGTTCATTTTTGCTCTATTAGTTATTTCTTCTCTTCTACTCTTTATCCATTGCTTTGCTTCGCTGCCGTTGCGTCACGTTGAATTCTTCCTGTTTAGATAAAAATTTGATCGATTTTGATTATTGCGTACAACTGACACAAATGATGAAGATGGCGTTGGCGCTGCCGTTGCCATTGCCGATGTGGCTACTGGCTGCCGATCGGCCGAACTATCTGGGCATCTGTGTGGTTAGGTGCTTCATGCGAGTTTGCTGCTGTAGTGCGTAACTTAGTGTGGGTTGTTGTATGTTTTGTGGTACTTTTCGCAATGGATAGCAAAGCTCAGTGGAAAATAATGCTATTTGAATATCTGGTTTGGCTTATTTGGCAACTTTTCTCAAAATATATCAGGCTTATTTATAAGAACTGTGGCAGCCTTATTGAAATTAATTTTTTATTGGATATGAAGAAAATATTTTAAAAACTCCATTGGCTAAAAATTTCATGTCAAATCAGCCGCTGAGCCGCTGGAACTGAAAACCTTGAGCATTACTCACCACTATGCCCGATGAGAATAAACGCCAAACGTTTTGTAAAGAAAATATCGAATTGAAAAACATGGGTAATCATAATAATTTAATATGACTTAGCGAAATAGTGAACGGTTGGTTGAAAATACGAAGAAAAGCGGGTTAAAACGATAAGTGAAAGAGTGAAAAACAAACAGAAGCAAAGACACTACAACCACTAAACTATTAGAGAATGCCATACATTATAATATATAGAGACGTGTGAAAAAATTTTAAACAGATGACTTCGTGTATGTATGTGCATGCGTGTGTGATCTTGAACAATGAAAGGTACTTAGCTGTTACACTACGCAAGCCACTGCAGAGATGCGCGCAACAAAAGCCACAAATGCATGATGCGTCAAATTGAGAAATGATGATAATTATAATTTTTAATAAATTCACTCTTTTTTTTAAATGCATGCAACATGCAACAGGCACGCACAGCGGCATTTATCGAGTGGCAAGTGAAAGAAGAAATTTTCGATTTAATAAAGGCTGTTAATGATTTGGAAAATACCTAAAAAAATTAATAAACTGCATTTCAGTATTGCAATAGCAACAATAGTAGCAATAACGTGAACGAAAAAATTATTAAAAAAAATTATCTGTAATTTCCTTTTTAATGCAACTTTGTGTGCAGTCATGTTTCCTCATTTGGCGGCAGTCAGTGTGGTGGTGTTTACGTGCCACAAGCGCAACAATTGTTAAGAAAAGCAATAAATATAGTAAAAAAATATATATATAATAAAAGTAAAAAAAAAATATTTAAAAATATTTGGAATTTGAAAAATTAAAAATAAAACATTTTATTTGCTTGCATGCCACAAATAGTGTTTGGAAAAGTGGGAATAAAAACATGAATACTTTGCGCATGCGCATGAAAATGCATAAATTGTTAATTGAAATTTGTGAATTCACGCATTAAATACGAGGAAAAATAGTTAAATTTGAAAATAATTTGATATATATGTGTACCTGTATATCTACATTCTTGTATACTATAAATGTTTGTGCGTACATGACAGGCGCTGACAAGAAAAAACTTGTTTGGCTGCAAGGAGGTGCATATAATCAGCTTCTTTTTTTATAATGCAATAATTTAAGAATTTAGAGTGTTGTTAAAAATGTAAGTAAGGGTTTTTTGCTTACTAGATTTGATGTTGGGTATTTTTATTAAGTAAATTCATGTTATTATTAAGCAACTATACATACTCGTATTAAATATTTATATATTATATTTAAAGCTTTTACTTACTTATATAAAATAAATTATCAGCCCGCAAATTATTTAATACACATATTTATTGTTTCCCTTAAAATAAATATTTTAAATAAATACTAATTTTTATTTTAATATTTTTGAATTATTAATTTTCATTACATAAACTAATATTCTACATGACAAGAAACCAATTTTTGTATTCATATTATTTTATTTTAAGACTCTTTTGTAATATAATGTTAATTGGTTTTTTGTTCACATAACATTTTTTTATTTTATGTATGGTATTTATATTCTTTACGGTATATTATATTGTAGAAACTTTTCGTTTGTTTTCTTTAATTTATCGTTTTTTATTTTAATTTTAATAAATTAATATTTATACATTTTTTATTTGTTAAATATTTATCAATTTCTTTAATAAACTGCTTTCTATTGTATAAATATTTTTCTTGTTTTATATAGATTATTTAATACTCATTTTTATTGCCAAAACTATAGATTTTAATATTAAATATTCATAAAAAAAAGAAATTGCTAAATTTATTTTTTTTTTAGAAATTTTTGCTTACAAATCAACATCTGCGCTTTACTTATTTAACTTCCATTAATTATCCAAATGTCGTCTTTGCTTATTTTTGCCTTAAACTTTTGCTTGCTTGGGCACTTTATTATCATTGACGTATTTAATTTTTATTTATTAGTCTCACTTAATTTAGAAAATCAAGTTGCATTCCAGTTTTTCTCAGTGATATTGATACTTTTATCTTATTTGTCTACATATTTATTTAGTTATGGCGAAGAAAAAATGTATTTGAAGAAGAAAAAATTTAGTTTAAGAAAACAAAAATATTTGAAGTAAAAAAATGTTTAATACGAAAAAAACAACACACTTATTTGTCTATTTAAGAGTTCATTTGAGTTCGTTGCTGAAGTCTTTTGTAACGTAGATTTAGCTACGCTCGATTAAGCCCTCGCTTCGCTCTTCATTCTCTCAGTTTATACGCATATTAAATAAAGCATATGATTATTTAATTTTTAGTTTTTTATTTTTCTGCTGATAACATCTTACAACTTTGCTGATGTTAAGATGTTTCAAATGTGTAGGGCGTGTTATTTATATTGACAGCTCAAAGTCAACAAAAATGCGGCTGTGCCGGAGATCGGCTTATATGTATGTGTATTTGAGTTTGAGAAATAATTTTTTTACGCACAAAATAAAACACAAATCAAAATTAACTCAGAACAGAATGTGTACATAAATAGGAAGTAAATTATGCTTAATGGATGGGGTGCTTTTAATGGCGTCAAAAATGTTAAATTGGGTTTTCTAAAAAATCAGCGCCGCCCTCGAGTACTCTGTGAGAGTCAACTATTATTAATTTTTCAGTACATATTAAAACTTTATGCTCAGAAGATTAGATTAAACAGCGAAATTTTTTAAAGGTTTTGCTTTTGTAATCTATAATTGTTCAAATCTACTGCTTTATATTTAGTGATAATATTTATATTATATTTTTTTAATTAAGATAACTTAAAATCTTCCACACAAACTATTTTGCTTAGCCTCTTAGTTCAGTTAGTCAGCGTGAGCTTCTGTTTTAGGCGCCATATTAAGCGTAGACTATTCTTCAAAGCCCACGTGCGCAAGCTAAAAGCTACACGAATATTATATTTCAGTAGAAGAATGTTTTCAGCACATTTTCAGTTTTTATATTGTAGTAAACAACAAAGGCTTACTTTTTAACTATCATTTTTTGGTATTTATGGTACATTCTTTTCATCAAGCCAAAGCATAATTAGCGAATTCGATGGTTATAAAAATATGCAAATCTTATTTGCTGTATTATAATATTAGTTGACTTTGATACTTTTTTCTTTCTTTATTTCAGTTTTTGTCACCAAAGCAACGTTTTTGATATAACAAAGCGTTAACTTGTGCCCTCTCTCTACCTTTTTGTTAGTTCTTTGCATTTATTTGTTATGTCTATTGATTATTTAGCTTATTGTACTGATTATATTGTATTCATAATGCTTCCGTTATTTTACCTATGCAAGTTTTTGAAAGTTTCTTGGCTTTGTCTTTGATTATTGTCGAATGAAGTGTCAATAGTTTTGACTTTAAAGACGCTTTTGTTGATTTTAGAAAGGTTTGAAAAAATATCATAAAAAATAAAATTTTTACTAAGAAAAAATATTAACAGAAATACTTTTGTTATGGAATTGACGCCAGTTTAGTCATCAGTTTAGGTTAAAACAAAATTGATGGAAATTTTTTCTCATTTTATGCACCTAAAAATTTGCTAACTGTATATGGTAATAACTTCAGTTTGAACTCTGCAGTTATAAAATTTTATTTGTTTATAAAAATAAATATTATGTAAGCTATGAAATTTTTTCACAATTTCTCTCATACATTATATTCTTTTACAAAATGAACTCTGACTGCAGATATCATTTTCTCACAAGGCCCCAAAGCCCCATATTAATGGTAGATATGTAGAAAAGTTTTTTCGAAGTTGCCTTCAATGCACTTTGACTTCTACATATATTTTCCCCCCATTTTTTTATTATTTTTTTTTTTATGCAAAATACCTCAATTAACATTTTATGCTTTGGTTTGGCAAACAGCAATTATAACATGCAAATGCAATGCAAATAAAGCAGAAAAAGAGCTAACAAAAATAAGGAATTGAGAAGTAATAACATTAATTGCATATTTATACGTATATTTATAATACATATGTGTGTGTTTGTATAGCTTATGCAGCTGTGTATTGTGAAGCTGTCCAACAGCATGTTTGTGTCTTCATAATATTTTTTTTATTTAATAAATCCATGTGTATTTGTTCTTTGCTGCTGCCACACGTACGAGATACGTAATTGATTTTTCATTTTTTTCTCGCGCTGGCAATTTTATTCTCATCGAAGGCAATTTAAGAAATCTATGAAAAATAACACTTGTTCGTATTGCGGATTTTTATTGTAAGAAATTACATATTTATATCACTACTTTTTGCACCTCTTGCTTGTAAATACAAATATGTTCATATATATATATATGTATATGCGTTTACATGCACATAACTTGTATGCAAAAAAATCAGGTGTGCAACAAGTCAGCGGCCGACAAACAACATGCAATTAACATGTCAGTGGCGGGCAACAATAGCTGAAAACACTTTATAATACATACACACATTTATGTTTGAATGAATATAACAAATAAATATTTTAAATATATGAAAACGTATACAAAGCAACAGCAATGCGAAACGTCCAGTAAAACTGAAAATAATTGGCACCCAGCATTTTAATGCCAATCATCATTGCAGACATCAAAGCGTAATAGTAAATTGTAAATTATTTGCTTGCTAAAATTTATTTTTGGGATTCGTAATGAAAATATGTTACAAAAAGTACATAAAATGAAAAATATCTATTTTTTCTTTTTTATTTTTAATTTTAATTCCTACTTTAGCTTTGAAACAGTCCCGAAAGTAAGTGGCCCGAAGTTCCTGGGATGGTTACCAATTAGTTCAGTACAAGCTTTTGAATGATCTGAAATGATTCCAAAAAAGTTTCAAGTATTTAATTCTGAGCAAGACTCGAAACAGTACCTGAAAATTCGCAAACCATGATCTAAGTGGCCTCGAAATACTCCCAAGTGATCTCACTAAGATCTCAAAGGTGGCCTAAATAGTTCTTATTCAAAATCATCCGAAATCGTCGCTTATAACTGTCACAGAGCCCCTCATGAAAATTTCATTTCTCCTCTATCTTTATAGAATCAATATATATGTTCAAATAACTGAACACATTAAAACAAAATGAACCACCCTAGTGCCGATTGAGATAAGCTGCTACGCCGTGCTTAATAAAGCAATAGCAGTTCGATATAAGAGATTATAATAAATGAAAAACAACAACAACAATCAAATATTTCTATACATTAAAAAATTTTCAAAATATGTACACATGTTTGTATTTCTACATACATAAAGCCTAGCGGCATCACAATGCAACTCCGCACCGCGCTGACCCACTTGAGTTCATCAAGTTTGTTGCTTAAGTCTTTTGTATTGGCAGGTGGGTGGCTTCATTTGTCGATTGATAGATGTTAAGGGGCGGTGTAGCGCGGCATAATGTGGCATAAATGGTGTTTCCCACTTACATACATTTGTTTTAATGTTTTCTTTTGTAATTGCATAATAAACAGCGACAAGGTTTTAACCGCTTTGCAGCGACAGCAACACTTGCATATAAATAAAATATAAAAAATAAAGGAGAATATGAAAAATTTGCAATTAAACGTAAAATAAATCAAAACCAATAAATACATAAATACAGCAGACATTAAAGTATGTATGTAACACAAGTTAATCAACTCGGTGCCGGCAATCAGCTGCGTAAAGCAATTGCAAGACGGTGAATTAATGCACAGTGTTGAACTAGCAGCAGAAAAGGAAATATGTAAATACAAATAATGAGAAAAATGTTTTTTGGATGCGTCTGCTTGACTTACATACACGTAGATGTGCAAGTGCATAAAAGAATTATCCTACATTTTAGTTCTTTAAGTTTTCAATAACAACAACAGCAGAGCTCAGATTTGTAGAGATCAACATCATTTAGTTTTATGCCATCGATCATTATTACACAATGGCACTTACTATGTATATTTTGATTTTAATGCGTATAAATTAGGGTGTTCTAGACAAAACTTAGAAAATAAAATTAATTAAAAAAATCAAATAAAAAAACTAAAATAATTTAAATTAAATTTAATTAAATATAATTAAAGTAAGTTTAATTAAAGTTAAATAGAATTAAGTTAATTAATATAAAAAAACTTAAATAAAATAATATGGAAATAATAAAAAAAATAAAATAAAAAAAAAAAAAACATAAAATAAGGAAATTTCAATTTATTTCCGGCCTGGGGTCGGCTTAAATAAAACAAAATATTTAATTTATTTTACGATATGTTTATTTCGGCTACCCCTCAGTAACGTGGAGTTTTTTAATGACTCCACATCACATGATGTGGGGTGCAATAAAATTTTTTCAACTTAAATACGGTAAGAATTTTCAAAACAATAATTTTCGCTTAAGGTCACAGAGTGTTAAAACATGTAAAACAACCTTTTAGCTTTTCAATTTCGTTAGCCAAAACTCCTCTTTTTATTTAGTTTCATAAACAGAAAGTTCACATATATTGACACCATGCTGCATAGGAACAGTTTTTTTTTTAACATACATACATATCTACATACCAACATGTAGGCAATCATAAAAACGCCCAACCAACTATTTGAACAGAAATTTCATCAGTTCACCAAACATTCCAATGTCCAGTTGGCGGTAACAACTGTTGCTGTTGTAATTGTTGTCGCTTGTAAGCCCATTCGGGTTTAACTGTTTGCTATTCGCACTGCAGTAATACATACCTACATATATTGTATATATACATAAATACTGGTACTTGTAATTGTTGTAATTGTAGCCCGTTTTGTTGTACGCCAACAATTGTAAGCGCATTTCTGAACCATCATTTAGTTGTTCGCGTAATTTTTCTCGCTACATTTTTTTCACAAGTTTTGCTTCTTCTTCTTCTTCGTCTTCTTTTGCCCATTTCTGTTTCGCTTCTGATTGTTGGTGTTGTTGTAGTCAAAGGCATTACAAGCCATCATCAACTTTTGTTACGCCTGCCGTAAGGCCTGCATTTGCTGTTTTTGCAATTGTTGTCGTTTTGTAAATGTAGTTGCCAACGCTGCTGCTGGCTGCTGCTGTTGTTGCTCGCCATATATCGCTTGACCTAAACATTCGCGAACATCTGTTAATGCTATTATTATGTGTTAACTGTTGTTGTCCGGCAGATATCGGTATTTATTCAAGCTACAGTGCAGCATTGAGTTGTTTGACGTTGTTGTAAGTACGCTGTTGTAGTTTTGTTACATTGCTGTTACTTTTTTGTTTGCTTTTTTAACCGCAGGTGTTGTTGCGGCATTTTGTGCTGCTGGCAACAAGCACTTTGACATCAAAGCAAAGCCTTTTTGTGTTGCAAATGTGATAATGGGAGAAGAGTATGGCTTTTTTATGTACAAATGTACAAAAAATACTTTTCTTGCACAAAATTTTCCGCAATAATTAAAAAGTTCAAAATAAATTATGCGAAAATAGCAGACATCTTTTTTAAAAACTGTTCCTACAAGCTGAAAATGGTCTTATGACGAAATGAAGTAAAACTTTTTCTCTATACATTGACTTTCATTAGCAATTGCTGGAAAGGTGTGGTTTAAACTGTTCCCAATAAGGAAATTAATTTTATTTTTTATAAACTTGCATTTGATAAATAACGATAAGAAAGCCGGAAAACCATTCCCGCAAACTAGGAACAGTTTATTAAGAAGAATACAATTTGGATTGATAAATTAAATCGAAAAGTCTACTTCCTATTTCTCACAGTGCCGTATTTTTTTTTTGGGCTGCATTTCTCCACTTAAAATTTTTTATTGTTCACTTTTAATTTTGTTTTATTATTTTGCGCCAAGTACTTGCCAATATTTGTATGCAACTCTCACCGCTGTCAGTCCATATTTGTAAATCACTTAAGCAACTCGCCAAAGGCAATATTGACAAGCAGACATCGACCGTATGGCAGCAGGCAACTGGTGGGGAGAGCTCGAGCAGGAGAAATGGTTGTATGCATACATTTGTACATTTGTACATTTGTATGTATTTACGTGTATATGGCTGCGCGTGTGTCTATTTCTTAGTTACTTCTCTCGATTTACCAATTTTGGTTAAAATACTGCCCGTGGCAACACACTTAACAACAATAAGCTCGCTTAAAACTGTGGGCCTAAGTCTTTAGGGAAGCGCAAGCGCTCAGTAGTCGCGCTAATGGCTGCCAATTGCAGCGGCAACAGCAATAACAACTACAGCAGCTGTCTGTCTCTCTGCATTGCAACACGTGCGTTTTGTGTCTAATACCAATTTTATTTGCTGTTTGTTGTCTCTGTTGTTGTTGGCTTCGTTCTTGGTAACCAGCACTTTTTATTATTTTCTATACTTTTTTACTGCTTTTGCTATTTTTTTTTCTTTGTTGTTGCATCAGTAGCGCACTGGTCGCTCCTAGTTTGCGCTTTTCGCGCGAAATACACATACGTACGCACATTCAGTACGCGCGACGCATGCGCGTGCGCACGTTTTCGCCACAAATGGAGTTATCAACCAAAAGCGTCTTCATTGCACATGCACACACACTCACATATGGAGAGATTCACATACTGGCACGACTTGCCACAACAATTGGTTGGCGTAGATAATTTTCCAAGGAAAATTTTTGCACGCTTTTGCCGCGCTGCACCTATATACATATGTATGTGTGAAGCAACTAATGTTGCATGCAACATGTGTTGTCTGCGGCGCACTTATTTCGTGCGTACTTGTCAGCGTGCCACATATTTGTGATTATAAAATCCGCACGTCCACTTTTCCGTAACTTTGTAGAATGATTGCTACATGCAGCAACGTTTACCATTGGAACTAATGAGGAAAGCAAAACAAAGTACATACGCACATATACGAGTATATGTACATAAAAAAAATGTATTTGATAAATAATAAAAAATCAAAATAATAATAACTACACCGTTGGAACTTTGCAATACTCAAGAGAGAGCTGTACACTTAAGGCTTAAACACTTATTAGACATGTTTGGTAAGCGGCATACATAATAGAGAGGTGTTTGAATAAAAAGGCATTGGTGTTGGCTGAAAATTTATAAAAATAAAGGGATCTTAACTGTTTTAAACAAGTGGGAACTATTTATTTGTATAGAAAACAAGCGTAGTTGTGTTTCAGAGCTAAAACGCGTCACAATATGCTTAAAATGCACCCATAAAATTTCCAATAAAACAAGGGTAATAATTTTCAATATCGCAAATAGTTTATTTGCATCAAAAAACATTATATTTAATTTCAATGCCCCTTTTGGTATGAAATACTTGCAAATTTGCTTCTTTGCTGCTCAATTTGAACTGTTCATAAAAAGTGGGAACAGTTTATTTTACGTGTTAAATAGTATGCCAGTCTACTATGTTACAGTTAAATGCATAATAATGGTGTGGTGCCTAAAAATTTTAAATTTTAAACTGTTCTCAGTTAAAAAGAATGAGTAAAGCTTTTGGAGGGCATAGATATTAGTTCTATGAAATTTTGTATGATTTTATAAAAAAGTGGGCTTAGAATTTTTTCATCAGTTTTCCTTACGAATCAATTTTCATTAATACCTTTCCCCTCCCAAGTGGCTCAAAAAATTTCTTCAAAGCTTTAGAGCCAAGAATCTATATTAAATGGTTAATAAATACATAAATTTACATTCATATGCACATTTCTTCAACTGTATGCCCATATACTCGCACATAAGTACATACGAGTATGTATGTATGTATGTATATACCATATGCATATATTTACAACTTGATCTTCTTCATCTTAATCACATACCAAGTTCATAAATCGTATCATTAACGTTTGGCGATCTCACAACGAGACCAATGAGTATTCAAAATGATCTACTACTCCATGCATATATATGTATACGTATGTATACACATTTGCCAGTAAGAAAAGATAAACGATTAGCTGCCTACATGCATACCTATGCAGGTACATTAAGCATTGAACTAGAGTAGGCTTCGCTCGTGGTCTAGTATTTTTGTTGTTGTTGTTGTTGTTGTTGTTGTTGTTGCTGCAGTGTGAGTATGAGTATGATATATGTTATTAAACATTTTCTGTTTATAGCTTGACTTCTATGGAACTGGTGCTGGCAGCGAATGCACTTTGTGGCATATACATATGTATGTATGTATGTATGTAGTTACGCGAATACATGTTGTCTTTGAGCTAATGAACGTCCCTGAATGCGGAGTAAACCAGATCAGCGACGAAAATTATTGACCGCCATCAGCAGAGTGCCAATGAAAGCTTACAATGTATTTTCTCCGCAAATTCGCTATGATTTTTTAGTTTTTTACTATTTCTTTTCGCTTTGCTCCGACTCACAGCAACATACTCATCTTTAGCAGCAGTAACAGCAACAACAGTAATAACATACAACAGTATGAAGAGTTCTCAGTCGTATCTATCAGCAGCACGTTTTGGTCAAGACAAGATAAAATTACAAACACATAATAGTTGTAGTCATTGCAATAACAACAACAATGCGTAAAATACTTCATCTCCATTTGTGTAAGATAGTCTCAGCATCAGTCTGATGAAAACTGCCATCGACTGTCAGTCAGTTTGTGTTGGCACGCAAGTGGCGATTCTGTCAATTTTCTATAAAATCGAGCACGCTTTTGCTGTTATCAATCGCACTCACTGCGATGTACCGCATAGACGCTGCAGCAACCACTTGTTGCAACATTAGTGTGCCACAAATAGACTAAATCGCCACTGATGGCTGCCAAGCTGTGCTGGATGTAAATACACGTATGCATGTGTGCGTAAACGCAGACGTTCGACTCACGCTCGCTGAGGGACTGCTTTGGCAAATGTTATACCACGTACATGTAATTTTTTTAATTGCAACCAACAATTTCTCAATTGATGATGAGTGCTAAGGCAAAAATAAATGTCAACAACAGCAAAGCATTAACGACAAAAACATGAGAACAGTAATAATGACCAGAAGTGGTATTGCAAGTATTCGAACATTAAGTGGCATGTAGTAATTTTATGGAAATGCTTTTAAGTATATATCGAATAGGGGCAATGCTTAAACAATAGGCTCATACACAGCCATTGTGTTGTTAGGTTAAAAATAGTTTTTCTTGCTAGCCAAAGGATTGCGTGGGAATGGATTTTCAAAGCGTGAAGACTATTCTTCGAACACTTTTAGCTTTAGCTTTTCCGATAAAAGTTTCTAATTCATTATTTTTTTTTATTTTTGAAAAATAGGGATTATTGAGATCATAGTTTTGAATCATATTACATTCAAATTCAGTTTGCCCTATTTTGATAATATTATATAATGTAGCTGAAGCGATTTTCGACCAATTGTTTCTTATTTCAATTTATTCTAAGCCGCCTCCAAGCGAGTGATGTATTTTTATGATGAGCCTTTGATTTGAAGTCAGAAATTCACTCGGAACAGTTGACATTACTTGCCGACAAGCAAGCGCAAGTAGAAAAATTAACTTTATTTTATGACCCTCCGAATGGTAATACGCACTACTAACCACTTGGTTAATCCAACGGCCACAGAACTTATACTAAGTTAATTTTGCATTCAATTTTAAATACCAGGATCCGCCGATAGAGCTTCGTATGAACCAATGAGGTTTATGCTCCGGTGCGGTTCTGATGCGGTCTGTGTTGCGTTTCTAGTTTGGATATCCGCTTACACTTTTTTATGCTGACTTCCGGCTAGCAAATACATATGAAACTTCATCTAAAATTTTAGAAAAAGATGCACATGAAGCTGTCGGGTCACTGAGGTGTGTAACAAGTCGAGACTTTTGCTACTATGGAAACTGTAAATCATTAAAAAAGGCATATTTCTGTTGTAAACTCAAAATTATTCCACAAATTTGTTTTCGGGAAATATTGCGGGAGTGACAGTCTCCAGCCGGAAGAAAATCCGGGTCGTACCGGTATAAATATATAATTGTCGCAGGAATTTTTAGATCTTAGTCGCCTACTACGACATGTGAACGCGGGTGAATTGTTGAACCCCCCTGAACTGCAGGGTTCCAAATAGACACATCTTGCACATATATTGAGAATATATTCCGAAAATCTGAAGTTGATAGGAGATATGATCGTATCATTAAGGACGGCGCGTGGCGTTCGAAAATAGGCGAAGCGCAAGGCGGAGTAGTTTAACTTAGTGTAATTGATTCGCAAAACTTTAAATGCGTTTTTCTCGAAACGTTGTTTTCAAAGTCGGTAATCTTCTAAGACATATTTGTTAGGTAGTGATCTAAGGAATAAAATTTTTTACAACAATTTCGATTTTTTAAGCCGCTTTGAAATGTAATCATTTTATCAAAAATCAAAATTTTCACTCCTTCGATCATTACCTATATTCATCTATTATACTATTCAATTTTTTTTCGGATTTCGGATAATTTGAAGCAGAAATATCTTGCTCACCGCCAGACACCTTTTTGGTGAGGCCCTTCTGAAGATCGGCTACAGGACAAGAGTATGCAATATTTTTTTAAATGAATCATTTATTGTTAAACTACATTAAATTCTGTCTATTGACATTTCTTGCCGCGCCAAGGCAGGTATAAAATTGTCCTGTCGAAAGTCCGGGCAGCCTAACCGAAATACAACTGAAAGAAAAATATCAGATAGGACAGTATCCAGAAACGCTGCAACAGCTTTAAAATATGATACAGAAGCCATACAAATGAAGAAGAGTGGGGCAGGATTCCTCTAAGCAAAAGTAGATTTAATTATTGGAGTTGCTCTAATGGAAGGTATTTGCCGATGTTGCCAAACCACTGTTAATTCATTTTGAGCACATGCATATTTGTTGAGGACGTCTATCTCATCTATTAACTCCTGTTAGATAGCCTCCACAAATTGTGTTTTTCGAGCATTAACTGATGTATGAAGTTATTTTATATTAAGCTTGACTGATTTTTAGAATTCAACTATTTTTTAACACTCATTCTATTTAATTCCCCTCTCCTCCTCTCTCTCTTTCCCTCTTTCTTTGTAAGCGCCACTAATTCGCTACCATAATTATACTACTCTTCCTCTTTCTTTTGCCTCCAACCGGTTTTTCAGCACAACGGAACTGAAGGCACTGCTGCTTGCTGCATGCTGCTCACCATGAGCAGGAAAATATGTTATTGTCAATAGAGATCAGTGTCGACACCTGGTTAAATGAAGCAACACTAGCAAATGTCGCTTTTGCGATTGCATGTTATCTTATATTACTTACTGCAACAACAACAACAGCAATTGACTTCTGATCACTGCAACATATTGCAACATTGCGTCACATGCTGTTGGTATAATGTTACAGGCGGTTATGGTAACACGCTTTGGCAAGGATCTGTCTATTTTTTTTCATTTTGTGTTTGTGTATCTCCCCCACACCACGTCACTCCTCGCCCCCGCACTCAGCAGCACTACCAACAACACTTTGGCAAGGAGTTTACTTGAATGTCGTCTGCTGACTGGTTAAACAAGATCCATGGGGAATAGGATGAGCAGCATTGCGAGCGAAGACTTACGTTGTTATAGTTTTGATGCAACTCTGCTCATCCTCATGTTTTTATGAGTTTTTCTATGGCTGTATGCGCGTGTGTTTGTCTTCAAATGCGTTTTTTGTTGCTTTGCCAGTTGTTGGGGGAATGTTAAATTGTTAGGCGCACCTTTTGAGACAACAATGTCAATGTTAAATGACTACATGTGTTCATTTGGATTTGTACTTGGCAGAGGCCAAAGCAAGCCGAAAGAAATGGGCGCCAGTGATTAATTTTGAAAGACAAATATGCGAGTTTTTTGCAAGGGATAGATGGATAAGTTTGAAGGATTTGACTGCTGTAAGAGATAAAAAATACAGAAATTCAAACAGGTTTTATAGTAGAATCTTCATTTCAATGAAGATCGGCAATAGTTCCAAGGACTTCTTAGTGCAATGTAAGCCAGTTAATATAAATAAAGTTAATAATCTAACACGGATCCATCCACTTTTCAATTTGTGGTGTGCGTGCTGCGTGAGGGGCCTGCAGTTTATTCTAAGCCACTTCCGAATGGGTAACTTAATTTTACGAGGACCTTTTTAATTCATATCAAAATTACGCAGAAGAGGTTAAGATTCCTTGCGTAAAATCAACCGAAATTTTGTTTCTCTAATTTTAAATATTATTTTGCCCAGGACTCGAACTTATAACCCTGGGCGTTTTTTATAAAAATTGTTTTTGGATACATTTCTTTCGTTTTCAAATTTATAACAGTTTTTTTATTATTAATAAATTCTATATCACCTAATGTCTTCATTTTTTCAGCAAGCAATGTTATATACTCCTTAAAATTCGATTCTTCTGTTGCACGGGACATAAAAAATTTGAGCTTTCGCAGTTATGATTACTACTATACACAACTGTTGAGACTGGAATTAAAAATACTTCTGTAAAAAATCTAAGATTCCACCGCCGTTTTACAAACTAATCTTTAGCTGGATACCTTTAAGAAACATTGTTTCGATCCTTTACTTCTTACAGCCGCAGCCAACTAGCGACTTATTAGTTTATTTATCTCATTTCATCAAGAATATTTTTGAAATAATATATTTGTATATTAGTAATGCATTTAAAATGTCAATTCTCAAATCATTTCCAATATTTTCTTCAAACTGAAGACTCTGTTCTAGGAGAAAGTTTTTTGTCTTAGGCAAATGTGAAACAAAGTCTACACAGAGGAATTTCGGTGACTCATTTGAATGGCGCTTCGAAGCGAAAAACATAAAAAAGCAAGATATACGAGCATAACAAAATGGAAAATATATCATCATATGAAAGTGAGCGGTAGAAACCCATAAGAAATAACAAAATATAAAGAATTAAAAAAAATCGAAAGATTCTTAATTAACTTGACCGAACAAGAACGCGGCTGCAGCATCCCAGCAAGCAGGCACTGCCGGCAACAGTCAGTTGAAGCAATAAGTATAAACATCAAAAAACTAAAAACAACAACAATAATTACAACAAAAGTATTAAGTAACAACAAAACAACAACAACAACAACAGCAAAGCTGAAAATAAAAAAGGCAGCGTTGGATGCCATTGGCAACGGTAACTTGTCAAACAGGTGTTGCAGCCGTTACGGATGGGCAGCAACAACACCAACGAACAACAAGAATAACAATAGCAAAGGAAAACAAAAATAAATAACTACAAATCCACTGCTAATAAAAAAGCCACTTAAAATTAAAATAACAACAACAAGAAAGACAATATCAAACAAAATGACAACAACATTTGGACACTTGAATTACTTTGCAATCTACAAACGTACAAATAAATATATACAAAAGTGCAGATTTACATTTATAGGTATGTACACGTGTGCATGTATATACACACCGCCCTATGTATTTATGACAACGACAGCAAGCAACATAAAACGCGCGACGGCGCCGCTTACACTGAAGGTCAGCAACTTTTCAATATAACGCCAACAACAAAAATAACAAAAAACGTTGCATCGTTTTATCAGCAATAACGACAGCAACAGCAGCAGTGGCAAGCATCTATCTCCCCATGCGCCTGCAATAATCTTGTTACCCGCGCGCTTGCACTTATGGTACATACCCTCAAGCCCTCGCCGGCACCATACACGCTACTGCTGGTGGTGGTGGTGGTAATCCGGCCTGTTTGTCTGGCATGCCATCGACATAGTCATCTCTACGGTGGCTACTGTATTGTTGCTGCATCGAATCCACTCTTCACTCTGTGTGTGCTGCTGCTGCAATAAAAAAGTTTAAATTACAGCTACTTCATTTGATAACACACACACATACACTCACACTCATACTAGCTCACAGGCAGATACATTTAACAGGAGAGGGAAGGTAAAAGGTGTATGGGTAGCTGGCATACAATGTGTCATGTGGCGTCTAAAATGCAAATTGTTACATATTTAATTATGAAAAAATAATTGACTGAAAATTTATTTTTAGCTTGCTTGCTGCAACTGGTTTGCAATAAAATGACATATTTTAGAAGTCCCTGGGGCTATATAGAAAGGAATGAAGTTGATGGTTAATTTTTTAATGACTAGAATGTAAGAAAATACGTTTATTGGAAGGAAAAAATTTTAAGAAATAGTATAAGAACAGTTGTACTTAAGTGGGAACAGTTTTTGAAAAATGTTTGAGAATTTCTATATGACATTTTGCGGCACATTTAAGGTGGAATAAGCAACTCCTAATAAAAATCTAAAAAAAATAAGTTAAGGAAATGTTCAAACTGGCTTGGGAGTCTTTAAATTAATTATTTAAGGAATCTTTAAAGAAGTGAAGGTTTTAAAAACTATGTATGTATAACATGTCTGTAGCTCAGAATAGATAACAATATACCGAAATTCTCTTATTTAAGAAGGAAATCATTTATTCATTTGCAAAGCTTTGGAAATACTCTATAGGTATGTATGTATTGAAGCTTAACAGCTTGAAATTAAAAAAAAATGTTTGAAAAATTATAAAAATAAATTATAAAATAAAATTAAATTAAAAAATCGAGATATATAAACAATTAATTTACTTCACTTTCAGTTAAAGTGGCAACAGTTTCTTTTTTAATTAGCCTGATAAGCACAAATCTATTGGTTTTAATTATTGAACCTAAATTAAAAGAAAACTGTTCAATTGTAACCCAAAAAGGGGTAAAATGTCGCCTGACAACAGTTTTGTACAGTGTTTTAATATAAAAAATATACATTATGTGACATATATAATACAAAACACACACTCTTAGATATACACTTGAATACCACAATTGCGAATTTGATGTGAAGAAGTGTAGAAAATTAATTAAAAGTTGTTTAAAATAAGAAACTTTAAAGAAAAAATACTTTCAGATCAGATATAGTAAATTCATTAATATCAAAATAAAATCATAAATTAATTTTGGATGACGAGAAAAAAACAGATTCTGGAAGCCTTCATAAATACCGGCACTTTCAATTTCCAACACCAAGCAGAGATGCGATCTACATGCGTTCTCGCCACACACACACACACGTACACATACACCAGCACACACACAGAACACCACAAACCGCCTAGATAAAGTGAATGAGCGCATATGGCATGCCAAAAGCATGACGCAACATACACGTAGCTTAACAACAAAACAAACCGCAGCAGCATAAAAGCAGCCATAACAACAAAGCCGTAAAGCCAAACGACCTCAGAAGGCAACGCAGTTTCGTTGTCCCCAAAACAAAATTCCACACATAACCCAGACAAAATGCAGCAGACCAAAAAAGAAAGAGAAAATTCTTTCTAAAAAATAAGAAATAAATGAAATAAAAATGCGTATAAAAAATAAGAAAAAAAAAAATATTTGTGTATACGTATAATGAAGTCAAGAGAAGCGAAGAATGTTGTAAATTCCACATTTGTTACATTCAAGCCGGCCAAAGTGGAAGTATTTAACTGATTTTGTTGTAAGATTAACAACAAAATTACCAATTGCAATGCACGCCCACATTGCTGACGCATTTCGTGCGCTGCGTGGCGGTGTTGCGGCAAAGGAAAACGAACGCAATGCATTTTGCGTGCAAGTGTTCGACAGCATACGCACCTACATAGATATGTACGAGTATAGTGGGGAAAAACAAAATTAGCAAGAATCGCAAGCAAAAGTGCGAAAATCCAAAAGTAAAAAAATTTCTGCAATTTTGCAAACTAGGAATTAAATAATAGGTTGAGAGCAAAAGTGGTGGAGACAGAGCATGTGTGAGTTGAAGGCAGATAGTCGGTATGCCAAAGAAGGCAAATCCACAATGTAGTTGTAGCGGAGTTCGTAGTAATTGCTTTTATTTCAAAAACTCAAAAGTTCTGAAAGATTTTCAATTGAGTGTCATGCATTTGAAACCATTTTATGCTCTGGACGGCTTTTTTTTCAAAAGTGGGAACAGTTTTCTCATAGCTGTATGAAACGAAATAACAACTGTTGAACACTTAAATTTGCTAAGTTCGTGTTATTTACTACTGGAGACTTTACACTTAAACATTGAAGATTAAAAGACGGATAAATCAAGAAGAGTTAGAAAAAATATTGAGCAGTTTTCTAAAATCTTGCTATCTTTTTAATATTGTTAGCATCAACTTGCGCAACTAAGATTTTCAGTTTGGGAACGTCAAGAAATATCTCGATATACCTATGTATGTAGCTTAAGAATTTATACTGGGAACAGTTTAAAATCATCTGGTAACAGTTGTAAGGTACACAAGAATAGTTCAATGAACTACTTTTGTGTTAACAAAAATGAAAATTATGTTTTACTTGGAACAGCTAAAATTTAAGACTGGGAAGAGTTATATAAAACTTCTGAAGCTAGTTTTAAAGTTGCTTGCAATTGATTTATGGTACTAAATAAAGATTAACGCTAACGCTTAAATGCACTTTAAAAGTTGAGTTAATCATATGGGAATACTTATATAATCTATGGAGACTTCAAGACAACAAAATATTAGCGAGACTATAGAATATACTTTTTCTCTTGGCTAAAAATAACATACTGACTCCTAACATCAATTTTAGTACTAAATTGGCAATTTTTTGAATTTTTGATTAAAATTAAAATTGAAAACTTACATTCTCTATATCTCGAACAATTTTGAGAGATAGAACATTGTTGTTATCCCTCCAAGAGTTTCACTGTAATCATTTTTCGCACATTTTGTATGCCTTAATTTTCTTACTGGGTTGTCTGCAGGCACAAGCATACATAATATACTAGACCGCAACAGCAATAAATACGGACAATTCACTTTGAAGTTGGCAACCTTTGAAAGAATGCGGACTTGCCAGTTTAGCATGGCAATAAAACAAAACTTCAGCAACAACATAACCGAAAAAAGGAAATAAATAGTGCAACGAGAAACACACACACACGTAAATATAAAAATAAGTATGAGAAATAAATAAACAGAAAACAGAAAGGGAATGCCAGCAGCCACAAATAGGTGTGAAAAAATCACCTCACATACGAACATACATACATCCGTGCATCTGAGAATGTATGCAGCAGCAGTAGCAGCAGCATGAGGCATGAAATAAATTCATAATGATTTGTGTTCGCCTGACGTAGTTAGTTCTTGCCTTATCCTTTTTTTCCTTTTTTCCATTTATATTTCTCTATTTATATTCATAAAAACTAATAAAAATATAATAATAATAATAAAAGTCAACATTGACGGTGGAGTGCAGCAGCAGCAAGTGCTCATATAATTTGTGGCATATGCTGAATGCTTGCAATGCTGCTGCCACTAGGCATAATAAGAGTTGCTGGCATTCCACGCAGCTGCCGGCAAGTAAACGCTTATTATTCTACAACGGCTTGCGTCACCGGTTGCTGGTGTGGCTGCAGCAACTGCATAGAAAGAAAAATTGTTGCACGTGCTTGTTGTTGCAAGTGCATGTATGTAGTTGTGCAGTAGCGGTGTACTGGCGCTTGCGGCATGCAACAAGTATTATAGAGAAACAAAAACAAAAAGAGTCTGAGAATGAAAATTAAAGCGCAAAATTCCAACCACAATTCCATGGCTTGCCATGTCGGTCTATTTGGTTGCACGTTTCAATGCGGTTTGTAACTGGCGGTTTGACCATTATCGCCGTCACAGTCACAGTCACCGCACCGCCGCCGCCAACACAATGTGGCGGAGAACAATCGACCTAATAATATAGGAAAAAAAGCTTTGGCTTTAAATCACCCCGCTGGCAGTGGCAGGCGGAGGAGCGTTAACAGGCGGAGGGAATGCCGTTTGAGGTCGTTCAATGACTGCAACGGACTGTTGATGTTGGTTGCATGTACAACATTTGCTCTCATGAGAATTTCGTTTTCAATTATTTTGGTTGTTTTATGATTTTTTTCTTTTTGTGGTTGTTCAACACAAAAAGGTGAGAGTGTTCCTTTGCGTGCTGGGAACAGACTGCCATAAAAGCCAATAAACGGTTCTCAGGCGTGCGGATGTAGATTTGCGGTTTGAAAATTTTAAATTTTGGTAAAAGAATTTTTGGACTCATGTTAAATAAAGGAATTTAAAAAATTATATAAAGCATGCAAATGTCAAGAATTGTAACAAAAAAAGGAAATTATTAAAAAAAAATATATATTATATTTTGACATCGATTCTAACGAAGATCTGACATTTTTGATTAGCCAATACTAATTCAAAAACACCTTATTTTGTATACAAATTTGTTTTTTTTTTCTTTCGCTAATAGCCAAGTGATTAGGAGTGCATAATATGCAGGCATTGCCAAGCCCTCCTAGTCTATTTCTGAGTTGAAATTAAAATCTCCTCATAAAAATCCATCGGCCGTTCGGAAGCAACTTGGAATGAACTGTTGCCGGAAAAAATATCGAAAGGTACCCCACGAATTGAAGCTTCTCATCCGTCCTTTTATTTAACCTATTTTACAGTCTTTCATTGCACAATTTTGCTCATGATAGGCATAATAACAAATCATACGCTCTTCTTAATCTCTGCTGCCCAATAGGAGTCTTTTTTAAGCCATAAACATAATTCTTAACCAACTTGCATCCTAATTGTACTTAGTAAGCCATTTTAAATATTTTTGTTTATATCTCCATAAATTTTCCATTAATTTTAATAATTCTTTCTTTTCTTCTTTCCAGCTTCATAAAGTTTTCACATACCTCCCTCACTTGAGACTCAAGCGAAAACTACATTTGAGTGACACTCTCTTTTAATCACACTCTGCGCCCGACGGCAGCCTAAATTATGCGTCTCTTCAAGACACGCAAGTCCATCGACACATTCGGCAGCACAGCAACCAACAGCAATAACAGCACAACCAACAACAACTCAACATATCAGCAACACTACACAACACAAAACGCCACACCAACACCAACCCCACCAACATGCACCGTCAAATTCAGCAAAACTATCGCCGGCAGCACATCAATCTCCTCCTCACTGCCCGATCTGCATGATTCGCCCGTTATGATACTCAGTTGTACAAATTTGAGCGCGAGTCATACACCCACACCACGTACCCCCACCAGCGTCAGCGTGCTTAGTGCGAGCAATAGCGGTGCCTCCACACAAGCGCATTCACCTGCCACTGGAGGCGGCAGCTGTGGCGGTGGCAGCTACACACTCACCTACAATAGTCTCAACAGTAGTGGCCGTCAGACGCCATCTGCTCTCTCGGTTGCTTCGTTGAATGATGCTGCTTTGCAGCGATTACATCATCACCAGCAACAACAACAACATCAGCAACATCATAGCACTACGCAATTGTATCAGAACGGGAGCGCCAGTGGCAGTGGCCCAAATAAATGCAAAAGCAACACATTGCTGGTGAATTATGGTGGGAGTAGTAATAATATTGCCGCTGCACAGCATTACTACCAAAAGCTCGGGCAGCAGTCATTGGGACAGCAACGGAACACATCATCGTCGAGCAGCTGCATCTACGATAAGAGTCGAAATGCGAGTTGCCACAATATTTCCTTGATGCCAAATGGCGAAAAAGCGGCTGCTGGTGGTTGTGGTGGCATTAGTGGTGGTAGTACGCCCATGAAAAGTTGCGGCGGTTCGACAATATCGTTGATGGCGTCAAATGGTGAGTGGGAAAAGAATGTAAAAAGCATTAAATTCGGTCAGGTTTAGAGGTTGTTCCAGGCTTGGAGATTAGAAGAGCATAGTAGAAAGCAAACAATTTAATTTGCTTCCAGAGGTCAAAGAAACCTGTCTGATTTAGTGTTACTCGGACCTTAAGCCCAAAAAGGCATTAGAAGGTTGCCATCTGTACAAATTTTGAATTGTTGAACATCAGAAGAGATAACCCTGCGATACTTATCAAACCGAAGTTGTTCATAAATAATTAAAAAAATGTTAAGATAGTTACCACCTGTTATGAATTGAGTTTTTGTTTAACTTCCCAATAGCCTTATACCTGACATAACCAAAATTTATTTGATAAAATTTTAAAATATTTAATTTTCTTATCTCTTCCCGCAGGTCATCTACCCAACTATCAACTGGTCACCGCCGTGCCTGTTGTCATATTGGATGATGAGAAGAAATTTACTTCCAATACGGAAACAACAAACACAACAAATACCACAGCGAGTTCAGTAGTAGCCACAACAACAGCAACATCAACAACAGCACCAACAAACACAACAGCCAGTAGCGCCACAAGAAATGGTAAATATGAACAATGAAAAATAAAAACAATTATAAAATTTTTATTTGATTTTTTTATAGTCAGAAGCACGGGTTATAGAATTTGTGAAACTTTAAAATTATTGCTTTTAACGCTGAAATATTTTTATAAACCTTAGCAAGCATTACTTACTCGTATATAAATTGAATGAGAGTTATTTTTTATATTAGCAATTTACGGTAATTTTCGCATACAACAATCTACATGGAACGGATGTTTATATCTGAAATATGCCAAAAAATGCCGAAAATTGCATTTTTGCACATAAAATAATGAAAAAAAATTGGATTTCTGGTTGTTTCTTCTTCTTCTTCTTCACCACCATTCAAAGTACATTTATTTCACATATTTATTTTATTTTTTAGCAAACACGTACGCATACGAAGTTTATTATTTTGCATTTATTGCTTTGTTACAATTTCCTTTTCCAATACAAATATATTAAATGGAAACGAGCTCTACATACAAAAAAATACTCACATCAGCAACATTTGGTATTGTGGCTAGTGATGCGAAACCACTTTCGGTACTACGCCACTGATAATATTCCAAAAATATTTACGTTCATACAGTGTTTTTACAGGAAAAATACGAATATACTCATTTTTTTTTTAAGAAAACTCTTAAAAGAAACAGTATTAGAAATATATATATTTAGTCCATCACGTAAACTCGCTGTGCCCTTAAAATTTTTCAATATTTTATTAAAAAAATTAAAAATTTAAATCTAGAAAATAATATTTATAGACTCAAAGTACAAAGTTTAATGTCCAAGTTTTCTGAATACTTTTAATTGAAAAAAGTTGGAAGCTTAATAAATTAAAAGAAGTTAAGCCTATAGTACCTGAACATTTACATTTTTTTTTTTTGCGTCATATCTATCAAATTATGGTAGAATATAGTTTATTATACTGAAAGAATAGTGCCGAAATATTTTCAAAACTTAATTTTTCTTCAGTTCTCACATCACTTGCTTATCCCAGTTCGTATACTGAGGGGAATAGTCAGGCGCTTTGTACTGTTAACACACATTCAGTAAAAAAAAATGTATAAAATAAAATGTGATTATTTTTATTCTTTGAAATTGGAATTTTTTCTCTCTTATGATTAACTTGATCTTTTATTGCACTTATGGCTCCTGCTTTTCTTATGCATTATATGTGTGCAAGTATTTATGTATGTTTGTACAAGTAAGCTTTTATTAACTGCAAATTGCCTTAATTTTCTTGCCAATCAACTGTAGAAATCTGCAGACAAAGAAATCATTGATATTTTTTTCTATACAACAAAAACAATAATAAATATAAAAATACACAGTGCATTTAAATAAAGGCTGTTATACTTGGCAATGTCTTTCCTATCTTTGCTTTGTAATAAAATATATTTGTATACCACAAATTTTAAAGCAAAATGGTGAGAAAACAGCTGAAGATTTTTTAGATTGAAAGAATACTTGATTTACGCCAAAAAATTTAGTATTTATTAAAAAAAAAATATTTAATAAAAAACTAAACAATCAAACACAGCAAAACATAAATAAAATAACTTTTACATTTTTTAACTAAATTTTCATTTGATTTCTTTCAGCCAATGACTTTTTTAATATATTTATTTTTCATGAATTCGAATCTTTTTAATCACATAAAATTAAATATTGGCTAAGCACGCTTTCGAGCATCACTTCATTCCGCATTAGCACAAGCAATTGAATATGCAAATGAGGAACTCATATGAAAAATTTATTTAACTAATTCACAAGATCACAAACTTCATGCAAATATTTATCTTGACATTGATATACTGAATAATAAACTGCAATAAATACTAAATTAGACACTTATGACTAACCAAAGATTTTAAATAAATTAAAAAAAAAAATGGTTGAAATAAATTTGTAAATTTCTAAAGAAAATAAAGCAATTTTAAATAAATGTAGTTTTTAGCCGAATTAGCCGTCTGTTGCTAAAATAAAAAACAATTCCTGTAGCGGGTTGTTATTAATTTCAGAGATAATAAATTCGAAAATATATATTAACTATTACTAATTTTACGTCGAAATTCGTTTCTGCAAATATTACTCGGCCCATAACCAACAGATTTGGGTGATTTTAATACCGAGCTGTTGTAAATCATATAATACCTAAGAGTACTTTTAAGCTACTATTCGAAGAGTTATGTGTTAGAAACTTTATTTTGATTGATATCCAAAAATTATATAACTTTTTTCTACACGTAGACCCACCTCGGCTTAGAACGTCAACCTCTATGACTCCATTCGTTGGAAAAACATCAAGGCAAAAAATGGAGAAGAAGCTTTGGCCAAAAACAGCTTTAAAAGTTACCATGCGCCTCACAGCTTTGAAAAATCTAGATTTTTTGTTGTCTTACAAATTTTACAACATCTCTAAAATCACGAAAATTTGCCATTATTTGTAAAAAAAAACTGCTAAAAATCAAATTCTTACTTTTTTTCCTCCAGACAAATTCTAGTTTATGGTAACTATCAATTCGGATGATACTATCATCAGTTCTACTGTCAACGCATTCTTTTTTCTAAGAGGTGTCCATAAATAACGTACCAATAGCGGAGTTATAAATATTTTCCTTCAAAAAATCTTATTCAAATTTATATCTACGGCAATACATATTTCGAATAAAAAATTATTGAAAATAGACACTTTTTCCCTTAAGCTGTTAAAAAGCACGTTTTACATATTCAATTCGCTATATTGTATATCCAACCCAAAGATCACAGCACATTTATCCGCTGAATTTATTTAAGCATCAGAAGCTTGTAATTTTAAAAGCAATTATATAATAACCATACGGTAGCCAAAAAGCATAAAATTCAAAACGGAAAACAAAAGATTTTGAAATATTTGACAGCACCCTGCGGCTAAATATGCTCAAGCTTAGCAGCATTTTCGTTAACTGAGATGAAGAAACAAATAAAACAAGAAAAAAATATTTGAAATGTATATAAAAAATAACAATTGCAAATGATAGTGGCACGTGAGTGTATTGAACTTGGAAGAAGAAAACAAAAAAAAAATAAAGGTAAATCAACCAAAATGGCAACAATAAATTATAAATAATAAAAAATCAAAAAAATATATTGTATAAATATATAAAATAAACAATAGTGTGTGGCACGCAAGCCCGACATGGTAAGGACCAAACAACATTTTCTTATGTAAAGTAAGGTCATTGTCGTACATTTTACATTTCCTTTGGGCATTTGTTTTTCACAACCACAAATGCTCGTAAAATTTGGCATCACTAATTAACAAGAAATATATATGTACATATTTATTTTAATATTACTCGCGTATTTCACATTCAACTAACTGATATTGAACTCAGTTGCTTCGTCGGAAACTCAAATTCAACAGGAAATTAAGAAAATTTATGCGAAAAAGACATTTTACAAGTATGCACATATGTATTGTGTGTGTATGTGCATATTATTATTTATATGCAAGTGTCTTAATACTAAATGTCTGCGAATACTCCAAATTAAGTCAAATTAAATGGAAATCAAAATCAACAGCGTCAGCGCACTACATACAAAAACAAATTTAAGAAATAAAATGACAAAAAACCAAAACAATAATTTTGCATACAATGCACGCATGCAACATTTATCAAGCAGCGAACCAGTTTGTCATGATTTTTTATATTTCTTTTTTTTTATTTTTTTCACAAATACATTTTTCTTGGCGTGCTTTTTTTGTTGATTTAAGTTCATTTTTGCATAGTTTTTATTAAAAAACAAAAATTGAAATTCAAAGTCACCCACCACATTGGCCTTTTGCCACTTCCATCGTCTGCGGGTACGTCAGTTGTACGCGTACGCTTAAACAACGCAGACACACCAAAGGCAGTGTAAAAAAGTTAAGAAACAAATATTTTGAAAAAATGTTCGAATTAAACTTTCAAATTGTAAATGAGAGCTTTATCAAAATAATTAACGTTCTTAAGAGCCCAAAAACAAAAATAGTGAAATGAAAATGCTTTTAAAACTTAAACTCGTAGCACCATGTCTGTGCGCGAAGGTCAAGGCTGGTAGCAAACAACCTTGCGGCGCATCGCAAAGACCACGAAAAGGCGCAAAGTGCGAAATTTTGTTGGCGAAAAACGAGATCGACACGGCTATGATAACGGATATTGATAATGATGTGGTGCCTGTGGAAACAGATGCAGTGTCATTTTCCAAACATAAGACTGCGAAACTTACTTACTGGCAGAGAAAAAATAAAAAATTTATAAGAAAAGGTGTGATATAATTTGTTAAAATTTAAGTTTAAAAAAATCTCAAAAATAAAATAAAAATAATATTAAAGTAGAATAAAAAAACCATTTTTGGCCGAGTACCTTCTGATGGATTATCTACTGTGACCACCCTTTGCTTCATGTCAGAAATACATTCTTCTCTGACGAAAAAATTAATTTTCTAATTATAGGTACGAGCGGTTGTACATACAGCTCACTATTCTCCTAATCTCGTCATCTTCTTTTTTGTGCTTTTTAACTATTTTCTTAATTTTAAAACAATAGGTAATTTATTTATTTATTAATTCTTTTTTTTGAAAGACACCATACTACTTGTGCAAACGTTAAAATTTTGGTAAATATTTCGCAACTCGCATTTCAAAGACAGCAACTGACTTTGTGACATAAAGCTGCAAAAATCAATCCATCAATCGACCAAATTTGCTTAGTTTTTTCCTTTTTCGTAGGTCTGCATATAAATGTATATTTTTTACTTTTTTTATTAAAGATTTTGTAGCTAAAAGAAATCTATTTCTTTTCAAAATCCTCTGTATATATACACACCCCTTTGCACATATAAAATAATGCTATATAAAACATATATTGCACACTTATGTATACCATTACTAACTGCATCAAGCCCCAACACCTACGAGGAAATATTAAATTCTCACCATACATGAAAAGCAATTGAAATTGGAAAATTACGATCGAATGTATGGCGTGTCAAACCCACTTTTTTGTCAAAACAAAAATTATGATATATACTTCCTTCTCTGCACTCTCTAAAGGTTAACAAATAAATCGAGAATATTTTAGCATCAACATTTCTTTTTTTATTTTAGCTTAACAACGTTGACTCTACGCTTCAGCATGTGGTCGATCGCGGATGTGGAATGAAGAAGTTTTTTTTTAACGATTCATTTTTAATAGACAACTTTTCATTTTTCGCCACAAGTATAGTACATTTCCAAATTTTATAATCCACAATGCGCTTAGATATTGGCATACATATGCATAAATAAATAAGTATGTTTTTGAAATGTGATATGTACTGTAATACTTTATGGCACGCGCCATGCACGATCGCTAAGAGTTGGCTTTTAACATTTTATTGCAAGCGAAATTTAATTTTGTTTGTTGGACTTCACTTTTTCGCATTTAATGTATGATTATTGGTGTAAAAAGCATTTCACTCTTAACCTGCTTGGCGTTTGTTATCATTTGTTCGTTTGTTTGCCTGTTTATTTTCGTGTGGGTTTATCGCATGCTAATAAATATTATGGTTAACGAGTTAAAGTTGAAGTTTGCTTCAAAATTCTGTGTTAAACTTATGCGAATGAATGTTATTTCGGAATTTATTATAATGGTTTTATCAAAAGGCATTAATAAGTGTTAAGGATAAAGCACGCAGCTAATGGGTCTTTGGAATGGTTGGTTGGTTGGTAACAGTGTTTTGTGCTTAAGAACCACTTTTTCATAGCATTTGTGGTACACACAGAGTAAAGCTTGTGGTCCTCCTTTGGCAAATATATTGAAAACTGTTTCTCTTTTGTATTGGCTATACTCATTCTGTTATCTCTGTATCTTTTGAATGGCTTTAAAACAGGGAGAGAGAGCAGAGTTTCGCCGCTTCAGTTTCTGTGAAAGAAACTCCTACTTACTCCTAATTAATTTGATAAGAAAAAGTGTATCCCACCCACCATAAATGAATGAATCTATCGAGAACGAAGATCCGTGAATGATTACGAAACTCTCAAGGAGTGACCGTTTTGCATTCAAGTATCCACATGCCGTCTTATTTGGAAGCCACTCTGTTTAAAGTTCTGTTCATAATTTCTAGGGAGCTTTTTCGGCTAACCCCACTGGAGCTCTAAACATCAGCACTCTCTTCCAGCGAACAATCTTATTATCACCTCAACTCCTATTCTCCTAGTATCTACAACACCACGATCAATATAGGACATGTCTGCATGGCAAAAGTGTATGCAAGGAAAATGTCTTCTGGTCTTCCCCTAAACAAAGATGGTGAGCAGTGCAGTATATGGGCTAGGGACAGGGACCTATATCTCATAAAGACAACTCGACGAGCAGCCCGCTTTTCAGAATGTGCGTGAATATTTCTCAAGAATTGATAGTGCTTATGGTCTCGAGCTTACTGATAAGCTCAACTAACTATCTTCTTTTGGTGATATCGAACCGATTCATAAAGCTTTTAACCAAAATCGCCAACGCTTACAATGTTTTTCATGTCGAAAGCTAATAAACTGTGTTCCTGATTACACTGCAATCAATACCGTTAAGGGGCCTAATCATAAATTGCCAATTTTTCACACTTCAACGCCAACAACGGTAGTTAAATACTTTGACTTAAATAACTGTAAACCTATTTAATTTTTTTAATTCATTTTTTCAATTTATAATACAACTACAACTGTCGTAATATACAATTACAATAACAATAAAGCGATGCTGACAAAGCTTCCAATATAAATAATTTCTACAATAACACTTCCACTTCAATGATTAAGTCCGAACGCGATGTGGTGGATTGAGTAGTTGGAATGCAACGCCAAACTGACGCCATTGGCAACACATTCAACGCAAATATAATGACAACACTACAAATGACAACGGCAACAACAACAACACATTAACTAGACAACAACTAAAACTCAACTCGTCCCATTCACCATCAACAGCAATCAATATTAAATTAGAAGCCAACAGACAATTCTGACGATGACACCAATGCAACGCCGCACGATCGCCAACACAGCTAAAGTCGGGCTGTAAGCACAACAACAACAACAGCAATAATAATAATAATAATAACAATAATAGATATACCATAAGTGCTATATATATGTATACCTGTAGTAGTAATAATAGCCAACTAATGCTAAATGTGCGCCTATGGCAAAAGTAATCAAAGCGGACACGTGCTGCGGATGCGGTCAAAGGAAAGTTGGTGCGCTGTAGCTGTAGGAGTGGCGGGTTTCAAGTTCGGCGCGAGGCTAGAAGTCAACTGTAGTCGAGCTAAGCTTTAACGGCGGACAGGCGATGAATGAGAATGAGAGGCACTTGAGGTGCCTTGTAAGAAGCCGCCCAAGTAACCGCAAAGGATGCGTTGCGGCGAGGCGTCAAATGCATAAGTATACAGCTATGTATTGGCGTCGGTATGCAAATGAAATTGGCAGCAACAAATGACTATGATCTGATGAAGAGCACAAAGTAATACCAACAACAACTAATAGTCAGCGAACGGTCGAACAGGAATGTGTTTATGTATAAGCGCTGTTGAGATTGGCGGTGTGTTGGCGGCTTAACGGCTTAAATGAGGGCGACAGGACGAAGCGTTGATCACTAACCACCAGCGGCATGGCACAGGCCGGCTGACAAGCAGACGAGGCGCTCAGCCCCGCATTGTTGCGGCTTCTACTAAGCCAATATTTTTGAAGCCTTCAGTCGGCTCAACGCTTGATATCGTCCATATATTTACCTACAAAGTATGTGTGCACTCGTTTATGCTTACACGTATGTAGTGGAGTGCCAGTTGAAGTGTGCTCTCGGTCTCGTCTATCAATATCGACGTTAACTACATACATACATGTAACACGGCCGCCATCAGTATGTGGAGCATTGTTAACACAATAACAATTTGTTGACTGTAAAAAAGTGCAAAAATATACAAAAAAAAAAAAAAAAATCAGCAAAAAAATATGGAATGTAAGCAAACTCCATTTGATACTGTATTCTAACTGCTCGCAGCTGTGTCTCAAAGCCATTGTGGCGCGCATGCAACATAATCGGCAATTTGGTTTGGTGAACGTTGAACGGCATTTGATGGCTTTGCATTTTTGCGGGGCAAAAAAAAAAAAAAAACAAACAAAAAACAAATCATATTTTATTATTTATGATTTTCTACGCTGTCGTGTGGCTTGAATTCCAATGGCGCACAGTGGTGCACGATTTAAATAAAATAAAATATGTTTTAATATTTGATTAACTGTGTGCTGACCTTAGAAGAGTGTCCGTTGTTGAGATGAAAACAGGATAAACAGGGCGCTATTTTCTAAAGGAAGAATAAGGTCACGGATTATATCTTCCTAAAGAAAGCAAAATTTTATTCCACCCGCAGGTTGGATTTGCGATTGAGAGCGTTCAGATCCTAAATAGTGTCACTATGGATAACTTCGGTATCCAATATTATCCATAAGCCAATAATAAAAAATAGTAAGTAGTCCCAATATTCTAATAGCCCTGTCAGAAAGGACAGAATAAGGAAGCAACGCAATTGACTCTGATAGTAAACGGAGGCTCCAGCCAGTAGCAGACAAATTTTTATCTGTTTAGTATATATTACGAACACCCGCGTGAATCTCAGCTCTGTGTCGGAATTAGAAGCATTCCAAATCCAATTTAGCCTATATCTAGGTTATATTAGTGTGGTCTTATATCGGTTCAGCCTAATTTGTGCCATTATCCACATTTACGGTTTTCTGCTCCACAGTGCACCATCACAGCTGAGGCAGCTTTTCTTTCTTCAATAGTTTCCGCTTTGCCATAACTACTTCATTTGATTCAGATTTCGCCAGGTTGCACAGTCTTTGCTTTTATAACCTCAAAGCGAGCGTCGATATTAAACATTTCTAAGTGGGTGCGCAGGCGGTCGTCTAATCAACCAACCAACCAACCAGACAACCAACTAACCAACCAAGTTACCTCGGACATGTACAACGCTTTTGTCTATAATTCTGAGCTGATGCTATAGTTGTTCCTCTCCTCCTTTTTTTATAGTTTTTATTAATGTTTTTACATTGTTTCATTTGCAAGCGTAAGTTCTTGTGTTCGTCGACACTGCGCTGCTTGTCGCTGTAACATAATTGATGGTCCTACTACAGCCCACGCGACCAATGAATGCTCAAAACAAAGAAAGCGACCTTCTACCGACGGCGCATGGAGATTTGAATATTCAAATTGTTGTCGGAACATTTTATAGTTTCTTGTATTTTAACGCTTCCTGTACCTCCACTTCTCAGCGTACAGCGTCGATAGTGGCGGCGTGTTGTGTCGCACTTGCAGAAGCTGTTCAACATTTAACCAGCGGCTAATCGCTGTTGTAGTCGTTGAGAATTAGATTTGCTGTCAGAGATAGAATTAGTGAGGAGCGTTGAGGAGGATTGAAGCGTGAAGGGGGGATATTGAATTTGCGGTTACACTAAGTGGTAGGCGGTTTAATGCCTCCTTGACTTGTTTGAATAATGTATGATTAGTGGAGTGGCAAATTAGGTCAGCGATGTGGGTTGGCTTGCGGGAGTTTTAGGTAATGAAGAGAAAAGGGTGTTCGGGTTGGTAAAAGAGTAAAAGAGGCTTTTTATAGATGTATAGAGAAGAGAGGCCTATACAGAAATGTGTATGAATATACTATAAATATATTCCATTTAGGTTTTCCATACCAAGTTAAGAACTATACTCGTACTTGCTCTCATCTATAGCGAAATAAGAACGTCGAGCATGCTTTTGAAGACCGTTTCTTTTTAACGAAAGAGCAGCTAAATATCTCAATACCACAGGGAATTCCCGCTTTTAATTACCAGCTTCCTCTTACTCAACTCTCTCTTCTCCCATTTCAGTCTTCACCTGGGGCAAACGCATGAGTCGCAAGTTGGATATATTGAAAAGAAGCGACACCACCAACACACACAAGTCCCATACGGATCTGCGCTCTCTCTTCCAAACCTCGACTCATAACAATAACAACAATGACAATGCGAAAGACAATTATCAGACACACACATTGAAAAAATGCAAATCTGGACCCATCGAGACGATCAAGCAGCAGCAGCAGAAAAATCAGCAACAGCAACAGAAGGATCAAAAGGAGCAGGCAAACACACAACAGAAACAACAGTCACATAATGGCGATGTGCCGCACAGTAAAAATCAACAGAAACAAGAGAAAGTCAAGGAGGGTAGCACGCATGGCAGTAGCGCCCAACAGAGCACACCACCTAATGCCCAGCAACGTTCGCAGAAAGCGATCAAAAACTTTTTCCACCGTATCGGTTCCACTGGCATGCTCAATCACAAGTCACACAATCTTATCAAAGCCGCGGAGCCGAGTGGCACGACTGGCAGCAATTTGTACCGCAGCAGTTCTACTAGTCAGCTCACGAGCTCGTCGTACATCAAATGTGACGATCCTACGGAAGGTCTGAATTTGGCCAACAATCGTCAGGGTAAGCTGCAAAAGAGCGCCGCGAATGTTGTCGCTAATCTGAAGTCAAGTAGTTGCGATGATATCGCTAAGGTAGGCGCCAGCCCATCGCCTAATGGCGACGTACCAACATTAGGCGGTCAAACGCAGAACACAGCGAGTCAGTCGAGTCAAGAGTCAACAAATCGACGCGGCGCCTTCCCATATGCTTTTCTGCGTTCTCGTCTCTCAGTGTTACCCGAAGAGAATGGCGGCTCGGTAATGAAGCAACCCTCGCTCTCGAGTTTACACACCATAGACGCAAGTGGGGGTTTGCATGAGTCGCAACATCCGGCGCCGCAATACCTGCAGGTGAGTCAGCAACATTCCCCGTTGTCGCAACATCGCATCTCCACAACAATGTTGCCTAGCGAAACTGCAGCCGCGATGGCCGATAGCGCTTTGGACTCGTTATCGCTGTCAAGCACTTCTCCAAATCATCAACAGAAGGTGATTTATCGGAATGGCGTACTGATCAAGCGCTACTCCTCGGATGACAGTGCAATAAGCAATTGTTCACCACAGCAGTTGAACGCGGGAGCTGTTGGTGCGACCGCCTACAGTGGGGGGTGCATTAACGGTGAGTTGATAGTATCGCGCAATAACAGCCTCTCCTCCAAGGACTGGGAACCACTTTACCAAAGATTAAGTAGTTGTCTTAGTTCGAACGAGTCGGGTTACGACAGTGACGGAGGTGGTGGCGGCAGTGGCGGTGGAGGTGTAGGGGTTGGTGTTGGCTGTGCCAATATCGGCGGGGAAAGCGACGGAAGTGCATGTGGCAGTGTTATTTTCCCTGTGAATACCAACAACACACAACTACTGGGCAATAATCTTGGTATCTCCGGCGGAGATACGGAATCTATTGCATCGGGTACGTTGAAAAGGAACTCGCTGATTTCGCTCACCTCCTCGGAGAGTGGTGTAGGATGTGGCGGCATGCGAAGCAGTAGTATATGTAGCACAACAAGCGGCTCTGTTTCGCTAGGTGGCTACAACTATGATTACGAGACAGAAACCATTCGACGACGGTTTCGACAGATCAAGTTGGAGCGAAAGTGTCAGGAGGACTGCATTGGCTTGGTTTTATCGCCAAAAACTGTGATGATGTCAACAAATGAACAGCAATATCGTTACCTGATAGTCGAAATGGATCCGTATGGCATGGCACAGAAGTAAGTAGCAGGTGGAGGGTGGGCTTATGGTATTATTTAAGATATGGTTTGTATCAACATTATCTCTAATTAATCTTTCCTTTACAGAGATGGCCGCCTACGCATCGGTGACGAAATTGTCAATGTGAACGGTAAGCACTTGCGGGGCATGCAGTCCTTTACCGACGTCCAGCGTCTGCTATCGACATTTGTAAATAACTCCATCGACTTGGTAATCGCGCACGACGAAGTCGCTACAGTCACTGACTTCTATACAAAGATAAAAATCGACGGCAGCTCGTCGCAAACCTACAATTCTATGCTCTCCTTGCATGGTGGCAATGAGGCCGCACCAGCATCGGCGCCGCCCACAGCCAATCCACAAAGTGAGTATTTAGCACGCGCGCGCAAACGGCTTAGCTACACACAGCGCACACAGAGCACGGACAGTATCAACTATGACTTACAAAGCCTACAGTTGGCGCTGGAAAATGAGGATACGCGTCAAATACGCAGACCGTCATCCGAAGTAATCGGCTCTGCTGCAAATGAACTGGATGTGGACGACGATACGCGCTCTTTGGCCAGTGTGACGACAATGCATTCGCTCAGCTCGATGCCAACGCCAATGCCATTAATGCAACATCGCCGCTGTTCCACACCGCGTCATTCCATGGACTCAACGGCTAATGGAGGTGAGTTTGTGGGCGAACATGTAAGACGGCGTGCGCGTTCTTCCTCCGGTCAACGCAACCTCGAACTTACGCCGTTGTACAATGCGAACACCGAGTATACGCCTGTGTATACGAATCGCGCGTCTAGCATATCGTTGGCAACGCACACAATCAGCGACGATGAAAAGTGGCAGCTGTTGGCACGCAAGCGCTGCTCTGAAGGCGCAGCGCTCCTACGTGCCCAGCAGCAACAGTCGCAGAGCCAACAGCAGCCGCAAGACGAGTTATTGGCAAGTTGCAGTGGACGCGCCGCGGGTAATCGTAGTGCGTCGTTGCCTTTTGGTGCGCCAACGCCAACGGCTGCGAATTCTTTCTCAGACACTGTCGATGGCGCGGATGCCGCGCAGGCACAACAGCTGCCGGCGCAGCCATTTCCATCGCGCACGCACTACACGCGCAACTCCATCAACCTGTCAAACTCGCATTATCGTTCGCTGCGTTTTGCACATTCGCGTCTAAGCTCGTCGCGCTTGAGCTTATTCATACAGCCCCAGTCAAGTAGTGTGGCTGATGGTGGTAGACTAAAAACAACAACAACAACAAATAACAGTAACAGTAATTACCAAAACTCAAATGCCACTAATAGTACAAATAATACTAAAACACAGACAACAACAACGCCAATGGCGGCGGCGAATAGCGCCGTCAGCGAAAGAGCAACCACAATAGCAACACAGTGTGTGAACACCACCGACGATGATGCGCACAGACAGCGCAGACAATCACAGCACCCGCTACAACAGCAGCAGCAGCAGCAGCAACAACAAGAACCACAATCGGCGTCTGATCTCACTAATAACACTAATATAAATGCTAATCCTTATCATCTCATTTCTCAACAACAACAACAAAAACAACACAAAAACTTAAGCCAACCACAACATCAACAACAGCAATTACACCAGCACCATCACCACAATCAGCGACACCATGCAACGCCTTCACATTTATATCAACCACTGCAACAGCAACAACAACATTTAACCGTACCTACATCTTCTATGTCAACAGCACTAACCGCTTCGGGTAGTTCATTAACAACAACAACAATAAATGGCACAGGAACACCAACAAATTCATTACAATATCATCGCCCTTCATTGCCCGCGGCGAGATTAACCATACGCGACGAAGAAATGGCCGAAGTCATACGCGCTTCGATGAACGATGGTGAGTGGAGCGGGGCCTGTGGTGAGTTTTAAGCGAGAGGGAGGGCCGAGATGGAAAGTTTAGTAAAAAAAAAGTACAATGTAATAGCAATACTTTTAATTTTCATTTATTTAAATGAAGAAGAAAGGGAATGCAACCCATTTCAAAACTTTCAATACTAAGCTTCCGTAAATATCTTTATTTTGGCAACCATGTCATAATCACTAACTTCCGAAGCTGTTTTCCTGGAAAGAACTTCAATTTTTTGTCGAAAGTCTTATATATATAATTCGATTACTTTATTAATTTTATTGAATAGAAATTTATTGATTCGAAAGTTTTTCAGGTGGCTGTCCAGTTCGAAAATAATTTCTGTTCCCTATTTTGGTATTTAAATAATTTTTGAGCATTTTCCAGATTTAAAAATTAAAAATTTATTATTTGCTGTTTTTTTTTTTGGTATAAAACATACTAGAAAATGGCTTGCTACTGATCATTTAATCATTTAATAACTTTTAACTCAACAATGATCTGAAAAAAATTTAAAACTGAAGCTTCATTAAAAGCAATAATACTTCTAATAATTGCAGAAACTAAAAAATACTACAATTTTAACCAAAAATCAAATACTTACACCTCTACACATACTCTAATTTAATTTTTGTATTATTATTGTGATATATCGCCTAAATTTAGGCTGTAATTTCGACTAGTCCAAAAAAAAAATAATTTTTAATCATTTATTTTCGCGAGTGTTGGAAAAGCAAAAACTATTAAATATTCCTGTCGATAAATGAAAAGGTACAACTCAAGTACGTTGCCTACAATCAGGCGCAATGTATAATAAATAAAATTGGAAGGTCTTCAACACTCACAAGAATCAAATGAGCTTTGCTTTAGTTTCTTATTTCGATTTTTTTTTAATTCTCTTTAATTCCTTAATATATGATAATTTCAAATTTTTAAATTTCCACAGACTCCAGCCGTTCGACACAGAAGACGATAACATTTTTCAAAGGTCATGGCATGAAATCGCTGGGTTTTAGCATTGTTGGCGGACGCGACTCGCCAAAAGGTAATATGGGCATTTTCGTAAAGACTGTTTTCCCCTCGGGACAAGCGGCCGATGATGGCACACTGCAAGCGGGTGAGTTTTATGCAGATTTAATGTTGCATTTCTACAAATTAACATTGTACTCGTATATATTCGTATGTACATACAAAAAAAAATATTAATAAAAATATGTATGTATGCATAATTCGCAGGAGACGAAATCGTCGAGATCAATGGCACTTCTGTGCAAGGCATGAGCCATGCTGAAACCATACGGCTTTTTAAGGATGTACGTGAGGGTGCTATTGTCCTGAAGGTGTTAAGAAGAAAGTGAGTTTTGGAGAAAAAATAAAAATAAAATAAAAGTTTTAAAGTCGAAAGAAAAATTAAGAAAAAAAATTGTCGATCAAACATAAATAATTAAGAATAATTGAAAAAATGCAGCTACTAAAATACTCAAAAATCTTCAAAAAAGCTACCGAATAAATTTCAAAATAAAAATTATTTAACTAAAATGAGCTCAAAACACTTCAGAGTAAATTAAAAATTTTCAAAAACAGATTAATCTGAAACAAAATTATTGAAAATACTCCAAATGAAAACTTCAGAATAACTTCAAAATTTCAAAAAAGTGTTTAACCGAAATAAGGGTACTAAAAAATTTCATATTTTTCAAAATTTTCGGAAAAATTTTTAAGCGAAATAAAAAAAAATACAGAATAAATTGCAAAAATAAAAAAATGATACTGAAAACAATCAGAAAGCTTCCGAATAAATTTCAAAAATTAATGAACAGCCGTTTAACTAAAATTATTTGCTTATAAAATGTTAAAGAATTTATCTAAGAAGAGTACAAAAATTATTGACTGTCGATTTTTTTTATACATATGTACATACATATGTATGTACCTAATTATGTATTTAACTTAAATATTATATAACATATCGTTTTCTAATTTTCAATTCTCTCTCTTTAAGGTTACAAAAAGCCAAATCTATGGGCGTATAAAATGTGGAGTTCGAACTGGCGCTTGTTGAAATTTAATTTAAATCGACTGTAAAAAGTAATTGTTTTAATTTAATTTAATGTTAAAATATATGTATGTTAAAATAATTTAATATCTAAAAATATATTTGTATGTAATAAATAAAGTTATGTTAGTTATATGTATGTAGTTGTGAGCTCGAGTTTCATATTCATTTAAGTACCATAATTAAAGTATTAAATTGTAAATACATTAATTGATAACATTTATTTTAATTAAAAAAACTAAAGATTTAAAGTATTATAATAAATGTAGAAATATTAAAAGCAATTGAAAAATTTCTTTCTCTTATTTTAATTAAAATGAAAAAATTAAAAATTAAAAGCAAAAAATTATTTTTATCAAAACCTTTAAAAATTATATTGGAAATATGTATGAATGTGAGAAGACTAATAACAAAAAAAAAATAAATAAATAAATAAACTGCAAAAAAACCAAATTTTAAAAAATTTTAAAGAAGCATTTATGTATGTATGTACGTACTTATTTTTATTCCACACCAAATGTTATTATCTGTTTTCAAAATAAAAACTAAATTTTACTATACAAAGTTTAGAAGCATTTTCGTACAGCTGTTAGATGTCAATTTTGGACGGCAAGCCAAGCAAATTCGCCCCTGAATTCCCAAAAGGCTTGAACTTCCCAGAGCAGTTCAGGTACCTCTCGTCTCTTGAAGTTTCCTCGGACCGTGGTATGACCTTAATTCGCAACTTATAGAGCATGATCTTCTTTCAAAGAGAGAGATTTCTATTTTGTTGTTGTAGCGGTCATCGGGATCATTTTGCGCGGGGTCCTGGAAACACAACTAGTTCGGATCAAAGAGAAAAGACGGGTTTTTTGTCGGTCGTAAACTACGCTGCACCGATCTGAACACCGCGGACAAACGAGACGCAGTTGAAGAAGCTACAAGCCTGTCAAAACACCGTCCTCAGGACTGTTACAGGAAATCACTTGCACCACGTGCATGTCGTTAGATGACCTCGACGATTTAGACTTATCAGCTTGTTCCTAAGCGGGGTTATAAAACCGCTACAACAACAACCACTGCTTTGTACCCTCCAGTAAACAGCCGCATCTTCTTCCGGATTTTTACCTCTCACTTCTTCTTTCAAATGGGTATTATTCTTCACATCACTTTTTGAAATGGTCCTCACGTGGCCGATAGAAGTTATATCGAAAGGAGTGCTCTCTGAGAGCAGGAGTGCATGTTGAAAGCCGTTTGGCAGTTGTCCTAAGCTGATATTAAAAGTCACTTCTAAAATTGCATACTGGACAAATTATGAAATGTCAAGCCTTAGCTACTTCCCATAAATGACAACGGCAACGCTCATTGGCGCTTTGCAGGTGCTCAGAGAAAAAATTTCTAACCGAACAACGGCAACAACAAAGAAAAAGCAGAGATGATTACATTTTATGTACATACAATATATAATTTTATTTCGATATTCTTTTTTTATTTTTCTTTATATATTTTGTTTCAGAATTCTTACAAAAAGAAATGCAGTAATTAACCGACGCGCACTCGCATTACAATTAGAATTACATTGAAATATTATTGATGCGCGCATTATAAATATATATAATAATAATAATAATTTATGTTTTGAAACAAACAATTGTGTGTAACATATAATATTTATGCATGTATATGTGTATGTATAAGATAATTAAATATTCTAAGTGTGAATGAAAAACTCGAAGAAGGAAACACCATGAAACAGCAGCCTAAAACGGCAATTATTTTAAAATAACAACAAAGAAGCGCTTCGCATGCAGCGAATTGAAGTGTATTTTTTAATAAAACGAAGAATCAGGAAAGTGCAAAAGATTTTTTCAACAAGGCTCTTAGTTGAAAAACGGCGATTTGTAAAAAAAAAAAATTCCGCAGCGCGACAAATAAGTTTGGCAAATCTTGGAAAATGAATTCGCAGCTAGAGCTCTATTTAGAGCTTAAAATGTTTGCTGTTTCTCCTCTTTTCCTTCGTTTTCGAGTCTTTCTTCTTTTGTATAATTTTTCTTGTTTTGATGAGACTAACTATACTATACACGGCATTTTAAATGAAAACTTACGACTACAAAATGGATAAACAAAAATTGCGTTTTGCTTTGTTTTTGAACAAGTTTTGTCTTTCGGTTTTGTGTTGTGTTTATAAAAAAAAGAGAACTATTTATTGTTTCACAACGAAATTACATTATAACTGCTTAAATTTTCGTTTTAAACTTAACGTGGAAGGAAATAGCGCCCGAACGCATTCGCCTCGGCTGGATTCTTCGCATGCATTCATATATGTATTTAACACCAAAAGCAATGTTTGGCAGAGTAAAGACAATTTTTAGAAAGGCTCAAAACGTATTTCCATGATTTCATCATCGGACGATGATGAATCGGCTTGCGCCTGCTCATTGTCGTCGTCTTCATCGTTAGTCGAGTTTACATCTATCCAACCATCCTCACTATCGCCGTCTTCTTCATCACTATCGTCGCTACCATCACCGCTCTCCATGTCTTCAATACCGCCGTTAGCGCGAAGATTGGCCCTTCTCCTTCTATCATTGCGGCGCGCTTCTGCAAGACCTTCGGTTAGATCAAATACTGTTAAAGGAAAGAGAGAGAGTGAGTGAGAGAGTGAGAATAGTAAGAACTCAACACGAATGGCGTATATATGAAACTCACGCTCTGATGAATCGCTATCCGAAGGTATACTTGACTCAATGTCTTCATCATCTTCCTGAAAGCAGAGATAACCAATTATTCATTATCGCATCAATTAGGTCTTGTGCTGCTACGCCCACTCCAGCGCCTAGGTGGTCACGCACAGCGTTACCGTTAACCGCTAGGTTGCCACCGGTACCATTTGCACGGCCTACAACTGGCCGGTTGTTACGATTAGTGCGTAGCGCATTAATCGCCGCAGCTGGTGCAATTCGCGCGCTGTGTGTGCCGCCAGCGGCACTGGGGCGTGGCGCAGCATGACCATTGCTACCGCGACCGATCATTACACCGACGCCGCCATTGCCACTGGCGGCTGCGGGCAACGCTGAGCTGCGAAAGCTCACGATGATTTCTTCACCACCGCCACCGCTGCCGCTGCCGCCGTTGTGTCGCCGACTTGCGTCGATGTCGATTATATCACGGATGCGGCGAAAACGACGTATAAGATCACGATCGCGACGGTTGTTGCCGGTGTCGATGTCATTGTTATCATCGTCGTTGTTCGGGTTTCGGCTACGAACACGGCTTCGGCCAGGGCCGAGGCCAAGGCGAAGGGCAAGATCATCAACCTCGCCTCCGTCACCGCCACGGATATCATCATCATCATCACCACCACCACCACCACCACCACCATCGTCGGCACCCCCGACACCGGCACCACCACCGCGGTCATTGCGATCGACTTCAACGTCAATTTCAATATTTTCGAAGAGATTAACATCGTCGTCAAAGGCGTCAGCGTTTGCACGCGCCGTAGCACGTTCGGCGCTGTTGTTGGCATCGGTACCAACGCTAACGCCAATGCCGGACGTGTCGCCATGACGCACCTCATCTTGGTTCTCGATCTTCTTCATGCCCACCGCATAGATTTTCACAAACGTCTCTGGCCGCGTGTCGTACGCTGGCTGGTTCTCCACCAACGCCAGCAGACTGCCGTTATCGTTGATGCTCATGTCGTAGATGCCACGCCGCACATCTATCGTCGATATTGAGGAATAATCGTAGGCGTCAAGCACCTTAAAGCTCGTATCTGTCGTAGGCAAATCGTCCATAATGTTATCCGACCGCTCATCCGGCGCCTCCGCGTTGTAGCTATATATGACACGCATTGGTGAGAACTTGAGGAAACATTGGTCGAGTACGGGCACCGTCTGCAGGAGATGAAACGTTCGTAAATCCCAGACTTCGGTGTTCGAAATTATCTACAATTTCAATAAAAGAACCAATAAAACCAAGTTGGAAGGTTAAGAAGAAGATGAAAAGCAATACTGCTAAATACCTCCAAGCCGTTTGGATGGAAAACACCAGACAGGCTTTGATTGAGTTTGTCGAATTTGTGTATTTCCTTGCCGGAGCGCACATCCCAGAGGACACCGTCTGAAAGTAGAAGAATTAATATTTACTGAAGTTTGGACTATCTAAGACTGAGTGTTTAAGCGAGACTGATCTTTAGGCGAGTATTACGTTGGGTGTCACAGGCCCTAGTCTGGACAATTAGTTGTTTAAGTAATCGATATCGACGCTAGATGTATGTAGCTTGGACTCTCAGTAAGTCTTTGATTGAGAGGCGTTGATGAAGTCTCTTTCACTGTCGTTAAATCGAAACAGTTTGAATGACCTTTCAGAAAAAAAAAACAGGTCTCAAGCGCGATAACGCTTAAACGGAGTGTTATGCCCTTACATTCAAGGATAGCATCTCTGCGGCCGATGACAACTTCGAAAACATGGTATTGCCCTATGTCTCCGACTGTCCAAACGTACGACAGTCCTTACTTGTAAAAATAGATGGAGTTTAATACAAACAACTTACCTGACAATATGAGTTCGTCGGTGGGACCAAAGGTGGCACGATTCTTTACGTACTGATTACCAAGTGTTGGCACAAATGTGCAGATCTCCTTGCCGGTATTTATATCATAAGTAACGGCGCACTAAAAGCAAATATTAAGGATATATATATTTATATATGTACAAATAATATATAAAAAATAATGTGCATTTCTGGACCTACTTCATTTCGTGTGCCAAGCACTTTGTCTTGCGTCAAATTATTGAATTCACAATAGTAATCATCGGCAAAGCTCATTTTCGTCACAAATTGATTCTCTGTAATCGACCATAGAACACTCAAGGGTGCACGCCAAGTGCATGACGTCAGCACAAGATCACCTGCGCGATTCGCGTTGATAGCATCGACCACATAACTGTGGCAATTGGCGGTGAAGACTTCGGTACCAGAGTTTAGATTGAATGCCTTCACTTCGCCGCGATTGGTACCGACGAGCAAAATTTTGGAGGGCGACACTATTTCACAGGTGGCGAACTGCAGGGAAGTAAAGTCACTGGAGCGCACCGACCGCCATGGCGCAAAATTCGAATGCACATAACGTCGGTCCAAGCGCGCTGTATTGAAACCTGCTTGCGCTCTGAACACACGCGCTGTCAAATTCAAATTATCTCCCACCCGATTCGGTTTGGGATCGGGACACTTATGTGGCGTGAACAAATCGAATTGTGGACATGTGGTCATGGGGTTGTTACACAAGGCATGCTGATTGGTCAGATACTCCGTAACTATGGTGCCCAGTGTGATGCCCGTCTGGTTGTTCAGCTGCGGCGCAGGCGAATCACGCTCCGGCCGCACGTCTTCTGGCAGTGAAGATATTTGTTTTTGCAGGGAACGTTGCGCATTCGCGCTAGCATTTCCGGAAGTTGAGATTTTCTCTGACTTTTTCACCAATTTAATGGGTGTTATTGCGCTAGTGATGCTACTGCTCGGAAGCTCGTCGAAGGCTAAGCTGGAATTGAGGTCGGTTGTGGATGTATTCGCAAGACTCTGTATCGCATTATTCACATCTTGCATGCGACTACGCAAACGTTGGCGTACAGAGGATGAAGGTAGCACTTTGTAGTCGAATGGCGATTGGTGGAAGTTTTTCGTGGTGTTTGCCGATATTTGTGGCAAGCCAGCTTCTTTCTGCAACATCTGTGCCGTTTGCATCAGACCTTTGGACTCCAAATGATCGTGAATTAGTTGATATAACTGCTGCTCATTATACTGTATTTTGGTTTGTGCCACAACATTGGCTTTGTGTATGTTAGCAAGGGACGAGTCCATTTGATTGGAAATCGGTTTTGTTTTGCCCGAGACACGTTCCAACAACTCCATGGCGTACTTTTGGAATAGCACGTGCTCGGCACGTTTCTCCTGCAAGATTGGATCACGCATTAGCGTTTGAATTTGTCCGTTAGAAAACAACGCTAATTTTCCAACGATTTGTCGTACGCGTTCAGAACGTGCAAGACCGGCTAAGGCGCGACAGGCCATACCACGTATACAATCTGCATCGGTGATTGGAGCCTTGATCTGCATCAAGGAGAGCAGTATAATTATGCCATTGTTGGAACAAACTGACTCCCACACCTTTTCTACTAATTCCTCACAATAACGATTATTTATTTTGTTGCGTCTCGAAGAACCGAACACCTTCATGACATTATTTGACTCCTTTAAAATGATTTTTAATAATTATAAAATATAATATGTTCTACTTAGACAATATTACCCTTGTCAGCGGTGCGCAGACACAGTGTACCAGCACAGCCAACGCCGATTTTTGTACATCAGCATCCGCAGTGATGTCACCAGAAGCGGCAGCCAATATGAAGTAAATTCCAGAAGCGCCTGCACTATCTGGAACCTCCAAGCGATCGCAATAGACTTGAAAGATACGTGGTATAACACAACATACAGATAGCACATCCAAAGCGGACCGCACTATCTCGGATCTAAAAATAAAACAAAGAGTGAAAATAAAAAAAAATGAATTGGACTCGATTATATCGAATAATGGATCGATTATATCTAGCTTCTCCCTACACCCTTCTACCTATACTGATCATGAAATGACGGAAAATACAGTAATTTAACACAGTTTACCTAACATTGTTGTTCCAGTCATAGGAGAGTGCGACAATTTTCAGCAGCAATGTGATAGCGCTCACTTCCATCAGTTTGTTCACAGGCATCCAATGTGCACGTACCGAAGTATTCTCCTGCAATATGCGCACTTGTTCGCTAATTTGTTCCAAACTCGCTTTCGCCGCTTTGGTGGCAACATGCTGTGAGAATTCGGAGCTAAGTGAGCATTGTTGACGCATGAAGTTATTATATTTAAAGTAGAGGTGACTCTCCATATATCGTTTAAGTGCAACGCATACATGACGCACTAGTTGACGGGAAGCGCATTCCAAATCATCATTCAAGACTTCCTCATCTTCATCATCATTATTTGATGGATTTAAGATTTTAAGTATGGAAACCTAAAAGTACAGCCTTCGTATAATAAATAATACTTTAGATACAAAATATTATATACTTACAACATTGTAAAGCTTACGAATACCATCCTGTGCGTCAAATTCGTCTAGGATTACTTTGTATTGAAAGGTCAAACCAAAAAACATGGTCGCATGGCATACAGCGGAATCGTAGGATCGTTCTAGTAGCCAGAGCACATAATTGACTAAATCCTTGATAACTGTTTTTGGCATACTGCTGACCCGCTCCATAGCTTCTTCACAATAGGCAAGGTAGTACAGTGCGATAGAAACGCCTGTAGCAGCAATGCTGGGACGTGGCACTTTCAGCAGTATCTGAAGTATACAAATATTTCTAGATAGATTTTTACAAACTATATATGTGTGTATTCTTTATTCACCTCCAATCCACCCTTTGAAATGAAATCTATTGTAATTTTCTTGTGACTTAATATGGAAGCGAGATATTTGAGTGCTTCAAAAGCCAAACATGTGTCCTGTCGGTCTAAATTATCTAAATAACGGAAGATGAGGTCCATAACGCGTTGTTCAAAAACAAAACTTAAATAATCTTGGTGACTCCCAAGCGCTGTAAGGTATCGTAAAATAAGCATTTGGGCAGATTCAGTTGTGGGCGGATAAAAAGGAATATATAATTTTTTGTAATAACGTGAATCCTTTCCTTTAGGGAAAGCATCACGGCTATTCTCTAGCAATGCAGATAAATTTGAATTAGAGCAGTTTGTATCCAAACCATTTTTAGAATTTTGAGAGGTGGATGGTTTAGGTTGATCTTCTTTAAATGACGTTGACATAGAATTTGTTGCGTATTCCCCTATTGGCGATGTTTCAATTGAAGGGGTTGGATTTGCCGCTTCTTCTTTTAGTGGCAGTGTCATTAAAGCTTCAGACTGTTTATCTTCTTCGCTTCGAAAAGACAACATCACACGATCAATTCTTTTTTGCATTTCAGACCGTTGCTCAGAAAATAGTCCAAATGCAAAATCAGTCGTCCAACAATCAAATCGATTTGGTTGCGGACTAGGCTGACTCTTCAACGTGGATATTTCTTGAAATATAGTCAGACGCTTTATTAACTTTGGTATGAGGCGGCAGTTGTGTTCCTTGTATGAGGTTACAATGTCAGGCACTTCCATAGCGGAGGCCAATAAACCGGTGGCATAACTTTGTAATGGTTCAATACTATCCTCTGCCCAGTTGAAAATTCTGTGGAGAACATTTTCGAATTCACCTTGGAACACGGCTGCAGTTTCTAAGCCAGGTGCAATTACCAACATTAGGCGACAGGCCAAAATATTTAACTCCAAGGAACTTTTTTGTATACTTTGACGGGTAAAGAAATTATCGCGCATGTATTCGCCCAAGAGCTGAAATTAAGAAATGCATTTGAATACTTGAATTCAAAACCCAATTTAATGCATATTTTACCTTATTCATAAAAACTTCTTTTCGGAAGAGTTGTTTTAGTATTACACCATAATGACATTTGGGATCAATTCGATAAGGATGACGATCTTCAAAAGGATCATGGTCTTTGCGCATATAAATTTCCTTTTCTTTTTCGAAGATTTCACATAACCTTAAAGATTTTATTAAAATTTATTTGATTTTAGGTAAACGTATTTCTTAGTAAATTCAAAAATTATATTGAGCTGCTGATATACATATGTATGAATATATATAAGAATGTATGTATATAGTATAATGTATGTTATGCAATTATAAAAATAGTTTTGTTATTGTTAATAGCTAATTTCGTCATAATTGTCAATTAATGATAACAAACAAAAAATTAAATAAAAAAAACTCTGTAAGAGCTATTAAATAAACAAATAGCGTCCACCCCGCAGCGGTGACGATCACCATTACTTTTACAAACAAGAAAAGAAAACCTGTTCGCGTATAAATAAGTTTAGAGGCAAACGAAAGACTATGCATGTATTTACATCATATATATATAAATATATATGCGCAGTCATTTACCTTTTTAATATTGGCACTGGATCGAATCCAGCACGTTGCTGCTGCGCTTCCCAAATTTGTAGCACCTGCGACATATCTTTTTTATCGAGACTTGGGTCTTCATCTTCAAAACCATAAAAGGGATCTGCTTCACCTGCAGCCTCAGCTTCCGCCTCTTCATTTTCACCATCGCCTTCCTCCTCTGCGTCGTCATTTGCATTTTCGGCATCATTAGACCTACTTTCTTCCGCATCATTCATCTCTGCATCTGGTTCAACATTTCTTTCTAATGATGATTGATGCTCATCCACAGTGCTCAGTTCCCCACTTGTGCTCATCTCAACTATCCCATTTGTTCCGGAATGTGGTTGCTGCTCATACACATTATCTGCTTCCTCACTAGTATTCATTTCTATATCTGTCGAACCACTACTGTCAGGTAGCGCTTGTTGCACGTCTGCATTATTCAGTTCAATATTTCCGTTCACCAGGTCATTTTCCGAAGTAGATTCTGAATGAAACGTTGGTAATTCCGCAGTAGATCTCGTAGCTTGATTGTCTTCGTCATCGTGCATATCTGCATCGTTTTGTTGAGGGCCAACTGGCTCTACGTTGTAGGGCGGCATTTAATGCCAATTTGTTGTTTTATTTTTTTACACAAATTTAATCCTAACCTTACAAAACGTTTCCACACTCTTGATCAAGGAACGGAAATTTTCCTTTCTTTTAATATTCGCGTGTACCAATCGCTATTGTTGCGATAGTCACCCCTTTCAATTTTTTGTGAAATTGGTATTAAGTAGAATTCAAGGTTAAATCTATTTTTTAATTCAACAGATTATTTTTTAAATTTCGTTAATAAACAAATGCTTTTGTTATAACTGCACTTATTATTAGAAATAAATAAATAAAATTTTAAAACAATAATCAAATATGTATGTTCCACATAAAAATAATTTCACGGAAATTGGATGAAAGAAAATGCACGCGTTTTTTTCGCCGCTGTCAACTAACAAATCTGCAATGTTGCCGGATGTAATATGGATTACATGATTTAACCAATTGGAAATTTTAATTTTCTATTAATTTGTAGAATTTCAGCGTACGACTGAATTAATATATCTGTAATTCTATTTGGAAATTAAATTTACGTTTACTCAGGCTATTGAAAGTTTTGAAAATTTTTTGTGAATGAATGAATATGTTTTTAGTCTTAAAATGACGTAAATTTCGAAGGTTTTCAAAAATTTGCTTGGAGCACTTTTCAGCTAATACTCAGAACTTTCATGCATTTTGATATCGAAATTTTAAATTTCGAAGTGTCATATAATTGCAAAAATAAAAATTGCAGTATGTGACAGCACTCATTTATATGCAGTTTGTTTTCTGAAACCAATTTTCCAATTGCCCGTGATGCACTAGCAATTTTTAATTCTCTTGATATTGCTATCAAGGGATTTGAGTGTTGTTAGAGAAGATTTGTGAAATATATTTGTGATATAAGGTGATATCTATGAAATTGAAAAAAAAAATTATACTCGTCATATTAAATTTCAAAATTTTTCACATTGGCACGCAAATTGAAAACAATATGTCTAACTGGACTTTAAGCATCCGGCCTAGAAAGCCTTTTGTGCTTGTTCAACAAAAATTACTGGTTAAGATTGACAGAAGCAGCTGATTTGTAAAGATCCAATCAGCGTTCGCTGACGTTTCATTTTAGCTTTGTTTTCTTAATAAACAAATGAAATTTCAATTTCTGGAAAGAAATTTATTGTATAGAACATAAGAGATAATACACAGTGGAAAATAAGAAAACACAAATATGTCCTTCTTGTATATATTAAGTTGGGTCTCATTGCTAATACATATCGTTTTCGTCTTAATATCGATAGGTATGTAAATTTGTATTTTGGTCGATGCAAATCCTTAATATTTGGTTTCTCTATATAGCGGCGGGTCTTTACTACATGGCTGAGATAGTGGAAGAATACACTCAGGCAGCCAGCAAATTAATCAGAATGATGATTAGCGCGACGGTATTTGTGTATATAATGTTTATATTTTTTGATAATTTGCCTTGGAAAATGATATTGTGCGGGTTTGCAGCACAAATATTTCACGCGATAATTATGAGCAATTTCCCATTTATACGGCTTTTGTCATTCCCTTTTGTAGGGGCAGTAGTGTTCCTGGTAATTAATCATATATTGGCTTTCCAGTTTTTTACAAGTTTCTACTATCCATTCATGCAGGTGAGCATAGAATGTGAATCTTTTTCGTCACTGTTTAAATATATACAATTTTCGTTTTTTTAGGTTTTAGCATATTTTACAATATGTCTATGGATGGTGCCCATTTCTCTTTTTGTGTCGCTTAACGCAAACGATAATGTTCTGCCGACTACGATTAATGACAATGCGGGTATGTGTTTAATTTTTAAAATTGTTCGTAAAAAAGCTATTGAAAGTTTTCATTTTAATTATAGGTCAAGATGTAGTAACAAATTATTTCAATCGTGGAAAAAAGCAGGGCTTACTTTCACTTTTTAGTTATGCTAAAGATAGTTTATTACCCACTCAAAAGAAGAAACCCTATTGATTCTGACAAACAAATATAGAAATTGTAAATTTCTATTGTAAGTAAACTCTGGAATAAAGTAGACTGTTACCAATGCATATTTTTTTGAGAAATCCTGGTAATTGAATTATTATACATACAATATTTATTTATATTAAAAATAAATAGAAAATTTCAAGTTAACAATTTATTTCTTGTTCGTGTATGTATTATAAAATGCGTTTGAGATTAATAACATGTAACTTTAAAACTACATACATATCAGTAGTGTAAATCCGAAAAGTTGCGCCTGAGTATAGAAATATTTCCTTATGCCAAATATATGACAATAAGGTTTATTTTTCTTGTGTTTTTACGCTGCCATCAGCCATGCCGAAGTAAGCTTTAGTCGCCATATTCACAAATAAACCTGTTTCAACCACGCCGGGGATTTGCAGTAATTCGTTGTTCACCTTTGCCCAATCGCAATCACAACTTTCTTTAAAGTGCCAGTCTAATATAAAGTTTCCGTTATCTGTTACACATGGTCCAGCTTTGGCTACAGCCATCCGTAGTTTCAGCTCCCCACCAAACTTTGCCGAAATTCGCTCTTTTATCGGTACATATGCCATCGGTACCACTTCAATAGGTATACCCTTCTTGTACTGCTCACCTAAATGTTCTGAATGTTTTGTGTAGTCCGCTATAACCACCAATTTCTCAGCACAAGATGCTACAATTTTCTCCTGCAATAAACAGCCACCACCACCTTTGATAAGCACCATATTGCGGTCTACCTCGTCTGCGCCATCGATTGCCACAGCTAGGTTAGGATTGCGATCCAAATCGCCAAGTGTTAACTCATTCTCCACAATTAACTGACGTGCTTGGAAACTTGTAGGCACACATATTACTTTTAAACCTTCTTTGCGTACACGTTCAGCGAGTCTCTCCACAGCAAACACTACTGTTGAGCCGCTGCCTATACCAACGGCTGTATTTGTCTTAATCCATTCGTCAACGGCGCGATGAGCTGCAATGCGTTTAGCCTCGTTAAGTGACATATTCAATTTGCCGGTATAGGAGGACTGGGAGTTTGTTTTCGATATAGATGTAAAGGTATTGTTTGTGAGCCTATTGAGATTCCAATGACAGTCAATTACTTGCACTAAACGTTTAACAGTCGCCCTTGTCATGAGCTGGCGTTAAATGCAACACAACCAAGAATATTATCTATCGAAATCAGATAATTAGCTTTTAAAATTAGTTACACTTGATCTGTTATGCGAATAACAGTTGTTATCAGTTTGTTGTTTTGGCTTTGTTTAGTCTTCTGCACATGTTTTTGACAACTGTTTGCGGGTGTGTTTATTTTGTACAGCGAGTGACAAATTTGAGCACCACTTTCAAAGAACATGATGCGGTAGATATTTTCTATGACACGAACCAGCGGAAACATAAATCCAAAGACGGATGTCGCCTAGCACGGTATGAAAAAGGGATAACAAAGGACTAGCAGGAACCATCTTCTTTTCAAAATAACGTATCCTGTCTTGGTTATTTCTGTATTTTCTTTGACGCTGAACGCAAATTCATTAAAGAGACTTGAGGTTTTCTGTTTCTTGTATGTTAATCTCTGCCATTTTCCTTTGGAGAACGACTCATTGCTGCACAGGGATATTGTAAAATTGGAAACTCATAAAAAACGAGTTGGCACATAAAAAAAACCATAACTCGTTACTGACACGCAGCAAATAGTAGAATAAATAACAAAAAAAGGCCAAATTGCCTCAACTAATCATGCTTAATTTTATTTATTCAATAGAGGTAAATGACATATTTATTTCTGTGTCTCCTGTCCACATCATGGCTCAAGTTTACTCTCAGTACAGTCAATCAACAATACTGTTCTTTCCAATCCATATTCTTATATGTATGTATATTGTATGTAACAACGCTGACAATGTTGCTGACGTAGGCACCATTGCCATTATCTACTCTACGTCACGCATTGTTCTACAAAATGAGGATTATTTGGAAAAAACACATTGGGAGACTAATAAAAGGGAGTCATGGCTTAAAGGTGCATTAAAGGCGTTTCCATGCGAACCTAATATAACTCATACTCATACCTAAACGCTGAAAATTTGGTTGTTTCATTTGTAATTTTCCAATTCATTTGAAAATTTCTGTGACTCTTTCTTGTTCCGCTGTAACCGTTGAGTAACCATTTCCCTGACTTTCTTTTCATTTTCTCCTTTTTTTTTTTTGCTTTATTTGTCTATGTAACTCGTAAAACTTTTGATGTGCAGAAATGTTGGCATATTACAAGTGGGCGTACAAACGTACAAATATATATGCACATATATTATATTCTTAAACCCAGCAGGAAATTTGATAATTTTTTACTCCAGGAGATCCGAAGCATAACTGAAGGAGGTAAGATGATAGGAGTTCATGTACTAACGACGCTTCCGGAGACTTATTATCCGCACAAGCCGTCCTTACATATATTAGCAGGCAACCAAACTTTCAAAGCAGATTGATTCTTTTTTTTTTATAGTGGTTGCGTTCATATGTACATACATACGTTGCCGTGATCGACTTGAAATTTATGCGAGCTATAAGAACACGAAAGAGGACATTTTTTGTGAAAGCAAATGTTGTATGAAAAGAGGAAACCCTCTGAAACAGAAACTTGTGAAAAGTATAGTAACTAGGCGTAGTAGCAGCGGCAGTGCATGAAAGTAGCGCCATGCAATTACAGGCTTCATTAAATCGACTTACGCGCATTACTTTTCGCGTTGTTGCTGGTATTTCGTTGTTAAGCCAAGGGCTGAACTCCGCGTACTCAATGTTGAAGAGCGAAAAAGCTTTTTAACTCTTTTACTACACATTATGTACAAAAAAAAAAAAAAAAAAATTATTTAAACTCAAGTATTTACGAGAATACCTATTGAAAAGTCAACGAGCATACGCAGGCTACCGGACGAATGGCAAATTGAAACATCAAGAATGGAATCCACTTTAGTACCAGCAGGCTCCAGTTGAATAACTGACATTCTCAACTAAAATTCACATTTCTCAACTTTAATGTGCCCGCCATAAGCAGTCGGAAAAGTCTGCTGCCTTCTCCAGTCAACGGAAAAGGCGTAAGAGCTGAACTTCAGTTGCACGTGTTGCGATTGTTCGCCTCTTGGTTTATTAATAAATGTATAAATGGCCAATTTTTCGCTAGAATACACAGCAAGCAAACTTTCATTTTCAATGCGATACTTATTTTCAGGCACTTGGCACCTTTTTATGGCGAAAAGATATTACACCTGCAATAATGTAAAGTAGGCTGCGGTTGCTGTGGGCCGTGTAGGCAGTGGAGACGTTTGTTAATGCACACACACAAACTGACATTTGTAACGCAAGCAAGCATAATGTCAATGTCACACCTAAATTAAAAATGGAGTAAAGAACGCGCCAACTAAAAATAAAATAATATATTTTTTTTTATTAGTGCGTATGCTTTGCAAGAACAAGCAGGAGATAAGCGAAAAGTAATAAAAGAGCACACGCCGAATATTTGAAGCGGAAAATGATCAAACCATGCCTTCTTTACGCGGCGTTTTGTTAAAAATGAAATGTCAATACGACGGTCAAATTAAATGTTCAATTCGGCTACGCCTTTTTAATTTCCATCAACCGAAAAGTCAATGCAATGCAATCCCGACTGCAGATGCCACCAACGCCACAGTCACGTCTGTCATTGCCCCAGGAGGAGTGTAATCGAAATTAGTCTTTAACCCACATTGCCATTGCTCCGCGCCGACTGCGAGACGTGTTGGTGTTGGTAGAATGAATGAAAGAAAAAGCTTAAAGTAAATAATGAAAAAGAGAGTAACACCAGTGCTAAGTGCTGTGTGTGGGCAGAGAGAGGGAGGGTGAGGGTTATGATATTCGGCACAGCCTTCTGCATTATTTTAGGTTATTGTGCAAAAGCAATTTATGCCACTCTTATTTTATTGTGAACGTGTAAATATTGCTTTTTTATGTCGAACCTTGAATAACACAAATCATTGCCTTGCGTATTTCTGCACTTTCGTCTTAAAGCGTTTTCACTTTAAGACGGCATTAAGGAATGATTTAAAAATATATGTATGTACATTTTTTGGGTTTAATGGTGGTATTTATTGTCGAAATGGAATTAATGTAAACTGGAATATAGGTTTATTTTTACGACTTTGGAAGTCGACTGGTTGATGCTTAAGAATCGAGGAGCATTAGCCATCTTTTTTGCTTAGAAAGCGAACAAAAAGTCTGCAGTTTCTGAACTTTTATTCGCTCGCTTCAGACTACGTTGTTGTCTTTAGTGTAGCCGCAAAACATTGCTCAAAGTACTATTTAGACAATGTTGTGGAAGTGAGAGGCCTTAACAAATCCGGGTTTTTTCGGTATAAAGACCCGACTTTCGCGGAAATTTTTGGTTTTTGCTCGCCTTTTACGACAGGCATCACTTACCGCGGCAAAATTCTTGAACCCCTACCCCGCAGAGGCATCGTTTCAGACTAAATAGTATGTATGCCACTGCAGCAACTAACTATCTCATGCAACACTGCTGACAACGCTCTGCCCAATTAGCTTGATGGCTGCAGGAATTAAGAAGAATTTGTGAAAATTCAACGCAAATAAATTTCACTTTACACTCTTTTTGAAGAGTAAAAAATCAAATACGACCGACGCCTGCCCTAACCCAGTTTACGATTTAAAGTTACTTGCTAACGAGATTTAAACTCACCAGACAGAAGTTAAATAACTAAATTCATCTAAAACGATTGCGCACTGCTTAAAATCTCGTTGAACAGCTGCTGGAATTGCTTTTTATGCACATCAATTCACTCGCTAGAAATTTCAAATCTCGCTTTGGGTGAGTCTTTTGGGAGCGACCGTCCGACCGCAAAGCATGCGAAAAACTGTAAATGACTGCCATTTTTCTAATAGGGACGCAGAAAAATACGAAAAAAATATACACTGGCGCTCACTTGTGCTTACAAGAAATTGCACACCGCCGGCATGCAACCCTTGGTATGACACAGCGCAATGCTTGAATGTTTGGCCCCTGTGTGGCAGTTGACGTTAAATGATTCGACCGAAATGGCAGCGACCGCCCTGAAGGTCATTTATTAAAACAAAAGGAAAATGTAAGAAAAGTAAGAAAAGCAAAAGCAAATGAAGCTGTATAGGGAAAAAGAGCTCACCCGCTTGGCAATAAGCAAACACAAATGAATGGCTGAATAAAAGAAATAAAAAGAAAAAAAAAACAGTAAATACAAATGTTGTGAAATCAAACTGTAATAATGCTGATGATGATGACGAGCGCTGCTGCAAATCGAAACGACGCCGTTGTTATTAGTTTTATTTGCGCCAATGCCGGTTGGAAGTTTGAAGCAACTTCTGCCACCGTCAAATGAAAGGAAACGCGTTTTGTTGCTGCCAAAAGTCTCGACGTTATAAATATTTGCACACTCATTCATACCTACATACATAAATACATATGTGCATGCGTGCGTCTATAAAGTAGTGGCGTGGAAGAAAAGGTAAGAATCATTTATTGGTACGGCTATGTGGCTTAAACGAGTAAAAAGTGGTAGGAATTGATTACATTTCATCTGTGTATGCCACCTGATGCTGCTGACCCACTAGCTAAATATGTACGTACGTATGCAGGGAGGTTTTTGAAAGCAGCGACGGTTTTGTCCTTCGCTCATCAGCCACCAACCGTCGGCATCGACAGCGCTGCACCCAAACAAATGTCCACCTCACTTAGTAACCTCCACTGGCTGGTTGGTTGGTTGGCAAACTGGACATGGATGGACAACTCTTCGACTCGGCTACGCATGATTGATTGAAACATTTTTATGGAATTGTGTGGAGTTGTGCGGAATTTTATGGTGTGCCTTCATTGTTAAATTTCGCTGCATTTTTCGTCTTTAATGCTACGATCATTTTTTCTCTGTGCATTTCGCTCACTTTTGCACTGCGCCATGGCATGCATTTGGGTCTGGCGCGCAGTTGATGTGCTGGACCACAACTGTTTGAGCAGTGTTGTTGTTCCTGTTGCTTGCGTGCTTAAAGGTATGTATGCTGTATAGTAGTGCCGCGCCTTGACGGCAACGTTTAAGCATTTAATTCACAATTTTTTCAGCTGATGCCATTTTGATGACAACAAAATTGATTTAATGTCTTGTCTTTTTGTCTGTTTTTTGCTTTTGCAGTTTGCAATGTTTTTCTTTTTTGTATTTTTGGTTTTTTTCTCCATCTCAGCGGCAGTTACTGAGTGGTTGCTGTTTCGAGACACAGGTGGTGCTTTCATGAAATGCTTAATTGGTACACGTAGAGAAGTAAATGAGTGCTGAATTTTAATATAATAGCGACTATATACCATATATATATATATATATGTAAACATGTAAGTATGCATGTGAATGCTTAGGTGTGCATTTCATTGCGTACAACATGAATTTTAAAATTTATTAAGTTGTTTAGTGAGACTTATTAACGCCGAAGTATTTCATCGCATTTAATAAATTTGTGCGAAAAATATTGTGAACATTTTTATTCTGATCACGTCCAAATATATTTTCAGTTATGGGAAATTTACTTTCAAGGCTAGTAAGAAAACGAAAGCATTTATAGAGCATGAAAATATTTTTGTTTCTTTCGTATATCTTCCAATCTCGGAGCTTTGGATTAAGGATTGCTGAAAAAGTGAGAGGATTGAAGGCGTTCAAATTTACCCGCTATTCAATATGGTGGCGTGGAAACTGATTGGATGTACCATATGTAATAGTTGCTTTGCAAAATCGCACATAAGACCGGATTGGACCTTATCAGTATGACTTCAGACTACCACTGACCAGATATTCAGCATGCTTGAAAGTTTGGAAAATACCCTTGGAAAACGGATCTAGACGTATTCCCTTCTCGCCGATTTTGAAAGCGGCATACGAAAGAACGTTGCAAAGACTTTTACGAAGACAGCAGAATAAAACTTTTGCGGAAGATTTAGTGGAACAAAAAACTGTACGAAAAGACAGCGGCTAGGATGGGGAAATACCCCAGCAGATGAAGAAAAGGATCTCCACTCTATAGGAAGAATCAAGTAGAGAACAAGCTGCCTTTCTCTGAGGAGAAATTGTAAATTCAGCTTCTTGTTTTCGTTAAGCACACACTCTTTGTTGCAAAACAGAAGAAGAGTAAGCAAGGAGTTGTACTCTGGTGTAGGAATAAATTGGAGAAGGTCTCGGAATCACATCGTGTCTAAAACTTGCAAAGATTTTGAAATTCTTTTTGCTTTTTTTTCAGTGTACGAGCAGTTAGTATTCCTCAAGCTTTAGTTTCCTTCCGAAACACTCTTCATATTGTAAGTACATAAGTACAAACATACACACAACATGCAACAAAATATCTAGTACAATTGAAAGTATAAATTGTCATGTTAAGTAGTGCTAAGAAAAACTTCAGACAATTATTGCTGTCAACTAGATTTCTCATTTTTTTCTATCAAGTTGGAATGTGCACGCAACGAGCTTCAAGCTTTTAAGTCACTCAAGCACAAAGAATTATGCCATACAATTGCATTTTGCGCGTATGTACGTGTATGTGTATGCAGACTTGCGGAGTATTGTCTGCTTCTAGTGCTGGTAGAAAGAAAAAGAGAGCAATGTTAATTGGCGGTATAATGGCAAAGAGTGCTTTTCAAAGCAAGCCAAAGCAAAATATGACACTGGATTAGAAATAATTGTAGTTATAGAGTATATACATACATACATACATACATATATGTGGTTGTGATGGGAGGATATGCGGCCAATGGAAGGCAAATAAGTCTCACTTTTACATTTGAGTTTAAAAATATTATTTTGTATTTCAAATTATCAGAAAACTCAATTAGATCTACGGGCAGTTTCACGTTTAATTTCCATATCACCAACTTTTTCAGTTTAATTAATTTAAGTGCTTCTGCTTGCATTACTTTAATTCATTTTCCATTGTTTTATATTTACTACTTCTTCACTTTAAGCTGCTTGCTATATTTTAAGTATTTTTTTATACATTTTTTTCAAATATCATACAATCATATCCATCAACATACATTTGTATGAATATAAATAAAAATTACTAGCAATTTAATATATGTATATACCTATGAATGTAAAAACATTACCTTTATTTCAGTATAAATATTTATTTTCACTTTTCATCTGTTGCCATTGAATTTATATTAAAATGAACGAGAAAAAAACGTGTTGCGTATATAAAAATTACAATAACAAAAGAAAAATGGCATTTTAAATGCATGAAATTTGTGTACAAAATATTTATATTTGCTATTCTTTACATTTTTAAAATAATCCACAAATAATGCACTTTTTATTTGCATAAATTGTTGTTTTATACAAATAAGTAGAACTTTACAGTTATGTTTTTAATTTATTTAACTTTTTTCGTTAGCTTTTACATCGTTTCTGTTTGTTGTTGAATTCATTTGAGACTCACATTTCACTGCGCACAAAAATATGTAAAATAAAATGAAATGAAAAGTAAAATTTTAAAAGTTTTAAAAGCAACAGTTGTGATGCCACATAAAAACTATTTAGTAGATAGTGTTGGCATTTGTGGCATTGTAGGTTCATTAAAAAATTGAAATTTTTCTGTTAAATATTGAGAAAGTAGCAGAAAAAATTATATCACAGTGACATTCACTTGTATTTTATTTTATTTTAAGGCATTAAGGCAGGACGAGGCACTTACCATATAAGGTAAGAAAATAATAAAAATAATAAGAAAAAGAAAGCGACAAAAGAGAGTAAGAAATGGAGCAACAGAAATATAATGTCAATCAACCTTTATATTGCGTGATTGAAGGTGAAATATACAGCAGGAATAGTTGGCAACGCTGTGGATAAACGAAAACAGGCTGTCAAGATCAGCTGTTTAAATATAATAAAAATTGAGATTTCATAAAATCAGAAGTGGTATTTGATTTGCAGAGGAATTTAGTGATTAATCTAAATAATGTTAATTAATAACAAAAAAGCCATAATTTTTATATGTTTATATTTTTTTTTTGCAGTATTAAAACTTGTTTAAGTGTTATAGTTATGTCTCGTAATTTAAATGCAATTATACTTGAAACTCTGATTGCTGATTTGGCGCTTAAAGAGCTTTACCTGTTTAATAAGAATAATATTTATATACGAGCCACCAACACCTTTCTATAGCAGAAAGCCTCTACGTATTGGCTGGGCTTAAAGATATACATTAATTGAAAAAAATGCTATAATCGGAAAAGAAGAATATTCAAAGCCAAGCTAATAAATAAATATTTCGGATTAACCGAAAACAATGCAAATGAGCAAAAATATTGAAAGTCACGCACACATTATCCGCCATGGCTTCACTATACGCTAATTCAAATTAGAAATATTATTTCTTGTTTACAATTCTCATATGGAATTTCATATTATTTGAAATTTATGAATCACAAGAATTGAATAAATATTGGGTAAAAATTAATTATTTGGGGATTTGCGTGATATACCACGTACTACGTATCATGAAAATTGAAATTCTTTTCGCAGCGAAATAGGTATATTCATAAATGTATTAATTTCTGTGTGTATGTAATAATAAAAATGAATTATAAAATTTTGTATTGTTTTCAATTGTTTGATTAACATAATACATTGGATTATATACTACATATATCATGATATTTCATAACTTTTTGTTGTTTTAGTAAACAGTGTAATAAATGATATTCTAACAAATTATTTATTGAGCTCCAAGGCAGTAATTTATTTCTACAAACAAAACCAAATTGAATTTTTTTGGTGCAGTGTATTTCATTATAATTCACAAAATATGCAAATAATATTTTTAAATAAGAATCTTTTCATTTTTGGTTTATTTTATTTTAAATAAATATCTATTAAGTGCCACAAAGCAGATGGCAACACTGCTAAATAGAAGAAATTGTCAATACTGTCAAAGTCAGCTGCGTCAATGATATACTAATGAATACGGTAAGAAAATTTTCAAATTGAAATAAAGTTAATAGTGAAGTAATTAAACTACTAAAGAGTATATGAATTTAGTGTCAAAGTGCCAAGAATACTTTAGCAACTCAGAAGTGGGATATGAGCTAATTGGAAACAGAAAGATAAGGCTGTACTTGTCGATTATAGCCGGTTAAAACTGCCACAGAAAAAGAGAGGCAAGCGAGGTGCAGTACTTCTTTATAATTACAGTATTATACTTCCGATAACTTTCTTCTGTTGTTTGGTAGCCTAAAGGTGCTCTTTCAGTAGTTTTTCTTCTCTCTGCATTTAACTGATTTTAGCAAAATTATTTTCACATTCACACCGCTTGCCAATTTGCTATTTCCCACAATAAAACTCCTGCCATTACCTATAAAAAAATTTCGTTCGTTGTAGTGAATGTGTGTCCTTTAAAGACTTGCGAACCTCTTGGTTTTATTTTAACATTTTTCACACCCAATTTTCATGCATTTAACATACACAGAAGGCCAAATGGAAATTGCTGTGCACCGTAATCATATTGTTACCACACAAGGTCCTCATACACACACACACAAACACACAAATATAATGCTTCCTGGAACGTGCATTCGTTGAAAACGAAACCTTTACTCCAGCGGCTTCAATAACGCGAAATAGTTGTTGTAGGTAATCATTTCATTATAAATTTGAGCTCATTTTACTACCAACAAAACTTGGAAAAATTGCAACAAAGCCTGTTAGCGCCCATATACGTATTTATATACACCGTCATGCACTCGCATAGCCACATTATACTCGTTTGTGCAATTTATTTACCGTAACTCGAGCTTTTTCTTTCCTTACAGCTCTATTTCACTTCTCTTGCTTACTAGCACTTGGGTTGCATCTTACGTTGCCACGTGTGCATGCGTGTATGTGTGTGTGTTGTGTGTCTGGGTCTTTTCTTTCACCTGGCTCACATACACGTACATGCATACATACATACCTTGTAGTCCTTAGGGCTGAATTTTGTGCGAATTGCACGGAATCGATAATTTATTAACGGTGATTACGGTTGCGGCTTGTTTGCGTGTTGGGAGCAATTTTATGGTGGCGATGACGGCGGCGGCAACGGTTAGTACGGACGGCCGGGTTCGGCACCTGGTCTACATAGTAGCACTGAAAAATGGGTAATCATGAATTGTGTGGTGATTGTGGATAGTTTGCTTGCTACACCTCTGCTTTCTCTCTTTCATCTGTTTGTGCTTCTTGTGGTGTAAATATGTATGTACATACATATATGTGTCTCCATTGCACATATATTTACATATGAAAAATAACTATTTATTGCCCCGTTGGTCGGCGCTTGTACCAACAAATTTCAATTGGCCAAATGCCAAGACCAGCTTTATGCCCCGAGCGCTAATTGATAACGAGCTGGTGAGCTGGTGAGGAGTTCTGATTTGGCTTTTGTGAGCTAATATTATTTTGGGTATATTAAGTTATTACTCCAAATGAAATTGCTAACGGTGTGTCAAACTAATTTTGTAAGAAATTGGTAGTTAGTTGCAGAATTTATGGGGCGGCGTAAAAGTTAAAATGTGAAAATTGGCCAAAAGATATTTGGCTGAAGGCGACTAGTGTGATTATTACAAATAAATTGCTCCTCAAATTATTCCCAGAAAGAAGTAAAAGAAACAAAGCTTGACAAATATGTGGGCCTTCACAATACAGGGAAAATACTTAAGTGATATACGTAGCCCAATAATGAATTCGGTTATATAAAATATTTGCCAGTTTTCCTACGAGGACATCTTAGGATGGTTAAATTTTTCTAAGCACCGCAAAACAGATGGCAACAATGCTGACGAAAGGTAAATAAACTGTCAATATCAGCTGTTCATGTAAATTAAAAGTCAATATAACTCAAACAGTGAAGGAAGTCTAAACGTAGTGCGATTACGCGTCGTAGAAAATCAGAAGTGGAATATGAAATAGTTAAAGAGGCTAACTACACAAATTCAACAAAATGATGTTTAAATCGTGTGGTAGAAGATTGATAAAAAACGAGAATACCACAAATTGGAGGATAAGCTCAGTCGAAAATCTCTTGACCGATTACAAATATGGTCGCTTAGTTGTGGAATTTGATTCCGCTACAACTTTTTTCTGAAGCTTTTTCAAGTCCACTACTCTTAAGGAAAAGTGAGTCTAGAAAGTAATAAGACTTCATATCTTAAATTCTGCACTTATTAAATCAAAATTTGACAAGCTATCTTGCTGAACTTTATGCCACTTAAGTGAAGGTCTCATTGCAGCTTATTCATTTCCCATTGTTATTGTATGCACTGTCAGTGTGAAGATATGTACATTTTTAATTAAGTACCAAATTGGAGTTAGTTAAGTGAAATTGCAAACGGTCAATCAGATCTCAATCCTCGTATCAATCGCTAACAAAGACCACCTTTTATTTAGCCATTGGAAATACTATTTGCACTACTATGTAAGCAAAATACAATAATAAAAAGATTCGGTAATGTACCATATACCTCCTGACATGCATACATGTACGAGTATTGAGTATAGGTATATCGTAAATTTGCTGAATTTACTATGTCTTCCCTTCTACTGTGTTGTTCTGTTTTTTCTCTTTTATTTTCTTTTTTTGTGTTCCAATCCATTTGGCAGATTTCCCCAACTGCCAGTGAAGTTAGACAAACTCAGCGATTCTAATGCAAATAAGCACAATGTACTCGTATGTATGTATGTACGTGTATGTATGCCACTGAACTCTAACTTATGCATGCAAGCAATTATTTTTCGCCGATGCTTTTATTTATCCTTGCTCGAACTTTAAATATTGATAATGGAAATGCAAGTGAAAAACAAGTCCAATGATTGTAAATTAAAAAAGAAAGATAGCTAAAGAGAGAGAAAGTGAATAAAAGATTTATTTTTCCTGAAGGTAGATACAGATGCAAGTACATATATTGTATATGCCCTGATTAGACAACCTTCTACTAGTTTTACGCTGGTAGGAGGTACCTCGCGGTATGAAGGTCTTGGAGAGCTAACAAAAACAAATATCATTTGGTTTTTATATTTTAACTGAGCACAAAAGTTTTATACACGAAACGAGTGCACCGCTTTCGTTGAATATTTCTAACAATTTCAGCGCTGTAAGCTTCTGTCGGTTCTTTTCGCGCGACGTATCGCGATTCGAGCAGCCATGGATCGGTTTCGCACCATGTTTACTCTAGGAGATAATGGGCATCCTCAGAGACGCAGTGCAGTGCGCAATGAAGACGCTATTGCTGCTGTAGAGTAGAGCATCGAAGAAGACTCGAATGAGACCATCCGCTACACCGTGCATTTTGCCGCAGAATCTTGGTTTTCGGGCTAACAAAAACCAACTTGTGCAAGAATTGAAGCCAAAGCACGACTTTTGAATGTGGTCAAAATAAGATGTCCACCGATCCCAATTTATACAAGAAGACGGCGATACATGGCATACAGTCAGAGCAATAATCAATTTATGGGAGAAAATTTTCTTTAAATAATGGCAAACCCTTATCTTTACAATAAAACTGAGTTCTTGAAAATCATATGTCTAAAAAAAACTCTTTATGTAAGAAAGCAACAGTGAAAAGGCTACTCAACTAAATTTCCTTGTTTCCGAAAATCGATACTCATATTTTTTCTTATTTAAGCTCATTTTCCGATCGATCGAATAAACAGACTGTCACTACTAAGCTGAACATCAAATTTTGATTGCGTGTTAGCGCAGAGTTGATCTTTCACATGTCTCGTTTTGTACGGGACAGTTTTTTTTTCTGTTCAGTTGAGCGAATTCTTGTTAGATCCCTCTCTATTTCTGTTAAGGTGTTGAGTGTTTAGTAAATTAATGAACACTAACACATACATACACACTAATAAATAAACCCAACTTTCGTTCGTATGTCTGTCCGCCTGCCTGTAGCAGAAGCGCTAATAATACTCTCTCGACACCGCTCAAGCGGTTGTAAATGTATCTTATCAGTAGAATCATACGACTGGCAGATGTGCAAATATGCAGAAGGACATACACTCAAATGCTCAACAACTGGAGCGAAGCATAAAACATAAACAACTTGCAACTGGCAACACTATCATTAACAACTAGTTACTACTAACCAGCAGCAGCATCTTCAGTATATTTCCTGCTTCTTCCAACACTTTGTGGCAACATAGCACACAGTCCTTAGTGCAATGCAATCAAATTCAGATGCTTGTTTTTTGTGTTGTTGCTACAACATTGTCCATTGCTGCTGTTACTGTTACTGCTGCTGGCGGAGTTTTGCTCTGATATCATTTCAGCTGCACACACAAGCATACATACGTGTATGTACATACGTTCATACATGCATACGAAAGAGTGCACAAATTTGGCTATGCATGCTGTAAGAGCTTTTTAGAAAATTACTTCATTGCACTCATGGCCCTCCATCCACCTCCTGCAGGTATCCTCATTTGAGATATGGTAAATATTTCCTGTTTCCTTCCTGGCTGCCTTTTTCGCTCCACTTGGCCCACTTCGTGGAACGAATTTTTAACAATTCCCACATTTTCACAATTTTCATTTCCATTTTCATTCGTCAAGAGGTTTAATCACATAATACGTTGCCGTATCATTGCCCCAGGGGTGTCTGTGTGGGAGTGTGCGTTGGTAGGATAATGCTTACAATGTTTTCAATGCTTTCATTTGAATTCAACCTTCAGGTGTGAATGCATCAATAACACAAATGAGAAATTCGTTCATTCGGCTAATGTTTTCTTCTTATTTCCCTTGTTGTATTTGTTTTCCAGCTACTTTTGTGTTTTGCTCTGTTTTGGCTTTGTTCCACTTTTGAGCAGGCATTGTTTTTGGGATTTTTTGTTTGTTTGTTTTTGTGAAATTTTGTTGTTTTAACTTTATTGAGAGCCAATCACTGGTGTCATTTACATGTACACACACACACATCTCGTTTCTGTATATACTTTTATTAAAGCTCTTATTGTAATTTGTAAGAATTCTAAGCATTACAGGGCGTTTTAAAATATTATATGTATTTGTTTTTGTTTTTCATTTGTTAATTAAGATAAGAAAGCATCATTTTTTGCTCAGCTCTTATGGCTTTATGTTTTGCTGAGCTCTTATGGCTTCTTACTTTGGATTGCGAGCCAGTCCGTTAGTTTTGCTGACGTGGGTTCTTCAATGCAACAAGATAGATACCCGAGCCGAATTTAGGTCCTCAGAATGTACTCACATCCAGAACACTGGATATATGTCTTCAGTCTATCACAGCGTGAGCGATTCGGTTGCGCATTTTTCGATCCGGCGACAGTCGTTTAGTTTGATGTATTTTATTGTCCGGAAATCTGGTACTACAGAAAACCACATTTCGGAACCATCGAAGATGATTCGCCTCAGCGTGTTTTGGTGAAGCACGATTTTGACATCGTGGTGGGGGCAGCGATCGAAGATGCTCATAGAGATCATCTTTGATAATATTGTCCTTCTTCTTCGTCGGTGCATGGGCGCAAATAAGCGATAAGTTGAAGAACTTCGTTTTGATGTAGGTTTCGGAATCCACTAGGGGGCATGACAAGACTCTGTGACGGCACCTCTCTACTGTCACAAATCCAAATTCGCAATCCTTTATATGGCCATTCAATTAAGAAGAATAATAACATTTGTATCTACAAAATAAGTCTCTAATCAAAAGGAGAGTCCAGAGGTATCTATAGCTCAAATTTTTCTAAGTTCTCAGAAAGACAACTGGATAACAAAGCTTAAGATTTTCAGATATGGAAGCACTAGAAACTTCTGACTGCGTAGACCAACAATCTCCAGGGTTGAAGTCTCCTGATTTTCTTTGGCATATTTTCTGTGTTTCATGAATTTCCTCGGTCCTGCTCCCGACAGACAGAGCTGTATCTCCTTCTTACTAGAAATTTGAATACTTAGTGGAGACTTTGTCAGGGAGAGAATATATGCAAGAGAGTAGGGGAACAGGTCGTGAGGTGCTCTTTTTCGAAATCATGTTTCATTGAATTTCTTATTTAAGAGAGAGAGTTTTCCAGTCAAGCGAAGTAAAGAAAAGTGGACGAGTTCATTTATTTGTTTACCACAACAATTATAACATAAATAATTTATTAAAAAACAAAAACAATAAACCCAAATAATATTTTCAAACAATTTTTTTTTATTTCAATATCTCGCCCAAAACTTTCAACTGGTCAGCAAACTCGGATTTAAAGCTTCGGTTGCTTCTTTGTAAACTTCCGCTTAACATGATATTGCAGCATAAGTACCTGCCAACTTTAACTTGGATGCGGTTCAACTTTTCATTGCATTTTCATAAAAAATTTGTTTACAAAAATATTCAAAGCCAGTCATGATGCCACATTAAAAGTAAAAACTTTCATGCAAATAAAAATAACAAAAAAAAAAAAACACACAAAAACTTTCGCTAAACAAACAAGAACCTGTTGAGTTCGTAGAGTGGTTGCAGCAAGAGAGAGAGAGAGAGAGAGAGAGAGAGAGAGAGAGAGAGAGAGGAAGAGAGAGAGAATGAGAGCCAGCGCCAGAGAGGCAGAGGCAGAGGCAGAGGCAGTGGAAAAGCATATAAAAACTTTGACAAGTGATTTCACAAATGTTAAAGTAATTAAAGTGGACGTCAGAAATTCGAAATGCGAATTTCGAGTATTATAAATTAAAATTTCATATTCATTTACGTTTTGAAGTTGTGAGTTGAAATGCACTAACAGCCCGAGAGTGCTTTGGTGCCTAAACTCCAGTTGAGTGCCTGAGTGTGCTTTGATGCATGCAAAACTTACATTTCAAACTCGGAATTAATTTGAACAAAACGTCAATTCCCACAGAAAACAGAAATCAAACAACAAACACACATGCACACATATGCACACATTGAACAGTTATATAAACACACTGAAGTAGGAATAATATTGTAGTTGCATGCGAAATGCATAGCTGTGGTAAGAAGAAGAAGAAGAAGCAGCAGCAGCAGCAGCAAAATGAAATGAAATGCTAAACATACGAAAACACAAAGAGAGTCGCCTGCCGACCACAGCAACAACTTCAACAACACCCCTAGCTATATACACGTATGTTAGTTGTTGTTGCCAAAACAAAACAACTGCAAGCAGAGGGTGCAACAGAAGAGAGGGGTGTGGTGTAAGGTAAACGGAAGCGTATAGTTTGATTTGAAGTTAGATCGTTAGAGGACTATGTATGTGCAATAACGTCAAATCCGGTAAGTAGTCGACGGTAAAACTTTGGCACTAAGCAAATTGTAAAAATGCATTGCGCCAGTAAATCCACTAGTTATACAACAACAACAGCAACAACAAAACAACAGCAACAAAACAACAGCAACACTAACAAAAACAATTGCAACGGAAAATTACTTCGAAAACTACTTCAGTTCAGCATTTGTTGTTCTTGGTGTTTTTAGAAATGTATGTATGTGCGCGCGTGTGGGTACAGTTGAAATTTTGAATTTACGCAAAGCATACAAACAGGCGGAAAAACACGCATTTGCGCTGAGCAAAATGGCAAATGCAGGAACAAAAATGTAGACACTCATACTTGTATGTAGGTATGAATGTATGGGTATAAATATATGTGGACGTGAGTTCCAAATGCATAGTGTATACGAGTGCATATGCACACACTAGAGTGGTCCAAAGGAATATGAAAAATTTTCTTTTCTCTAAAAAATTAAAAATAATAATATTTTAAGAATCTGAAACCCTAAAATATGGCATTTATAGCCAAAGGATTGAAAAAAAGGAATCGTTGACAGTATTTTCATGGTAAGATTGCCAACTATTTAAAAAAAATTGAATTTGAATTCAAGTAATTTTAAAGTAATTAATTCCAAAAATTTCTCTCGCACTAAAATCGGAAATTCAATTATAATGTGTACTTCTAGGCTTTTAGACAACCCTAATGCATAAATAAGCGAAATTAAAATATTTGCAAACTTTGTGGTGTGTATACAGGCGCTGCCACCACTTGAGAGACACTTTGATGGACGGCAATAGAGAAGTTGACGGGCAAACGGAGCAATCGGCAGACGAATTGGCTGACAGGCATATTCCCTTGCATATATAAACACGAAATTATACATACATATACTCGTATGTACATACACACATATATAAAAGCTTGTGGCTGCGCAATTTGCAAACACACTAGCCGACGCAGAGCCGTCCGGCAGAAAGCAACAAACTCTAAGAACGAAATGTGAGTTCGATTGCTTGTTGCCTGTTGCAGTGGCAGTGGCAGTGGCAGTGGCAGTGGCAGCGGCAGTGGCAGTGGCAGTCCAGGCGTGAACTAGCACCGCAAATACCTCAAAAGTGTTTATTAATATTTTGAAAAGTGCTCACGAACTGAAACGCGTCATTCAGACTAGACAGACAGCGGCAGAGACCGAGGAGGATGCATAACAAACTCCTCCACACGCCTCACGTGGACTCGTCTAACTTTGTTTGGGTTACTTGATGATATAAATGAATACAAAATGCAACCATGTGTGCTATCGTTGTAGGTATGTGCATGTGTGCAACTTTTGTTGTTGTTTGTATTACTTCATGCCATCCATTTATGCAATTATTTTCTAGCCATACCACAAATTACATTAGAAATTCTTCAATAGTTTGTTGCATAATTGAGGAAAATTTGTTTTTTGCACAAACTTTTCATACTTTTGAGGAATATGGGAAAAATGTAAGGGTCAGACCTATTCAATTTTATAACGACAATAATGCCGGGTTGAGTTGATCTGGCTTTGTCCGTCTGTCTGCCTTTCGTGCCCCCTTGAATTGTGAGCAAACCTTGTGCAAGACGTTATAACCGACTTCTTCTGTTCACCAGAGGTAAAATTGCGAGCGGACGACGATCTTGAAGCAAGCGGCTTGCTATGTAAATGTATTGAAAATTTGGACCTCCTCGTCTAGTCAGAGGCTCCGCTTTTGTTGATTACTACTGCAAACGCATTAAGGACTATGATTTATGGGCAAGTACCATTCCAGGTATGAGCCCTTAATTGGGAAGGTACCGTGGTCAGCCGTCCAAAAAGTACGATGAGGTGAGGATGAGGGAGAGACTGAGTCGACGAGTCCTGGAATTCAACCTGGTGGTTGAACCTCTCTCCACAATCGACATCAAAGCGAAATTCTTTCATTTATGGTTGATTTGTACTCACGCCGCAGTAGAAGGGAAAGGCGATGTCACAATTGTGTTCTTTAAAGCCATAGTAGGCAGAAAAATATTTTCGCTACATCAGCCCCAAAATTCAACCTAAATGACGAAAAATCTCCAAATGAGTTGAGGCTTAACGACTTCGCTGGGACGGAAATATGGTTGTTTGTAGTAGAATCTAGCACAGGAAAATTTATCAAGCTACTTGGGATCTCCAGTGTTCTTGACGTGCGTACGTTCCGAGGACTTAAAAAAGATATGCACCTCTGTATTGCAAAAAACCAAAACAAGGAAGGTCGTTGAAAAGCTATGGCCACAACAAATAGCCAAACGTAGAAGGAAAAGCGTGCAACTGTTGCTGTTGACGGTGATATTGACGTCAACGCTTTTAGTTATGCAGGAATTTTTTTTGGAGAAGAAGCGTGAACGATATTACGAACCGATAGATAGGGGCTAATGGTTTTCGGGAGAAAGGTTTTGTGAACGACTTGCCGACCTTTCCGTTTTCTCATGTCATTCAGATGAATGAAAAGACTCCAGCCGGGAAAGTTTTCGTCGCAGTATCCACCAATGAATGCAGAGAATAACCTTCGCTCTGTTAGATAGATCAAGTGTACCTGGCTATGTAATCTAGCTATAAGGCTACAGCATATCAGAGATTGTAGTCCTCGATACTCGGATGGTATAAAGCTCACATTAACTACACTGTATAGGAATAGGGATACAACAGAGCTTACCCTGAAGTGACAGAGTTTAAGCCATCCGAAAGCGTGCTGTCGAAGGCTCCTTTTATATTTGGAAATCAAGTATACGTAGAATGGTAGTGTTCTCAACATTAGACTTTGGATTGTTAAACTTTTTTACTTGTTTTCCATTTGCAACTCCAACTTTTCTCAATGAAGTATTGCAATCGAAAGTACAATGCGATATGGTACATGTACGTATATGTGTATACCTATATCCAATTTACAGCTCAGTGACAAATAGAGCTTGTTTACCTGCCGAATATGTTGAAATTTGGCAAACCTTATTTATTAAATGGCTATATATTCAAATGTATGTATGTATTTATATATGCATATATATGGGACATGTGAACAACAATTTATTACTGTATTTTACAATATTAGCAAGAATAAGCTTGTTAAATATTTTATGAAATCGGGTTACTTGTAACAAGCACAGCACTACCTTGCTCTGGATCGGTATATATGTACCATATGTATGTTTGTATGTATGCATGTACCAACATGGTATTGTAGGTGGATATATTGACTGTAAAAATAAGCAGGGCTCAGGGCACATATCTAGTATAGGTGAGGATGTGTGTGAGTATGTGTTATATATATGACAATATTTATGTGTTTATTTGTATGGCATTCGGACAATTTATTAAGATTCCAATTGCATTGAATAGCGAAGTCGGCGCCGGCGCCGGCAACACAATCACCGTTACTGCCACTACAAATGGGATACCTTCATATATTTTCTGATCAAATTTGTTGGTTTGTATATATTTTGTTGCACATTGCTGTTAGGCTTGTGGCTCTAACAACATGACCACCGACAACTATCAGTATTTTATGTTCAAATACATGTATGCATGTATGTATTGTATATAAAAATGCTTATCTGTTTGTCAGTTCGCATGTAAGCACTTGTATTGGCTTCATTGTCGAGCACCAGCACAGTAAAACAAACAACGTTACACATGGCAAATGTTACCTACACTGGATGGGAGATGCTCATAAATTGTGTGGCCGACTCGAGTCGAGTCGATTGTATGTTTGCATGTTTGAATGTGTATGTAACTGGGACAAAACCACTTCAACCGAAACGAGCGGCATACAACAGAGGCGGGCAACAGGCACGCAAGCCGGCTCTCGGGCTGGGCTGGCGCAAAAGCTGGTAGGCAAAGAACGGCGCGAGTGAGGGACGGCTGCCGGGCGTGCGGTCGGTCAGCTCGGTTCGTACACGTAGTACAACAAATTTACATGACACTTTTACAAGTTTGCAACATGTGTACCGCTTCAAAGTATGAGCCAAATCGAAATAGGCCTCAGCATTGGTGGAAAAGTAGGAGGTTTAGGCTGCGGAGAGTAAAAGCGGAGTATTCTAGCGGCGTATAAGGCGGAGAAAGGAGGTGCGCTCGATGCCAGCTTTTAGATGGATGATTATGCAGACCTGCCTGTTTGGCAATTTATGTGCGCCTGTAAATATATTGCACTGACATTTGTATAAGCATGTAAATATTATGCATATTTAATACACACCTCGATGTGGATATGTGTGAGGTGGACGGAAAATTAAGAAAAATAAAAATTAATACATTTTTAAACAGAAAACACCTACTGGCCTATTGCTTGGGCTCGACGGGCTTATAAGTCGCTGGGCCAATAAAGAAGAAGATTATAATTTTCCAACTGCTACCGGACGGTCTGCCTAGGTTTAGGTTGGAAAATATTCTTTTAGCTTCAAGGAAAACATACTATAAACAGCTTAAACGGTTCGCAGGAGTAAGTGTAAGGAAAAGATGGAAAACGCCAACTGCCTTCTCTTCCAAACAATTTCGTAAAAGAAGATCAAACAAGATCCCAAGTAACATTGCACATCCAACCCAGATTAATTCTGAGCTCACAAGTTATAGTTATCAATACGTGAAATCACGTTTAGTACCATGTGCTCGAAACGCAACTTAGCCAACAAACCAAAATAATAGAAAATTACGGTCGCCAGTTTGGTGGTGGATTAGCAGAATCTATAGTTCCCGCAACCGGTGAGTTGATACATGGTCTAACTCTTCAAAAGCAGACTGCAAGACAAAGTCCAGTATTCCCCTTCTTAGTCTTTTAAAACGTGATGCCAGAGTGGAAGCTATTTAGAAGTATATTAGTATACCTGGTGTCTCCTAATATCATGTTGCTCAGCAAGCAGCCGGCTTCTCATTTAATCTGCTTACTTTTTTAGAAATATATTTAAACATGCAAGCACAGCAATTTATGTCGTACTCATAACAACACTCCTCTATATGCATATACCTATTCTCCTCATCAATATGTCATATTATCGAGAAAAAGGGATCACAAAAATTGCATGAGGTTCTTGCCAAAAAATGTTGGCTCACATAAATTGTGCTTTGTTCTCGGTGTTGCCACTAACCGACCGCCCGTCTGTCCACCTGCTCTGCTTCCGCTCAATCATTGAGCACCTCTCTCCATTAGTACAATACACTACAAATGAACAGAGACAATTTGTTGGACAGTTTTATTTCATTTCATTTTTTTTTCGTAACGAGCATAGTGCCAAAATGCCAAGCAATGCACTATAACGGCCATACCATAATTCACACAAACTCGGTGTCTGATAAGGGCATACCAAAGTTATACTTATTGCCATACTTGTGCTTTAAATCGACGCACCCACGTTGTGTGACGTGGTCTCCTATTGCAGCATATGGTTGTTGTTGTTGGTATCGTCCATGGCATGACATAGTCGGTGACGACCTGTGTTAGGCAGCCGTTGAACCATGCTGCTACTTCAGTCGGTGTGCTGCCTGCCCGCATATAAAATCAGACGCACATACACACATTTAGGTATGTATACTGTATACTGTTATGGAATAACCAAATCGCTCTAGAACTCAGCTGTTACCCTTTCTCAATTACCATCCCACCACCTCCTTGTCCGCTGCCATAGCTACCAAAGTTCTGTAGAAGATTTTCTATGCATTTTCTACAACATTCTGCTTACCCCACACTTCCTCCCCGTTGCCATACTCAACACATTAGCCCTTTTTGCATTTTGGGTCGTTGCCAAGTAGAGTTTATTTTCCAGTCCGATAACTTCATCGTTGCAATAAACATTTTATTTCTTCATTGTAACAATAAAAAATAAAAATAAAAATAAAAATGTAGAAAAATGTACGAAAAATATGTAAAATTGGTGACAGAATTTATAGTATAAGCAAACTCATAGATATGTAAGAACTTGAGTGTAGTAGTGGGTATGGGGTGCGCGGGTATTTCATGAGCTCGCAAAAGATACTGTCAATTGTTTTTACATTTATTTCTTAACAATTTTTATTATTTCCTTTATTTTATATTCCTTATTTTATTTTATAGAAGATTTTTATTTTTATTTCTACACTTTTACATTTTTATGTAGTGGTAAATCGTGGAAATGTATTTAGTAGTGTTGTTTGAATTTAACGCTCGAATTGCTGGTCACCGCTTTGGTTCGTTAATGGGCGAGGGTTTGTGTTTTTGCAGCTCAATGGGTTAATATTTGTTTTAAAAGGTTAGCGGTTCTTTTAAGTAACTGCTTAAAAGTGTTGACAGATAATATAAAAATGGAGAGATGTTCTAAAAATAGAACCATTCTCCGTATTTATTTGGAATTAAGTGACTAAGATAGATATTTAAAGAAATAAGAGAACTGCTTTGAAGGTGTGAGTTAGATTAAGAGTGGCTAAAATTCGTTGATTAGTACTCCTTTTGAAGTAATGAATACTGAAACACTTTTGGTGAGTACTCGTAGTGCAAGAATGGATTACTTCTCTAATCACATTTGTCGTAGCTGCAGAGACATAGGCGTGGAGGGGTCGGTAGAGCACTACCTCTGCCACTGCCCTGCCATATGTAACGCCTGACATCGGTTTTTCGATAATATCTACTTTTACTGCCTTGGAGATATAATAAATGTACATAACATCTTGTGTTTTATGAAAGAAACCAAGTGGTTTCATTTTCTAGGTATGTAGAAGAAATCCCTTCCATAAGTCCCTCTCTATGTATCATACCGGCCAACAGGCCTAAGTGTGCTCGATAAAAGGATCCCGTGATTGAGCAACCTAATTAAGTAACTAACTATGGAAATTGTATGGAAGTGAAATGATCATTAAAACTCAATGGAAACCACTCTCTTTTCAGCTTGTTCTTCATACGTCTATGAAACTCAGACTCGGGTTTTGAGTTGCTCTGTAAACTTGATTTAGGACTAAAGTAGATGAAGTTTCCGTTATCTTTAGTCTAAAATTTCCCAATGTATACCAATCAGTATAACGACGCGCAGTGTGTCCTATGAAAAATTAGTAGTTTGAGTTCTAATCGGTCCTCAACAAACCAGCTTAAGATCATTTATAACTCAATGTAGGTTGATTGACGACCGCGTTGCTTCGATTTCAGGAAAGTTGAAACCTTTGCCTTTTCGTTGTCAAACGTAATTATTTTATCAGCGTCAATAAGAAAGCTGAAATCTCCGTCATTAAAGAAAGACGATAGACGTCTTAGAATAATACCATGTCCATCGTTCGATGCGACTAAAGTTTAAGGCAGCTAGATAGTCTAGAAGATGTGATAATACTCTCCACTTGATGAGAAAGACGAAAGCTTGAAGCGAAGGGTATAAGAAGCTGAAAGACGTTAAAACGGGAAATTTCGTATTCCGAAAGATGCCTGAAAACAATTCCCCGACTATTTTGTGGCCATCCTAACTAAATCAATTCTCTTCTGAGATTCTTTAATTATTCCCCTTACCCATTCCATTATTTTTCTCTCTCCACCATAGCCAAATTAAAATAATATTTACAACAAATTCCATTAATAAACTCCGACTCGCGTTGCCCTTTCTGGCAATAAAAGCGCCAACAATAACAGTAAAATAACACGCTTAACCCATTCTTTACCGTTGTCGGAGATTTATTATATGGAAATTGGGTGTAAAAATTATAGGCCTACAAAGCCGACAGTACGACCAGCACCACCTTCAGACGAAGTACCAAGCGAACGGCATGAAGTGTGAAAGAGAGGTGGCGATATTGAAATATACTGTCATGTATCGCGCACTGCTATACAACAATTATATGCAGTTATGTGGCTTGCGTTTGGTTGACACTCAATTGTTCTTGGCGCTCAATTGCATTTTTTTCCGCAAAGCTTTTTTTCACTTTTTTGGCCGCTAAAGTTGGTAACATTTTTACGACGCTGGCGTACCATCGGCACATGCCCTATCTACGTGTAAATCTCTTTTTATGTCTGCATGCGCGTATGTTAAGAAGGTGTGTGTGGGGGGAATATGAGAGTGAGAAGGTCCGAAAATTTGTTTAAAATGCGCTGAGTTGTGTGATGATGCCGCTGTGGTTTTCCTTGGCGCCGCCCGACCAGGATGATTAGCCAACACTATTGGCTGGTTAGCTGCTTCGTTGGCTCCCGACTGAAGGTTTTCATTGTCGGGTTATTTGTTTGCACTCACTCACTCTCCTGGTCGCAGCCTGAGCGCATCTTGCCAATTTTGATGGTCAAATGTTATAAATCAAAATGAAATGTGGCCACGCAACGACGAAAGAAAATATATATGTAGATGGATTGGCTGAAGAAGAATAAAGAAAGCAAAGTTACTTTAGCGCAAACTTGAATGCAAAATTTAGCCGCAAGCAAATTTGAAAAGTTCAAATAAGCAGCCGAGAGAAGGAGAGAGCGAAAGCCAGACAGCAAACACTACGCACGGTTGTTGTTGCATGATTTCACAAAATTTTGGCAGGCATTGATAGTGTGAATGAAATAAATGGACGCACAGATGGCTGGAAGCCATAAAAATACAAAGAAAATACGCGCAGCCGACAAAGGAGGAGGCGCAACGAACGGAAGCGTATGAACTCCGCACCGAAACAGGCTGTGCGGCGAGCGGTAGACGTACAGGAAGCGCCAGCTGGTAACATGAAGTAAAGATAATGTTGAAATACTGTTAGAGAATTCTTAATAAAGTCTGGCTATTCGTAGAGAGAAATAGACAGAAAGGAGTGCGGAGCGTAGAGGAAAAACTATGGCACCACTGCCAGCGTCCCAAGTGAGTGCCGTTATGCAAAATTTATGTGTTTCTGGGACATTTCTGCTGCGTGGAAAAGGCAAAAAAAAAAAAAAAACAACTCGTCTAACACAACGGCATTTAGAGACGCAATGAATTGGCAAAGTGTGAATTATAGTGAATTGTGGCGCGTGAAGGCGAAGTAACTTCTTTAAAGTTAGTTGGCAACACGTTTCGTTATAGATTTTAATATGGCTCGGACAAACGGTGGTTTGGTCCGTCGGTCGGTCGGTCGGTCTGTCGTTATGCAAATACAAAAAATACTAGAAAATATCTATTTATTTAAATTTAGACGTTGTGTAAATGCAAGTGAAGCTTGGTTCTACTGCGCCTCAACAGAAATTAAAGTATTCCCTGTGGAGTGGGTTTGAGTTTGACTTGCTTGCATGTCTGCATACCGAGTACAGCGAAGTAATTGCTGGCGGTCTGAATTTCTCTTATATATTACTTTAGTATTGCGGGAGCCAAGAGCTTTGATTTCTGCTGTACTATCTTTCTTGATTTAACGGTTAGTACATTCCAACCTCCTCGAGTAGAAAATGATATTCTACATAAACTCCGTGAATACTGGATGTTGACCTCATTAAGATAATGGACATTTCAAGTGAATGTCCGTGCAACAATTTGATATTATCGAATCTCCTACAGTTTATTAGCATAATTGGCTTCAGTAGCCGAGTGGGTTTTAATACTGTCAAGACCAACATGCTACCCTGGGAAATGCTACCCTCCCCGGTTGTATTTCTGACATGCAATCAAAAACCAGCTCAGAAAAGTCCATCAGCCGTTCGGATGTGGCTTGAATAAGCTGTAGGTTCCTCTATTTTTGAAAAAAAAAACAAGAAGCATACCACATACTTTTATTTTTAATATATAAATACTTTTTTCTCGCTGATCGTCTCATAAAGCGATTCTCCTGCATTTTCTTGGCACTTTTTTTATAATCAAATTAAATATGTCTTCGATTAATAGCTATCACACATGCTTGACATAGGAGCTAAGCATTTAATCGAATTGCTCAATCTAAATGCTCCAATTTTCGCGACCCATTAATCATACTGTCACCGCAACTCTGTTGTTTCTTCAACACCGTACAAAGAGCGATAATCACACTCATATACTTCGCTTGTAGCGTAAGAAAAAGTGTAGACACCCTCAAGACTTCGCCATTTCTGCACTCGTTGACAAGCAATTAATTTCATTGCGCATGCAATTTGCATAATATTAATATTGAACTTACACAAAACAAAAGAAAAAGAAGAAGAAGAAGAAGAGCTTTTAACACCAGAAGTGTCACTATTGACAGCCAACAACCAATAGACACATACACAAGACGCTAAGATTATGTGTGTGTGTGGCACTATGTGCGTAGGGCGCTCTATGACAGCGAGAGGTGACAAAAATACCCGACGGCAAATGTGACACTTGCACTACTGCACGTCCGTCAAGTGGCAAGTCGCAAAACAGTGTTGTCAACCATTTTAACCGAGTCACCAATGAGCTGGCTGCATTGCCAACTATGGGAAGACTGTATTTAGCCGCTGGGGGAGGCGCGTATATTCATCTAGTGTGTGGTGATAGTGATCGTAATAATGTTGACTGACTACACAATACGCGGAACGCGAAGGCAATATCACTGATGGCCTATAATTATAAGGAGATACACATGGTCACTTATGAATAAGATCATGAGTGGAGATATGAGCTGAGGTAGGCGTCGCCGCACAGTGGGCGAGATATTATAAAAATCTAAATTAAGTAACTCAAACAACCAAACAGAGCTGGCTTTCAATCAAAGAGAAGAGAACAAAATGTCCACTACTTCTAAGCGGGTTTCTCATTAGCAGCGACCGGCATAATAACAGGACACTGCCTGATAGCTACTCAAGGATAGTTCATGTCTTCCGTTAAAGCTGTAGGGGCTTAGATGAGGAGGTAAGGCATTGCAGTTCAAAAGAGTAGAAGGAGCTTCAAGTTGGATATCAAAGCTCTCTTGAACTACGCGTGAAGCGTTGACGACCTATATGACAGCTACCTTAGATCCCAATTAAACGAGCCTCCACCGGGTACTGCTAAGCACCAATGTAATCTAACCTAACCTAATAAAGGTTTAGATTTGTTAACTCAGCTTTTGAGGCATTTAATTTCGTTTTATTTCCGAATTTTTGCCCGCATCTGGGCCACTGTAAGTCCCCCATGCAGGTAGTGATGCTCCATGTACTCTGAGCAAGTGTCACTGTTCTCCCTGCAGCTTGTTGCTGTTTTGTTGGCGTGGTTACTAATAATAATATCTCAACGGTACTGACGCTATGCGGGACCGAGAGCATACAGACACGTTTACTCCCTGCCTGGGTTGGCTGTCATTTTTGCTTATCATCATCAGCAGCGAGACACGGCAACCAGTCATTTATTGTTGCTGTAATTGTCACAAAAACAACAACAACTAGTAATAGTGTAAAATTAAATAGCGTTAACTGATGTCACTACAAGCAACAACAACAATCACAACAACAAAACGAGCAACAACAACAAGTGTCTATTAAATATGGCTCAGCTAAATGAAGCCATGGCAGGCCATAATGGCGTGGCATGCCACACCACGCCACACCATAGCACAGCACAGCACATGGTACATCGCATGCCACTTGCCACATACCGCTGGCGTGTCTTAAGCGCAGAATCACGCCCATTTATCAATTGCGACAAGGAGCGTCACAGTGGCAGTGTAAAGTCAACCAGCTCGACAGCAGTGCGGAAGGTAGAGAAGAGAGGAGAGGAAAGTAGCTCCGCAGCGGCTAATTGCAGTTTATGCAAAAAACATCGTTAATCAACTCATTGACAGTTTGTTATTTGTTAAACAAAGTTAATGGCATAATAGCGCAACCCTACACACACTACACGCACACAGGCACACATACACGTATAAGCTGGAAGAGATTCAGCGGCTTTTTCTGCTGCTTTTCTTAGCAATCGATTTCAATTGCTCGTGCGCCACTAACTCAAGGCTGAAAGTCATTTTTTTTTACCTACTTCTGCGATTTGCTCCAGCTGTGTGCTCTTAAGCACCATTGAAAACATGTCACCTTGACAACAACAGCGACAGCGACAGCGACAGCAACAGCAACAACAACAACTTAAAAGCCTCATCATCAATATGGGTACGGAGTTCGAAAACAAAAGTTTACAATAAAAGTAATGAGCTAATGCTAATTACTGACAGTGAGCATAATTTATTTCCCGTTACAGCGTGTTTTTTTTTTCTTTTCCAACTCAACAAGTTGCTTGCTGTCAAAGCAGCTAATGAGTTGGAGGCTGAGTTGTAAATATTTATTTATGATTTTCATTGAAAGAGTCTGTATTGGCACTGGTATTAAATATTTAGTGACAGTTGAAGGAAATTAGAGATAAGCTGATAATATGATCTATGATTCCTATATTGCGCATGGCGTAGAATTGGTCACTGGAAATTAAGGAACCTAAGTGCTGAGTTAGTGCAGATAGTCTCGTGGTAGTACATGCGACAGCCGTGTGGTTAGCATTGCGTAATGTCATTCTGAAAGTCAAAGCGCCAATTATATAATATATTAATAAATGCGGTCGCCCCTCGGCAGGAAATGTCGAGTCCTCCGTGTGCATTTCGGACATGAAACAAAAGCTGATCATAAAAAATTCAACAGCCGTTTGGAGGCGGCTTGGAGTAAACTGTAGATCCCTCCATATGTAGGAAAAAAAAATCAAGACGTATACCACAAACTGAAGAAGGAGCACGGCCGAAAATCACTTCAGCGTTAATATTTAGCTCAGTACAAGTAATAGTTTGTTCTGCCTGCAAGCAACAGAAGCCTAGTGGTATGCCCTAAGTAAAAAGTGCTCCAGTATTAAGTGTTCGTCAAAGTTCTACGACGTTAGGCAGCATATGTCCACTTTTTCTGTACCTATCGATACACATACGTATACAAAACGAATATACCTAATGAAAAATCTATAAATGCGGAGACCTACGGCATAAGCCACTTCGAGAAGTTTGAATTTTGCATACTCGTACATGTGAAACTCGAAGGTCAAACCCGCCAAGAATGGATTGCATTTGATATACAAACATACATTTTTCTTTTCTTTTTAGATTTTGTTCTTGCCAAGAACTCAAGGTATGGAGCTTTACACCACTGCGGCGAGTTCGAGCAATACTTTTGCGGAGCATTTAAAAGCTTCTGCCTTGAATTCGACGTTTCCAGAGTACTTATTTCGTAAATGTTGAATAGATATTTAATTTCGTGCTATATGAGCATCTAATTCTCACTAGGTTTTTATTTTGCGGTTAATAAATTGACTCTTTTCTCAGAAAATGTGATTATAATCTTGAAAACATTTAAAATTTTGTTTTAGAAATTCTATTTAAATAGAATAAATAGATTTAAGTTTAAAAAGAGGCATTTCAAAATATTAAAGAAAAAATTTAAATTTTTATTGAATAAACCATAACGACAAAATATGAAAATGGAATACATGTATAAAAGTTTGTGTTTTCTCATTTTTTTGTGTGAATATTTCAAGCTCTTTTATTTATTTTTAATTAAATTAAATGAATGCACACATTTTCTTATATATTTTATGTGAATATTTCTCTGGCAATGACTTTATTATGTCAAAGGATTCTCCAAACATTTATTTTATGCCACAAAAACTAAGAAAAAAGAATTTCTTAACAACAATTTTACAATACTGTTATGTTGGAAAACCATAAAATCTAATTTACAAGTAATTTGACAAACAATTGTGACAATAGTACACTCATATATACATATGTATAGTCGTATAGCAGTCAGTCAGTCACTGTTGACACACAAGCACCGAAAACAAACACGACAACTCCAGGCGAAGCAAAACGGAAGGACTTGAAAGAGGACAAACACACACACTCTCGCAAATTTTCTGAGTTTTTTGTATTATAAACCAGCAAAGCAATAAACAGGTGAGCAACAATGATGTAGAAAAATGTATTACACAGAAGAGTAGAAGAGGAGAAGCAGAAGAAGCAAAAGAATTACACACTTAAGCGAAATTACTAAGAGGAATTGCAAGCAAACAAAGGAAATGCAGGTGCCAGGAAGAATGAGACGAGGATGTATGAAGAATGGCAGTTGAGTGGGTAAACTGATTGCATGAGGGCGCTGAGAAGTCCTTGAGGAAGAGTTGGTGTAAGTGTAAGATGTAAGTGACTAGCAAAAATAAATTTGTAATAAAAAAGGTATAGAAATCTATGGAGCAGTACATGTGAGTGCAACAGAGCTGGTCAGTTGATGCAATGGCTAGTTGAATAAGTTCCTTGTTTACTTTTGCACCGAACAACACACACATTGAACAAACAAATAGAAATGAAGTAGAAGAAGAAGAGGAATAAGAAAGAGAGCAAGGAGAAGAAGAAGAGGAAGAGAAGAAGAAGAAACTCACGCTTTGTTACTGGCTTTGTATAATATTTGTATAGCTTCTATGGTACAATGTGTGGAATATTGTTGTGGTAGACCAAGAGAAACACCTTAAGGAGCAGTCAAGAAAAATTTGTAAATAAAAAAAAGAAGAATGCATGTATATAGTAAACTATAAAAGAAAATGTGTGCAACATAAGGCGGTGGAGAAACCCAGTGTAAAATCGATATACGGAACTACCATACGATCGGCTTTTTAAATCATTCCATCAGTGGACGAAGAAAGAAGTTCGTTAGCTTCTTGAACTAATTACTTCATAAGTGTGAGCAAAATGTCTAATTCAACAAAATAGGAAATTAAGTTATTTGCCTTCGGTAACTCATTCTCTTAGAAGGCATAGTGGAATGCATAGTTATAACGATTCCATAATCCATTCCCCTGGTAGGCATTTCTATAACTTAGAAATATTATCGTGCGGTCTATGGACCCCTATTGACTTGGAGGCTGGCCAGAATAATATCAAAAACTTTTCATTGCATTGGCTTCTCGTCAGGGAATTTAAGCCCCTCAGAGTGTATTCCTGAAATGAAATAAAAAGCTCACAACGGAAATTCATACCTCATACCTCATATTTTCTATCTCTTCAAATGATGAAATGCATAAAGGAAGCAAGAAAGAAGAAAAGATATACGCCGATACTTTTCTTCACTGGGGTAGTGTTTGCAAAGTAACAGTATTCCTAGTGGCAGTGGTAGTTGTAGTATTAGTAGTAGTAGTAGCACTAGCCACAGCAGTAAATGTAAACCGTAAAAATAAATAAAGCTCAGAATTTGCAGAAAAGAAGAGGAAACAAATCGCAGGAGTCACCGCTACACCTGAAGCGGAAGCGAAACGCGTCAAACTGGAATATACAATTTTCTAAAAAAGGATTCTCGTAATGTCGTAACGTTGAAACGATTCTCTCCAGTGTTTCTGTGTGTATGTGTGTACTGAAAAGCACAATTGCCTTACTGCGCTAGAATGAATAGAGAAAAATAAACATTGTGGACCTAAGCAAAGTCAGTGGGTGCAAAATGTCTGCGCGTCAGGGCATATTGAAATAAGCCATCTGGCTGCAGACCAACACACCGTCCTACGGTACTACGTACCGAGCCCACCACCTTAGTATGGTCTCATGACTTGCCGTGTTGTGTTGCGTTGTGTTCTATGGTATAGTGTTCTTTTCTACTCTGTTATGTTCTGCTTATGCCTTCTGTGACTTATGCGATGAATTTGCACTGCTGGCGGAATTGAATTGAATTGAATGAAAAGCTTACAATGTGAAATATGCAAACATTTGTTTTATGTAGCAGCAACAAACCAACACTCAAACGCCTGGACACCTGCACCCGCTAACACACACATATACAAACACTTACGGGTGTACAACAACAAATATGCACAACAAATAATATTGGAATGTTATAATGACTACACAGCCATTGAGTGGCATGGCACAACCAAGCGGCAGCGCGGCCACTTAGCTCCTCTAAGGCATCTGCGCTCGTCTGTGTGGAGTTTATGCGCCTCGTTACTCCCGGAGAATATACAAACTTCCGCAGGCAAACTTGCAAATTTTTGAATAAATGTCAGTTTAATATAAGCAATAAGAATTTTTAGGCGCAAAAACAGACTGGCGTCCTTTCGTTTGGTGTTGCATTGTTGTTAGCCGCCAGCCGACCTTGTCAATAATAACCTCCCTTCCTACCCACACCGGTTAGCTGACAAAAGGTAAACTTAATTTCACTCGGATAATACAAATTTACTGAAATGTTCGCACAATAAAATTTTCGAATTTTACAGTTTGAATGGAATTTTGCATTTACGTTAACGAAATAACGGGTTTGTTTACTTTCAGCAATGATTTTTTGGGAGTGTGAACGCACAAAAATCACAACAAAAAAACGTTTAGTGAATAGGAAAATTGCAGAGTGCAGTAACAATAAAGAAATGAAGTTGACTTGGGAGGGTAGTGACTGTGCCACAGTACTATTTCGCAGTTTCAGGGTTAAAAGCATACAAAATGTTATTTTGAATTAAAAAAAAAAATAATAATAATAATTTAAAATAAGACATATTAATAAAATTTAAAAATTAATGTACAAGACAACATAAAAGGTCAAAGATCTTCCAACACTCAGCTCACGTGCATTACTTCCCGCTGTGCAATTGCAAAGTCATTTAACCTCAAAACTGAATGGCGTTGCCATTGGTAATGAAATCGTAAAATTGCTCAACATAAAAAGGAATTGAAATTAAACGATCTGTAAATGCTGCTATTACACCGAAACTCACCGGAAAAAGCTTGTTTTATATTCTTCACTAAAAAAAAAAAGAAAAGAAAATCAAATGCTACAACGAATCGTATAAAAGTGTAATGAGAAAGTGTAAGGAAAAAGTAATTTGTATTGTTTCTACTGTTTGCTTGGCAATGGATGAATGGATGGAAATGCTAGAAAAGATATCACAAAAAAGCAATGAACTCGCTTTGGTGCTCAGCTAATGGCAGCAGCACCTACCAACAAGAAAAATAAAAATAAACAAAAAAGTTACCAATTGATAAATTGAATTAAATTTTTTATAAGCAAACAGTTTCGAAGTGGAGAGAATGACGCTGAATCCTTCTAAAGCCACCTACGGTTTGTTGTAGGTAATCGTTGGGTGTAACTTTGCGCAGAACAATGGCTGCCAATAATGTAACTTAGTTAAGTGCAAAAGCAAACGCGCTCTCAGAATGGTGAATGGTGGCAGTGGGGGAGTTTGAGTGCATATTTACAAATGATTCCACTTACAGCGCCACTTTAGAATTCCTGTTTTTACTGCTTACACTCACATTTGTTTCTGCCAGCACCTTATTGCTCAAGCGCTTTCCAATAGTTTTTTGTTTAAATTACTGTTAACCTTTACCTTTGCCACTTTATCATTTAAGTTTTGACTTTTATTTGTTAGTTTTGCTATTTTTTGCTTTATTTGTTATCCTGGGTTTTGCTTAGTGTTTGCGTATGTTGTTCATTAATAAATTGTGTTGCTTTCAAATCAGCAGTCGAATTTCCTTCTTAGAGGAAGTGTTAATACAGCATTATATTACATTATATATGTAGTGCACCCTTACCGCTGCTTGTACTGCTTATTTGTTTTTATTTATTGGCACACTTTTCACTTTTTACTTTTTGCTTTGATTTTTATTTTCATTTTTCCACGTGCTAATAGGCAAAGTAATTATCGGAATTACTTTTGTTTATTGGTGTTTTTTCAGCAAATATTTGTAACGGTAATTTAATACAAATGTGTTGATTTTAAGGAAATATCGTGGAACTTTCGGAGGGGAAGCAAACAATTTCAACAATATTTCGGCTACGAAAAGTGTTTGGGAAGTGTAAGCAATATATTCAAAATATTTTTCACGTGCTCGAAAAGTTTCATGCTAGTCCATGTTTGGAAAGTTTATTTACCACATTTTGTGTTTTATGTATTTTGTTAGCAACTATTTTTTTTACATATAAAAATACCCACAAGTAATTACACATGTGCGAAGAGAAAGGTTACAGAGACGATCGAATTGCCTATCGATAAAATATCGATATTTGTAAATGGTAACTAACTAGAGCACGTGTTTTGCTTTTACGTCTATTTTAGCATCATAAAATGTTATAAAATTTTTTTTTTGTTAAATTTGACTTATACAAAACCACAAGGTGGATCGAAGAGCCAAACGTGTGGGCTGTACATAAGTTGAGTATCAATTATGAAAGTTTTAACAATGAAAATTAATAGTACCATAAAAGTTAACGCAATGTGTGTACCATAAGAGAAGAGAGAATGTGGAAACATGATACTGACCATCAGCAGCGCATATTATTTTTTGGGAAAAGAAAAGTTAAAGAAAACTTTACACAAAATATGGATATAAACAAGCGACATAAAATAAGCGAAAAAAAATAACAATAACCATAGCAACAGATTTATGAAAAGCTGAGCAACTCTTCTGCATATTTTAGGCAGTCCGAAAAATGTATGAAGGTTTATCCATTTCGAAGACTCAAAATTTTGGAGCTGCGTTTCAGCAGAGTTCTGAGTGAGTTGGGATAAGGAAGGAAGTAATAATAAATAAGAAACAGAAAATCACTTTAGACCTCATTGCATTCATTATTGTTCGATTTCTGAATTTTATGTGAGTATTCGAATCTCATTAAATTGGTAGGATGTGCACACGGCTGGGTAAGGGGAAACGTCAACGGCCATTCACCTGGAAATGATCGGGAATTATTCTTGTGTATATGATTTCCGTCGCGGCCGCGGTATCCGAGTTGTTAGCATTGCGTACTAACATTCGGAAGGCGCGGGTTCATATCCCGATGTCGTGCTAACATCCAAAGAGTTATAGAAAATTAATTTATATAAAAAATTAAGTTAAATTTTCTAATTGCGGTCGCCTCTCGCCAGAGAATGTCAACCCCTTCGAGTGTACTTCTGACATGAAAATGAAAAGCTCCTCATAAAAAACAATCAGCCGTTCGGAGGCGGCTTAATATAAACTGTAGGTCACTCCATTTGCATACTAAAAATCGGAGGAAGAGCTCGGCCGAAAATCGGTTCAGCGGTTACAAAGCGCCAATTGTATATATGTATATATATGATTTCAGCAAATATCATCTCAGTCTTCTCCGACGAATCATTTAGACGAGAATTGTGAGGAGGCGGACCTGCAATGAAAAAAAAGAGAAACCATACTTTTAATATCGAAATTTAAAGCACCATGATTTTTAGTAAGGTTATGTACCTGTATGTACCTAAGTATGTAGATACGAGCTTATGCTTAGAGTATGCATTTGGTGTTGTATTCGTGTACTCGACCAAAAGCTGAAGATGCTTCGCGTTCAATACTTGTAGTTTGCTTATGGGCGATCCCAATTGACCGTTATCTTCCAACTAACCATGTTGAAAATCTTTCAAAGAAATCTGCTGAAGCGCCTCTAAATCGACTTTAGGCTAAGATGATATCTAATAGTGTATTGGTCTGAATCAGAGGTCCGTCAGTCGTTGAGGTTTTTTCTCGGCTTAATACTTTGATTGCGCATCAACTTTCAGCTTTCCATTCACCTCCATAACCAATTAAGTCGTCCAGTTTTAATTCTAACTTTCATAAACATCACACGCAACATAAAAAATTTAATTTCAACCATATCCGCTTAGCACTAATAAACTGTCGACGTGCAGAGACTCGCGCCGAGTATTTAACTCTAAAGCCAAGGATATACTTGCCATAACCAGCGCAATTTAAACTTTTTCATTGCCAACATCACGAGCTGAAACATAGTAGTATACAGGCTCGGGTAAAACTTCCGTTTCGGGGGTTTGGCGGGCACGTCATAATAAACTCCAAAATAAAGACGAAGAAATGCCAGAGTTGCCGAATTGACGATGTTGAATATATACGAAATGTGTGTATGTGTGTTTATAAAAGCGCAGGCTGGTCAGGCCAAGAGCTGGGTGTAGACTTTAGTACAGCGACACAACTGCAATCAAACTATCTAAGAGCCACCAAATAAGCTGAAAGAGCTCAAACACATTGCTTAACGAAATGAGTACATACACACATTCATATGGACGTGTTTGCGGATGTGTATATGAGAACGTACCAACTCTCATTCAAGCTGTTGCAGTCGTTGTGCGGTAAACACCATTTATCTGCTGAAATTGAATCAAGTTGATCCTTGAACTCAAACACGCACACACACACACACTTCCACACATATGCACATCTACACTCCCATCGGCGAGTGGCTCAGTGACAAACTTTAAATTGCCAAAAAGAGCGCGCGTGTTGACGTACAATAGCCGGCAGCTGCCAACTACGAGCTGACATTAGATATCTACTGGTAGTCCAACCTCTCTCGCTTCTTTGAGGCATGCTAACGGGCATATGTGGAAGTGTTGGGTGGATATATTTTGGGTGCACTTCATCTCTGACATAGAATATTTTTCCCAACTGCCGGCGGAGCTGAAGATGGCGGTAGTGGATGCAGTCGGCTAAAGCTCAAAGCAATCCATTCCCTAACTTACCCTTCACCCACCAACCAAGGTTGCACCTTAATGCAGGAAGTGATGCATGCATTCATTATAGTGGACCGGCTTAATGTGTGGTGGCACAATCAAAGCAGCGAAAACAAAAAAGTTGCATGCAGAGCATAAGCAGCTGGAAATGACCAACGCAATCAGCGACGTATGGGTTGGGGACTCACAAAGACTTATGCTCACACACACACACACATTGAGTATGCGGTGGACTCCTACTTCTTCTGGCATAACTCGAGGTTTATGTTGTTGGCTGGCAACCATATTGCAGCGCTACTAGCTGCTTGCTGCTGGCTACTGTTCTCTCTCCTTTTGATGCATGCCACCTCCATGTCGTTCATTATGTTGACCACGACTGCATGTACGTGACATTTTGTTAACTACCGTTAGGTGACATTGTCCCTACACATGCACACATAGCCCTTACGAATATTGCTGAGGTTCTGTAAAATCACAAAAAATTCATACTCATCTGAGAGTCACACACACTCGCCTGTCGCAGGCAAGCTAGCAATCACTGACCAGCAGTCGAAGCAGCAGCTGTTGATGCTAGCTTGCGGGTGCGAGGCGGTTGATGGTGGCAGACGTTGTTGTTGTTAACTCGCTTACTAGATGGAGATGAATGACTTGCCAGTAGGAGTTCGTCTTATGAGGTGGAACTGCTGATTAGTAAATATGAAATTTTGTCCAAAAGGAAATTAAAATCGAGGAAGAAGTGACAAAGCAGAAGGGGAGAGGTAAAGGTAATCAAAAAGAATAGACCAAAAACTTCTTGGCAACATACAGAGTATTGTTCTGCTCGGATCAGTATGCTACACACTTTCGAGGTTTTACCTACCCTCCTACCTGCCCTCTAGTGATTCCTCTTCACTACGGTTTCCATGACGGTAACAGAAGGTTCATTTGTTTTTCTTTAGCAGGCTTATATCATTAATTTTTTGAGCTTTTAAGGCCCCATTTTGTACTGGAAGACCTCAACCTTTCCGCATTCAGTTTGGGCAAGAAAACTGATCCGAGCATGAAAATTTAGGTGACCTCGCTGCGATTCGGTACCAAGCAATTAAGTTACGTCCATCGAGAAAGCGCCCGATCCGACCCAGCATCAAATTTCCTTAAGCCTGTCAGTGACAGGAGAGCCGCAAGGGAAACATTACCAAGTCGCACATGCTATCGAGTCTTTTGCATTTCCTTTTGCCTCCACGGGATTTCACCTTTCTTACCGGCCCATCACAAGCGCCTTGACTAAGATATCAAAGCATCGAAACGGTAACCATGCAAGCTTGTTGCCAAAGGCTTCAACTTATTAATTCTGCAACAACAAATACATCAAAGCTATCAATATCTTCAAAGTCATAAACACCGACATCAACACTTAGACACGCCAACCACGCCAGCCACAGTCCGTGATGATGCCAATGAGCTGCCAGCCGCCAGGTTGACATAAGTAGGCGTCGGAGAAGTAATGAAAGAAAAGATAGAGGGTGGAAATCACATTACACATATTTACCTTACCTAAAAGAGCTGTCGTGCTGGTGGCTACATGAAGCAGAGCTCATTACGGATTCCCAAAAGCACGCATATCCAAACTAGTTGAGGTGGTAGGAAAGGCGTCGATATTTCTTTCGCCCACCGAAACTGAACTTCTGCTTATCCCTCCCATAGAGAGACACACACACACATCCATACTCGTCTCAGGAAAGTCCACAAAATGAACTGGTATAATTTTAAATCGAAGTAACCCGCTTGATGGCTGCCTAATCCCGGTCGCAGTCCATTACTTTACCTGCTGCCACTGCTCAATTTCCTGCTTAGCGTCACATGCACATACACACATATGATTGCCACACATAAAATTGCAACTGCCCCTGCAACTGCTGCCACTCCCGGCGACGTGTCGCGCATAATGATTGCAATTGCCAGTTTTGGTTATGTCCTCTCGGTCGTCGTCGAAGTCGTCACCAACAGTAGCTCCGTCGTCACATCCTCGTCCTTCTCCACCGCTGCATGTCTAGTTAGTTTGTGTAGCTGTTGTTGTGGCAGTTTTTGCCGTCCTCGTGCTAGTGACACGTCTGTGTCGCATACTGAACTGCAATAAAGATGAATGGTTGCATGTTGCATGCAGCAGCAACTTTATACTGGTAGATGAATATACCATATACCGTGTGGCACATATGAGTATACGCAGTCATGCCTGGCCAACTTTGTAGTTGTTGCATTATATTAGTCTGTGCCCTCACTGGTGGTGGTGGTGGTGGTGTGCGTGTAGTGTTGGCAGCATTGATAAATGTTTGCACTCGTCGTTGGCTGGCGTTGACTGGTGGTCGTTGGTCTCCGACTGGGCCATGTCTCGCCTGTGGCAGTTACTGCATGCGATTCTGATTTGACGTGTGTACGTGCCACACTCATTATGTGTCGCCGCAGTAACTGGGTGCTCATTTTATTATAGGTTTTTTTTGGGTGGGGGAGGGTAGTTGCAGAGCACTAAGTAAGTTAAGCGTAAAGCATTTTGGGCGTCTAGCAGATTGGAATTGGAAATTGTCGATTAATTTTGCTGGTCTGAGATTTGGAGCAAAATTATTGGTAAATAAGCTTCGAGCTGTAGGAGGGGTTCTTAGCTGGAATTATTGATAAAGCGGTTTTAACTTTTCTTTATATTTTGAATATCTCAACTTCTAAAAGGGAAAACCTGGCCTACCGAGTTTCAAAAAAGCTTACCAGAGAAAACTACTTCTTTCTCTTGAACTAACTTATATACTTCTGATCTACACACTCGAAATAAGATTAAAAATATATGGAAGCTCTGTAGAATGTGAAGCAAAATTAACGGATTCTCCGTCTACTTGTGCTGATGATGTTGTCATCAACAACCCCTCGGGAGTCACTTGTGTTTATCCAAGATTGTTACCAAGTATTGACCGATAGCTTCCAGTCATTAACCGTGATCTTATTATCCTGCCGAGAACTCAAAGCTACTGAGTCGTAGAGTGCGACTGCTGCATTTAAGTATTCCCCTAGCGTTCGCCTTAAGATTGGCCGGTATCCTCAATTTAAGCACCCGCCGAAATTTAGTCAATAATCTTGGTGATTTTAAGTTTTCAATTGGAATTCTCTCAATCTCAGACTGAAATTTAGGGAGTTTTTCAAAGTTCCAAGGTGAGACAATTGTTATAAACACAAATGAATAAACTAGTTGAGAATTACAAGTGAATGAAGAGGTACTAAATTCCTATTAAGAAAATCGCAGTTTGGAAAGGGTGAGAGAGGAAGAGAGTTCTGAAATTGTGTGATTTGTGGGAGAGAGCGTAACAATTTTGACACCTTTTAACGTAAAGTTTCTCATGCGCAGCAAAAGTGGATGGAAAGAAGCTTCAACATACTAAATTAAAGTAACACCGTTAAGCAATCGCTATTGGAATTTGTGGGAATAAACATAAATATTATTTATATATGAACGTGTGCAAGTACGTCGGTCAACAATAACAATAACGACACCATGGACCAGTGACATAAATTTTGTAGGCGGACAAACAGACGATAAAACAACAAATGAGGATTTACGCTAAGGTAAGTACGATATGGTCAAAGGATTTACAGCCGCCGACAAAGATGACTTAACCAACTAAAACAATGCCAACAACAATGATGAGGAGAACAATGCCATCAGTGGATGCGTTGCGTTGCGCGGACAATGCGCCATTTCACTAATCTCTGACATAATGAAGCCGACTAAATAGGAATCAACGGCGCTTGCGACAGACGGATAGACGAACCGACAGCGTACAGTTAGCTGGCCATAAGTCCATAACTAACAAAAGGCTGCAGCGCTGCGGTGTTCGTTATGGACATTGCGCTTCCTTGATTGTTGATGGCCTGATGGCCGGTCCGTCGATGAGTCGGTGGGCCGGTGGGTTGGCAACGCCGCGGGCACAGTAACACAGCATTAATATTACGGTATACATATACAATATTTATATTTATGAGCATACGTTATATAAATACACACCTACTTCCACATTAGTTTCCTCCGAGTTGCATGACCTGCCGCGACTGCCGTCAGTATCGTCGCCGTAGCGGCTAAAGTGCTAAATGGCACAAAGCGGCCCATCAATTTTCGAACTAATCCTCCCGCACTGCGTTGTTGTATAAATCTTCATTGCGTGTGGGGAAAATAGAGACATCACGTCAGGCTAACTATCGTGTCGTACGTCGTGGGGCATGCAGCGCGCCAAGTATGTTGGGCTGGCACCTAAACAAAGTAGGCACTAACGGCGTGTGTGTGTGTGTGTGTATGAGTGCTCATATGTTTGATGGTGATAAATTCTATTTGCACACAATTTTCGCGACCTCCTTCGCGTTCAAGCGTACGCCCTTCACCTTGTTTGGGCACTGCGAACCCTTTTTGCTTTGACGCTACAGCCGCAAAGGGCACGTTTCTAAAACGTAAGCCGTTGAGTGTTTGGTTCCGTGTATAGTTATTCAGTGCTCTTTTCTTACCCGCGCGAGTGCGGCATCAGTCGAAAGCCTTTAATTTATGCACTTGTGGGAGTTGCGCGTTGTTTGTCGGTCTTCTGCTTCTTTTTATTTGTTTATTTTGGCCCTTCTTCAGTGCCGACTAAAAGCCTAACATATGTAGTGTTGCGCGATTTTTTCTTTTTATTTCTTTTTTTCGTTGCTTCTCGCTGTATGATTGTACCCTTCGCTTTTTTCTCTTCTGCAAATAAATTGCGCGTGCAGCCAGTGAAATGTGTCAAAGTCAGCTGATTGAGGCGGCTTTCGCTTTGACAGCTTTGTGACAGCCATCATGCAGTCGGTAGCGCCGTGGATTCTGCGACAAATATGTTTATTTATGGGATAACTGACTTGTTGACCCTAAATTAGTGCTGAGTGCGAATGCTCGAGGCGGCCGAAAAAAATTGCAAAGGGTTAAAAAAGGGTTGAACAAATATTAATTTTTACATTCAAGCAGTTCATTCCAAACTGGCTTTATTTTATCCTTTAGGCGCTTTTATGTCAATATAAGAAACAAATTTGAAGCAGGAAAGACTCTCAAGCTCTTTAATTCACTTAGCTTTTGTGGAGTTACTCCGACAAACACTGTTTAGGGGCCCGCAGTGCGGTATGTATTCACTAGAGATGTGACAGCTAGCAGCCGTCAAGCATCTCGCTATATAAACGTGTAAAAAATCTTAACTTACTTGCGTAGTGGGGTCACGCAGTGGGATTAGAATTTGACATGTAGATGCCAGCTACAAAGAAAATCAAAGTTCTTCAACATATAGATGATTTGATTCCACACTTCGACGAAAGAGAAGGACGAATAATCAGTCGGAAAATACAGTCTCCAAATGGATTGAAGCCGATCGATTTAGTCGTGACCAGAAATATAGTTGTCTGCGTCACTAGAAAATCCATCAAACTACTTGGTTTTCTCTACCAGATGAGGTAAAGAAGAGCTTGGTTTCACTTGATGCCTGCAATTGGCGTTGAAGAAACGAATAGTGCTCTGGTGGTGCCAACCATACGGTGGCGAAGTACGAGTATGAAATATTGTGATATCTAGATGTATCAGAGAGGTAAGAGCTTTGCAATTACTAATGAGGCCACCTGCGATTATATGACCTCAATTTCCGATATTAATTTTCAGAAATTAAGAAATTTTTCTCCTCTCCGTATACTTAACAACACCATCCCAATTTCACTGGCCGAAGTGGCACTCGGGCAAATTGGATGCAGTACTGCGTCATTACAAGCAAGGACTACTTAATGCATCTCACCTGTCAGCTGACCCATTTGCTGAATGCCATTTTGAAGATGACATATGTATGTACGCACTGTAATTGAATCGATTGTGAAAATATAACAGTAAATTGCAACAACAAACACTAAACACACACTTACCGCTGTGCGAGCATTCCAAGGCAGAGCTCGAAGAGTGAGAGCGAACGAGAGGGAGTAGCAAATCACAGGTGACTGGAGGTAAAATCGGAATGAAAGAGAACAGTCAAAATCAAAGTGGATTGTCGGCATGAATAGGCGAACACCGTTAGTTTGAACAAGCAAATGTATGTTTTACATGCAGACAGACGGACAACTTGTTGTTGCTGATGAACAAGATAAGTGCGAAGCGGCAACAACAAGAAATTGATAAAAGAAATCGGAAAATTAACAAGAAAGAAGTGAAGAAGTGTGAAAAGTGAGCTCATTGCCGATGAGCTGCAGGCGTCTAAATCTCAGGCACAAAAGCGGACAAAGCCCGCATGCATAAACATGTACACACATACATACATACATACATATAAACACAATTTGAATAGCCATTAATGTCCATCACTATAAGTGTATGGTTTGAGTGTGTGTGTGTGTGTGTGTGTGCAACGCTTTGGATTCGAAAGCTGTCCCGAATGTCAGATCAAATGATAAGATTCTGAACACCTTACTTGACTGCTGTTGCTGCTGTTGTTGTTGCTCTTGATTTAACAACACTTTGGCACTCATTTTGATTGCTCATCTTTGGCATGGAATAACATTGCATGGCATGGCATGGCTGCGTGTTGTCACCATCAACGCAATAATTGCAATGCGTGGCGTGGCTTGCCGGAGGAGAGAGTGGTCAAAACGATTAGGTGTCTCTGCTGTTTGGTCTCACTTAAAAAGCTCTCAAGGTAAATTGGCATTCAGTCAATTAGGTGGAGGTGAGAGAGAGAGAGAGAGAGAGAACGAAGAGAGAGCCAGAGTATGCGTGTGATTAAGCTGAGAAGTGTGCGGTGTAGCGGAGTTTCTGAAAAACGATTTGTATTTGATCAGATATTCTCATTTCGTTGCATGTCATTGAACGTTGACATTTGTATGTTGACAGCTTAATGAGCAAAATTTTAATGACACTTTTGAATTTGGAACGACTGGCGTAACAGTAATGGGATTTATACTTCAATGAGCTCGATGTTGTGGGTAGTGCGGTAATGTGGGGAGAGAAATATTTAGGAAAGGAGGAAATACCTTGATTGAGGAATGAACAGAGTTAGCCATTTTACTAAATGGACACTCGTCTTATGATTTAATAAATTTGTAGCAATAAAATTGACAATTGTAAAAAATTGAAGTAAGTTTCAACAAGAACTAAAGTAACGACAGTTCACTGGTTCAGAAGGACTAGTAAATTACATTACTCTTTTTTCTTTTCTGAATGTGTCTTCCGTCTCTCTAATTTACCTTAGGTGCCTATTTTGTCAGAAAAATAACTCGTCATGCAGGGTATGGAAATACTAGTGGTTTTTGGGGGAATCTGCGTAGTATTTATATCATTTCGAAATTACTGACCAACTTTGAAATGCGTCGATCTGTACTCTGCTCCTATATTTGAAAAGACATTCTTACAATGACTATCCAAAATATCCAGCTGAAGCGAAATATATGGCCACTGAGGACCTTTATTTATTTATTTTTTCTTAAATGATCGCTCTCTACTCTCGAGTATCTATTCAAAGTGGTCTTCACAACTCTTGGCTATTCTGAACCAAAGCTCTTTATTGATCAGTCGAAGTAGCTGACTTGAGCTTTCTTGACTTTGCCTGAGCAGAGAAACTGTGCTATGAGAGTTTCCAAGAACACAAACTTTTGGTATGAGATTCCATTGCCTCAGAGTAGATCATATACCTACGACAGCGCGTTTATGACCAAGCTTTTCCATTATACCATATAAAAAATACTTTGGAGCTAGACTGCCACTGGCTTAGAATTACTAAATGAGATAAGTCTTACTATATGGATATCCAACGATTAAGGACTAAAAAAGGCAACACTTTAAATTAGTTTTTGAGCAGAGTTGCCAACAGCATAAAAATTCTGATCTAATAAATTTGATAAAATGAAGCAGTTATTGTAATGTGGTCATACAATCGAAGATGGATTAAAATATATTTTTCTTTAATAATTTTTAACAGAGTTGCCACAAGTACGCAACTTGAAGTATTTAAGAAAGTTTTTAGTGGATAATTAATCGTAAGATGTTGCCAGCTGTTGGAGAACAAATTAAAAAAAGACTTATGTGATGTTAAACTAAAATCCAAATACTCTCCTCATGTATGTAAGCCATTTTAATGGGTCAACGCATTCCCATTACCTAACGGCACTCATTTTCGTTGACTTTAATCTGCCGCTATGTGGAATTAACTGCACACAGGCTTCCTTGCGAAAGTGCCAAGGATGCTAAGTAACTAAAATGTTAAGCACAACTTATCTGGAAAAGTATGTTTGTATGTATAAAAGCATGCAGCCTAACAAGTAAACGTACATATCAGCACAAGTATATATCCTGTTTGTGTACGAGTATGTGTGTGTGTGCATGTGCGCCCTGAGACCGGCTAGAAAAGTGGCAATTAAAATGCAACAAAGCGGACAACAGCAGCCAACTAGAACAGAAGCATTTTTTCTGAATCATAAAAAAGTTATTAAAACAAAGACAACAACAACAACAACAACAAGCATACTTACACACAAAATGTTAAGAGTTGGAAAATAGGCAAAGTAGAGTAGCAGGATAAAAATCACACCAACACAAAATGAATATTAAAAAGAAGAAGTTAGAAAAAAAAGCTTTCTCTCGCACAGTGCACCTCAGGTCCACACACGTCTCCTAAGCTGCATCCGCATGTGGCGCACCGGACGACACAGTCTCCGTAGTGTGGCAATGACGAGCTCACTAAGTGGCACAAAGTATGGCATGAATTGTAAGCTCTAAGCTGCCGCTGCCGTTGCCACTGCCGACTGTCGCCTACATTCGTACGCCTGTGGGGCAAGTTTTCATTACGTTTGCAACATTTGTGTGCACTAAGTAGTACGTCCAGAGTGGAGCCGGAATCGCCTTGGTGTGTTGAGCAACAGGCCGCTTTCCATTTTTTCCCTGTCAGCAACAACAAAACCCAAACACTGCAGGGCTACAGTTTTTTGCAATTTGTGGCGCTTGTTGCAATGCTTGTGTATTAGAAGCTGAACCCGGTGTTTTTTGTTTTTGTTACATTCGTACTTTTCATCCACTTGCGTGAGTGCATACCCTGGTCGCAGATAAAGTGACAATGTTGTCAATGCATCAAAATGTGGCAGCAACATGTAATACTAATGCCGTGGTGCAAGCCTGAGTTTGAACGTTTTTTTTATGGCAGTGGGAATCTACGTCGCACTTACTTATGTATGTATGTGTATGTGTGTGTGGTGGTATCTATTAAGCATATACTAACATATGTTATGCTTCACGCTTAAACCGCGCCACATGCCTCCACAGCCACTGTTGCATTAACGCTTTTCCTTCGCTGTTTTAAGTGATGACTTTATTAAAGCTCTGCAAAGCCAAGTGGCTGCTCTGCCGCATTACGAAATGAAGTGTTAAGTATATACATACATATGCATTTATGTACCGTTTTATGACACTCCACAAATAAATGAAAGACATTTGGAGTCTGTGGGCTTGAGTGATGAGATATTAGAGAGAGAGAGAGAGAGATATATATATGAGAAGATATTAGAGAAAACAACGTTGAGTTGATTGGAGTTGTGGCTGACGAAGTAAAAAATAAAGGGCAAATGGTTAACTCGTTTTGGCTGAAGGTTTTATAATGGTGTGTAAGAGAAGTTAATTTCATTTTGAGTATAAACCTATTCACCTTTGAAGGGATTTTTATTTTATATTGGATTACTATGTTGCTTTAGCCAAGCAAATGAAAAGTTAACCCAATGGAGAATATGTTTCCCTACCTTGCTTTGCTATACCTATGTTATGTTGTTGATAGGCATAGGGACCGCTTACGTGATTGTAGTGAAAGTGAAGCCCGGTCATTCTCCACCTGATCTTCCCAACGGAGTTGAGGTCTTCCTCTTCTTCTGCTCCCACCCACAGGTACTGCGTTCAAAACTTTCAAATCTTGAGACTTGTCGCCCAATCTTAGCACCGGGTGTCAGCATCGTTTAGGCTTCTGCTACCAGGACGTATAAATGAAGATTTGTGGAGTTTGGGTTTTGTTCATCATGAGAGGACCTTATTTTCCCACTGCCACCTGAATCAAAAATATTACCTGTTGGGAAGAGTGATTTTGTGGATTTCAATTGCTAGGGTTATTGCTCGTTCCTAGGCAGATGAAGTTGTTTACTTATTCAAATTTATGACTGCCAACAATGACGAGACAACCATTCATTAGCGCGTTTACTGATGACGATTGATGGGTATCAGGAGACATTTCGTCCTATCCTCGTTCCCTACCAGACACATTTGCTTGGCTTCTGAGGCTGAGACCAATGACATCATCAGCATACGTCAGCAATCTCTTATAGAAAAATGAACTTTCTATGTTTAGCTCTGCAGCTCTTATTTGTTCTTCAGCCTTATGAGGAAGAAATCACACGATAGATACTCACTTTGTTAGCATTGAAGGGTTCGCAGAAGAGGTTTTTCCCGATTCTGACGGTAAAGTTAGTGTTGTCAGTTTGCATTGCCGCTAATACACTTTGACAGATTTAAAAGAACAAAATTAATTGAAGTTTTGAAAGGCATATCATAATTCCATAGAGTTCTTTGAGCTTATTGAAGCGATGCTCCGATAAGATTATACTTTTTTTATTTTTTATACAAATAGCTAAAGAATAAAATATGATCCTCCACCAAACGTAAATTATGAAAATTAAAATTTCTAACATTTTCATTGAATCTAACTCTTCCTCAAAAAAGAAACACAATTAAGTTTTTCGTCACCCGTTGTCCTCTTCGTTGCCATTTCCGCTGTCTACTATTTCTTAGAGCACGTTTAGCCGCTGGCATAGACAACTCAAACAATCAGCGCCGACGAATTGTCATGTCAACGAAAATTGATGAAAAGATAAACGAAATGAAATGAAATAGCGCTACAAGCAAACAACAATGTTAGGCGCCTAAAAGCAGACATAGAAATTCATTACACACACAATAAGCAAGCATTTGGCTAATTTTCTGCATATGGAAAAAGGAGAAAAGGAAAAATGAAGAAAAGTGGAAAAAGAGTAAACTTAGTATATTTACCATCTTCCACGAATTGGTGCAACTTACAGCCTTCAGGCTTTGTTTGTTTGTTTTCTTCTTTTTTTCTGCAAAGAACAGAGCGACATGCAAAACAACGCGCCCACTGGATTGTAAATATATATACATTGAATGTGTGTAGCGGGCACATTAACACACGTAAGCAAAACATATTGCATAAAGTGAGTGCTAAGGAAAGGTAAAGTTATATAATAAAATTAGGAGGGAGAACCAACCGTAAGAAAAGGGAAAAATAAATGATAAAAATGCCTCAAAGTTACCTGGTAATTAATATATTTGCTTCTGATTTGTCTGTACGTATATATAGCATTTTTCGTTAAAGCAAAATCTGTTGATAAATCTGTAACAAGACACCGAAATGTCAGCCTACAGTCACAAAATGAAAAAAAGGCTAAATGAGCGGAATGAGCATTATGAATGTGTTGGTGGTAGAAAAATAATTTTTTTTGGCGATGATTTTCCGTGAAAAAGTTAAGCCATTACTAGGAAATTCAGTGAAATTTTTCGTTATGCTAATTGTCTTTGTTTTCACTCAATAATGTTCAGCAAATTTCATTTCAGGGTCGTCAATTCATTTTTAGTCAAATTGTGAATGAGCTCACCCAACTGGATTCAAAAAAAAAAAAAACCAAATGCTGAATTTCTCGTTAGCAACGTTGAAAATTTTCTCTTTGAGATTTATATATGCGTGAGATATGCTAAATTTTTTAAGTGAGATTTGTTGAAATAAATATTTGAATTACAACAATTATACAAAATCATTTTTTTCTTGGCTTAGGGACAACGCCACATTCTTTTTAAAGCATACAAAATTAGTCTTTTGTTTCTACCATCCATGGAAACGCCAGGGATGGTGAACCCGATTACCTAATTGATGACGGTAAAACAGATGTTTCTAGACTATGAAGAACTGACTAGGTGCATGCATCGGCTTCACAAATTTATCGATTTCAAAGCCACATTCATATTGAAATGTAGCATCATAGCCGCTAAGCCTGAATTTAGTATTTCAGGAAAATACCGCAAATACCGCAGAGGGAATAATGAGCTGCACGACGAGTACAGCGACTTAAGAGACAGCTGGCTAAGTTAAGTAATCCAGATGAACAAAAATACTTCAGGTTTAGGAGTTTAGTAGACGCAGAGGAAGAGGAAAACCTCCATTACGTTGGAAATAAGGACCTGACTGTACTTGGTCCAATAGGCGCCAATCAGCGAAAAGAAGGAATGAATGACGTATGCTGTTATTAACTCAGCTATAATCGCATAAACGGTGTCTACGCCAGTAAAGAAGATGAAGAAGAAAAGAATTAGAAAAGAATTTCGGGGATGTGGACCAGGGACTAACTGATAGTGAAAAATCGTATTTATTCTTCGATTTTATATTTTATATTTTAGTAATCAAAAATTTTAACATAAAATATAATAAAATAAATGACGTAAATAATTGTTATACATTTCATGCAGGCATGTATCTAAACTTAAATAAAAGCATACTTTGGAGAGAGTTACATTTGAGTTTTATTGGTTTTTTATTTTAAAATTCTCTATTCATCCGAAAATATTTTTCCACTATTTACCAAATTTTTTCCTCCATTTAAACGCTTTACTTAAGAGCGCGATGTTTATTTGAGATTTATTACAATTCGGATACTAACTATTTTATATTTTTACATAAATATCAACATAAATGTAAATCACAATAGAAAATAGTATAATTCAATAGCACATACACGTACATTGCCGTAAAGTTAACAACACTCATACTCAGCATACACATTTTTATATACGAAATAGTGTATTTTATGTGACGAACAATAAGTCTTCCGAAATGAAGTGATTACAGTACTTATTGCCCGGTAATAACTTTGATTATTATTTGCGAATAAAATGCACATAAATTCTTGGCTTATAGTCTGAATTATTCATGAGCTAACTACCAACAAGTGTTGGTTGTTATTGTTATTGTACAAAGTAGATAGTATATAGTGGCAGTAGTGAGGCTGCGAGCGATGAAGCGATGAAATTTGTTAATGCTAAAATGCAAAACTGTGTCACCGGTACGAAATGCCCTCCTTAATTTAGCTGAGTGAGTTGAGATTATAGATTTATTTTCGTAATAATTAAATATTTAAATTTCCAAGTAATTTTCTATTAATTATGGGACAGTTTAAGAGTTTTACTCAAATATTTTTTGTTAGTTTTCAGAGCGATAATCTTTTCTCCTATCTAAGCAATGTTGCTAGTTTTCCAAATGAGGGTTTCTCGCGTTTGACTGCAGCGCTTATAATCCTCGAATACGATTCTTGAATGTAAATTTCTATATGTGCCCACCTTTCTTATGAAATCAATAAAATTTGCCACGTTGCCTATTTTCCTGAAGAAGCAAAATTTTTTGGAAGCCAATTTGGGATACAAATTTATATTTTTGCTCTTAAGAATTACCTGTTAAAGAGTGAACTTAGCATAAAGTTAAACAAATTCGCGTATTTGTTATGACATACAGAGTTTCAAAGTTTTTCTCAGCAACTCGCTTCTTTTAGTTTTAAATTACCTCAATTTTTCCCTTCATTTATATACTCGCTTATTAATTTAGACTGCCAGTCAGTCAGCCAGTTCAACATTCCGTCAGTCATAGTAGCAATAATTGAAAATCACCGCAAGCACTTTGCTAAAACAAAATGAGGCAAGCCAGGAAAAACAAGTCGCTGAGCCACCGTGCGCCACATGCGAAACAACAACGTGTGAGCGATCCGCGAGCAAGTATTTTTTTTACAATGTTGCTGGCAATTCTCGACGTTGTTGTTGACACATTTTTTGCGGCTACCTGTCATGTGGCCGCAAACAGCAATATGTACATGCATACGTACACACATACACACACACACACACATACATTCAGTAATAGAAGTGGCATTAGTGACGTTCAATTGATATGTACAATGATTAGGAGTCAGCGTTGTGCCGCAGGTTGATGTGGCATGATTTATGTTGGCAGCCATGCTTACACTGTGGCATGCGCAACTGTGTGTGTGTGTGTGAGCGTGTATGTGTGCTTGTAAATCTTGGTTTATGGCAAGTCATTGAGATTGTTTGCTACATTTAATGCAATTTAGCCAAATTTGGCTTCGGCATAAATAAAAACAGTGCCTTTATTGGTGATATTAAGCCAAGTGGCAGCGTGTTGCATTGTAGATTCAATGTGCAACATTTATTCCATTTGACAGCTGTCGAGTAATGTCAGCGCTTGTATGTATGTCTTAAGGTGTTTGTATGCATGCGTGTGTGTGTTTGTACGTGTAAGTGTGCGCATGGAAATGTTTTTGAATTGTTGCAATGTGACCATAAAATCTTAGCTTGGAATGCGGTTTCGCGAAAGTTGATAAGATAAGATTTCAACGGATATGGCAGTGGCCACATTTAAGCTCAATTAATAAGCGGTAAATAGATTAAGCATTTTGTGAATAATAACAGTTTTATTGAATTATAATTACGCGCCAATTTTATTAACAGTTAATTTATGCGAAATTGTAAAAATCTACAAAATTGTCGCTCGTGCCGCAGAGATAAGCGAAAATAGTAAGTGTTAATGGAGCCATGTACCATGGACTTCTTTGGTTTCTACGTAAATAATAAGTTCAGACAGAACTGTTTATCAATCGATACTTTCCTTGCATAAAAACTTATGTTGAGCTCGTTGTATGTATGTAGAACTAATGTTAACTTCGTCTAATTTCCATCATTCCTTCAGAGTTGAAATAGTGCTCCCTCTAAAGGCTACTAATCCGATGGCTGGTATGAACATACGAAGGTCTTAGAATAAACATCTTGTGCCTTTTAATAAGAAATGCAGGCTTTGGAAGCTATGTGACGAGCATAAAATATACCACCACCTATATCTTTGTGTTACACCACTGTTAGCTAATACTCTGTTAAATGTCAACTGCTTGACGTCGTCAATGCTGCCCTTACTGTATGTGTGGAACGTAGTCCACAAGGGTGCTTACCCCTTTGTAGTAGAGGGGTTATTTTTCGCGTTGCCAACTATTCTCCCCATGTGGATGGTAAATTTTCGTTCCATTACTATAAAAATGGATTGTATTTTATAGCAGTGGATTGTAACCCTAACCTATGACAATTTCGCAAGTGTTGTGGAAGTGCACGAGGGGTGTGCGTAGTGTGTCGGAAATTGTGGTTGGCACACACATTACACATACTACAAAATGAAGATGATGAAGTCACTGTTAACGGAATTTCGCATAACATTTTTCTATCAGCAAAAATGGCTAGAAAAAGATTGTTAAATTATGAGAATTTCAAAATGAAAACAATAAAGTTATTAATTAAAAACTCCAAACATAAAAAATAACATTTTAATGTTTTTTATTTTATTTTCTAAATACCTTACCATTGTACAACATCATGCAATTTCCAACACCACAGGCGGTCCACATTCATCCACATCAGCTCCGACGCTTGGCCGGCACGTCTTTTGGGAATTGTTTCCATTTAAATGCCATTTCGGACACTAAGTTGTCATTGATCATAAAAAACCAACAACAAAAACTGGTTGTACTGTTACGCGATACTACTAGAAGAGAGTATAATGAAAGAGAAAAAAGCGGTAAAAAGCTAAAAAAAAAAAACAATTAAAGTAATTAAACATCTTCGTCGCCAACGCTTGGGAAGGGATGACGTTTCACTTTAAATTTTATTTTATTTTGACATTAACGTTAAGTGCAACTCTGTGCTACGCCAACAGCATTAACGGCTTACGTGTACACACGCCATGCTAACTGCAGTATTTTATTTAGCCGCTAGCTAAGTTCGATTCACGTTAAGCGTGTGGCGCGTGCACGCGAGCGTGTAATAAGGAAATCTGCAACAAATCTGTAATGAGAAAACAGTTAAATGAAATAAAAACGGAAAAAAACTACAAAGAGTAATCGAAGCAAAAACGGCAGCAAAAAGGACAGTAAATGTGTAGACGGTAAGAAGTACACTGGAGTTAAAAAATGAGTACCTCGTTACCATTTTGAGAACATTTATAGATTTTTTCAAATTAATTTAATTTAGTATTCTGTTTTAAATACTATCTTAAGATTCGTTATATTTTTATTTTGTGCTTTTTATTCATTCAAAATAAGAATTAATTATATTTTTTATTATTCCTTTCCAATTCTGTTCGGAGAAATTAATTTTTGTATACAAAAAAGCTAAACTTAAATTAAGGCACAATTAAAATTAAATTAAAAAAAGTAAATGATTCAGCTTTTATTGTTATTAAATTGTTTTAATGCCATTATTTTATATGTTTTTTTAATTTTAAATCAGAAAAAATTTAATTAAATAAAATTAACATTTATATAACCTTAAATTAAACGAATTAAATACTTTTGTTTTTCGAAATTTTGATTTTTAATAAATGTTTATATTATAAATAAAAAATATTTATTATAATTAAATGAAAATTATTGTAATTTACACAAAAAACTGGCAGAAAAACTCTTTTCATGTGAACTTTTCTTCGCTCCACATTGTAGCAACATAAAGTTAGCTGAACGCATGCGGGTCACTTACATAAGTGGTTGCAGCTGAAATCATGAAATGCGAAGTAAGTAGCTGCGACGCGTTGACACGAATGCCATCTCAGTCGTCTTGGATTTGCATTTTTTCACACCTACAACATCAGTGAAAACCACAACAGCTGCCGTCTACTTTTAATTGAGAATTACTCTTTTTTCGTCTTATTATTACCACTTCTGCTATTATTAACATTTCTGGTGGCGGCTGAAATGCATAAAAAAATCACATAATAATTTTCACACTTTTTTGCATTCTTCGCGTTGCATGCGGCATGCTGCTTGTAATCTTCTGCTTCGTTAAATGGAAAACGGTAAGTGAAGAAATATACATACACGTATGTTGAATGCTACACCCAAAAAAGTTGAGGCAATATGCTATGCCAGGTTTTAGGAAAAAAAGTCAACGCTGCTGACGTTCGGCATTTCAAAGTGCGAGCTGGTATGAAAATTAGCGAAAAGTGTGCGTGGGCGGTGTTGCATTTGCCACCATAGATAGCGCTGGTTTTCCTCTTAATTTTTGCAACATATCCTATGTATGCGCTTGGCAGGAAATAAGTCATTATGGAAATTAATATGTGAGAGTGTTTTTATTAACGGCCGCTGTCTGCCACATTCTGTAATAGACTTTAATTTAGAGAGTGTAAGTGAAAAATAATTACACACTTCTAATGAATTTTTACAATTTTTTTCTTAAAGTTTTCTTATTGTTAAATATTTTATTATTTCGTTTTCTTTATTTTTAATATAATATGTCTTTATTTTATTTAGCCGAATTTTTAGATTTTCTTAAAAAAATCCTAACAAAAATTAGCATATCTGAGTTAATTTCAAAGCTTCCAAAGATTTTTCAAATATTTTAGCATACTTGAAAAAATTTAATAACCAGATTCTGATCATATTTAGAAATTTTCAGCATTTTTAAAATACAAAATTTAATATGGTGGTAACTCTCCTTTTTAAGCTGTCATTTAATTGATTCTATTTTTAGTTTCTATTCGTAAAAATTTTCCTCATATTAACCTTTTTATTGTATACAAATTATAAATTGGTGGCAACCCTTCACAAAGATATCACAAAATTTAAGACTATCTGAATTAGTTTATTTTAATGATATACCCTATTCTATAATATTTTTCGACACGCGTATTAAGTTTCCGTAATCAAAATTATAAATAGTTGGCAACTCTGCTCATAAAGATTTTAACCTAAGCACTTTCATGAATAAACTTTTCTTGGTTGCAATAATCAAATAAACATATTCACCAAGTATTTGGCAATTCTTGATTTTCAAATAGGTGGCAACTCAATGTAGTGCTTTACTCCATAACTCCTAATAATAAAATAAGTCTTGATAGCTATCATTTATTAATTGTATCATGAGGACAAGCTAGTTTGTATTATAAAAATTTATGAAGATTTTCTAACAGGTGGCAATTTCATTAAATTTTCTTAAATCCTGCAATAATTTTAGTCTCTCACTGCCCCTCGTGAGGAGAGCTCCCAAAAGTACGGCTGCATTTGATGCGCTGCCAAAACTCACGTTTTCAATTAACTAAAAATTTTTGATAGTTTTGAATTGGTTCGCGACGTGCAGAGTGACCATACGTACTTACATGAGTATATGTAACACGCTCAAATACACACACATACATCCGTAAAAGAATCGAAAAACTTAATTTGTGGCAAACAATGAATGTTCTGTCAACACATTTTTTTCTGCCATTGTTTGTTGTTGCTAATTTGCTGTAGTTGCCGGATAGTTTATGCGGCTATTTTCATGTTGCAATGTTCCATATAGCGACATTGCTTAAGTAGTTGCTCTTGTTGTTGTTGTTGATGCCATGCCAAATAGTGCACCGCAGAGATGGGGTCGGAGAAAAAAAAAAACAAACAATAACAAAAACATATAGAAGCAGTGCGTGTTAGGAATGTGTTGCATTCAAAAATAAGAATAAAAATCTCACAAGAAGACAACCCAGTGTAGATATCATGTTTGTGGCACCACCAGCAAGTAGAGGTTGTTGCAAGCGGCAAACAAAGTGTGGCAAATGCAGCAACAAAAAAATAGGCAAGCACATAACGGAAGTACAACTCATATGCTGACAAAACATAGAAACTCTGCATATTTCTACTGGAGATAGGAAATACAAATACTCTCGGAATTAAAAAAAGCAACTTCATTAAGAAGTAAAATAATTACATTATTTTAAATATTTTTAAAATTTTTTAAAAACAAAATTCTAGATATTTTTCAAAAACAAATTTTGTTAATGAACATTAAACTAGTAGAAACCCCACTTGAAAATAACTAGTCCATAACCACTTACTTTCGGCTTAAGTATAGAATTATCTCCAATTTAGTTAAAAATATAGTTTGAGAAAGCGAATCAGTTATAGAATTCCATTCTAAGTTAAAAAGAGATATACAAAGTTTGAAATTTTGCTTAAAATTTCCTACAGACTAGTTGCCTTGCCACAAACACTTTGTGGCGCTTAGTACTCACACATAGCAATTGTTCTGGCTCATTGTCAACGTCGTGCATTTGCTGCTACCCAGTCATGTGGCATGTGCAATGCGGTCGCTAGTTTTGTTGCCCATTTGTTGTCCTATGTTCGGACACATATTCATACAAAGCTTTTTGTCGCGGGTGGCAGGCACGTTTGCCGCTTGGACGATGGCCAAACTGTAGCAAACGCCAATCTGAAAATATTGAATGAAAGACGAAAAAATCTCAGCTCTTTGTTGTTATTGCTGTACTTTCAGTGTGCAACATGACGCATCAGAATAACATCCGCGTACACAAGTGATGCCGACGGTCCGCGCGTGTCTCCGCACATGTACCGCACAGACTTTGGCAGTTTGACTGGTCGGTCGGTCGGTCGGTCGGTCGGTCGGTATGCTGTGAAAGTCGCTTGTGACAGTAACTGCAACGGACGCGCTAAAGGAAGTGGCATGTGGCTAGTTGCAGGTTGAGGAGAGCTCCTCTCCAATCGGACACACAGCCGCACAATGCCACGCGTCCGTTGGCACATTGCAAAAGCTTTTCATTTGTAAAAACCAATTTTACTGTCATACCCTACATGTTATCGGATGAGCAAATGCGGCAACAACAATGACGCTTTGTTGTATTTAAGCGCATATCGATTGTAATAGCCAACGAGTCGGCGTACAAGATGATGATAATGGCCAAAGCGAGGGAGTAAAAATCAGCCGACAACAATGTTAAACCAACCGACATGCCAAGCCGGTAACAACAACAATTTTAATAACAATGACAGCGGTTACAGCGAAGCAATAACAACAAAAACGAGTGAAAGATTACAACAATACAAACTGAAGCCGTGAAAAAATGGGAGGGAAAAAATATTTAACAAGAAATATGAGCGTAAACAAGCAATATGGAAGCGCCACAACAGTCATAATAACAACAAGAAAATATCGAAAGAGCTAAAAGCGTAACAGAAGCAATAACAAATACAATGGTGGCTGGAAAAATCTATATCCGCTGAGTTTAAGTGGCAAACGAGTGATAAACGAACAGTGAAATAGAGCAAAAATAAATAAAATAAATCAGCTATAAATATACAATAATAACAACAAAAAGAATAACATGCATCCTGCAACAATAACAATGACTGCGCCTAGCGAGTTGTCAATTTGTAGAAAAATTATATGCTACAAATAAGCCTTAACTCTTGCCACCAATAACACTAACAACAACAACAACCAACTATACACGTAGGAAAAACAGCAAAAAATTGCCAGAAAAATATGATAAGCCAGCGTGGGGAAGTAAATAAAAATATGTGGCACTCAGTTCCAGCCACGCAGACTGCCAACACTAATTGTGCAACAACAACATTGTAGGCAACAACAACAGCTGCGTGTCATAGCAATTGCTACCATAAAATACGTACATATACATATACATATATAAGCTGCTGTTGCAACTATTAGCAGCACCGCCCGGAAGATGAAGTGTCTGTGATAAGACCCCAGGGAATGGATGCTGCGCTGCAAAAACGAGTCATGAGTCGTGAGTTGTGCTGGCATGCGGCACGGAGGCGATTTAAATAGCTACCAAAAAACAAGAGAAAATAAAAAGTTTATATATAAAAATTAATATAATAACATATAACTAGTTGACAAGCGTGGTAAGTGAGCCAAGTTGTGTGCGAGGTAAGGCGTAGCGTTGAGTTGACGTTGCAGCGACAGAGACATACAAGCGCGCGAGTTGTGGCAGACATCTTGTAAGTGACATGATAGTATTATCCACACATACGTTTGTTTTATATAGACAATGTATGGCTGCTGTAGCTGTTGCTAGTATTTTGTTGCTTTTTGCCGCTGGCGTTTTTTCGATACGGTCTGAAGATTAGTCTTACTTGTAATTTCACAGTTTAATTATATATCACAGATTAGTGGTAGTTGATTGGCGGGAATATGTTGGAAAATTACGCTTGCTCATGTGTCGGCATGAGGTAGGAAAATATTGCAAAAAATGCGATGAATAAGAAAATAATAACAACTACAATTAAATTAATTTAAATTTTTGCTAGTGAAATATTGTGATTGTAGTTAATTTACTTAATTGTTGTTGTTTAAAGTAGATAAGTTGAGTTAATAAAACAAATTTATGGGGAAAAAGTTCATATCACAAGTTACACGTCATATGATCTGACAAATCTTATCACGTCATTTCACATCATATCATCTTATATGTAGTTTGTATAAATATTTCTATTTATTTAAAATGAGCATAATTCTCCACAGTCTCAAGCTGAGCACAAATATATTTTTTCTTAACACTGATAAAAATGTTCAAATAATTGACACACATTCTCTTCACATTTTATCACAACATCTCGTCCCATCAATTTACATCGATCCATGGTAAATAAATTAGCACCATTTTCTCTTGATATCACATCAAAAAATTACACAAAAACTGCCGCCATTTTAAGTAACGTGATACTAAATACTCTCATGATCACTGTCCTTATCTGATAATAAATATACATATATTATATCACTTCAAGGATATTCGATTACTTTACAACACCTCAAAAGTATTCCATGCGAGAGCATCACAATACTTCACATTACAGTATATGTCATCACATCATTTCAAATGACATAACAAAATATGACATCACATCATTGGATAGAATATATCATTGCACCATATTCAAGTAAGAACGAGGGCATCTAAAAAGATAGCGCATAATTGTATACCACATCATATTACCATATGTAAGGTATATATTGTAATAAGAGATCGCATCGCACATTATAGTTGAAAACAAGCATTTCAAATTCGAACAATTACCTTATAAAACTTTTTTTACTTTTTCATATTCTATCACATCACGTCATATCTAATCATATTACATTAGATCATATCACATCAAGCATATCGTACAGCATGCATAAAAGCATTCGATGACAATACTTTATAACTTTTACCTATTCCATAACATTGGAAAGTATGATATGATTTTATATCACATCATTTCATATGGCATCACTATGCTACCAAAACGTACTGAAGTATTTTACAAACTTGCTGTTATTCGATTTGAATAGGGTAAAAAGGATATCATCTCCTCTAACATGTCATCACATCATGCTGCTATCAATGTTCTGAAAGCAAGGATAGGATACACAAATATATATGAATGTACATGAACTTTCAAACCAAACTGCAATCAATTTCAATTTAAATACATTAATTTTTTCCCCAACCAATTTTCATGGATTCAATACAAAAATTTACACCCAAAGTGAAAAAATATCAAAAATGCTTCGGAGGAATAAAAAGTAAGGAATATGGGTAAAAATAATAATTAAATATTTAAGCAATGCCTACTCAATTTGATGCCACTTTTGTTACTGAGCTCTACAAAAAAAAAAAATAATAATAACAATAGTCAACAAAAAATTGTAATTAAACTTAGCATGGTTTGTGAAAATTCCATACAAACAGATTTAAAAAAAACTATTTTCGCACCATTTTTAAATTGATATCTTTGTTTAAACTATAGAGGAATACCAAATATGCTGCATAAAAAATTAAAAGGCAATATGCATTGCAAAATCCCCAATGCATGATAGGCAAAGGCAATAAAAAAACATGAACAACCAAGCAATCTGATGGGAGCGCACAAAAGTATGCCTCTATTTTTTCATATTACACGGGGGTACCAATTCTGAAATTGGCAACCAGGTGAGCCAGTTGTAAGCGCTGCCGCCGTGCATTTATTTATTTTGCTTTTTTTTGTTTTTTTTTTCATGGAAAAACAACAACATCAATAATAGCAGCAATAACTTGCCAAGCAGCTTTCATGCATTTACGCGCTTAAATCGATGAAAAAATGTTGCGTTGCAGGCAATTTAAGCGGATGAGAGTAGGCAGGCAGAGCAGAGCCCAGCAATGAACATCAGATACCATATCTCCATAACAAGTATAGAACAATAAACACAACTATGCTAAGTAAATGTTCGTTTCCTCACTTCGTTGTCGATTGTGTGTTAGTGTGTGTGTTGGTTGTGAGGGCAGCAAATGCATATTGTAGTACTTCATCACGCGTTTACTTAACTTCAAACTCACCTGATGCTTATTTTGAAAATATTTTCCTTTTTTGAATTTTTTCACTGTGCACCGGTTTAGTGTTTTACAAGCGGAAACTGGTAAATTGTTGTGTCTGTATTGATTTGGGTACGTTGTTGATCTGGCAAGTCGTTGACGTGTGAACAAATTCATTTCGATTGTGAATTTTTGGAGCTTGGTTTTTTTCTGATATAAGCTTTTATTATTTGGCATGTTTTGGAGGGTAAAGGAGGGATCACGATGCTCCTGCAAGTGCTACTACAAAAACACTACATATTTTAGGCGTTTGAAAGCAAATAGTTGACTAGTTCGAGTTTTATATAATACAAATTTTTGAATTGATGAGCTGATTAAATGTTTCAAACTTTACCAGTTAATTTAATTTAATTTTTTTATAAGATTTTTTTTTTGTTTAAGTTAGTTTAATCTTATTTCATTTTATTTTGCCTGATACTTTTTTGTTATATTTTTCTTATTTTAATCTATATTATTTACTTCATTTCATGTTATTTCCTTTTTGTTGTTTCATTTTATGTTATTTTATTTTGTTATACTATTATTATAATTATATTTTATTGCCTTTTATTTTATTTTGTTTAATTTCATTTAATTTAAATTAATATTAATTAATGAGTTAATTTTATTTAATTTTGTTCAAATTTATTCAAGTTTTGTATTATCAATTTTAATAAAATCTTTTTATTTGATTTAATTTTATTTTGTTTTTTTTTAATATAATTACTTTTAATTATACTTTGAATTTTTTTTTGGTCTGGCTTACCCTAAATTCTAAGGCCGTGTATGACATATGTGCGATATTCGATTCCAATAGGTGGAATGTCGTACTCTGCGTACCTTTTTCGCAAACTCTTTCCTTTTCTACCCCCTTCCAGCAAACTCTCGAGCATTACTCATATAGAATCTTTTCCGTTGAGTTTAAAAACAACATTTCCAGTTTTACAAATTGAATTTTATTGCTGCAATGTCAATATATAAATAAATTCATTCACTTTTCATTTTAACTTTTCATTTTTCATTTTTCGGTTTTCCCTTTTTATTGACATGCCACAAATATAAATATTTTAATTGAAAAACGTAGCATTGCAATGTTGGCAAAAGCTCGCTCTACATGTATGTAAGTGTATGCAAGTGTATGTGGTTCAGGCTAGAGATATACTCGAACTCAAACCTGACGGCGTTGCCAGTTTATTTGAGAATGAGTAAGTGCCATGACGCCGCTTGTTGATTGGGAAAAAGGATAGGATTAAAAAAAAAAAATAATAAAAAAATCTGTATTGTAAATTGATACACAAATAACAAGTAAAGGCAACCAAACACATACATACGCGTTTATAAAAAAATCCTACAAATGTATGTTTATAGGCGTGTGCATATGTGCTGGGGAAACTCATGCTGAGCGTATGCTTCAACACGCTTTTGCACAAAACTCTTACTGATGCTGGAGAGAGAGCGCAAACAATTTGCCAGAAATCGGCTTACAAGCAAATAAAAACTGATACCGTAAAAGGTGACCAGTGTTTAAATTGTTGATGGATGGCAGGGTTACTGTGCAATTATTTTTTGCAATTTCTCAGTTGGCATATTGCTCAAATCAATATATAAATTTTCTGCTGAAATGATTGACGATAATATAATATATGCTCGTTAAGGGGTTATAATTAAAATTCGCATAAAATTAAAATTAAAAATTCTGGGTTTAAGATTTATAGAACAGGAAGTATTCGATTTTTTTTTAATATTTGTAGATATTCATAGCTGGTAAAAATTTGTCAACACAACGATAAAAGTGGAGAGAAATAGTTGTAATGTGATGTTATATTGCAAGATGTGACTTGATGTAAGGTCATGTGATGTGATGCATTGTGATATGAACGATTTGTATAGAATAAAATTGCAAAAAAAAAAAAACCGAAGAAAAAGAAATTAAAAAAGAAAGAGAGAATAAAAATATGAATATTATATAAAAATTATTGATTGATTATCTAAGTGGGTAATGAGGTGATTCGCTATCATATCGCATGACTGTTTGTCACGCTATGCATATTATATACCTACAATTAAATCGCTTTTTTCAGCTGACATTATATTTTACTTAATTGTTGGAAACCACAAAACTTTCTTAATGTGAGTGGGAGTAGTGAGTGCAGACAAATAAACTAACCACAAATGCCACCAAACAATAATTATACACAACATCTCAAATTTAAAGTGGCGGCAAGGCCTTAAAGTAGGCTAAACAAAAGTTTAAAATATATATAATTCAAAACCTAATAAATCGAAATCAAAAATTATTGTTTTTGTGTTAAGCTTTTATTGAAAAAGGGCGAAATAATAAGAAATTCTGTATCGATTGAAACATTTAAATTTCAGGCAATTTTACTGGTTTTGGAATTTAAACTAAATATTAGAGAAAAAATAATTTAATTTCATCATAATTATTAAGCAAAAGTTTGTATGTGTTTTTGCTTTTGCATTGAAATTAACATATGTAATTATGTTTACAAATTTATGCCTTGGCAGTGATTGATTGCTGTCACCGGCTGTCATGACATGTTCAACGCACACATCCTTATAAATATCTATGGCGAAGCTCTTTCAACACAGATAAATATTCAAATAACTAACGCACCTTCGCGTTGCGGTTGTGTCTGCTACATGGTTTCTTGATATTCACCTTGTCGACGGTACAATGTCTTTTTATGCTACCTCTTGATAATTATATCTATCAGGCTTAATGAATTTTTAATTACACTATTATGTTGGCGTATATTTGTTTGTGGTTGTATAAGCTGTAAAAGTAACACTTGGTCATAATATAAATAATGAGCTGATAATGTGGTTGTTGATAGATGATAGACAAAGGTGATGCATGATACACATAAATAGTTATAAAGTTAATTTGATTCGGCTAAGATAAACTTAATACCCATGTGGATTGATATAGATAATTGCTTGCGTAAAATTAAATTTTAATTACAAAAATTATTCTTAATAAAAAAATAAACAAATGAAAAAATTTAATTATGACAATATTAGAAAAAAATAAAAGAAATAAATCATAACAAACTTTATAAAAGGTAATCATTAAATAAAAAAGTAAATATTTCACATCTAAAGGAATTAAAGAGTTAAAAAGTGAAACAACGCAAAATTTAAAATATTAAAAATAATAGTAATTATAACATAATCAGTATTAAGGAATAAAAGATTCAAGAAATGAATAATTTAAAACAATTAAAAATTATATCAAAAACAAAATGTATATAAATAAATACAAAAATTACATAATGATAAAATTAAAAACAAATAAATAGTGACAAAATTAATACAAATAAATTTAAAAATAAATAAAACAAATAGATTAAATTTAGACAAATAAGCTTTTTAAAAAATAAACTAAAATACTTTTTTAAAATGTTAAAACTAAATTTCTTTATTTATTCAGTAAATTTTGTAAGGTACAACCCTTTACGATTTAATCTAATTCATGCAAAAATTTCGCTCTCAGCCGCTGTATGCCAAACGCTACCTATGTCGGTGACATCACTGCGTATGAGTAACTACAATACGAGTATCTTAGGAATAAATTCCCAGAGAGTATTTCCCCTATTTTCTGCAATTTTTCAATAGAAATATTATATAACCTTATATCATAAAACTTTCAATTCTATTCATATAAAATTCCAATCCCGACTCATTTCTGCGCAATAGTCATTCTGTTGAAGCATTAGTCATTAAGGAGAGCGTTTGTTGAGTAATTACAATATTAATAATAATAAACAAATGGCGTGATCATTACAGCTGCGTTGAAAAATATTTCAAAGAACTGGTTGTTAAAGGCAAACTCTAATAAAAGTTGCAGTTAAGGTAATATAGAGGCACGAATAACTAAAAAATTATGAGGTAAAACGTCTTTTGCTCTGCCCTTCATTATGTCTGTATATCCTTAAGTAAAAGAAAGCAGTGTCTTTTGCGTCAGCAGTTTTTCCATTTTCCATTTTCAATTCTTCACATTTCTTCTCTTTTAATTTATTTTTTTTGTTGGCATAACAAATTTGTCAAAGGATTATGCGTTGTTGCTGGCGACTGGCAGACAGGCGGTGCCGCTGCGGTAAGTGACTGTCGTTGAAAGCGGGTGTGGCAACAGCAGCATACTCAATCCTTTTTCCCAAACGTTTATTTGCTTCAAATTCTTCAGTTTTTTTTTTCATACTCAGCATTTCTGCTTGCTGTAACATCCTTTTTCTTGTTTGTTTGCTGCTCCTTGCCATATCTCCTGCTGATGTCTGATGTTATTCTGCACTTTTTTCTGCAACTTTGCATTTTCATATTTCAGTTGAACATATGTATATACGTATGCAGTGAAATATATTTAATTTGCCGTTATTCATTACATTTAATTAATTACGTTTATAATTAATGAATTTCACGTTCTGTAAGGACATTGAGAGATGATGATGATAATTTTTGATGGCTGCAAGAAATAAAGGAAAATTATAATGTATTTAAATAACATGGTGGAAAGCAATATAAAATTGGGATGGAAGCAGAAAGAAGGAAGAGCGGTAAGCAATTGAAAGGATATAAAAGGGTTTAATAGTTGCAGCCAATATTAAATGCTGATGGACTTGACACATTTGCGATGACAATGAATCACAATTTCAGAAGTTTTTACTGTTTTCTTATTTACAACGCAAATTACATGTATTTGTCATAAATAATTTGGCAAATTTTTATTGAATAATGCGTGTCCTTTTAGTTTGAAGGCTGATTTAAGTGAACTTCTGTTGCCAAAAATATTCTTAACACAATTTGTATTCCTTAGAAGCGAAGCCTAAAGCTTTAAGAGAAACTGAAAAATATTCCTTTACAAAACTTTGATTTTTAGTGCACGAAAGCGCCGCCGTTAAAACGATTATGAAATGTACCTTAACAAAGGTTACTCATACGCACTGTTGGTCTATTCAAAATTAAGTCTAAATTAGTTTTAAAAAATCTGTATCATTTGTTGTGGTTCTCCAACATAATTGCTATTTTCTCTAATTTCTTTTCTGTCTCCTTCTTCTATACTAATTACACAGCGCTCTTTCTCTCCTTTCATTTCTTCTAAAGAAATCCCTTTAACAAAAGGCGTTTAAATTATGTTCGCCAACAGTTAAACACAATTAATTACAATTTAGAACACAAACACTATTTTTACCCAACCATTAACCCTTCATTGACCTATAAAAACAAAGCGAAAGACGTACAGACAGACAGACAAACAAATAGACGGACGCACAGACAACGGTTGGAAAACTAACAAAGCGACCGCAAGCAGATTTGCACACAAATAAAAGCAACAATCAAGTAAGAATAAAGCAAAATAAAGACACAAACACACGTTCCTGTGCACAAAAAAAAAAAAAACGAAAAAATGTAATGAAAACCAAATGGAATTGTTGAAATAACAAAGGCCACAGTGAGCGTTCTGCGTGAAAAAATTTCGAAAATTTGTTGGCACTGTTGACCAGTTGTAGATGGTGGCTATTTAAAACCCGAAAATAAAGCACACACACGCACACATATATGCTAAATGAAAGGGTTTTCCGCAGGATGACCACAAAACATGTTGCTGCTATGTGATTTCCGGTTGTTGTAAACTGTCATTGTTGCCAAGTTTTATTTAGTACGACAATGTATGTAGGTATGTGTGCTTATACGTATCCTATAAAAGTACGCAAATAACGGTACTCAGATACATACAAATGCATTTACAAATTACTTTACACTTAGACTTAGGGTATTTTTCTAATACCAATACCACACTCTGCCTTTCTTTCGCTCACTCGCTCACTCACTTACTCACTCTCGAAAACTGCGCAGTATACTTCCTCTCATTCTTTTAATGCCAACCATTTGCGTACAGCCCTTTGTTTGTTTAGTTGACAGCCTCTCAATTAGTTGGGTTAGAAAAGCTTGCTTATTTACTTACTTAGATACTCGTATATATATCTATGTATCTGTGGATGTATTTGTATAGTGTGGCTTTTGTTTGGGGATTTAGATAATTTTCTAAGCAAATTGCGTATAAAAGACACAATATATGTATTGTGAAATAAGGTCCTCTTTGCTTTATTTGCCATATCAAACGATTAACGATAAAATTTGCTTAAAAATTTGGACTAGAAAAGAGGAAAATGAAAAGGGAGGGTGGAACGATTTTTTTTAAAGGCTAAAGGTTAGTTGGCGTAGTTGAAAATGAAAAGATTTGCGGGGTATTTGTATCTTAAAGATGCAATAGCTGCCTTGTAAGATAAGCTCGTTTGTTTGATTTGATCTTCTAATAACGGGACCTAAATTTTCAGTTGAAAGAGTTACCGCTAAAAGTTTAATACTTGAGTAGTCACTTGCATGAGGGCTATATGTTGTAATAGTTCAATTCCGATAATTTTAAGTGAATACACCTGTCTTGTCTATCCTTCTAATATAATGCTACACAATTGTTTGCTGTTAGCTTTATATATGTTCTAATCATACGATACTTGCTTGAAAAACTTGTTTTTGAATAATAGTCTGTATGGGAATTTTATGTTATAGTTAACAAATGCAATTTTTGGCTATACGTCTTATACATAACAAGATTTTGAACATATTTTTATTACAAAAACAAACGTTTAATAAATTTTGGGAAATTTTAAGAACTGTTTTCATTTCTTCCAAGCTTGTATTGCCACCTCCGTAAGGCTAGAGCTGGAGCATTGTGAAAGATATGACATCTCAATCGCCTGAAGGTGGTAATTACTAACATTCAACACGAAATGAAAATGATATTTTCGAGATTTTCAATGCGTTGGTTTCATTATTCGAAGTTTTCTTTTTTCATAAAGCGTATTTTTTTAGACCAACTATAAACATTTCAGCTTCTGAATTTTATATGATCAATATATGTACTTGCACCTAAAGCAATCAACAACCCTAAGTAAAAAAAAAAACGAAAAAACCTTTGATTACTTTTCAATTGCCATTCATCAGTTTTAATGTCAAACATCATTATGCTCTGTTCAGCCACAGAAAAAAAGCCACAGCACATCGCCGATTTATCATTCAATTCAAATGAGTTTTGTGTGGAGAAAAAATCACTGCATTTAACTTTTTAACACTTTTAAGCGATTATTCAACACCCACCAACACCCATGACGTCGGCCAACACTGCGTATACGTTACTGTTTTCAAATTTTTATAACAGACAGAAAAAGAAAATAACAAAATATATTTTTTTATGCCACATTTCGAACGCTTTATTTACTTGCAATCAATATTATGATATATTGCACACTTTACTTGCACACTTTCACCGCACAGCAACTATTTTCTCCCCCCGTTGAGCGATGAGCGTACGCTTTGGAAGCGTGAAAAATTGCATATCGCATTGCATTGCACAAATATATTTATTGATATTTGCATTTGCATATTATTGTGTGCTTAGTGCAAACCGCAATGCGCGTCGGCAGCGAAATTTGATGCAACGACAACAACAACAATAGCAGGTGTAACACCGGCAAGCAGCCACAAACCAAAATTGTTTAGCTCCCAACACATATATGGTATATGCATATACTATCATAGCTGCAGGGCAGAGGGTGCCGCGTGTAACAAGCAGCTTTGTGTTATCATTGCTGGTTTGTTGTTGTTTTTGCGGAAGTATTTCTGTAAGCTACAGTGGAAATCAAAAATCGGTTCCGGGGGGATTTTTGTTTAATAAAAATATCATTTTTTATAATTTTATGAAAATGTGGTGAAAAGTCAAAAAAAGAACAATAACATTTTATATAAATAAATAGTTATTTTTTTAATGTTTCGTCTATTTTTCTTTTATGTTTTGTTATGAAATTTTGGTACACAATTGACAATAAAAAAATAAAGAAAAGTTTACAATTTTATGCAATTTTTGCAAATTTCTTTTTCTAATTTTTCTTTTAATAATTTGTGAAAATAAAGTGCATAATTGATCAAAAATTATATAAATAATTTTATGGTATTCTGATTTTTTAATTTCATTTTAAAAATTTATTTAGATTTTATTTTAATTTAGTATAAATGGATTTTCTTGATTTTTCGGTGAGAGTTAATTTTAATTTTTTATTAATATGAATATACTTTTAGTATAAACGAAATTTTTAGAAAATGTTTTCAGTGGTTCTCAAAATTTTGTGAATTTTTCTTCAATCAAAAATATTATATATTTGCACCAAACTGTTCATATATGTACTTATACTTGCTTGTAAGCTTGTGTATTACCATTTTCTTTTGTTTTTATTGTTGTTTGCTCTAATACATACCTATATACAAATGCATTTAAGGCTTGTTGCTTTAACATTTCATTCCCCTAAGTGCAAAGTGGTTTCAGTTTTCTACAAAAACATTGATGCTAAAGCTTTTGCTATGTTGTTATTGTTGTAGCTGTTATTTTTGTTAGTCTTGCTTTTGCTTACGCTTTGAGTTTTGCATGCTAACATAAAATGAGTAAGTGAATGCTTGAAGCAGAACATAAATGAATGAATGAATGAATAAATGAGGGAATGAATGATTGAAAGTGTATGAGTGTGTATGCATGTGAATATGTATGTTTGTATAAATGATGAATCGATGAATGCAAGCATTTTGCACAACACAACTTGTCTTGGATGAATTTCACAAGCGTATAAATTGCATAAAAACCAAACAACATGTTTTATATACCTACTTATATGTATATTGTTCTCTGTGCAACAACTTGGTGCAAGCATATACAATGTTGATTATTGGTATACGCATGCATGCAATGTCAGAAAATAACTATGAACGCTAGAAATGTTTGTTTGTTTGCTTGTTTGTTAATATTTATTTAGTTATACATATATACCTACATGCATACATACATATACATATATATATATACACATTTGTAATAAATGTGCAGCTCATGGACTCTTGCTGTTTTATATAGGTATTATATAATATATTAATATACATACATACATATATTTATATGTGGTACTCTGACACGCTTAAGCCCTCCATCATTTTAGTTGCATTTTTCACTCATTGCAACCTGCAATCATTTTAGTTTTTCCCCCTTAACATATATATGTATATGCATGCACAGTTATGTTTTATATTGCTGTTGTTATTGTTATTCCAAGAGAGCACTAAAATTGTGCTTTTTATGTTAGTGACATTTCTTTTCCCCCCAGTGGCTGCTTTGACATTTCACATAAATGTGGTTTAGTACCGAGTGTACACGCAACAAGCGTTTGCTTCTTCTTCTTCTTATTCCTATTTATTTATTTATTTGTTTATTTAACTTACTGCTACATTGCAATTGACTAAAAAACTAGTCTGCTCTGGTCTTGAGCACATTTATGTACTATATTTTACAGTCTTGCGGGTCCTTTTAATATTATATATGATGGTGAGAATATTTATTTAAAAAGAGAAGCCAACCAAAGTTGTTTTTTATTATTTTAAGTTTTCGTAAAAGAATGCTGAAATACTGAAAAGAATTTGACACTATAAGAATTAGCATAGAAATATTTTATTTTAGCTAATTAAGTAAAGACATATTACTCTTCACCTGATAGCTGGCCACGTTTATCTCTTAAGTTTGGCAAAAAATGTTGCCTACATTTAGGATGATTTAAAGGAATCTCTCTTTGTTTTTTATTTGAACTCTGTTTATCACTATTTTGTAGCATTTCATTTATTTTTCGATACAATTTGGGTCTTTTTAAGCCCATAATCTGCTTGAAGTAATCATAAATGTGCTAATTTTCTGGTTATAAGTGAGGTTTTTGTGGACCCAGCTGAGGGTTCTCTTGAAGAGTAGCCTGGAATGCCCTTTTTTTAGAAAATTGAAATAAGTTTCGAGTTATAATATTTGGTATTTGGTGCTTGTTTACAATTTAACTACATTCTTGACATGATATGAATTATTTTGCAAAGATAACGAAGACTAGAGTAACACTTATCGCTCAAATGTAGGCAATGTTTAATTTTGATTGAAACCGGTAACCTGGGAAAATACTAAATAAATAGAGTAGCCTCTTGCTTAAAACATTTTAGGCTAATAAGGTCTAGAACTGCTTAAAGATGCAAATCATTTCAAAAAGGGTATTTTTTTGTTTTTTGGTAAAAACAGGCTAGGATGACGTCAAAACATTCACTATAATAAGCCCAATCTCTAAAACCAAAAACTTCGAATAATTTAAATGAGTTTTCTGCTCAAACCCAAAACGGAATTGAAAAGATTTAATACTCACACTCAAACGACTCCCTTTTCTTGTCCTTCAGTGCTACTTATCAATCGCATTGGGGGCGTCTACGTAGGCAAGAAATTTATGCTTACCATAAATCTTTGTGTGCAATTTCAATTTATTTGAATTTTTGATTTTTACTTTTGCGTATTTTTTGTATATTTTATTTTTCGAACAGGCGAATTTTTGTTGTATTCGCGTTTCTTATCCTTGCATTAACCTTAAGCGCATTTACCTATAAAATAATCTATATATACGTGTATATACATACATTTATGAGAAAAGATTTGTGTGTGTTGGGAGTAGATAAATGTTGTAGCAATGAAAATAATGTGCGCTGTCATTTCATTTTTAATATGCTACTCGACATTTTTGACATTTGAAATCCTGCTTCTTCTTCTTACTGGCGGCATGCGAGCGAATATAACTTAATATTATAAATCTTACAATCGCATAATATTTGTGCTCAAACCAGGCAGACAGACAGACAAATAGATAGAGCTCACGGAACACAGTTAAGAGAGAGAGAGAAAGACAAGCGAACAATTTCAATCAGACGCATAAAGTGGGCGCATAGTTGCTGTTGTTGCTGGTGGCATAAAAGTATGAGGAAAACAAAGTCTCACTTCATCCTGTTGCCATTTCATTGTTACTACTACTGTTGTTGATGATGATGATAATACTGATGGCGCAGTGATCTGATGGCGTTTCCTCCTCGCCTTTTTCGGTGCATTTTTCAAGTGGCATATCTATGCAAATGTCTTTGCAATACTAAAGATATATATGTATGTGTAGAGCCATTGAGGAAGATAAATGAATTTTATTGCTATTCGCAAATAGAAATTGCCATCAAAGCAGCAGAGCAGAGCGAGATACTAAAGCATACATACATACATACAATATTTATTCGGTAGTAAGTTGCTGGTGAGGAGGACACTGCTGTTATTATGCAGATTATGAGGAAACATTAAATTATTATTTTTAAAGAGTTCTTGTGTTTTTTTCTATGGTTTTGGTACCACTGAACAGAATTACCATTAGTTTATTTTTACTTATTATTTTTTTCGAATTGAATTTTTCAAAAGCAATTGCATTTATACAAAAACTATCATAAGCTTCACATATCTCTGTTACTTGAAACTATTTCTCTACTTAAATATTTTCTTTTTTAACAAATGGTAACATGTTTTAAAATTCTTCAAACATTTTTATTCAATATTCTGCCATAAAAGACTTTAGCTTGGTAACCATATACAATTTTTTTATTTAAAAATGTTTTTACTTAAAATTTTTGTAATTATGGGGCAACCTTTTTTCAAGAGTATGACAAAATCAACCATTAACCTCCAGAGTTTGGTAAATATATAACTTTTCTTTTACTTATTTTTTAGTAGAATTTTATTTTTAATCAAATGGCAATACTTTTGAAAAATCTTTTCACAAAAATCTAAGCAAAGTTGGAAAAATAAATAAAGTTTCCTTCACTTAAAACATTCCTTTACTTAGAATTTTGATTAAGAATGTGGTAACTTTTTTTTCAAAACTTCCTCTAAATTTTGGTGAACAAATTTATCGTTAACCTCTTTAGGTTAGTAACCATCAATCCCAGTGTTGGGTGAATTTAAACTACTTTTTACTTAAAAATTTCTAACTGATGGCAACTTTCAAATTTTTTTTAGACAGGACACTTATTTATATTTATATTTTATTTACTTTTAGTACAACACTGAGATCGTTGGCTCAACCTTTGATATTTATCATTTAATTTTCTAAAATTCTTTCGGTTTTGTTACGCAATTATCACATTTCCATCTCGATTATTTTCCAATTAAAAACTAATTTCGAACATTCAATGCCGTTATTTATTTACTTTCAGATCATTTTTTTTATCTAACAACCAATTTAAAATTATTTATATTTACTTTAATTTATAGAGGCGATTAAAAGCATTGGTTGTGCGGTAAACCATATTCATGCCGCCACTTCATGGAACAACATTCAATTGAAGGCCAGCATCTATGGTATATACATATGTGTATGTATGTATAATTAATTTATGTATATGTGTGTGAAAGTTTGTGTGTGCAACGAGACGATTTCATTAAGCCACAATTACAAATTCAAAGTAAAGAAATAAACGTACAAACCATATGTCTCATTAGTATGCTTGCGGCATGCCACAGAGAGATACTCGTATACGAGTAGAGAAAAAAATATGATGATGAAGCTATAAAAAAAGATGAAAGAAAAAGGAAAAGCGAAAGAAACAGCAACAGTGGTAAATGCGCTAAAGGTAGTTAGTTGGTTCTACTTCAACTAGCTTGGTGAGTCGCCGTGTAGTTTTGCTGCTACTTGTGGCACGCTCCAGTTACAGCAGCTATCAAGTAAACATAAAGCTTGTTATAGCTTAACTGGCGGTAGTTAAGAACGCAGAATATTTATTTACCTAAGCGAATAACGCTTAGCGTTACAACTTAACGTTGCGGTTGATGCAGGTCAAGGTTTATTGATACACATGCATACATATACTCATACATGCAAACACGTATACCCAGAGCGAGCTAGCGGGACCTTAAGTTATTGCCATTTATGTTAACGCAAAGGACTTCGATTTGTATTCATATGCGCGGGTGTATGTGTTTCTGTGTGTGTTATCTATCATATAATATTTGCTAGGGTGTTGCCAATTTTACTTTTGAAGCATAGGCGTCTCTATAAACTAAACAAAATGAACTGAAATAATTTGTATTTTTTTCTCGCACAGCCCAATTGGCATATTATTTAAAACCACAAAAGAAAAGGTTGCCATCTTTTAGAAAAATGTATGATATGTGTTATAAATTGTACAAATAGTACAATATGGGTAGTAAAATGAAAGGTTTTTAGAAGCGTCAAAATAAAAAGATTTTTTAGAAACGTTGCCACATGTTTAAAATAGGTATTAATGCAATAAAACTAAAAAAATAGTCAACAAAATTTTTACAATAATGGTATCAAACTAAAGAAGTCTCGGTTGGTATTGTATGAGAAATAATTTTTGAGTAGAGTGGCAACGTCTGCAAAATTTGTATTCAAATATTTTGATAAAAGCAATTTTTTTTAGTACTGGTATTCGATTGAAAAGGCTGTGCAACATTTGATAATTTGAAAAACAAAACAACAAAAGGATAAAATATGAACAAATAATAATTAATTAATTATGTTTTGGTATAAAAATTCTGACAATTTTCGTGAATATTAGTAAACTTAAACAAGCGTTATAATTCAGTTGATACTTTTATTCAACATTTGCAGTATAAAAAAAAAAATAATAAAGTAATAAATTTTAATACCACCCTAGTATGCATGAAAAATGTTTTCTGCGCTGTATTTAGTATCCGGCATTTTCATTTTTTCTTTGAGGGCAATGGGTTAAGCCAGTCGTCAGTGGACTGATTAATGTTTATGGCGCAGTGACGTATGATTAATGAGCAATTATATAGCGCCTGTCTCAGGACACATATGTATAGTATGTATGTAAATAGCGCATCGTTATGCCACAGTTTGCCACAAATTATGCAAATATGAAAAAATTATTGAAGTTAATGGCAGTGTTCATTAATTATGTGGCTTATTGGTTGAGCGAGAAAAAATCAGCTTCTTTTTTATTATTTTTCTCACTGCAGCAAGTGCCGACTGCTGACGTAGCATATACACGTACACATTTACACTTTTTCCCGGCTTAACGCACTTGCTTTGTTTGACATTGAAAATTTGTGGCCATTAATATAAAAGAAAACAGATAATATTAAAAAGATCATGAATAATGCTAAAAAATGGTGTAAAATTTAATTTGGCGTACAGATATTTCCGCTCTAATTGGCCGCGGCCGGTGGCAGTAGTTACTGTTTGTTCAGTTAAGTTTTGCAATTTATTTGCGGTCAATTTTACTTTTTCCATTTATTTAATTTCGAAGCTTTTTTACTGTTGCCTTTTCTGCTGCTCAAACAATTTCGTAGATAAATTTCGCGCAAATCGATAAATTTCACGTTGAACAGGCACTTATCGCAAGCGGCAACAAACGCGCTTACACTCACCCACACATACACACTCACACACAGACACTTTCACGCCTTCACGAGATATTCACAGCAACCAGCAGAGTTTTTAAAATGTCGAAGCTCATTTGCATAAATTAACAATAATATCAATGCCGGCTGCTCGGCCAACAAAAGTGCTTTACAAATACAAAGGCCACATTCACACATACACACACGAAAGTATGTAAAACATAAACGCTTACATAGTGCACGACGAGCATCGTCCTTGCTCTGCATACGCGCATAAATAAAATTGGGAAAAAAGACGTAGTGAACTCACGATAAAATTGATATAAAATGCAACAACGGTTCATTGCGTTAGAGAGGCTATTTCGCAGCTGTACTCTGCGTTATACTCCCGCCTTTTGCCTTTTCCCGGCAGCCACTCGCTCGCCGTTTGTCGTGCTTTTCATGCAGTCGTCCTTTCGGTCTGTTGCATGCCAATAGATTTATGAGCATAGCCTTGCTCGTCGTTTGTGCTCATTTTGATCGTCTGATTGGTTTTAAAATACTTAATTAGCGTAAATATTAAATTCATTTGCGTCACTCGCTGCGCGATTGTGCAGGAAATTTATTTCTTGAATGTTAATAAATTTGCGAAAAAATCAATGCTGTGGATCCTTTGAAGTTGTATTTGATATTTACTATATAATGTGAACCATCTAGCCTGTTCAATCTGCGTGAGGTTCAAAAATACTAATACATCAGGATCTTGAGATTTATGGCTCTGTTAGATGTGCTGCTGCTGATGTAACATCATGGATTTGTGTTCGCTAGAAGTGCGGAAAAACGAAAAAATAATATTACAGGATCTCATAGTCAATAATTGGATGTGGAAGGTGTTCAAATATTCAGTACTTGAGACCACGTGAATTTTTTTTGAATCTGTAAAGTGCACACATGAAATTAATACTGCACCACATAAGCTTTTAGGTTTCTCTTGAATTTTGTATTCTTTGATAAACGTACAAAATCAATACTTAAAATCATGTGAATTTTTGGGTATGTGAGGTGTGCGAAAAATGCCAATATGATTCTTAGTATTTTTTTCATTGGTTTGGTGACAGGTTTACTTTAAAAAAATTCTATGTTCAGTGAAATTCTACAATTTTTTTCTCCACACATTTATTTTTCCTCCAAATTAAAGGTCCACTAAAACTGCGCCCACGATGAGTCGCTTGCAAGCCACATCAATGTTGCAAAACCTTTTTTTGTAGTTCGCTTCAAAAAACAAAAAAAAAAAAAAACACAATGCAAATGAAAGAGTTGACTGGCCAATCGATGTGGACGCGACGTGGAATGTTCGACAATTTCAAAATGTAATTTGGCGCTTAAATGGGCGATAACAGTGCAGAGTAGACACTAGGCATCGGAGAACGAAAGGTAGATGCCAATGCGCGGACCACACTGTCATTGAAGCAAAGGTTTAGCGCGACAATTTAATTGGGTTGACGGTAGGTGATTGCTCTGGCTGCATTGGCGTCATTCTGTGTTGCCACTCCATTAGCGATGCTGCTGTGCTGTTGCCCCGGTCCCTGCAGTCCGCTGAAAGGCTAGCATTCCACACTGCGAGTGCTTGTTTGGCGCTTTGGTTGTGTAATTAAACTAAAATCGGCGCTAAATTGGTGATGGTCAATTGCGTATTTTTCGGTTGTGTTTTTACTTCTAATTTTCTAATTTCTGGTTTTCGGTTTTCGGTTTTTCGGTTTTAGTATTTTGAACTGCTGTCAGAGTTTCTGTTGCTCTTGTAGCACACTGTTGCTGCTGTTGGTGGCATTGGCCGTGGTTAGGATCAAACTGCGTTTTTGCACGATTAACCGTATGCTCCTTTATTTTCCATTCAATGCACTCGCTGCGTGTTTTTCACTACCGCTGCTGTAACCGCTTAACATGTTGCAAATGGCATTAGATCTGGGTGAGGATTTTGAACTCAGCAAACAAAAAAAAAACGGTTAATTTGCGCCTACTCCGCCGCCACTAACTGGGTGGTTAACCAGCAAATTACCTTGTCATCGGCACAAAAATTGTTTCCAGTCACACAGTTGAGGGCGAGAAAAGGGAGCAAAGGCGCAAAACATTTAATTCGATTGGTGTTGTGGCTTTATTTTAGTATTCCTAATACCTTAATAGGCTTTGGTAGTTGGTTATTTAGGATGGCAGTTTTTCCAATGCATAATTTGGCAGGCTTTAGGAGTCCACCCATGAAATTCAATTGTACTTTAAGCTGAAGATCACTGAAGCATTTAACAAGGGATTTACGAAAAAAATTTTGTCGAGGATTTTGTTTGTAGGCTGTAGTGGTAGCAAGCAACTGAAAATGGTAAAAACTTTACTAGCTATAGTGTGTGTGTGTTGGAACACAGTGAAGTGCTCTAATTGGGCGTTCCGAGTTCCCGACGTATGTGTCTGTTACTAAAACATACAATAAGCTTCAGAAATTCACACGATTGAGGATGAGCTCCACCGAAAACCTCTTCAGCGGTTATATTTTGCCGTAAATCTCTCGTACAGTTCAGTGTTCTATTGTCTGATACATTTGCCATCGTTGACGTAAATCTTTCCCAAAACTATTCTCTCTTCTCTTCCTCCTAAGCTGACTTAGCGGATATTGTAATTATCTACATTATGACTTGCGACGAGTGGTGTTTGCAAATATTTAGTCCAAAGAGGCGAGTGTTGACAATAGGGAGTTCTCAACTCTGATCTACTGGGGATCGCAGAATCCCTCTTTCGAACTTCCGACATGCCAGAAAAAATGGTGAATTGAGTTACCGCAGAGTTTTCTGCCATTCCTTACTAAACTCAATGCAACTCTGCTGCAGTAAAAAACCTACTTTTCATCACTTTAAAAGCTTTTCTGCACGGATTGACCTATTTTTCCAGGCAGTCTACACTACAGTCCACACAACTAATCAACCCACAGCCCAAAGCTTATTGGTCAATTGGTTGTGCCAACAACAATTCACTCAACTGTCACCGCAATGCTAGCATGGACTGATTGAAAACGCGCTAAACTTGGACGAAAGAAAAATGAGGTCGAAGAAAACACAGAAATAATGCGAATAGAAGTGGAAAAATGAAAAAATGGGAAAAGAAGAAGTTCCACGCGGCAACTGAGATTTCCGCAACCACACACGTTGGCGCATGCTGCAGCTTTAAGTTTTTTAATTTAAGTTTTGGCCGCACGCTTGTGTCTGTGTTGGTGGCATGCGCTCTGCCTTACTTACGTCCTGCTTTTCATTTTTTTCCTCACACTTATGCCCAAGAACATTGGCTTAAACTTGCACGCGTGCACTTGTCTTCTTTTGTCACCTCTTTACAACGCCGCACGCCGCACGCCGCATTGTAAGTGACAAATTGTGCAGGAAAGATGTTGCACTTGATTTTTGCCTGTCACGTTGCTGCGTCACAACTAAAATCTTCTCAGATTCTGTGCTTTTTTTTCAATCTTCCTTAACTCCATTGTGTGGCCTTAAGCGTTGGTGAGTTTTTGTTTTGTTTTTGTTGTGGTACGCTATTTATTCAACTATAAGTATTTGTTGCCTATTAAAAAGTTTCTTCAACTTGAAGTAGCATACACTCAGGCGCTCGTTGTTGCTGCTGCTGCTGCTGTTTAACCTTATGCTCGCTCACACTGGCGCAGTCTTCAGCAACTCCTTGGCAGGCGTTTTTCCTTAACTTGGCTTGTTGCTGTTGTTGTTGGTGTAATTTTACACTTGAATGTGTAGAAATTTACGCTTTACTTCACTGTTACCTCGTTTATTAAGCGCCTATAATTATGCAATGCACTCGAATGCCAGCCAACAAGTATGAGTGAGTTGGAAAAAAGTAGTAAAAAAGTAGTAGTAGTAGTAGTAGTAGTAGTAGCAGCAGTAGTAGTAAAGTTGTGTAAGGACCAAAATACACACACACACACACATATACATGAGGCCACCGGCTGGCAGCACACCGCCAGCACTGTAGAGTGCGTTGGTGTTTGTGCCTCATGTTATTTGCCGTTATAATTAAGTGTTGCCTACTTGTTGCACGTTTATACATAAATACACACTTCACAGCTCACTTAAGTTGTTGGCTTTTACATTTGCACATTTGCTTCAGATTTGTTGTTGCAACAGTTGCCACATATATTCCAAACATTTCTGCGCCACTACAATTCACATTTACAGTTAACACGTGGCTCTGTTGTTGTTGTTGGTGTTTGTATTTTTGTTGCCTTAACGATGAAGTTAAGAAATATTGAGAGTAGTTGTTGCTGTAAATTACTTTTACATCTTTTTATTTGAACGCTTTCATTTTTGTTGTAGCAGTTTTCCACACCTTTTCATGCCACTCACGTTACACATGGGCAAATGAAATCAGCAGTTGGAAGAAACCGTGCAACATGTAATTAATTTAGAATAAAAACCCAACAACAACACTAACAACATCAAAATAGCGTTGAAATCCTTCCACTCGAGCCAGTCAGTCAGTCACTTAACCTAACACATATGGAATACCGTACAAGTGTATGTGTATGTGTTAAATTTTAAGTAAAATTATACGCATAAATATATTTAAGAGCGTACCCACAGTTGCTGGTACTCCAGTTTACATAGGTATAAAGGCGAAACGCGCTGAAATCTTATGTGTGGCACCTGCAATCAGCCGCTGGTGTGTGCGTTATTAGTGCAGTCAAGTGGTGAAAAGTAACAGTTGGCTGAGTAAAAGTCTTAACCAAATTATGTTGAAAGTACATAAGAGGACCTTGAATTATGTTCAAAGCTTATGGTTACAAAAAATAGTTACTAGTAATTAAATATTTGTTGCTGGAGGACGTAGAATGATGAAAAGGAAACGTATGTGTTCACTCAAGAAGGCGTCCTTCAAGCCTTGACCTCCTTTCGAGATAACATTGGAAATATTTAAGGCAACTACGCTTCAGAAGTCGGATAGTGGCACAGGGTAAGGATCTTTTTAGAATGGACATGAAAAACGCACGTCGTTGACAAACGCCAAAACTGACTAAGTCTCAGTTGAGTATACCAAGCCGGAATCTTCCCTAGCGGAAAGCTCTGAAATATAATAAAACTAGTGGTCTGTTGCAGGGCAGTTCTGTCTGGCTACGGGTACTAATCCTTGCAGCATAGAAAAATAGTTCAACAACCTTGGCTTCGATAGCTCGGATCTTAGTGTCCTCCCAACTTCAACTCGGAGCAATTAGTAGGAATTCTACGAACGTGTCTTATGTGTCTATGTAGGATCTTTTACTTAATCTCACCTAGCTTTGGGCTTAAGCTAACATCACCGGAACTTGTCCAGACAAAGGACTATTGTGGAAGAAAAACAAAAAAACAAAAAACAAAATAACTGCGGAATGCTTAAAAGCAATTGAACACAGTTCTAAAGGACTTGTCTTTTAGCTGAAATCTAATGTGCTTAAAGTTATTTCTGAATGCAGTCTTATATGTACATATAAACAAAAAGTAAAATTATTTCGAAAGATGTTTAACTTCTTTATTAACTGAATTTTATGGCACATCTGTATTGATATGAGTACATATGTCTTTGCAAGTACATATATTTTTACAACATTTCCCAACCACTTATCAGTGCCCATAACTTTTCTGTTTCATCAGCTGTTTTCTCTCATTACACTCGTTTTGTGACAGCTGTCATTAAGCAGTGGAAGAGTATGTGTATAACTGTTGACTATGAAAAGTATCTCTTACTCAGCTCATGCCATTCAATGGTCAGTTTTTATATACATATACGTGTATGTATATACACCTAACATTTTAACATTTATTGGCATCATTAAAGAGTTGATGGTGTCACGAACGAGAAAAGAAAATGGTCAGTAAGCACACTGAATATATACGAGTATATGAATGTATTTCTGGAGTCTCTGTATTGCAGAGAGTGCTTAAAGTGTCAGCTGTAAATGTAAATGTCGTTGTGTATTGGAGTAGGTAATCACATTTGAAGCTCAGGCTCACCCCATCTTATAGGTATTGTGCAGCATACTTTTGGGCGCTAGATTTTTATTATAACCAATCAAAAAGTCTGATTTTCGTAATTCTCAAACCATTAATAGTTAATCTTGTTTTTATAGGAGTCACTCACCTGAACTAAACCAAAAGTAGATTGAAATTAGATAATGGATATAGCAGGTACTTTTGTCGTAGAGGGCTAAGGGCAAGACAGTGACGGAAGGGTTGCTCAACAGACTCTTGCTGCAGCTTTGACAAAACCCATTCTAAAAGTATCCCATTATCCTACTGTGTAGTCGTACAGGTAAATCGCTACAATTTGTATTTCCAGCTGAGAAGGTTTATAAAAGGATGGGATTGTAAAAACAAATTGCAGAGGGTTGCCACTTAATTACTATCATAAATAACAACTAAAATAAAAAAATTAACCCTTGTAAAACTCTACGAAAACAGTTTTGGAAACGATGTCGCAGTAGCTTGAAGGGTGTTGCCACCTGTTTAATATTCGTAATAGGAAGGAATAGGGGTTTAAACTGATTTATGCGCCAGCACATTTCTCGGAAGCGTTGCCACCTTTTACATATATTCAACATAAAGAAAGTGTCCCAAAATTTTGAAACAAAAAAAAATATTGAAATGAAAAATACAATAAGAAATATTTATAATAAGTACATAGAAAAAATTGCAATAATGGGCTTTCTTAGACTAGATTTTGAAGAATTATGTTCCAGTTTTTATTATTATTTTTCCTTTCTTAACTTCTCAGCAGCGACTGGCATTCAAAATCTTACTGCGATGACTGATGGGATGTTCCAAAAACTCATGCCACAAATCATCGGTTGTAACTATACCAGGTCAAAGCGGTAAAAGAGGTCAGCATTGGTTTACATAAAATTTCCTGTGAATTCAAAAATACTGAAAACCGCAATGAGTTGTTACAACAACGCATGTCAACGCATTTTAATTGCCGTTAATGCGCAATGTTTTGTTGGTGTCGCTGTTGGCGGCTGGCGTATCGGAAATTTATCTAGAAGCAACTTCATAGAGGGACGTACGTATGTACATACATACACGTATGTATATGATGATTTGTCAGGAATGAGCTGCTTGAATGGACTGACGCATTGCACGCAACATAATCAATGCCGAAGTTGTTGTTGTTGTTATTGTTGCTGTTGGAGTTGCCTACAAAACTTCATTTCACAACTTCAACAAACGCGCAAGAGAAAAAAGTAAATAATTTTGCGTTCCAGCGACGATGCGTGCTAAAAACAGCACTGTTTAGCAAGAAGAAGAGCGGAAGTAAGAAGAAGAAGCAGTAAAGCAATGGGAAGAAATAGGGGCGACCGGGTGATAACTGCAGCGCCAAGGAAGTAGCACAAAGCAAACCTATTATTTAAATTAATATGCAGTAACAACAAAAAAGCGAAAGGCGCACAAAAAGCAAAGGACCGACCAAGTTAAAGCAAGAAGAGAACAGCAGTGGCAACAATGACGACAATGACTGCAACATTGAATGCCGCAGCTGTGCAACATTGCAGTGTATTGGCGTGAAAACAACAACAACAACAACGCATTCATTCAGCGCAACTTGCAATTTCGTCACACACTCGCGAGCACATGTAAATTTTTCACACTTTGTTATTTGCCAACGATCATCCCAGCACCAAATCAGTTGAATATTCTTGGTGCATATATGGTACATACACGTATATGTGAGTTTTGATGCCACATTGTACGTGTTGCCGCATGTCGCATGCTCCACTGCCACGGTGACATACAATGCCGCTCCATTTGCGCTTTGGTACATTAGCCGCGTCGCTCGCTGCCGCCTTTAAATGAGGTAGAAATGAATGGTTGGCGCACGAACGGGTTGGATGGATGTGTGGCCGCTGCGGAGTGCGCGGTGTGTGTGCATTTGTGGAGGGAAGATATCTGTTTTGTCACAATTAATTAATTACCTTGCAAAATGAGGAGGGGAAAATGCATTACAATTACTTGGCTATTTAGATAAAGGGTCTTTTAGTATCAGCAAATAGGTATAGCAAACTTCGCATTCTTTCAGCTACTCTTAAATTAAGACATAAAAAGCTTTAAAATACTTAGGGAGTCCAAATATTCGTGACGCCATTTTCCACAGAGTGAAAGGTTTAACCTCGGGGTCCTCCGGCAGTGTATGGGTCGAGCAGAGCGCTTAGTTTCCAGATAGGAAATTAATTGCCATGATCGCTCCGTTCAGAACTGTTTTAGTGGATTTGAGTGTGAAAATGAAATGTTAGAAGTGTCAAGTCTCTAACTGTTCTCGGATATCGTTCTATACAAACCGAAGCTAGTTAAAAAATGCCTGACCACTCTATATATGAAGCAATAAAGCTGTTTAGGAATCCGTGTCAAATGCTTATTGCTTTCGGTATTCCTCTGCTAGTCAGATAGATTTCACGTCAGCTGAGGAATATTCGTAAATACCTCTGGGTTAAGCTGAGTTGGAGTCAATTGAGTGATTTTCTTAAACCAAGCAAGTGAGGTTTCTAGGCTTTGTTAGGAGCTCTGATTGCTCACTGTACGAGTGTCATACGTAGAAAAATATTACTTCACCATTCCAAGAGCAGCATGTTCTGTCTTTGACTATCCGCAAGCATTCTTGCTCTCACATGTTCAATGAACCAATTCCGCTCTCTAGCTAATGGGCTCACACACAGCCGATAAGAAACTGTTTTCAGATGACATCATAAACAATAACCGTTAAATTGAAACAAGTGAGGCGTGGCATTGAGTCAGCTTACCTATAACCTAACCAAACCCAACCCAACATCGTAAGGTTAGAAACCGAAGTATAAAGAGAACACAGGCTGCTAACAGGGACGAGCGCTATAGCATAGTAATAAACTCGAGCTTATGTCGTTCTAAGTGTTCTAAAAAAGAATGAGATGCGAAGCGAAAGACTGATTTTTTAATTATTTATCGTTTTTTTTCTGCTTTTCTAGTGAAAACTATTTGCAAACAAGACTCACCGTCAGCTTGGATTACATTCCGTTCGAAGTTGAGAGTATTTATTTGCCACGACTGACACACAGGTCGCGCAACTTAGTTTGGCGACGCGCAATTCGGTGATAATTGCGAAAGATTTCGAAGGCAATTTAAAATTAAATATCACTGACATAGGTACATACAAATATAAGTGACCGTGTGTTTGTACATATATAAGTATATATCGCATATGCCTTTGGTACAATCTTCAGCTGCGAGACCTTTCAATTCTGCATTCGACTAAAGAGTGCTGAAATCAGTGTGTGTGCTTTTTGTTGTTGTTGTTGCTATCTTTTGTAGTTTCGGATTTTTTTTTATTTCGCTTTATTCTTGCTGTTGTTTATGCTTCGACTTTTTGCATATTTTTCCACTATGACTAAACTTGCCTTCAATCTTGTTATTTTTCTCTCTTTTATTTATTTTTTTTTTTTGGATTTTGCTGTTTCGACTTCATGTAATTGCAGCTGCTGCAATCGCCATCGCCTTGCAAATCTACGCCGGAGCATATTCTCGTTAAGTTTTTGCATCTCTTTTGTTTTGCATTTGTTTTTGTTTCGACTTTTTTTTTGCGTTTGCTGCGCGCTCTCCAAGGACAAATTCATAAAAAGCAAAATGAATTTATTCTAGGCGCTCCGCGGGTAGCAAACTCTAACGGTTAGCAGCAAAGGAAGGGCAAACTTACCGCTGGGTTATGTATGAAGGTTCAGCGAAATTTTGAGGTAAAATATAAATCGGGTTTAAATATTCAATGAACGAAAGATGGAGTGGGATTTTCCAAATTTGCTATGATGCCACAAAAGATCGGAGGCCAAGGAAGAATTGTGAATCCACAGATGGATTTGTGCTGCGTCGGTAGAGAGATTTAATGGAAGATATTTTCATATCTTCTGCTGAACACAGAAGCATCTCTCAGGATTTTAGTAACTTTTAGCTATAGGTAAAATCTTTTTAATAAGTTTTTCAAGGAAAACTGGTGAACTGGTCTGGATAATCCGCAATGTGGGTGACAAAGCATACTTCAGAGGAGCTCATGAGCGCTCCTTTCTTAGAATAAGTAAATCAGTCTTAAAGGGATCGAAATTTCCAGAACGTGGCTTAAGAGTATTAACGTAGTAAGCTAACGACTATTATCAAAAGCCTTTCATTAATACTGGGCTGCTATGGTCCATAATATCGGACTAGATGAAAGCTACAGAAAAGCTAATACGCTCTGCTGGTTTCTTAGCTTTGTGTTGGTGTACAATAAGAGGAGTACATCAGCTCGTAAATTTCTAGAGTTTTTATATTCTACTGAAATTTCGAAAACGCTTGCAGAGAGCTTTGAAAATAACTTGGCAGCTTCTGGGGATATCTATGTGCTTTTTTCAATACTACAAACCAAAAGAAATGCCGAGGCTACCACAATTTAAATTCTCCGTGTCCTGAATTTCCTGCCGACCCCACGCCAAAGAGAAGAATCCGCTCCTTGTCCAAATTGACGGTTTATCTCTATTCATTCGCCGTGGCTTTTTGAAATGGACTACCTTTTGTTATGTGGCAGTTGCAAGACATGAGTGAAGGTTGCAACGACTGCCGCTGCTGCTGCTGGTACCTTTATACCTACCTTGCAACACACAGAATATGCTCCCTCGACATTGCACAGCTCGCACACGCCCAGATGTCACTAATCTAAATTTATGTAAATTGCTCGGCGTTTTGCTGTGGAACAACTCACCGCGCCGCGTCGTTGCAGAACTAAACAAATAGAAGAAAATAGACCAACAGCAAGGCTTGCAAAAAACATATGCGAAAATGTAGTAAAAAGACTAGGGAGGCTGAGGACGCTGCAAGGAGGAGGTTGTGGGACGGAGATCCAGCGAACAAAGGCAGCGCGCCACGCGAATTAAATACCTCTTTAAATGCAGTGCCTTCTAACTTGCAACCGTGCAACGGATGGCCAATTCATTTCATTACATTTCATTTGCAAATGTGTTGCAAGCAACGTTTCTGGTTACTGTGCTGCCAGCGCGCGTCCATCGCATACCTTTGCGGCGTTGGAGTCTATTAATTTGAGTCGCGAATCGAGCAAATGGCCAGCGAGTGCTAGATCCAGTAACAGCCACCGCGGGTCATAAAATGTGCAGACAACAAAAACTAAAGCAATGATGTTGCACGTGTGGCAATGAAATGAATGTGTTGCATGCATTGTTGTTACATGCCACAGCAAGCAGATTTTCTCTAACATTTTATTAAATTAGAAGGCACTCAAAGGTGTTGCATGCACCAAATGGCCAAATGATAATTTTCTGTTGTTGCTGCTGCTGCTTGTGGTATCTCCTTTCATTGCCGTTCAATGTTGCAACAACATATGCAGCTACTTCTCGTTTACCACCTCCGGCGGCGGAAGCTGCTGTCGCGCCATTTATTGCCGCCGCATTTTTTGCATATGTTAATTACTAACCGTGGGTTGCTGTTTGCTTGTTGTATGCAACAAATGTGGTAGCTGCAGCAGCTGATAGCGTGGCGTGTTGCAAGTTCTGCCCTTTGCGCATTGCAAATGCAAAATTATTGTAATGATTGCTGCTCCTTGCTGCCGGCGCTGTGAATGTGGCTAGTTGCAAGTGGCCGCCAGCTGTGGGTTCCGTTGTGCATCTCAGTCCATCACTTCTTATCTAAACAAATGAATGTCTGCGCTTATGCTTGTACTCGTAGTTGTGTGTGTGTGTGTGTTTGCTTTACTTTAATTATCACGCGCCTTAATTGATGACTTGCGACTGCAATGGACACGCAGACACACAAGCAAGCTTTCAGCTGTTAAAATTTAGATTAGATAATTATTCTGCTGCTATTTAGCGGTTGTTGTTGTTGTTGTTGCTGGTGCTGTTGTGGCATGATAATTGCAGTTTTTCCATTTGTTGGCCAACTTGAGGACGTTGCAACATTCGTTTTAACGGCGCTATCTACGGAAGCTTTTGCCATTCGAGACGCGTTCTTTGTGATAAGAAGTTTGTTGAATTGTTTCTTTTTTTTTACATTTCTGTCTGGAAAGAAATTTGCTGGAGTTGGTAGCGGGAGGAAGTTTTGAAATGAAGGATATGTAGAGGTCCCAGTTTGGGTATGAAGAAAACGCTTTTCTCCCAACAACAGAAGGAGAGTTGTCGTTCGAAGAGTTGCCACAACACACTTCTGTGTAGAAATACCCAACAGGAAGACAGCGAGGCTCAACCGCAGAAAATTAGCACTGCCCTCTCTAATAGCGGTGGATTGGTGGATAATATCACGGCGCCTTCTCAAAGTGTTAAGGGAGGAGATGCAAATTGTGGGATCTCCGAAAATAGAAACTAAATGAATGAGCAGAAACCTCTGAGGGGCTCCAATCTTCATTCATTGTTTCAAGAAGATTTCTCGAATTCAGTAAATTCGTAAGGAAAAACTTTATTTCTCGCCTAAAAATCTACCCATCAAGTAGGCGGCACACCTTCTTTGTTCACGAGTCTGTACGTCGCTCTGCCGTAAGTTTATATTTATTGAAAACAAAACACAAACGCTTCAAATTTAATTAGCGGGACACAAAGTTCTTCGGAATTTTATCTCTAATGTTGAGGAAACCTTGCGCTGATTTAAATTATCTGTTAAGAACCTTAGGTTAAGCGGCCATCTTTTGCAATGAGAAGAGACCTTGCTGATTTGAAAATTTTTTATTTGAGTTACTCAGTTAGTAGACAGAATGTTTATAAGTCTCAACTCGTTATATTTGAGATATTGAATTCAAATTACTTTTTCTCTCCCTCTCTTCTCTTTGGTAATATCTCTATGCCTGCATTAGTACTTTAAAACTGTTGCCCCGTTACAATCGAGAGCAACTGTAATTTAATTATTAAATTTTTCCTACCTCATCTAACGCTCTCTCAGCAATGCAACAACAAAAGAAGATGTCAATTTTCGGAAATTACTTAGGAAAGAGCACAATCAATTGCCCAAACAAAGTCGATTAAAAAATATCCTGTAATGCAAATTGACAAAACACCCTCGCCGTTCTCCTCCACTGCGTTTCTTCGAAAGCAGAGAGGATTTGGTAAAGAATTTCGAACAAATTTTTTTGAACAAAACAACTTTACTAAATTTCAAACACTAAAGCAAATGACAATCAATCGATTTCAATTGAAACGCGGCCGGCGAAGAGGTGACGGGAGGTAACGGGACGTAAAGGCTTTTGGCGCGAAAATCGATAAAATCGTATATTAATTAAAATTTCTTTGCAATGCCAACAAAAAGACAGTGAAAACAACAATGAAGAGAAACATACACGTATACAAAAAACGAAAGTAGAAACACATCAAAGCCAATGAATTTTCGAAGGAAAACCAACTGAGAAGGAGAAGAAGAAAGGCGACAATGAAAATAAAGTCGCCGAAATTGATGCTGAAGTAGAAGAAATCGACAAAATTTGACTGGAAAAAGCCAATTCGATACGACAGTGAGCGTGAAACGAGGTTCAATTGCAGACGAGGAGACGTTGGAGGCTGTTGTGGGCGGTGATGACGGCACTGGTGGTGGTGGTGATGTAGCGAAAATAAACAAGCAAATAACGGTATAACAAATACGCGACGAAATTGAAAATAAAGTGGAAAAGCAAAATGTTTAAGCGATAATTGGATAAATTAATGCAACGCAACAGCAATGCCAACACTGGAGGCGGAGTGTGATAGCCATGAGAGGGAGAGAAGTGCCGCCTGCGAGTGGAAAGTAAACAGCAATAATAACAAAAACAATTGACTATGAAACGAAAGCGGAGACAATTAAGTGATATGGAAGACTCACGATGGAGACACCATCGAAAGGCATGAAAAGGAAGCAATTTTCGGTTGAGCGTGAAAAGAGCGAAGACATGGCGGTTGCAGTCTGACAAACGTGTGCCGGAGGAATTGAGCGGTTGTGGGTAGGAGGTAAGCGGAGTGAGTTGTAAAAACATACCGTGGACTATATTGTAGAGCTTAAAGTGAAAATGAATAAATGGAATAAAAAGAAAAAATCTACAAGCTGCATGGAGAGCATGACTAAGTGAAATACAGTCTCTAAATTTGTTATGGGATGAAAACAGATAAAAAAATTTACGGTGTTGGTATTGTAAGCATGAGGAAAAATTAAAAAAAAATATTTATTAGCAAGTAAATTTTCTAATTATCTCTTGCTTATTGATAACGAGGAGTTGTTTCATCGAAGGAAAGTATTTCGACCAGACATCTCTTTCGCCTTGTAGTTTTTGATATTGTAGAGAGAGAGCGACTGTATTCAACTTCATACCACGTGCAGAACAGTAGCCATCTCAGCGGGTTTCCCCCTAAAGTGTTGGAGACTCTAGAGATAAATTTTCTGCAGTCCTTTCTCTCCATCTATCTGCATCCCTCCGCCTTTCTTTATCAACCTTCGACTTGAAAAGATGCTGTTTTGAACATCTTTTAAATTTTTACACACGCATCACTCATTAAATTCATCTTTAACTGTAGTCAAAGTGACATAATAAAGTCCCTGTTAACTCTTTAATTAAGTCAAACCAATTTCCATACACAATTATAGCAACCCTGCTATTCGGTCAATCAGTTGTCATGGTAACACGCAAGCAAGCAATGTAATATTTGTCACAGCAGGTAAATGGTTGTGGGGAGAAAAATTCGCGCGAAAATTTGCAAATATGTATGTGAGTGTTACTGTTTTTTTGTGACGTCACATTTTCCGATTTAGAATTTATTTCAGAACTGTTTAGTAATGCTATCTAATAAACTATTATGAGAAGAAGACATAGAGAGAGAGAGAGAAAAGTTTTTCAAACAATGTACCGCTATCTGTTTACAGACTTACTGGACAAGTGAAACACAAGTTGCTCTTACCTGTTATGAAATGATTTTTGGTCCAAAATAAAATCAACCAATATACACATAATAATTAAAAGAAAGTAAATAAAACAATTTCTATAAAAATTTATTTGAATTAAATTAAAATAATTGAGTTATCAAATTCTTTTCACTTCCCTTAATTACGATTAAGATTTTATCAATTAAAATAAAGACCAACAGATTTTATCATTGTAAGCTTTAGCGGAGCAGCTACTAGCGACCAACATGGCATAAAATGAGTGAATTGAGTCATAATTTTCCGCTCGCTCACCTCCGCTCTACACTCGCTGCTCGATTATTATTATGGGTATAAGATTTTCAAATGCATAAACTATTCAACCATGTGCTTAAATGACTTTCCGACACTTCTTAAATGAATCATCTTCCCCTATCCTTCCTTCACTTGATTTTCGAATGGCGTGTTGGTGCCATAATATTTATTTTTATTACCATTTCCGGCTAGAATCCGCAATTATGATGAACATTATGCACTAGTACGCGTTTATGCTGATATTTTATAACTGTGTATGTATGTATGTCTATTTTATAAACGAGTCATTATGGCGGATAATCAAGAAACTTTGCGGGTAGAAGAAGAAATACCCCGAATTGTCAAATATTTACAAATAACTACAAATGAGTGACTCATAAAGGATAATACGGCAAGTAATAAGTAAGTAAGGGTTGTTGTTGAGTGACTGTGGAACTGACAGGGAAGGGGGAGGACGGAATAAACTTTAGCTTATACTAATTTATGAATTTCGGCGACATAAATAAGCCGAGATATAATTTTTTTTAGTGGGTAAGAAAACGGCGCCACAAACACCAAAATTTCTCGAGAGTGAGAGAAAGAGAGGGAAGAAAATATATAGAAGGAGACCAGTAATATGAGTGTGGTGTGCTAAGTTCAACAATAAACAATAATTAATAAAGCGCATAAAATTGTGATAAACAGCTTCCGCAACTTCCGGCGCTGATGAGCCAGCAGACACGCTACACCCTACCGAACTGGTTGGACGGTTGTGTGTATTTTACGAGGTTCGCTGATGAGTAGCATGCTGACTAACTGCTTTTTTATAAAACGCCTTACAGTGGGCGGTATTCTAAGAGCAAAAAGTTACTTTCAGCTGTAATCCAAGCGCTCAGCCACTCGCAGGGGTAGAAAATCTCAAATGAGTGGCAACAGTCACGAAAAAAGTGGCAAGTGCAACAAAGTGCAAAGTTTCAAGCATTAAATTTGCAGTAGGAAACTCCTTGTACGTAAGCGAGTAAATAACGTGGAGGCCTGAGGAGGTGCGATTGTACGTAGGAGCGTGCTGCCACATATTTTGCTCAGCTTCGAGTTTTTCTTGTTTTGTTCATGTGGCTGTGTGTGGCGCTGTGGTATAGACAAAGTTCGATTTTGTGGTGCCGTTTGGCGGTTGCAAGCAAACTTTTGCAAGTACTTTGTTTGCGATACACATAAATACCAAGAATATGCGGCAGACAAGCACAGTTGTGTGCATTAGGGTGGGCCATCTTTAATTTCAGATTTTTAATTTGTAATTTATATTTTCATATCATAAACCAAATCTGATCTTGTCTCTCTTCTTTGATTAGTTATTTATAATATTTATTTGAAATTTTTAATAAAATTTTAGTTTTTTTTTAATATATTGTGATAATATGTAATAAAAAGTTATATTTTTTTTAATTTTTTATTTCTTTTGTATGATTTTGTGTTGAAAAAATCAAAAATTAATTTTTATGTGAACCAGCTGAATACATATATTTGTAGCTGGTTGTTAATTTAACATATTCAGTAAATATTATACAATACATATACATACATACGTATATACCCTCAGCCAGGACCTCTTGTGCGTCGGTGGAAATTTCCCACAACTCATAATTTTTAAAATGCAAAATTTTAATTATATTTCTGTTTTACGACTACAAGGCGTTACTGTTGCAGCAACAAATAAATATGTAGAAAATATACAACAACGAGAGTATGTACGCTTATGTATGTAAATATCATATTTGTGTTAATAAATGCTTGCAGCAGCAACAACTTTCATGCTCGTATGCATGTTTGCACTCCTGATTTGCTTTGGCATTGAGGCATATAATTGTATTAACGCTGCACATACATATGGTACATACATACGTGTATATTACATGAACATATAAATAAATATTTATGCTCATACTCATATGTACAAGTGCATGATGTATTGCCGCCTAGACTTGTAGGCCCTTAACTTTTTAAATAAAGTTATTTATATTTGCATATGTAAGCATGTATGTATGTATGTGTGTAATGCCTTTTATGCTGCCACATTTCTTGTGAATTCAATTGTATTTTACTGATTCACAGTTTCCTTTAGCTGTGCGAGCTTTTTCTTAGTGACTTTTCGTGATAATTTTTCAGCTCTTCTTCTTGTTCTTCTGTTCCTTGGCACTTCTTTCACTTTCCATCTTCTGAAGGAGCGAGAAACTTTTATGGCTTTTATGGTTTTATTTGTTTTTAAAACAAACAAATTTTAATGATGATTGCAAAGTTGATGATCTCATCTCGTGGAAGACGACGAAGATGACGAAAAGTTGACGTCTGTGATGCTTAATGAAATGCCACACGCAAATGCAACAAATAAAATAAATGTACATATGTTCACAACAAATTACTGCACAGTGTGACAAACTTGGGACATCATCCGATAAAAAAATATTTCGAATTTTCAACTGCAGAAATGGTGGGACAAATAAAAATTAAGACACGGAGAGAGTGGGGTCACCGGCAAAAAAAGCTTAAGGAAGTACACTTTTTCATTATCTTACTTTAAGGGAATGTCGTGAGGAATTTTAAGTAATAATTTTGAAAATTTTAATTTTGATTTTATAAAATAATGTTTTCTACTCAAACAAAAAACATTGAATTGAGAATTTAAAATTATTAAAAAAAAAAAATCTTAGTCTAATAATTACAATAATTTATTTGGAGATAAAATAACCGGTAGTTGTTATAAATTTTTTTTTCAAGGCTGTATAGAATCAGACATGAGGATATAAGTTAAAAAACCTGGTTTTGAAGAATCGATAACTGGTTCAAAAATATGTTATTTATTTTTTAATATTTTTTTCCTAATTTCACAACTTATGGTAAAAAATAATCGGAAATTTGGAAAACCGGTTTTTGTATTAAGTAATCAGTAACCGACTAACGTTTTTTAAACTCAAATAAATAGAAATAGAAATGATAATTTACAAAACTGGTTAATGGTAACCGGTACACAATTGCTATTTATTATTAATATTATTATTATTTATTATTAAAAAATGTTAAGTACGGATTTTGATAAATAAATCCGGGTTTTGTAATGAGTAACCGGTCAGCAGCGTTAAAAATATAGACTTTCTTTTAACTTAGGTATATGTACGCGTACTTCAGTAGAAGTTTGAAAATTTAATGAAATTCGTGGACAGTCGTATCAGTTACTACGGTTACTTCTAGGGCTATACACGTATCGTGGCTTACTTTACTGCCTTCACAAGAAATCTTTGGGTCATCTAATAAACGGATAGCAATCAATAACTGTTATAGCTTTTGAAGCCTTTTGCCTTTAACTGTTACCAGTTTCACTTTTTGTTGCATTTTTTCAACTCTTATGATTTTTTAGTGGAAGAGGCAACTTTATCAAATAGTGAGCCCTAAGAAAGAAAACTTTATAATTTTGCGGGTGGGCAGTCATTAATTGCTGTGTTTTCAGATGAAAAATTAGGCTACGAGTGTATTATGTATATGTACCTATGTGTAGATATTTTCTATATATTTATTATGCTTTTAAATATTTTTTTACTTATTTTTTTAAATCTGTTTGTTTTCTATTTTCCTAGCAAAAGTTCTGTAATTAAACGGCAAATGATTGCCTGCCATATGTGTATGATCTTTGTTTGCAACAATTTGCTGTTTTTACATATACGAGTATATATTTATATACATATGTGCACATGTTATGTAAATGCGTGTGTTTGTATGTGCTCATGAAAATTTTAAAAGTAAAGTTTCATACTTTCAGACACAATTATGCACAAATATTTAGCTGGCAGTTTTATTGCATACTCGTACATACATACTCGTATATGTATTTGCAAAATTTCGCTACCGCTTGCCGCATGCCACAAAGCGGCGCATTGTTAGTGTGTTGTTACATAAAAAGCGGGCGCATAAATGGCTACAATAAACATTTCATTTACTTAATTTAAATAAATCAACTTTTGTTGCGCATTGAGACCATAATTATTCTACACACACATATATAGATAATGCAAAAAGTACAAAAAAAAAAAAAACGCCTGCGTACAAATTACCACCTCAATACATGCAATCACACACCCATTGTATTTACAAGTGTTGTATGACTTTTAAATAATGTTAAATGTTTTTATTTGTTGCTTTTTATTTTTACATATTTACTGCCTTGTAGCCACAAATTCCGTTGCTGTTTATTTTGCTTTTGCCTTTTTTGTTGCTGATTTTATAATTTTATTTTTCCGCTGTGATTTCATAATTTACGAGTTGTAAAAGTTGTCAGACGAATATGTTGCACGTTTTTAATGGTTGTGGCAATATACTATACGCGCCTGACGTTGCTATTGTTGTTGGGTGTGCTGCCTCTTCTGCTGCTGTTCAATAGCCGCTGGCTTTTTGTTTTTTTTGTTATTTTTTTATTTCTCTGCTACCGTTGCTGTTACTGCTACACTTGCAATGATATATCATGTGTTGCCACATGTTGCAACATATTTTCATGTGAAAATTTCTAAAATAAAAACCAACACACACACACAGAGAAATGCATGCATTTGCCACCAGTATCTGTCGTTCGTTTTGGTTGATGACTTTGGTTGACTGTTTGATTGGGCGGTTGGCTGGTTGGCTGGTTGGTGGCGGTTAATGGTGACTGTCTGACTGGTTGACGATGGATCGTGCGGTTCTTGGAAGCATTACGCACTCGTAAATATTATCAGAAATTTGTTGCTGTCAGTGGCATATTGAAAAATATTGAAAAATTCGCAGAATTTGTGATGGTTCATATTTCTTAATGGTTGGATGGAAGTTGGGGGAGTGAGTGTGAAGATTTTTTTCTTCTCTTTAAAGATAACTAATCTTTGGCAAAAAAGAGTTTTTTCAAAAGCTCTGGGATAAAAGATTTGCATGGTGAAAACGGGAAGCTGCGAGTAAAGCTTTATTTGTGGTTTGCCCCGGTTCTTGATTCAGACCTCGCTGTTGTTCAAAGGCAGAAACGCATAAATAAGAGTCTACATAATTTTGAAAGCATTTAATTTTATTTTATTTTATTGAGTGTCTTCTTAAGTAGAGAAGGAGGCGGGAAATCAGTCTCCTAGGTTGTTATCTTTGTAAAGAGGAATTTGTGGGGATGAAGAAAGAATAACGGATGAGGATACATTTGATCCTGCATATCATATCGTAATCGGCTGAGAATGTAGTAAAGTGGTTGAAGGTCCAGAAATGTTGTAGCTGCCTGGAAGCAAGGATGATGTGGTTGCGGCTATCAGTAAGGCTCATAATGACAACTGGTCTACGTCAGAAGTCAGCACCTCACAATGTGCCATGCCAATTAGAATTGAATATATTATATTATCCTCGCTTTGCTCGGCTCAAAAAAAATCTTATCAGCTTTCTTCTAAATATATTAATCCTTAGTATTTGATATATAGACAAACTGCTTTTTCTACTCTCTTTTCGCTTCATTTTATTTTTAAACTCCTCCATTAAATTGCGGCTAATAAATTCAAATTAGCCTAAAATTTATTTCCAATAGAAAGCTGGCAGCCGTTCAACCAATCAGCCGTGGGCTACTTTCCTCCATACACACACATACACGCACATGCTAACACTAAATTGCACCAGCACACAACCGCAGCTTAGTCTCAACTGAAATTTGCAGTCAATTAACTCAATTTGAACGCTTGAAGCAACTAATCGCCAACTATTGGCTATGATTAACACAACAACAACAATAAGTCAACAAATACCTAACAAAAATACACAGGTTTGCACTCGAAACAGAAATAGGCGAGATAATCTGGAAAACGTGCTACTTACTTATTTACTATCAGTGGCTTTCATCACCTTGAAAATAGATATAGATGCATAGATATGTATGTATGTATGTGTGTGGGTATGTATGTGCATAAAAAATTTATAACTACAACAATAAATTAACACTAATGATTTGCACGTCTATTTAATACAATTCGTGAGTGCAAAAATCAATCCCTGCACAAAAGTATACATACAAACATACATATAGTAGAACCCAGCAGAAAATTTCAACTACTAATGACACTGGAAATAAACAATATCAATTGAAAGTAATATAAAATAAAATAAAGTAAATATAAAATGCACAAAGATAAAATAAAATAAAATAAAATAAAATAAAATAAAATAAAATAAAATAAAATAAAATAAAATAAAATAAAATAAAATAAAATAAAATAAAATAAAATAAAATAAAATAAAATAAAATAAAATAAAATAAAATAAAATAAAATAAAATAAAATAAAATAAAATAAAATAAAATAAAATAAAATAAAATAAAATAAAATAAAATAAAATAAAATAAAATAAAATAAAATAAAATAAAATAAAATAAAATAAAATAAAATAAAATAAAATAAAATAAAATAAAATAAAATAAAATAAAATAAAATAAAATAAAATAAATTAAAATAAAATAAAATAAAATAAAATAAAATAAAATAAAATAAAATAAAATAAAATAAAATAAAATAAAATAAAATAAAATAAAATAAAATAAAATAAAATAAAATAAAATAAAATAAAATAAAATAAAATAAAATAAAATAAAATAAAATAAAATAAAATAAAATAAAATAAAATAAAATAAAATAAAATAAAATAAAATAAAATAAAATAAAATAAAATCAAATAAAATAAAATAAAATAAAATAAAATAAAATAAAATAAAATAAAATAAAATATAATAAAATCAAATAAAATAAAATAAAATAAACTGAAATAAAATAAAGTAAAATAAAATATATTAAATGAAATAAAATAAAATAAAATAAAATAAAATAAAATAAAATAAAATTAAATAAAATAAAATAAAATAAAATAAAATAAAATAAAATAAAATAAAATAAAATAAAATAAAATAAAATAAAATAAAATAAAATAAAATAAAATAAAATAAAATAAAATAAAATAAAATAAAATAAAATAAAATAAAATAAAATAAAATAAAATAAAATAAAATAAAATAAAATAAAATAAAATATAATAAAATAAAATAAAATAAAATAAAATATAATAAAATAAAATAAAATAAACTGAAATAAAATAAAGTAAAATAAAATATATTAAATGAAATAAAATAATATAAAATAAAGTGAAATAGTAAAATTAATTTAAATTAAATTAAATTAAATTAAACAAAATGAAATAAAATAAAATCAAATAAAATAAAATTAAATAAAATAAAATAAAATAAAATAAAATAAAATAAAATAAAATAAAATTAAATAAAATAAAATAAAATAAAATAAAATAAAATAAAATAAAATAAAATAAAATAAAATAAAATAAAATAAAATAAAATAAAATAAAATAAAATAAAATAAAATAAAATAAAATAAAATAAAATATAATAAAATAAAATAAAATAAAATAAAATAAAATAAAATAAAATAAAATAAAATAAAATAAAATAAAATATAATAAAATAAAATAAAATAAAATAAAGTAAAATAAAATATATTAAATGAAATAAAATAAAATAAAATAAAGTGAAATAGTAAAATTAATTTAAATTAAATTAAATTAAATTAAACAAAATGAAATAAAATAAAATCAAATAAAATAAAATTAAATAAAATAAAATAACATAAAATGAATTTAAAAAAATACACATAAAAAAATAAAAGAAAACACATTTATTTTTACTATTTAGTAATTCGATTGTCAAGGCTTGAACACCTGAGCCATAATTATAACCGTTTAGGACTAGTTCCTTTCAACTATTGCTCTATGATATCCATTTCCAAACTAATACTGGTGTACTCTCTCGAGAGATTAGTCTACCAATATTTATAGGATCGCATTCGCAATATACCTAAATAGCCTCATCAACTCATCAACAACTCAATACGGCATAATATATATGTATGTGTGCAACTGTGATTTTCATTGGCATTTTTGGTGTAAAATTGCCGCAATGCATTAGCTAATAAACATCACAATTCATTAGTTGCATGCAGTTGCCAGCAGCAAAGCGGCATGTGGTATGTGGTATGTGGGCATGTAAGAATAAGCGATTGTTGCGCTTTGTTGTTGCAACAGGCACAGCATGAAATTGGCTAAACAACTTTTGACATAGTAAATTGCCATAATTTGTGTTGCACAGCAGCTGCGCGTTTTTGTTCTTGCTATCGCCAGCGGCTAAGAGAAGCTTATCGAAAAATCAGACAAATACCTGTGTGTGTGCGATTGTTCGTTTGCGCTAATATGCAGCTTGGTCGTGAAATAGCTAACTTATTGCGCTTAGCTTCGAGCGAGGGGCGCGTCAATTTGCTGCTCACAAACGCATTTATTTATGTTGGCGATAATATCGCTGCAACTACTGTTGTTGGGCAGCAGCAGATTGTTGCAATAAGCTAACGTTGACGCCTATTTAGCCATGTTGCAAGTTGTTTAGGTTTGGTATACGGCCAAAAAGGCTCTTTAAGATCTTCGATGTCGATAGTATCGAAAGTGGTGTGCCATTTTTGTCGTCTTTGTTGTGGTTATAACCTTTATTGGCATGTCTCTTAACAGCAAAAGCCTACTTACGTACATGTAAGCTGATTTCAGCAAGATTCAAGGCATTTTACACCTTCTTCCGTTTAAATTTGCTGTTTGCAGCTCGCGGCGCATGCGTTGTCCATGTTGCGCACGTTAAAATGCCATAATTTCAATTGGTTTACGATGTGGCACGTGTGTGGCTCTAATGTATATATACAAAAGAGGCATACCTGTAACCTCTCGCCACCCAACTCTGGCACCTCTAGCTTACCAACCGCCCAACTATCTACCTTCCGCGGCGCTTGTTGCATGCGCCTTAGCTATGCTGCATTCATCTGAAAGGATTACAATAATTGAGTGATGCGATTAGTGTTGCGGCAGCGGAAATTGCAAAACGTGCGCGCCGCAAAGCAGCTCTCTGTCGCCCAGTCGTCGTGGCGGCTGTGGCGCTTGCTCCTGAGGTGGCCAGAATTCACATAAATATGTATTTTGCGCGTGCGTGCATGTGTGGGTGCGCTTACAAGAAAAGCCTTTTACGTACGCTCATTAACTTGAGCGGCTTAAATCGGCGTTGTTATGAATATATAAAATCGGTATTTTACTTGTAATTTTGCACATTTCGCTTGTCTTCATTTCATGCATTTACGCTGAGTGCATTCATCGATTGTCTTAAGCAAAAGAGCTCAATTAATTAGGCTGAACTTATTGAAAAGAGCAGAAAGCCTGTTGGAGAATCACGATAGCGCCGCACATGCCGCTCACTTAAGTCTTCTTTATGATTTTGAGATAAAAACTGAGATTGCGCTGATAAGATAAGATAAAAGCATCACAGCAGAATTTTGTTTGCATTTGTTCCTATTGACAACGCTTCGATTAGACGCAGGTCCGATGGCGCGGAAACTCTGTGTAGCTTTTGGAGAAACTCAAAGTGGAGGCGTTGTATAAATATTGGTACTAATTGGGAAAGAAAGTTATTTTTAATTTTTCTTCACTGTTAAAAAATTAAGTTAGTGTATGCGTGAGAATGCTTCTAAGGGTTCCACATTGAGCACGATATTGAGCCGTCAATAGATGAGTACTTTACTCTTTATGATTGCTTCAATGCTTAAATTTGTAATCTGTAGATAGTTTACCCTGAGATCTTTTACTTTAGTGGAAAACGTGATCTCCACTTTTTGATTGTCGCATCTTCCGGAGAAGTCTATAGTTTCGCTTTAAGCGAAGTTGACACTCATCCTGCGCAGCTCTTTTTTAAGCTTTTCTTGATTAGCATTTTGCAGTTCATGTGTGTCACAAGAGTGGCTAAAGCGATTTTCGGTCGAGCTACTCTTCCAATTTGTTGTGTACGCCTTGATGTTTTTCCAACAAAGAGAGGTACCAATAGTTTATTCTGAGTCGCTTCCGAAAGGCCGATGGATATAGAAATATTAATTTTCTATAATTGACCCAAACCCCGACCTTTTAAATGGTAGTACGCACATCTAAACACTCACCTACTACGTCTAAAATCTGTAGATCCCGATTTCCTCTTTACTGGGGCTCAAAAACATATCCAAAAATGAAATGGACTACTTGAAGGGTTCAAAATAAAAACTGATGAATATATAAATGAAAATTTATTTCATTTTTTTGCACACACCTTTGCTCCCTATGCTCCCACATTTATGCTTTCTATGCTTAAAGTGTAGAACAAAAATAAATCTGTAAAAATATGAAACTAAAGCTTCATGGAATCTCTACCTCACATGCATTGAGCAGAGTAAAAAATTTAATTAATTTTTTAAAATACGTGTATGTATCTACTCGTACATACATAGGTAAGTATATACCATTTAACCCTTGCGCTGCGATGAAGCCTTTCGAAACCAAAGCCACGAATATATTCACCGAGAACTTAATTAAAAACCACACATACAAACACAAACTATAAACTACAAAATACAAGTTAGCAGCACATATGAACTAATAGCATACACGTAATATACACACCTACACTCATTTTTATAAGCTCACCCACACACTCGCCGCCGCAGCCAGTGAACATGCCGCAGTGATGCGCGTAATGAAGCATCATTAATTTCAATAAATTCACTATTACAACAGATTTGAGCCAAACAAACTATTCATATGCATACGTACCATATACCTATATTTATATGTGTAATAATATATTTATGATGCAGGCAAACAATAACAGCAATAACAACACAGCAGCAATGACGCTTGTCAAATGTGCAGTTCACAATGTAAAATTTGCAGTGAAAGCGGAAAAGTTCGCTGCCAAAAGTTGGTGATGAGCACGCCAACTAGCCGGCGGGATGTGTGGTGTGGGGTGTGGGAGGGGAGATGCACAGACAAACATATGCATAGAAATGTATGTGAAATTCATTTAGTGTGAGTTTGCCTGTGTGTGTGTGCGAAATATGAACTTCTCAATGCCGGAAAGACAGACACAAATGCAAATGATGCACACGAACACACACACACACACACACATTTGGTATATTTATAAACTAGCGTTTGTGTGTGTGTGTGTGTGTGTGTGTGTGTGTTCTAAAATATCCTTCAGGTATTTCATTTTGTATGCTGATGAAAGTTTAACGGCGCTCATAAATACCGTTAAACTAAAGAATGTGCATATGGCATGTTGTAAATGTATGTATGTGTATGCATATGCGTATATGTGCTTGTATGTAGGTACATACGAGTATATGCAGGTGGCAAGCAGTCACCATAAATTATACAACTACAAACAATGCAACCGCGTCATGCCTCACTCTCAGTCGTACTCCCTCGCGCTCTTTCCTCAAGTTTGTACAATGTGCCGTTAATCATGCTAACAACAAGCGTTGGTGGCGGCGGCAACAACAACAACAAGTAGCAACAATGCTAACACAACGGAAATGAGTTAATTGACTTTTGTTTTCTTGTCTTGTCATGAAGCAACGCCAAGAGCCACCAAATGCAGCCAACTTCATGCACTCGTTCGTTGCCTGGTTGCCAGTGCATCTTCTGCTTATTCTTCTCCTTCTTCTGTTGCATGTAGGAAAAGCGGAAACAGGAATAGAGTTGCATGAGCTGCTTGTGCTTGTGTGTGTGTATATGTGTGTAGTAGACATACAAAAACTGGCGAAGGCAATCATGGTTATTGTGTTTGTTGTGGCATATATGTACATACATACTTCTATATCTACATAAAAAGTTGCCTTATTATTATGTCTGCATGCTAATGAGCCGTTGCATGCCACACGCTTGCAAAAACTCTTTGTTTTTGTGTGTCTCTTTTTTGTGCAAACACAATCTTGGGCGCTCTCTCACATTCTTGTGTAATTAGTTGAGGAAAACAAGGAAATTTTCTTTGAAAGTTTTCATTTTGGTGGCACGTGTGCGATTTTTTGCTGCTTTAAATGAAAAGTTGAAGGTTAAAAAGGTTGGTGATACAAATTGGATACACAATAGAGGTTTCACTCTATGGATTAAGGGTTGGAGGCTGGATTCTGCACTTAGTTTTACCAATGAACCCACTTAAGATTGCTTACAATTAATTGCCTGCCTCCTTCTTTACCATTCTGCAACATCTTCTGAAAGAAGTTTCTAGACTTTCGGCATGCTGCTCTGTGACGAACCCAAAGTCTGGGCTTTGGAGCTCGCGCAGCCAGCCCTTACAGTTCCATCTTGGTTAAATTGATTTCTGAACCCAGCACAATGCTCAAACACGTATTTTAAAGAACTCTCGGCGATCATAACTTGTATCGGTTGACATTGGCAAGGACCTTTGAGTATTTATGTATTGATTAATTCCCAGTAGATACGTATTCGTACATAAGTTATTTATTTTTTCGAATTTGTAAATATGTATGTATGTTCGTTAATGCATACAGTCGTTACGTTAAGAAATTACTCGTATTCGTTATGTGACCGCCAAAGTAAATGCGCTCTTGGTCCAAAATGGCGAAGAAGAAAGGACGATCGATGTTTATAACGGTACAGTTTTCCATTTCGGTCAATAGAAACGACACTATTAGGAATGAATGGAAGGGAAAAAATAACAAAAAATATTTTCAAGCACATTTATTAATATTTTTTTTAAATTTGATTTATGACTTACCTTTGGTGGTTGCCGCACTGGTGCCCTCTTCATTGAACTCAATCGCTGATATGTGCCTAATTTGCGATATTCTCATAACATTGAATGCGGTTAACAGACGAGTGAAATCTATAGAATCCTTGAAAATGGCTCTGATGCCCATCTTTCAAAGAGAATTTCATAAGTTTTCTTATTTTTAATCCCCACCCATAATTTCAACTACACTCACCTCCATCAGCACTTCATTCATTAACAGATTAGTTTCGAGCTTGAGTCGTGGCAGCCCCAATTTTACATTTTTCACTTTCATCATTGCCATCAGTGACGTTAAGTCCACGCGCTGCTCCTTGAGTTCTTGCTCCAGCCCCACCAGTCCATCTATTTCCTTGGGCAGCAAAATCAATAGCCTTACATTCATATTGCGATAGGGAATCAACAGTGCTGTGACCTTCAAATCGTCGAAATCTCCTACTTGAAACTCACAAAAGTCGTGCATCATATCGATTGGGACCTTCTCCGTACGCGTCAACCAAAAATCGCCTTTAGCGAGAAATTTTTTGGGAAAAGTCTTCCTCCACTTACTCTCAAAGTGTGCAATATTCACAAATAAATTATGTTGCGTAGCGTCCAGCGTGTCAATAGTGATGCGCGATTTTATCTGTTCCTCGGTCTGTTCAACAATCCACTCGTTCACATTACGTGCGACGTCGGCGCGATTTTCGAATGTTAGATTTATGGGTCGCGTTTGGAATTGCTCCAAGCAGATGGTTTTGAAGGTCAAATCAATCTCGAAGCGTACATCTAGAAAAATGCTATTGTGTAGGGAAAAAGTGAAGTCGTCTCGGCTCGCATTGCGGCAACCTTTATACTCTTGTATTCCCTGATGTGTGCTCTTTATGCCCAGTGCCATGAGTATCTCGGCATGGGGATCGCGTATGACTGCTATGCTGAGTATGGTTAGCAGTGAGCGTAGCGAGATTGGTGAAATGACGAAATTTTTCGTTTGCTGTGTTTTTGCGGTGTAGTAAATCAACTCGGATTGGAAGAGTGTGCTGCCTGCTACAGAGGACGATAAAGCGCGCTTTGAGTGCGATCCTGGGGAAAATTAAAGATGAAGAAATGCGAATTTAAAACATGATAATTAAGACCAAATGATTATTACCTGTAAGGCTCATTTTATTGGCATCGCTCGCCATGTGTGTGTATTAATTTGGGGAATTTTGATTCACATTTTGAAAATTTTGGAATTTTGTTTTTGAAGCTCAATGTTTTTAAAGTTGTCAATTCGGTGTTACGTATTATTTCCTTTCTTGCTTTTCTTCAGATAAATAATGAGGGTAGGTATTGAATATTGAATGTGTTTCTAAATATGAAAAGCTATCTCTGACGTTAATCGGGAAGAGATATATGTTCTCGGCGTCCTGAGCGGTAAAGTGATAAAATATTATTCAAGCTTATTATTCCATTGTAAAATCGCCTTACTTTTGTATTTAATATGGCATGAGAAATGAGACATTGAAGGGTGCGCTGGATGCTTAAGAAAGTAGTAGTCAGTGTAAGCACCCCTCAACTGCTGATAAGAACCCTCTTCATACAGTTAATAGAAATTATGAAGACTTTGAGGTCTTGAACTCTCATTATGAGCCTAGGTTCCATAAGCCGAATCAGCTTAGAGTATTTTTCATTTAATTTTAGAACCTTTGTTGTGGTGGTTGAGGAAGGATTGCTTATGCTGATGAGAATCCCCCGAGCGACCAGACGAAGGTCGCAAAAGCAATAGAATCTTGCACACTGGTTTGTTAATAAATTTGACTTTCTATGAGACTTTTCTATCCACTTAAATAGAATGAGAGTTGTGACCTCAAAGCTTAAATTGAAACTCCAATTAACCCTTAAAATTCAGAAAAACTCAACTTTATTAATGCAGTTCAACTCAAGAGAACTTAACTCAACTAATTAGCAGTTTCGCTCAGCTCAGTTAAACAGAATAAAACTCTACCCAATTCCACTCAATTCAACTTAACTGAAGTTAGCTCAACTCATTTACTTCGAGTTTAATAAAATAATTTTTTTTATTAAAAAGTTTTTTTTTTTATTGAACGAGTCTTTTTTATAAATTACAAAAACATAATATAACAACCGGAAGCCTTTGACTCAATCAATCGTGAGTAATCGATTAATGTTCACCAAAGACTTGCAAATATTTACCGTTACCCATGTCACGCCCACTTTAGGCATACGCTTAAAGTGTAATACCGTTATTACAACGAACAATCGGCTCATTAGCGCACGTGCCACAATATCAAAAATATACTCGACACATAGTCGTACACACACACACATGTATACGTACATACTGTATATGGTAAGTATATAAGCCGAGTTAGTGAACTGTGAGTAACCATGGGTATTTATTACGCGTTGGACGCGGTATTTTTCATTTTTGTTGTTTTTTTTTTTAGGAATTTTCCAATTTGTTATTCAAGTTGCAACAGCCATATTCCGCAGCCAATGCTGCAACGTGTGTAATCGACACTGGATAATTGACAAAACGGTAATTGATAATTGCCAATCGCTATGGCAATTGTCAATTGCGAATGTGTGTGAGTGGTTGTATATTTGTGTGGCATTTGTTTATTCTTTAGTTTACATTTCACAATGGATTATTTTATTATTATTATTATTTTATTGTTGTATTCTAAACACGAAATTAATGCGATTGTCAATTTCATTCAATTTCATGGCATTTTTGTTTACTTTTGTTGTACTTTTTATTGCAGTTTCGGTCAGCTGTACACTTAGTTGGCCCAAACCAAGCTGGTGAACTCTGGTGAATCACAAAATAGAGCTTTGCTGTGGTCTATGGTTGTTTTGCTGTTGTTGTTGGGTGTTGGTAGTGTCGAGGATTTCATAGTGGTTACGTATTAGTAATAGAAGTTTAATATTTTTGTTGATGTTGTATAATACTGACTGTCAGGTTATTTGACATAGTCATTCATATATTCATTAGCCCTTTTTTGGTGGAAGTTTCATATTTTTAGATAGGAATATTTCATGAGTCACCACTTGCACCAGGTTGTTGGAGATTTTAGGTGACTTATTCATGCTGAAAACTGTAAAAGGGTTAGTCCAGGTGGCTTCCGTGGTTTTCCATATTTGATATGAAACACAGGGTTGGTCGTATAAGAAGTACTCATTTATTTAAGAAAAAATCTGAAAAAACACATTTTTTGATATTCAATGATAAAATCACTTAATTTCGATGAAGAATATTTGATGCATAACTTGTTAAAAGTTATAATGCGCTAGTGCCTTTTATCGTGATTTTTTAAATGTTTCGCCGATTTGGCGGCTACTTCTCGACCGATGTTGAGCTGAATTTATCTAGGGCCTTTGGCCAACCGATATAAATCATTTACTTCAAGTAGTCTCAGAGAAAAAAGTCCGATGGTGACAAATCTGGTGTACCTGACGTTTGTGGCGACGTCTCAATACTGACTTTTACGGGACCGCTTTAGAGATTTTTGGCCGAGCTCCTGTGAAATAGCCAAGGGAAGGACTCGCATTATTTCTAATCAAAGTAGATCTGCATTTATTTTGTCGTTAGTTTAAAGAGGAGTTATTTAGCTTCTGAACTCCTTTCAGACAAGTTTGCTTATGTCAAGCTCACAAAAAAAAATCAAATTTGCCTGTCATAAATTCAAATTTTTCATTTCAACTTCATTATGTATCTGGGTACAGACCTACCATATATGAACACTGTTCTATAGTGTGCTAAATATAAATATATAAAAATATATATTCGCCATTAAACTCGTATATACGTGTATGTATATCCTACATATCTACTTATATAACTAGGTACTTCCAAAATATTTACAGCAAATTTAATGGCTTTGCCTCATCTGTGGTCCAGCTAATGAGAATTTAAGCAAACACCCCGTTAAAAATTCTGCGCATAAATGTTGCATGCAACGTCTACCATTGTTGTAATAGGTAAATATGTATATATATGTGGCGATGGTCTAATATTACAAAAGCTTGTGTGGGTTGCTGGGTTGCATGAGGCACAATAAGTTCAGCGGCTGTAAGACCATATAGACAGAGTGGGGTGAGCGTGCTGCGGAAGTCTGAGCTACGCGGCTTGTGTAGTTATAAACGACACACAACTAAATCTATTACCAAACCGTTATAGTAATTCATGTCCATGCGCACCTCTCTAGACCGCGCAGTCCACCAACACCACAAGCCATTCTATTTCCGCTAATGAGGCAGCACGTGGTGAATTTTGTTTTTCGTGCAACGCAAATTTAATTTTGTTTGCAACAATTTGTTATTGCTAGTGTTGCATACGGAAACAAATATTTTTGGGCATGTGTTTTTGTGTGCTGGTGTGTGTTTGTGTATGTGTGTTGTGTGTAGTGGGTATTTTCTGTTGCAATTCTCTCATGTCTATTTCGGTCAATATTCAATTGGTTTGCAATTTTATCGTTGCAACGATAACAACAACAACAACAAATAGCATTAATCACAACAACAGTGCCAATACCATATAAACACTGTGACAGTGGCAGCAGCGATTGTGGTAGCTGCATACAAAGATAGCGAAACGTGCGCTTCTACCCGCGTTCAATATTGGCAGACCACTCGAGATTGAGCTCGTGCTGTTGCCGCTGCTTCTACTGCTGCCACTGTCTAAAAATAGCGCTTGTTGCTCTTTTGGCTGAGCTTGTTGCACGGAAATAAATTGCATAATGCTACTTCTAGCTCATTTGCACAGTGATCGCTGAAGAACAGAACAGGTTCCTCATGTTAACCGGAGCCTGTATGTTGTTTTCTGCGGTCAATCTAAGCTTACCTTCTTCAAAATTTTCGGGAAAGCTCTGTGAGATAACTTGAGAGAGACAAGTTTTTAAATACAGAGATATTTGGAAACCACTGCCACGGCACTGTAGTAAAAACTTGGCTTCTAAATAGCAATGCGGAGGTGGATGGCGCCAATTCATGCGACCGTTGGGAGTAAGACCTTATCTTTCTACACCATTTTCGTATGCAACTATGATAGATTCGCCTTGAGATTTGAGCTCCGTCTTATTGTTCCGGTGTAGGGAGGTTTTTACACAGCTATTCTGTTCTTATTTAAAGGGGAATGGATGAATTGAGAAACACCTCGATGTTAATAAGATGACTGATTTTGCGAAGGACTTCCTTTAGGCCTTCTAACGATGCAGGAGTTTTTTTTCATATTTTCTACTACAAAAATGCAAGTTTACCCACTGTGCCACCACTCATAAACGTACACACGTACATATACGCATAATAGTCCAAAAATATTCACAACCAATTTTTCATTTACCACTCTGTTTCCATTGTTGCCGCGCCTCTTACAGTCGTTTGCGCAGTTGGCGCTATTTGCATGCAACAGAAATGTGTTGCCTTTGTGGCAGTTATTATTATTACATAGCTTTGTTGTTTTAGTGACGTGTACGTGCCTGCTTTGTTGCCTGCCGCATTGCACTGCTCATTTAAAAAACAATCAAATTTAATTTCGTTTCAAAATTGGCCAAATACGAGTGCCATATTGTTGGAGTGGCCAATCAGAGACGGGCCATTGTAGGTACGTGTGTGTGTTCTTGCCATTACTCAATCGCATTGTAGCTAACAGCTAACGGTATTGTGCGTAGTCAACGTCGATGTGTTGTCGTTTTCGTTTCACATTATTTTGGTAATTATTTTGAAATTTCAATTTCGCAAATGAATCATAAATGTTTTCGCGCGATTTAATGGACAAAATTTAAATTAAAGCATGAAAGTATTAAATATTGAATAAAATGGTGAAACAATTTAACGGTATGTCTTTAGATGGGGTTTGTTCGCCTTTTAACAATTTTCTGAATACTAAACATTTATGAATTCAAAATGATGATTTTTTTGTCACAGATTCGTTTGCAAGCTCTTTTCAACATCGTATCCATCCATTTGATGGAAGATTTTGCAAAAATATCTTGGTTTGCGAACTTACAGAATCCAATTGTAGCAAAAATTGAAGCCCAGTGACTATTTATCCTGTCGCACCTTCAGTGAATGGCACCAAAACGAAATGACACTGATGCTCGATATTCACAAGAAAATTTTGCTCAGCCATGAAGCTCACTTTTTGTTGCATGAGTAGCTTAATAAACAAAATTGCCGCCTTTGGAGTGATGATTATATACGAGTACAATCCATTATTGAGACGTCGTTACATTCTCAAAAGCTCACTGTTTTGTGTGCTCTATGAGCGGGGAGAATCAGCGGTACATATTTCTTCGAAAATGAGGCCGGTCGTAGTTACACTCAATGGAGAACGCTGTAGAGCCAGGAATATTGATGTTTTCATGCCAAAAATGGTGGATACTAATGTGGACGACCTTTGTTTCCAACAAGACGGTACTACATGCCCTACAACCAATGAATCACGCAGATTATTCCTGCAGTCAGAAATATCTCTTAATAGCTTTTGAAGACCCTTCTACGAAAGCGGAAACATCCTTACACTGGAGACTTGTCCCGAAGGAATAAGTATGGTATGGTATTTAAGGTCTAACTGTAACGAATTTCACCTAAAGGAAGAGGAGGTGTATCCTCTCATATAACGATTTCATTAGTAGCCTCAACTGCCTCACTATATACATAGTATAACCCTCCATTGCTACCTGCTGTTCACTTTATTTTATTTTCGTTAAAATGCAACCGTTTTAATAGCGGTTGGCGCCCTTGCTCGTCGTCATTTATAGCTACCGTTGTAAAAGCTCATAAAATTTATTTAAAGTAGAAAATTGTATTTTTATATTTTTACACCACCTGCCTGCCGTTGGCGTTTGGCTGTGGTTGCAAGTTGATACCGATGGTGTTTGTTGCAGCGCGCTGTGGGCAACAAGCGGTGAGGCATACACACACACTCCCACAAACACGTACACAGATACCTGTGGAGCCAATCTTGTACATTCATTTAGTGCAACATTTAATTTTCGTTTAAGGCACATTTTACACGCAGCGCCAATGACACGTCCGCACGCCGAACTTCCTCCGTACGCCGAACTTTGCTGATGACTTCGTCATGGTGCTTGCCTTTAGCCGCCTCTTGCTAGTTGGGCGTTTTTGTTTGCTACTTTTTACTATTAATTAAAAATAGTGTGGTATTGTGTGGCACGGTGGGTGGTTAGTGGTAACGCCCACATGTTTGTTCAACGGTTGGCTATAAATGGTCATTAAAGTGAAGATGATGTGTCAAATGGCGATTTATGAGCTTAGCAAAAAGACTTTTCATTTTTTAATATTCATTCAAAAATAGTTAATAGTTTATTTTTATGACAGCGCGGAGTCCTTGGTGTGGTGGGATTCAGAAATAGGTCACAGTGTTTGAGATAAAAGCAATCAAAAATAAAAAAAAAATTACTATAAAATATTGAAGTATTCCCACACAACACACTTAGTAAGCGTGTATGTAACCGCAAGAAAATTACTGCCATTTTATTTTACAGTAATTGCAGTATTTCTTCATACAATTTTCTCTCTTTTGATATAGTCTTTTGCATTTTACTTTGCCATATTTTAAATTAAATTTTGTGCGTCATGGGAACTCTTTGTTGTACTCAGCGCGTCTCAGCGGTGTCATTGTTGTACGTAAAGCATACGAATACATACGTGCATTCATACTCACACATATACCCATTTCTCAGTTCAGCACATACATATACCCATAAATCATTTAAAACATATTCCATCTTTTGCTAATATTTTTGCTCTTTTAGAGTGAATCCATGTGAACTCCGTCTTGCTCATCTTTCCTAAAGTATAGTTTTAATTATCTCACATTTCTTATTCTTTCTCCCTAGACCGTTAACTTTGTATGCTTGTAATTGTCATTAAAAAATGTTGCAGCTACATTTATCGCTGTTTTAAAAGTCAAATGGTAGCAGAAATTTGAGAGAGATTACTGTTTACTGGTTGTTTGCTTTAATGGTATTGGTTTGTGATATCGACCTTTAAGCTGGATTTCGCAAATATGAAAGATCCTATTTTCCCCATTAAGTTCCACCGAACTCATATACCATATTTTTAAAACTCGACATAACTCAGAAATTAAAAATTGCACACCTCAAAGACCCTAAATTACACTGATTTTTAAATTCTATTAATTTTTGTCCTACCACAAAGGTCCCAAACTTCTCGGATTTTGCTCACCTCACAGACCATAAATTCCGCTTACTCTGGACTAGAAGCTGTGACATTGCATAGGAAAGCAGCTTACGTCTACCATAGAATTGGAATTCCTCTACTGAGCTACCCTAAAGTTTAACCACGTAATGTCAAGCCATTTCTGCTAAAATCTTCGAAGGTAGTAAACCATTTCTACTCGAAATATGTGTTGACTATGATTTTAATTCAGATCTAATTTAGCCTGCATTTTTTTCCTCCAAAAACAAGTACGTGATTACAAGTAATTAAATACATCATTTTACAACATAATTACACATTGTACACACATACGTGTACATACATTTATGCATACAATAGCAATTCCACGATTTTGCAATGTAACTAAATTTTCATCAGCCATACACTCACATATTTTTATGGCTGAGAACTATTGTGTGCGAATAAAAAAATCGGTAATTTGGAAAAGCAAAGAATAAGCAGGCACTCGCACACATACAACTTAGCATTTGTATATAAATACACACATACGTATTCTCATTTCGACTTTTGCCTTCTCTAACTAACACACTCTCTTCAAGTGAGTGTAAGTAAGTATGAAAGTATGTATGTACCATATGTGCATTTTAAACTGTGTAAAACCTCGTGAAATTTGACTACCGTTATTTGAAAATTACACAGTTTTTATGACTAAAATTTTCAGTTTAATTTAATTTTATGTCGGCAAAGTTTGTTGCCAAAATGCCGAGACTGGAGCTCATATTGTGTAGTAAGCAGAAGCACATGCGAGTACATGTGAGTAGATACCCTTATATTACATATATGTGTATACTCGTATGTGTTTGCACACTTGTGAGATTTAACACGATGTACACGTGCTTACATATTTACATATTTATTTTAATGTTTGAAAGCAGTTTTTTGTAGTTTTGGATTTTTAACAGAAGGAATGTTTTCTATCTAAATTAAAGACCGTCTTTATTTTCTTTATTAAAACTAACAATTCTAAATCTTTGAATAAATTCTGTTGTTGTTGTTGTGTTAACCATAAAAATATTCCTCAGATGGGTTTTAGGGGAATGTTTTGGAGGTGAATTAAGTCTTTGACTTTATAAAAATCCGGATCGTTCCGATATAAAAACTCGATACTCGCGGAAACTATTCGATTTTAATCGCCTCTTATGACAGGCATGTCTTGCAGTGGATACATTTTTAGACCATTAATCAGAGCAGGGTCCACTCTTTATTCTCGGTTTGCTAAGTATTTATTGGTATAAAGAATATTTGCATATAGGGTTGCCAGAGTTGAATTGAAATGCAATAATATTCTTTTTGTGAATTAAACGATTTTGACCAGCTGTAGGATTTTATTGTGAAATGCCTTTAAAATATTCTATCACGCGCATCAAGTGAAAAACATTTAAATTCTTTTATAGGGTTGCCGATTTTCAAAAATTTGCAACCGAAAAAGTTTTTTAGCTAGGACTATGCAAAAATATATTTTTAAATTACGAGTGCTTCTAACATCAGCTGGAAATATTAATATTTAAGTTTTAGTGTTGCCACATTTTTAACAAAAAAAATATAATAATAAACACTTAAGCGATTCAGTAATTTTTTTCGGAATGTCCACACCAAAAAAAAAAAACTATAACTATCATTGTTGCAAAGGGTTGCCACATTTAAGAAATACCAACCTCTTCCTTTCATAATTAAGGCATAAATGCATTCAGTAACAATCGATCTAAATTGAAAACATTTATTGAAAACTGTTTTAAATAATCGTAATTAGTTTTTAGCTATAGGGTTGCCATATCTATTAAAAAAAACACAATTTATTACCAAGGTAAGCCAATCGGTTTCATATTACATAAGAAAACAAATACTGAAATCTCTATATAGCAAAGAGATCATCGCTGCAAATAATATTGAACAGGGTTGCCTAATTTTTCTAAAAAAATACTTTTAACGGTTTGAGAGGTTTAGAATTTTTATAATAATTAATAAAACTTAATACAAACTTAGAAAGTAATTTTAGTAGCATTTAAATGAATACACTTTATCTGACAAAAATGTGAAATATTCTCCAAATATTCCCATTAACGTGGAAAAGGATATAAACGAAATTTATTTTTTCGATGTAGCTTTTTTTGACTAAATTTCACAACATTAAATATTTTACCTCAGTTTATTTTCTATGCTGAAATGAGAGCAAAAATTTCCTGGACATAAATAATGTAAAAATTAAATAATTCAAAAAAAAAAAAAACAAAACCAAAAACTTTTAGACTGAGCAGCCTCAAATATGCTTGAATAATTGATAACCACCAGCAGTGGTGTTTGGAGTTCCCACAAAATCAACCAAAAATATAAAAGAAAATATCAAAAATAAAGCAGAAAGTTGTTTGTGTGAAAAAAGAATAAATTACCTGCAGCTAATTGAATTTTGTTGGATAATTTCCAGCAGCCACCTGAGTATCATAAAAAAGCGTTTAATTAATTTTACGCTGCTGAGCACACAATCAAACACACACACACACACCCCGACACCCACATGCACATGAGAGTGTATTAATATATGAATTATTATGTAAACATTCAGTGAACCTTATAATTTGTAGGCACTCGTACTCTGCACCGTTAAAGCGACACGCTGTGATATATGAATGTGCCAAATAATAGACAAAGGAACTTGCCGTCGTCTGAAATGTAAGTGGAGAATGTGTGAATTGCACACAGCGAATCAATACTAAGAATACGTTGGGTTGCCAGAGCACCCGCTTTTGAGAGTGAGAGAGGATACCTGAACGGCTCTCAGGGAAAATAACTATATGAGCACAATATATGGAATTTATATCTCCTCCCAAAGAACTCTCAGTAAGCACCAAAGATCTAACGTAACTAAAAAAATTTTCTCTTAAAGAGTGTCTATTAGGGAAGGGTTTCAATTGAATATTCAAAATATCCGTAAAATTTTTAGCACTTATGAGAGATTCTCCAGATCTAAGTTGCTTTGAATAAAAGTTTGGCTAAATCTTTAGAGTTTCAAGTGGACTTAAATGAGACATTCACCACTTGTGAGTACTGAATGTTCAGTTTTCTCTGTCATTGTCACTCATTCTACCCAGATATTGCCACAAATTATTCCACAAGCTGCCTCAAATATTCCTCTCGTATTTTCTCACTACCTATCGCATCTCTCCTCTTCAATAATGTCTATGAACTCCTAAGCGATGCTAAATTGCTCACTGCGTGTGGCCACTTCCAGGCTTGTGGGTGGAGCGTCGCTTCGCCAAGTTTTTTTTCGTTTGTTATTTTCGTGTTGGTCATTAATAAGTAATAGACTTGGCGCCGCTTGGGGGCATTTATCAATTAACTATGCACACTCACAAATGGTGCACGTGCAACATGCGACGGAACATATCAATGTGCAGCATACATTATTAAATACTTGCAACAAATGTCCAAAGTGATGTACTTACTGCCGTGTGTGTGTGTGTGTGTGACTTTATGGCACGAGCTAGGTTATTGGCCGGGTTATTGGCTCCAGCTGAGCACGGAGGTAGAAATTAATCGTAGGAATTTGGAGGTATTGGCTAAGAGATTAATGAATTTGTTGAGACGAAACGAAATGAAACAAGATAAATTTATACAATACAGCAGAATACAAGACAGGACGAGACGAGGTGAGGTGAGACGAAATGAAATGAGGCAAAATGAAACGAGATGAGACAAGAAGGGATGATATGAGACGAGACGGGTCGATGCAATACCAGACAAAATGAGGTGAGACGAGACCATCAGAGTCGAGAAGAGAGAGACGAATTATGACTAGACGAGCCGAGACATTTTGAGATGTAAAGGGACTAGTCCAGACGAACAATCGAAGTGACAACAGATGCGCTGAGTTTGGTTGAGAAGAAATGAAAAGAACTAGTTATGAAGACACTAGGTCACTTTATCATCACATCAGTACTTATGAGCTTACCTGAGCTGTGAAAATTTTGGCCAAAATCAGATAAGATCATACCACATACGAGAAATTCATGCAGAATCAAATCAGACGATAATAATGTTTGGACTGCCTTAAATAAGAGATCTTTGACGTATTTCCGTACAGGGGTAATCAGACATCCACAAAAAATTTTAGATCTAGAATATTTTACTAATCTCCACTACTTCCAGCAGAAGCTTTCAAATAAAGCAGCAGTGGTGACAAAATACTCGTAGCAGAAAGATGAGAGTGGACTCCAACTAAAAACGGAGCCAAGATAAATGATGCACGAGTAAAAGTTGAATTTATAACTACGCTTACTTTACGCACACAAATTCATTGTATGCACTGCGGTGCAAGGACGGATGGCCATAAGCTGTGCAACATGCAAAATTTACAACATAATGCGGTTGCAAACAAAAATAGATTAGAGCCCAGCCAAGGCGAGCGGCAAGCAACAAGCAACAAGAGCGAACAACAATATTTATAGAATAGAAAAAATAAGGAGATAAGTGAAGTGGTAAAAGCGGAGCAAATGGCGAAGCTGCAAGAAGTGAAGGGTAACAGATGAATGTGTGAAGGGTTGCCATGGGTAGAGATAGGGAGCCTCGTCAGAGTTATTATAGTGGAGCCGAGATAGATAAAATATTATGTGCATACAAAAAGTGGAGTCCCCACACCTACACGAAGCGCTTTCGAAATGTTTCAGACGAGATGCAAAGCAGGCGAGGATTACAACTGAAAGCGACGGGAAGAACAGACGCACCGGGCGAGCTCTGCAGTTTTGTGACAGTGTACGTGTAGATAAAATGAATTCGGTATTAAAAGTGGCGTAAAGTGAAGTTTTGCTAGAGATTTAGTGCAGTTGGTAAAATGGAATACCTACCTAACTGGCGAGCGCCCAACAAATGACCAGCCAAAATGTGAAAGGAGCAGAGCCAAGGGAGAATAGTAAAATATTTGGTAAATACCAAATTAGTGTCGCAATTGTGGCTTTTGAAATGCGAATATACGCGCAGATATTAAGTTTAATAAATAGTTTGAAGCGATGCTGGCAAGGAACAGGGGCAGCTGAGGCGCTGTAGAGAAGCGTAAATGTGCTAACTCTGGCAATAAAACTTGTTGAAGCAATTGCTGGAACAATAGAAATACTTTCTAATTAATTGTGTGAGCAAATTTAAATTGCATTTTACTAAAACAAATTTTGAATAATTGCAGTTATTACAAATCATATATCAAAATTTGTTGAGAATGCACTGAGATGGAGCGAGAATATTGGGTGGAGCAACAGAAAAGAAATCAACACTTCCCAGGCAGAGAGAGGAGATTTATGTATATAAAAAATAAACCACATCGAAGTATCTATAGCGTCTATGAATGTATTATCTTATTTCGTATGGAATTTCAATATAGCATCAGCTGAGACCGAAAAATATCACAGAGTTTTACAATATTTGGAATTGAAGAATTTGTGCATTATAACATTAGAGAGAACCTTAAAGATTCACTGAAAAGTGTGAGACTAACTTGTTTTGAGGATAACATGTTTTCAAATGAAGAGCTCTGATGAACTCGGCTGAGGGCATGATGAGGGAGATGAGGAGAGATGAAATAAGATGAGAAGTGGTGAGGGCTGATTAAATGAGATGAGATTCTATGAGGCATCAACAAGTAAAATGAGTTTAAACCGCGAAATGAAATGAAGAAACGAGTTGTAAGAGGACGTGACGAAAGGAAGTTTTATAGAGAGATATAGCGATATGTGTCGGTAAAAGGTGAAACGTGTGAGGAGCTTAGATGGCTCAAAAGACTTTTCAATTGCAAGAACCGCAGGTCTGCTGATCTCCACTCCTTAAACTTGAAGAATATGATTTTAGAGGCTTTCGACTTAATCCTTTATACGTAGTGTTCTTTTTGTGAACTTCAGTAAAGACATGACATCTATTCAGGGAATTATTGTCACCCACAACCAAATTGCCTGATTTCCAGAATATATTTACCTCAACGTATTCATATACTTACATACATAGAGACAAGTTTCTGTGTAAAGCATTTTGATAAGTCTATCCTCCGCACATTTGCAATGCCATTATTTGAAATGGATGAACTAATTCGTTGACTTAGAGACGCACCAATGCACACGCAAGCCCCCTCCCCAGGCATACGCATACATTCGCACTCCCACAGATGCAACAGGATCTATAGACCACAAATTCATGGCCTCTCGTGTATCTATTTGTGTGCGTGTGTGTGTGTACATCGTTGGTGCAACACATGTCCGGTGATTTGTTGTCAGAGCTTACAAATTCAGTTATGTTTACATAGAATATGAGAATGAGTAGCCAACAGCAGATATTAGAAGCTTAGTGGAAGCCGGCAGCATGAGTTTACTGCAACCATTTGCGTATTTGTGTAACCAATGGATGAGTGTTGTGTAAGGGAGTGTGTGTGTGTTGGGCCAATGAATAATCACTTCGAATGCAGTTCATTAGTTAAGCTGCAATTTCATCAAATGTGACACTCAAATGCTGGCAGTTATGGACCAGCACACCCTCAACTCCACTCGACACGACTCACCGCTACTGCTGCTAAAATGGTGTGCAGTTATAGAGGAGTCTGCAGTCTGGCAACTCTATTAGTGCCAACTGTCAGCTGTGACTTGGCGTGCATATGACGCTTAGTGTCTGCCACATGAGTTCATCTCTATGCTCATTTTCACATATTGCATATTGCATGATCTATATACATTTGTACATATACGTATATATATATTTATATATATGGTATACATATGTGTATGCTCTGTTCTATGGGTGAGTAAATTTATGTGTACTTCCTGTCAGTGCGCTGTCCACTCAGAGCATATAATCACATGAATCGCCAGCTTAGTTGGTAATTTGACAATATTTGACCAATAGTTGTTGTTGTTGTTGTTGTTGTTGACTAAAGGGTATTAGGTGTTAATGTTGTATGGAAATTTATGGTGAGAGCATAGGTAGAAAAATATACTTTTTGTCATAAGCTCAAATGTTGGCAGGATTACTAATATAATATATATGCTATTTATTTATAACAAATAAATTTTAATAAATATACTTTCTGATTATACGCATTTACACCTCACAAACCCCAAAATCCACTTAGTTCAATGCAAGTCAGAAAATCCTTTAAATAACAAAATTTCCAAGCGTATAAGATTCTTGCTATTTCTAAAAACAAATTTCTCTAACTTTTTAATACAAAAGTTGACACGGATAATTTTTGGAGAATTTAATACCATAATCCACCGTAAAATATCTCAAAATTTCCAAGAAAAAAGTTGAAGTTGCAACTAATCGAAATAAAATAGGGCAGTTCTATACTGACAGCTCGAATGATCAGACAGTGGTCGTTGTCCTCTCCAAAATGGCGAAGATATACCGAATAAGTAAAAAAGTAGTGTTTCTCTTCAAGGAGAATAAATGTAAAATTATGCGATTGATTGAGAAATGACAAAAAATCCAAAGATAAAGAATTTAAATTGCATGACAACGAAAAATCAACGACGAAAAATAAGGGAATAAAATAAAATTCTTTACTGCGAAATCGTTTTGACAAATCGCGTCAACGTCAAATGAAAATAGAAATTACATTTTTATAAGCGTTTTATTGTACATACAAACATTTACTGTATTTTTATTTTTATTGCTGTTGAAAGATCAGCGAGATGCTATCATTAAATTGGAGTTTAGATGTCAAAAAGCAGTAGTTGAATGACATTTAGTGAGAAGCAGAGAGAGAGAGAGAGGCGGCGTTAGGCAGAGGCAGAAGAAGAGCAGAGTGGAAGACTAACTGTTGCAAATCCTACAACTGAAATTTCAAAAGCTCAAAAAAAAAAAGAAAATATAAAAATAAATTGTAAATGCTACAATTTAACTGATAAAATCAACGCGAGTATGTTTACTTGCATCCAAAAAATCTGCGAGCGATGTGAGTGAATGAAATTGAACCGTAGAACATGACATTTTAATTAGAGAACACAATGTTTGAATGATAGAATAGAAAAAGTATGTAAAATTTAACAATTGAGGTAATAAAAAACAACTAAGGTTTATATAAAAAATAATCAAAACAATATAAATAAGGCAAATTAAAATAAAATGAAACAGTAAATAAAAAGAAAATAAAATAAAATAAAATAAAATAAATTAAAATAAAATAAATTAAAATAAAAAAAATAAAATAAAATAAAATAAAATAAAATAAAATAAAATAAAATAAAATAAAATAAAATAAAATAAAATAAAATAAAATAAAATAAAATAAAATAAAATAAAATAAAATAAAATAAAATAAAATAAAATATTGTAAAATAAAATAAAATAAAATAAAATAAAATAAAATAAAATAAAATAAAATAAAATAAAATAAAATAAAATAAAATAAAATAAAATAAAATAAAATAAAATAAAATAAAATAAAATAAAATAAAATAAAATAAAATAAAATAAAATAAAATAAAATAAAATAAAATAAAATAAAATAAAATAAAATAAGGTAAAATAAAATAAATTAAATTAGATTAAAATAAAGCAAACTAAATAAATAAGTGAAAATTTTTTCAACTAAGCAGAGTATTAATTTTCTTATCCACAATGCAATTTCTCGATGTTGCAAGAATACTTTGATTTAAAATAACTTAATGGCAGAGGCATTTAGTGAACAAACATTAGTGTAAGTAAAGAAATCTGCCAGCTGATTTTCATAATTTTTTCTTTACTACATTCAATTAAATCAATAAAATAGCGCTAGAAAATCCTAACCTCAGAGCAGCATAGCTGCTGTTGATAAAATCAAATATTTTCTCCTCCTCTCCAAATCATATTCCTCCAATCCCTAAAGCCACAGCAGAAAGTACATTAGATATCAATTTAAATACCACAATAATAGCATATTTCTATGCCACGTGGCCGCCTCGTCTATGCAGATTACCGAAATTCGCACGCTTGTGTAATGAAAAGAAGAAAGGCGAACATTATTTGGTGAAAAATAGAAAGAAAGACGGTATCTCTGCAATTTATGTGCGCTCTGTGGTGAGTCGGGGGTGGTGGTGCCCGCCACAAATGCCATTCATTTCAATTTTCATGCAACGTGAGGTTTTCACTTTATGCGCCGCGTAGTCTAGAGACCATGAGTTGTGGCTCTGGTGGCATTATATTATTATCTAGTAACTTTGAAGTAGGCTGTAGGGATTTGTATTTGTATGTAATGCTCTGAAAATTCGCGTGCCTTGCCAAAATACACTTGTGTGAGTTGAAGGTTTTGGTTAATTGATTAAGGGCGTTTACAAATTGAATAAAGTATAGTTATTCTCGAATTTGGTTTATTAATTCCGGTGATAGAATTTACTGTATTCTCTTACTAACATCACAAAGGGACTTCATGACCAAGATACAGAGATTAGGAACTTTCCTCTCACTCAATAATCGCACAAGTGTTTAGCAGAAATCTAATGAATGTCTTCTTAAAAAAGATCTCTCTCGGAATAACTTGTGGATTTTAAAAAAATATTAGCATTGGATGATTTTTAATCACACTAAATCCTTCTCATCGTACTCTTCACTGTGAAAACTGCACCTGATGATTGGGGACCCTACTGCTTCGATATTTGCTTAGAAGATTTTTCAATTTTACGATTCAAAAGTTGCATCTTCGAAGCTTTGGACTGACCCTTAAGCACACTAAATACAATATTTCACAAATCCATAAAAGCAATAGATAAATTCAAAGGTATTAACAAACAATTAACATCATTTGAATACCAGCGAGTCTCGGCTTCTGGCGCTTCCACTTGACTCCACATTTCAATATTATGATTGGCTCCTTTCTGCCGCCAATTTGTTGTCATTTTTGCTTCAAACAGATATGAAATTTCAATATCTGCACTCCAACATACTCAACTATCTACCATCCAGGTATTTATGATGATTTGATGCACAATCCGGTGGAGAACACCTTGGTGGACCACCCAACCAACCAAATCAACGACCAACAAGCCGGCGAGTTGTTCAAAGTGACGTGAACTTGTTGCTGTTGTTGTTGTTGTTATTTTTGTAATAGCTGTCGCATTTGCCATTGATATCAACTGAGGCAGGTGATGTGGGTGCTGATGCAAAAAGAGCAAACATAACCGATAAAAAGGGACAAATCACAGACACGTGGAGGAAAGAATGGAGAAAGAGAGCGACGGAGTGTTTGGGTGGCAGTTTGCTTTTGAAGAATATAAACTCAAATGAACAGCATTTGTGGCTGGCTGTTGAATGAACAACAGACGGACGTAGAGACACTAAACGACAAACAGGCGAAAAAGTGGCACAAGGTGGAAGAGTAAAAGATCGAAAAAAAGAAGTGAGCAAGCGAGAAAGGAGAGGTGTGGCAGGTCATTTTCATATCGGACGCATATCAATTGATGTTAATATTGACTATAACAATGACGACGACGTCACAGGCGATAGCGAGAGGAGGTAAGCCATTGTTCCATGAACCACCCATCGCTCAGGTAGCAAGCAGGCTTTGATTGGTGCTGTGAGTTTAAAAAGAGAGAAAGAACTCTGTAAGTGTAATATCGAAAAATTGCGGACAATGTAATAAAATCATAAATCGCAGGATAAACGATTGCTGATATGATTGCTGTTGGCGCAACGCAGAGGCAAGTGGAAGGCAAAAAAATGTTGAGGGCGTAAAATGAAATGATTGTATGGGACAATATAAGGCACTCTGCCGCTGTCGCTGCTGCATGAATTATGACTCATATTGATACTGATATACTTTTAAGCTTCATAGGTATTTTTTTTGTTTTCCGTTTTCTCTTTACTCTTTCTTCTTTATTTCCTTTTAATGGGCTCAGCTCAGCCTCTAGTGAAGTAGAGTGGTATGACAGCAAAAGGGAAGCTTTGCATGTGGCATGCAACAAATTGGCCGTAAAGTGAGGTAGCTAAAACGGCTGATAGTTGTCTGCTGTTGTTATGTAAATATTGCCATCTTGACCATTTAGATTCATTGAGAATTTATGCGATTGCTGCATGCTCTCAACTAAATGATTTCTACTCATATTGACTGACGGCAGCTTTACTCCGAAGTATGTAATTGTGTAATATGTAAGATTTACTTGGCTGATAAAAAGTAATAAATATTCAAATTGTTTGAGTATCAGAAGATAGAAGATCCAATTGAGAATGGTATAAACCACAAGAGAGTTCTAAAAAAAAGAAACCTATGTAAGTGGAGTAGCTGTATAAAAAGTGGAAGACCGAAGACGGAGGTGCAGATTGAGTTTGAGAGAAATTCGTGGATACAGATAAATAGAGAGAGAAAGGTATATGTGTATACCAAGGAATTTATATAGAAAAAAAGGTGTTAGAAATAGATACATAGAATGAGTTAGAAACTGAGTTGGAGCATATGAGCATATGAGAAGAGTTGCTATCTATTTAAAACAATTACTACCAAAAATAAAACTTTTTCAAAATGTTACATTTCTAAATTTTTTTGAAAAGGGTTACCACCAAGAAAAAAATTTAATTTTTTAAAAAAATTTAACTTTAATGGCAAATGTTAATTTGATAATGGTTTCCGCCTAACTCAGATATCGAGTATATTTCGGTTGGGCTTTTATAATTTTCGTTATTTCTATGATTACTTTTATATTGCATATTTAGCAAAGAGAGATTTGCGCGGTGAAGTTTTTACGCTGCTTTCCGAAATTTATCACGCAATTTTGGAGTAAATAATCATATAAATTAAATTCCAAAGGTACTTCTAATTAATTCAAAGAAGGTGATTAAAAACTAATTTTCAGCGTATGAATTATTGAAATATCTTATTCAGCAGTCATGCCACATACTTACATACCATACATGCACACATAGCGATAATCAGCTAATAAATATGCAAACAACTAAATTACACTCAACCCAAATTAGTAGACCATAAATGGGGATATTTTTCTCTTTTGGAATATTTGCATACCATTTTAATTAGTCAACACAAGCGAACAAATACATGCCACAAGAAACACACACACATCCATATGCACAAATCCACGTACGTGTGTATATTTGTACTGCTGTTGATTGAATTATTAATCTTGGAAAAATGTGCCACTTGTTAAACGTCAAAGCGAAGCAGAAAATGCCAATTTGGGGCAGCCGAGGGCTAAACACTTGCAACATTGCAACAAACTGTGGCATACAGCCACACACAAACAAGCATACATGTAAAAATTTATCATATTTGTATGTTGTATGAATAAATTATGGGAGAATTCGCATACAAATATATGTATATACATACACACATATATATGTATAACCCAAAGGCATTGTGGAAGCCAGGCGCCGACATGTTGTTGGAGGACAACAACAATAGCAAAATGAAAAGTAGGCGTAGTGGTAGCGTAATAACCTCGAGGCAGGGCAGTCGAGGCGTCGTTTCATATAGTACGCCTCCAAGTCTGCTGATGGATATGCACAAACGTACAGCCATAGGAATTCGTACATACATACACTCATGCATATTTCGATGTGCTATTTTAATATGCTTTCATTTTTGTTTATTACCACTATTGTTGCAGTTGTTTTTGTTCCAAGCTTTTTAAATGCCTTCATTTGTAAGCGAGCAAGCGAGCGAACATACGTGTAGGTATATGTAAACAGAAGACGGCGCAGACATATGGACGATCGTTGGTGATTATGAGTTGCAGAAGCTCTTAAAGAAGAAAGCAAGAACAAAAAACAAGGCGACGAAGTAAATGAGGACATGATTGAATAAGTGCATGAAGGAGACGCGGGTATGTAAAAGTAAGAGTTGAATATGCGGAAAGTACCGAGGTAAAGATGTGATGGGTGCCATGAAAGGTGGGCAGGCCGGCCTGCGTGTGTGTGTGTGTTTGTGCAATAAGTGCGACGCGTTAAGCTCGTGGCTGTCGATAATAAAGCATTTAACACTGACTGGTGTGTGCAACATACATATTTGCATATGCTTCCTCGCCCACTTTAAATAAAATAAAATAAATTTAAAATAACATAAAATAAAATAAAACAAAATGCAATTAAATTAAATTAAATGTAATAAAATAACATCAAATGGAACAAAATTCATTTAAATAAAAATAAATAAAATAAAATTAGCTTAATAATAATTTAAAAAACTAAAATAAGAAAATAAAATAAAATAAAAAAAATAAAATAAAATAAAATAAAATTAAATTAAATTAAATTAAATAAAATAAAAAAAAAATAAAATAAAATAAAATAAAATAAAATAAAATAAAAAATAAAATAAAATAAAATAAAATAAAATAAATTAAAATAAAATATATCGAAATAAAGTAAAATAGATAAAAATGAAATAAAATAAAATAATATAACATAAAACAAAATAAAAAAAAATGAAATAAAAAAGATTAAAAATATAGATATAAAAAATTTAATAAAAAAAAGAAAAAAGCAATAATATGTAGAAGAAATTAAATGAAATAAAATATAATAAAATTTTTTTTTCATTGAAACTAAATGAAATGGGATTCCTGTTCTTATGTAGTTAATGCACTAATCAAACAGATATTTCATAAATAACAATAGTTCTCTAATTGAGCGAGAAAAGACTATCTATGTATTGCCAACGGTAATCAAGTGTTTTTACAATTATTTTTGTCATTCATACGTCATCATTGTCATTAATAACGCCCTTATTGACTTTTTAATGAGGCTCACATGCTTTATGTAATATGTTTTTTAACATTTAGAATTTTTTTTTATTATAATTATTTTTTGCATTAACAATGAAAGTTAATTAACCAAATTAAAAAGTTTTTTCAGTCAAAAAAAAAAACATGATTTTATTCGCTAATGAGCTTATGTAATTACTATATTATGGTGCTAGTTAAAAAAAGAATGTAAGAAAACACGAAAAACAAAACCATAAAAATTAATAAAATATTAAGAGAAATTAGTTATAATAAAATATTAATAACATAGTTATTAAAATTGTAATTTAAAAAAAAAATTTACAATTAAAAAAAGGAAAATTACACAAGACATGTGTTGTTGACTAATTAAGTTAAATTTGTGTAGGAATTAAAATTGGTTTGGTAAAGTAATTTTTAAATTATTTAAACTAAGCGCATAGCGGAGCAAATTTGTTTTTTTTTTAATTTCCCTACGGTCTCTGTTCTACTTCTACTATTCATTAAAAGCATTTAAAAAAACTATGATATTCAGCAAAATTTAATGTCAATTGTTATTAAAATATTGAATGAAAAACTCCCATTTTAGAGTAAAAAAATAACAATAATTTCACAAAGTTACAAATCAATAACCGCAAAAATGTAAATAAATAAATGTGTAACATGTGCAAATAATTCTATAGATATTTGGCTTGTAAAAAAATGCGACGAAAAAATTGTAATAAAAAATTTTGTGGAAAAAAATTCTGAAAAAAAAGTTTATAAAACCCACATAAGCAAATTACTGTTAAATGACATTTGTCAGTTTGCATTATCGAGCGACCGACAAGCAAATGTTGCCACATTTTCTGGTGGAGAATGTAATTGTGCAATTAACAGAGTGAATTATAATAATTAAAACTGTCGACGAAACGAAGACAGGGAAAGCCGTGCTCCTCGCGATTATATCCAATGTGTATTAAATGACACTAGTAGAGGAAAATAAAAACTTTTGATAATACTTTTTTGACGCCTTCGTAGTTTATATGAGCTGAATTGAGGCCTAAGAAATTCAACAGACTTCACAAGTATCTTACTGTTCGCTTCGAATTTTCATTTATTTATTTTTTCAAACTTTCACTTTTGAATTGCAAAATCATTTAAATTTATGGCTTAAATGTCAAAAGTAAAACAATAAAACGCCCAAAAGTCTATTCAAAATAGCAAAATTGAAATGAATGGTAATAGCCCTATTAGCTCTCTCTATCTCTCTCACACATGGGGTGTGGTGTGTGCTGCCGTTGAGATTGGAAAACTTGTTAAAGAAATCGTCAGGTGAAAAGCAATTGAAATTTATTTGCTTTGCTTTGACTTTTGTTGACAACTGAAACTTCAGCTAACAAAAATTGAGACATTTCGTATTCAGAGGTATGTTGTTCGACGCCCACTTGTGTTGCAGTCTTTGAAAACTTAGTAAAAAAAAATGTTTTTGTAGCAGAAAATGATTTTAATTAATTTTCAATACAAAAAAAAAACCTGAAATAACTAAATAAAAAGAGGAGAAAAAAAAGAAGAAGAAAAAAGTTTAGCAGTGAATGGAAAAAAATTTTTTAATAAAATTTCCAAACATTAGCAAGTATTGTCGATAGACATCAGTTGTCAGTTTCGGAGTATTGAAGCAATCGATTTTTCAAACACCTTTTTCTGATTTCGAACTCAAAACCGTGATAAAATAATCAAGCAATGCAAAAAGGTATATATCAGAGAAGCTGAAAAAATATTATAATTTCTCTTCTTTCTTAAGAAAGAGTACTTAATGATTACGTTCTTCCAGAAAAAAATTTATTTCAATTAAAAAGAAGCCGATCTCAAAATTGTATATTTTCCTCGCTAATTTATATTCAAATTGTTTTTTTTTTTAATTTATTTTACGTATTTTAAAAGCCTGATTCTGTGCTAGGTTCATTCTAGTTATTTTTACTTTAATTTGAAACAAATGTTCCCTTCTCTAAAGTATTATTAACGTTTTCATTTTTGGTTTATTACACTTATTTTTAAAGTCTCTTTTTGATGTCATTCCCACTCCAAATCATTTCGCTTTAATTTTCCACAAATGCGTTAAAAAACTTCGCCACCATTATTAACATTAATTATACGCTCTTACGCCTTTTGTCGCTGTCCCGAGGCTGGCAACCTCAGTAAACTTAACAAAAAAAAAAAGTATAAAAATTAAAAATTCTGTGCCATCAATTTAATGTTGCAAGTGGCTGGTTTTTCACTGCTCTTCCTTCTCAGTTGTTGCATGCCACAACAATCGGAGTGCCAAACAATAACAAAATTTAAATGGGTTAAATATGCTACTCATCACTTTGCGACGTATGTATGTACATATGTATGCGCTAGTGTGTGTGTGTGTGTGTGCATGTGCTGGAATTTAAATCACAGCCAGTGCAAAAATCAAATGAAATGCGCGAAATGATTTCATTTCATCAAAATGCCATAAATCATAATGAAAAAAATTAGTTTTGTTTTTACAACTCAACGCGCTTATTGCTTATTTCTGGTTGCCAGCGTGCCTACGTGTACATACATAGCTGTTTTTTTATAGCATTTTGCTTAAATTCATGCGTGTGTGTGTGTGCTTTTATGTGTTTGTGTGTGTTCGCATTTGCTTGAGTTGGTCACTCTGTCAGTGGCTTGTTTGATTGTTTATTTAAATTGGACAATCAGTGAGGCTACACAAACACCAACACCAATCTACATATGCAACAGATAAAGCAATAACAACAACAATAATACTAATGACGCAATCAACATGTACGCATGGCCATTGGCTGTGTGGCAACAAATCATAAATTGACAGAAGTTGCACAGTTGCCGAACGACGAAATGATCAAAGAGAGTGCAATCAATACAGAAAAACGTCAGAGGAGTGAAAAATAAAATATGAATAAAATTAGAAAATTTAGAAAATGAAATAAACATAAATCAATTTATATTAAAAAATGTAAGCAAAAAAGAAAAAAATAAAAAAGGTAAAAATAAAAAATTATAGTTAAAAATTAATTTTCGTAATTTCGTACATTGAAAAACATATGAAAAATACAATAAAGTGAAAAAATTTTAAAATTTACAATAAAAGCAAATAAAAAATGTAAAGAAAATTTTATCAGGAGGAAAGAAGAAAAGACAACAAAAAGAAATTAATACATTGACAAAAATAGCACATAAAATAAAAAAATATTGTAACACATTTGCCGCAGCGGTTCACTGGTTCGTTTGGGACAAAATTGCATAAACTTCAAATGAAAGCAATCACAAATCAAAAAAAAAAAAATATAAAATTAAATATTCACATAAACAAACGCAGACTGCATGGCGTGATTGAGTGACATGCATTGATTTACTGTTATGTGACTCAAGGCGGGGCTGTCGAGCAGCGGAAGTTCTACGAGGCGTATGAGTAACGCGAAGAGAGCGAAGTGGGCCATAAAGTTTTTTGAAGCGACAAAGCGCATGAATTTAGTTCTTGTAGAACAGAGACTGGGGAATTTTTTTCTAGCTCACTGGCAAGCCATATTTATTAGACAAAAGCGCTTGTGTGTAATTTAATTGGAAAATGTAGAACAACACTTCATTAAAAAATAATACATTCACTACGCCGAGGCGTTTCCAATACTCTTCACACGTCATTTAGAGTCACCAATATTGTACCGTTAAATTTTCCAAATACATATAAAGCTAACAATTTAGCTATTTTTCAATTTCTTTGTGATTAACATTTGATCAACAAATATTTGCTCAACTTAATGGCACCGTAAAATGTTTACAACAATAATCACTGACACTTGACAGAGTGTGAAAAATGCACTGACAATTGCAGAAATTACAACACGATTACCGTTAATCATCAAATAAAATTGCAAATGACAATAACAGTTACAACAACAACAATTGTAAACTATACTCTGGAGAAAAGAAAACTGCAAAGACTCTTAAACGACAGACGAATCAAAAATTGCTATAAAAAGAAAAAAAAAAATAAATAAAATAACGTGTTGGAGTAAGTAACATTGAAGTTGAGAAGTAAGAATAATAGTCGAGTAGCGTACAAAAAGTGTATAACTTATAAAAATGGAAGAGCAGAAATGCTCAAACATTTACAAAAACAAAATTCTAAAATTGTTATTGCATGTCTTTGAACTCCGGTTGACAGTACCATTTTTGTTGTTTTCTGTCGTGGCTACTATTTGAAGAGCGAATTAAAGCGTTTGACGGTATGCTCTTAGGGAACTATATGGCACTAAGGTGGCTAAAAAATAATTTTTTGGTGCTCTTCGCATGTAAACATTCAAAAATTTTTAATTTTTATTTACAACATTGTTTTTTTAAATTTTTATGTCTTTTTAAATTTTATTTAATGTATGTTTAATAATTTAATTTTTATTAATTTACATGAGCTATTGTTATTCTGTTATTAATATTAATTTTTTTTTATATATTTTAATATTTTATTTAAAAAATTTTATTTAAAATTTTTTCTGAATTTTTTTTTTAATATGCTTTGTTGATTTTCTCTTTTTTATTGTCGAATTTATTGTTAATATTTCCATTTAAATTATTTATTTTTTGTTTGTGCTTCTCTCATGGCATTAGTGCATATATTTTTTACGTACATTTTGTTTTGCAGGAGCTATTTAGGGGTGCTGTGACCAACTAAATGACACTTGCAACACTCGGGCAATATTGCTATTGTTATTGCCATAGCCATTGCAGCTGTCACTGCAAGTTGGCCTGTCGAGCTGCTTACCAAACCAAGAAGAGTGGCAGAAGAAGATGGCGAAGAAAAGGTCCATGTAATACTCCACTCAGCATTGCAGCAAATCCAGCTTAGAAAGCAACTTCACATTAGACCATTAATATTACGTTGCAACTGCTGGCTGGAGAGAGCTTAACGATTGCCACTTAAGAGGAAGGAGAAAGGAACCGACGAAGGGTGTTAAGTTAGTGGTGTAGAAAGTACTTTGTGGCCAGCGCTATGGCTGGCTAAGCTATAAAACTGTCAACGACGATATCTTCTCATTGCAAGCGGCGCCATCAGCGGAGTTGTTTGAAGCTGCCACCGTCGTACATGACGTATACGCAACTACGCACATTTAACGATGTACATACATACCATACATATAATACATACTTATGCATATATGCGTATCGTTGCACAAACATACTCCATTTGCAATCATATGAGCGCTGTTCGTGGCAAGTCTAATGTCGCTGCGCTGTGGCCAGCCGAACTTTTGTCAGTTGCATATGCTTGTTGCAAAGTTAAGGAGACGTGAAAAATGTTGCAACTATAGGGGTGAAGGAAAAACACACCAACAACAAGAGAAAATTCGTCAAAACGCCACTCATATGCAACACTCCAACTTCGCTTGCATTTGCCTGCTGCTGCCTCAGTTCACTAAGGACAGAGAACTTTTTCGATGTTTAAGAATTGCACACGCATCTATTTGTGGAGACCAATGGGATATACCGTTAGCTTAGCTTAGCTGTGGTAATAAATATTGCTGCTTTTATTTAAATTGCTGCTGAAGAGCAATGAAAAAGTTTTCTTCTCAAGTTTTTACACAAACAAAATGTTGCACGAATATTTAATACCAATAGCGGCGCAAGGGTGGCGTTGGCCCATTAATAATGTTGAAAATCTTCATTAATTTTGGTGAATGTGCATCGAACTTTCTTTGGTAAACATTTATTTCACTGCGTTAGCCGAAGACATATGGCCAATTGCTGGCGACACATTTGAATGTTGCTGAGATAAATTGATGGGGAAAGAGATAAATAAGGAAAAGACATTTAAGGCAAAGCTTCAACATGATAAATGTATCGAAAAGGATGTTAAATAAATAGAATTTTAAAATTTTTTATGCAAGTTCTTTCGGGAAGTACCGCAGAAGATATTTTTGAGAATGGCTGCCACCTTTTATATAAAAAAATATTTAAAGATCAGCATCAAACTAAGCTGTCTAGATGTTTTATGAAAATGGATTCATAAATTAGATTCTTCTGGATAGAGAACGCAATGGTAAGCTTCTTGTAAGGGAAATTTGCACAGCCAGGCCACGTTAAAATGGGAACAAAACTTGACTTGTAGTCGAAATCAAACATGGCCAAATGAACTCGGTGAAGGTTTATATTCACTGAAAAGGGAGAACATCCCAAAAGGTAATTGAAATCCTTATGGGATATTGGCTTATTGGACAGCATGCAGAAATACTAGGAGTTCCTCTCAGAAGATGGTGTAGGAGCTGCAGATTCAAAGCAGATTTTTATTTTGGTATATTGCAGTCGCGTTTACGGATAGCCTTTGCCATTTGGCTGGATTCAAAGCAACGCATAAAAGAATGCGAATATTTGCGTTTATTGCAACAAACCGTTTAAATCCCGGTAAGATGATGAGCTTACATACATACATATGTATATACATAAAAAAATGTGTGTGTCAAATATTTTTCCACAGCATTACTGTACGTGCTTTCAGTCTATCCCCATGCACGAAGACAACACAAAGCCAACCGAACCAAGCCATCCGCTGCCAACTGCCAGCTGCTCGCAGTCAATGTCAATTGCGGTAAAGTGCATTTTAAGTTGCAATGACACTTTACCGTTGGCAGTTTACATAGCTGAGTACAGCAATAACGAACGCAGTGGCGCACACATACATACCTACATACATGGAAACACACAGAAGCAAAGAAGAACTCAATGTCAGCGATTTTACCTTTGCTACTGAACCAACAGCAGCGCTTTACACTGCCATGCCAAGGTAAATGTGTATGTATGTATATATGTACTTACACATAGTCGTATATATTTATTGCGGTTTTACATTTTGGCTGACTTTCCCGAAATTTTCGTTTGCTGAAACTTTAATGAGCAACACTCCACCTGCATGCTACGCAGTTGCTGCAACAGCAAATTTCCGCCCCCAAACTAACGCCTTATTGACTGCGTAGTTGTTGCTGATGTGGCACTTATGGTATGTATACACACCCCCACCCAAAAGCAGGCACAGCAGCCACTCGCAAACGCAATCTGTCGCCGTGGTAAATGTGTCAATGACTTTAAAAAGGGATGTTAATAAAATAATAAAATTTGTACGGAACTCATTAACTTGCCACAACGGTTCGTGTTGTGTGCAACAGTTGCTGTCGCAAGTAGTTAGCTACCATGTTGACAGCACTTAAAGCTGACAAGGCAGCGCAAGGCGGGTGTGTGTGGCATGGCGGAGGCGGCTATAAGCAGGAAATTGATAGTGAGTGCTTGACGAAGCTCCAACGGGGGGTGGGGGTGGTGACTGCCTTGTTGGCACGGAAATTGAGTTGAGTGCTTAAAAATAAAAAATAAAAAACGAAATAATGTTATTTAAGAATATGCTTCTTAAGCTTTGTGGCGGATTAAGCCCACATTTTCTCTCTTTTTTTTTTTTGTTAGATAATAGGGGAAAATGCACTCTCAAATGAAAATAAATAAATTTTTAAACTGAAAAATATAATAAAATAGTTTTATTTGTATTAAAAATTTCGTGGCTTACTAATTTTTTTTTTAAATATATTTTAGTGTTTTTATTAGAATATGTAACCGCAGTTTAAGCTCTGCCCGGAGGTGATTAAAGAAATTTTAAGAATGAGAATTTACAGTGCTTTTTACAAACAATGCAGATCCTTGGCCTTTTCTCACAGTTGACATATGAAATTTGGAAGTTGTATGCGAATAGTAAAGTGACCCCATCCCGAAGATACTGGATTCCTGAACTAACGCAATATCGAATATCATCATACGGTAATGTAGGTTCGTGCATGCCACTCTGTTTCTATGGAGGTTAACATGCCTCACAACCATGTTTTGCCACAGTTCATAGGCTGGTTGAGAATGGACATCGTAGTTATAACAAATATATGTTCTGCAGGAGCTTGGGGACATCTCCATTATGAACAAGCACACAGCTACGGAAGACACTCTATCATGGAGTAGAAGGCAGCGACTTTCGCCCACTGGTTCCTAAACGCGCCTGGGAACGGAGTGTGAGCCTGCAAAATCTATGCCTCTGTCGCCACGGAAGCTACGGTTCGACTTCCACTTTAATGGGTACCACCTGGAGTATATCCAACATTTAAGAAAAATTATAAACTTTTTCTAATTTTTTTCATTCTAATTAATATTTCACTCTCAAAATTTTCTTCTTTTTAAAAAATTAAAAATCATATAAAATTAATTTTTTCTCAAAACATACATATTTATTTAAGAAAGAAAGCTAATTTTTTTAATTTATTTGTTTTTCCTTACCCTATGCTCACGAAATTCCTGACTTTGCTTAACTCTCATGAAACTGATTTTAACCTTTAAACCCTTATATAAAATTTTTAAATTGTGTTTAACTTTTCATATTTGCCTAGCGAAATTTCATTCCCAAAATTACTATTTGCAACAATTAAAAATTTAATTAGAGTAAATTTGCTAAGCGCTTCATTTAATAGCTTCTTAACAGTCATACAAATAGCGAGAGAATTGAAATTTCTAAGCAGCACTTGACGCTAAGAAAATATTTCAATGAATGCAAACACATAAATACATACCTACATGCGTACACAAAACCTCTATAAGTATATGTGCAATGACACACACATATCGCTTACTCTCTCTTTCCCTCTTTCCCTGTCTCTGAAAATATTTCCACGCAATGCACACATGACTATTTGTCTTCCTTCTACTATTTTCAATACTTTTCCACTGCATTTTGAGGTGAGACTTTCTACTTCAAGGCTGTGGTGTGCTTAGGAAGCGCTTCGTCGCGAATTTTTCTGTGTAGAGGCGCTGAAGATGACAGATGCACACGTCACAAGAAAAAGTAAAAGCGCGTGAGCAAAGTTAACTACTTAATAAGAAGAAGAAGCAGTGCGTGTACAGCGCGTAGGATGTGGGAAAACTTTTAAATTTCTCTGACAACAGGTAAGTGTAGAAGAATGTGCGCTTAAAGAGCGGAAATAAAATTTACTGTAAACAGAGAGTGTAGTTAAATAGCATTGCATTCGATTCTCATCAATGGAGAAATAATTTTTGGTGCTCAAAATTTATTAGTTCATTGATTTGTGGACTTCTCAAATGGGTAATTAATTTATTCTGACTTGTAGTTCGTAATTTTCAAAACATTATAATATTCATATGGTAATAATATTTTTTTTTTTAACATTTGTATATACTAAGGCAAGTGACTCGATATCGGAAACCTCACAATAGGTAATGAAATCTTAATAACTAGATTAAAATATTATTTAATAGGTCATCAGTTGGGAATATTAATAAAATAAATTCTTTAAATTGTCAATAAACAATTAAAAAAAAGCCTCTTGTGCTTAAGAAATTTGCTTCTAGATCAATCACCGATTACTTAAGTTAGAAGAAAATATTTTAAATTAAAAAACTTTTTCGCTTTAAGACCATTAGGATGGAGTAATTAAATCCTTTCCTTGCCACACCTTTGTCCACTATGTAAGGGATACTTGGCGACAACTGGAGCGTAGGCTGATTGCACACAAACACATTTCGCTTTTTTCTGTTTCTAATTCATTTTAATTTCATTTTTTCCAGCGTCTCCTAGTAACGCGTCACCTTAGTCGTCGTCATCGCCTTCGTCGTCTTCGTCATTAACGTCTTACACAATTTCTCCTTAACTCAGTTAAGCTCTTACGTTTCATACTCTATTCTTTCACGTTTCACATTTCACATTTTGACTTTTAACTTTGTTAATTTGCACAATTCCCTTTGCAAGGCGTACTTACGCACACATACACACACACACACACGCGCGCGTACATACATACATGCAAATATAAATTCACTTAAGTTAGTGAGTTAACTTTCTTTGCAAATGGCTAGGCCGTAATGAATGTAAACGCACACGCCTTTCAACATACATATGTACATACATCCAGACATCTGATTACACATACACGTACATATACACAAGTATACGTTGAATGCCGCAACGCGTTAAAGTTGCACATTTTTCCGCTGCTTTTGGCAAATCTAATACACAAAAAGCTCGTGCAGTGCAAGTGTTGCACTTTTCTCTTGTATTCCCCTCTCTGCTACGCTCTCTCTCTCTTTCAGCACTTTTACCCATACGCACTTGAGTGTGTGTTTAGCAAGTTTTTAATTTTAATTATAATTTCTTACTTTTCCTTCGAGTGCTTGCACGAGGGTGTTGGGGATGGAGAATGTGTGTTTCTGGTGGTCATGTGCCGGGTTTTAGGTACAGTTGCCGCAAGCGCTGTTGTTGTGTTATGTATGTATTGCGGCACGCTTGTGGTGTCCTAAAAATTGCTTTACATTTGCTTTCCGTTACTTTGCTTAGGGGCAAATGGCAAACTTTTTTCTCTTTTTTTTCTCAAAATTATTTAAATTTTACTTATGACATTTAAGTTGCGGAGAATTTCATGTGAAATAATTAATATTAAGCAATTTTAAGTTAGCAATGAAAAAAGATAGAGTAAAGGTAGTCATCCAGTGAATTTGAAGCTCTTCACTGCAGCATATGCGTAAGGCGAAGTAAAGAACTGAATCTTCCACCACGGTCGAGAAGAGGTAATAAAGATAAATCCACATTAAAGTCCAATGTGGCTTCAACTTACGTCTTCCAAAGCGCTCCGTTTACAGAAAAGAAAGCGCCTTAATAATTCATTTTCGTCCTTTTCTTTACAGCTACTATAAAAATTGTTTAAAGGTACGTCCCTGCCAATAATTGTAGATATCCACATGTCAATCTTACATCTTGAGTGGATAACTCTTCTCTATGTTGAGCTTACAGGACCATCCTGATAAGTTCCGATTGCCTTTTTCAGCTTATTGACTCCTGGTGACTCCATCTTCATTTGTTCTCTAGCAAATATTTTTGCAGTAATTCATAGTTCCTTCCAACAGTTGAGGGTCGAGCTCGTTACCTAAACAAATCTGATATGCTCCTATAACTTTGTTGTAGTTTTGAAGCCTTCAGAAGGTTGCAACATCTTCTCGTAGGATTTATGGATTCTTTTCCGCCCATTAATTTTGACCTTTTTCCATTTTTGTTCGGTGTTGCCTTGCACTCTCTTAACGAAATCTTTCTATAACGTTAAATTTGAAAATCAGTTGAGAATTTCGATTATTGATAAAAACTCCAGAAATGAAATATCGAAAGTTTTCATTCGCTTCACATTTGGTAAAAGAGTGAGTGAAACAAATATATAATGCGAGCAGAGCCATCACTGTGCTTATTGCTTATAAAGAGTTCTCTCTCGATCCCTCTCTCCTCTCTCTCTCTTAGTTACATTTAAATTTAGTAATTATTTAAGTTTCTCAGATTTAATTGGTTCTCAACACAATTTTATGGTATTTAACGTGTAACTATCTAAATAAAGGACAAGGAATAAATAGAAAAAAATTGAAAAATGAAAAACATAAAATGTGATGTTAAAAAAATCAAAAAAAAAATCTGTCATTTACAGCTACTCAATGATGCAACGCTGTGTTTGTAGGTCAAGCAGGTCGTTATAGTTGCACTTCTTTTTTATATTTACTCTACTTTTGTTGTTGCTTTTTATTCATTTGTTGAAAATAACAAGTACGCGGAACGAGAGCTGCCCACAGGCGAATAACAATTCAATGAAGGGAGAAAGCCAGAAAAGCGAATATAAAATTCGCAAAAAATACTATAAATTGAAGAATTAATTTGCGAAAAAATACGAAAGAGTTTGACAAAAAATACTAAACTTTAAATAAAACTAAATACATAATAGCATACAACAAAAAAAAAAAAATAGAAATAATTTTATAAAATGAAAGAAAATAAAAATATGTAAGCAAACGTGGAAAAATTCAAAATGAAAGTAAAGCGTGTTAGGAGAGAGGGTAAACAGACTGTTAGAAAAGCAAACAAATAAAATAAATTTTAAATAAATAAAAATTTTTATACATATGTATATGAGCTTGTTGGACTGACGATGTGGGAAGGTGGCGTACACTCCTTCAACATCTTGTATTTTTACGCTCGCTCGCTGATATTTTGTTGTTGAACTTTTGTGGGCTGTAGAATGTAGTTATTTTGTTGCCTAAAAACGTATTGTCATTAAGCAATGCAGCGAGTGAGCACGATTTTTAAAGCATACTTTGGGGCGTTTGAGCCAAACAAGCGAATGAGAGTGTTTCAATTGAGCTAATTAAAGTTGGGTAAAATAGAACGCTTACTTCGAGTTAAATAAAATAGTATAAAAACTTCAAGTGCCACTCATCATCTGGGCTGAGTGACCACTTCAGAAAGCAGAGATGGGTGAGAAGAGAATAAAAAAAATTAAAAAAGAACTCATAAAAAATACATAGTTTATGGTAAAAAAAAAACAGAAAAAAATTAAAAAGAACTCATAAAAAATACATAGTTTATGGTAAAAAAAACATAAAAAAATTATATTTAAAAAACTTTGAAATAAATCTGATTTTTATGCTCGCGTTTTAAATGAATTTTTTTCAAAAGTCAAATTAAGTGGAAGAGTTCTACTAAACCATTAGGCATAAAAAAAAAATAAAAATTCTTAATCAATCCATATATTTATATTAAAAGTGAAGATGAAAACTTAAAAGTAAGATAATTTTCCTTCTCCATATTCGTTCCTCTAAATTAAAATGTTTCAGAGTTTTTCACAAAAAAAAAATTATATTTCTAAATTTTATTTTTATACTTTATTTTGATTTTCTATGACAGAAAAAAGCATTTTGGTTTTTGTAAGACATTTCCTAAGAATTCAAAAGGTCATTTAATTGTTGAATTGCACAAGAAAAATCAAATAATTCATATGTATGTTTTGTGTTTGGTTAGGTGCCTGACAGCAATGAGAAATACGCTCTTGACACGCACACCAATGCGGGGAGCATTTTAATTATACATGTTTGCGCTTGGATTATTAAAAATTAAATGTTTATTGCAAATCGCAAAACAAAATGCAACGGAAAGAAAGAAAAATCATTTATACAGACATACTCGTATGCATAAACTTTCCTACTCTAGACCTTCTACCTGCTAACCCTCATTATAACTCTCACTCTCCTCCTCTCTCTCTCCCATTCACATTTGTTCTGGTTTCGTAGTAAAATAGCAAAAGCAAGACAACTCGCCTGTAATTGATGTCCTAAAAGAAAGCGCCGAACGGCTTACATTTCAGCGCTCTTCTGTGCTTCATTTCATCAACTTTTTATATTCTTGCAATTCTTCCCTCTTATAGTTGAACTTCAACGCCGCCACCGCAGACGAAAAAGGGAAGCGACAAGGAACCCGTTGACGATGAACAGCATGCAAAGTCGTAATTAAAATGCCCCAAAAGGCAAAGAAGGTGTGATTTATGGTATTCAAGATGGCAGTTGCTTGCATTCAACATGCAACCAGCCGAGCAGCCAACAGCGACCCCTGAAGGTGAACCGTGGCAAAGAGAAAATATGTTGTATTTGCGATAGTTCAAATTTAAAGTCTAAATTATTGGACTGAATTCCTTTTTTTCGATTATTTTATGTAATTTTTGTAGTAGATAATGTTGAATTGGTAAATTTACTGCATACTTTTAGGCGATATTTCATTCGTCTTAATACTTACAACTCATGAATTTTTCATATGGTTAATGTAGTTTTGAAAACAGTGACGGCTGGCTCAAATATTATTTAGTTTACGTAGTGAAGGAGAAAAGAAAACAGATATGGTCTAATATTCAAAATAAATTAGAAAGCTGTGAGTCAGAGAACTTGACATTCCAGGCGATGGAATGACTCAATTCTGAATACATAATCCATCGCATGCACTGCTAACTACTAGACAACTAGGTTCGTGGATGCTATGTTGTTTCGTAGTAGAGAGGCTTGGAAGCCTATGCTTTTGAGAGCAGGTTAGCCTCTCAGGATGTGGAAGGAACATACGCATGTTCCTCCTTCGCCGCAGTAAACAGTTTACTCAGATGTCTCCATCCCAACCTCTTACGGTACCATCTTCTCTCCCATGCTATTCTCCTCAGGAAGGCACCTACAAGGGGACAAAAATTCTTTTGTTGCTTGACGGTGTCCAGCTTTTAATTGAACAGTAGAGAACATGTCATGACGCATTACAATGACATTTTTCCTCTGAACGGGGCCACGATTGAATGCCTTCGAAAGGTTCGTTTTCAGTTCTTTAATCTTTTTGGCCAGCATCTTGAGGAAGTGCTCTGTCTCTTGTGCCATAGCTCAGTTAAATTCGCTACCTTTGCTTTTTATGCGTCGATTATAGCATAGCTTCTGGAAGCCATACCAACCCCACTATGTCCTGAAGCTGTTGGACTATCGCTTGATCCAAAAGTTGGTTCGAACGAGGAGTCATTTTTTTTTTTCTCCATTTAGCATCTGCCAGTGTCCGTGAACTTTTTCCAATCTCTCAGGACTATACGTAAATTAATGCCACAACGTTCGCGTAATCCTAAGAATTTGGAATATGCCAATGGGCTCCATTGGTGGTTTGGCTAGTTTAGACCTTTGATTATTATGTTGGGTTGCAGGTACATCCTGGGCCACCCTTCTACTTCCAGATACGCCTACTACAACCCAATTGGGGCGCTCCGTCCAAGCGTCTTTATTTTGCAGCACGAGCTGTGTACTAACTTTGGGTAGTAGATCTATTTACCTCAATAAATCTAGAAATGGGAAAACGCCAAACCAATAAAAACCTTCAAACTCCTCAATTTTCCGCTAAAGTTAAATCCCAGAAAAGAATATCACAACAATGCTTTTTAGTTTTAGGTCAGATGTCAATGTCATACCAATCAAGATATCGACAATCAATCTATATCAATCACTGAAGTCGTTCGCTGGCCAACTCGACTGGGCAAAGATGGTAAGAGGCGCAGTGCGCAGAGTCAAACCAAAACAGGCATTCATTGGCATGCCACTAAGTCAAAGTAAATACCAATACAAAAGCATTTGGTGATGAGTTATTCACAACACAACAAAAACACATACCATCTTAACATTAATAACAACAACAACAGCAACAACATCAACAGCGAGGGTATGTGATGTAAACGTGAAAGGCTTTATCTCTTGAATTTGCAATCCATCTACATATTGAAACGAACAGACGGACAAATGGACAGACGGACGGACGGACGGACGGATGGATAGATCGTTAAAATGACTATCTTAATGGCAGTGAGAGATAGTTGCACTTGCCGCCTCAAACCACCGTTTTACTACGCCTCCGCAATGGCAATGCCAATGGTCAAACTTGCCACAAAATGCACAAAATGCACAAGAACAACATGCCGCACATAGCAACTTGGGCCACCAAGCGAGTAGCTACGAGTGGACAATTGGATGGACAGACAGACAGAGAGGTACGCAGGCAGTTAGTTGTACTCACTCAATGTTGCAAGCGACCACACTAGAATGCCACTTTACATGCTGCCACATTTACCTTCAGCGACGGTAAACATATTTCGGTATTCGCAATTGTTGGAATGTGTCTAGTTTGCGGTGGCTGAGTGCAAATTACAATTGTCGATTGGTCGGTTGGTTGGTCGGTTGGCGCTGTTGTTATTGTTGTTGCAGCTACTCACTCATTCTGCGTTGGCATGCAAATCAGCTTGTTGACTTGTTGTGGCGCACAGTGGGTGGCAGTTTAGAGTTCGGTGGAAAAAAAAACGTGGAAAGTGCAGACAACAACAATAATAACAACAACAAATATATACCGAAACAGTTACTGGTGGCGCATGCGTGTGGCACTGAGATACTTGCATTGCGCTGACGCTGACGCTCAATTCCATTGCACCACTTCTTTCGATTTATTGTTGTTGCACCTTTTTTACTGTGCTTTTGTTGTGTGCTTGTGTAGAAAATGTTTTCTCATGATGAATTGCAATTTGTAATTTTCTGCCTATTTTTCGCAAATTGACAGCCACTTCGTCTTCTCGCGGAACGCCGAATGCCGAACGCCGAACGTCAACGGTCCGGACTCATCCTCAATTTCGTGCGCTCTTAACTCATTGAAATGGCATGCCACAAAAGTATATATACATATGCATGCTTTGCTGTGCTGCCTCAAGTACTTGAATCCGTTTTGCCACTGCCGGGATCTATGCGGCTCTCCGTCCACACGGACTGACGCGGCTTGCGTGTTGCAACATGCGACTAGTTGTGCTTTAACACTGCTTCTACACAATTACTTATTTGCTTTTGGTTGCTGGCATTGTTGTTGCTGCTGCTACTTGACGATTGCGTGCCGTGTAAATTGAATTTGATTTTTATGTTAATTCTCTTAACTGGATTCGTCATAATCAGCCGTTTATTCAGGCGCAAAAAAACACAACAGCCACGACAACAACAAAGCAAAGCTGGCAAGCAAGCAGCAGTCGTGACTTGAAAATTAAATGAATTTGCATAGTTGAAACTTGGCTCTTCCAGTCACTTTGCCGTAATTCATACTGTCCGATACTCCTGCGCAGAAAAGTGGAATAAATTTCAGGTTCTTGCTAATATAAATATCCTTTACTAGGCCAATTCTTTTCAAAAATTTTTATCATTATGTTTACTTTTTATTTTTATATTTTAATTTTAATTTTTATTTCATTTAATTTTGTTTTTATTTACTATTTAGAACATTTCAGTAAAGGCAGATAAATATATATGTAGGTAGATTTAATATGTTTGCTTTCATGGACTGCTCAATTATATTAGGCAAAAGTATAAATGAGGAGCGTAAAAGACTCAAAGGAGACTGTATGAAAGGTGAACAGCACATTATTTCAAAAAAAAAAAATCTCAAATCATTCTGGATGACTTCAACACGCTGCTTTATGGCAGTCTGACCAGACTTTATAAGGTTTTTTAGGTCCGAACTTATAGCATATATATTTTTTGGGTTTTGAAACATTTTCCAAACATTTTTGCTAATTATTTTGGCCTGATGCGACCTATCGAATTGAATAGAAGCTCATTCGAATCATATATGAGGTTACTCAGTTCTTAATTTTTTCAATATTTTAAACTAGACGTGTAGCGATGTTTGGGTGAAAATCGATGTTAGTTTCTAAAAAGTACCATCAGACTTACGCAAGGCAGACTCATCATTCCACGCTTATGCGCCATATAGCAAGACGGGCATGGTGAGGACCCTGTAGAGTTGGGTTTTGGTGCGTCGAGAGAGGACTTTGCCTGCTCAGTCCAAAATACACCTGTTGGTAACCAATGACATTTACAAAAATGACCGTTTCTATCTCCTTTTCGACGAAAAACGGTCTAGCGATACTGCCAGTCCACATGCCGCAGGCGTCTCCTTGGTTACGTGTAGGTTTTCTGAGTGGCAAATGCTATACTCCTGATGGAGTTATGAAGCTACTTAGATCAGAGTCGAAAGATAACAGTATAGGGTTGAAAAGGAAATGGGAAAAAGAAGTTAAAATGAAAGAATAGACCTGAAGAAGATTATTTGCTTCTGTAATTTTTAAGCTCCGTAGGAAATCAAACTATTCCGATCACTTTGACAAACTTCATAAGAAGAACCAGCGTTTAATTGAAGATACGATGGATCCCTAATACATATTGGAATGAAAATAATTTCGGTAGGTCTCACTAATTTGGTGCACACTCTTCCAAATCGCAAAAAATTTATACTCAAGTGAAATTTATTTTCAAATAAAAAAAATTCTATTGCAATTATTTCAAACATTTTGTTTTTTTTCTTACAAAAGAAAAAATTCAAAAATCGAAAAGAAAAATACATTTTAACAATTTTCAATTTCATTAACTATTGGCATTCGCTTCACACTCAGTCCTCGTTCTCTCTCCTCACCAGAAAGCACTCTTTAATATTTTTACAAGTTTTTCTCTTTAACAAAATAGCTGTTGTTGGCCTTGTACAGTTGTTGCTTGTTTATTTACTTAAAAATCTTCAGTTGCCTTTGAGTGTTGCATGTGTGTGGTCTCACACATACACGTATGTATGTACATATAAACACAGAACCAAATTCATGTGGATAAACAGCAGTGCGTGTCGGTTTGTTTACATGGCATTTGTTGAGGTGAAATTGTTGCAAGTTGAACTTGACATCACAGCAACACAACAACACCACATAAGTTAACGAGAATTGATGTTGTTGCACTCTTTGCCCATTGTTGGCTACTCATAGTTGGCTATTTGTTGTGGCAAATCTCTTTTTGCATTTTACCATTGACCATGGAGTAGAGAACTGCGAAAAAGAGCAAAAAAAAAGTGGGCAAACAATAAAGAAGAATTGCAGTAAAAAAGTGAAGAGGTGAAAAAGTATATACAAATGCATAAAAAAGGAGTGTCCCTTGGAAAATGGGACTGTTTAGAAACTTCGGTTAGATTATAAATGAGGTTCTGCATAGTCTAACAGCAAAAGTCACACATAGACCAGTCCGGCAAGCAGAGCGAATTGCCGAGAGCAGAAATTTAATTTTTTGACCCAAAAACTAGTGGTTTCGTGGATTTACTCAAGTAATATCTGCCGGAAAATACTCCAAACCAGAGATAGCATATACAACCGATAAAGCTGCTCAGTAAATCAATGAGTTGCAAAGAAAAACAGGCTACTATCAAACAGTCTCGTTTTCCATGGGACACTTAGTGCATTAATGTATACGAGTATATGAGTGGCTTGAAGTGCTCATACAGTTTGCTCAACATATACTAATACATATACATACGCCAATATGCATAATTGCTTCTTTGCTTTTTAGTTGCACAGTATTTGCAATGTTTTTGTGGCAACTACATAACTATGTATGTACATATACATACATACACGTATATTTGCCTGGCTTGCTATTGGCAATTGTTTGTTTGCAGTCCGTCGTCCTCGTCAGCGTCGTCAAGCATTTAGAAAACCGAAAAACTGTTAGCAGACAAGTGATATTGGAAAGTGAGGGAAAACATAGCAAAAAAGTAAACAAAAACAAATATACACCGTTGTACATACGTGTATATGCGTAAGTAAAAAAAAGCTGGAAGTTTTCTTGCCATTTTGTTGCAACCTAAACATCAAAAGCTAAGCGCTGGCATACAAACGCTTAGACAAAAAGTGGTTTATTTGTTGCTTTCTGAAAGTTTTTTTCTTTGTAAAGATTCTTCTACAACAGTTTTTCAATCGTTTCTCCGAATTCTCAACTTTAGTAGATTATTTGCTGTCGATTGCGAGTTACTAAGTTGAGACCAGTTTTCAATACTCCGAGGAAGTTTTTATTTGTTTGGCTGAAAGGTGGCTTTTATATCGGTTGAGAATTTTTTTGTTGCTTGGATGTGGGCTATATTATAGAGCTGCTGAAGAACACTTACCCTACTACGAGATACCACGCATATTGGACCGTACTCAATTGATGATTTGCAGACGGAATAATATCGGCTGTAGTACAATCTGCCGCATGAGAGCCTCAAAGAGAGAATGGTGAGAATACTGAAGAGGAATACAGAGGCGAAGAAAATTCTATCACTCGGAAACTCAGTGCGATAGTCGAACTAGCTTCCCTTGAGCAAGTGCTCAGCGTGAGTGAAAGTCACTGTAGAAACGAGCAGGATATACTACTCGAGGAACGAATTCCACAGCCAGCGTTCGAGAGAGTCGGAAAAAGTCGGCTAGAAAATGGCGAAAAGGCTTTGCGAGCAGCGCTGGCATATGATCATCAACGTTGACGATAGAAAGCCAACTACATCTAGGACAGCCAGAGAATAACCTCTAGTGAGAACAGAAAAGCTGAGTGATGTGGCTAGACAACACCAGAATTTACCTCTGCTGGACAGCTGCAACCATTGTGGACAGTTGAACAACGAAAGACGTAAATTTGTACTGAAAGTACTGTTAAGCCAAATGATTAGAAGCGAATTCTATGCCGTCTTTTGATGACGCAGGTTGATTCAGCGGACTAAGGCTTACCAAATGCAATGACTTAGATCCAGTACCGTCCATTAACAATATTGAAAACATTAGACATTTTAGCAGAACACCCACAAAGCTGAGGAAGTAGATGTTCTAGGGAAAAGCATGAACCACAAGCCGTGGCCCTAATGTCCTCATTCAGCGCTCATATCTGCATAGTTTATTGTATTTTTTTTAATTAGAGCTACCAAACTCACTTCCCTTCCTCACTGCTTTTAACTTTTCTGAAGAGACCTACTTTAAATTTGCCAAAACCCAGTCTTAAATTCATTGCAAAAATACTGTTTACTCCATTTTTCAGCTTTAACTCTCGCTGGGATATTCTGTATACTTGAAGCGACCACTAAATCCACCCAGTAAGCTCTTCTGTGCGGAAAATGATTTATGAATTGATTGACAGCGCCGCTCCTTTGGCTTCATTTTTCGGTTTACTATACAATTTTACAATTTAGTAATTTCTCATTTCGTTCGAATTGCTCGTGTTGTTGCTCTTGATACACTTTAGCAAATGTGCAATAATAGCAACAACAGCAAAAACAATAATGGTGTTTGTTATGAATTTGCCAGTTTGCCTGCTACTTACGATCCTAACGCGTATTTACTTTTTTTTTTTTTGTTGTACTCAATTGTTGTTGTTATTGTTGGGAGAGTACTGTTGTTGCTATTGGTGCATGTTCAACCGCATCATATTTCATATTGCATGCAAAGTTTCCCAAAAAGCCATTTAAATTGTTGGCCAACAACTCTTGGTCGGACGGTTGGTTGGTTAGTTGGTTGGCTGGCTGGCTCCCTGTGCTGCAGTCCGAGGCTGAGTCTGCCGAGTGGTGGAGTCATCAGCCAGCCAAGTTTGCTCAACTCAGCAGCTCAGCCAGCCTTCATAATGACCATGCTTGGGATTAACAATGTTGTAACACGATTTTGCAATTGTTGTTGTTCGGTAGTTTGTATTTTGCAATTTAGCGCTAATCTTTTGTTTTGTTTTCAAAATTTCTATTTTCTATTTTCTGTTTTGTTTTTTTTTTTTCTTCTTGCAAATAGGTATAACAGTGTAGCTTAATAGTTCTACAATGTGTACGGAGAGCAGTGAAACGTGAGAGTTTCTTAAAAAATATTTAATTTTTTCTTAGCAATTTTTTACTGGATTTTTCTATACAAAATTTTATTATTTACTTCAAGAAAAATTAAGAAATTTATAATTCATGGTTATAATTTATGCATATTTTTCATTAAAAAAAACAAAGTAGAGCCATTAAACAGTTTTTAAGAAATTTCAGCATCAATTATCAGGGTAGATTTAATTGAAAAAAGACACAATGTAAATAATTAAAGATTTAAAAATTACAAAAATTAAAAACTTTATTAAAATTTATTTCGATGGAAAGCCCTATAAAAATCAATATGCCTTCAAAAAAATATTAAAAATAAAATTATAACAAAAAAATTCTACAAAATAATTTTATTTTTTATATTTTGCTGAAAGAATTTTGATTTTGATTGGACTTTCGAAGAAAAAATAAAAAAATTAAAAAAGAAATAATAATTTAATTCAAAAATACGTCTACTGAATTTTTACCAAAAATTTCTGAAAATTCTTTTATAAGAGTGTTAGTGTTAGTATGAACACCGTTTTCCGAAACAAAAAAATATATTAAAAAAACCTCATTTATTATTTGTAATTATTTAAAATTTTTTTTTAATTCTTAAAGGAAATTATTAGAAAATATTTTTCATATTAAAACTTTTTTAAAAAACATCGAAAATCTTCTGATATTATTTTAAATTATTATTTAAACGGCACTTAGAGTCTGTACATACAATATGTGAGTATATACAATATATTCACGAAAAGTCTCTAAAAATATAGTAAGTTTTTATAAAAAAAAAAAAACTGACTACACCTTTTTTATCCATACTGTACCATATATTTCCGCGTGTGTGCTTGTGCACGCTCGTTATGTGAGGTGCGTGCGTGTAAATTTGCCAGCCATTTCTCATTTGTCAACAAAGTTGGTCAACAGCTACAGCAGCGACAACAACAACAACTTCATGAACACCCTCAACTCAACAACAGCTTTGGTTTCTAATGTTCAGATTTTTCACTAAAATTTGCTGCTGGCCAAGCGATTATTCCAAATATCAAGCAGTTGCATGAGCTGCATGCATACACGTACGCATTCAAATGTACATACACACACGAATATACATACAGATTTACCAATTTAGTTTAATAATAAACTTTTTTCATTTATTTACTCTTTTTCTTCCTGTTTTGGTTTCATTTCTAGTTTACCTGCTTTGCTATGCAAATTGTGAGTTTGTTGCTGTTGTTGTTGTTGTTTGTTGATAAATTGTCACCACTGTCAGGTGCTGCTTCGTTAGTACACACAAAATAGTTTACATTAATTTTCTTTAGTAGCAAATTGGTGTAAAATAATGACCAGAGAGCAGAACTCACTGGAAAGGAATAACGAGGAAACCAAGGCTACTCCGCTGAAGATTGAGCACTTAATGAAGAAAGTTAAGACATAATTCGTTAAGTGTGAACATGATAAATTGAGATTTAGGTAAATAACTAAACAAACTATGCAAATTACTAGATGAAGAATTTGCTTATTGTACTCACATTTCACTTCAATCGGGGGTAGATTGGTTGGAGAATGGGCGAAGTGTAGAAGTCGAGGCAGGTAGGGATGGCTTTTGATTGTCATTACCCCGGAAGTAACCAGCAATGATTATTTTGTTTAGCAGCTCAAAATTTCCGGTTCAATAACAATTATCTACTAGATAGCCGAAAAATGTCTGTTTTGCAGAGAGCTAAAGTGAAAAGATGAGCCCCTATGGTTGTTGGCAGCGCTTGCAGGATTGCTGTAAACATTTCCAGAATAACAGTTTAGAAGTAAGCCCCTAGTGTTGTGTTTACCTTTCGAGAAAGTCTTCGTCGTCAAAGAATTTCCTAAATGGCTGCCAGTAGACGAAATTCTTGCAGTAAAATTGATAATGTTGAGGTAGACAATGACATGTATCTAGTGTTTTACATGTAGCGACTCGGACCATTTACCATGACCTTGTCGCCTTTAAGATACTCAGCAAACAACGCTCGTCACCACCGCAAAAAAGGTTCGATGTCAAAAAGTCAGACCAGACCAGCTGGGTCACATTGCAATCCGTCTTCTAACATTCTGATCATCCTCAGTGAGTGCCATAAGGGAGGTGAGGATGGTTGGATAGCGATCCGCTTGCTTCAAGACCGACGGCGACTCGGGATTAAACTTTGGCGAACCCATAAGTCGGATATGTTGGAGTGGCTCCTCTCAAGCATCCTTTATTTTAGCTGTGACCCATGGCTCCACACCGTTTGAGGTACGGCATCTTGCACAAGAGTTGTTCACATTTCCAGGGTGCGTGACGCAAAAGTAAGAATTGGGCTTAGTCCCGCGACTGTGGCTCAATACCCAGAAGCTTAACTTACCGCTATTATACCCCCCTTCAGCCCATTATATTCCCAACTCACAGCAAGCAGAAGGACGAGCAGATTTCTATATCGTTGAAAGTATCGATTGGAGAGCCTTCCAGCTTCACTATGTGTCTGCAATTGGATTTTTTATGGAACGAAAATTCTTGACAAATAAAATTTTTGTTGTTGTATTTAGTAGCAACAGTAAATAAATAAATGTAGCGCCATGTGAAGAAACTTGCCACCTTCCCACATGAAATTTCCCAAGTTTTTATGCTTTACTGATAATTTTTTGCTAGTTTTTGTTTTTGTAATGACATGCTCTAACACATATATGTATGTACGTGTAAGTAATGACTCCTGCATGGCTTCTCAAGTCATGTTCTCCTTCGTTTTTTACCTTCTCTACGAAAACTTTTTCGTGTTTTATTGACTACTCGTTTGATTTCTTAGAATTATAGTTGGCGTTTTTATGGTTTTCCACTACTTTTATTGCCTATCAAGAATTATATATTTACATACATACACGTATATACATACACATGTCATTACTTTGCCATTACTTTCAGCATTTGTTTGTTTGTTTGTATGAGTGAAGTGTGTTTTTCTGCGCTTAGCCATTTTATTGCTGATTAGTTTTGCACTTTATTGCCACCTACACCAGCACACACACTCAAACACACACTCACTCAAACAAACAAAGACTGTCTTCCATGGAGTAAGTTTACTTTTTTTCAGTTGACGGTTTGTTGCTGTTGCTGTTGCAGTTGTCTTAGCTGTCCAGCGGTGATTATGATTACAGGCTAAAACAACACTAAAACGCTAATTTTCGGACCATACAACCGACGGTGGCATGCCACAACCGCAAGGCCGCACAGCACACAGCTACCACAACTTAGTTGCAAACAAAGATATTAGATTAAAGTTTGCAGCAGCGTAATTTTAGGTATGAGACCATCAACAAGGAGGGTGTGTTGTCATGTGGTGCGGCAGGGTAAGGTTAGGAGAGATGAGGTGAGGTGAGGTGAGCTGTGATGAGGTTTGAGCTCATACTTCACTTGGCCTGGCAGCTGCTAAACGTTCGAAAGTGTTTTTCTTGCTCAAAATTCACATTTACATTTATTATGATTATAAGCGGCGTTGTTGTTGGTGTTGTTGTTGTATGTTTACCACAGTTGGTGGCAATAACTGCCTGCGTCTTTCTGTTGGTGCTGTTTGTTTGAGTTGAAGGTAGATAAGAATTTTCTCGTATGATTAATGACCAAAAGCACTTGGATTAAACTGAAGACTGTCTTCTGCTTGCTTTACCGAGTTTATTTCTCCTTTTTTTCATGAGCGTGAGATCTACGTCGGTGAAAAGCGCAGGAACTGTTAGTTTTATGGAAAATTTTTGCTAATCCGTCGCAAAAAAAAAACTAAAAACAAATAAAAATCTATAAAAAAGAAAATAAAAACAAAAATAAATGTTAAAATAAAATAAAAAATATTAAAAAGTGGTAAAACAGCTTATGGTTAGTGTGTGTTTTTTTATGAAATTTCGTACGAGTAATTTGTCAGACTTTAAGTTGTTGCAAAAGCTCAACGGGTGTGAATGCTCACTAAGTGTAGGTATATGCATGTATATATGTATGTATGGACTGTGGAAAGGGTCAATTGTTTTTGGTAATTTGGGTTAATTCATGGTTTTCATGCCACATTATGGTATCGTGTTGAAGGCGGTTAAGTGTTTTAAGCGTAGTAATTTATAATTAATTAGCAATAACGATTATAGCAAATGATAGTGTGGCTTACAAAAATTTTTATATTTCCGTTATGAACAAGCAAATTATTAAGACGTTTAAAATGTCTAGGATGAGTGAATAAAACTCTCATCTAATGTATGTGAAAGCTTTTTGAAGGACGAAAGCTTTCGAAGGTTTGAAAGCTTTACAGTTCAATCCTCTAAGTAACCAATAAGATATTAAATTGGTGAACAGGAATGAGCTCAAAATTTAATTTTAAATTCAAACTAATATCGAAAGAGCTTGAAGAAAGGCTATAACATAAACATAGAAAGCTCGAAAAGCTTTAGCTCAGTAATTTTATTACTATTTCTATGGTGGTTCGAAAGCCTGATGGATTTTTATAAGCAGCTGTTTTCCTTTATTTCAGAAATACACTGGGAGGAGCTTACAATCCCAGTTTTACAGAGTAATGACCATCCAATAATGTAGGCAATTAATGTAAAGGGATACTAATTACAGACTCGAAATACAAATAAAATTTAAATAAAAAATTTATATAAAACAAGTTTGAGAAGCTATTGAAAGCTCTAACAAAATTAGCACTTAAGTGTAGTTCTATTTTAAAGAATTACAAAAATGTATCCAAAAGCTTTGAAAGCTTCAAACAGAAGCTCTCTCTCCCGAAATCTCGAAATCCACCATCTTTAATTTACAACATTTTACCATCAAATTGTCAATTGCTGCTACCAGTTACTTTCTAATTCCTTCAACTGCTTACTTCATAAAATTTATGCTCAGTAAATTCCATTGCAAATTGCTTGCGCGCTCTACATCCTCCAATAAGTTTATGACCCACAAAACCCACAACTTCGTTTTGCATTTTTATGACATACTTCGGCAATGTTCTAGCAATACACGAAGCACCTGCTCACTGGCGTAATGAAAAAATAAGAACACACTCACATTGCAAAGCACAATAATTACTCTCATCCGGTTATAAAATCAAAATAGAAAAAAAAAATACTAAAATTGTAGAAACGATTAAATATCCAAGATATTTGCATACCATAATTGGTTTTTAATATTGAGCGGTTAGTAGTTGGTGTGAGTAGCTTACTTGCTGAGTTCCAGTATTAGGATGTGTGTTCTTTTTGTACTGGTATGTGAGTATTCTCTCCGATTGATGAGCAATAAAATATTGGTTGCAGGAATGTATGTTAGATGTCGATGAGATGACTAAGGGGTGTTTCGATCTGCTTTAAATTACAAAACGAAAGCGAAAAAAGAACGTATGGAACGTTAGTTCATTTATTCACCATGCGAGCTGATGGGTATGCCAGAGGGAATGGTACCCACTCGCTGCTCGTTCGTTACTCGTTAATGTTTATCTAAATCGGCGGGCAAGGCAACCAAACTGTCGGCATGGCACTTTAATCGCTTCTAAAGCAAATGACAGATGCAGTATTGATATCAAGATGACTTGTATATAACGACAGTACGACCGTATGTTGTACATAAATTATGCCACATTAACCCTTCTGTGTTCGTTCGAACTGCTTATAAGAGAAAACATACAGCGACGGGCAAAAATTCAGAAGTGAGCGATTTTTTCTAATTATTCACAAAGATTTTTCGGTTCAAATTTTTTTTTTGCATAAGATATTAAAGCAATTAAATTTAGAGTTAAGAAAAATGTACGATTTTGCACATAAAATTACTTACTAACAATAAAAAAAAATGCGTAAAAAATTTTAAAACCATTTTAAATTAAAAAAAAAGTTTTATGTTTAGTTTGGTTTATTTTTGGTTTGGTTGAACTTTTTTTGCTCCGCAGTGTATGTATATCACTTGGCATGTACCATATCATGTACCATAAGTACATACATATGTGCGTAAATAGAGGCGCATAAAGTAACATATCAAATTGGTTATATGAGACATTAATTAAGATTTTCTTAAGTCGCTTTTTAATGATCGCAATGCACACACTCACATAAACATAATTTATTCATACATACATACGAATGTATGTGTGTATGCACCCGTATAAAAGCATAAATCGAAGTTACTTTTTATTGCCAGAGCAATTGTTGACGAGCCAGTTTTTGCTGTGACCGCTACTGCTGTTGTTGTGGATGTTGTTGTTGTTTTTACTGCTCATAAAATGCAATTTAATTGTGACTCAATTAAATGACATGACAATTGAGGCGCGTCAGTGAAGAACAGCAGCAATTGAAATGGCAAAAAAAAATAAATTCAATAAAACATACAAAAAGAAAAGAGAAAATCGAAAGCGAAATCCGTGCAACAGGTTGTTGACTCGCATGTGGTCTGTTGTATTGGCTACTTGGTCGCCAGTTGCACCTGCAACACTACTAAAATTGTTAATTATCATGCGAGTCGGAGTGACAGTGGCGACAGCAATAGCGGCAGCAGCTCCACTCCGCCTGTCACTGCCACAAGCGGCTGAGAATTTATGGTTTCCATTGAAGTTTCTCGGTTTGTGCAATAAAAAATATAATAAAATCGTAGATATTCATTTTGAAGGTAACTAAGCGCTTCTGTGAAACAATTACGCAGCGGAAAGCAATAAAATAATCATAAATATATATTTAATTTCAATAAAAATAAACTAAATTTCAAATTATTTGCCATTAAGTGAGTATATTCCCACATCGAATGGTCAAAGCAAACACATTTGCCTGCAATGGTCAGCAGTAAAAGGTCGCGCATGCGTATAAATTGATGTGCTTTGCCTGCGTTAATGACATTATTGATAAAAACAAAAACAAAAATACTGCAACAATAACAACTGTTTATAAATTTTGTGTATTTGTGTACAAAACGAGGCAAAAGTAAAAGATGTCCCACTGGATTCACTAGTTTTATGGCCAATTGGCATTCGAAGCCTATAAAGTCCAGGAATGCGAACGTCACCTACAGAGTTGCGTGCCTACAACACGTACATCCTGTCTCTGCGGTGCTCTTCCTATATTTATTGTTGCTATTTGCCGGCAGGGACGCGTTCTTTACGACCTTGAATGCAATTTTAATGTCGCACTTAAGGTGAGTATTTGTATTTAGCCACGCATATTTTATAAAAGACAAGATAAGTTCAAACAAGATGTGTCCCACGGTAAGGGATACTACATAGTAAGAAAATTAAATCAATGAAAATAAGCAGAAATATTATTGAATTTCATGAGACTGGAATTTAATATCAAGTTTTGCTTCTCATGGGACAGACATTATTTCAACATTTGTGTGAAAGATCGCCAGCGATCCTCTTGGCTGGGAAGTGTAAGCACTTTGGCAAAATGAATTGCTTGCAAATTAAGTAAGTGTTGCAAGTTGCCATTTTTAATTACACAAAGCGTTGAAATGCACGAATTTTTGTGGAGAGAAATACCAAGGGAAGCAACTTGAAATCCAAGCGGTAGATCGTAAAATTGCTAATTGGCAATTTAAAGTTGAAAATGATGATCGGCGGAAATCAAAATGCATATAAATTAAGTACTTTGTGTGATTATCTTTAAAAAATATCGAATTTTATCGAATTTCTTCACACTTTATTCCAAGCAAATTTTGTATGAATTCTCCTAAAGCGAAAGCCAGTTCCCTTATAATATGATTATCTAAAGTGCAGTTGTAGCAAATAAAAAATCTTACTTACTCATATACTTACATAAAATTCGATGGTTATCCAATCTTATAATTTTAAATACCACAAAAGTCTGGTGACTACTTTTGAGTGGCATAAGACACTTTCTGCTACTACAATTTTCTGACCCATAGACTTCACTACTCAACCACTTCGAGTCTTTGCTGGACCTTCTGAACTCAGCTATCTCAGATAGGTCACCAAGAAATATGGTCCTGAATCTTCGATACCCAACCCTGCCTAAAGCAGTGCAGTCGCATAGAAAATATGTAATCGTTTAATTAATTAAGAGGCGCATTGTAAATTTAAAATAATTATTATAATGTAATTAACACAAGCCAGTTGAGAATTGTAAACTTCATTCAGTGCTAAATGAAACTGCTGCTCAAAGTTACACACTCCATTTAAATGTTATAAATCAGAAAAAGACGACTGTATGTTGTACTTTTTTACATATGAAGAGATTAGAGAGATCACACATATATATAGAGAGGAAAAGAAGACTTGCTGTAGTGGCATTTAATGTAGAGATTTCGAAGTGGTATGCAATAATATAAGTAATTTTTAAAATATTAAGCATTTATACATTTTAAATAATTGATAATTCAGTTGCTTATATATTTACTACCTTTATATGCTGAGCTTTACACAAAGCTTGTCTGCATTAAACACACTTTTATCTGACATAAATAAATAATATTTTCTTAAGTTAAAAGCGGCATTAACAGATACGAGTTTTCTTTTAAGCTTTTGTTTATTCAATCGAGTGCTCTGGCGCTGACCTCACCTGAAGTGCTTTCAAAGGCACTCGATTTGTGGCGAGTTCAGCGGTTTTAAATAAATTTCTTGCTAAAGTACACTTGTACAAATATTTTTCTATTTTAAAAATGCGTGTATGTATGTAAGTGTCAAGATTTAGTTGTGAGTGTGTGCGGGTTATACATAGCTGATTTTTAAGGTATGACAAATTCATTTGTTTGCTTATGCAGTTGACATTTGATGGCTACAAGTGGTTCTCCTATCTATAAATACCATTTTTATTGAATTTTTATTATTGTCAAAAGAACTGGAAAAATTGAAAGGTAAACTATGCTAAGAAGGGTAAACTTAGGGATTAACTTAAGTGGCTGGTGTTCAGACCAAGATAATGCGCGCTGAAGCGGATAAAGAAATATGACAAGTTTAAGTACAAAAAAAAGAAAAAATAAATAAAATATCCTTAAAATTATTATTAAGTTTACTTTAGAATCTTTACTCTTGCGACTCAACATAGTCAATTATATAATTTAATAAATAAAAAACTACATTTTAATTCATTTCATAAGCCTGTTAAGAATTATAGACACTCATTATTTGCGTGCGAAATAATAAGCAGGGCAGAGAGGCAAAAAGAGAACACACACATTGCTACCACCTGAGGCGTGGACCGTTTAAATGGCTCGCTAACAGTGAGAGTAGTCAATTTGACGGAACTGAGTTGATGTTTTTTCATACTTACTAATACACACACGTACAGCCGGTGCGTGTACGAGTACTATATGCCACTCAGGTTGTTGTTGTATGCTGATCGAAGCTGTTGATGAAGCGAACGTGACACTTTGACAGTTGTATGTTGTCGCTTTGTGACTTTTGATTGCTCGAACAAGGTGTGAGCATGTTAATATCTACATATCTACATGTCTTCCAGGCCCTCTTTGAATTTCCTTGAATTTGCATTTGCCAAAAAGCTTCACTGCGTAGCTTGTTAAGAGCCATACACACTAATAGCCAACAACAAACTCAGTACCTGACATGATTGCTTGACTGATTGCCATGTTGGCTGGCTGAGTGACTAACAGGCTGACTGACCAAGCGAACAAATGGATGGATGGCTGGTTGGTTGGTTGGTTGGTTGCATGGTTGACTTGTCGTCTTGACGTATAGTTGAATTGACAGCTCATGCTTGTTTGCGGTACTCGGATATTATTGAGTTTGGTGCGCCGCAAAGCATGAAAGTGATACCGGACAAATAAGACGGCCGCCGGCTGCTGGGGCCGAAAATTTACATATTCCACATTTGTTTGCCATTCGTTTGAACTCGGCCAAAAGGTGTGAAATTTTATTTTTCAATTTTTTTTTGTTAAACTCTTCAAAAACCGTTAAGGCATTTTTTGTGCCAGAGACACGCAAATTCAGCTTTCAGGCATTATTCGGCCGCACGAAAGTGGTTGCTGAAAAGTAAATTGGTAAAGAAGTTAATTTATACTTATGGTTTTTTTTCATTCTCAAAACTAAGAAAACATTTATTTCTCTGCATTATGCGCTTTCTTTCGTTGGCATGCGACAAAGCGCATACATAAACATACAAAGTTTTTTCGAAATTAAAAAATAATAAAAAAAATTAAAAAAAATATTTTTTTTTATCGATTTTATGGTCAGCACTTGCCGGTCAATCGTAGTTAATTCGTTAAAAGTAGTACAAAAAATATAAATTTAAGAAAAATAAAAGTAAAAAACAAAAAAAAAAAAGGTAGTTCAGCGTAAAAGCTGTTTGGCACGTTGCGGCTGCAGCGCTTTCGCGAAAGTTTTAATTGTATTTTCTAAAAGTTTTTAATGAAGCTAGATCCCATGCAATAGTCGTAGTAGAAATAGTAGTTAGTAGTTGTTGTGGGCGTCTGCTTCTTCTTTATAGGCGGTGCTTGGCTCATGCTCCCGCTCGTGGCTGTACAAACTTGCAGAGTGCAAAGTAGTGGTCGGCGTGGAGAAAATAAAATATTGACGCGAAAGTTGAGAAAAATAAAACAAAAGAATAGTAGAAACAAAAACAAAACTAGAAGTTGGGAGCAATAAATTCGATCTTCATTTGCAACTTTTTATGAATCTACTCAGATTTTTGGTATACTTGAAATTGTGGTTTGTGTAAAAGATATTGAAGGCTGTAAACTCCGGATCACAGCTTGCTTTATCAATACTCTATAGAAAAGTTCAATATCGGATCCTTCAACAGAACACCCAATCGGTTCCGCATTTGATTCTATACTATGCACCCTTGGGACCATAAATAAGCCTCTAAAAAGCAATCCGAGTAACTTTTGCATAGGTGCAGATTAATATGTAACACAAACATCCCACAAAAGTTCAAGATCGCTTGCTTATGTTATAGCGCACTTTCAAATAATTTTTTTTTTTAATTATTTAAATCAGTTTTGGAAACGTTTCTGACTGTAAAAACTGCTTGCTAGGCGTGTAAAATCATTTTAAACCATCCATCTATTTATTAATTGTCAGTAATCCATGTTCTTACCCTTTATTGCCCTTTCTTAAAGACATTTTCTGAGTTGGTGCCATGTGATATTAGCATACTAGTGAGATCAGGTACTCGTTTTAAAGTCTGTTGTTTATTTTCCCAAAAGTCTGAAGTACGCGTTTTTCGGAGCTGAAAGAAAAGAAGGCTGCTTACATATTAGAAATACAAAACTTCAATTCCTGAATGCATACAAATACACTCATGTAGAATAGAAAATGGACACATTCGGCAGTCAAACAAAAAGCTTAATTTCCAGTGAGTGCTCCAAAGAGCACGTGACTACTCTTATAAGTATGCATGTATGTGTTTTTCAACCCTCAAGGCCATATTAACCCTCAAAAAAAGTAGAAATAATATGAAATTAAACATGTTAACATTTGCATTTAATTTTCATGCAACTAAACATAAAATATGCACAAAACTCACTTACAGGCGTTATAAGGAAATGTAGGGAAATGCAATGAGAAGGGAATTTGTGGGCGGCATCAACGGCATATTATTATTTTATGTCTTTTCATATGTAAATGCAAAACCACTTGACAAATTATTAAAATTGCTACATCCTGACCTGAATGTCGTCACATCACATACACACTCACTAACAACCATAGAGAAGTTGTGTGGCACCTGTGCTGTCAGTTGCTCGTGTTTTTTAGCGAGAAACAAAACAGAGTCTCGGGAGCATACGCATTCGCACGAGAAGTCTCCCTGTCGGTTAGGGTTGCTGTTGAAGGTAGTAAATTTTTAAAATTTAGCTCAAAGTGCGAAAAAACGTAAGTTTGCTGCAGCAAGTGTAGCAAGAACAACAACATAGTAGAGCAGCAAACGAAGCACACACAGAATCCACTGTCAGTTGCAGCGGAACGCGGCTTTCCTTATGGGCAGCTTCAAGCGGCAACACGTGTGGCAGACTGCTCTTGGCCGCATGAAGGCGGCAGCTGTTTTACTTGCCAACTGTTTTTTTTTTTTTTACAGCTTTTCAAACATTTCGAGCATAATATGTGTAGCACCCAGAATTTACTCATCTCATAATATTTTGGCATACTTTTTCAACATAAAACTCTTGTGTGTGGTGTAATAAAATCTATTTCTTCAACACATCAACAACTACTGATGATCACATACAGAAATACACGCAGTAAACACATTAAAGTGAATTCATGAAATGTTGCAAGTAGCTGCTTGTTTTGTTGCTTGAAACACAAATGATAAATTCAACCCAATCACGTTGCTAAAAGGTAATGTGAGGGAGCAGAGGCGAACTTTACAATTTCTAAGGAGGTTTAACGTTCTGTTGATTTGAGCCCTATTTTTATGATTATGATTTGCAGTATAGGTATATATATAATCGATAAATATGCGCTTTGTAATCGCTAAAGCGATTTTCGGCCCAGCACCTCTTACAATTTGTAATATGCGTCTTGATGCTTTTTCCACCAAAAGGAGAGACAGCCGCCTCTGAACGGCCGATTGATTTTAATGAGCAGCCTTGATGTTCATGCCAAAAATACAATCGGAAGGCTTGCCATTCCGTGCCGAGGAGTGACCGCAATCAGAAAAAATGTTAATTGGACCAGGACCAGATTACAACATTCAATTAAGCGCCACGAGAGTATAACCAGTGTAGAATTCCAGAAAGCAGTAAGGCACTAAAAAATGTTGCCTACATTTCGGAGCAAGCATAATAACTAAACATGACATAAATTTATTCAAGCATAATGTTTGGCAGAAAGTTTACCTTTTTAGTGAGCAAGTTGGCAAGTTTTTTTCTAAAAAATATTCCATTTTATTCTTTTTCAAGCACTATTCCATAAAAGTTTCAAATTTAGCATACATATGGAGTATTTTTCGGTGAAATTAGTTGCAATAAAATGTTGTTATAAAACATTTTTTTTTTGTTATTAAGGTTGAGTGTTTTTCGAAACCACTCTAATGGTTTTAGTAGATCTTTTTCAAGAAAAAAGGCAAGTTCGCCATGAAGATATATTAATATTTATTCTCATTATTCAAGAGGAGGTTCAAAGCAAAGTTAGGTCGGTTAACCATTGAAATATTTATAAGAATGCAAAATAATATTATTTTAATAGAAAAATCGCCAACGAATCCATGTAAGGTGCATCACCCGGTCAGTGCAACCTAACCTTACCAACTCAATGAAATATTTTTTATAATTATATGGCAACCCTATTCCAAATTTGTTTGACTTAAAGCTGTTTGAAACACCTTACTTGAGATGCCCATAATGCAAACGTTTATAGTAATTAAATTATTAAGGAATTTTCCAATTTTAACTAGCTGGCAACTCGTTCAATAAATGTTATCTTAGCGCTCCTAAATAGTTTTCTCAAATACAATGCAATCAATGTTTATACGAAAAATGCGTGCTTTTTATATAAATACTATTTATTTCTTTTTACAAGTTTAATGTTTTTTACATGTGGCAACACTATTAATAAAAAATTCAATATTCTTTTGCTTAAAACACCCGATTCCCTTTAGCCGTGTTGGACTAACAATAAATCAATCAATACTTAGAATTACTCGTACATATATTGCCAAAGTGGGGCCGACAATAAAATGTAAGAATGCGTGTGTGGGAAATGTGAGTATGCAGATATGTATTTGGACAATCCTTTCATCTTTTACCGGCGTGAATGTTTTGCTACCTCTTCGGCACCTTTTTTCCTTGTTCGCCGAAGAGTTTAGCAATAGATACTTTAAGACTTCAAGAGGGACCCATGCTCTTCAGTCTCCGCCTAATTCAATCTGACAGCCAACAAATTTGCGGCTAAAGATACTCTTCGTAAGAAAAAACAAAATAAACAAAATTGAATTTAAAGATATCGAAATAACAGGGTATAAAGTAAATTTGACGTGATAAAAGGTGACATTAATTACACTTTCGGCAATTCACACGAAAAGGACACCCAAGTAGCCGGCAGGTAAAAGAGCGCCGAAGAAGCGTGGGACCTCGGCAGAGTTTGATAGCAATAGTTGCTCTAGAGTCAACCACTTACATACATACATACGCACAAGCTCAAATAGAATGTCTATCTAAACGAAGTGAAAGAAGAAACATAAACTCCGCGCACTGAAGCTCTACGCCTTGGAGGTGCTCAATCAAAGGCGGAAAAAGTGGCAACATGTAACCGATTTATATCCATCAACGGCATAAAATTAATAATGCTTACATAAACAAAAACAACAACAACATGAAAGCCTTTGAAGTTAGCGGCGTGTCTGTTGCTTAAAAGCCGGACCAGCTGGTGGAAGTAATTGCGGAAGGCAGCAAACACATTGTAAGCGATAAACGCGAGTGTAGTAGGAGCGAACGATGAGCGGATATGAGGAAAGGGAAGAGGTGAATTAATCACCATATAATCGTAAACGCAGAAACATCATTAACGCAGCAGCCAAGCTGGAGTTCGGCAGGTCGATAGTGGCGGAAAAGGAGTGAGGCAAAGAAGGCGAGTACAAACGTGTATGTAGCTCTGACGGAGTGGTGAGTACGAGTCAGGCAGAAACAGACAGCAGGTAATGTGCGACGCAGTGAGGTGGCGAGAGTGGAACTGAGCCTTAGTTGCATCGTGCGCCTACACTATTCAGCAGCTGGCAGCTAGCAAATGAAAGCGAAATTAAAAGGATGCCAAGCAGCGCGATTTAACTCAAAGCTACAGCTGGCCGTGCGCTGCAGCTCTCTGTTGTGTGGCGCATGCTGGACCTCACAGCATTGAAATGCACACCGGCAGTTGATGAACGCATTTACAGCAGGCGCAACAAATAAATGAATAAATAAACAAACAAATTGACACAAGTTCACATACCGCTTGACTCTACTGCCTTCGACGCTATACCATATACGTGTATGTCGGACGTCTGGTGGCATTGGTACTGTTGTTGTTGGTGGCGCCATTGATTGGGCTGTGGTCGCTGGGTTTCCTGCTGTGTGGCGCCCTCTTCAGCAAATTCAACGTGGATTTATGTTTGCATAACAATGATGTTATGGTTGTTGTTGTTGTTGTTATACTTAATATTACTCACCATTTGCATGTGTTGCGCATATGCAAGGAAAAACGGCTCACTCCACCACTTTTTACCGTTGTGTGTGGTCCCTGTAGAGCGCCTACACGTACACTCCAACAAACACAGAAAAAAGACATTCAAAAGTGGTATTGAACGGAAAGTGATTAAAAAACGCTCTCATTTGTCGTTTACTCTATTTTTTATTGCAATTTGATATATATATTGCTGCTTGCTTATGCTGAGAAGGAGCGGAAAAATATTATAAATTTATTTAAAAAATGCCTTAAAGTAAGTAGGACTACTGGTTAGTCGTTTGAAGTCTGGTTATCTCGTTTTTTTGTTGCTTTGAGTTTCGCTATCTAATGATGTATGGAGAGCTTTGGAAGCTACTATACCCCGAATGTCTCGAAACTATCGCACATTACCTAAGTCGAGATAATTCAGGCCGAATTAACCCTTCAGAGTTTGAATCTCTAGTTAGCATTTGAATATGTTGAGTAGTCTAGGGAAAATGGCGCCAACTGCCTAAATAACTCGTACACCTCAGTCGCACCTTCTTCATATGGGAAAAGTACTACTATTCTGGGAAGTCGGGTTCAAAGTTGAAAAAAACCTCAGTCCAATTATCTATCACTTTCAGGTGAACGTAGATTTTTGGAGTCTTTTTGAGGTAGTCTTCATCATGATCACACTGCAAAAGGAAAGCTGTCCCTGTTACTTGTTAAAGACGTAAGTCTCCTTAGCCGTCAGAAAATGCAATATAAACTTAGTCAATCATACAATTATTTTTCCCTCAATAAATACAGACCACTCTTGAACTTCTCACACAAACTTGACCAAAGTCAATAATCAATTTTAATTAAAGATAAAAAAGAAGCGAAAATAAAGTAAAGCAATTGGCCTGATGAAGTGAGCTGAGACGCGCATAATTACAGCGTCAAGGCAACAATGCGTAACGAGCAAAGCAAAACTGATTATTTGTTTACAGTTAAAATTATAATTTACACGTAGCAGCTGACCAACCAAATGCGGTGAGGATAATGAAGCAGAGAGAAGAAAAGAAGAGAAGGGAAGACAGTGAAGAGCAAATGAGACAGGGAGATATGAAAGTTAGCAAGAGGAAGCGAGTAAAGACTGAGAAGAAACGAATGCTGGCCAGTTGGTAGCAACCGCTCTCTTGCCACAAAATGTTGCGCCACTTATACTCCATAAACAGAGCGAAAAATATTCTCCTTTTATTTTTTTATTTTTTTATTTTTCCACGTGCAATTTAAACTGACAAAATGTATTAACAATAAAATTTAACCAATTCGCTTAAGTAATAATTTGCTATATTTATTTTTATTACTTTTTTTACTTTTTAATTTTTTACATAACATGTCAAGTCAATAATTTCAATCAAAAAATATTTATTTAAGAAAATATGGCGCCGCTAATACTTCCATGCAAACATACAAGTATGCACATACAATATGTATATGTATAAGCTCTAACTAGCTAATTTGCACTTCGCACACGCTTCTTCAACTCTTCGCTCTACTTGAGCGCACGCAATCTGTTTGGCGGTTGTTAATTTTCATTATTAATGACCACTCAAAGACATGCATATACGTGTATGTATGTACATAAATAAATAAATATATTTCCAATATTCACTTATAAGTGGATGCCACTTGCTTATTGGTTTTCTGTTTTTTCGCATTTATATAACAAGTACGTTGTACTCAATAATAATATGGGCTCGTACTCACTTATATGTATGTACATATCGATATGTATTTATATAAGTTCAATTTTCATCCTCCTTTGTCATCTCCTTTGTAAATGTGCAACGGTAATTATAGTGCAGAAATTACTTGGCAATAAAGTGATACGATCGACACTCGGCGCGTTGAAACAAAGGATTAAATCACAACTGATTACCGGTTACTTTTTCCATAAAGAACAGTGTGAGGCAAAAGAAAAAGGAGGAGACAAGCGGACAATAGTGTTCAATGAACTGAAAGTGCGTAGCCTTAAGCAATTTATGTAAGTGTATTGGCATATACATATGTACCATAAGTATGTAAGCGAGTATATCATGAAGTGCTTAGCTATAATTATGGCAAGAATTAATGATAAGGAAATGACTTACAGAAGGCTGAAATAATTATAGACCGCATGAAGAGGTAAGCAATTTGGAGATGTTATTAATAAATATTCTTAATCAAAATAAAAGCTAAAATATTTTTGTGTGAATTAATTGTAATCTTTAAAAATATAAAGATTATTAAAAAATTCCAATTTTGATATCGATATTATTTTAATTTAATTCCTAAATTCAACTTTAAGTATCCTTTTCTTGCTGAAGATTTTTAATTTAAGCTTAAATTATTTTATTATTATTTTTAAATTTTTTCTTCGTGGGAATTTCTTACGAAAAAAATTTTATTTAAAGTTTTTCCATTCCAAAATTCAAAATTGTTATTCCTTTGACGAAATTAAAAACATTAATAAAGTTTAAATTATTTTCCTTAATTTTCAACGGTTTGTTGGATTTTTTGATTATCCTTCAGACGCTGCTCCTCGGTCAGTTAGGTTCGTCGTCCAAAAAAATAACCTCTTTCAAACATTTAATTAAAAAAATTATAAATAAATACGTATGCATGTATATAGACGTATTTTAGAATAAAATAATATACTAAAGCATTACTTAATTATTTTTAGCTATTGTAGTTTTTGTAATAAATATTCAAATATTAAAGTTTGCTTATACATTTCCAAAAATAAAAAAAAATTAAAAGACAAAAATTATATTCACATTTTCTTATCAAAATAAATATGAATAATATTTTAAAAAATATATGTGTGTATTAAAAATATTTCTCAAAATTAATTGAGCTTTTCAAACAACTTACCAGCTTATATAATTGTCGCCATATAAGAACAGATAATTTTAAAGTCATTACGAAAATATGCAAATCTCAATGCACTTACAACATTGAAACCGCATAACCGTAAATTGATGAAATTAAACAAAAAGGGGATTTGACATACATATGTACATACATATAAATGCATACATCTGTAAATGTGTGTATGTGTATGTATGCATGTATGCTGGTTATGTTGCAAGAGAATTTGCGAATTCTATATTTGTTGTTCTTGTTATGTTCTACTATTGCAATATCACGTGTGATGCTCACTCAAATGCCACATTCTCATGGTATGAACTACATGGCATAGATATTCATAATTATACACATACTTAAGTATATGAATTTCAACTTGTTTAAGATGCTGGCGGGATGTTTGTAGCTGCAGAGAGGCTAGTGTAAAAGTATGTATGTATATGTTTATCAAATAGCTGCAAAACTAAATTCTAAGGATAATATGGAGTTTGGCTTGTCTTTAAGTATGTATATAAAGTGTGCATATGTATGTATATGCATACGTGTATATTGACTAGCATCTGTGACAAGCTTAAGTGGATGAAGCTGACTGAGCGCTTAGGATAATGACAAATTTGGGTAAACGTGTTGCAAGCACCTGCCACCGATGCCACAACTGAGTATGTTGCAAGCGCATACCGACACATATGCATATGTACCATACATACTTATACTCGTATATAATAAGCAAAGTGCTTAAGCTCTGAGGGCGAACTAAAGCTTAGAACTTAAGAGATTCTGTTGTAATGATCTGCTTTATTATTACATAAGTAGTTATCATGAATTGCGGCAATATACCTGGGATATGAGATATATAAGGATATATATTTAAGAATTAAAGTGATTTCATTATTCGAATTAAATTAAATTAAATTGAGTTAAATTAAATTCAAGAAATAAAAATAAAATTAAATAAATTTAAAATAAAGTAAGTTAAATTAAAATATATAAACAAATTAATAAAAAAGAATAAAAAAATTACATTAATTAAATAAAAATAGAAACAAAATAAAATAAAATTATATAAAAAAATTAAATAAAATAAAAGAAATTAAAATAGAATAACATAAAACCAAAAAAATAAAATAAAATAAGACTAAATAAATGAACCAAAAAAGTTAATAAAATTAAAAATTTAGAGTAAAAATAAATATTATCCCCTCATAAATCACTAATATTCTAATATTATTATTTATTCGCCAACATGTCCTTAACTTATAAAACTTATATGGTAAATAAAAATTCTCCACCGGTTGCTAAACTCACTCACCAATAACTCCTTGACTCGGCTTCAGATTTGCACATATTTGCTGTAAATTCAGCAAAACACCAGCTTAACCAACACCAAAGGGAATCAACACAAGGGCTAAAGCAAGACCTGAAAAGCAGTGGAGTAGAATAAGGAACAGCACTAAAATTCCAAGAATTTTCGACAATCACCACCAGCAAAAGCAGCAGCTAAGACAACAACAAAGCGCAAAATCACCGCAACGCCTTTCGTGTTGTGTTGCGTTGACAGTGAAGTGGCGCAACAGCCACCGTGAGTACTAGGAAGACGGCAGGCCAACACATCTGCATGATGCGACAATCGAGGCGGCAGAGATGGCACTGGTGTTGGCGACAAAGTCCAACACTTGAGTATTTGAGTGCTTGCAGCAGCAACAGCAGAAGCAGCTGGCACCATTGTTGCTGGCATTACTTTTGCAGTCGTTCCCTTGGTTGGCTCGGTGGTTGGCGTGCGAGGTCGCATGTGCGAATTACCGAAAATGTATAGCTTTTGGATCAGTGACTTTTTTCATTCGCCTCGTTCACTCTCTTCACGGCTACTTTAGCTGATGGCGTAGTGTTGGCACTTATGCTGGAATTTCGGCAGGATTTCTGCTTGTTTCATATACATGGTTATTCTTATGTCTTTTGGACGGAAAGAGCGTTGGAAATTTTTCGTGATTTAATGCATACTGGATGCACTGAGAGAATTTCAGGTTTTTTTTACAAAATTTTTCGTTTAATTTTTATTTCTCTTTTGCACTTTTAAAGATGGAATTCGAGAAATGAATAAGATTTTACTACCGGGATACAGCTAAAGCATTGTTAATGATGTGTTTAGGTTTAGCGAAGAGCTTCGTTAGATATGTGAGGTATTCAAAATGGAAGGCAGAAGTGATTTCGGTTTCTCAGGTAACGAACACAAAACTGTGGGATCGTGAAGATCAACAGCACTCCTCAACCGATTTCTTTCCAGGTCCTTGTTTAGAGTTTAACTCACCGAAGTAGTCTGGTTCCTCGAAACTCTTTAATTTTCGGTGTATTTTGCGACTATTTCGTGTATATTTTGACATGCGAGTGAGTTTGTGTGTCGACACATGTATATATTTCTTATGCAAGCGCTACTTTGACATCTTATTTGAGAATCTGAAAATCTGCGCCGAGCAAAGCGCCTGGCTCTACTACTCTACAGCACTTGCGAATATTATTTATGTGGTTTTGGTTTTTTATTCTTTTAGCTCTTTAGTTTTGTAGTAAGAAGTTTTTGGAAAAAAAGAACTAAAAACTTTGCCTTCGTTCCTAAAGGGTTCCCAACTACCCTGCTGAGTTGATCAGAGTTTGTGTGGGAAAATAATTTGATGTTCGGGAGAAAGGAGAAAGGGACTTGCCGAAGACATGCATATGAGCTTACGAGCACGTGTGGATTTGCGTTTGAGTGTCAATGCGTGTGTGTGTGTCAGTGTGTGTGTGCTCGTATTTGTATTGGTTTTATCAAAATTTATGCGCATTTCGGCACGCAGGTGTGACAATACCAAATTTATCTTCCACACTGCATGCTTTTATAGCGAAGCTGTAAGAGTGTGGCAGAGAAAAAAAAAACTAAAAGAAATAAATAAATAAATTGCTGCAGCAAATATGCATTGAGTGCACTGCAGCTCAACAGCCTTGCGGCAAAAATATGATGCGTGACAATGCACCAACTAACGTCTGCAACAACAATAGTGCCAACGAGCACTTAAAGCAAATTCAAAAATCAAAATCAACGATATACATATGATGATGATGGCGCAGATGACGTAAATCAAGCATTTTCATACGCGTTATTTTTTTGGGTGCGGACACTTTTATAGCCTGAGCGATGTGAAATGAACTCTTACGAGGAGAGTATGTGACGATCGACAGCAGAAATTCAAAAATGTTTTAAATAAAAAAAATTAAACAAGCATCCACACAGCTAGGCGTCAACTACCTTTTAAGCAAATAAAGTGGCCAATTTACATGCTACTGATGTTGCGGTCATTCGCATCATATGCACGTTGCATGCAACATGCCAATGAGTTCATGCACACGCGAGCCAGTCAGCGGTGGCGCGCGGCAATTTAAATTTTAATTAATTTATAAAATTCACATTCATAAATTTTAATGAAATAACGTAGTTGAGAGGAGGGTTGAATTGGACAAAGATGATAAAAAAACTAAATTAAAATGAAGCGCAAAAATCAAAATTAAAAATAAAATAATATATACTAAAATTAAATTAAATTATGTGAAAAAAAAATTATATTTTATCAAAATGAAAACATTAAATTTAATAAAATGAAAGTAAAATAAAGAATGGCGAATTTCAGGCGATGCGTCCAATAGGCGCGTACAACATATTGCAAACTCGCAAATCAACTTTCTTCAGAGCATTGCGCTCTAGTTATTTATTTTGAAAAAAAAAGAAAATTAATTATCATTTAATGCATTAGTTGATGAAAGCAGCGCGTCGACGTTGTTGGTTGCGAAGTGATGACAAAAAAAATATAACAACTACATTCGCAATTGGATGCACACCGTTATACATGTATGCATGTATGTACCTATGTATGTTTATATGTCTATGGCAAATGGATTTATTCATTTCAAAATTTCCATAATAAACTTGTCGCGCCAAATTGTTGTGGTCAATTAATGTCAGTAACATTTTGTTGGCACAAACTAAATTTACAAACGCTTATATGTACATATATAATACAAATGTATACATACAAATATGTATGTATTTCGAAGCTTATATTGTAGTATAGATTTTAACAACTGAGTAGCTGTTGAAAGGATATTCTGCTGCCGTGTGCTCGATTTATTCGTATGAAAATGGCTACAATAAAACAATAACAATAACAAAAAACAAATTGTGGTTAATTTTGGCTTCACCACTATTACATCGGTGGCAACAGCAAAATGACAGCGGCTTGTGGCGAAGCTTGCTGCTGACAGACAGACAGTTTCAGCAGTTAATTTAAAAGAGAGAGAGAGAGAGAGAGCAAATAAAAATGGATATGTATTATAACTTACATATATATACATATATATGTTTATATTGTATGTAAAAAATTACAAATAACAATACATGATTTGTTTTTATAACATTAAAAGATTATTTTTGACGGCAACAGCTATTGCTATTAAATTGTTGGAGTATAGAGCATATGCATATATGTACATACATATGTATCTATGTACGTATTTTAATACATTAAAAAGAGAATAAAATCTGAGTTGTTGCCAAGAATATTTGGAATTTTCTATTTATTAATTTGATTATTTACATTAATTTGTTTTTTTTTTAGAAAAAATTGAAAACAAAATATTTTCTTTATTTCATTTTACTTAAATTTTTATTTTATTTTTTTTTTTAATTATTAGTGCCTTTTTTGAAAATTTAGTATTTTAATGTCACTTATTAAAGTCATAATTGAATTTTCCAATAATGTGTTTTTTATGTTTTATTTCTTTTTGTACATGTTTTTGCCGTAAAATATGTATGTATTTAAGAATTTAATTTTTTTCTCCTTAACCCATACAAAGTAAGCTCTCGTAAGTAGATATTATTGAATTAAGTTCATCAACAACGTTAAAGAATTTCAAAAACAATTCCCTCATTAAAAAATCATCACCTGCCTCATTTGAATAAATCACTCAACAGAATTTTTACCGCCAGACAGGCAGGCGTATGTCCAGACAATGCTCATCAAAGTCTCAAATTACTCACGCCCAGCGAACCCGCACCGCGTACGATGCTTGAAATGGACACTCTTAACAATGCGAGAGAAGACTACCTGTGACCAATGAAAGGAAGAAAAAAAAGCAACAAAAAAATATCAAAAATTCCAAAAAAAATGGTCTGCACCAAAGTTCTTTTGAAATTCAATCGCCGATGCGCCAATGGCAACAAACAGAAATAATACAGAAATATATTTCTTAATTCTTTTTTTTTTAAGAATTCTCGGTTGTTTGCTTTAATTTGTGGCATCGCGGTACCGCTGCATAGAATGGCGTTTTTCGCTTGTTAATGAGAAATATTTAAGCACGAATTAATGTTGAATTAAAGAGGAAGGCAAAAAGCTGCATTGGGAGCTTATAATTATTTAGAGATTTATGGCTGTTTGCGGAAGCTAGACTGAAATCTAGCTGAGGAGGATTAACTAGATTCTTTGAGTCGGATTGGCGTTGAAAATAGTAAACATGTGAAGCAAAGATGTAGTGGCAATACCAAATAATTTTTTTTTTTATTAATAAGCCAACGCCTTAACGAGATGCCCGCACAGGCAGTTAAATCCATTTGTTGTAAGTATGTTGGTTTTTGCTTTTTCTGTTGTTAGTTTTATTGTATTTGTTTCTTGTATTAGCATGCTTTTCTTCTTCTCCTCCTTCTTTATATCTTGTAATGTAGTCTTAACTGACACGATTTGTACAAATGAAAAAAATAAATTTCAATTGTAAATGATAGCTTGAAGCTGAAGCAGCGGACGATAATAAGACGAATAAACAGAAAAGAAAATAAAAAAGAAAAACAAAACAATCATGAAAAAACTGAAGATCAATTGAAAAATATGAATAAAATAAATAATAAATCCATTAAATGACATAAACACAACATTTATTTTCATTAAACAAATTGCACCTCTGGCAATTATCGAAAGCGGTGGATGGATCTATGAGTATGTAAAAAAAGCCTTTACTTATATCTTAAGCTCAAAAATATTTTTTGTTTGACACACTTGGCCACCAATACTTTCACGTGAGCATGGTTTTAGTAATACGCCTTCACGGCAGCGAAAAGAACCAGTTAATAACTAGTTTACTAAAGATCAACTGTCTTAACTAGCACAACATAACTGCCTTTTTTTATAAATGTATTTTTAACATGGAGTTGAAGAGCTAGATGGCAATTGTTTCTTCTGGTCAGAAATATACCAGTCCCATTCTAGTTCAAAACGGACAATGTTGGAACCATTTCATATATTTTTTAAAATCAGCGAGTTTACAAATTTTTGCTGAAGCAAGCGAGACAGTCAAAGAAGTGTTTCCCGAGGAGCCTGTGTCGCGCACAAGCCAAGGCCGGATAATAACGGTGGTTGTGCTCAATAGACTCTTTCTTCTTCTATGGGAAAATCAGTAGAGTGATATACCATACCTTTCCCGCAGCCACATGTCTTCTGCATCGTGTGAATGGTTTATTGTGAATAGAAGGGTTCCTGCTTCCGCAAGATTGTCTGTCGTGCTTGGGTTGGCCTTGTGTCTGGGTACTCAGAACTCGGCTGTGTTGCATTCCATCGAGAGTTTATTCATATTCTTCTACATTTTAAAGCCACTTTTTATGTAGTACAGTGACACTGCAGATATTTGATGGTATCTTTAAGAGTGAAAAGTGAAGCTAAGTACTCCAGAAGAGCTATAAAGGCAGCATTATACCTTTCTTTCACAATTTTCGGCATAAGAAAGATGAGTAATGTAAGGGAATTCTACAATTTGGAATTGGAGAATTTCTTGGCCCAAGGACCACTTCAACTTGCGTACAGCCTACTCTTCTCGTCGAGATGATTTCAGATGTTTCAATATTCTATTAAAAACCCTTGGGTTTCAGAGATTATAATCTTTTTATTAATTCTGTGAAAATGTTTCTTATTTGTCTTTAATATTATATTTTTTAATACTTTTCATAATTAGCCGCCATCTTGTGATTTGCCAATGTAAAATTTCCACAACAACACATGCCACATCAACTCGCGAACGGATTAAAAGCGCTTAAAAGCACGCACACTCTTCATAAAAAATATAAATAAATAAATAAACAAGTAAAAGGAAAGAAAAAATGTAAACCTTGAAAATGGCTGAAATGAAACGACGCAAATAGATGAGAAACCAAATAAAATGGGGAATGAAAAAAAGAGTAAAATAAATAAATCAGAAAGTAGCAACGCGCATTTGAGTGACGAATGCACAAAGTGCCGTTAAGCGCAAAGTAAACGAATGCCTTTCAAAATTTTGCGCTGATAGATAATCGCCACAACAACAATATTTGAAGTAGCACAAAAGCAGCCGAAGCAGCTAAAGAACAAACAATGTGCGAAAACGTAGAGATAATGAAGCAAGAGTTATGCATAAGCAAAGTACTAGGAAACGCGATTACTTAGAGACAACACTGAAAGGGTTGTGTGGAAAGCGAAAAAATTTCTAAAAACAAGCTGGAGCTAAGTTGCGGAGCTACTCCCTTTGAGTGAGTGAATAGATGAGTTGATTAAACAACTCCTGGAAGGGCGGGGGCGTATGTATCATAAGCGTAGCACCCACTCAAGGGCTTTGGCGCTTAGGTAAGTGACGGAGTTACCAAAAGATAGCTGCTAGGAAATGCGTAAATGCGCAGAAGACAATGCACAAGCTTTTCGTTGCTAGCTTCTGCACGTGGTATTTGCATGCGCCAGACGAAGCCGGGGCTGTGAAGTGTATTTTTTTAGTCTAAAGTGTGGAGAGAAAATTAGTAAAATATTAAAGTATTAAATAGGTAATTCTTAGGAAATAATATTGGAGCAATTTTATTTGTTAATTATTTATAAAAAGTTACAATTACAATTTAATTTTCCATATAAATTTTAAAAACTCGAAAATGTGTGTGCTAAATTTAGCGCTTTTTGTTTGGGAATTTCGGCAAACGATTTTTATTTTACAAATTTAAGAGAAAAATCTTTCAAATTTATTAAATTTTATAAAATATTGGAATTACAAAGGAACTGCAGGTTTATGTATGGCGTGGCAGCCAAGCAGTATAACATAGCCTAACCAAATACGAAAAATTTATATAAAATATTTAAATATATTGTTAACTTTTGTTTTTTTTTTCTTATAAGTAAAAAATCATATAAATGGTTTGAAGGGCAGTTAGGAAATAATTATATTTTTTAAGAATAAAATAAAAAAGTACTAATAAAAATTTGGTTAAAAATTTTAATATTCGAAATTGCAACTTACGTGGTTTTGGAAAAAAATCTGCACTTTACTGTATTTCAAAAAACGTAAACATTCTGGAGCTATTGAGTACGAGTATAGGTATTTATGTACCTCTCCCTACTTACTCCTTAATGCACGAACACCACGCACTGGCTTTCCCGTGTCTTAGAAAATTATACACTTATTTGCATAAATGTGAGTCAAAGTGACTATAAATAAAAATTAAATGCAGCCAGCAGCCAGCAGCAACAGCAGGGAGACAACAGTGGCGACAGCAGGGAGACAACAGTGGCGACAGCAGGAGCATCAGCAAGCGGAAGGTGTTTTTTCAAGCGCACTTAATGAACAGCTGGTGGCTTAATTTAATACACACACATACTCACACGCCCACAGAGACAACTACACTCCCGCACAGCCACCGAGAAGCTCACGTCTGGGTGTCGTGTGTTGAAATGAAAAAAAAAATATATGTTAATAAGCTTAATTTTTTAATTTTAATTTTATTTTGCTACTGCGTAACGGTGTATTTTTCGCACAGACGATTTTTCAGCCGACTCAAAATGTATTTATGTATTACGCTAATAGAATTTTTACTTAGATTTGTTTTTTAAATTTTTTTCCTCTTTTCTTGTTGACATTTGTCTTTTGTGCGCATTATTCTTTCTCCTCCCCGCATTTTTTTTTGTAATATTTCACTAAATATGAAAAATTTAAACAAACGTGCTTTTAATGTGGTTAAGCAGCTGGAAAGAAATTACAAAGTTCTGCGTTAAAAATTGCCTAAAGCGGCGTGTAATTAAGAACTTGTGTAATGCCGTTTAGCCGTGTTTTTTTTTTTAATTTTCAGAAATTTTTTATTTTATTAAAATAAAAGTAAGTAATTTTTTTACACAACACGTGTCGCAGACAAATTGAGCGTTGAAGGTGTTGGTGGTATCATTTTAAACAAAAATGTCGCTGAAAAAAGCGAAAGAAGCTTTGGAGCTATCACTTCAGAGAAAGCTGTTAACAATTTCGAAAATACTAACATTTTAAACAGATGTAATGCTCTCCGCACTCCCTCTCGCTGAGAACACTCATCAATCACTCGGTTCAAGCAAACTGTGTGGACGGACGTACTAACTAATGTTACATACTGGCGTCAGAGAAATCATAGGATTTTGGACATGGCCAGAAGAGAAGCTGACACGATGAGAGTCATGGCATCGCAGGGGAGAGAATACAGGCTATCTATTTGGCAAACGCTACATTGGTCGGCAAACCATGCCGCCTAGAAAATATAGCAAGAGTTTAAGAGGAAAGCGAGCCATGTTTACAGATGGAAAAAGAGAGAAGATACGTAAGTTTAATGAAAATATTCGGCGGCTGATAAGACCGCGAATACATGAGTATAATAACCAAAGAGAGGATATGAGTTGATCGATATTGGACCCTCGGAATGAACGCACACCTTAGAAAGAAGACATGCTTTCCATCTATCACTTGAAGATCGCTTTGATTGAGCTTGCTGAATATTATTGCCCCATTCAACTGATACTACAGGCAATTATGATGCGCCTTGTAAAGTCGATCAGCCTCACCTCGCTTGGAGATGCTCCTAGAAAGCATCTTTGGTCACATCGCCCTTCTCAGCCGTCAGAGCGTGGATGCAAATCAGCGATAAAATAAAAAAACTTCAATTTGATACGATTTGTGGCGAGACTTTCGTCAGTCTAGGTGCTAAGGCATGGCGATGGAGTATCTCTCCAGCTCCAAATAAAATATTATATTTGCACCTTTTTATAGGCGGTGTAGTAGATATCAAAAGTACCAACTTTATCCCGTCCATCGCACTTCTCGAACAGGAAATAGACATTGCAGGCTCATGATCCTTAAACCGCCATCCTATAAAAATAGTCATCATCATAAGGGCGGTTCTCATCTATGGTATCTTATTGTATTTTTTCGTTAAATCATATTTATGTAGTTGATCTCAATCTCTACGCATAACCACAGTGGGTTTGCCGTCTCACTTTAGCTCGTTTCGTCTTGAAACGGATGCTTGCTAGCTACCCAGAAGATGTTTAGTACAAAATTAGAGGACGTGAGCTGGTTCAACCATAGTAAGGGAAACGTTGCTGACCGCTACTAGATGAAAGACAGTCAATAATACCCAAGTGAACTTCTATAAGTGGTCTCACCGTCTACTCAATATCACAATTTAGCGTACTATGTCAAAGATTACAATCTATTATCCACGAACTAAGTGAACATTTTGAAATAGCATCGAGACTCAAAGAAAATAAGCTATATCTACACCGCTATTCTCTCCAAAAAAATTAATCTTCTTTGGAAAGAACACTTCCGAGGCGCTCCATATTAAACGTGTTTTCAGACCAGATGACTATTTATCGTGTGACTTTTTTAACAATATTAAATGGGTGAGAACTTTTCTTAAAATATATTTGTTAAATTTTAACAACAAAAAAAAAAAATTAAATATAAAAGTATTTTTTATCTTTCAAAGTGGCTTTATTGCAAAGCCACTTCAAACTGCTGGTTTTATTCGAAGAGCAAAGGGGCGAAAAAAAAAAATAAAAAACGAACGAAAATATTTAAGTACAAAGAAGTCTTTCGAAAATCTTTGCCTGAGCACAAATGTAACTTTCAGCTTATCGCTTACAACTGTCAGAGCAGTAGCTGAGCGCTGAGCGCTGAGCGCAAAAGTAAAGCCAGCAAGCGCATTTACCTGCCTGTCGCAATTCCAGCGCGGCCGCGGTCGCCGTTGCCGTTGAAGCTGCGAAATAAAGTTAAAAGAATTAAGTTTAAGCACATTCCTTAAGAAATGAGTATAAAAGTGGAGTAGCAGCAGGTCCTTAAAAGCAAAATGTGAGTTGACATACACTACATAAGTGTGTTCGCGCGCGCGTGTGTGTGTGTGTGTAAAAATACATACGGTTTAAAGTAAAATGCCGAAAGCTGTAATAATCCACGAAATTCATTTCAATGCTGTCAAAATGTTACACTCATACATACTCTTATGTGCGCTCGTACATATGCTTGTATATAATTTTACAAATATATTTATTTATAATACAGTGAGGAACAAAAAAATAAGTTCACGCTGTTGCTTCTTATATGTTTTTAAAGCATTTTCTTAATTTTTATGCGTTAAGTTTTGATAAAAAGCAGGAGCTGGATAATATTTCCAAAATTATAAAAATCAATTTTTAAAATGTAAAATTAAATTGAACTAAATTTTGAGCTTTGAGCTTTTTGTAGTAAAATTATTTATTTGAAGAAAATTTATTTATAAATTTAGTAAAAAAAAGTAATTTTTTATTTCACTTTTTAGATTTTAAAAAATCTATTTAAAGTATTTCTTATGAGTTTCCAAAAAACAAAAAAAAAATATGCCAAAATTGTTTAGATTTAAAAAATCAATTCAACTTTTCCTTTATAAATTTCGAAAAAAAGAAAAAATATTTTCATAAAATATTGTATTTTCGAAAATCAATTCCATATTTTTAAGATACACGTTTGTATTAAAGAAGCCTCGAAAAATAAATGAAATGTTAAAAAACCATAGCGTCGCTTTAAATATTTTAAAATTGCATCTTTCTTCTAGAAGCACATGAGTTATATGTGTATTTAAAACAACCAAAAAAATTTATTATGTAATATTTTAAAACGAAAAAATTTGATCACAATTTCTATGAATTCAAAGAATTTTATAAATTTTCTTTTTAATTTTTTGTGATTTTTCTTTACCTCTTAAATATTAAGAAAATGGCGAATACTAACTTTTGCTTCATACTGTAAATTTGTATATATGGTAGGTATATGTATTAACTTGCAGCCGCCGCCACTTTTTGAGCGTAATAAAATATTGTAAAATGCGCCAAATGACATTAACACGCTGGCGCCAACACAGCCGTAGGGAGCTAAACATTTATACATATGTATGTATTCATATGGGAATGTCAGAATGTTCATAAAGTTCGCTGGATTGCATGCGTGCGCCTGTAGATAAGCGTTGCCGCACATACACGTACATAAACCTCAAATGAAATTGGCAAGTAATAATATACAAAAATTAAATAACATAAAAATATTCATATACAAAATCACAGAAAATAATATTAAAATATTTTCCGAAACCGCCGAAATATTGGCAGCTCATAAAATTAAATAAAAAGGCAGTTTAAATACACTCAGACTAATGGAGTGGCAGAGCGAGAGTCCGGGTAGCTAAGGAGTGTTGCTGGGTTGTTGAGGTTGTGAGGTTGTGAGCGCGCTTGTCGACAGCGGTTAAGCCACCACAGCGCCAATGACATTGACAGAAATTGATATTAATGCGCGCCCGCCGTTTTTTGCCTGCCACATACGCCCAGGCGCATCACACTCACACTGTCTCCAGCCTACGCACTGCGCGGAATTTGGTGAGCCTGCCTCGCGCCCGCTTACGTCAAACGCACACTGCTGCGCTTCAATTTCGTGTTCCATTTATGTTTTTGCGGTTTTTGGCATACTTTTTTCACTCGCCTCTCTCGACTCTTATTAATTTTCGCTTGCAGTTGATGCCTTAAAATTCCGACGCCACCATGGGCTGATGGGCTGTTGAGCCGTATGCCGTCATTTAAATCAACCCAAACCAAGCGCCAGCGGGTTCTTGCTCCGCCTCTCGCTCTCCCCGTGCCACGAAACCCAATTTTCGTAGGTGACATGTGGCATACGCCGCATGTTGTAACATGTGCGCCAAACAAAATGTCGCTGTCGCTTCGTGCCGTGCCGTTTACTCATTTGGCAGACATTAAAATTTTAGACTCTTTAGTTGCTTTTGAAACGCTTTGCACCTCCTTCGCTCTTCGGCTGATTTATCGATGAGTTTGTGGGCGTTTTTAATTAATTTCCAGTTGTTCGCGCTCAAAATTTTCAAATTTCAGTTGAAGGAAAAAAACAAAAACAGAACAAAAACCGAAAACCCTCTAACGACAGCAGCAATTATGGCGAGCAGCAAAACTCGTGTTCCAACAACAACAAGGACAATGTTAACTAGGTCTACGCGTAATTTTGGGTTGTGTGGAAAGGGCGCATGTCAAAAGCATACTAAATTTTGTATGGCGACTGTAGACGCATGAAGGATTGAAGTGTGATTAGGGTCGGATTTGGTTTTCGTCCTGGGTTTGTGTTGCTGTGTATAAAGTTTTGGTAGGATTTTCTAAGAAAATATTGATTTAATAGTTTTTGGGTGTGTAAATGTACACTAACAAACATATGTTTTTGTTACAAAAATATTTGTAAAATGTAAATAATTTAATTGTAATTTAATTCTCATTATTTTGATATTTATTAAGGATTGAGACTTCTTCTGAAAGCTAAAAGTTTTAAGTATGCCTTCAAGCAGAAACAATTTCAACTAATATCAGCTGGGAATTTTCGTTTCTGCTAACAAATTGAACGGCCAAGTAACCTAAAAGGTACACTTCGAACGAATAGGACTCTGTAAAGTTGAGACTAGTTCAGTTGAAATAGCTGAAGGTCGTTGAATTTCCACAGTATAGTTTTAACGATCTTCAGTTCTTTGGGTTGAAGGTGGTATGGGCGCTTTGTCTTAGCTTCGTTGTTTTAGAACGGTAATTTTACTCATGACCTGCGATGGGTTAGGTTGACGTGCATATCGATACTGCAGGAACAATAAACTTAGGCCAGGGTAAGTCCATTGTGATACCACCCTGATGGCTCACTTAGATTCACAGCTTATCCATTTTGATTCCTTATAGTCTCATCTCAAAGAAAGTACCTACCAGGTTAGTTGAATATAAGGTGAGAGTTTGTTTCTTCCTCCTAATCGTTCTTCAGCATTTTTTTATGAACACCTAGCCTTTCTGCATGACATCCGATCAGGCCTGACGACGGTGTCCACAGGTAAGTATAAGTACTGCCTTAAGTCTTAGCCTTCATTCCGCCATGCCATCGTTACGTTCTAACAACTTGGAGTTCTTAATGAAAAACCTAACCTAACCTTGGTAGGTAATGGTTTCAATATGTTCTATGTCGAGTGTGATGGAGTCCGGGTAGGTGGCAAACTTTTTATGTTCCCTTCTAGTCCTGTTTGAATCAAAAACACTTCGTTATCTTACAGTTAGATATAGATGTCCATTCGGTTAGAGCTATTCATTCAAATTTTAAAGGAAGCAATAAACAAAAGATATTGCTACGACCGAAAACTCATATTATAGGACGTCGAGTTGATCTGTCCAGCGAGCAGGTTTCAGCTTATCATTGGTGGCGGGTCTTAGCTTGATTAAAATTAATCAATCACCTCTGGCGACTATGAAGTCATTTCTTCATTTACTTTTTGAGAGGTGCAACCAAATCGACTATGCCTGAACTAAGTTACGGACGCCAAACGTTATGCAAACTATTTTTTGACTTAGCTACCTTAAACTCCCTGTTCTCATGAATACTTAGAAAGAGAACCATACTTTTAATTCTTTAAAATTTTCTGTCGAGGGCGTCACTTTTAATTTCAGTAAATATTATACGAATTAAAAATTTAAATCCGCCAACACATGCAAATTAAAAGTAATGTCAGTCATATTTTTCACCGCAGCCACAAACACATTTCATTTATTATTTCATTTTTTATTAAATATTTATTTTTTTTAACTTTTATGCATTTGTGTGTGTGTGTTTTTTTTTGTTTTTTTTTTTTTGAAATTCATTATAATATTTAAATATGCCAACAGCCGCATAATTGACAAGCCAACATTTGTTCGGAGTGACATGGCTGATCTAGCCGATGATGCTGATGACTTACACATGTAAAGACCATAATACCGTTATATGCGCATATTTGCAAACACAAACAGATGCAGAGGAAATTTTCACACACACACACAGGCGTGCACACACTCACACTCATATGCATTCAGATGTGACATAAAATTGTTTGAATATGTTAATATAAATTTATACGGTTATATATCGTTATGTATGGTATGTGCGCAATTGCATGTGTGTGTGTGTGTAACATAATCCATTTTTTGCCACATTTAATTATGTAATTATGTCAGTTAATGATAGTTAAAACGGTGGCTATGTCATGTTATAAATGTAATAAAAGCGAACAATCTGCCGCACATACACTCGTATGCATATGTATACGTGTACAAACATAAGGCACATACCAACAGGCTTGCATGTAAACTATGCAAAAAATGCGTATAAAACAACAACAAAGTGAGCTCAGTTATAGTAAAAGGATATTTAATACGCATATATTTTATATTTTTATGGAAATCACACTAACATTTACGCAAATACTCGCATATGTGTATATGTGTGTATGTAAGTTTATGTGACTGTCTAAAGCTCAAATGGCTCATAACTAGCATTGGGTGTATGAGCAATTGCATTGCTCTCACATATGTGGGCGTTGTTTTGGTTTTGTTTTTGGCATGAGCAAATGCTGATATTAATTAATGCAAACAAACAAACATACAAACACACAAACAAATAACCAAACAAAGTGACTTAATTAGTTCCTTCCTTTTTGCAGCGCGTAAAAAGCCATAAATGTGTTGTCGTTGTTGAAATCGGATATCAAAACATAAATTTACGTCATTGGTATGTAAGCATGTTTGTGTATTGGAGTTGCAGAAATAATTGAGATTTTAAATTTCTATGGTCTCTCTTTATCTTTAAATCCAATTAATTTAATTTGAAAGCTGAGCACAATAGAAATATGAGAAAAAGGCTTGGATTTTGAGGCCAACTTCGTCTTTGGAGAGCTTCTCAATACATCATAAATAAGAAATAAAATAAATAAATCTGAAGTGAAATTCAAATAGATTAATTAAAACTTGCTCAGTTAAATTAAATAAAATTCAAATTAATATAATTTAAAATAAATTAAACTGAATTAAAACAAGTAAAATAAAATAAAATAAAAACACAAAAAATAAAATAAAATTCAATAAAAAATGATAATAATAAGTGAAAGCGGCACACATGTAGCTTAATGGGATAACCAATATCCAAAGTTCGAATCCCATTCGAACAAAGGTGTCTGGAAAAAGAAGTGTGATGAGGAAACGAGGAGGTTTCCGAAATAGCAGCTATAACTTCTACCGTCCAAAACTATTGTTGCAATTTTTTCATTATTCCTAAAAAATATATGGTCTGAAACAGTTCCATAAAAATTAAAAACTCCAAAAAAAAAAATGAAGTGATCAAACATGAAATAACCTCATTTAAATTAAATTAAAATAAAATAAAATAAAATAAAATAAAATAAAATAAAATAAAATAAAATAAAATAAAATAACATAAAGTAAAATAAAATAAATTAAAATAAAGTTAAATAAAATTAAATAAAAAACAATAGAAAAATTAAAGATAATATAAAATAAATTAAAATAATACAAAACAAAATCAAATACAATAAGTAATATTAAATAAAATTAAATAAAAAAATTAAATAATCAAAAATCAGTTTTAATTTAAAGTTAAACTAAAATAAATTTAGGTAAAATTAATTAAATTAAATAAAATAGAAAAAGAAAATATAATATATTAAATAATAAAAATTAAAACTTAACAAATTAAAATTAAACAAAAAAAAAACATAATAATGCAAAGAAATAATCCAAAAAAAAAAATAAAATAAAACAAAATAAAATACTAAAGTTAAAAAAAATATTTAAAGAAGAAATAATTATAATTAAATTTAAGAATATTAAACAAAATAAAATAAAATCAAATTAGTGTAGTTATATCTTAATAAAAAGAAAGTGAATTTAACATTTAATAACCGAAAAAAATCATTTGTTTAAACTTGGTAGCAATGTTAATAATCAAGTAGACAATCATATAAAAGCCATAAACATTTAAATGCGCGCGATAAATTAGTTTTTATTTGCCCCACAGGCCACAACTAAGTTTATGCCACTCGCTGTAGTAAAAATTAAAATTATTAAAGGCTTTGAGAAAATTATCTCAAAAGCAATAAAAAAACTAAATGCAGACTTTAAAACTTATATGACTTCGTTAACACCTTATATGTGATTATGCGATTATATGCAGTTAAATGCATTTTAATTTTATTAAGTTGACTTTATTTTTGTTTAAATTTCACTTATTTGGTAATCTTTGCTTTGATACCAATTTTTATACGTACATATATTTGATGTGCTCTTAATTTATATATTATAAAATAATGCTTTATGCACATATATATATATTTATGTATTGTTGAAGACATGAGTGTCGACCTCATACAATTTTAAATTAAGAATAGAAATTAAATACATAGTATAATAAAAATAATAGAAATTAAATACATATTTTAAATACTCACCTTGAATTGTTTAATATAAAATACTCACCCTGTATCCACTGGAATTCCAATTCCTGTAAAACAAAGTAGATTGAAGAAAGAAACGGAAAACCGAAATTTCTATGTATGATATAAATAAGCTTACAGTTTTTTTATGTTCAATCGCTTGCTTAACTCAATACCATACGTTTGTATAGATGTGCATTTAATAAGAAGTAAATAAAAACAGTGTAATATATATATACCGAAAAAAAAAACGCGTTTTTTAACTTAATAAAAAGGACCTTATAATTTTTCATAATTTTAGACAAAATTAATATAATATTTTATTCAACCGAAAGTTGAATATGGTGCCGAAAAACCCTTCAACGGAGTGAACCATAAATAAAAACCTAGAAAACCGCGAAAAACGGCGTAAAAGCAAGCGATAGTCGCGAATTTAAACGCACGAAAAGTGGCTCCCTAAAATAAATATAAAAAGTTAAAAGTGGCAAAAGTGAACGTGTATGCATAAAAAACAAATAAACTACAATATAGAACACAAAAAGTGAAAAATACAAGCATACATAAACAAAAAATAAATTAAAACAAAATACATGTCAATAACGCTGGGAAAAGCGGAATATTTGGTTAAAAGTGAAAATACATACAAACATATATATATAAATATATAAAGACAAAAAAATTAAAATATATATATACAAATAACAAAAGTGTAAAAATACATTAAGTTAAAAGTGAAAATACATATAAATACACATATATAAATACAAAAAGTTAAAATATATATATATAAATAAGAAAAGTGCAAAAATACATAAAGCTAAAAGTGAAAAAAGTGGAAATATATACACATATATATATAAATATATAAATACAAAAAATTAAAGTATATATAAATAAAAAAAAATATATATAATTAAAACAAATATATACATAAATACCGGTCGATATATAAAAAACACAAAATACATACAAACATATATATATAAATACAAAAAATTAAAATATATATAAATAAGAAAAGCGAAAAATTAGAAAAGTGGAAAATATACATACGCACATATATATATATATATCCAAAAAATTAAAAATATATGTATATAAATAAATAACTAAATTAAAACAAAGTATATACATATATACATAAAAATAGCGGTCACTGAGAAAAAAGTGGGAAAAATAAAAAAAATACATACCGGTCACTGAAAAAACTGAAAAGTGAACTTTAAAAAAAAAAAAAAAAAAAAAAAAAAAAAAAAAGTTTTAGAAAACACATATATATATAAAATTCAAATTATATACAGAAAATATATACCATATAAGAATACATACCTAGCGGTCGCTGTGAAAACATACATACCGACTTACCGTTGTGAAAAAAAATAAAATACAATAAAAAATATACATACATACCTACATGCATGACCATATACATATAAATATATATAAATAGCGTTCGGTGGAAAAAAGTGAAAAAATATATATTTACGTACATACATAAGTACAAAATTTTTTAAAATATATGTACAAATTTTTTAAAATATATATATAGAAAGAAGTGAGAAAATACTTACCGGTCGCTACAAAAAAAAAAAAACGGTCCCTGAAAAAAAAAAAAAAAAAAAAAAAAAAAAATTAATTTAATTAAATTAAAGAAATTTATAAATATCATTAAAAAAAGTAAATACTTACCGGTTCCCGACAAAAAAACCGCAAGGAGGCCGATCAACGAAAACCCGCTAAAAAGCCGAAATCCACTCAATCACATCACACAATTATTAAGGGTTTGTACAAAACAAGGATATGCCAAAGTGAGTACTCCTTTACCCGACTCATTTTATTAATATACACACGTATATACATCTCTTTGTACATATATGCCAACTGGTCCGAAACCCCTTTCAATAGGTCCACAACTGGACCAGTGTGTTGGCATTACTCACCCACAGTTGCTCATACCAGTACTAAAATAGCGAGGTGTCCGCTACACAACAGCCGAGCAGCATATATACATACACTCAATATACATATTGCGTATGCAGTGCCCAGCAATTCCCCTTTTTGCATTCCGGCTATTTCCACACCTTCGCTATTCGCAATAGCTAGCGGTCAATATACATGCATTATACGGCCTATATACACTAGACATATATATACATATATTGTATATACATACTGTACTCAGAAGCGCTGAGACAGTGCAGTCCCACATTATTATTACGCCACCCAAACTAAAGTACGCTCCATATAAATTGGGACAGAGCAAATATTAAAAAAAAAAAAAAAAAAAAAAAAAATAATAATAAATAAATAATTTTAAATTTAATAATATTATAAATAAAATAATATTATAAAAAAAAAAAACAAAAAAAAAAAAAAAAAAAAAAAATTTTTTTTTTGTTTTTAACACATTTCCGGGTTCCACGACTCCAACTTAAAAGAAGATGCCAGATGATAAGCCCCTAACAGGACCACGCACCCGGTCCAAATCTCAAGCAGAGGAGGAAATCTCCCAATTACACAGGAGATTCATTCATGAGCTTTCAACAATGGAGAAATTCTGCGAGAAGTGGTGGAGCGACTGCAGTACTCTTCAAACGGCGGTAGCAGTAAGGCATTACAAGGATCATCTGGATAAGCTATCAGACAAGGTGGACACAACTCACAACATCATGCAGCAAAGCGATACAGTGGATGAGAAAACTCGGACTATGTGCGCAGAGGAGTACGAGACTTCATTCAACAACGCATTACTGACGAAAATCCGGATAAGTGAAGCACTGGAAGGATTTAATAAACCAGAAACCCCTACATTAACAAGCCAAGCGCAGCCCACAGCGCAATCTCAACCCCACCCCAATTCACAACACTACCTTAAAGTACCTGCATGTGACACAAGTCCATTTTATGGAGGCTATGAAGAATGGCCCGCCTTCCGAGACCTTTTCACAGCAGTATATATAGAACACCCCATGCTATCGAATGCGCAAAAGTTGTTTTACCTGAAGACGAAGACACGGGGAGAAGCAGCACGGGTAATTCAACAGTATTCGGTAAGCGACTTGAATTTCGAGCTTGCGTGGCAAGCACTCTCAGCCCGATATGAAAACCTCCGGTTACTAGTAGATAACCAAATAGATACACTATTAGATCTCAAAAAAATCCCAGTGGAGAGCGCGGAGCAAATTCAAAAGCTCCATCTTACGATAACGAACAGTCTCTCCATCCTCAAATCTCATCAAATCTCCACACTCGACTGGAGCCCACTCTTGGTGCGTATATGCACTTCTCGATTACCTCGAGAATCCCTGTCTCTATGGGAACAGCAAGTTTGCAACAGAAGAGACCTACCCCTCTGGTCTGAAATGAGCAACTTCTTGACCACTCGTTTTAAAGTTTTGGAAAAACTCAATCCAAAAACTCCGAAACCTCAAATTCCAGACTCCATCCCTAGGCAAACTCACAGGCCGACACATAACTCCACCTTCCTGAATAGGAATAAAATGCACACACTACATACTGAGTCAAGAAGACCAGTATCGTGCAAACTCTGTAATTTAAACCATTCTATGATGATGTGCGTCAAATTTAGAGAACTTTCCGTCCCCGATCGGAACAAGTTCATAAAAGATCACAATTATTGTAGAAATTGTTTGGCGTGTTCTCACACCGAGAGAGATTGCAAGAGCAATTTTACATGCGTATACTGCCAAAAAAGGCATCACTCACTCCTCCACTACTCTAATAATAGCCAAACAGCTAACACTCAAAGATTCTCAAGAAAAACTGTCACATCCCAAGTGGCAATTGACGAAGAACGGCCCTGTACCTCTCAACAGGCAGCAAAAGCGTCAAACTCTACTCACAAAGAGGATGATACAATTCTTTCACACTTCTCCAGCAGTAGAGAAAGAACATTGCTTCCCACAGCAATCATCCCGATTCTCCATAAAGGAGAAATAACTCAAATAAGAGCACTCGTAGACCAAGGGTCTCAAAAAACCTTCATAACCTCTCGTGTGCAAAAATTACTAGGACTTCCCACCACAAAAACTCACTACGAGATTCTAGGAATGGGCGGACACACGGTACAGAATTCAAATAAAATTTGCTCATTAACAATTTGTTCCAATGATAGCAAAATAAAAATCGCAACTCAAGCGATTATCCTCCCACAGCTAACCCAATTCTTGCCGTCATTCAAGATCACATATCTTGATATAAAACGATATGCCTCCCTACCTTTAGCAGACCCTAGCTGCTTCGCTCCAGCAAGAATCGACATGGTAGTCGGTAGTGATATCCTACCGAAAATACTAATCCCAGGTCTTAAAAACGACATCGGTGGAAGCCTCATAGCCCAGAATACCATTTTTGGATGGATTTTAAGCGGACCTGTAGCACAACCGATTACTTCACTCAGTACGCAAGTAATCGAGACCATGGCCGACCCCTTAGGTGATTTGCTGAAGAAATTCTGGGAACAAGAAGAAGTGCCAGGAGCCCAGACACAGACGGATGAAGACACTATCTGCGAGGACCTCTATCGGAATACCACTTACCGGAGAAATGACGGTCGATATGTGGTAAAACTCCCCTTCAAACCGGAATTTCCCAACTCGATGGCTTTAGGACACTCAAGACCTTCAGCTCAGCAGCAATACATCAGCATCGAACGAAACCTGGAGAAAAAACCGGATCTCCAAAAGATCTATGCAGAGGTCCTAGAAGAGTACCAAACACTCGACCATATGGAGCGAACGAATGCCCAAGAAATTATACGGGACGGCAAATACTTCTCATTTTATCTGCCACATCACGCTGTAATAAAACCCGATAGCAAAACCACTAAAGTCCGAGTGGTATTCAATGCGTCTAAACACACTCACTCAGGTCTCTCCCTAAACGACGTATTGCATACTGGCCCCATACTGCAAAACGATCTAATGCTCGTAATAATCAGGTGGCGGTTATATAAGTATGTTTTTAACGGCGATATTGAGAAAATGTATCGCCAGATATATGTCCATAAGGAAGACCAAGACTTCCAACGGATTCTTTTTCGCAAATCCCCAAGTAGCCCAGTAGAAGACTACAAACTAAAAACAGTAACGTTTGGTGTGAGCTGTGCACCATACCTAGCCATAAGAACACTCCATCAGCTGGCTGAAGACTCCAAACCGAAATTCCCACAAGTCGCAAAAATTTTAGTTAACGAAACTTATGTTGACGACATACTATCCGGCGGACACGATCTGAACTCAACAAAAGCGTCAGTATCTCAAACAATAGAAGTGCTCAAATCCGCCGGATTCCCGCTCAGAAAAATCACAGCAAATCATAGATCACTGCTGAACGAAATACCCGAAACCCATCTCCTAGACTCAGAATTTCTGCAATTTCATGATACGAGCACTACAAAAACTCTCGGAATTAGATGGAATGCATTGACAGATACATTCTCATATTCCATTGATCCCCTTCCTGACACAAACACTGCCACAAAAAGGCAAATATTGTCAGCAGTCGCGAAGCTTTTTGACCCGGCAGGATGGCTATCGCCTATAATGATAACTGCCAAAACCCTACTTCAACAGCTCTGGATGGAAGGAACCGACTGGGACGAAACAGTCAAGCCACTCTCGCTTCTCAAATGGAACTCGTTTCGGAACAATCTCATGGCTATCACCGAAATAAGGATTCCACGTTGGGTAGAATTCTTCCCGGAAGGCGTTATCCAAATACACGGATTTTCTGACGCCTCCGAAAAGGCGTACTGCGCGTGCGTATATCTACGCACTCAGCACAACGGATCTACGACATCCCACTTACTCGCTGCTAAAAGCAAAGTTGCCCCCCTTAAAACGGTTTCACTTCCGAGACTGGAACTCTGTGGGGCAGTACTTCTCACAAAGTTAGTAAAGCAGATACAATCTCAACTCGATCTGCCACCTCACGAGCTAACTTTATGGAGTGATTCCTCCATTGTACTAGCTTGGTTGGAAAAACCTCCATGGACATGGAAAACGTATGTGTCCAATAGAATCTCTGAGATTCTACAAAACGTGAATAACGCTATTTGGCGACACGTCCCCACCTCTCACAATCCAGCTGATTTAGGTACGCGTGGTATCAAACCTCAGGAGCTTGTCAACTCCCCTCTATGGTGGTCCGGTCCAGAATGGTTAACCAAACCATCAGAATTCTGGCCGAAAACTGCCACCTCGCACTCCTCTCCACCAGAACAGCGACAAGCAGATGCACATCACGCAGCCGAAAACATCGATCTGTTGGAACGCTTCTCATCCTATCCAAGGGCACTCAGAGTAGTAGGTTATATGCTGAGATTCGTAAACAAGGCAAAAGGGTTGCCAGCCCCTTCCTCACGCTGCATTACCCAAGATGAAATGAACCAAGCAAAAACGTTGCTCATTCGGAACGCTCAGCATCAACACTACGGTAATACGATCTCCACTCTCTCAGCATCCAAGCCAATCAATAAGAAGGACCCTCTCTTAACGCTCAACCCGTTCTTAGACAAAGCAGGGGTGTTACGCGTGAATGGACGTCTCCGTTACGCTGCCCTTAGCTATAATGAGCGCCATCCGATCATCATCCCGAGCGACTCAAGACTCTGTACTCTCATTCTCGCCTTCCTACACTCAACATTACTTCATGCCGAAAAGCAATTAATGATTCGCATGATCCAGCAAGAATACTATATCCCCCGTCTGAAGCAGAAAATAAAAACTTGCATTTTTCATTGTAAACCTTGCACCCTATATAAACAAAACACGAAGTCACAAATGATGGCAGCACTACCCCCCGAGCGCACAACATACTCACTTCCATTTCAAACTACAGGCGTTGACTTCGCTGGACCCTTTCTGGTAAAAACGTCAACTCTCCGAACAGCATCATACTCAAAGGCTTATGTTTGTGTTTTTGTATGTTTTGTCACAAAGGCCATACACCTTGAACTCTGCTCAGATTTAAGTACTGAAGCGTTCAAAGCCGCATTTGCTCGTTTCGTCGGCAGACGCGGTATACCATGCAAAATGATGTCAGACAATGGACGAACATTTATTGGAGCAAAGCGTAGTCTCAATAAGGACCTCATCGCATTTCTCGGAGAGATATCTGAAGACATCACCAGGAATTATACCGTCCATGGCCTCACCTGGCAATTTATTCCACCATATGCACCCCACATGGGAGGACTCTGGGAAGCAGCAGTGAAGAGTTTCAAAATCCACTTCACGAAAATCGCGAACAATCATAAGTTCACATTCGAGGAATTCACTACTCTTCTCGTGCGCATTGAAGCGGTCTTAAACTCCAGACCGATCTCCCCAATGTCACAAGACCCCGATGATCTGAACGCTCTAACACCAGGTCATTTCCTCCGCGGAGCCCCCATACACTCAATCCCAGAACCAAGCTCAGAAAACCTGTCATTGATAAACAAATGGCAAAGGCTGAAAGTTCTACACCACCAATTCAGCAAACGATGGAAGACAGAATATTTGCAAGAATTACACAAACGATACAAATGGAAAGGACAGGAATCCAATCTCCGTGTAGGAGATCTCGTCATCATTAAAGATGACCTTCTACCACCGAACGAGTGGAAGTTAGGTCGAATTGTAAACCTCCATCTCGCCCCCGATCAAAATGTCCGCGTAGTCGACATTCGCACTCAAAGCGGTATAGTCACTCGCAACATCACTAAACTCTGCGTTCTACCACCAGCGTAGCACATTTCCCTCCAAACATATACTCTCCTCTCTCTCAAATTTATACGAGACCCTCTACACAAGTATCTCAAACTTATAACGTTTTTCGACACTTTACAATCCTTACAGAATACTCGACTTCCGCAAGTGCCGCTTATGCTGCCGCCCGCATTCCCTACGATATTGTCGTGCTTTCCTGGCGATGACACCCGACGAGAGGTACGAGTCTGCAAAGGCACATCGCTATTGCATCAATTGTCTAGCGACTTCCCACACCACCGGAGCATGCGACTCCCCCGACAGTTGTCGTAGATGCGGACTAGCCCATCACACGCTGCTTCACCGACCCTCGCGTGAGCTCACAGAGCGCGCACCGCATCACAGCCGAAGGCAGGTTACGTTCAAGCTGCCCACCGAACCACGGGAGAATCGTCACAAGGGCACCACTGCGCCGAAACCGAAGCGCAAGGTAAAGCGAAGCGCAGCCAACGAAAGAGCTCGGCGAAACAGCGAACCACCTGCCCTCCAGCAACGAATTCGTGGGTTGGTAGACCAAGCCCGAAAAACACTGCAACAGCTGGAAGACTTAGTGCAGGTCACGTCGCCGCAGGCCCGCCGGCATGTTGAAGACATGAGTGTCGACCTCATACAATTTTAAATTAAGAATAGAAATTAAATACATAGTATAATAAAAATAATAGAAATTAAATACATATTTTAAATACTCACCTTGAATTGTTTAATATAAAATACTCACCCTGTATCCACTGGAATTCCAATTCCTGTAAAACAAAGTAGATTGAAGAAAGAAACGGAAAACCGAAATTTCTATGTATGATATAAATAAGCTTACAGTTTTTTTATGTTCAATCGCTTGCTTAACTCAATACCATACGTTTGTATAGATGTGCATTTAATAAGAAGTAAATAAAAACAGTGTAATATATATATACCGAAAAAAAAAACGCGTTTTTTAACTTAATAAAAAGGACCTTATAATTTTTCATAATTTTAGACAAAATTAATATAATATTTTATTCAACCGAAAGTTGAATATGTATATATATACATTTATCACTTCATTAATACCCACAAGGTTGCCTGTCTTTGTACACAAAACAGCTCAAAAAGAAAAATGCTGCAATGAGAAAATAAACTGTAAAATGTTTGCAACTGATTTGTGTTAAATCATGCGCTGAGTGGGCTGTTTCTTCAAAAAAAAAAAAATAATAAATAAATAAAATAATAATAAATAAAAAGCATTTAAATATGTATATATATAAAAAGTTTATAAAGTTCAAAACGCGTTGGTTGGCATGCGTTTCATGCATTTGGAATTCAGCTGAAATGAATGATAAATAATTGTGCCTACAATCACATACTTGAAGCGTGAATGCGCGGGCGCGCATGCTCAAAACAACAAGTGCTGACGCTGCTCACGCCGCTGCTGATGCTGCTGCCATTTGTTGCTCTTTTATTCGCTGACACTTGAAAAGCATCCATCAAATAATGCTTAACATGTGCGGAACATGCACTCGTGAGCTCACAGCTTGTTATATGGACCTTATGATAAACATATGCACGTTGTACCATACATATTTACACAGATTGCATGAGTATGTGATTCGGTCTTTAGCAGCGTTGGTTGTGGTAAGTAAGCGTAGCAAATTGTAATGCACGCGACCAACAAAAAAAAAAAAACAAAAATAATAAACATTTTGTGTGATATACATAAATAAAAGTTAAATATTACATTAAGCGCGTAGTCGGAGTCATGTCTTTGGATGGTGTTTGAAGATAGTAATGGTCACTCAGCTGAAAATGTTAGTAAAAGGTGAAAGAAAGACAGAAGACATAATTGGTGGTGGCTTAGGCAAAGTGTGAGCTCATCGCAGTGGCTTCCAAGGACAGAATTTTTTATCCTAAGTCCGAAATACTCACATTTAGAAGCTGTAGGCTTCCGATAATGAGTTGACTGCTTGCGTCTCTGAGGTTACGAAACAGAATTGTAAGTCATTGCGCCTTGGTTCTGAAATTTTTTTATGAAATTAACTACAGAGTTGTCGTGGCTACAGTGTTAGGTCAATAAGGGCTCCCCACAAGAATAAATAAATCACTTGTTACCTACTGCTGAAGGATCTCAATGTCTCATAAAGTAGCACAACGAATCTACGATTTAGCATCTGCGTTATGTTATGAACCACTAAAACCTTGCCGCTTAATATAAAGTATATATCGGTGTCTTTGGACATATTAGACAGGTTTATTGCTACTGAAATCGCTATACAAATCAGGTAGACTGAATCTATAGTTGTTTCAAGTACGGAACACTCAGCGAACTCAACTCCATTCCTATATAAATCCCTGTATCTCTGAGCGGACGTTAAGTGGTTCTTTCTCCATCACAACTTCTTACCGGCCCAAGTGTAGGGGACAAAGCCACTTACCGAGAGGAGCATTAAATTTCTTTATAGACGGATAGGCATAAAGGTTGGTGGGGTTTTCTGTGAGAAAGACTAAACTCATATATACTCGTAACTCATGGTGAGCTCGAAAATAATAAGGCTTAATTAGGCACTGACTCAAGGCGCGCTTGCTGAAAATGAGAAAGGAGTTTGCTTATTTGGCTACTACCACTATATAAGCTATTGTCGAATAAGGTATACGTAGGATGCTTTCTGACACTTCAGATAGTAATAGAAAAGCACCTTAACGTGCGCTTTGACTTGATCGCTGCTCTCATAAGGGGTCAAAATTTGATTGGCCACACTGTTCATGAAGTATTGAGGCATTATGGGCATTGAAATATCGAAAATGTCTGGAGGAGCAGATGATATATACATTTTTACTTTCATTTTCCTGCGATTTTGAATTTTGGGATCGCTTCAGTTCGAAGACACTAAACACTCTACAAAGAGAACTCACTCAATAACAGCTTATTAGCGGATCTAACGTGGTGAATTTGGTGAACAAAGATCAATTCAAAGGAGCCATCCACATTCAGCCAAGTGTTATAGCTATCCATATTTTTCTAAAGTCATTTCTGACCTTTCATATCTCAGTAAGTTTTAACTAACATTTTCTCTTGTGACCCATACGCATGCCACACACATACAAACACACACACACACACACACGAAGCTGTAGCTTTATTTATGAAATACTTTGTTCATTAAAATTTATCACACAAAAAAGACTGAAAAGTGTTTGTGCACTTTGATAATCAGCATTGCCATCGAATCATGTACATGAACACTTCAAATGGAAAACAAAGCTACAACAACAATAACATCTTTTTGTTTTTTTTTTTTGGTTTTGTGAAAAGAAACATTCCAAGTGGAAAAGCAATGAATAGTTGACAATAAATGCGTGGTCGGGGTGCATATAAGAGACACCAGCAGCAGCAGCAGCAGCAGCAGCATGACCACGCAACAACGTGCAGTGATAATGCAACAACAACAACAAAAGATTTTATATAAAAAAAAAAAAAACAAAAGCCAAGCTCATAACAAGCAACTACCAACCGAAGACTCTCTCATAGAAAAACGCTTTTTGTTGGAAATCTTTTGTTGCCGGCCGCAATAAAGGACAACGACAAACACACGCACATACACACACACACATGTATTTACATATGGTAGAAATATACGTACGGCATTTGTGTGGAAATTACTTTTCACTTTAATTTGAGCGAAGAAAAAGTACTAAATGCACAATAACAATAATAAAATTTATTTTTCAGCATATTTTCACCATTATTACTGTCAGCTACTGCATGCTGCAGCTTTCATTGCTGCTGCTGTTATTTTTGTTGTTGTTTGCTGCTTTCCTTGCTGCCACTGTTGTTCATCACGCGCCCATCACCGCTAGACGCTCATAGTTTATCTTCGCTTGATGCTCATTATATCATTCAACTGCCACTCAAAATTTTTGTAATGCCACACAAACGCACACACTCACACACAGATATACAGATATACAGATATTTTCATAAGCAAATGCATAGAAAGCGGCTCGTGTGGCATGGCGTGGCTTGAAATTCGCCACGCTGCTCACTCAGCGGCTCAGTGACTCAGTGCAATTCAAACTCATGCACCACTCCCTTCCTCTCTCTCTCTCTCTCTCTCTCTCTATCTTTATCCACCCCACTAATCAAAAGCATCACTCTATCAGCATCAAACGACAGCTAGAAATTCAACAGCCGCGGCAGTTAAGCAGGCAGGCAGCCAGCAGCTGTGGCATAACAAAAATCATTTTGCTCTCAAAACTCTGCATCAACGCGCAGTGGGGAGTGGAGCGTAGCTGATAGTCCTTTTTTTTGTTATTTTGGGCTTTCAAACTTTTAGTTATCATTATCATTGCAGTCTGCATCATCGTCATCACTGCCATGTCCGACGTCATTGTTCGCCTTTTCCGCTCGCCTTCATCGCAGCGCTCACTTCATTATTTTCCTGCTCATCATTCTCATCATCATTTACTCATTCTAAATCATGACATCGGTCATGGTCAGACAGCAATCGCCTCGAATAATTTTGGCGCGGCACAGTTTTCCGGTCACTTCAAGCGCGTAGCGAAAAGCGTGGAAATGATTTTCATATCAAATGCGTTTGTAATGAGTGGGAAATGAATTGTGTGACCCTGTTGGAAATACAATAGGTGTAATGTTCCATCGCCCAACTTTCACTAACCGTAAGCTGTACCATATGAAGACCTTTGTCTGTGTATCGCAGTGATCTTAATCTGCCACCCCTAAATTCCAGAAGACGCCGGGAATCCATTTGACAGAGGTTCGTGAACTAGCAGGCTTACTGTTGTGAGCAATAGAGGTCTCACTTCAACTGCTTCTACATTCTCTCCACACCTCTTTACTCGGTGTCTTTGTTAAAATCTTGCACTTGGTAACTGTGTTCATCTAAGCATGCTGTCTTTCCATTCAAGGAATTAATTGTTTCTACACTCGGATCCGAGTCGATAGTCTTTCATTTTCAGGCTTCGCCCACGGAGAACATACACTTCAAGTGGACTTCTCAACATAACTCCATCATCACAGATAAATACGTCGAGTACTGTTTTTACCCAAATTCTGGTGGAGAGCTGTGAAGAAATCTGCAAAGCAAGTCTCTGCTCAAAAGTAACTACTGGACTTCCTGAAGGGTTGCTTTCGCCTCTTTATTCAAACTCATTGAAAGTTCTCATACGCATTTTTGATGCTCAGTTAACGGCAGTTGTCAGCATACATTACTCAACACTCGAATGACGAAAAGCCTGTCTATTGCTGGAGTACTGCAATGCCTTTCTAAAAAGTAGCGCTGTAGTCCACCGGAGCTTCTTTGTATTTTGTACGAATGTTTATATGTTTGTATGTAATTTAAGTGAACGCGTAGAAACTATCGAACATCTAGCATCCAATAGCCAAGGTAACTTATCAACCACTCACAATGCACTCATATTTTCATTTCCATCATTAATTTCCCGCTTTTATTACTGCTAATCTTCTCGCTTTGCCGCTACTGTTGCTGGTCAGCTGCCAGCCTCGTCCGCCTTTACTTCAGTTACTGCATGCATCATCACACCGCCTTCGCTTCCACCGCACTCATCAGCGGATATTAGGAATTTATTTTCCTGGAATTTCAATATCTTCTCCACGCTCATCTGCCATGCAGCGCCATAACCACTACGTGTTGTTGTTGCAACACAGTAAGCCGCTTATTAGTTGGCGAATTCATTAATTTCCACAGCTTATAAACTCCAACTGTTGCTGAAGCTGTCGCCACAGCTTTCGTTGCACTGGTTGTTTAGCTCTCAACTCATTTTTGTAGTTTCCGTTCTTTTTTTTTTCAATGTCATACCATTTCCGCTTCACCGAACTGACAGTGACACTGATTTTTGACGGAATGTTGCTGCCATCGCCTCTGCCTCTGTCTCTGCTTGACCATATTTCCCATCGAAGTGGCGCAGGAACGCAACACACCAACATTTATACCCACACTGAGCTGTCACTTCACTGTACTCTTTGTTCCATTAATGGCCTGTGAAATGTGTGCCATATGGCTAATGATGAAATCGAATCGGATGCGTCTCTTTGTCTTTTATTACCTTGGCAAATCACTCTTGTTGGCTAATAACTATTTGATGAATTGGCTTTTCAGTTCGAATAGGGCGGACGGAGTGCTTTTATTTCCTTTTTACTGTTGTTATTAACAGTTGCATTTGGGTTATTTGGGCGGGCAAGCGGTGTGAAGGAAATGGAACACCTCGGTGCAACGGAAGTCCCTCAGATACATAACGCTCTCGTTAAAGACGAGCCCTCTGTTCAGCCTCCGGCATAGAAAACCTGTTAGTCAAACTTAGTCATGCTTCAGGAATAAACTCTCCTAAGGCTTCAATGGTCATATATCGAAAATAAAGTCCTCAAACGGTCCATTACTAATGACCCGCAGTTAAAACTGTATTGATATTCTTTACCACAGAGAGACCAGATTTGAAGAAAATTTTTGAATGAGTCGACTCTCACTCTCCGGATAGAACTTAGCCAGTTTACGGTCGTGATCTTTTGTACCTTTCAGCAAATATGGTAAAGTTTAAGGTTAGGTTTTTCAAAGATCTGCAAAACGAAAAAAGAATATCAAATATATCAAATATTCTTCAAATAACTGTGTGTCCAAACCTGACGGAGAGGCTGGCCAAACTATCATCCAACATAAGATTTAGGATTCCACAGCATTGGAGGATTGTTCGGGCAAAAGTTGGTGCTCTTAAGGAAGAGTTGGAGGACGGTTTCTATGAGGTTGGAAAATATTTCCTTATATAGTGAGCCGTGGGTTCACTTATTGGGAGCTCAAAAATTATAAAGGAATACTAATTTTAATTCTATGTGACGCCGAATTACTTTCAAATGAAAATCAGAAACCATCGGGTCACAAAAGTACCGCTGGAAACTGCACGACTATTGAGCTTGTGCTAATGGAAAGTAGGTCCTCCACGTATAAACTGAGCGAGCACTTCCACTTGCATAGCTGCAAAATCCTTCAGGCCTATGGCGGACCGCAGAAGGTTGAGGAAGCTCCTTGTTTTCAAAGCTCAAAACTCTCACATGTCCAATTGAGTTTCAAGCAGTAGTGATTGAAGGTTAAAGACATTTTAATACTGGATTCCTCCCCTTTCCACCCCTCATACCCTTCTCGAGAAGAGAGTTTCCTCATCCAATGAAAATGGCAAATAACCTTCCTCATACATCGATGGCGATGCGTGCGAAGGTCAATTCTAGTTATGTTTTAATTAAAAACAAACTGGCAACTTATTAAAACGAGAACGCGAGGCCAACGGCAACGAGGGCGATAGCAAAGAAAAAAAAATCAAAAAACAGTAAAAGTAAAATATTTCAAATTAGTACATCATTTTGCCAGCCCTTTTGTGTGAGCCCTCGACGCAGAAGCCGAAAGGCGTAAAGAAGAAGATGCAATAAATGAGCAACGCTGCACTTAGAAGAACAAGAGGAAGCAGAAGAAGCAGCTGAAGGCAAGCAACCACTTGGCGCTGGGCTGGCGGTGCTGATAATGAAGACTGAAGCGGAGCAACAGCAACATGGTGAAGTGTGAGCCGACTGACACAGATGGTGCTGACGAATTTTTTTCTGCTACTCTTTTTAATTTTTTTTTACTACTTTTTTTTACAAAATCTGTATTTTTCGCTTACTCTTTTCCTCCTCCTCCTTCTGCTTCTTTTGTTTGCGCCAAGTAAATAAATTTCAAGTGTTGCCGCCACAGAGACAATAACAACATCGCGCCCCAACGGCAGGCAGTGGAGAAGAATCTAGAAAAGGAGGTGTAGGTAGAGGCAGAAGAGTGCGAAAAGTGTTGATCATTCTTGGAAATCATTGCATTCTTGAAGAGTCGGTGCTTAAGTAGGCACTATAACAGCCCAATGGAAGCAACAATAATAACAATGGTGGCAAGAACAACAACAAACAACGTGTCACTACCCCCACGTTGTTGTTGTTGTGGCTCATTTATTTTTCCGTGCTGTCGTCATACTTGTTCCTGTGCTTGTTCTTCTTCTTGCTGCTCTTCAACTGCTTCTTGCCTTCACGCTGTCCCATTATTGTCCCAACTGTCACAAGCTTAACGCGTACGGTCGAGGACCTTCTCTGTGTGTGTGTTTATATGTTTATGTACGTTTCGCTTTGTAGCGGCAGATAACAGTGCAATTGAGTGGAACTTCTTTGAATTTGCAGGCCTATTTATTAACTCTCCGCACCGCAGTGTTGTTATTATTATTACACATAGTTGATGTTTACTTTGACGCTGTCGCTGTCGCCATTGCTGCGGTAACTGGTTAACGGCTGCTTGAGTTGGAGCTGGTGTCGAGGCTGTAGCTTGAGCACACTATGCCGGCGTGTTCTTGACTTTCTGCAAACTCACGGCTCAACGAGTGCCACACAAGCCTGATATTTTTACGAATTTAATTCTTTTCCTTTCATTTTCTTCCCCTTCTTTCTTTTTTAGCCGGTCTCCGATCTTACTTTTTACTGAATAACGTTTGTTTTCCCCCTTCAGCCTTTCTCGACACCAACTTTTGTGCCTCACATGTGTATGTGGCTACTGAAGAGGATGGTTGACTGGATGTAGCTTGCCATCTTGCCCCATTATCCATTATCTACGCTCCCTCTGCGTCTCGCTGCATCCAACTTCCTCACCCATTTAGCCATATCTGCGATTTTGTGTGCCCGCATCTCGAGATCACAGTTTGCTGATAAAAGCGTAGAGGCAAGTGGCGTGAGTTCGTCGGGTGTCTTGCCGAGGGTGAGTTGGAAAACACTGGGAAAAATTAATTAAGGAATTTTCAGTAATGAGTTGTTAACGTGAAAAGCCAGCGAAATTTGGATTGAGAAAACGATGCTAGCATGTGGGACGGAAGTGGAGGATTAGAACTTCCTTTGAAAGTTTCCCTCGGACGTCCGTACAATCTCACATACAAATATTATTTAAGTCAAATACTGGGGAAAAGCGTGATCTTTTACAGGCTGAGAACGTAATGCCCTTCAGCACCGCTATATATAAGAATCACATTGAAAGAGAGTCTATTACACATATTCAGATCTCACTTTTTTGCGAACGACGTTTTCTGGATCTAAGCGAGGTTAGATTGAGAGCTCGTAATGGATGGGTGAGTTTTTGATTTTAGCCCTTTTGAATAGAATAGAATAAGGAGGCAGTACACCGTTTCAGATCCTTAACTTTTCATTCCATATACTTTTTTTCTATCTACCAGCTATTTCTCTGTCTGTACTCGCACCATCGTATTCGCTTAAAACTCGCTCGCTCCATCAATTTGGCGGCGATGCGTTGTAGCTACCATTTGGTGATTTGTATCTCTGAGTTCAAGCGAGCCCACAGCAAGTCCTCAGCGACTGCGCAGAAACATAAATTATAATTTTACGCGTTTACTTGCACTTGCACCATACACTCACACCGGCGTGCAGCTGCCACGAATATAAAACGACGACGGAGTCTCACACATAATAAAGCAAATACAACAACAATAGTAACAGCATCCAATATGCAAACATACATACGTAATTTATTTATTTACTATGTTGTGCTGTTGTTAAATATTCCTGGAACATGTTGCAGCCACAAATGTGTCCCAGAGCGGCGCTGTAGCAGTCGATGCCGCTGTCGCCGTTTGACCAGCAATGTCCATTTGCCACACCACCAACGAGCGACTGAGGGGCTGAGCGAGGATGTGTGCTGGTTAAGCGTGTGTGTTTCTTCTTTTTTTCACACACATACACATAGACCTATAGTAGATGCGCATCTCATTGGTGCCACAAACTCCCTTCGGCGCGTGTGTAACACTGGTCAACTCGCTTGACCCCGTGCCGCCGACATCCGTGTGTGAGTTCGAATTGTTGCTACCACCACGCCACGCCACGCTACGCCACGCCACTTACTCGCGCTGAGTGCCTCCATTGTTCGAGCTGTTCATGGCTCGGTCTGTGGTTGCTTTCACGCTTTATTAGCAGGAAAATTAGCGCAAATGCAAAAGTGTCATCATTTATGTTTCGGCGTTTATTTTAACATTAATTGAAGGCAGCGAAGAGCGACGAGCGGCATGCGGCATGCGGAGGTGTGGATGCGCGTGGTTGTGGCATGGCGAGGGCGACATTGTATGGCTTGTTGCGTGGCGATAAGCGTACGAGGTGGATGGAGGTGGAAGACAATTGTCCACCGTAGGACTGCCAAAGCAGTTGATCTATGTGCCTCATAGTTGAAAGCGTGTTGCAAGTAGTAGATGTTGTATGCACGAGTATGTGGCCGGCAGCGATGTGGTATTTTATGCATTGCCACGACTTCCCTTCACTTTCTGTTTTTGTCTCTGCGTAAGCGTGTGTGTGTGTGCATGTATGTGTATTGGTATGTTGTGTGGCGCGGTGTGACTTTTGTATTTTTTGTTTGCTACATTTCGCTCATAAAAATGCTTTATTACGTGTACATTTACTGTATGCGGGTTGTTGTTGTTATTTTATTATTTTTTCTTGTTGTTAATTTTATTTGTATTTCGCTGCAGTTGTTGCTTTTGTTTTTATATTTATTTATGTCGTTGTTGTTGTTGTTATTATAGCGCTTGCGGCGAACTGCCACCTCATTTTAGTTAGTCCCGCGTTTATTTTGTAAATTGTGGCCTCGTTGTTGCAACAACAACAATGTAAACATACAAATGTAAATGTACCTATACAATACATAAATATTTCCAATAAGATATGAAAATTGCACTGCACAAGATTTCATTAGTCTAGGATGAGTTCTGAGATGACTAGTTCCTCCTCCTATGTTTCTGTTCGGCCATATTTCGAGCTCGTCCTGGATATATATGAGTTTGGCTGTTCAGAAAACTAGAGGAAGTTTTAATATTTGTAATTTGCTAATAGCATTTATCTTCGTAAATTGAACTTACATCTGACACTACAACGGACCAACAGTTCTATGTATATAAAGCGTAGAGACTGGCTGCAGAGTATAAACTAAGCCAACATATGTCTCACTTAAGCTACATTTTGGTTGATTTTGCTTTGTTATTTAACCAAAAAAAAAAATAAGAAAGTCGCACTGGACAAAAATGGAAAGGGAATTGAATAAGCACTTTCGATCACTGTCGCACGGGACATTTTATACACACATCATAATATTTACCTTATATATTTGTCATAAATTTTGAGCATGACTTCCTTTCTAAGGAACTTGTTAATAGAATGTAACATATTGAATTGATTTGTATTGATTTGTATTGATAAACAAATCACTTATGAAGAAACAATTATTAGAAAAATTTAAAGTTCACATTACCAGTGTCGCACTGGACCAACATTTAATATCTAAGTAACCACGTGATTACACTTCAAAAAAGAAAAATTAAAATTCGATGTCGCACGGGACCAACATTTTCCATCTAACTACATGACAAAGCATTTTTTCAATTTTTTTGAGCTTAAGAATTCTCCATTGAACCCAATCAATCTCTTACAGGCTCCTTACTAGTTATTTCAAAAGCATAATTTACAAATATTATTTTTCTATGTCGCACGGGACATCGGCCGCTTTCAGACGAGTTCAAATATATGTACAGTTAAATTAAGTATTTTTGGATCATAGCCACTATGTCCAACTACAATTGCCTTCATGATTATAAAATAATTCCCATACCTGTTAGTCTTTTTTCTTTGTATGAGTGATGGGCAAAGATTTCGTGTAGTTTTCCTAGTTTGTCAATAGGAATTTATATAATATTTTTCGATTAAGTTAGTCTGATTGTGTTTGCTTTTCATAGACTGCATTGTTACTGATTTATATAGACGTTTTTCATATAATACCCGTGGTCTTCCAGGATCTTAGGTACCATGTTAAGATTACTTAATTTTTATTCAACCAATATGAATAAAACTGCCCAGGATAGCAACCAAAATTATAGAAATAAATATTTAAATAAAATGTTCCATCAGGCGCTCGGAGGCAGAAATAAAGGCAGAGACAAAAAACTCGGTCAGAAATCGCTTCACATCCATTTGGTACTAGTTACGATTGCTTAAACTAAAGTCTTATTGTAACTATTCCGGTAATATACTTTTCATACATTAATAAAATACCAACATTTCTGCAGGGTTAAAATGCATGCTGTACATATGAGTGAGTTTCCCTGTGTGCTCCCACATATGCTCCTCTGTATGGCTGTTAATTTATTTCTCTTCATTGCTTGTTTTTTGTTGTTACTCTCAAGCAAACAAGCAAAAGCACTGCATGCAACTACAACAGCGTGGAGAGTTGATGTTTGGTACTGTAGCTGGAGTTCGGTTTAACTGCAGTTGGGCCGAGTTGAGTTGAGTTATCATATTTTATTAGAATCCATAAATCAATTACCATCACTGACGTCCGAAGTTCAAATTTCATTATTTATACGGTTAATTAGCATAACCAGTTGAACGCATAATGTACACGCGTACACAACAACACATATATTTACACACATATGTACACAAAAGTCTGCTGTGAGGGACTTTGCTGACACACAAAGTTCATAAGGATTTGCTATGCTTTGTAAAAATGTTAAAATTTTTATCTAGTCTGTAGCGTATTTATGGCAATCAAGTAGTATTTATGATATCTACTCTGGAGGCCGTAATTTACTACATTAACTCAAGTAAATTTAATACAGAAATTTTTTTAAAAACAGACTCAAGACTAATGTTGATTATAACCTCAACATACCTCCCAAGGACTACAATTATGTAGGAAATCCAAGGCGAAGTGAGATTTATTCTGAAATTTGTTGTTGAGAAAAGTCTCAAGTTATATACCCTCAAAACCATCAACCTCGTCGGCGAGCCTTTTAATGGATTGAGACTCTTCACCATAATGTTTTCTTTATTAGATCATTCTTAGCCCAAAAGGGTAAAGATCTAATGTTGTCAATGTTCTCATTTCATAAACAACCTAGCGTACCTGAGAATAAGTCTCCATCAAGTTGTTAGTCAGTAGAAAATTGACTTCCGCTGTGAAATATTGCAGCTTATCGTACTCTAGACTCACACCGAGGCCACATTGGGCTCACATAATCAAACTTCCTTTATAAAGGTAAGAAATACATACAACAACAAAAGTAATATACTAATAAGAAAGCTGAACAGGTGCTGAGTATCAAGTAGTCCATACTTCGGATGGTTTCTAGAGCCCCAATGGGTTGAAAAGATCGACAAATCAAACTAAGTTGTCAAAAAAATTCGAAAGATTTCGTTCAATATCAACACTGACTTACCAGACAAGTCAGAAAGAGTAGCGGAATTGTAGGCGTTTTTTACACAATGAAATCCTCAGCCTTGTCCCGTGCGTACCATCCAGTGAGCCAAAGGTGTTTCCCAAAAAAAGACCAAGGAAAATGGCAGAGTCAGATAAATATGTTGATCTAGAGTTAAGACTCCCATGCACTAACCCTTTTCTAACTTTTCTAACTTTTCTAACTCTTTCTTCATTTATACAAGACCTTTAATATGTTTCATTGGCACTAAATTTGATATGCTTCTCTTTATGTGTTTCCTAATCCTTCACAGGTACTGGAGTGTGTCTAAATAAGTCAGACTGAATGTGTTAACCAACAAAGGCGTAACCTTCCCAACTATACTTGAAACCAGAGCACTTCATGAGCAAATGTCGGCCATGACTCATGCAAAGCAATAAGAACCATGAAAAAGAAGTGGTAAGACGATATACACGTAAGCATAGATATAAACATTTGTGGTGTATTATATAATATAAAATAATTCGCCATATTTTCAACTAAGGCTCCTCTAAGCACAACAAAGCCTACTTTGTTATTCACATAACTTTCCACAAAAGAGCCTTTGTCATATGCGTCATGGTGAGTGATATTACCGATCGGTGACATAATTATATTTGTTGTTATAAACTCATATATGATCATGGTTCTAAACTAAAAATAGTTTTTTATACTCGTACAAATATACACTCACATGCGCATACGTATTATACATACATATGTGAGCTTAAGGAAACCATATTAGTAAGCTCTCAGAGCATTCGTGTGCGCTTGACTTGATTTGACTTTAATCGACTTGACGTGAATCGATTTGCCCTTCGCACTTCCGCTCTCTTCAACCACGAGCTACCTTTATGTGCAAATCTTTTTAAGCTTTCAATTTTAGCAAATGCGCTGACCATTTCTATGCAAATTTTATTTGTTGCTGTTTTTTGTTTTATGGTACTTATTTTTCCCAACTTCATCGTATCGCCTCGATATAAATTTATATATCAGATTTCTTTTGCCAACTACCCGCGCTTCTTGGTCATGCATTGTGTTTGGGTTTCTACAATTTCATTTTGGTCTGCAGCACATGCAACTGATACTCGTAGGGCTACAAGAGTGCTGCTCGCATTGTAGGGAAGCACCTCTGCGTTGAGTATTTTGATATGCGAAGTTGTATTGTTTTATGCCACATCGCAATGCCGCACGTTCGCTTTACGGTTTTCATATATATGGTACACACATGCACATACGTGTACATATGCAAATGAACAGCCTTGTCACATCAATGTCGGCTATTAGCCAGCCGAAAAGCCTTCTTCGCTTCGGTTGACTCATTAAGTTTGCGCGTTTGTTTGGCACCAACTGAGTTGGGATGATGCAGTGTCAGTCATTCTACCTGAAAATGAATGAAACTGATCTTGCCGCAACAATCGGTTTGTTTGTGGTTTCACATATTGATACATTTTGACTCATTGCTTTCTGAATATACTATGTATGCATGGAGGTAAACGTACAAGTGTGTGTGTGTATTTATTAAAGCATATCAGTTTCAGTGTGAATTAATTTGCATATCCGTTTGAGCGTGTTTTATTTATGTTTACGTAAATATGTCTGTGTGTGCGTGTGTGGCTTTGACTGACTGTCCGGCACGAGGAAAGAGTTTCTGTCAGCTGTGGTTTGTCAGAGACTGGCAAGCAGTAGGCTAATTGTTTATTAAACGTTTGTTTATTCGTATGTGAACTTCAAGCGCACACATACATACACGTATATACATACTCGGTCATATATATATATAACAACTTATAATTAAAGCTTGTGGTTTAGCTTTTAAAGCATTAAAACAATCAAATATTTGCATGCTATGTGTAGAGCATGCTAACAAAAGCGGTATATTGCTTTTTATTTCTTTGACAAAAAAAAAATACATATATTTTAATTAAATTTATAATTTGTTTTATTTCCTCATTTAATCTTTTATTAGTTTATTCTATTTTGTTGCTCTTATTAATTTTAACTTTATTTTATTTAATTTTATTTTCTTAAATTTTACTCAATTTTATTTTATTTTGTTCTGTTGTATTTTATTATATTTTATTTGATATATTTTAATTTATTTTATTTAATTGCATGCTTTTAGATTTTTAATCATTTTATTCTACTTTCTTTTATTTTGTTATCTCTTATACCATTTAGTTTTTATTTATTTCATTTTATTTTATATAATTTTATTTTTGTTTTTTTTTTTCATTTCATCCAGTTTCAATTTATTTTATTTTATTGCATTTTATTCCATTTTGTTTCAATTTTAATTTATTTCTTTTCTTCATTAATTTTTCTTTAAGTTGCCAAAATTAAGACCTACAACTTTACTTAAACCAAAAATGCTTTCGATTTATGGGAGACATTACAGTGGCTGCCAAACTGTCTGCATATCATTCAATCATAGCCTTTTATGTTTGCCAGTCGCTTGTTACACCTGTCACCAATACTCAACAGTTTCAACTAATGATTGCCGTCATCAATGGGCTTTTGTCAAACATTGCAATCACATACATACGTACCATATATACAAACATACACAAATATCGGATTATGGGTGTGTGTGTTGAACGTGATATGCGTACTTAATGCGCTCAATTAATATAATTCCGCGTAATTAGTAGCCAAGTAACATCACAGAAAGAATATAAAAAGCAAAAAATAAAAAAAAAAAATAAAAAAAAATGAGATAGAAATTATACAAATCAAATTTTAACAGACCTGCGACAAGTTGCCTGAGTTTTTTTATTTTCTATTAGCTATTGACTTCCAAGTCACACCTCGCTCGCTCGCCTGCTTGAAGCCTGTTTAATGAAATTCTTTTGCGAAAATTAATTAACGATGCCAGAGGCATGGAATTTCTCAAATAAAAATGCTGCTGCAGCTTTTGCTGTGAGTAGAGGAATTTTTCCTTGTAGACCAATTTTGCGTTTCATTCGTCGATTGTCACCAACTGCCATCGTACAAGCGAGCAAATTCTTAGATTCAAAGCCAACAGCAGGTCTCACCGCTTCTCTGATTACGGGAAAATCGTAAAACGATTTAATACTTATTTATATACATACATTTATTGGAATTTACACGTATATGAATGTACGTATATATGGTACATATGTATGTATGTTAGATCATGATAATTCTCCATTTTGCTCTGTTGAAGATTTTTTCCAATTTATTTAAAATTAAACAATAAAGATAATTAGTTGGAAAAAGTTAATTAAAAGTGGTTGCAAATATGTGTTCATTGAAGTTTATTTATGGCAATTTAATGCAATTAATAAGTTATTAATAAATGCAGAAAAATTCACATTTCATTACTCATTTATTTATTAATGTTATTATTTGCATAAAAAACTTAATAAGGAAGTGCATTTGTCAACTATTTTTAATTACATTGTTTATAGAATAAATTAATATTGAAGAGAAAAGAAATAATATGCAATAATTATAGTATTAATAATGAACACATCTGGAACTGATTTCTGTTGGTTTAACATTGTCTTTATATTAGGGAATTGTTACTTCTCAGATCATTCGTATTGCTTTTGAGTTCTCACACATGGAAAACAGTGTGGATTATTTTATACTAGAAGTATATTTTAAATTTTTATTTTGAAACTTCGAGCGGCATTTCACGGATTGAAAAATTTCGAATCTTGTTCTAAAGATTCAACGAATTCCATTATAGAACCTTTTGGTTATACTAAGAACCTTTCTTTCGACAGCTCCTGCAGCATCTTCTAAAAGGGGAACCATCTTCTGAAGAGCTCTGTATATTTGTTGGGTAGGCGGATCCTCCTCTACAACGTGGATCCTATTTTTACGGATTGTTCATACAATTCTAGGAGTATCTATGAGGGCACGCCTTTGAAATTAGGTCGTAAAAAATACCCCTCAATTATTTTTACCAACCTCTGACATCTTTCTCTATCGACCGGCCAACCTCATCACAACTTCATTCGTATCTTCTTAAAGTAATGGAAAATTATTAAAGTTGTAGGGCCGTTTCTTCTCCCACACACACTCTCTCTCTCTCTTTCTCTCTCTTTCTAACTCTCTTGAAAGCGTTGAACTTGCTGCAATTAATTTATGCGCGAATTGAATGTGAAAATATTGGTGAACTATGGAAGTATGTTATTTGCTATTGTTGTATTAGCTGCATTGTTATCTTCAACTACTCCATCCGCCATTGTTTTTGTTGTTCAGTGATGCATAGTGCATAGCGTTTGTTTGTTGCCTTTGCAATTCGTAATTATTCATCATCGTCATCATAGTCAGCGGAATGCATAGAAATATACGTACAACTATAGCAAGCTAAGAGTAAAATATAGAATTAGGTAGAAGAGTACTAGTCTGCAACTAGAATTAACTGAATAAAATCTCACTACTTTGAGAAATAACAAAATTTATTAAAACATCTTATATTTGAAAAATAATTCTACATTGGTATTAGTTACTCTAAGAATTTTTTTATTTTTTATATAAAACTAATGTTTAAACTTGTTTATTTCTGATAATTACCCACACTATCAAGAGAAACATCTTAACCTATATTGAAATAAAAACTAGTAGTTTTGATTTAAAGCGGAACAAATTAATTTTTGGACCATTTTAAATTGGTATACACGTAGTACAGGTGGATTTCTAGTCGTTGCTCGAGAATGAGGAATTCTCTCTTATGAGTTAAAAAAAATTAGTTTTTTTGGCTCAAAAAGGAGCTAGTTAAGTTTTGATTTTTTTGGAACTAGTATGAGACCATACATTTCTGTTGGAATTACCAATTCTTTCAAGACAAATTACAATTGTTGTTTTTGATCAACTAATGAAGCGCTTTTTGTTTGAACTAGTTACAAAATATATTCTAACTAATTCATTCAACCGCCTACTTACTAATATATGGTATATGTACGTACGGCAGTGCTTATAGTACAGTACTTAGTACGTTGTGTACCAAGGTTGCTTGTCCTTCGTTGTATAGCTCCTATGAGCATACGGGTGGCCATTTAACATATTTTGATATTCAGATTCATTGACAAGATTAAAATGTGCTTATGTCAAATTGCATTGACAGCATTTTTTTCGCTTGTCAATGCCGCCATTGTTTTCGTTAGATGAATATGGTTAGTAATTATGTACAGTGCGGAGCAAAAATGCTTTTTCACAAATAATTTTTGCTAGAAAAAATTTATTTTTAATTTTATGAAATATGCACTTTTCTCAATATTTCGGAACTTCAACAACAACAAGAGAATATGTAAATTAATTGTATGATTTTTTAAATAATAATTTAAGAATTATATTCTATCTGTTGTAGGGGACTAGAAATTCTTAGTAAAACTTATGAATGTCAAAGTTGATTTTTTACATTTTTCATTTAGACGTGAGTTTTTCGAGAAATAAAATTAATGAAAAAAAAACATTAAACCGGTCACCAGATTTTAGAAATTTTGCTTGATTTTTGAAATATTTCTAAAGGCCATCATACAAAATTTCCAAAAATAGTCTTAGAACTTCAAAACTTTGTGAACGGGAGCTAAGTTTTATACAATATTTTAAAATCTAAAAAAATTGTCAAAACTTTTTAAAACTTTTAAAAAATCTTTTCGATCTTGTGCGCATTTTGTTTTTGAAAGCAAAACAAAGAATAAAAAATGCAGCTCTTCGCCCTTTAGAATACTTAAAAAGCATTTATTCGATTCACTACTTATACTTTCATTTTTTCTCCTTACTGTATCTGTATGTATGTACCTATGTCTGTTTGTATGTAGTGCATAAAGCCTTTAGAGATACATAGATTTTGTTGTCATTGCTGCCCTTTGTCGGCGACAGCGAAACAAACATATGCATGTGTGCATGAATGTACATATAAAACCAACAACAAAGCAAACAAAATTCAGCATTAAGCTTACTCTGGCTAATGCGCTGTCTTTAAGACCAATGTAAACCGCCAACGCGTACAAGCGTTTCACCACACAAATACCCAGTTATAGATACGTGTATGTACATACCTACGAGCATGTAGCCATATAGATAGACAACTTTAGCCGGCTTATGCCTTATTTAAGCGTGTTTGTATGTATATTACTATCTATCTATATAATAATATTTTTTAATTATCACATGTTCGTCCCTCAAATGCTGGCTTTTTCTTCTGAGCTCTACTCAGGCGCGCTTGTAATTCTCGCTTTGCTTTTGCTTAAGCTCCGACTCAAAAAGTGCAGTTCAGTTGTTGTTGTTGAAATTTATGAGGTATTAGATATTCGCCCTCTACTGGAGAGTTTTTTGTTGTTGTTGTTTGCTTGTACTCCGCTGTCAGACAATTAAATTGTTGAATAAGAATAAGAAAATTCCTAGAGAAACGCAGATCTTTCTTTCATTGGAGTGGCGCCCCTTTTTCATTAATTTAACAAACGCTCACTTAACTGTTAATTGCAAGCAAATAAGCCAAGGAATTGTTGCGTGGATTTAAGTTTGTGTAAATGTACGTGTATGTACATATGCATGTACCATATGTATGTATGTATATACATACTTAAGTGAATTAAGCATTTAATAATAAGACTTTATGTTAACTACGACTAATTGAAGCAAATGAGTAATGGAGTTTGGAGTTTGGGCGGGAACTGCAGCTGGAGTTGGAGCTGGTGCCGAGCGATGGATTGAGTTGGGGTTGGGAAATGGGTGCGAGTTAATTTCTCTTTATTGAAGAAAGATTTTCTTATTTAAAGGCTTTTGGATTTCCGCAGTACTTGACCAACCGAAAAGCTTCAAGAATATTCATTTAGAAAATAAGAATATTAAGGAGACCTCTCGGCAGGGAATGGCAAACCCTCCAAATTGAATTTCTGACAAGAAATTAATGCTTCTCATAAAAATTCACCTGCCGCACGGAGGCGGATTAGAATAAACTGTAGGTCCATTTATTGGAAAAACAACCAAAAAACTCAGAGATTGGCTTATTTCACGTGAACTTCAGTACTAAATTTAGATTGCCTTTCGGAGTCAATCATCCATCAAGGTACAATGTTAGCATAAGCTTTATTTACCGGAGTAATTCCTTGAAGAGCCTATTTTTGTACCGCCTCCGCACACACTCTCGAAATAATTTTCAGCTCCGGTCAGATATTCAAGGTTTTCAGGGCGTTTTTGGAAGTCTTAAGATCTTAAGTCTTCATCTATTTAAGAATTCCACATAAAGGTCTTCAGGCGTATTAATTAAATGATGGAGTTTCTCCACAAAACTAATTCTTTTAGCATAGAAATGTCAACTTCTCAGCATATCGCAGGTTACCACCTCAGTGATTGAAGATCCATGAGCTGAATGTATATAGCTCCAGTAAAACTTTTCCATAGAAAAGTAATTCAAAAGGGTCGGCTGTATTCCATTCCAAATTCAAAGTGCTTTCTTTAAAGTTTATAGTAGCTGATGAACACATCTATCGCTTTTCAGTTTTCCTCTGTCACAAATCCTTTTATCGTTCAGAGTTATTGTCATATTTTAAAAAGGGAAAGGGCAAAGTACCTTGGGTTGCGGGTCTCTTGAAGCTTCGTTAATGTCATAAACCGAGTAAAAGCTCTGAACTCCAAGCAAGGAATTTAGAACAGAGAGAGTTCCATGACTTGATATGAAAAAAAAAATAACAACAATATCAATCAACTTGCAAGCGATTGAAGAACTTTTTTCATTTCAGTGAAAGCTACCCAAGTACATATATAACTAATCAATTAGTTGCATACAAATTAATCAAGATTAACTTAACAAAACACTTCGACCAATTGAATTAAATACTTACATAGATATACGAGTAAACCGCACTCGCTCCTTCCCCAAGCGCTGGCATAACAACTATTAGAGCATGTAAATTCATTAATAAATTTGTTTTGAAAATTATACACCTTCAAACATAAAAAAAGGCATGTCCCTTTGTAAACGAGACAAATAAAGCAAGCATAAAATTCAATTTGTCGAAGTCTCATTTACCACGGGACAGTCGTTGTATTCACGAATGTGCATGTTTTTACTGCTCTCGCACACGCCTCCGTCCCACCATCCCACCATTCCACCATCCACCCACAGTCGCCAGTTAATAACTTCATTCCGTCGCTGAAGTACAATTAACACTGCACTTACCGAGTATGCAGCTGTCAGTGTTGCAAGCAACTCAGCTAAGCAAACAACATGCAGCGTTGGCTATACACTTAACAGTTAAGTGCTGCTGGCTGTTGTTGTTGGCAGTGGTGGTGGTGGTGGTCGTGGACACCACTACCTATCGATGACACGCGTTGACAACTTGTTAACAACATAATTTATTTGCTTTCAATGCAGACACAGAAGACACTTGTGCGCACGGCGAGCTTCCGAGAAATGCCAAAGAGTCAATTCTAACGACGCTAGAATTACAACGAGGCAGCGCAAGAAGAAGACAATAGACAGCACTCAATGATTTCATGGCGATGTGGAAAACAAAATTTGAAAAAAAAACGATGATAAAGAAGAAATAAATGCAAAAAAATTACAGGCGCTAGCAGAGTCATGGTTTTTTTTTCTATTTTTCATTTATTTATTTTTATTTTTCGTGCTTCAATATTACTCATTGCCGGCAGCGTGTAGAGCAAGCGCCAGTGAATGGCAATTTGAATTGGCCATTTGGCGAAGAGCTTGCGCTGGATCGCTGTCGTCGAGGTGTCCGCGAGGTTCTGTTGGGCTGTAAAAAATTGCATTGCAAATTAAAGTGAGCAGCCAACGAAGTGACGCGCTCGGTGAGGGTGTGAGCGAATGGCAGAGGAAGAGTCGAACGGAAGCCAGCATTATAGCCAACCTTTTTTTTGGACTGCACAGCTATAGCAAGTAAAAGCCAAGCGCCAAGTGGCAAGTGGCAGAGTGGCAGAAAGGGAACCAGCAGCAAACTGTGGTTTGGCGTGTGGCAAACGCAGAAATGCAAATAAAAAATGACTGAGTAAAAATAAATAAATAAATAAATATGCAAATAATTGAATAGAATAAATCGTGTCAGGCGCTGGACAGCTACCACTTATATATGCTTTGACATTATTACAACAACAAAGTTGACAAAGTAGTAACAAAAACAGGCTAAGCATTTTGGTAGTCATACATACCTAGTAGTCGAAAGGAAGCATTGAATGCCCTTCGGCCAGCTCTTGTATGTTGTTGGTATTGTTGCTGGAGCGCCGGGCGGAGGGCGGTGGGCGTGTTGCGCTGCTGAACTGTCCATTTTTATCATTTGTCAATGTCGTCAGCGGCGGCGGTTGTCTTTATTAACTCTCGCTGGTTGTTGGTTGTTGTTATTTCTTGACTATAGTTGTTGTTGCAGTCAACATTGCCTCATCGCCACAATGAAATTGATGTCTTCCCGGTAAGTGACGTTCGTTGTTTATTATTATTACCGAGCACTTATTGCGTGATTATGTTTGTTGGCTACGATAGCTTTTGTTGTTGGTGTTGTTTCTGCTTCAATAGTTTTACCAGAAGCTCTTGTTGTTGTTGTTATATTGTTCGTAAATTGTTTTTTTTTCTGCTTGTGTCCATTTATCATTGCGTATATTTGACAATACGGCCATTGTTGTTGTTGTTGTTATTGGTTGCATATTATTTATATTTCTGTTGCCCTTGTTGTTGTTGTTTTTGTTGTCAAAGGCTAATTCTTTTTCGTTGTCAACTAACGGATCTGTCGGCTTAATATTTGTGCGGAAAAGATGTTTCGAAGAAATGGTCGAAAAACAGACAGGGTGTTACGTTAAGCAGCGTAGGAATCAATGTATCATACAGGTGAATTAAGAAAATCAGTAGGTACTGAGGTCTCTTAGAATGTTTAGTATAGAAAAGTATTGATGTTCCAGAGTTTTTAGGTGTTTGAGTCCCGACGTTGAGCTCCGTAAAAACGCCATTGCCCATTAGCAACTCATTTCGTCTAAGGATCTGAGTAAGAACCACAAATGGTCACATATGAAACTCATATATAATTCTTTTTTAGACGCATCTAAGCGGCTGAAAGATTTTTATTGAAGAGCTTCGATTTCATGTTAGAAATACCTTTGGGGATGTTGACAAACCCTGCCGCGAGGCTACTGCGCTTGGTACTCATTGAGAATTAGAATTCTCCGCACGCCGGTAGCACGTACTGCCATTTATTACGCGACTAAGCTTTTCTATGTCTCAATAATAGCGCGTACATTCGAAGTAGGAAAGCAGCAGATGCTTGGGCTTGGGTCTTCTTTCTTATAGACACAAGCCTAACAAGTTGCTGGACCATAAACAATCTTAAAGCCAACTCTTCATCAGAGCATAACTTGAGGACGCCCAAAATTTGAGTGGGAAGATCAAAATTCTACTGTGTTATCTGGTAAAAACTGTATTCTCTTTTGATAGTTGGGAGCTAAAAAAATCATTTGTCACTCAAGAATCATTTTAAAAGTATAGATTTTTCGTCGCCATATTCTTCACGAGTCTGTGCCTCAATACCCTCTATCAATAGTTGTTCTTGCCCTTCAGTGAAAATTATGATATATAAAATCTTATTACCCTCCACCGCACTCTCTCTCAGGTATCTTCTTCGGCGCAATCATGCGGAAAACTGTATGCCTTTCAAGAACAACATCTACAACTTATAGTCATAAATGAATGCACACGTTAAATTCATTAAGCCATTACAAGAAATTCTGTTTAACCTTGATCCAATGGACAATAATATAAAAATTACTCTTCAACATTCGACAAATAAATATATAGCATTTCACATATTTATTATATTACAAATTGATAGATTTCATTACAAATACAGACTGCCTCCGTTATAGAAACGTCGCGCGTTAGCAAGGCTATGTTATCGTTCACCTATTATTTCTGTAGGGATATGTGGATATGTGGATATATAATATATGATATGTAATATATTTTGTCCTCTCTGACTTGAGGTCAATTTGATGCAAAAATATGCTGGACATTTAATTTACGTTTGGCAAATTGTAGGCGTTAACCTTACAACGAACGGTCTTCATTAAATGTCAAAACGGACAGAGTCTCATCCACGCGCTCATTTACTCATACTCAGCAGCTGTCACATGAGCGCGCTCTCATTTACGTGTAAGTAGACGTTTTGCTCATCACACACTTAACAGTTATTTATGTGTCTGCGTATCCTTTTAATCTATAAGGTTGTGGTCTTGCAACTGTGGCTGCTCCTTCTCTTGTTCTTTTTCTTTTATTTTATTTTTTTTGGTCCTCCTTAGCAGCTCTATCACTTAACGCTGCTGCCATTTGCCATTTGACATTTGACAAATTAGAAACTGTCGCACAAAAACATTTTCGTATTCTCCACTCACACTCAGCGCTACTTTTTTTTGTGTAGATGAGTGATAGTACATATATATTTGCTGTCTTCAGTTTGTCAGCGACTACTAATATCTTATCCTTTCCAATGTCCTTCCATGATTTATCTATATACGTGTATGCCTTATGTATGCGTTTATTACTCCCGCAGTTCAAATGAATTCATAAGAAATTGGGAAATTTTCTGTCACATGTCATGTGGTTACAAGTTTTTGAATGACTTTAGAGTTGATTTTGAAATTTGGCATGTGGAAAATGTGTCTGATGAAATGTTAAGGAGAAGCTGCTGATGATAAGACAATTCGGCAATTGGCAAATTTGTATGACTCAGGAGAATATTAGAAGGACCACCAGAAGCCGCTCAAGTAAAGTGCAATTTGAGATTCTAAAAAGTCCTCACATCATTCGTTCATCATTAATTTACAATAACAAGGATTCTAGTTTAAGACCACATTCAATCCGGTTCGTTATTAATACTATTCTGATTGATCCTACTGTGGTTGCCCCAAGATGAAGGGAGCAGGAAATATTCTCTTGGTTAATGGTTCAGTCCGTCGTAAACTCTTCGATAAGTGATCGTATGCACCAACTTCGCTTCGTCTATATACTCTTGGATAGATAATAGTTTGATGAGCAAAAAAGACTCCAGAGAGAGAGAGATACATCCATCCAGATACCATAGTTATACCAGACGTCTAGTTTCACGAGAATGACGTATTGGTGTCAGCAGACCTACGATGTTAAGCGTCTGAGTTGAAATGTTTTGCAAGCGTCAGTTGAAGAGTATCGTATGCTGAATTGGTGAATTTTCATTTATCCCTTTTTCTTCCTGTGGCACACTTAGCCGACCCGTTTTCTCACCACTAGCTGATATACTGTGCAAAGCTCACACAAATATTCCTCTTCTCACTTCTGCTTCACTGTCTCATTTCACCTGCAATCGTCCTCTATCCACACTCATATAATTGACCACGCTTTCACCTCATTATTTATCTCGCACATTTATTTGCATACAAACTCCAGTACGCCGTAACCCAGTCGCTTATCCAAGCTCATTACTAAATCTGCGTTAATTTATCGTCAAAAAATAAGCAATTGCGCATAAGCCCATTGTCCTTACTACACTGCTCTCGGGTTTTTCCCCCACCACAGAAGTAATTCAGCAGCAAATGCACTTGTGTCGTGGACCGACCGACTAACCAGCCAAGAAACAACAAAAAGTGCGCCCAACTATTTACACAATATTCAAGATTGTTGCACCTACGTAAATGCTCGATTACACGTACTTGGTTGGCTGCCTTTCACCAACACAACACGTCCGTAGACGGACTACGGAAGCCTCCAGTCGCCAAGCCAGCTATGGCGATTAATCATAATTGCGTAGGTTGGTAGCCGCCAGTCAGGCGAGAGTACTTTGAATGGCCTGCAGTTGAAGAAGCAGAAGAGTTAAGTGCCTAGCACTTGTTTTAGTGTTTGTTGTTGTACTACAAGACTACTGAGATATGAGAAAAATGGATCAGCAACAACAAACGAGTTGGCCACTGCTCTTTAGCAGCGCGCACTTGAGATCGACGGACTGCTCATATCTCGAAGTTTCGTATCACGCTACATTCAATCTGAATATTGTCGCTACCAGAATAGTGGAATGGCGTTAACAACAGCAGCAGCAACAACAACAGTAGAAGCATTTGCAGCAATGTTGCCCCTTAACCTTAATATTGTTTACTCGTGTTAACAATGTTTATTTATGCTACTTACTCGGCGAGGCTTGACATGTGTGTTTATCAACATTGTTGTTGTTGTTGTCATATTCATTTCCCCCTCCTGTTCATTTATACTCTTTAAGTTGTATGTAACTAATTTACAGCAAAAAGGTGAAAATGAAGAAATCAGCCTGAGCTCCGCGTGTCACTTGACTAGGCGATGATTCCAGTAAACAAAGCTCCGACTTCCCACTCCAACTTCCCGCTGGTATTCATGGATTTTGGGGAGTTTATGCTTTGTTTGGCATTTCATATTCAAATTTGGGTTAAATAAAGTTAGTTCTTGAGACAGCTGATTTATTTCCAACATTCCGTCCGATAAGTCTGGTTATTGGTGTTTGTCTGTTTACATAAACTGCGTTATTTGTCAAATGTGTTGTTGTTTGTTTTAGTTGGTAATGAGTTCTTTCTGCGCCAACAATAATTATCATTAATTTGATTGTAATCGCTAACCAAAGCAACCCTGTGCCAAGTCATGAAGGAAAATTCCAAGCACTATACATTTGTCGGACTGACCGTGTAAGTGTGAATGTATGTGTATGGTAGCCTGTAGACAGTAGGTGGAGTAGACTAGAATCGTTATAGCGATTTGTTGTATAAAATTTTTGTCTCGACTCATTGGGAAAAGTCGTTCTGACGTAATTTTTGTAGTTAAAAGTGAGTAAGCAGGACTGGCTGTCAAGGTCGCAATATTATAAACTGGGAGGGCGCTTATTACATGCAGGATAAATTATGGTCAGTCTGGTCAAGTAGGAGTTCAAGCTGCAGCAATATAAAGATCTCAGATGTATCGAGATATCAGTTGAAACGTCGAGATCCTTGTCAGATATTTTTTTGACTGCTGAATATCTGCCCAGACGGAGAGAGGAATTACTAAATAATATCAATAGACTTCCGGTAAATTTTGTATAAAGTTTATCCACCAGGGTTGGCTTATTGAAATTACCAAGCCTTCTTGGTGTAGTATTTAACATCCTTCCAGCTGCCAAGTATATCTGACGCACAATTCTGCTTCAGAAAATGTGGCGGAGCAAAGGTTCCATCAGAATATATCAGAATACTCCATGTAGATGTTAGCCCCACTTTATATGTGAAGCTCAATCGATTACAGAAGCTCTTTTTGGGAGTCCTTAACACCATGGGCTGCTTATTACCACAGACTAAGCTAAGCGAAGGGCTTTAGATCTTGGAACAACATCCTCATCAGCTCACTGGTAGTTTGTACTTCGCTGCTCAGTTTGTAAAAGAAGTAACAGTTGGTTTGATAAGCGAGAAAGCATAATAGCTTGTAAGTTGGAGTCAGCTTGTAGTCTAATGACAAAGTCTTCGACAAGTGAAGTGCTACAAGCAAATCAAGGAGAATTTGCAATAAACATAGCACTCAGACTCTTCATATCAACTCATCGCAGCATATAGTATAATGGGCAATTTGCACGTAGAGCCAGTTTCAGTAGAAACCACGAAACATTTTGATGTCCGAACAATATCTGTGCTCAAACTGACTGAGGGTTATAATCAGCAGCTCCCCAAGCCTTTTCACTAAAGAAAAATGACGGCTGTCAGACAATTTAACTACGCTGGGTTGTCAGGTCTCCTAAGTTTCAGTAGGGCAACCATACATTCCTAAGTTCTTGAGAATCTAGCCCTAAAATCAATTAAAGTAGTTTTATTTTGCTACTGACCTCTAAGAAGTAGTTTATACTCTCTTTGTACCTACATCTCAGATCGCATCATTGCCCGAAAAAATAACTGAAGACGCAGTTTGTTCCATTACAACATTCATACTAAAGTAACAAACAAAATATTTTTGCTGTTGTTATTTTGTGAAATCCAATGAAATTTGTCTTGTGCCATTCAATTACTCAGCTGCCCTGGCTTCCTACCTGTATTAGGGTTGCCATTGTTACCCTAAAATTATAAAGTCAACTTGCCCGTGGCGCAATTTTTGGAGCCACAGATTTGGATTCTCTACCTTTTGTTGGGCTTATTTTTGGCATTGTTGGTTTACGTATTGCTGTAAAAATATTGACATGGACTATATTTAAACAATTATATTTACCGTTGACATATGTATACACGTATATTTTATTATGTACGCTTGTTGACAGTGTTGCTGTCTTCGCATGTTGCCTGGCAGGGATGCTTTAATTTGTTTTGGGGGGAAGAGTAAGTATTTTTTGTCGACAGTGATTACATGTGCTCAGCTTTGAAAACTTTTCTGGGCATGTAGTCTTTAAGTGCTCGAATCTTTTGCTCCACCTGTCAGGTTTTTTTATTTAACTTTACATTGATAACCCACTGACTGTTTGCTCTGTTTTCTGCTGCGCCTTGGTTGCTGTTTTTATGTAGTTTACATTTTTTCTTTCACTGCGTGCTCCTTCACAGCTTTCTCTGTTACATTTTTTGTTTGCTTTTTTCTTCTTATTTCTGTTGTTTTTATATTCACTCACTAAATCACACGCTTATTTTTTCTTTACTACTTCATTTGCTATCGCAACATTTTTTTTTTATTATTTTTTATCAATTATTTTTTGCCTGTCTTGTTGTATTCTTATCACTTTCGTTTGTTTCTTCACTACAGCTCATTTACTTGCACCTTCTCGAGTTCATTGTCCCACAATCGTTTTTGCTTTTGTTTACATTTTTTTTTATTGCTGCTCTCCTGCTGTCATTGTTGACAATTCGTGTTGTTTGACATTTCGCTCGTGATTACACGTTAAAGCTGCTGTCAACTGTCGGCTGTTATTATAGCAGATCGCTTGTTTTTCATACGATTCTACACTTAAGGAGGCAGTTCTGCTGAAATAAAAACAGATTCTTAGTTGCGAAGCACAAAATAATACATATAAATTGTTTTCCAATTTATAGGAAATGAGCCATAAGGCTGAGCTTGTAGTCGAACGTAGCAAAAGTAGTACGAAATATGTAAACTCTCAATACCTTATGCTGACAATGGCAATGTCCTCCCTCTTTTAGAGTCCTTCTCAGTTCTTTTGGAATTATCTAGTGACTTTTTAGTTCGTAGACCTGAATCAGAGACTCATTAAGACGAGAGAATTGATTTCAGTTAATTTGGTATTCGACTCATTATGTCTGGGAAGAGATAGAATTAGCTTAAGAGTAGTCCGAGTCTTTTTTCTTCCAGAACATGTCTCTCTCTAACTACAAGCTCACTCTGAGAGTGCTCTTCGTCTGACCTGCTAACAAAAGATGCAAGGTTCTCACTTTTCGCAGTGTGAAAAGCATAATATGGCCGTCGTAGCACAAAAGAAAGATACGAGAGTTTACTAGTTAAAATTAAAAGAAATTTCCACTATACTCCACTTATTTTTGATTGGGCATGCACGACTAGGTTGTAGAGAAGAGGGAGAGACCGAAACCTTAAGGTATTTCCTTTCCGGATAACCCGAACCGTCTTATGCTTTTGTCTTAGAAGCTGGAAATCTTGCAATAGCACTATTTCGTGCCCGGTTTCGTCCGGCTTAGATCAAAGTCATGTCTTCGCTCGATTTGCGTGGACCTCTTTGTGGGTTGGTGTAGATTGAATGGATGGGTTGGTCTTACGAAGGTGCTAGCTGTATATCTGAGTATTTCGAAGAACGTCGAGCTCTTTGGGAACCCGTCGATAGTGATTGAGGTGAAACTGAGCGAATTGCATTCACCTACATAAGACTTTTTGCATTTCTACATTCTACGCTGCTCCTTATTATTTTGCTTCTGGCTGCCGCTATGTATGGTACTTCCCCTTAGATCTTGTAATGATTGCGTTTCCTCTGTATATGACAAAGAGGATTAATTAGGTAACTTGGTTAAAGAGAAATGCATTCTCTGCAAAGCAAAGAAAGAAAAAAGAAAGCTCTTCGTTCACTGTCAACAACGCAATTGTTTGCATCACAAATATTCTACGTTGCAATTAAATCTCCTGTTTTTGACTTTGTTTTTTTTTTTTTTGTGTTGTGATTTCCTTCAACTAAAAACAGGAAGCGCTGGAAGCAACGCTTTACTCACTTTTTTGCCTCACAATATCTGCAACAATGTTGACTTTAAAGAGCACACACCTTCATACACATACACATACATGCATGCATGTAAACATTGTGTTGTAGTGTATTGTGTATAATAAAAAAACCGTTATTTCGCTTGGCAATTCATCATTCAATGTATTTCGATAATAATAATAATAATCATTACACCATAAAAATGCCTATTGAATTATTGCTGGTAATTGATTTTGACGGCAATTTGTTGCTCATAAACACATGTGTGCACACAAATACACATACACGGATAATAAACATAGATTCATTTATGTACTTATATATGTATGTATTGATATGCATGTTTTTTGTTGTTATTGTAGATTCGTAATTAAATAAAGTGTTTGCTTTTATGATACTTGACTTTTTTTTTGGTATTTTCACATTTAATTGCTTTTATATTGAGCAAAAACAAATACACACCAGCCGCTCCCATGATTTTCAAACAACAATAAATACAAAAATCTCTATATGTATCAATATATTTAAGGACTGTCCCACGAAAAACGGGACACGACTGCCACGAGAGATTGTGAGTGCAGATGAGATTAGGTTAGGTTGAACTGGTTGACTACCACGAGTCTCTCTTATAAAGAAGAACGTCTATAGTACTACTAGATGTACTACATACACTACAACCACTCTATGTTGGGTCTCTAGTTTTAAGAAAAAAGTTGGAGAACTCATGATCCTTTATCCATTACAGATTGAGTGAAAAATCTATTATTTCTTTTAAATGTAAGATTCTTAGTCTAAGTAATGTTACTTAAATAACCCTTTGCGGTGGTCGTCATAAAAAAGGGATCTCTTATCCGAGACATAATTAACCTTTCTATTAGAGCTGGTTTCTGCTGCAATTAGACTTCATGGAACTCTCAAACCGAATATGTCACAAGGCAGATAGAGTTGTGGCGGCTTCCGTATCGACCTGCATGCACTTTCACGCCATACTGTTGACTCTAGTCGAATTATGGTAGCTGAGTTGCCGTGCGTTCCAACATGGGAAGGACTACACGGTCCTCACTCTTGTGTCGTCTGAAACGTTTTTTCGTCGCTTAGCATTAGATCAGACGGGTATGATGAGTGACTTATAGAAATTGGTCTTCGTAATCCACGAACCGGAGTATTGAAAGGCTTACTCAACAAAACCAGAAAACATCCACAGTTCCATTCACTGATTGCATATAATGTTTTCATTTAACAGTCTCGTTTTCGGTGGAACATGTCTTGAATGTGTGTATGTTTGTGTCGATAACATATGTATTTTTAATAGCTTTAAGCCTCATTGAAAAGACTTCAAAATTAAAAAAAAAAAAAATGTTGTCGGCGAATTCTTTTGAATTTTCATTTCATTTGTTGGTAAATATACATACATATGTAGCATTATGTATGTATAAATGTCGCTATTTGCTATTATTATAATTTTTTTATGGTTATTGTTGTTGTCGGTGTTGAACGCTGATTGTTTAATAATACATTGAAATACTATAAATCAAAATGTGCACATATACACACACACAAACATAAAATTTTGCTTGGATACACATATCCAGCTATCACTTCATGCCACTCATCAACCCTTTATTCCATTGTCACTCAGTTGTCTATCTGTCTCTTGTACTGCTTTTTTTCATAAATTCTCTCATATGTGATGGTGTGTTTATTAGATTTGCATGTCAATTGCTCATATTGGCGCCCAAAGTGTCATAATTCTTAAGTTTTGTTCCCTCATAAAATTCAATAAAAATCGAAAATTCTATTGAGAACAATTAATTTATTTGTTTTTTGTTTTTTAACAAAGAAAAAAAATATCATAAAATATTCTGAATTTTCTTTTTTGAGGAGGGGCGACCGCAATTAAATAGAAAATTTAACTTAATTTTTTATTTAAATTATTTTCTCTAACTTTGGGATGTTGGTGGCACCGAGATTTGAACCCGAGCCTTCCGAATGTCAGTACGCAAAGCTAACCACTCGACTAGCGCGGCCGCCGGGTTATAAGCCTAGTATTTTAAGGCTGGAATGCTTTTTCCAAAATGCAGAAACGCAACAGCAAACACAGGTAGGTTTTAAATCTTCTCCTTTCCCGAACCGAGTATATGTTGGGCACAATATAAAATGCCTTTTATCGTGGCCACTTCATTCTAAAGGCTAGACGGATGGCCGATGCATCTCTTTAGCTTCAAAATGGTCTCTTCAGTGTATGAACTCAAATTTTTCGTTCCATTTTGCTTGGCAGAATCTTTCGAAAGATCCTTTATAGATGTTCGTATCCATTAATTAATTATACCAACTGAAGTACTAACCAGTTTCACACTAGTACCTGGAGTGAAACTTCCCCGTGCCGCACCTTGACACTTTATTGCTGAACTGATACTTACAAAATATAATAACAAAAGACAACTGAGCTCACCGCCTACTTCACCTCTCTGCCCGCTCCACCTCCATGCAAACCCAAAAAATCAGCATACGAATTGTTTGCATTAATTGAGTCCGAAAATATTCATTTGTTGTTTTATTGGCTATTGCAGTTTTTTGTTGCTCTTCTTGTTGCTGTTGTTGTTGTAGTTATTGCACGCTGACAATGTCGCGTGTGTGATTTATTTGAAATTGATTTTGTCGTCGACGCCAATCGTCGACCCCGTCAAAAACCAAAAAATCGACGATAACGGTGACAATGAAGCGCCACACACTGCCAAGCCCTCGCCACAGCAGCAACAACAAATGCAAGTGCGGCAAAACAATATGGAGCGTCGGTTTTGGGAGCTTGGAAAATCTAAAACCGAGTCAACAGCGACGAACGCTGCGGGCGTATTTACCCAATGGTCGATGACAATTCAGTGAGCGTGTGTGTGTGCCTTTGCATGGAAATTTGATGGAGTGAGTACGTGTTGAACGGAGCACACAGCGTGTCTGTCTTTTGGGGTTTTTTGCTTTGCTTCAGTTTTATATGATTTTTTTTTATTTTTTTTGGTTTTGCTTTGGCAGTGTCGAGCAGTGAAGGTGGAGCGTCTATAACCGCTCGTTGCACCGCTTGACCACAAAAGTCTGCCACGCTCAACTCAGCTCCAGCTATTGACACATCGTTTTTTGGCCACCAGCCCCTGCACGCCCGCCAATGTTGCGTTCTAGCACTCATTCACCGGGCAGCTCGAAGCTAGTCGTCGACGGTTTGCTGAGGTGCTTTGAATGTCGTTAGTATTTCATAGGCGCTTCGAGGCGCTGTGCGGGAGGAAGGGAGGCAATAATGAAAAACTGCTGGTGCCGTCTCTCTGGCTGGTTTTCTTGGTTAGCTGCGGGCGGGCGGGCGTGCAGGCGGTTGCACGAAATTCACAACAGCTCTATTTGTTCTGCATTTGTTGTTGGCTGGGTTGGTTGTATGGTTAGACAATTGTTTTGAACTGCTTTGAATTGGATTGAATTGAATTGAGTGGAATTGGAGTTGGTATTGGTATTGGTGCGACAAATGGTGTGTGAACGTGAGTTTACTTTTGATTTGAGAATTTGTTTAGTTTCAACATTGTTTGAACTTTGATTAATTTCAATTTTGTATTTTGTAAATTTCCACGGAAATCGAATTTGGTCGAATTCATTGGAAATGCTGATGAGTGGAAATAGTGGGTGCTTTGTCAGGCCTCAAAGAGTTATTAGAGTACAATGTGTGTCATAATTTTGTATTTCTTCTCAAAAATAATTAATTGAATGTTTATATTAATTAACTTTTCTCATTTTATTAAAATTAAATATTCGAAATGGGTGGCAAGGCGACTCATTTATTTTATTTAATTTCTATTTATTTTAGCTTAACTTTATTCTGCTTATTTCCATTTGAACCTATTTAACAATTTTCGAATAAATTTCTTTTAACTCAACTCAATTTCTCTTAACCCGAGTTCCCTCAATTTACATAACCTCAAATTAACTTAACTGAGAGCAATATGATGTAAGGTCAGAGCCAAATAAGCAGCAATATGATGTAAGGTCAGAGCCAAATAAGCTATATTACTTTCTACTTAACTCATGCCGAGTTAGCTTAAATCGGTATCACTCAGCTGTACTGAATTCCACTCAACACCATTTTATTAAAATAATGTGGCCACCCTTTTAATCATTTTTCTAGCTGTAAATATTTACAACCCGTCTTAGTCTTCTACAGATATTTTAACAATATGGTTTCTAAATAAATGTCTTTGAATTAAAATTGTGAAACCGTTGGCAACTCTCGCATGAAAAACTTAAAAAATAATTAATCATATTATCTGCGGCTTTCATACAGTCTAAGATTTTTTTAAATTATCTTCTATTTTTATTTATTATTTTTTTAAACAGGTGGCAACCTTTTACAAAACATTTAAAACCTAAGGCCTCTACGGCCTCTAATCCTCAACTGCACGACCTAACATTTTCATTCGTCAGCTAAAGCTACCAGCCATTTGAGAGGCTTCCATCTGCTGTGATGTTTTTAACTGGCAATTTAAAGAAAATATTGGAACCCATTCACGGACGCATAAATTTTAAATCGACGCCTAACATACATACATTTGTATATAAATATACCAAATTATCCTTTATAAATTGACATATGAAATATGACCGAAAACAAATTTCATAAATTCAAAGCATATAACCTGAGGGAAAAATCTGTCGAACCAAAAAAAATAGAAAAAAAAAATTCAAAACCGAAAAAAAAATGCTAAACTCGAAGCAAAAAACCAACAAAATTCCAATTAAAATACCCAACAAAATATATCATTATATGTTGTTGTTGCTATTGTTTTTGTTGTTCATCAATTGGCAGTTAATCGCTTTCAGCGGGGATTTTGGATACAAACAAACAAGCGATGGATCAACAACAACCAAAGCAATTAATTTCAACTTCGTTTCTTCCCGTTTTCCTTTTTTCTTATTCTTATTCTTTTTCTTTTTAATTTTATGTTTTATTTTATATTTTTTGAATTTGTTTTATTTATTTTTCTCTTTTTTGGGCTTGGTCTACCAAAAATATTGAAATTCACTTAACGTAATGCCAGCTGCATAATTTTGTATCCACATTTACCCTGTAATTACTCAATATTAGATGTTAACAGCGCTGAGAAAAAATTAATTAAAAACGAGCTAATAATATGGAGTGAAACCAAGAAGGAGAGGTGAGAAGGGAATAGAATAAAAGTAGAGAAACAGAATATAAGAGTAACGTTTATACAAGCAGATTCAAAAAGAATAATAAATTAGCTTTGGAATAGCATTAAGGAGTTGCCACGTTTTTTGGATTTTGCAAATTGTATTATCAGCAAGAAAGCTTAGAAATTCTTACACGGAAATGTTTTTGATGGTTATTGAAAACAAATTTTAGATTTCAATAAAAAAACCCTTCAACGAGCACAAATTTAGCAATCGCAAGATGGCATTCATTCGGCAGCAGAATTCCGTTTCGAAAGCCGCTTTTACGTTTAGCCCGAATTGCTTAATAGTTTTTTTTGTTAGATAAAAGTGTTTCCTGATTTGGGTAGATCGTCACATACAAAGGTTCAAAAAGGTCATTATAATACTACAAATACCGTTCTAAACCCCTCTTTTTCGCTCCACGCCCTAATGAATTTTTATAGGTGGCTAATTTTGGATTCTCCCACAAGCCAAAAACTATCCATAAAAGTGCTAAAATATGATAAAGCCTATTTCTGTGTAGAGAGAGTCTCCTCTTTCCCATCTATTCTAGAGCATCTCTTGATAGGGGCACCAACCTTTCTAAATACCTCTCGATCATATAGCGTCTCGTCAGGATGGCAATCGCCTTGGATATGTCCTTCTTCTTTAGAGAATATAAGCAATGCGACACCTCCTGGTCTCGGCAAGTTTGACTGAAGTTGCGGCAGGATGAATTTTCTTTCAAATTTTATGAGGACTATATTTTTTAGCGGAAGAATCTGTTGAGTTTCTGGCTTGCCTAGTAAGTTCGCCTACCCTGCTGGTCTTATCAACGACTTTCTTTGACCATCAACTAACCTGTTCTATTCAGTCATCTCATGCAAAAGATCGGCAACAGTCCAGCAAGATTTTAGTGTTTATCATTTAAAGCTTGTACCGCTGCCTGTCTGAGAGAGCGCTAGCTTGAAACAACCATTCATACTCGAGCAATCTATGTAAGTTCATTGCTTCCAGCCGGTCTTCCGGTCGTGTCAATAAGTTAGAGTGTTTGGTAGTGCAATGCAGTTTCCTAAGAATTTTTTAATGTTTTTGAGAGTTGGCTGACGATTGATTCTGTACTCTTAAGAGAAGAGCTGACAGCACAGTTATCTGGTATGTTACCAAATCAAGCTGCAGTATGACAAGGACTACCTTTAAGACAGCGTTTTGAGTGATTCTGTTGCTTTAGAGTTCAATACTATTTTCTGATTTTAAAATCTCGAAACTAATAATCAATTGTTGAGCTACGTTCACTAAAACTCAAGCAAGGAATGTTTTTCTTTTTGCGTTTTTTTTTTGTTTTATTTTTATTTTTTTTTTATTTCATAAACCCATCAAACCATCAGTCCCAACATTGACCACCCAGCTGGCGAATTGGTAGCTCGTTATTCAATTCACTAAACACTTTGCATATACGAGTATCGTATGTACATATATATGTATGTATTTGTAAGCACTTACACATGTCGCATGTACCATACATATGTATGTGTGTTTATATATTCATTTGAGTATTTCAAAAGTCATTTTAGCGTATGAAAACAATAAAAGTGAAATCTGTAAAAATATTTCCATTGCCATTTGCAATTTCATTTATGCCATTTACAACGTTCTCGAGACTTCTTCTTTATGAACATTTATACAAATTTACATACATATGTATATGCGAGCGAACTTTCGTAAATGAATATACGAACTTTTACAAGTAAGTCAAAGAAATATATTTACATACATACACGTATGTATGTACATTTAAACATATTTATTCAGGCGACCTCTTATGCCTTAAAGTGATGTCGCTAGACACACTTATTCATATACATATGAGCATATGTAAGCGAATTTTTAGCGAAATGTGAAAATATGAACAAATATACATATGTAAGTGCGTCTGCGTGTGCGTTTGCTCGCATGTCCTTAACGTTGACTCATTTTATATTTTACTACTTTTTTATTTATTTTTATTTTTATTTTTATTTTTGTTTTGAATTTTTATTATTTTTTTTGGGTAATATTTTTTCTGATTTTAACATCATTTCAGAGTTACTTTGTTTGCAGTTACTTAATTCGCATTTTATTTCACATTTGTGTGATGCCGTCGTATGATGGGGGTGTCGAGGACTGCTGAGAGGGAGAGTGAGAGAGAGAGAGAGAGAGAGAGAGAGAGAGAGATGCGGAAGGTAAAGTTGTGCCTCTGTAAGGCTTTCACGCCTTACGACAGACCGCTGTTTTGCATTTTATTATTTCTCTTATACTTTTTATTCACTTTTTTCATTTTATTTATTTTATTTTCTTTTTTCATGCTTTTATGTATTTAAAATATATGCTTACATATATTTTTGGGTTATTTTATATGACCGTTAAAAGCATTAAAATGTATTTACAACCAAAAACAATACGAGCACATACAATACACAAACTCACACACACACACACACGCACGCGTACAAAGCGCATAGTAAAATGTTGTTGAGTAAAAATTTTTGACATTTCGTCTCGAAAGGCCACAAGCCGCACGTTGCATGCAATCGCGCATGGGAGGCGCGCAAAGGCAAACGGCATGGCAAAGCAAGGATTTGACCCTCCGTAGGCGCGCTTTGTTGAGTCAAAGGAATTGTGTTTTTTGATTTTTTTTTTTTTTTTTTTCAAAAATAACTTTCTGAGTTTGTAGTGCGTTGCCTTTGAGAATTGCTTACATGTTTTGTTTTCATTTTCATACACTTTGTTACTCATTTGCTCGTCTTTGTCTTAATTTTTTTTTATTATTTGTTAATATTTGCTTTCGGTGTGAGTTTTTTATTTCTTTTTTTTTTTCTGCATATAGTGAGGCAAGTGGCCGCAGTGTCCGCTTCTTGCCACATACACTCAAGTAAAACCGACAGCTGTTGTTATTGTCATGCGCTGCTTTGTGTATTTCCTTCTTTAATCGCATTTTTAGTTCTTCGTGACTTGCGCCTTGTACTTTGTTTTAAGCGCAGCTTCCATAAATCTTTTACATTTCCGAATTTATTCTCGGAACTCGGTAGTGCCTTTGTGGGGTCGGTAGACTTTGGAAGTGGAATATTTTGGTGATTTTATATTTTTTATGTTTAATGAAAATTTATTCAAGGAATAATAATAGAGGTATATTTTGAGCACTTTAGATTCATATCTCTATTAAGTATTTTCCTTATCTCAAAGACTTAAAATCTTTCTAATATCACCTTCAAGGAAGATGCCTCGTGCTACAAATGGTAATTTCTGCGACGGAATTTCTGCATAGAAGCTTAGATTATCTAAGGATTTTTATACTTAAAAAAAAATAAAAATGAACCTCTTTAAAAATTATCAGTTTTCTGATTCTGATGCGAAATTAAAATTCGTACGCTCGAAAGGTAAGTAAAAATTTAGAAGTTATACAATGTCTGCAAAATTTCGGCAATATTCCCCTATTGGGTTTGGTTTTCTTATAAAAACTTTGTCCTACAGAAACCAAGACTACTAAAAAATTTACCCAAATTAATCTCACTTTGAGACTACTTCCACGCAAATTTTAGATAAAAAAACAGTTAGCTAACTTAATTTTTTGTACCACAGAAAACGAGACTGCGTAAATAATATATTAACATGGAAAAATAGGAGATACCTACTTTTAAAATTTTGAAATGAAACGTCTTAAAAACTGCCTTATGTTCCACTGGAATCGAATCCATTGCCCACGGGCGTTGGTTCTCCTTTTTGTCCCGTGCGAATATTATGTTTTTTTAATAAAAAATTGCGTACATTGAAGAACACCTTTAAATAAAGGGTTAGCTGAAACTCGTAATAAATTAAGTAAAGTTGAATTTGAAATTTAAAAAATAGAAAAGACTGTTTTTCCTAAAAAGATCTACATTTTTCAGCAAAGATTTTCATATTTTTCGCAAAAAATAAACTATATAAATTCTTGGTCGCTTGAAAACTAGTAAATTTTGATATGTGAGAAAACTTTTAAAGACAATTTTTTATGAGAGAATTTAAGTCATCCTGGTAGCCTACATACATACATACATACATACATGAAAGCCTACTCAACACGAATTAGCACGCCAACAAGTAATATTCCGCTTACTCAGCTGCACACTTTAAATAAACAGACTATTTAACTGAATATGCACAATTCATTTGCATTTTTACTTATTTTCATTTTAATATTTTTTGCGTGTGTGTGTTTTTTGCACACTTTCCACAACTCTCACTCTCATTTGCCCACACTGCCCCGCCTCGGTTAGAGGAAATAAGCCAGTCCACACTCAATTGCCTCTGTATTTTTAGCCTCATTTCCAATTTTGGTATTTTTATTGTTATTTCACACTTACTACATACCTATGTATGTATTTACACGTATTAAGGGTAGAACAAAAACACATTTAGCATAAAACATGGGACCAAAAATATGTAAAACATAAAAAATACATTTATGTCGTCTCGACTGTGAGTATGGGTAAAGAATATAACAATAATAACATAAATTGAAGTAATTTTGCATGCAAATTATAAAAAAAAACTTACAGAAGCGTAAAGTAATCATAAATAAGTTGACAACTGAAAAAAAGTGTTAATGTGTGTATTTATTATGTATGTATTTGGAGTTATGTATGCATGTATGTGTGTTTGCATATAATTGGCATTTTATATTTATTTGTATGCCTGTTGTGTGTATGTTTGTTGAATTTCAATGAAATGTGCATCTTTGTGAATGTGAAATGAGAGCGTAATTTACAAATAATCACTTTTTACTTACTTTTGTTTAAATTTTTTCTTCTACGTTTCGTTGCAAATTTGTGTATTATTGGCATTAATTTTTATGAATATTTTTAACATTTTTCTTCTTGTTTCCATTTTTTCAAGTTTATTGCAAAAATAGCATGCAAAATGCTGATTAAAGCTTAACGCCAATGTAAATACATCCAGCTTTATGCCTTCAAAAACCTCAAATTAATTATTTTTTAATAAAAAACAGCAGATCATCCATTAATTTTTATTTTATTTTATTTTGAGAAAGCTCTACAATATTTTAATATAGTTTCAGTGTCTTTTTTTTGGGCTAGTACTCACCCCAATCACTAACTTATAGACTAATTCGGCAAAAAATAAGTGGGAGTATATATTTCATGATGCTAATTGTAAATTTCATCATAAAAAAATTTGTATGTTTTTGCTATAGTTAACTAAATTTTTTGTATTATGACTATGTCATATTTTTACTTCTTTTATATTTTTTCTTATTTATGCCCTTTTTATAGGTACAAAATCTGAGAATTATGAGAGAATTTATTAAGGCTTTGTTGCCAATTTTCGTCCTGCAAATTCTTTTTAAATTTTTGTAAATTTCCTAACCATTTGAACCGCCTTCTCGTTCAGATTGTCACGCTCTCTCTCTTCTTTAAACCTCACATCGGCACTCACTATCTAAGCGTCATCTCCATTTTCGGTATATCCCTAATGAGCAGAGTTTTTGTAAAGAATTTAAAATATTTTCCGCCACATTTATTTTACTATCACTCTACTTATTAACACCTAAATTGCATTTCCCCTCAATTTACACGTTTATCGGCGCATCATTAGGTCATTCCATTTAACAAAAGTAAAAAGAAAAAAAAAATTAAAAAAGATAAAGCCGGACGTCGGACGTGCATTCAAAACATTCCAACTGACATTATCAATTGACACAGAAAAGTGAAAGAACATGAAAAAATAGCAACAACAACAATGCCAATGGCAATGGCAGCAGTAAACGCACAAATACAAAAGGTCAGAATTGTGTTTTGCAATTTTTGCTTTTCTGCTGTGCAAGCACACCTCCGCCGCTCCACCGCACCGCCGCCGCTGCATAATGCTCTACAAATGTGTTGAAAAGTGTAAGCCACACGAAAGAGATTAGCGCCACACAAGCATACATACCTACCATACACGTACATGCATACAAATGTGCATTAGCCACTGACAATGGAAAAAAAGAAGAAGAGATGGCGAACAGTTATTGCAATTTGCTACAAATAGATACAATGGCAGCAGATATGAGCTGAGCACTTGTGGATGAAGGGAGAGAGGAGGAGCGTAGAGGCGGACAATTGGGAGAATAGAACCTCATATTTAACAGCAATGCCGGGCAAAGGCCAAGCCGGTCGAGCAGTGGAGTAGAAGCGGCAATTGGCCAGCAAAGCGCGTGCAATGAGGCAGAGGCGATGAGCACGGAACGCAAGCTGATACACTGGCCGCTTGGCCGCTTGGCTGGCTGGCTAATCGTAAGCCACGAATTTAACGCACAATTTCACTTTATGTGCCACAACAATGGCTTATCGCATATGCGCTTGCACACACACACATATACCTATGTACATGCATAGAAAATTGTGAGTTCCATTTTTTTTCGAACATCTTTTCTGTTTGTTGATTTTCGCCTTCTGTTTTTGCTACCATTTCCCACATTGTTGTTGAGGTCGAGTGACTTTTCCAATAAAAACAAAAACCAGCCGAGGAAGTGGAAGCAGAGTTGGTGCAAGGCAATTGCAGCAACGTGTGCAAATGTGCAATACAAATGTGTTGTCGGCATTTGTGCATTTGCCCGCTAACTTTACTACGCTCATCTGTAGGCCTGTGCTGCCTTTCGACGGGACAGGACAGCTCGCTTGACGTGTAGCAAAAATCCAATTAAGTGTCGCTTCCCAGCTTGCTTGCATGGTCTGTGCTGCGCTCCATGCGTCCATGTGTGCGTATGTAAGCGTGTGTTCGTTGGCATATTCAGCTGCTGATCTGTGTTTTGTGCAACACGCGCTTTTCTAATTTAATGTTCTTCGCTTAAATTGAGCGTCACATGAAGTACAGATTGTTGTCGTCAATGCCACCGTTGTCGGAGCAGGCATTCGTGCGGTGAGCTGGCGTACGTCGGGAAGAAGATTTCTTGTGGCAACGCTGCGATTTGTTTCTGGAATTCCAAGATGCGAATGCGTAAAATGCGTGCTGCATAAAGGGCAATTTGTTTGGTATGTTTTAAAAATAAGCAATTTAAAATGTATAAAAATGTAAAAGAGAAAATTGGCAACATTGCTTTAATAAATTATTTCATAATCCCCAATGCGTGTATAATGCGATACATTTTGTAAAAAAAATTAGAAAATATTGGCAGTTTTCCTGAGGAAAGTTGGTCACCATATTCTTTAAAACTATTGGTTATTGATAATAAGAACGAAATGATCAAAGATTTGAATCAATAGTAATCGGTGAGTGTTTTTGCAATTTGGTTAAGAAGTGATTTCTGGAAGAATACTATATAATATGTATAAGGGAAATGTAAGTAAAGCACTTATCTTATTATTAATGTGCTAAAACTATACTTCAGGTATCTTTAAAGTAATTTACTAAAAGCTCCACGAGAAAAGTCTCACAAACATGACTGCAGAAAATTGGCAACAATGTATCGAAAAATCATTTCTGCAGCGTTGCTTTTGCTATTTAGAAAGTTTGGAACCAATATTTTTTGATACATTTCAATAATTTTGAAGTAAACATTTTTTGGTGAAACAGGAATCAGAATTTTCTACGGCGAAAATTGGCAACATAGTAGAAATGAATATGGAAAACATTAACTGTAAGCCAGAGGTTTATCTTTTCTAATAATTTTTTGTGCATAAACTTTACTAATTTTCAGCACATTTCTTCTCGCAACTGCTATAGTTTATTTATGAATATTTTATTTTACAATAAGTAAAATAAATAAGTAACGAGCGACAATCTAATGAAACACTAATTTGCACTTCACCAGTTATTTTTTTTCATTTAGTTACAAATCCCAACAATGATTTTCAATCAGAATCAATCCCGTCAACCACAACAATTTCTGTGGATAGCACAACTTCACAAACAAGCAATGTTGAAATCAGGCAAAACTACGAAGAACAAAGAGAAAATGCTTTAAAAAATAAATGAAATAAAAAATTAAACACAAGCAAAGCAGAAAAAAAATTTAAATAATTTTCTTTATCACCAAAATGTGGCGATACGTGTAGTTTCTCTCAGAAAAAATAAAAAATGCAAAAGTTTACCGAATAATGTTCGCCACCGAAACGGGTGAAATGCTTCAAAAAGCAAGCGTAACTATAAAATGCGACAATTTGTCGTGGCGTTTTATGAAATTTTTATGCGACAACATTTCCAGTTAGTTTTTCCAACTAAAAAGATGTCATTCATATTATGAAAAAGCAGAATATAAATAAATAAATAAAAAGCAGCTACATCGAAAAGTGTCGAAAAGAAGCGCCGCAACAAGTTGAAGAGTTTTTAGTGTAAGCAGCGCTACGCGTCCAGCTGAGTCTGCATGCCGTGTCCTAAAAAATTGTACCGCTCTAAGTACTAGCGACCCTTTCCCATGCTCTCTTCATCTGTCTGCTGCCTGCTGCTCGTCCTGATTTGGCTTGCTTTTAGGCGCGTTAACCTGTGAGTTCTTGCGCGTAGCATGTTGCACATAAACTTCCGCAGCCACTTGAATTATTTATGAGTTGCATTTCTTGAAACGCAAAAAAAAAACCAAAAAAAAAGACTATAAGTAGAAAACAAAAAAGAGGCGTTAACAAAACTATGCGAGGTACACAAAAAGTACGCCACATGCAAATGTTGCAAGCAGCTACAAAGCATTTTTTATATTTTACAAGCAAATAAAACAAAAGAAAAAATATAAATACACTTATGTGTACTCCATATAATAAACGCACTGCAATAAAAAGTTTGTGGTATAAGGAATGTTGAAAAAATATTATTCTTATTATTATTGTACTAACGAAACAATGTTATGAATAACAACAACAATAGCCATGGCAAAACATGAAAAGAAATGAATTCTTGTGGAATATAAAAACCAGAGACTTGAAGTGGTCTACCGAGGAAATTTTTTTGTAGAAGAAACCAAGAAATAATTTTGTAATTTGTGAAGATTTGGAGAGCATATGCAGGGAGCAAAACCAATTTGTAGGATAGCAGTGAAAAAGTTACTGTTTGTTACTATCTTTTATTTTATTCAATATTCTTAAATTAATTTATTTTAATTTTATTTTATTTTATTTTATTTTATTTTATTTTAGTTTATTTAATTTAATTTATTTTAATTATATTTCATTTCATTTTATTTTATTTTATTTTATTTTATTTTATTTTATTTTATTTTATTTTATTTTATTTTATTTTAATTTATTTTATTTTACTTTATTTTATTTTATTTTATTTTATTTTATTTTATTTTATTTTATTTTATTTTATTTTATTTTATTTTATTTTATTATATTTTATTTTATTTTATTTTATTTTATTGTATTTTATTTTATTTTATTTTATTTTATTTTATTTTATTTTATTTTATTTTATTTTATTTTATTTTATTTTAGTTTATTTTATTTTATTTTATTTTATTTTATTTTATTTTATTTTATTTTATTTTATTTTATTTTATTTTGTATTATTTTATTTATTTTAATTTAATTTTATTTTATTTTCGTACCTTATTTAACTTCATTTCATTTTACTTTATTTAAAGAATCTTTTCATTAATCGAAAATGGGTAATAAATTTATATGATCTTGCTATACAGACCACTTTAAAAGTGATTTATCTTTTTATATCATCACGTAAAAAATTTCAATTAAGACCTTTCATTAACACCACGAAAATAATAATAAAAATTCCCACACCTTTTCACCTTCACACTTTAATCCATCATGGAACTCATTTTACTCACTGCAAGCCATTCTCAAGCTCGTTTAATAAGAGCGGCTGTTTTATCAGGATTTAAGTAAACACCTTCATTACCTGCAAATCACCGCAAGGAATGATCGCCCAATAAAGAGGTTAATTAAATCTTTTTCAATTACTAAAGGCTGAAAATAAAAATAAACATCAAATACAAGAATCCTCTTAAGGACGCATAAAAGTTGTAAATGAAAGATATTTATCAGTTGAGAAATATACCATCTCGGTAGTTAACACCTTTGAAGAACTGATAAGTAACCCACTGGCGAAAGGAGAGGATTTCAGTATGGGAGACAGTGTCAATTGGTTTTTATTAAATCTTATTTCTCATTTCACTTTATTTTGTTTGGTTTTAATCAATTTTTTGTTTGTTTTTTTTTTTATTACCATTTATTTAATTTAGTTTATTTTATTATATAATTTTGAATTTAATTTATTTTTTTAAATTTTCTTATTTAGTCATTTGTTCATATTTCCAATTAAAATATAATTCATTTAATTTATTTTTTATTACGTTTTCTATTCAAATTATTATCGTCTCTTCTTTAATTTATCTTACATTCGTTTGCCACCTAATTTCTGTTGCATTGAGCCGCTCTTTTTACTTATCACATTTCGAATGCGCTTTAACCAACAGAAGCGACAGCCAACGGGCTTCTCGTTTTGAGTGGTACACCACTACACTACGATAACAGCAACAGCAACAACAACAATATGGAACATCAACATTCAGCAATGGCCACAAAGTCAGCTGCTTGGCACCTTCGCCGTCTTATCTTAAACGCGTCGGCATTTCATTTGGGTTTCTCCTCCCTCAGCTGCGCACTTGGCTTCTTTCAGATTAGGTGTAGAAGCAACAAGAACAAAAACGACGATAAATGAAGGTAGAATGAATATAATGGTTCGGTTAACCTTCCCATAAACGTTTTTGACATACGCTTATCGAATTTAAGTGGTTCTTAAGCGGATGCATAAATGATTGGGTAAGGATGGTGAAGTCATTCGCTGAATATATGAATGCCGGTAAAGGAGCTGTGTAAGCGGTGAGTTGGACTGCGCATTGCGGCTCTCAAAGGAATGGTGTAAGCTGACTTGATGGGAGAAGACGAACAGCTTCAGAAAGTTATTTGTCTGCTTTTCAATACCCAGGAGGAACAATGTAAAGAGGTTACATATGCAAATCAAAACAAAAATAGAGTTAGAAAAACAAATATAAATAGAAATAAAAATAGAAACAAAAAAAAATATGATAAAATAAATGAAAGCAAAGAAAATAAGATAATATAAAATTAAACAATTTATAATAAAATAAATTAAAATAAAATAAAATAAAATAAAATAAAATAAAATAAAATAAAATAAAATAAAATAAAATAAAATAAAATAAAATAAAATAAAATAAAATAAAATAAAATAAAATAAAATAAAATAAAATAAAATAAAATAAAATAAAATAAAATAAAATAAAATAAAATAAAATAAAATAAAATAAAATAAAATAAAATAAAATAAAATAAAATAAAATAAAATAAAATAAAATAAAATAAAATAAAATAAAATAAAATAAAATAAAATAAAACAAAATAAAACAAAATAAAATAAAATAAAATAAAATAAAATAAAAGAAAATAAAATAAAATAAAATAAGATAAAATAAAATAAAATAAAATAAAATAAAATAAAATAAAATAAAATAAAATAAAATAAAATAAAATAAAATAAAATAAAATAAAATAAAATAAAATAAAATAAAATAAAATAAAATAAAATAAAATAAAATAAAATAAAATAAAATAAAAGAAAATAAAATAAAAAATAATAATAAAATTAATTTAAAAAAATAACAGAAAATAAATTAAAAATTTGATTATAATTATTATTATTTTATTTTAATTTAAAGTAAATAAAGATAAAATGAATAACATAATAAATATATTGGAAGGGTGGGATAAAAAATGTCAATTACTTAAAATAGATTTCTGCGACCACCCGGATTTCCTCGTGGCTACGTTATCTGGCTCACCAAAAAATATGTGGTATTTGGCCACAAACTGTTTAATTCAATGCACTTTGCTCAGTCCAACGGCTGGTCAAGCAGCTTTTGCTTTGCATTTCGGTAACTTTGTGAATTTGATGTGCTGCGCATAAAACGTCTTTAAAGATTTCTGCGCAGGCGTTATTATTATTCATTTTACACTGTGTGCGTTTTTATTCCGTAAATTGTTGTTGTTTTGTTATTAATTTTTTTCCAAGCATATAGAAGAGTCAACCCAATGAATTAAAATAAACGACAAAAAAAAATTTAAGCGTAGTTTTCATGAGACAACTCCATAATTTAGACAAAAGCTGAATGTACAAAACACAAATGAAAAGTAATTTTAATAAAAATCCACTTAAAAGTTACAAAAACATACACAAAGCATGGAAGCAAAGCGGCAAATAGTTATTTATTTTCATGTTCAATTTGAAGATCGAATTGAGTGTTGCCCGGCATGGAGGTCGCTCGAACGCTGGAAATAGAGTATATTGAATATATGGAAATGAGAAAAAGAAAAACAAAACAAAATAGGAAAAAGTAATAGAGAGAACACGAAATATGGTAGGAAAAAATAATAAGGAAATTTGAAGAAACTAAGTAGAGAAACACATCCCTACTTAACCCATAAAACCCGCCGCTAAGCCGCCTATCCATACATTCCGCTATCTCGCTTTCATTACAGCTTAATACCACAAAAATTCAGTTCTTCTCACTCAAGCTTTATCTGCGCTAATACTATTTTTATAACTCACTTTCTGGCACTTAACATTTTTCATTTTTACAACGCACGTTGTCTTCTGCCCTAAGCAGACGTTCTTCTGATGTAACCAATCTCTTAACGCACTCCCATATCTACCTATGTATGTATTTATTTGTGTATTTAATCGAAGATTGATAAGATTTTTATTGGCGGCTTAAACACTTCATTTGCTTTACGATCGCGCCGCGTAAGAGATTAGTTTCTTGAATAAGACTCTTCGAAGATCTGAATTAACTTGACTGCTGCACTCTTTTGCCCAATTTCTTTATCTACATTTGTACACACTAATTTTATATATTTTTACCTACTCACCTTTGTCTGCTGCTTTCCTTAATCTGGTTATTCATTAATCTTGACCTTTTGACCTGCCCTCTGCCGCAATTAAGATTGCATAAGCGTACCTTTCTCTGATAAATCTCTTTTTTAAATGGCTTCACAAGCATTGCATATTACGGTTTCTTACCATACGTGTATATGGTACAATTGAACATATAGGTATATGTATGTATGTGTGGGATATTTGTCAGCGCATTTTAACATTTTAATTTCTGATGTGTTAATTTGTTAGTGTCGTTTCAGTTGTTATATTGGATAAGTGCTTAATTAAATATTTGAACTTTATGTTGCAAGTTCGGAGGCAGTTGGTTGGATGTAAATACGTGTATGTATGTGAAACTGCTAAGTGCTTACGAGTTTTCTACGTAATAGTACATTGAATAACTAAATTTTTAAATAAATCCACACTGAAATTATGTAAAAGCTGTGAGTTCAAAGTGAGCTCCAAGGGTCAATGACCTCAGCAAGAGCTTTAATTCAGGGCTCAGTTTTTTTGATGCTCAGATGATGGAAAAAAAAGAATCAAAAGGAGATGAGCAATAAAATTTTCGTCTGCAGAGATCATGGTGCCAAGTACAGAAGTCCACGAAAAATAGGAAAATGCCTAGGAGAGAAGAGCTAGAAAAGATACGTTTTCATTTGGTAAAAGCAGCTATCGACTTCCGGCTTTAGACCAAGTACCGCCTCAGTTTGGAGGCGAGGTAGAGTAAGAAGGTGAACCCTCCACATAGGTTAAAATATCTGCATTAATAAAAAAATTAAACAAAAGGCTCGGATGTGAGACCCATGCTTTGATGATGATCCCTGCAAACTTTAATTGGAAAGCAGGTCTACACAACCGGTTGATCCTCGTCAGACTAAAGGCTGATACCCCAGCCGCCGGAGACAGGATAAGGATGGTAGAAAGTGGGTCCTTGTGATGTTTACCATGTTCGACCATGTAAAGGAGTATACATTTTTGATGGGAGATAGATAGCGGAATGCATTTCACAGGGTAAATCCATACCCGAAACCAATTACGATGACATAAGCGCTTTACATTATTCGACTATGATGAAGTTCGAATAGCGATAGCTCGCTTGGAGTGGCCGGATTGAATGATTTTTAAGCGGAGCTATTGAAATATGGGTTAGAAGATGACGAAATCCGTTGAGTCGGCATTAGAAGTTTTCGAGGAAAAGGTTTTGCGAAGGGTTTATAGTCTTTTGTATATTTGCAATGACGAGTATACGACGATATCGTAGTATTAGCCAAATATTTGCCGGGCGGACGTTCCATCCAACTCCACATGCTGGGCACTGGTCAATTGCCACAAAGAATCTTGAATAATAATAGCCATCCTGTAAAAAATTTTCATGGAAGCAGCTAGCAGACACTTTTAAATGATAATTCATCTGTGATGTCGCTAGGTAAATGAACTCCAATATTCTCAGCAAGAAATTATATTAGAAACCAGCGGTGAGAAGCTCAAAACTATCTTTCGAAAAAAAGTCTGGCCGACTGCGACCATTAATCTCACAAATGTATCCAAAGGGAAAAGTCTAAATTCACATTTTCCGCTTATCTCACTGTGCTCTTTTTTATACGCCTACTTTTTCCACGAATTTTGCATAAGCGTATTTTTCTGAGAGCATAGAAAGTTCCAGAATTTCTCAAAAAAGAACACATAAAAATCTTCCTGCACCAAAACCAACCGAATTGATCAGACATAACTCATTTGAAGATCAGCAACTCAGCCTAATGGACTCACTTAATGACGCCGCCGGCAAGAATGATTAATGACCGGTCTAACTATGAAAGCATTAAAAGTATTTTGTAACAAACATTCGCTTGGACATTGGAATGAAACAAAAACGCAGCAAGAAACACAACAAAAGCATTGTTTTCGACACGTTGTCAACGCCACAACTAATCTGATCCTGCGATCTCAACGACCGTATGGATTACCTGAAACGTGTATGGTAAACATGCGTTTGCTTAAGAATAACCGGAGATCGAGCAAGAGGGAGATATAGAGTGGTTAAGAGTGGGTGCAACAGAGTAAGAGAGCGTGTGTTTGGAAATTCGCTTTGGTCAACGATAATCGCAGCTCAGCGATCGTTGAAACGAAACTTCTGTGGAATTTTAAAATATGTATAAGCAGAGCAAGCGTGTGTCTCAATGGTGTTGCATGCCACAAGTGTTGCGCTTATAACATAGCATAGAGTTCAAAGGTCACGTACTGCTCATGGGCGCATACAAATTTGCTCATATTTATTGTTGTAGTTATTTGTTTACTTTTTATTGAACATGTAATAAATTGTACACCAATTTTAAAGCATATCTCAAATACTTGGCAGCAAAATGAGTGGTTGGAAGAGCTACTGCATACGTGTATGTATAACATATTTCACGCTTTGTACACACATGCGGGTGTGGCACGTTCAGGTGTTGCAATAGCGACTGTGTACACAGAGAACAGGTGTTAAACGAAAACACGAAGCAAAAGTGAGGTGATCGTTGGTAGCATCAAATAATAGTTGCTGCCGGAACAAAATTAAAAAAAAAAACAAGAGTTTTTAATTAAAAAAAGAATACACAAATTTTTTTTTTTTCTGTTCTAAATTTTTTTGTTTCATTATTTAGTTTATATTTTATATTATCCTTATTTATTGCATTTATTTTTCATACATAATATATCCAATTTTTTAATAGTTTTTATTTAATATTTGTTTCTTTGATTTTCAGAAAATTATATTTTTATATGGATTAAATATTTTTTTTATTTAATTTATAGTTTTTGTATTTAAAAAAAAATTATTTTTATCTCTTTATATTGGGTTGCCCAAAAAGTAATTGCGGATTTTTTAAAAGAAAGTAAATGCATTTTTAATAAAACTTAGAATGAACTTTAATCAAATATATAATTGCCATTTTGTTCGATAACCTTTTGCCATCTTCCCGGCAAATTTAGCATTCCACGCTCATAGAACTTCTGGCCTTTATCTGCAAAAAACTGAACCAAGTGCGATTTTATACCCTCATCATTGCCGAAAGTTTTACCATTTAAGGAGTTCTGCAAAGATCGAAATAAATGGTAATCTGATGGTGCAAGGTCAGGGCTATATGGTGGATGCATCAAAAGTTCCCAGCCAAGCTCACTCAGTTTTTGGCGAGTGACCAAAGATGTGTGTGGTCTGGCGTTGTCATGATGGAATACGACACCTTTACGATTGACCAATTCTGATCGCTTCTCCTTGATGGCTGTATTCAATTTGTCCAATTGTTGACAGTAAACATCCGAATTAATCGTTTGGTTCCTTGGAAGCAGCTCAAAATATACCACACCCTTCCAATCCCACCAAACAAACTGCATAACCTTCTTTTGGTGGATATCAGCTTTTGAAGTGGTTTGAGCTGGTTCACCATGCTTGGACCATGATCGTTTTCGATTGACGTTATTGTAAACAATCCATTTTTCATCTCCAGTTATGATTCGTTTTAAAAACGGATCGAATTCATTGCCTTTAAGGTGCATATCACAAGCGTTGATTCGGTTTGTTAAATGAAATTCTTTCAATTCATGTGGTACCCAAATATCAAGCTTTTTTACGGGTCCAAGACTTTTTATGTGATAATGAACGGTTGACTTTGGTATATTTAATTTCTCTCCTATCTCACGCTCAGTTACATGACGATCCGATTCGATTAAAGCCTTGATATCGTCATCGTCAACTTCACTAGGCCGACCTGAACGTGGCTCATCTTTAAGTGAAACATCTCCAGAACGGAATTTGCGAAACCAATTTTGACACTGTCTTTCTTTTAAGGCTTTATCACCATACACATCTCGTAACTTTTTAGCAACCTGCTCCGCGTTTTTTCCTTTACGGAAATAATAAAGTAAAATATGACGAAAATGCTCTTTTGTGGGCTCCATATTAAAATTGACGCCAAACAAACAAATGTAAACAAAATTTCGCGCACTTTTTTTCTAAATCAAGCTAAAAGTGACAGCTAATAACTGACAAAAGAAAGAATGCAATTACAGAGTCACCGCCGTTCAAAAAAATTGTCAAAGCCGACTATATGAAAAATCCGCAATTACTTTTTGGGCAACCCAATAGTATTATTAATAAATAAATATGAATATAATAAAAGAAATATGTTAAGCAAAATATTTGATTTTTTTAACTTGTTAAAGAAGTTTTTTTCCATCAGTTTATTATTTAAATAAATAATTTTTATCTTTGTTTTACTTTTTTATTGTTTCTATTATTTAATTTTTTTCTTTTCCAAAAATTATTTATATATGTTTATTGTTAAATATCTTTTTAAAATTTTAAATCATTTTAAAATTAGTTTTATAATTTAATTTTCTTTAAAAAAAAAATTTATTGATTTTCTTATTATTTTTAAGCTTAGCTCACTTCTCGCTCAAGCGAGCTCCAGTGTACCGCAGCGAGCCTCATAGCATGATCTGTTAAGCTAAAAACACACAGACGAAATTATTTATAACACTATAGCAGCACAATTTATACAATTTATTTATTTAAAAATATTTGTGTTTTTTTTTGAGAATTTCTGGTATCTACATCTCCTGCGGCACCGAAATCCGATAGCCATTTAACATTAATTATCGCACAGTTTGAGTTTTTCAGCTTAAATAACGAGCCACCATACATTTCACCGCATATGTACATATAAATACATATGTATATTGAGACTTTTGTATGCTGTGTGTAAATTTACTTGAATAATCAACCGAGTAGCAATACCTGTTGGAAAGAATTCTGGTACACCGACTACATTACTGTGTTAAATCTTTAGGGGCATGCCCCCAACGTGCAATCACGCATTTATCTTTAGGGTTTCACAAAAAATTAATTTTTGAATTTTATTAATATTTTTATTTTTTAATTTTCTTATATTTTTATGATTTAATATTTTTTGTTTATTTATTGTTTTTTTTTTTAATTTTCTGTAACGATTTCATTTATGATTTTCGTTGTGGTTCTTTTTGTATTTATTGAACTCATAATTTCTACTATTGTAGTTGTAGTTGTTATTGTTGTTGTTTGTGACAGCGGGTTGTCACCGAGGAGAGTGAAAAAACATCTCCAAAAACACAAACAAAATCATATGAACAGGCAACCTACCCGCATACGGTCGGTCAGTCGCTATTGTGAGTGTGTGCCCTTTACTAAAGAAAAAAAAAAAAAATACACCAACAAATTATACAATAAACACAAGTATACATATGTGTAGCTGTTGCCTTTTGTTCGCACGTGAATTATTGCCGAATTGATCACATTTATTGAAGCCGAACACACCCTGGTGAAACATATTTGGCTCTGTGTATGTGTGTGCATATGTGTGTCTGTTCGGAAGTAAAGTGTTGTTGGAAATACTCCTTTTATTATGGCCAAAAAATCTTTTGAATTTTTTTCATTTATTCCAGATTGTTGCAGTTGTTGTTGTTGTATTGTTGGCGTTTGGCAGTTAATTGAAATGTTGGCTGTAGATACAAAATGTCGCTTAAAGAATAACACAAGCGCAACAACAACAAGTACAGCATGGTGTATGGCTGGGCAATAAATATTGAAAAAAATCAGAAAAAATAAAAAAAGACTAAAAAAAATAAAAAAAAATAAAAAGAAAGTAGAAAATAATAATAAAAAATATACAAAATTAAGTCATTTCTATTAGTTAACGCATTTGTTATTCTTTAGAAATTTGTGGTCACAGAGTCACTTCATCTTGTCTCAATACTCAAATGCATATGAGTATTTCTTAGATTCATTTCTAGCGCCCGCGCTTTGTATATTTTTTTTAGATTTTTTCTAATTCTGGAGACTTATTTGTTTAAATGGGTTTCTCAGGCCTTTTGTCATTTTATATATTTTTTGGAGTTTTTTCCTGCTCCTCCAACCACTCGACTGGACCACACGCATGCGCTCGCCCTTCGTAGAAGAGTTAATTTGTAGCTGAAGATTTGTAAATTTTTTTATTGGCTATAAAAATATTTTTGCTTCTAATGAATAAAGATGATCATATCTAATTATGTTGTTGTCGTCGTTGTTGTTGCGTGTGTTATGTCGCTTATCTTAATGATATTTTATAGCTTTGTAGACAGCTACCAAAATATATATTTTTCAACGAAAGAAGCTTGTGGTGTTGAGGTTGAGTTAGCTTAAAAGTATTTCCGTTTCGATGAATCTAAATAATATTTAATAAAATTAATAAAATTAATAAAATTAATCCAACCTGATGTGATTAGTTTAGTTAAGCCAAAGATTTCAGCGCCAGCGGTTGTTTAAATAATCGATTTACTGTTAATATGGAAATTAAAAAAAAACATATTTTCATGCACGCTTTGTGGCTTTGAAAATTTTATGGTTATTAAATATTTATACTTTGATATGGATATTAATCTTTAACTTAAGCAAATTTGTAAACAAACAAGTTATGGGCGGTTAAGATTAGAAGAAAAAAAATTAAATAAATATAAATTTTATCTATTTGTTTTTTTTTTTTAATTTTTGTAAAAAAATAGTTAAATAAGACTCTGACACAACTAGGTCCTGCGGGTGCAGACTACCATATATTACCAAGACTCTGAGTCTGTCTTTCACCACTCTAATAATATCCGTTATGTGGAAACTGGAACTTGCTGCTTTTGTCCTTTATAAACCATCTTACCCCTGCAGACAATCGGTGTGGCTTTTATCCTGGTAGCACTGAATTTGTCAAAAGCTTTTGACCACGTCAACTGTTCAGTGCTACTATCGGGCATTGAGGATTCTCCCTCCGTGAAATTAAACAAGAGATTCAGCAAGTTTCCTCTTCACCAGCTGGACGTAGGCATACCTGCTCAAACTAGATGTGAAAATCGAAGACGTAAAAATTCCCACATTATATAACCCAAAGTTACTGCGAGTCACATTCGACTGCAATTGCCACAAAAGTAGAGAACCGCAACAAAATCTGTAAATTTTTAGCCGGCAGCACCTGGGGTAAAGACAAAGGCACGATGCTCACAACATACCTACAAGCCAAGGCCGATCGATAATAACGCTACTCCGATTTGAACGCAAGGAACTAACGAGACGTAGCTGAAGATGCTATGAGCATGTCAGAACACCTCCTTTAGGAGCGTAACGTGAAATCTTCTGATATTATCGACGCATAATTTATAAAGATAAGATATTAATATCCAATCAGACACTTACTTGAAGCCAAATCTTAACCCAGGCCCATAGGGAAGGAGGTACTAGACTTCATTGGCTCTACGTGGTACCATACACAAGAATCAGTGGAAAGGCGAGGTATAGTAATATGATTTAAACGACATTCACGGAGGGCCCATTAACACCTTCATGAATAACAGCACCACCTATTGCAGATCAAGAGCTCGTGTTGCCTCCACAGACCCGAGTAATAACACAATTAAGATCTGGATATTAGTCCGGACCCGTTGCAACAGCCCGTTTCCTGGACCTCCAGTTAAATGACCTCGTGATAAGGAGGATAAAATAAGAAATACCCCTCGATCGTACGTTAAGGGTAAACATCTGATCACCTCTACTCTTTCATTTGGGGTCAATCAGAATTTATTTGCCTAGTTATGGCTTAAGTTAAGCTGGACGTAAGGCGAAGGTCTTAGAATTATATGTTGAGAAGCAGGAACTTTCCGCAAGCCCGGAAAAAATTGAGTTCTGTGGTAAAATCGTAAAACTCCATAATTTTTGATAATTATACATATATATATAATTGGCACTTTGTAACCGCTGAAGCGATTTTCGGCCGAGCTCCTCCTCCAATTTGTGGTTTTGCGTCTTGATGTTTTTCTAACAAATGGAGGGACCTACAGTTTATACTAAGCCGCCTCCGAATGGCTGATGGTTTTTTTACGAGAAGCCTTTTTACTTCATGTCCGAAATACACTCGGAGGGGTGGACATTCCCTGCCGAGGGGCGACCGCAATTAGAAAATTTAGCTGTAATAATTAAGAGACTTTATTTGATGTTTAGTGTATACTTACATTGCTCAAACTCTTGATGTCTTTAAGAATCACATAAAATTGAATAGATGAAATAAAAATAAATAAATCATTGAAACCTTGAATATGAAGATTCAATTCGTGTATTTTCATCTTTTTTCTTTTTGGTATCTAAATACTTGCTCCTTACTTTTATTTATTTTATTTACTTTCACATTCTATACGGCATTGTGAGTTACTTGCAAATCCTTTTTACGATACAATCAAAATATTTCCCTATCAATTTATTCTACTTAAATGCATTTAACGATTCTTATCCCCATTCTAATTTTTGAGGAGACCAAACTGGAGGAGGATCAAATGCGGCCAAAAAGAAACTTTTCTGTCCGATTTTAATCTTTAAAAGCAACGCAAGCGAATTGATTTTTATCGCAAGTAAACAAACGAACAAACGACTGAGCCAAAATAAGCAAATGAAACAATTTTTAATATATTTATATGTAACCGTATGTACGTGTATGTGTGTGTGTATGTGTGTGTGTGAAGCGGACAAAAACTTCGAAATTTTTGCATCATTTGCGAATTAAAATGCCCGTAGAAAAAGTTGTAAGTAACAAATCTGCTAAATGAAACAATGAGAGCAAGCGAAAAGTGGAAAGCAGAAAGAAAAAAAAAACTGAAGAAAAAACGAAAAATCGGCAAACGAACCAACGTACGTAATCCGCTTAAAACGAATACCAGCGCATTTGGCTGGGGTTTTACGGACCAATTAGGACATGAAATGGACAGTTGAGCTCCCTCAGCAAACACAAACAAACATACAAATAAACGCTAAAACAAAAGAAAATATTTTTTGGTAGAACAAAGAGTTTTACTGCAATGAGTCGTTGAGTAGACTGCATTTGTGTGTGTGTGCATGTATGTGGCACTAAAGACAATGCGCATACGGATTGAACCGTTCGGAATGACATTGGTCACATTTGCTGATAGACTGATAAGCCGCCTACAAACATACATGCGTACATACATATTACCATATATGTACATAGAAAAAAGGAAAAAAAAAAATTACGACACGCATTTGGCAGGAAATCCGCCAGCCGTCGGACGCTTAATAAAATCCTTTTTATTTAAATTTTAGTTTTGGAGTTTAGCAAACTTTCAATTGTGACAGATGGAAAATTTCATTTTTGTGCTCATCAAAGCAAATAAATTTTAAGCGTATTAAATAATTTCATGCTGGCATTTTTTTTTTAAATTTAATTCCAAAAATTTTTGTCACTAAAGCTAACGTGTAAAGCGGGATATTTAAGCTTCAAGGGTATGGAGTTACAGTGACAGGGATATACTCAATTTCTACTACTCCGTCCACGTCGCCCACCCTGGAAACGCGAACAGCCCAGTGGACGTTGGTTTGAAAGCAAGCTGCTCGCTATATAAATGTATTTTGGAATTCATAAACTCTCGAGCAGTGATGCTGTGCACCTGGTTTGGGACCCACCACTTCAAAAACTAGTCCAATGAAAAAAATATATTGACGACAGCTGCGTAAGCTGACACTGAGTAACAGCTGATTTGTCCTTTGATGCGACTTCTTGAACTAAAACGTATAGAAATTAAACGGATGTTAGAGCTAAACAGAGAATGCACAGTCTTCTGCCGCATGCCGATGATATTTAGATGATATCTAGATAGTAAGAAAGCGAATGGGTGTGATATTGATAGTTATATAAATGGAGTCTAGACATTTTCGTCTAGCTTGGAACCTGCATCAACTCCACCATCAACAAAAACAAACGGAAAATCGCCCATGCCAATAGTTCTACTTTGGATTCTTCTTCCGAAGGATAAAAGCTCTACTCTACAAGTCCGGTTATAAGATGCAGAAGTTTTCTAGAAAAAGGTTTTGCGGATGATTTATGCATTTATGGTCACTTACCCATTGACAAAGGCAGACGATGGAACGCTGGTCTATACAAGATATGCGGCATAGACATATTTCAGCAAATTATGAAAGAAAGGAAGATCTTCACAACGTTAGAAGAATACGGTGGATGCAGTACCTATGGATGTTGTGGAAATTGAGATATTTTTAAAGTTGTTGAGGTAATTTTCTTCTTATTGTAGCTAGAAGACGTCTAGGATTTTTTATTTTTTTTTTTCGTATGCCATGACTCCGCCGAAAAGCACTCACAACAGGGCTACATTGTCTCAATTTGGTAACTTTTTGTAGATCTCAATGGATTTGACGCTCTAACTGGCGTTTATGAGTCCATTATTACTTCCAGAGAACCAGGGACATTCACGCCATAGAGTAAAGAAGAAGAGAAATCAAAACTAGGTTGGAGAAAAAGAAAACCAGAGAACGAGCAGTATTGAGATAGAAAAAGAGAGGGAAAAAGATCAAAACTACAAGAGGAAGATACTGATAACGATGAAGTTGGAAAAGCGTATGAGGGCAGTTAAACCATTCTGATTGCTTTTACACTGTGATCCCTCAATTTCATTGTAATATTCATCGCTACCGATTGAAAAATGGTAAACTAGTGACATTCACCAGCAGCAGGACATTGAACTTGCCATAAATGCGTAATCATGCTCTGATTGTTACACCAAAAAGGCAGGCTTGTCGGCCGGTATAAATTTTTTTTATAACAAAATGCAACTATAACATGCATGACTCGCAAGAAATTCTCCACCACATCCTTTAACAACGAAAAGTCATCATATGCAAATGCCTCTATGTAGCAAGTGCAGCTTCAGGGCTGAAAAATCAGTTAATATGTCTGCGAGTATGTAAGCATGTAATGAAGAAGAATGCTACAGCTTCATTAAAATAGAACAATGCTGCGACTTGTCCCCTGTGCTCTTATGACATGCCCACTTAAACGCCTTCAGCTCGATTGTTTCACTTGTGGCATGATTTAATTAACATAAAACATATATTGTTTTTGGATTTCTTTGATTTTTATGATACACTAATTTCGGTGAAAATCAAATAAAAATTCCTTCTATTTACGTTTAATATCTTCTTTACATACCTGCAGGCTTTTGAAGCAGTAAATTCCATGACCCTTTCGTGTGCGCAGAGATTTTTCAAACGCTTTAACTACAAATAAATCTATGTTTGTATTGCGTAAGTGTTCGAGTAACTGCTGGCTGCTGATCCCTAGCATTAAAATGTGAAAATTCCAGCTTCATTATTGCTCATTCTCCCCGTCCATCGAGATTTTACGTGTTTTTCCACAGTTTCTTTTTACTTTCATATCAATGCTTCGGTATTTAGGATTTTCATTATTTTGAAGTTATTTTTCCGACAATTTTATTTTTCTCCCTTTTTATTTTATTTTTATTTCTAACTTTTTTTCTATTTCTCCTTTCATTTTTTTATTTCCTTTTTCTCATATCATTCACTCGGGTGCGCCGCTGCGCCGCTGCCCTGCTATCCGCTGTCATATCAATGAACTCACTTGTTCCCAGCAGCCCTTTGTGCAACTGTTTGTTGTTGTTGTTGTTGTTGCTTCCACCAATTTGGTTGTTTTAGCCTAATTACCGATTGTTGCAGTCGCTGTTGCCGTGGACGCTTTATGACCCTTCATCAATCCTTTTTTCCCGCTTCAATTAATACCCAAAACGCAAATGGCAACAACAACAGTAACAAGCAGTTACGTACGCTCGTTGAGTTTTTTATTTCCATTTTCTGTTATTTTCTACATTTTCTACACCCTCCCCTATTAAAAACAAAAAATATTATTACAAAAATCTTGTTGTTGTTCTTGTTCCAGCGCTGGTGGCTTACAGCTGACTATCGTTGACTGCTTGTTGTTTTTGTCTAATTTAATTGTTATGGTTATTGTAATACATTTGTTGTTGTTGTTGTTGTTGTTGTTGTTGTTGTTGTTGTTGTTGTAATCATTTAATGTTGTTGTGCGCACCTGTGTTACTTTTATTACATAACCGCCCAATTTTTTTCATATTTCAAACTCTCCACCTCTTCTATCTTTCTGCCGAGACTGCGGGATTGCTGCACCGCCGCCTTGTTGCCTCGTCAAATCTAGTCGCTTCACTTACCATATTCCAGGTGGCATGCCGGCTATCTGGCTGTGACCTACACCAGCTCATTTCACTGAACCGTATCCGCGTCGCATTCTTTCAGCTGCAATTCACCCGCTTTCCTCCGCTCTTCTCTCTATACAGCGCTGCGCTGCGCTGTTCTGCTCTGCTTTGCTTTGGGATTTTCTGTGCATTTGTGAGGGCCAACGTTCGGTAATAGGGCGTTGAAAAAAGGGTTTCTCGCGCTGGCGCTCTCATTTGTTGCGCTCTAATGGCATTTTAAAATTTTTTTTTTATTCTTTTTTGGTTTGTCTATTTTCACTTCCCGTTTGCCAGCTCACCGTTGGCTGCCGGTTGCCGCTGCTCGCACAAATAAATTCAAATTATTTTCTATTTAGCTGACCAGGGCATTATGCGTTGTTGTATTTTTTTATTTAATATTTTTCAAGGAAAATTTTGCGGAGTCGAGGATATCGGACTTTTTCCTATTTTATTTTTTCCACTTTATTTTTTTTTTGCTTGATTTTTTTGCAAAGGGTTTTTTAATATTTATTTAGAAATATGAAAATATTATTTGTTTTCATATTTTTAATGAAGCGCTATTCAATTACATACACGTACATACTAACAAATATTTCAAGAATTCTCTTTCCACCATTTAAATTTAATCCTTAGAAAATCTATGCCACAGCTGATGCGAAGTTAATGAGTTCAGGAGCTGAGGTTGGCGATTTAAGTGCTAATTAATTGGTAATTTCGCTTTGGAAACATTTAATGAAGTAAAAGCGTTACAAGCTTCTGAGGAAAGTGAAAGCTCTTTCAATGTAAACTAAACTGGTAAGGCACTCATTGTAGCTGGCGACACCTTCTACAAACCCACAAAGCCGGTTCAGTATTTTTAAGCAAAGGCGGCTGCAATATTCTGATGGCTGGGTGTTGCTATGACTTCCGACGCAGTTAGAGTGTGCTTTATGATTGAGAGCTCGCATGACTGGTTCCAGTTGCTGAGTTGGGAGTTGTGATTAAATCTTTGGGATTTATAAAACAGAAGTACATACAACTTGTAGGCGTAATGATAGGGCAAAACCTACGTCTTTATTTTGTTTGGCATAGGCACTGCTTACGCCATTAAAGCCCAGTCAACGATATCACGCCAGTCGTTTCTACTCTCTGCCCATTCCAAAAGGAAGATCTAGCCAACATAGTTTCCGTTTCTTAATTCGCTGAAATATCTCGATGTCGCCTCCTCTCTTGTGTCGAAAAACTTTGTTTTCTAGATTTCCAAGGCTGACTTCTCTACCATATAGTATGACGGAAATGATCAGCAGCTTTGTTCGTGGAGAGAAGACTACATTTTTCAATTGCCGCTCAGCCAACAGTGGTAGTGTTGACAATGTATTGGGACTAAAAAGTAGACATCGTTGAAAGTAACACATGCCGAATATGTAGGGATGTGGGGAGGATAACATGCATTTGCTTTGTTTTCTCATCGTCCTTATCAAGAGTACCAGTAAATCATCCAGGGGCTATACAGGTCTTTTAATATCTACTTTGGATTTAGATATTCAAGTGGTTCTCTGTCTCTTGCCTCTCCCACAAAAATCACACACTAGCAGAAGGAAATATCGTTGGCTTTTGATGAATTAATAACCATTAATGAACTCTCTCTTTATAAATATTAAGCACTGTTCGTGGCCGTCAGACGGTTTTCGGAAGTAATGTTACTATGTTAGAACGCTGTTATTTTGAATTAGCATTCTGCGCTGTTGCCCAGAGCAATGCTCAGCAACATGTTGCGCAACATAAACGCTGTTAAAGGTCTGCTTGCTATAAAAAAGGAATTTAACATAGAGTTTTAGAATACTCAAGGTAATCTTCATCAATCTTAGAGCTTGATGAAGGAGTAGTAGAAAAATTTTGATATAAATAAAAAATAAATAAAAAATTATAAATAAAATATAAAGTAACACAAATTATAAATTTCTTATATTCATAATAATCGAATAGAAGAGTAGCTTATTGAAAAATTTAATCAATAATTACTATATCGCGAAGAGACAATGTCGCTACATATCCAATCCTTTGCATTTTCTTCAAATAATATTTATTAATCTATTAACTCTGATTGCAGTAAAAATTAATTAGTTCCACAAACTGTTGCCGTCTTAATATTTGCAACAGAAGTAACACTTGTGCTCTAACACCCACATTATTCGTACATTCAGACTGTTTTCGAACATGCCACATTACATTGCGCTCTCTCTCTCTCTGTCTCTCTCGCGCTGTTAAAATAGCTGCACACTCAAATTTTAACCCATTTAGCACCCAAAATCTCAACGCATGTCCAATAGGCACACAATCCAAACAAAACGCCACAGAATGCAATGCAACGAATGTAAACGCAGAGAGAGAGAATAAGTGTAAATACAAGAAAAATTCAATGCATTTTAGAGCTGATTTCGAAGTGTGAAATGTATAACGAATACGAAATGGTCATAAACTGGTTCCACGTCGCCGTACATACGTTCCACACGCACGCTCAACAGCTTAACAGCGCGCAATGCTGGACTAGAATGCCAGCCAATGTTTATGACGACAACCGAGCGCTATGTAGTGCCGCTGCCGCTTCAAATCGGACGAACCAGCCAGCAATGTTGTCATAAAGTGCGTGTGTTGCTCGCTTTCGTTGCGTCGTGCGCCACTCGGTTGGCTGTACGATTGCTGTAGGCTCACTAAAACTGATTATCGAATGGTCTGCTGCATTTCATAGTAAATTTCGAAATTCAGTGTTGCCGGGATATTCAAGCGATTTGGTATCATTAACGGAACGTTACGAGAGTTATTGAACGCGTTGACGTCACACACGTACAAAACATAACCACATAGTGTAATCAGCAAATATCGAAGGCGACTCGAATTTTATGTTTTTTCTTTTGTGTTTTTGTGACGCTCAAAGTAACTGCAATTGAATTTCGCCCAAGTTGAAACTTAAAGCTGGAAGATACATACATATACATATGTATTTTTAATAGAAAAATTCTTGGAAATCAAGTTTGCTGAATGTTTGAAAATCACATCAACACGCATAGGTCGTCGGCAGCGGCCCCAATGAAAGGTTCCTCGTTTTGCTTAGGCGACGTTGGTCGAAGGAGCGGCGGTCGTCGTCGTTGCGTGAGTGAATTCACCCGGTCGCGGCACGAAAGTTATTCGCAAAGTTGCAAAGTGCGTGTGTGTGTTGCTCAAAATTAAGTGTAACAAATAAGTGAGTGGAAATTCGCAAAACATTACTAGCAGACACACGAATACATACATACACACATACATATGTACATACGAAAAGGAGGCGCAAGCAGCACACAAAGCTTTCGGCTGAATTTTATGTTGTTGAAGGCAACAGCTCCCTTAAATTGAAGTTCCAAGCAAATTACAGCGAAATACATACATATGTAGTAAATTGCAACAATAACAACACTATCAAGTTTGCACAGCTGAGATTTACCAAAAAAAGTGAAAAAATTAAATTCAATTTCAAATGATTAATGCAAACACGTAACATCTGTGGCATGCAACAGACACGCAAAATAGATCGAAAAATAAAAATAAATTGTGCCAATGTCTGTATGTCCCTGGCATTGTAAAGTGACTTGAATAATTTTTCCAAAGCACACTTTAAGGCGTTAGAGCTTGCTGGCGTAAAACACGCACACACACACATACACACACACAGTGAAATGTGCAAAAAATATGGGGAAAAAGTAAAAAGTGAATAAATTACCATCATAAAACAAAAAGTTGATACACCTGTGTCCTTCAGTGTAAAATTTGCCAACATTTACGCGCACAAATGCAAATAAACAACCAAACACACGCACATACATTTAAATTTTCAAAACAAAAAATTTACTTACGCCTCACACAAATCGAATTGTTGATTCGCTGGGTGTGCAAGTAAATGTGCGCGGCATAAAAGGATTAAAAAGGATTACCAAATGCCAGGCACTAATACCGTTACAAGTAATGTTTGCTGAAAAAAAATCAGCTGATTATTGTTGATTCAAGTGAAAAATGAAATGATGAAAACACATTAGTGTCAGAGGCAAAGCAAAGCAAATAAAACCATATTAAATTTACCTTAAAACAACAAAATTTTGCACCTAAAGTGAAAAGTGAAAATTGAAGAAGTAAAGTTGCAAAAATTTCCTGGAAATAAATAATAGATAAAAGTGCTTGAGACAACGGTAAATACTTTCATCTACGGTTGAGAGGCTAAATTGAAAAGGTAGGATTACCGCGAAACATTAAATGAAATATTAATAAATGCGCTTAAATGATATTAAGCGGCGAATGTCGCATAATCGCTGACGCAGGTTTTGGAAAGAGTCCCTTTTTGTAGGATTTCAAGGTGAAAAACAGTTGAGAAATTCAAAAGTAATTAATTAAAGAGGCAAGAAATGAACACAATTAACATTAACAAAAATAAATAAATAAATATAAAAATCAAAGTTATAATATTTATAGAAATAGAAAAATCAAAAGAATATTAACATTGTATCTCAAAATTTGGGGATTGTGCGGAAATTGAAATGTTTTATAAATTAGAGAAAAAGATATTATTTTTGTTATACTGACAAGAGTAATTTTTTTAGACTGAGTTTTAAGCAAAGTATTTAATTACCCAAAGCAATTAATAAAAAAGTAAAAGCTTAATTACCTAAATAAACCAAAAGAATCGGCAAAGTTTGTTATATAACCTCTGTGAGGTTTTTTTTTTTAAATCTCGAAAAATTCCTCATTTTATATCCTTTGAACGAAGAAATAAAAAAAATTAAATTTAAAAAAAAAAACAAAGGATTAATTTAACGACAAAGTATACCGAAATTCCAGATTTGTATTGGAAATACATAAAAAAAATTTTAGTGAACATTTCTTCTGTAGATTAATCGCATTAGAATGTTACCTAAAGTTTTGTGGTCCCGTGCGAATCGCATGGTTCAAACAATTATTTTAAAATGGAAAAATTTAGCAAATCGATGGTTACAAATCGCCAAACAGCTCCACCTAATCTAACCTTAAAAAAATTTGTTTGGATTCGTACGATTATCCCGTGCCACAGGACAGCACACATCTCTAGGTTACAGAAATTTCGCAAATTTGTTTTCGATGCCTGATAAATTTTCCAATTATTCTAGGAATTTGCTTTAAAATTCTTCCTACGGTTTGTTGTTGAGCTTGAAAAGTTCATTTTTCAATTTCAAAAATCAATAAAAAAGCCTGACCTTAATTCTTAAATATTGTTGTCTCTTATGCTGTTCGACTGAGACATACTACCCGGTGTGTTCAATTTAGAAATCAAAACAAGCATTAAGAGATATGTTTGGTGGCAATGATGTTAGGTTATACAGGATACCATAATACATGAACCTGTTGTTAGTGGTGACAGCTGGAGGTTCAATTTAATTGATGGTAAAGTTGTCATTGCGTTAGGACGAGAACGCCATTTCCAAACTTTCTGTAGACCTCAGAACAGCGAAGCTCCCAAACGTCTAAGAAAACTTCTAGATAAGGTTGGACAGAATAAGAGAACGTCTTCCAATGTCTCCCCCAAGCCTGTCACGCTAATTTTTTTTTTTTTTTTTTTTTTTGCATAACTCGGTAGTAATTGCAATTCGTAAGCTCTGTACAATCTATACACATGAAGCAAGTCTTGTGGTCGGCACCACTCATGAATATGGGTTGAAAACTTCTTTCCCTGATTAAACGTGAACGGGGGTTCCGTGTTCTATATTCGCTCCAAAGGTTTTCAATATGAGCTGCTGTCTAAATCAACATTAAAAATTATAGAAAACAACTTTTTTAAATGTGATCGCCCTCTTTGTAGTGAATGCCAATCCCTCCGAGGGTCTTACCCATAAAAAACCATCACCCGAGTCGGGTTAGAACTAACTGTAAGTCGCCCCAATCACAGGAAAAACATCAGGTCGCACACCGCAAGTTAGAGGAAGTACTCGGCAGTAGAAGCTGTACTTAGTCTGACCTCTGACCACATTTCATTCGAGAACGTCCTGACTCCATGAATACCAACAATGAATAGGAGTAAAATTAATTTTTTTTTTTCAAATAGTGTCTTCTTTCGCCCTCCCTCTACTTTTCTGTAAATTTCCAGCGAGTTCAAGCTGCCTGTCATAAATTGAATTATTGACTTATTCTTAAAGCCTTTAATGAAATCAATACCATTTCACATAAATCTCCTACACAAAGGATCCTACTACTCCACACCAGCTTCACTTCCGCTAAGCACTTTGTTTCGTATGAAAGCGCAAAAAAAAAAGAAGATTGTGTTATAAATATAAAAACTGAAAAGGTATAAAGGCTCATAAATAATTTCACGCGAACCATCAAGACCGGAAAATTAACCCGAAAAAGCCTGGCAAAGTTAACGAGGCAGCAAGCAAGCGAGAAAAATGTGCAAGGAAACTGGCAAAAACTGAGAAGAGACAGACAGACTGAGAAGACAACATTTGGGAAGGAAGCAAGGATAAAAATGTATGCCGAAGTTATAAAAAGTGTTAAGGGAAAAATAGGAAAAAACAGGCAGACCGGCATAGGTAGAGGTGTAAGATTATCTGTCTATGACCTGGCAAACACACACACACACACCTAAAACACAAACTACAAATAAAAATGGTGTCATAAAGCAGCAAAAGCGATAAGCTCCACCAAAGAAAAAAGGGAAGCGGGAAAAATTCACCACAAACGCCATTATCCTTTCGCACACGTTTTCATAAATCCTTTGTTAGTTATGCTGCTGTGTATGTGAGTTTTATACCTTAATTTCAGAGCCCGCATATATAATTTTCACCCCAAATCATACACAGACAGTCAAACAAGCTGTAGTTTTTGTAGTTTTTTCTTTTTTTTTTTTGGAGCTTGTCTGTTGAGCGCGCGCGTGGAAGGCGTTCATTTGTGCTTATCAAGGAGCAAGGATCTTATTTATGCCCATGTTGTTCGCGCCTTGTTTTCACTGCACTCTGGCACACTTTTATGTTGTTATTACAATTTTTTTTCACTGCCTCGTGTGTGGGCATATTTTTGACTATGGTGTCCTCATATTTTCGCCTACGCATGGCTGGCTGGAGTGGAGTGGAGTGGACTGGTCGGGGGTGGCCAAAGTATGGACCCTCATTTGCTTATTTTGTTAATATTTTGCTTGTATTATGCTTGTTAAAACATTATTTACATATGTATGTATGTATGTGTGTGTGTGTGGGTGACATTCATTATGCATGTATAAATGACAAATAAAAGTTCGGACACACGCATACATACGTGTACATACAATACAAACGCATATGAGTTTTGTACACTGCCAAAGTGCCAGCCAACTTGATAAACAAACACATACACACCACACCCATATGTGTCTGGTCGCGTTAAAGCTGTGAACGCGTTAACTGGCAGTCGCACATACACGCATGTACATTTAACGGTACTTTGCTTGCATGCAATTGTGCTTACTTTCCAAGGGAGAACCTCGTTGCGTCACTTGCAACTGCCACTGCAACTGCATAGGTGGCATGCAATGGCTGTTCGTTAGTCGTGCCTACGTGTACATACAAACATATGTATATATGTACATGCAGACATGCATAAATCCATATCCTTGTTCGGTTTATTTGTATTGTGTCACGCATTTGTTATGCACTCTCGTACAAGCAGCCGCTTTTAAGCTTAGTCCACGCTTTTTTTATTGTTATTGTTTTGTTGCCATTGCTTTGTGCCACTTTGCCGCGCTGCACTGTTGTTCGACGCTTCCCTTTTGGCTTTTGCGGTCAGTTCACGTGCTGCGTCCAACTCTGCGTGCAAGTGTGTGTGTGTTTCTGTATATGCCTGTGTTTTTGTGTTTGTCGGTGGTGGCGCTTTGGCTTTTTTGCTGTTCTCCCAACTTACTAACACCCCTTTTATTTACTCTTTAGCGCCCTTCGTGCTTTTTTGGCATTGCAACGTGCTCGTTGTTGTTGTTTCTGTTGTTGTTTTTTACCCAGCAGATCCCCTTGGTTGTATTGTTGCGGTTGTGTGCAAAGTGGTTGCATGAAAATGGTATTAATAAATGAATGGCACTACCCACTCTCTCTTTTTTCTGCCTTCGACCCTCTTCGCACACGTACAAAAGCACATAACAACATTCACGTACATATGTACATATATTTCAGGCAAACGTGCCCATAAATTGGTCAGCCACCTTGTTCATGGAGGTGGTCATTTAAAATTTATGCGATTTTCTTTTTGCTACTTTATTTACTATTCTGTGTTCCAGGATTATCTCGAAGTTGTTGCATGTGTGTGTGTGTGTGTGTGTGTGTGTGTGCGGTAAGCTTTTGACATGGACTTTACAAAATTTCAATATTGTAGAGTTTTTGTAGTGAAGGCTTTTAGTTATTATTATTGTAGCAATGCTTTAAGTATTTTCAGTCAGTGTAGCATATTATTTTCGCTTGTATGTATGTATGTACACGTATGTGTACTTATTTGGTATATGAATAGTGAATAGAGATAGTCGGAATCTAGCGCCGCTCAGCGTTAACTAATTTCTGGAATGAAGTTGTAAAACAATTTTGAGCTATAAGCAGCACTCTTAAGCAGTGCGAAAATCAAGTTTGGGAAGTCGGGAACTCAGTCAGCTTTAAATGAATTCTCTTCCTTTTCAAAAGCCCTTAAGTTTATTTTCAAAGGCCTCCACTTCCTTTAATTCTTTGTACAATATTTAAAGTTTCGACGCAAGCTCTACAAGTTTCTTCTTACCACTAAAATATCCTCTTCACTTTAGTTTTTTTTTTCAAAAACTTTCTATTCTTTTTGCTCTTCATGTAAGAACTTTCAAAGCTTTTTTTATTACCATTTTCTAACTGGTTTTGCTTCCTACGTTTTGAATTCAAATCTGTCGCTTGGCGTTAGCTAAAAAATATGTCTTCCTTAGCTCTTAAAACTGCTACTTTTTTCCAAAAAGTAGCAAAAGCTCTTGTTTGATTTATTCACTTTTTCTCTTTATTATCATTTCATTTTGGATTTTCCTTTTTAATATTAAACTTGCTCTTAACTTTGATTTATGTGCTGTTTGTGAATTTAAAATGAAACTTTTATTTAATTTTTTTGCACTAGAATAGATTTATCTTAAAATATACTCTTTTTATGACGAAGCACAACAAAAAAGGCTCAAAATTTTTTTTACCATATACTCATTCAGTTTTTTCCATAACTTGGTTGAGAATTGTTGCATATGGGATTGAATGATTCGTGTTAGAGTCTATCGAATCAAGGTTGAGTTTCTGTACGAAATTAAATTTAACACTTAAGAAAATAGTCACTCCATGAGAATCTCAACCTTTCCAATAATTTTTTTCCACATAAAAAAGCTTCTGATAAAAACCCATCAGTTGCTTAAATCTTTGGGAAATGTTGAGGTCAAGCTGAACTTTTTTTGCGGTTCGTGGACTCAACCGAACTTAAAACTCTTATTCATGAATGAGAGAATTCGGTTTAGAATTACTATTACATTAGCCAATTAAGAAATGCTGGCTCTATGGAGTAAGGGAATAAATAATATTGAATGAATAAAGTCTTAAGAAGCGTATTGCTCTTGCTTAGAAAGCGTTTTACTACTTTAGATAGAAGAATTGAAAAGAAAATTCAGTGTGATATTTACTTTATTTACGAACATAACTTATTTATAAGCAGGATATTTACCAATTTCCGATTTCTCACAAAACCTACTACTTTATCATAGTTGTTATTAAGCCTTGAGCTTATAACACATCGCACTACAATAGCCACCAAAGTCGGTATTTCCCACCCACTCAAGGAATTTAACGCTCGTAAAAAAACAGCTAAATCTGCAGCCAACACATTTCTTTTACTATAAACTACGTGCGGCATTGTTTGTGCGAGACATTTAGCTATCTATCCACAGATACGCATAGCAAAGCCCCAACCGACAGCCCCAGTCACTGATTTCCTTGTGTGCCTTGTTTTATTTCCGCCATGCCTACCTTTTTCTAATCCTATTTGACCAATAGACATTATCACCGTTACTACCGTGTACCTCCTTCCAATTGTCTGTTACTTACTTACTTCAGTGCCATGAAAATGCGTGCGTCAGGTTGCTTCTTTACTCTTTGCTGAGGTAGTTTCTTTTCCTCTCACCATTATACCTGTTTACGTATAGCTTTGTGCCGCTTGTTATCGCTTTAGTTGTCTCCTGGTTTTGTGGTTTTTAACTGCTCGTTGACCTCGTGTTGTTTTCCTGTTTGGTGTTTGTTCTAGCTCTTTGCTTTTATTTCCCATTTTGTTCTACTTTATTTGCCTTTTTTACGTTTTCCAGTCTCATATTTTTTATTTGCTGCCTATGTTTGCAGATTGTGTCATTGCTTTCATTTTCTACCGTGGGTCCGTTGTTATGTTTGTGTGTGTTTTGTTTGCGTTCTTCGTTTATCCTTTAACTTGTCATTATTTTCACCTTTTGTATTTTGGTTTCTCATTTTTTTTTTCAGTTTATTTTCTCTTTCCATTTTTAATTTGTGCTTTTGTTTGGTTTAACACTTGCAATGTTGCAATGTTTCCTCTTTAATTTGCTTTGTGTTCTAGTCTTCTCCACCTTTTCTATGCTCTATTTATCTTTGTTGTTCCATCATTTATTCTTTATTTGCTTTAACCACACTCTCTAAATGCCCGTTAGTGTTATGGTTGCTGGTGCTGTTGCGTTGTCCTTTCTACTATTAATTAGAAACTACAATATGTAGATGGGAAAGATTAGATATTGTTATGGTTAGTTGATAGTTGTTTGTGGAGCTTAGTGTCAGGCATCGTCTCGTAGAAAATAAAAGTAAAAGTGATTGAGGTCACTTTGGATTGGTGCGCCGAGCATAATTAGCAGTGATTAATAGAGATATGCACACAAAGATAGCTACGAAGGTGAGTTTATTCTCTATCATCCATTCATCTACAGGGCGTGGAACTTTTTTTCAAATCAAAAATATTTTATCTTAAAAAAATATTGTTGTTAAAACATATTTTTTTTCTTTGGGTTTTGTATAACATTTTTTTATTATAGTTATAAAAATTAATTTTAAGCCTTGTTTAAACTAAAAAATAAAATTAAAACATAAAAATATTTATAATTTTTTTGTAAAAGTGTTACATGGTTTTATTTTTAGGTTTCGAAAACTGATTTTTTAAGTTGAAAATATTGTATTAAAATAGTTGTCGCAATTATTGATATAACTTTTAAAAATTTATCTTCATTTATATGTATTTCAAGTCTTCAAACTATTCTTTAAAGTTTTTGACTTAAGCCCTTTTGGTTAGAAATTTGAAGTTTTAATCAGATTTTCGAAATTAGTTTTTTTTATGATATGCATGTTTTGTTGAAATATGAAATTTTAGAAATTTGAATTTTTCGAAGTTTGAATTTTTCGAAATATGAAATTTTCGAACATTCAATTTTTCGAAATTTGCAGTTTTCGAAGTTTGAAATTTTAAACTTTGTCTTTGCCACAACATTTTGGGAAATCTCTGAAAAATTTGCAAAAAAGTTATTGTTTTCGCCTCATAAATACCATTTCGTACTCTACTATTTTCGAACTTTCGCCACAAGTCCTCTACTCGTTATCACTACGATTCTTATCTTTCCCTGCAGACTATTTATTTTCCTACTATTTAACTACTGTGTGTGCTTTTCCCACTTCATGTACACCACACAACTTGACTTTAACCACGAATAGCGCGCAGGTAGCTGACAGTTCTAGTTTACGGTGTTATAAATGTGAAGTAATTTTTCAGTTTAATAATTGCATGTTTTTCTACTACCAACAACAACAAACCGCCAAGTAAATACTAACCAAAAAGCACATTCAAATAGTTAAATAAATTTATGATGAATGTATGTACGTACGTGTATGTCGCATAAGCTCACCCACAGTGTCACCCTTCGGCCACTTAGACTAACCCAAATCATTTCAAGCTATGTCACCATGTGGGCCACTAACCGCGAGTCATTACCAGAAATACCAACTGGACTAACGTTTTTGGAAAGTTTTTTTTTTTGGTTGTATTTACTTTCACCGTTATGTCTATTTGATGTTTAGTTTAAATGCGATATGAAAATTATGCACAATATGTCAAAATGCGTTTGGTGGCACCGCAGGTGGGCGGGCGCTTGTCATTTGGAGGCGAGATCAGGGGTGTTGCGTCATTTACGTCTGGCTTCCCGAGGATACCAAAAATTACTGCACAGCGGGTGGGGGGAGTAATTGTTTGCGCTCATATGGATTTGAGGGTGTGATAAAAACATGTATGTATATATGTATGTATGTTGCTGAACTGTAATTACTTCCATTTTTAAGCATATATATGCCCGTTTATTTATGGTTATACATACATATATTAGACAGAATTCATACGTACTAGTTGATTATTAATACTTTTTAATAAATTGTAGAAAGTTTCATGAAAATTAATGCATTTTCTGGCAAAAACTACTCATTTGTCTGTCATCATGTTGGTTTGTATTTAATGAAAAAATTACTTCATTACAATGACAACATTTTATGTCATGGACAGATGATATAATATATGTATGTATATGTACGAAAAATGGTTAGTCGGTTGAACCGTCAACAATTTATATCAAATTTAATGAAAATGGTCGCTAATAGTTTTCAGAAATTATTCAAACTTGTTCTAAAAGCTCTCATTTAAGCTTCCAAAAGTTCGCAGTATAACCCAAAATGGGTTAAACAAAACCAAAAAAATATAAAAACAAAACAAAAAAGGAATTGCAAATATCCACTTGGCAACCAGTGCAATAATTCTTCCTAATTTCAACAATCCCGAAAATTCAAAAAAATGCTACTCAAATTCCAAAAGTTTCCGGAATTTTCAAAAAAAATCCGTTGTTTTAAAATGTAATTCTTTTTATAAGTTTTTTTTTATTACATTCCAATCTATAATCTTGTTGAACGTTTTCTTTTCTTTAAACTGAGAATCCCTGAAAATATTTTCCAAGTTAAAAAAATAAAATTGATTTTTTTTATATTTAATGAATGTTTAAATTTTTTACAAACTTTTCGAAATAAATTGATATTACTAATTTCTTTTAATATATGAGCTTTCGAGTTTCCGAAAATTTTCAAAAAATTGTATATCTATTTTTATTGGAATTATGTAAAATTTCGTAAAATTGAAACGAATGACTTTCTCAATAATCCAAATTCAGGACAGAATTCTCGTAGTTTTATACTAAAAAGTTTTTTTTTCGATTGTTTCTTTCCCAATTTTTTTATGAGTGCTTCTTCATTTAAAAGGGTTATTATTTGCAATGTCTACACGTTTTTTTGAAATTAAATAATTTTCCTTATTGTTGTTTACATTTCAAGTAAGTGTATTATCGACATAGCTTCCAATTATTCATTACATTTCCAAAAAAATTAAGATTTTTTAATTATCTTATATAATTTTTGAAATTGAATTGAATTGATTTCTTCAAAATTTTTAATTACCAATTTTGAAAATTTTCGCAACTTTCTTTTCAATCATTTTTCTATTTTTCATATACTTAACAAAATTTTTCAGTTAATTTGGATTTTGATTAAGTAAATTATACCTTTTTATATTTTTTTCAATATCCCAAGGCATTATTTTTTTTTTTAATTTAATAGATCTATTTATTTTTTAATTATATCTAGGTATTTCCGTTTTTTTTTTTTGAAATTTTCCAAACTAAATTTTTTTTTTCCTCTAATTTCGTAGCTTTGTTTTATTTTGTCATTTTTGTCTACTTTCAACGAGCGTGTTCGTGTTGAAATTCGATACCACTAGTTTTCAGAACCACTTAAAAACAAAAACAATATACAATACATCAGTGACTACCTAAAAATGCACACACACATGCACACTTTAGTGAAGCTACGAATAAATACATAAAAAATGAGTCTAAAGTGAAAACTGGAATTGTATTTCAGGTTGACATGCTCGCCAACAGAAGGCCTGCTGCTCCCTGGAGTAAGACAAATAACCCGAAAAATAGACAAACAGACAGCGGAAGATAACAGATTAGCTTAGCTGAAGAGAACTAGAAAATATGTCTCAAGAGGAAAGCATGCAGACATAACTATACTTATGTGGGTATATACATATAATACATATATGGTATACACGGAAACATATTGACATTTTGCGTAGACAAAATAAATGTACAAATAAAATTAAAATAAAACAAGAAAACGATAGTTGAAATTCTAAAAGCAGCAACCAGTGACATAATATCTCCTTCTCTTTTCTCTCTCTCCTCTTTCTTCATTCTGAGCTGATTTCCAACAAATCTCTCGCATACCAAAATTCTTGCATATTTATTTATGCACTCTCCTTCAACATCAACCAGCGCTTCATCCATTAGACACTTATTGTTTTACTTCTAGTATTGGCAATAGTTTTCCGCAGCACAACAACAACAGCTAGTGAATTTTCCCAACAAATTAAGTTTCTGACATTTATTGCCTGCCTAGACTGACAACGCTACAGCAAGCGAGATCTTTTGCAGTTCTCTCTTGCTCTTCATCACTTACGCTCACCCCCAACAACGCGCTCCCCTTTTGGCTTATCCTTGCAACACCTTGACTCTAATTCGCTTTCGATGTTCGATATGACACTATATATTTCCTTCGCACTTCCCTCTGGGGCGGTTGGAGAAAAAGTTTTGACACAAAAGGATTTGACAGTCGAGAAGAAAAAAAGGGTGAGTGAGAGAGACAAAAGCGGAAGAAAGCAGAAGAGCGCTGTAAAAGGGAAGGTTACCTACTTAAATTTCCTCGATGCAGACGTAAAACAATGCGCATTGACGGTTAAACTAATTTATGTGACATTTTAGATAAATGACAAATTCTAACGGAAATATTTACTTACATGCAGACATACACGTACATACAAACAGCCAACAAAAAGTTGCTGCAACATTTGCTTTTCAACGTTTGCTATATCCAATGGCTTAGTAAACGATTGCTGGTGGGAGGCGTAGAGTGCAGAGTAATTTTTTATTTATTCTTCTTTTTAAGTTTTCATGTTTCATGTTTATTTGTTTGCGCGCTGTTAATGTCACTTTAAGTGTTGAATTACGAAATAGTTTATCGTTTTGATATGGGTTAATAGAATTTGGCTTTTTACTCACGGTATACTTTGGGAAATCGGATGCATAAAAGTGTGGAAAACTGTGAAAAAAAGGTGGCAGGAAAGGTTTTTTTTTTTGAAATTAGAACCCTAGTCGAAGAGAAATTCCGAAGGTACTGTTTAATATCCCGTCATATAACAGAATATTTAGAGAAAATACTTAAACCAAAATTTTTAGTTTTATTGAAATATTGTGATTTTTAATATATTAACTAAAAAAAGAAAAATAAAAATAAACTTTTAAAGATTTATTCCAATTTCTACAAATTTCAAGAATAGTTTTTTAAGGACCTCAGAAATAAGATTGCAGTTTTTTCGAATTTTTAAAATCGAATGTTCAAAATTTTCAAACATTTTTCAGCTTTGAAAAATTCAATTTAAATTTTATATCCATTATTCAAAATAAATAAAATAACTTAATTATTCCTCGTGTGAGCTGAATTTTTTATTGATGAGCCATCTTTTGAGGTTTGGGAAGAGATAATAGGCCAAGTGAGCCAAATCGGGCGAATACGGTGGATGCGGAAGCAATGATGATGCCAAACACGACAACAACAATCAGCTGTCAAAACAAAACTAAGGACAGTTTCGAATTTTTGCAGTAGAAGCGCATTCTGGCGGTCAGGGAGGTTACTTTTCACCCCAACTAGTAGTGTGAAGCATACATTTTATTATTGAAAATTTAGATTTTTTTAAATATTATTATGATATTTTCTAAAATACAATTTTTGCGTAAGAGTATTCCCAACATTCGTGAATTTCTTATATTATTTATTTTTTGTAATTACCAACTTTGTGGTTATTTAATATTTCTTTTTTTAATTTATCATGTATTTTTTTACATACATACACGTATTTCTGCAAAATTAATTTTTTGTAATTTTTTTTTCTAAATTACTCAAAATTTCACACCAACAAGATATTTACGCCTTTAATTAGCAAAATCACAGCAAGATGATAAATAGTTTAACAACTTCTATTTCATGCACATACACGTATGTATGCACATAGTGTAAGTGCACATATAAATGCGAGGAAGCAACAATTTCCTAAGGACTCACCCATTTTGTTGTCTTGGCCAGACAAAGGCGACTATTTAATGTTCTGTAATGATAGCTCTGAAGTGATTTCAAAATGCGTTTACACGCATAACTGTCACATGCCTTCAGCTACTATCACACACCCACTCACTTATTGAAGTACGTGTACATACATATGTATGAACGCACAAACAACTTAAATTAATTAACTAATTTAATATTAAAATGCGTAAAACAACTAGGCTACGCTTCATGTGGGGGTGGGAAGATAGTGAGAAATCGTGTTGAACATGAAAACACAATTTGTATTATTAGCAGAGGAGTCAAGGATACAGAAGGACGACCAACAGACATTTGTATACAAAACGAGTTAATGGAAAAATTTGGTGATTAACACAGTCACATATGAATACGATATACACGTATGTACATACGATATATGGTATATGTGCGTATATTCTGTATTATATGTATGTGTGCATTTACAGTAATAACTGTATATATGTTAGTGCATTTATACAATATCCCCAGAGTCAATGACACCCGCGCACAAACAGACACACACACAAACACAACCACAGACGCAGCCGCAGCCGCAGAGTCAGTCGAGGGAATACAAAAAAAAAATGTTCTATCTCTCCATGAGTGTATGTGTATATGAATTCAAAATGTATATAAATTTGGTTATAAACATATTTACTAGTAAATGTGTAGTGTGGGTGAGCTTATAAATTTATTTAATCTTTTACTGTGTCATTAACACAGTCGCTTTGGTAATTTTTACAAATGTCACATATGTATGTGAATATAAAAGGATAACTTTAAAATGAAAATAAGAAAACATAGAGATCATTTCAAACATGTACCTATAAGTATTACAAAAAAAGATTACATTCAAAAATTTCTTACAAATATATGGTAATAATACATTTTTTTTTTGAAACGAATAAACTGAAAGTTTTTACTCAATTTAACAATAATTTTTATTCATAATTTGTATAAAAAAAAATGTTTAAACAAACCTTTTACCCAAAAAAATTCACTCGAAATTTGTATATTTTTATCCAAAATGTCCAATCAAAGAATTGTTACTCGAAATACAATACACGTATACATTCATGCCGAAATTCTTTTTAATTTTATCTCATTTATATGAGATTTATTAGAAAAGATGAAAATTCAGCTACCGAAAGTTTAACTCAAATTCCACTCAAAATTTCTAAGTTGTATATACCTATATGCATATATATTTTTTTTAATTTTCTCAATATTTCCGCTATTCAAATTTTATCTTTCTATTTGCAGATTTTTTTTTTTGAAACTTCTCAACTTGCGGTATCGACACTATAATCGGGAGTACTTCACTCAAAAATTAACTAAACTTGTAATAATTAGCTTGCAGACAAAGTATAATTAATGCAGACAGAGCTCATGAACATTTTCGTAATTTGTGAAAATATCCAATTGAAGTAAAAAAATAAAAAAGTGTTGAAAAATGTGCAAAAAACGTGCCACAACAGCAATTCTGCTGTTTGGGCTGACCATCCTAATGGGCAGTTATACAACACGGGGTGAGCAGCATCCAGCGACGGCGGATGAAGGTGAGTGAAGATAAAATACTTTAATAAAATATTAAAATATAAGCTTTTTGTAACTGTATTTGACAAAAAATAAGCTATATAAAAGTATTATTAAAAAATGCCTGCCTTTCAAAAAACGAACCTTTCTAAGAAATATTTTTTTATTAAAATTTTAATTTTTTAAATTGGGAATAATTTCAATGATTAAAAACACCAGAAAAGATTAGCAATATATTTTTCGGATTATAAAATAGTTACGAAAAAATTATAACTTTTACGAAGTCGATTTTAATAAAGTTATGAAATATTATATTTTCAGAACACTTTTCGATTGTCAGAAAAAGAAAGTATGATTGCGGAATATTTTTAGAAACTCATTATTGGATTATTATATTTATGCAATTTCTGTTTGCCGATTTCAGGTTTTATTCGAAAATCAATCAATTTTGAAGTTTTTTTTTAGAAATTTGAGAAATTCTCCTTTTTAAAGTTATCTTTTCAATTAAGAGTTTACGATCTTTTTTCGAAAATATTGAACGGTGATTTTATATTTTGATTTAAAAAAAAACTTAAAAAAATAGGTATTTTCGAAATTTTTGAGTCTATTATTTTTTCAAAATTGTTTTGAAAATGAGTTCCCCATGTACATGATCCACAATTTAACTATTAATCTCAAAATTCCATTTATGACACGAAACTCTCATAAAATTAATAATCATACGAATTTAGTGATTTGAAAATCAATTCTGTTTTGCGATTGAATTGCTTGAACACTTGTGTATGTAAGAGCACACAGCTCACACAACCCACGCAAAGTCTACCAGCAACCCTCTCACTCCCTTGACTCTTTCCCCATGCGGCTTATTAAATTTCCACTCAGGAGTGAAAGGAAAAAAAGTCTGATAGCGACTGTTAAGTGATATCACTACTTCATGGGTAAATAAAAATTTAAATTCTTAGAAGTTTTTCTCATACACATCATAAACGTACATACATATGCATGCATGTATAAATGTCTACACGCCAACACGCAGTCGCTTACATAACAAGAAATTTAATCCGACTAATAATTATTATAATTTTTTTTTGAATTTTCCACGACTCTACACACACACTTACATATATATAAGAAATACGATTTTCCGAGCGCACACACAAATACAATTGAAGCACTTGAGCACATCAAACGAAGTGCGTAGAAATATTTTTTTTTGTGTGTGTATGTATGTAGAAGAAACGAAGGAATGCAAGTTAATCCCCCGCCAGGCACGAAGATGTAAACGAAAATATGAAATTTTTCCAATTCAAATATGTGCTTGAATGAAATGAGTGAACCAACAGGCGGCACCGTAACAAACAAACAGTCAAAATGGGGAATGAACTGTGTGGAATTGGTCTCGGTGCTAGAGTGGGTGGCAGGGAGAGCAAAAGATTGATAGACAAGGCGATTACAAATCGCTTTGCGCGAATTCTGAAAAAATTGTACTCAACAAAGTAATTGAAAGTAATCGAAATTTAATCTCATTTAAAGGCATAATCACATAGTCATGTTATGGTAACAACATCGTGCAACAACAATAACAGACAGAAATAGTAGACACAAAAGAGTAATAGAAATAAGTGTAAAAGCATGAAATGGGTCGGAAAGAAATATTTAACAAAATGACAAATGTTATTAAAAACATACATACATATACATACATATCCATGCATATGCATATGTATGTGAGGAAATACGCATAAAGAACACATAAATGAAATGGCGTTGCCACAAATCGAAACACTTGGCAATTTATTGGTAATTTTTGTTTCTATTTCTTTTACTCACCCTTTTCGTCGCTTAGTCAATCAAAGACAGTGTAGGAAAAAAATTCACTGCAGCGGAAATGCAAGGTTAGGTGGGTGACAAAATCGAATTACATTACATTACATGCATACATACCAACGTAATCAACACTTCCCGGGTCGCAAGTGTCACGAAGTGTGGGTACATACATACAAACCATACATGCCTAAGCACAAATACATAGCATTGAATGCGTAAGCATGTGAACGCCTGCAGAGTTGAGGGAAAAATATGCTATTACATATGGTATGTACGCTTCTGCGTGCATGTGAGTTTCAAAATGCAAATGTATGTATGTTTCTTTTCTTTTTTTGTTGACCGTCACTAAGAACAGTGAATTTATTTTTCCATCCTTCTTAAGTTTTATTACATAACTTTTGAAATACATACATAATATATTTTTAATGTTTTTAATTATTCAAAAAAATATAAGAGATGAAAAAATTTATTATAAAAAATATGATTAAAAAGCTAAAAAAAATATAATAAAAGAGAATAAAAAATATATTTTTTCTAACTTTTTAAAATTAATTGATGCGCCTGATATTAAAAGAAATTTATATTTGTATGTATATTTTTTTAATATACGCGCATTTTTTTAAGCTTCCTTAACCACAAAATTAAAATAATTTTTAATTTTTCTTGGAATAAGTTTTTAAATTTATTTGTATGATTTTATTAAAACTAAAAGAGTTTTTAAAATTATTTTTAAATTTCATTTTTTTTAATATGCCTCTTCGCAAAGTTAAAAAACAAATAATAATTTTTTTCATTTTTCTTCGTGATTGAACTAAAAGTATTTTATTTTATCAAATCAAGCTAAATCAAAGAAATAAAACACTATTCACACTCAAATTTTTTAAATCTGAAAACATTACGAGAGTTAAATACCGTCTACATATATATATTTCAAAATTTTTATAGAAAATGTAACAAATGAAGCTGTTTTTTCCATTTTTACCTTCATTATATTATGAAAAAAAATATTTAAAATTATAATATAATTTACGAAAGCTGAACATCAGGCAATTCGGTTTTTGAGAATTAAAGAAAAATATAAAATTATAATTTCAGAATTTTCAGACAGTTGGTTTTTTTAAAATTAGTTTTCCAATACATTTTCTAAAATTAAAAAAATCTATTTTTCTTTACATAATAATGGAAAAGAGCTTTCTAAAAATATTAGTTATAATAATAAAAGAATTTTATTTAAACAAAAACAAACTTTATACCATAACACATATTTTAAGTTGCTCGAACTCTTTTCCATAAAGAGACAATAAAAGAAACTCTCCGTCACTTCGTTGCAGCTGTCAACATTAACTTTTGTTTGCGGAAAAGTATTGAAAAAATAACAAAAAATCAATAAATTAAGTATAAAACAAAACCAAAAACAGCTGTGGCGAACATGACTGCTTATCTATTTATTTATATACACATATGTTCGTAGTAAATACATAGCTATCCTTCCGCATTTGCTAAAGTCGCGTGTTCGCTGTTCGCTGGCATAGAAACTTTTCAAAAAAACTTTATTAATACGACAAGAAAAAAAATGTTGGGAATTCTAACGACCTTTGCTTGAGAAAACAAGACCATTTGTTATTTATTAATTTTGTTTATTGTTTGTTTTTTATTTGTTTCTCATTATTTCTTCCCTACAATTATTTGTGCGCTTATATGCTGCTGCGCCTATTTCTTACTAATTTTATACTATAAAGTATCAATTTAATTTTCAGTCATACATACAGATATATGTTCATATGTTGGTTATCTATGATGGTCCCAATAAGTTTTGTAATTACCTATTGCTTAACCAATTAAATAAATAGTCCAACCCACTGTTTACAACTAACTTTTACTCTTCTTTATTAACAACGCACGCCCGAGGCCTGCAAGTAGCGAAACCTTCCAAAACCTCCTTTGGCTTATAGCCGATTAATAGGCACTTCCAAACATATACCTATAAAATCTACTACTTTTCCCTTCACACTCTCCAAAATTGGTGCAGTTTAATGTACGCTTCTTCGCAACTACTCAAGTACTCGTATCTGGAGCGCCGCTTTAACGTTTACTTCACGTTTTTCGTGCTCAAGCGCAGCTACTTACGTAAAAAAACTGTTTTGAAATTCGTAAATTATACAAATTTTGTATCTCAGAAACAATAACTGTAAGCATAAATCTATCAAAAACACTTAATTGTCAGCCATAAGTGCGGTTTAGAAGTATCTCTTTGTGTACGTTAATGAAATCGAGTGATTGAAGATGATAAGTGTTATTGGTTTAATTTGCCTTGTGACGATTATTGAAGTGATCTAATAAAGCGGTTTACCAATTAAGTGATGTAGAGTTGTGTAAAGCAATGGGGAGTGAGGGAAAAGTCGAAAACACACAGTTTGATAGGTGGTTCAGTACCGAAGCGACATACCTACACACTTGAAAGCGTAATAGATTCGTTTGCCTTGTTAGCGTTCTGCACAAAATTTTCGCTTGCAATGTTGCCAATTTTCGTATGTTGATGGTAAAGTACTTGTACTCCTGTGTTATAAGTGAAAAATTGAATACTAGATAGATTTTTTCATTACTCTAGTAATTTCTACTGAATCAAATGGATTTTTTTTTTAATAATTGATTTTAATTTCTAGCATAATTTAACCTTAATATTTTGCTATCATCTTTTTCGTTATGAAAAATTAATTTATATTTTTTTTTTATCCTAAAATGCTAAATACGCCAAAATTGGAATTTTTTGTAATTATTTTCACATGCAATGTTGCCAATTTTCGTCATTTGTTTTCAAAAACTAGTTTTTTGGACATTTTATATTTAAGCAATAAAAATGCACATTTTTTTTTAATATTTTAATTATATTACTTTTATCTATGCGCACCTATTTGACTGGTGCAATTTTAATTGAATTTTCAACACTGATTTGCACACTTATAATGGTTTGTTTTAATATTAAAGACCTTTTAAATAACTAATTCTAATATTAAAGCATGAAAAATCATTACTGTAGTTATGTTATTAAATTGTATCATTTACACACATGCCTGTATATTTTTTATCATTTATAAAATCCATGTTAGTTAAATATTTGAATATCATACTCTCTCATGTGTCCACTAATTAAACAGATAAGCATTAAATGTTCTTTTTTGTGTTTGTAATTATTATTAAAATTATTCATGTGCAAAAATATGCATTACCGCCGAAATTAAAATACAACAATAACAAAATTTTCGCACAAAAAGCTTAGCATTTTTTTCCTTTATATTAGACCGCGTAAATGTAAGCGATTGTGAACGCGTTTAAAATCATAATACGCATATGTTAAACGCATATAAATTAAATTTTCAGCAAAAGCTCGGAAAAAAGCGGAAACAAAAATGAAATTAGAGTGCACAATAAAAAAAAATTACCAAATACTTGTGGCTTTTTAATAGCATTTACTCTTAGGTTAATTTATGGCGATTTTATATTTCTAAATAAATGAAATGTCGGCTTTTGCAAATTAATACGTGCAAAGAATTTTTAATGATTTTTCTAAATTCCAAAATAAATAAGAATAATGAGTTAAAACACAATTGGTAGCGACCGCGATCATCATTTTAATGACCGCAAAAAATGTTAAATTAACTAAGATTAAATTAAATGAAGTAAATTAAAATAAAATAAAATAAAAAAAAAAAAAAACAAAACAAAATAAAATAAAATAAAATAAAATAAAATAAAATAAAATAAAATAAAATAAAAGAAAATAAAATAAAATAAAATAAAATAAAATAAAATAAAATAAAATAAATAAAATAAAATAAAATAAAATAAAATAAAATAAAATAAAATAAAATAAAATAAAATAAAATAAAATAAAATAAAATAAAATAAAATAAAATAAAATAAAATAAAATAAAATAAAATAAAATAAAATAAAATAAAATAAAATAAAATAAACATAAATAAAATAAAATAAAAAAATAAAATAAAATAAAAAGAAATGAAGAAAAAATGGAATTAAATAAAATAAAATAAAATAAAATAAAATAAAATAAAATAAAATAAAATAAAATAAAATAAAATAAAATAAAATAAAATAAAATAAAATAAAATAAAATAAAATAAAATAAAATAAAATAAAATAAAATAAAACAAAATAAAATAAAATAAAATAAAATAAAATAAAATAAAATAAAATAAAATAAAATAAAATAAGATTAATTAAAGTAAAATAAAATAAAATAAAATAAAATAAAATAAAATAAAATAAAAAAAAATAAAATAAAATAAAATAAAATAAAATAAAACAAAATAAAATAAAATAAAATAAAGTGAAATAAAGTGAAATAGTAAAATTAAATTAAATTAAATAAAATAATAAAATAAAATAAAATAAAATAAAATAAAATAAAATAAAATAAAATAAAATAAAATAAAATAAAATAAAATAAAATAAAATAAAATAAATTAAGATAAAATAAAATAAATAAAAATAAAATAAAATAAAATAAAATAAAATAAAATAAAATAAAATATAATAAAAAAAAATAAAATAAAATAGAGTAAAACAAAAAAAATAAAATAAAATAAAATTAAAAGAAGAAAAAATTTAATTAAATAAAATAAAATGAAATGTAAAATGCTAATAAATTTATTTATATTAAATTTTATTTCTTGAAATTACACATCACGACTTCAGTTTTATTTTATATTATCACTCTCTGCTCATCTTAATTTTATTATATTTTTTTGTTTTGGTTTTTTTTTTTTGCTTAGGAGATAATTTTCAATGTGCGCTTGAATATTTAATCGTATATATACAATACCATATATATATATGTGTGTGTGTGTGCTAGCCGCAAAATATGCAAATACACGTATGTGCAAGGTAATAGTTGTGTATTATGAGCAATAACAATGAAAGCCACAACATTTAATCAGTTGAATAGAGATTCACTTCACACACACAATCGCACATACACACATGGTAGATTTTTCATAGAAAAAAAGTTAGTTAGGCGCACAAAGCAATTATTATTATTTTTTTTTATTTCCAACCAAATTTAGTGGTCATCACATACAAGGATAGTCGTGTGTAAAATATATGCCAACAACAACAAAAACAATAACCATTTAATGTATATACAATAATTAAGGATGTTTTATGTAGCTCTGCGAAAGGAGAAATTTTGTGTGAAATCATGTTTTGCGGTTTGAGCTCATTTATGTCGAGATAAATTATCTTTTGTTCATATATTTACGTATATACACGTATGTATGAGGCTGTGTGTCATTAGAGCAATTGTTTGTAGAAAAACATATTTTTTATAATTTTTGTTCATTTTTTTTTATATATTTTTTAGAAAAGAATTTAAATTCTACAAAATTGATTTATTTTTTGCTTTAAAAAAAAATAAAAATCGAGTGAAATCACTTTTTTTACGCACTCAACGGTAAGGATCTTTATAATGCCGATTTGTATTCGGGGGAAATAAGAAGTGCAGATTCTGCGTTTAATTTTTATTTTTATATATGTATTTAGATATTTTTTGCAAAAAGTTATTTTTAGCATGGAAACGTTTAAAATTGAAGGCACAAATTTAAAATTAGCAACATAACGTTTGAAAATTTTTTCGATTTTATTTTTAAATTTCACTTTAAAATCATTCGTGAACCTTTTTGTGTCCTTCGCACACATTGCACACACATTTCTCCGTTGCCATTTACACATGTCAACCGCATATAAATAAATAAAAATGCAAAAATGGAAGGCATTATTACTTGCCAGACGCGCCGTCGAAGGACTAACGACTGAAGAGACTGGCAGGCAGGCAAACAGGCCGTCAAAAAAGCAAAAAAAAAAAAAAACATACCCAATATAATAGAGGCACTTCTGGTAACGGAATTCCAGCATACCACAGCTATGTTGCAAGGACATGCCACATGCCACTTACCACCTACTGGGTATGTGAAGCGCTACAATGATAAACGACACACGCCAGGGGTGGAGGATGCTGTGCTGAATTGACTGTTGCCACATGAAATGGCTAACTAAAAATGGTACACGTCACGGCGGGGTGATGATGAAGCAGAAATGAGCAAAATTTTTCAAAATAATAACAGCGAGAAAAATCACATCGTCGCTGACATTGGCACACATATGTATGTCACACACACACACAAGCACACAAGCACCGCAAAATAATATGTGGCACACATGAGAGAAGAAAATAAAAAACATATGTGTGACACAAACACATGAAGCGTAGACATACACATGCACACACCCACACAGAGTAGCCTTAAAGCGCAAAAATCTACGCGTTGAGTTGCAAGCAAACGCGCGCTATGCGGATTACGTCGGATGAAATGCGCGTATATCTACTCCACTGAAGAGCAAATAGCTGGGGCGGCAGCGGCAGCTGCAGCGGCAGGGGAATAGCATTTTAAGACCTACTTGTTTGGCTAAGCAGACAAAGGAAAATCATAGTGAGGTTATGGCCCAGCGTTTATTGGTGAGCTGCTGTTTTACTTTACTACACCAAAGCTGGTCATAAAAGTGAGTGAGATTATGCGTGTGTATGTGTATCGCTATGTTATGTTTTGATAATAAAAATACGCGCAACAGTAGATTCCTGTTACATATCACAAACGCCATGAGCCCTCACGGATAATACAAGCTCAGCGGCCAAAAAAGTGTGAGGAGCTCCATATACGTGTACATGCGTATGTAAGCAAACGCTCACAGAGCTTATGAGTAAATTGGTGTTGGGCTTGAGCTGAAGTGGGTGTATAATATGTATGTGTTTTTGTAATAGTCCTGCAGGAAAATTTACAGCTTTGGAATGACCATAGTGTTAGTTTGTATACACTTTATTTTTCCAAGAACTTAAACATATCGAACAACTTGTAGTTTCTTAAAACTATAGTGGTGTTTTTTTACTTCTAGTTTCTTTTTGTAATGAAGTGGTATATTTCTAGATCATATTGACTAGTATAGTTCTAGTTCACTATAAACTAGTATTTTTCTAGCTCATAACAGAAAAATAAAATACTAATTCATAATTTGCAAATTATTTTAGAGTTTTTAATGAAGTGGTATGATTCTCATTCATAAACAACCGATGTAATATTTAGCCTTTACACACCAGAGTTATAGATTTTCCACACTGGTACATTTTTTACTGTAAGGATTCGCTTTAGACCGAGCGCCAGCAACTTTGCCTTGCTCTAGCTGGACGAACACGCACACGTGGGTGATAGGGCTTAGACCATAAGTAGAACAACATGAAAAATATGCCATGGCGCTTGACGCTTAAACCAAATGAAATAAAAACATGCGAGCCCACCAGCCAGGTGAAGTACCAAAATACAAAAAAAAATAAACGCGCAGTAAAATAAAAATGAAAAAATTTCGAAAAGAGAAATGCGCTAAATTAAATGAAGCTAGATGAATAACAAAATGAGTAGTATAAATAAAGAGAGAAAAAAATCACGAAGAAAAACACATAATAATTTTGCACGCGTAGCGAGCGCGGGTGGCTAAAAGTTGGCTTAGCTTAAAATGCAATCTCAATGCCTACCTGCATACAAATAACTATGCTTACGTGGATAAGGGATACATTTATTTGTATACCTGTATGCGTGTATTTATGTAGTATATCTGTAAGTACCTAGTAAATAGTTCATTTCATCTCGTTACGCGTAATACCCCCAGCACAACAAAGAAAAAAGCTCACTTACGCAACGCTTAGTTTAATTCGTTCAGAAGAATGCGAACGTGCTCACTCATCTGCGTGCTGAGTACACTTGCAACAAAGGCAGCAACGAAAATCTACATCACCTCGTGGTAGGTATGTATGCAGATAGCAGGCGCACACGAACACTTAGAAGTAGCTCCGCCATCGATTTTTATAGCATTTGCGAAGCTTTTCATCCAAAGACTTCATCAGCAGCTACGTAATCTGAAATGAAGAGGGTTTTTACTGCAAAAATCTAACTGGAAATAAAATCAAGTGCTAACACAATCAAAATCAAGTTAGTCTGGAGAGACATAAAAAAAGCTCGCAGATTTGAAAACAGTGAGTAAAAAGCTTCCAGAAAGGTTTTCAGTTTAAACTTCGCACTTCATTTCTTACAAATTTTGTAAACATTTTATGCAGACATATCCCAAGTCATCCTAAGAATTCCTAAATAAAAGGTCTCATTCATTTCTATAGCCAAAAACTCTGCTCGTTTTGGACAGTTTCGCTGAAACGTAGTACGTTAGTGCATAGGCTTTCTTTCCACTTGCTTTATATTCAGCAACAACACCAGTTCCTACTGTATTGGATGTACATACTTCTCCAGAGAGAGGCCAAGGGGGAAGATCAGAATCATGTTTTGATTTTAGATGTTGCGGGGTATACTCTTCCCTCATACGACATGTTGACCAGATTCCCTGTTAGGTAAAAAACCTTGCTTATCCGCTTCTTGACCTTTGAATTATCTGAAAGATGGTCAAAACTTAGGATATTTGGAACAATATCTGGATTTTTCATCTTGTCGACTTTCTGAATACTAGTTTAAAGAAAATGTGTAGCTGTTTTAAATTTGCACATCCTTACAGCCATGCAAAAGAAAAAGAGAAGGTTCGCGGTTAGGCATTGTGGAAAAAATCCCTACTGATCTGAGAACACTTATACTTTACGGCGGGTATTAGGGACGTGACTAAATTTTGGAATCTCTTTCCTCGCATCTTTTTCTCTGCTTCTAACCCAATTCCTAACTAACCCTTATCTCTTCCACATAACTGAAAAACTAAATTTTTCGAAACTTTAAAGTAAAATTGTTATACTCACAGGATCTGAGCGAATGTGTTCCTTTTTTTTATATATTTTCTAAATATCTTTTGATTTGACAACATTTGCTAGCACTACAGATTGTCGTTGTAAGCTCTTAAGTGTAGGCAACAAATAATATTATTGTATGACACGTTTTCGTGCCAAAAAGTATGTTTTCATCTTTAAAGCCACATTCTCACACACAATTGTTTAAAGTTTTTTTTTTCTTTTTATTATTTAAAAATTTTTATTTTAGATTTTATTTTGTTCTCTAATTCATTTTTGTTTTTCATTTTTGTTTTTCATTTTTATTCCACATTATTATTCTTTTTTTTTTTGTTTTTTTTTTTTTAATTTTCCACTTTGCTGCCATCTTATTTGCACCTCTCAGCACAAAATTGCTGCTCAGCGCACATTTATTTCAGTTTTTTCTCTCAGCTCCCCACTTTTTCTTACGCTCTCTCCCAGCTAGATTTATTTATTATTTATTCAAATTTTTTGGCGCGCACTTGCTCCTTTTTCGTCCTTTATAATTTCTCTGAATTTGCTTTAGTTTCTGCAGTTCAAAGTAAATATTTAAACAGAGCCAAAGCCAAAGTATTCTCTTATTCGTTTTTTTTTTTTTAGCTGCATAGTCTTTTTTTTCAACCTTTAGTTGTTGTACACAGCAGTATTATTTTCATTAAACTTTTGCTTAAAGGATAAAAACTAGAATGGCAATATGGAAATTTGCTGTATAAATGGTTGCAAGTCAGGAAGTCAGAGGTCAAAAGTACACTGAACTGGGTCAAATAATTAAAATGTGTTTGTTCGCACTACTTTTTTTTTTTGCCTTTCTCTTTTGCTTTTCTGTGATTTTAATAAGGCAAAATAAATTTGAGCGTTAGGAGAAAAGGAATAACGATCATAATTGAGAGAAATTTAATACCGGACACTGAAGAACTTTGCAGCCGTAATAAAAAATGTTTCTTTAGAGAGAAATACCTTTTTTTCAATAACAAAATTAGATTGAGGTTTAAGCTGAGGCGGCTGATGTTAAAGATGCCATGCGTATCACATATTCAGGTGCTTGGATTGCAATTGCCAATGCATCAATTGCATACTAGTTATATACTAGTCCATTTGAATAAGTATTTTGCACTTTATAGCCGCTGAATGACTGATTTATTTTTATTAGAGAAATTTTTAATTATATGTTGGTCGGATCAGGATTTTGATTAATTTACGCATGAAAGAAAAATAAAAATAAATTGACCCATAGCGAGATTCGAAGGTGAATCTCTTGCAAGAGAGTAACAGTCTCGTAACCATTCGTCTATCTTCACCACGGAAACACCAGCATGCGCACATTAGGATAGCGACCTATTAATGGTGATTTATGAATGAATTGGGAACTGACTTCGCATGCTAATTTAGCTTTTCACTACAATGAGCTCATTCCTACTAGATGTGCTGATAAAAATACTTCTCAAGAGACCCTGAACACGTAGACTCAGTTCTCGAATTTTAATTCGGCAGACGAATTTGGAGTATTACCTCGAGGAATAAGTTTTTTCTCCACAAAATATTTTCTCCCGCCGAGCTTTCTCTCTTCCTACCAAAAACTGCCGAAATTTCAAACTATTTACGCCACTCTCACATATCTTTCTCACAAGTTCAACAGCCCCCATAAAAACTGAGTTTAATAGCAATAATAATTCCACAACGAGCATATTTCAAGCGCGCAAACTTGTCACATTTTCACATTTCAAAGTCGATAAAAACGAAATCGACAAATTTGCGGCAAATTTCATTTTAATCAGCAGCGCAATTTCAAACAACACTCGGCCTAAGTGGCAGGCGGCAGGCGGCAGGCGGCAGGCAGTAGATAGGCATGTAAATAAAAAATAAAAAAATGTATAAAAAATTAAAGAAAGAAAAACAAATATGCCAGCAATCAGCCTACAGTCGAATTGGCAACGCCAGACAACTGAGCGTCGCTGGGGCTGACGGCGTGTGGCGGCAGGCGCTTTGAACATTCATAAAATGCCATTTAAATTGCAATAATCGGCCGACTAATGGCAAATGTGATTGCCAGCAACATGAAAAGTTAAAAACTAAAAACAAAAATAATAATAATAATAATAATAATAACAAATTGCCAACAACAACAAATAACCAGGAAGGCATTAGTGGTACAGCGAAAAACTCATTTCGGTAGTCAAAAGACAAGCAGCAAGTGGAAAATCAACAATAAATGAAAACAAAAGAAAAAATCGTAGAAAAAATTAAAAAGGAGCCAAAATATATGCTCTGCGCTTTGCCAATAAACCAAAGTGTTTGCGAGCGGGCGCAGGCGGAACTCGTTTGAATTTCTCGGAATCGCAAAACGGCTAACAGTGCATTTTTATTTTTTTTTTTTGGTTTGACGTACAAAACACTAACAGTTAGTCAAAAAATGTAGGCGAAAAATGGTTAAAAACAACAACAAAAAATTTCGATTTACTGCAACTCCGCCACCAGCTCTTCACCCTCATCTGTGCCACACGCAAATGCAAAACAAACATGCAACACGCGCGCGGTGGCAAACAACACCGTGAAAAATTGCATGCAATAAGGATACAAGTGGCGAATATACACACATACATATGTCGACGCATCCATACATATATAAATATTTGCAAAAAGCAATTGTAAGCACTCTAGAGCGCCATGTCGAGAGTGAATGGCTGAGAAGGGCGGTGAGTGAGCCGTTAGCTGGTGGGTTGGCGGGCTGGGAGCTTGGTAGGCCGTTGGGCTGTCGGATTGCTGGGCCGACAACTGCACGCTTGAGCGCCTGTGCTCGATGGTGTATATGTGTGTGCGTGTGTTGCACATGCATGCGGTTGCTAGTGTGTTTTTGAGTGGTTATTGGAGTGCGCCTACCTGCGTTCTCTCCTCAACTGTCAAGCCCTCCGTTGCTTGTCTCTACATTTTCATCCCGTGCTCTCTGTCCACCGCTGTTGCGCCTCTTTGACTGACTGACAACTAACTTGCCACTTGCAACACAAACCTGCCACTTTGCCTTTGGCTTATTTTATGGTATTTTTAATTTCAATTTAATGCATTTTTAGCTTACGGTATTTTTTTTTTTTTTTGAAGCGTACTGTTTTGATTTTTCGCTTTTACATTTTAAGGCATGTAATTGTGGGAAATATTTGCGTGTTTTGAGGCTTTTTCATAAATTTTTGTTTTTGTTTGAGGCTTTTTCGTTTATATTTTTTTTGCATTTGTTGCTTTTTTGCAGCAAATTCCCAAATATGCTTTTAGTGGTTGTATTTATTCTTGTTAGTATTTTTGTGTGTAAAAGCTCACTCATTCATTGAGTAAGTATGTATGAAGAATAAATGCTAGAATTTGTTTATTGGCTTGTATGTTTGTTTGTGCGCATTTATTAGCAAGCTTTTGCTTTCAGTCACAGAGTTGACTTAATGGAAACGAAAATGGAAAATATAGGGTTTTATTGTACATCCAAGCAAGATTGGTTAGACTTAAAGGTTTTTGTAAATTTTAAAATAAAAATAAAATTATATAATAGACATTCATAAGGTAGAACAGTAAAAACTAAATAAAATAAAATAAAATAAAATTAAATTAAATTAAATATATTAAAATAAATTGAAATAAAATAAAATGCAGCAATATAACATAAAATGAAATAAAATAATATAAAATAAATTAAAAAAAAAAACAAAATAAAATAAAATAAAATAATATTAAATAAAATTAAAAAAGAATAAAATAAAATAAATAAAATAAAATAAAATAAAATAAAATAAAATAAAATAAAACAAAATAAAATAAAAAAAATAATAAAATAAAATAAAATAAAATAAAATAAAATAAAATAAAATAAAATAAAATAAGATAAAATAAAATAAAATAAAATAAAATAAAATAAAATAAAATAAAATAAAATAAAATTAAATTAAATTAAATAAAATAAAATAAAATAAAATAAAATAAAATAAAATAAAATAAAATAAAATAAAATAAAATAAAATAAAAAAATAATAAAATAAAATAAAATAAAATAAAATAAAATAAAATAAAATAAAATTAAATAAAATAAAATAAAATAAAATATAATAAAATAAAATAAAATAAAATAAAATAAAATAAAATAACATAAAATAAAATAAAATAAAATAAAATAAAATAAAATAAAATAAATAAATAAAATGAAAATGAAAATAAATTAAATTAAAATCTCTTACGTTTAAATTTTAATTACATAAATACCATACAAAAAACATGAGCTCAATTAAAACTAAAATGAAACCAAGTAAAAAAGCTCATCATTCGTTTTTTTTTTTTTTGGAAAGAGGTAATCAGCGAAATAAAAATAGCCCTGCTCACAGTCTAAATTGCACAGAAAACATTTAAAAAGTGTGGTATACATATAAAATGGCTATTTTATGCACAAGAAAATTCCAGGTTAGCGCACCTTTGTTTAAAGTATTTAAAGTGTGTAGTTGAAGAAAAATCATTTTAACCAATAAGAAAAAAATCCGTGTAATCTTCTAATCATTCAGTGGCTAAACTGAGCTAAACCTAAGGAATAAACGACCAAAATTCAAGCGTAATGCCTTGAAATTGAGCGCATTTCCGGGCGATAGACATCCTGCGTGGCGTAAAATGCTGCGGCGTAGCGCCTGGACTTCCTTATTTTGCACACACACACACGCATACCCAAACAGGCATGAAAAAAGGGAATGTGATTTTCCACTAGCAAAGAATATCAAGACATAAATGGGGCATGCCATAGATACTTACTTACCAACTCGTAGGTTAATTTTTTTTCTTCAGCTACTAAATGCAGCTCGGTCGCTGACTCGCGCTCTGCCTCATTTATTTGTTTGTTTATATTAACAATTTGTTTTTGTTTTTTTCGGATTTTTTCCCAGCATATTTTGCTGATGTTTGTAGCGAAAGAGAAAAAGGTGAAATGTGGCATGAAAGGAAGAATTTTTGTGTATGGAACTGCTGACCCAGGATACAGGCACACAGTAGCTGTTTACACACACACATGCACAGTTGGTCATGCATACATATAAATAAGCACACAAAATACCAGAAAATAAATGCTTATTCAGTATTATTATAAATGCGAGCGAAAGTAAAGAGTTCATTCGTAGACAGACAGATAAGCAAAGAGACTGATATAGTACTAGGATATACTCGTACACCACATCCTAGATAGCGCAGGGATAAGCTGGCGTAAAGTAAAAGGCAACATAAGGATAAGCTGTGCTATTCTATTACCAACATTTACTTCAACGTGGGCAGATGGAAATAATGTCTGTATAGACCATATATGTATATGTATGTGTGTAGCTACAAATACACAATGGTTCAAAACTGAGAGCACCTTGCTTTTTGTTTTCAAAAATTAGTTTTTTTTTTTTTTTTTTGTTTCAGATTTTGAGGATTTTATAATGTAAACATCAAAAAAAAAAAACTCATTGATTTTTGTTAGACTCGTAAAAAATATGGTTTCTTAATGGGTTTATTTAAAAAAATTGTTCCCAACATTCTCATCTTATGGTAGTAAAAAAAAACACTTTTATTAAATTAATATTTATTTAACTTTTAAAATGTAAAAATATATTCTTCAAACGAAAAATCTCTTGAGAAATATTTTTCGGTGTTTTCTCTTAATTTTTTTAAATAAATTTTTAATATTTTATATTCCCTAATACATTTTTTTCAGTATTTTTTAATTATCTAAAAATTGTTTTTCATGTTTAATTAACTTTTATTAAATTTTTGTTTTATTTTTCAATGACTTTTAATATATATATTTTTTTAATTTCATTTATTTTGTAATAAATATTCAACTGTTTTTTTGTTTTATAATATCTATGCATTTTTATTTATATATTTTTTAATTCTTATATATACAAACAAAGAAACAAAGAATACTTTAGTCCATAAAATTATTTTGGGTACATACTCTTAACGCACACTGTACACACATTGTATGGGTACATGTGCGTATTCATATGTGTTTATGTATTGTTGTGTGTTTGCGTGTCTTTTATGTCTTCACTACTTTCACTCTTTTCACGCATGTGTGCGCTCACCTATATCCTGTGGCGCTGAGACTTATTCAACTGTATTTGCAAATGTCTATATACATATATTTTTAGGTCTTTATTTCCTACTTTGTACACATACATATGCCATTTAGTATGTGAGAGATCGAAAAGTCGATTCGTTGAAAGACAGAAATAAATATTTCCTACGAATATAAGTAGTTCTTTATTATTATTTTTGGTCACTGCTTAGCTATTATCCTTTTTGCTTGATTTTTTATTGGATTTTCTTCAGCTCATTTTTCATTTTTCAAATACTCAACGCTGTTTGACAATTTGAAACGTTGTCCGGAAAATTGTAAATAACATAAAATATTATTGAGCCATGAAAAGAAGCGGCAAGGACGTGCTCCTGCAATCGATTTGTGTGTGAAGAGTAGTTTCCCACACATATGTATATACTTAACACTTGAAACCATTTTTAGTTTTAGAAGTCATATATTTCCTTTATTTATTTATTTATTTTGCTGAAAATTTATTTGTTTATATCTGAGTGCCGCAGTGATTTATTTCATTGGCCACGCTTGAAATTAATAAAAATAAATAAATAAATAAATAAAAATGTAAATAACGAAGAACAGGCAGGAAGGAAACCATAAAAATTAAAAATTTGTATTGCAAATTTATTTTTATGAAAAGGGAAAGCAAAAAATCATCTTCAAATTGTTGGAAAGTTATATCAAAGCCGTAAGCATAAAATCGTCCTTCCTTGTGGCAGTAAAAAATTGTTTAGAAAGAGTAAATCAAGAAAAAAAAAACATTGCTTGGAAGTGGAACGGAAATGGCAAATCATTTGAGGTTAAATTAGTTTAAAAATAAAAATAAAAAAAAAAAAATTAAATAAAGCAAAAAATTCATATATATAATAAAAAAGTGAAAACAAATATAAACAATAAAAAAATTAAAAAAAATTTTAACAAAAATTCTACGCCATCATTCCCCGCGCCTTTGTATGAAAGCATAATTTTTTTGTTATCAAGTTTTTTTTTACTTCTACTTTGCTTATCCTTAATGCCACACCACTATCCCTTTACAATTACTTTGTCATTTTCTCCCCTGCGCAAGCACAAGCCACACTCGCTACAAATCACTGAAATGACTGCGTTAAATGACTTTTGAAAAGCATCAAAAACTTTTTGAATAGCACCAAAAAGTTGCAACAAAAGCTTTGCCACAAAAATTTAGAGTAACTAAAAGTGGATAAAATGAGAAAGAAAAAATGAAATAAATAATGAAAGTATCAAGTGTTGCGCACTAAAGTGGCGTGGCAAGTAGGCGATGAGGAGAAGGAGGAGAAATGTCCAGCAGCATCAGCGCCACTTGATGAGTAGCAAGTTGTGAAGTGAATATTGAGTGTGGCAAGTTGTGTACGTTAAGTAGCAAGTGTTGGGCAAATAAGTTGCAAATTAGTTGTTGTGCGATGGCTATTGAATGGCGGCTCCACTTTCTATTACTACAGGAAATTTTTTTTTTAATTTTGTTTTATTTCAAAATCTTTTTTTATTTACTTTTAAGTGTTTTCAGAGAAACAAAAAATTAATATAAAATAAGTTACATATTGTTTTGTTGTAGACATTGATTAATGATCCGTTTCTCAAATGACAGTAGAGGGACCTGTCATTCTATAGAGAAATGCCACGTTTTGAAGAATATAAAGAAACTCTTTCTAAATAAGAAAATAATTAACGTTTTACAAATACTTAAGGGAGTTCTAAGAAAAAGCTCATACTAAGGGTGGTGACATGCATCTGGGGGATTTTCTTACAATTTTAGCTATCTCAGAAGGTGTTCAAAGTAGTTAATCTGGAAGTACTACCTTATTGCCACTATATGATTTCAAGACTGTACTGCATTTCATAATAGAGGATTGCTTGTCAGAAGACTGGGTACATTTGTTGCCTGCAAGCAAATTTTTAGATTTTCAAGGTTGGAATAAATACCTTGTGTTCTTTTGGCTTTTCATTTTTCAAACCGTTGAAGTATTGTGAAACTATTTAAATCCGTTGAGAATTGCAAGTCAATGAATTTGTAAATAAGTGAATTTTTTCTGTAATTATTTCAGTAAACTCTTGATTTTGTGGTAATTCTTTCTATTTTTTTTACGAGTTTCATATCGTTTTGGTACAATATTAAAAAATTACGTACACAAACCGGTTAATAATTCGAAGTCATCGAGTTTTTTTTTCGAAAAGAAATTCGTGAGGTCTTCGTTTGTTTCCTATTCTTATTTAAATTTTGTATGTATCTATCGAATCCTTTTAATTTTATAAATTCATTTACATAAACCGGTTGAGAATTTCAAGCCAACGCATTCTTTAGTGAGTGAAATTTTTCACATTTTCTTTTAATTTTGCCTACAATTAATATAAAATCGTAAATTTACAATATATATTATCAAGCAGAAGCGACACACAATGGGTTAATTAAATTCTAAAGCGAGAAAGTGAAGTGTTAGAAACGCATAGACCGAACAAACTGCTCGCGCGCTAAACGAACTTAAGACACAATTTAAAATCAGGCAGTTAATTCGTGTTAATAAAGTTGCAAAATTAAATCCAAACACCCACCCGTACATATGTATGAAGCCATGTGATGTTGACTTAATAGAAATTGAGGCTAAAAGACAAGTAGAAGCCCGAGGCTAGGCATAGCAATATCAGAAAATAAGGCACCAAAGTAACATCCGACGCCCGCAGATGGCAATAGATGAAGAAGACAAACGACTGCTGCGGAGACGGTGTTGGCAAAGAGTCGGAGAGCTGCGGTAAGTAGGCGTAAGCGGCGGTGTCATTATACAAATTTGTGCACGAGACAAGTGAATACTGCGGAGACTGCCATTCAGCGACTCAAAGTAGTGGCAACATGTTGGGCTGAGCCTCAAGCCATCAGCCTTCTTGCATATTTGTTGCGCGTTGTGTATGTGTGGGTATTCGAGTATTTATTGTATTTTGAAGCGATTTTCGCGAGACAAAGTCAATTTTCTTTAAATGAGAAATAATGCCAACAACAAATAACGAAACAACAACAGAATTACTGAATAACAAAAACAATACAAGCAAACCAAAGCAAAGTGAGTTGATGTGGGAACCAGCCACTGAGCCAGTCAAAACAGCTATGCCAGCGCATGCTAGGCTGTGTGGCAAGAGCCAAGAGTCAAAGTAAAAAATCCTTTCGGCAATAAACATAAATTATTTTGTGCTTCAATGGAAATGCCAGTGAGTTAAAGTAATGAAAGCGGCAGAAAGCGGCAAAAAAAGACCGCCAATGCGTTAATGTGCTGGAGCGGAAGAAAAGTCAGCAGGCAGGAAGTTGGAGATACACACTCCTCGCGTGGAGATGAAATGAGCTTCAGTATGCTTCGCAGGCCATGGAGTGGGCGGAGTGATGAAGGATTTTCAGACGAAAGGAAATGGAGGAAGTGAAGTGCAGAAATTGATAAAAAGCAAACGAAGACATTTATTTAAGCGGTTGGCGTAGAAGAAGAAGAAGATACAGTAAACAACAACAGCAACAAATGAGCGTACAAACCAAACAAGTGTAAGCGTAAGTAAATACTTTTTACGAAGCGAGCGAGCAACAGAAGAAACAGGATATTACAATCATGCAAACACACACACACTTGGAGTAGTGAAATACAAAAATATTTCATCGAGTATGTAATATTGTATGTAAGTATGGATAATTGCAAGGAAAGGATATGCCATGCGTAGTAAGAAATATTCACTTTGAGTAGGGAAATGGATGCATGTGGGTGTGAGTCTCGGCGTAGAGGCCAAAAATTAAAGAAACCAAATGCCATTGACAACGAAATTTCAAGTAAAAACGCCAAGAAAAATAAATAAACGAAAACGACAAAAACAAAGACAAAAAAATGTTAATGAAAATGATGATGAAGTTGGAGCCGCAGGCAAGATATAGGTGCTGAATCGTCTGCGGAGCGCAAGGCGTTTGAGTTAAGTTAAGAAAGTCAACTTCGAACGTACGTAAAAGACATAGGCAGCCGACACAGAAAAACCAACACTGTATTAACTAAGAAACGAACAAAAATGAAAAAACAGGAAGAAAATGAAAAGTTAACTCAGTAGGCTGATTCGACAGCAGTATGGGTGCACCGATGGATAGATGGTTGCATACTTAGTGAGGACGGACATGGATTCGGGCTTGTAATCATGAAAATATAATTGAATAAAAGAATAACAACAAGCGAAGAAAAACTCGTAATATAACATTCACTGGAAGGGAGAACTCGAACTCACTATGAATGGAGAAAGCGAAAAAAAAATTAAAATAAAATAAAAAAAAGACAAATATATTATAACAAAACGCTCTTACATAACATATTAATAAAATATTAATATAAACAAAACAGAAATGAAATTAAATAAATCGATAACAAAAAGATCAATTAAAGTGAAGTAAAAATAAAATAAAAAAATTAAATAAAATAAAATAAAATCTAATAAAATAAAATAAAATAAAATAAAATAAAATAAAATAAAATAAAATAAAATAAAATAAAATAAAATAAAATAAAATAAAATAAAATAAAATAAATTAAAATAAAATAAATTAAAATAAAATAAAATAAAATAAAATAAAATAAACTAAAATAAACTAAAATAAACTAAAATAAAATAAAATAAAATAAAATAAACTAAAATAAAATAATATAAAATAAAGTAAAATAAAATAATATGAAATAAAAAAATAAAATAAAATAAAATAAAACATTATAAGATCTGAAGAAAAGGATGAAGCCTAATTTTGACGCACAAAGTAAAAGAACAGAAAATTAAAAATCACTCCATTTTACCGCAAATGAAAGAGAGATAAAGCTGAAGAAAAAACAAACAACGAAAAATGTAAGGGAGGAAAAAAGAAGTGAAATTATAGTGAAATGTGAAAAAAATTGAAGCAAAAGAATTTGTTGCAAAAGGATGTAAGCAGAAATTAAAAGCTTAAGCATAGAAATGTGTAAATTCTAAAAATAAAAAGAATTAAAACCACAAAAAACACAAGCTGCTACCAAATTCCGTTTCCGGAGCGCCCACTGCTCTCATTTACTCCCTCCTTCAACTTCAATCAAACTCTCGCTTTGGGTATTGGTCGACGTGTGCTGTCCAAAATCGAAGAAAAATCTGTTTGAAAAAGAAACCGAAATGAAAAAATAAAATAAAAATAAAAATTTAAGTTAGAACTAAATTTGTTGTAAAAAACCGTGCAGCATTTCAAAGGTTGGCATGCAAAAAAGGTTGACTCCATCTTCCCCGACATTTTTCTGTTTCGTGCTGACTCAGCAGCAGCTACTAAACTTTTATCCTAAAAAGCATAAGAAAACACTATTGTGGGATTTCTGTAGTCAAAAGAAAAAGAAAACATGAAGAAAAATATTTAAAAGTAACGAAATATGCATAAAATAATTATAAAAAAAATTTAATAAAAATAAAAAACTAAATAAATTCTTTGCCTTTGCATGCTTTTCTAATGGTTGCTACTCTTTTTTCTCATTTTCTCATTTTTTTTGTTTCTTTTTTTTTTTGGAACTTACTTATTATCATAATATTATATTTAAATCCATTTTTTTTTTTGCGAAAAACGAACAGCTGCGTAACGCCACTAATTACGCATATTTGAGTTTGGTTTTTGATTTTGATTTTCTTATTCTTTTTCGACATATTTGTGCTGTTTCCTTTAGGAAACTCCTTGGAAAACTTGCAAATCACGCGTCTGCAAATCTTAATTTGGGTTTGGCTGCTCATTAGATTAGCTTGTAAAAAAATATTTGAGTGTATCTGCTTGCACGAGTATATTTAATTTATGAAACTTAAAAGAAATCTGTTGCTTGGCGTAGCCTTTCAAAATGTATATGTACATACATGTGTGTATATATTTTTTGACTAGACTTTTAGAGGCAGAAAAAAAGCAAAAACAATCATTATCTGACATTTCATGAATTTAATTAAAAATTTGTTAGTTACATATGTATGTATGTATGTAATTTTCCGCTCTACTAGCTCAGTAAGAGAGACAGAGTGGGAAAAAGAGAATTGTTCCTTAAAGGTTCACATTCCGCACGGTCCTTCTAATGACATAATATGACGAGGTAAACTCAGATGTCTTTATTTTTTATAATATTAGACTGTGGTTGGTTTGAAGAGAGTGAAAAAAATAATAATAATATGGTCTTCTTCTTATCTTCTCTGCTGAACTATTAGGCTGAGCTTATCCTACGACACTTCTAAACTCTCATTTCTTTAACGGTTCCACTTTAAGAAGATCTTTAATCATACCCGCACTTAGAATGCCATGAATTCACCAGGAGTCAGTCAAGACCTTCGAAGACTCCCTTCCCGTGAATGGCATGCTCGGAGAAAAAGCACCACCTATCGCAGACAACGAGCTCGAGCTGCCTCGAGAGACCCGCATGACACTGACACAACTTAGGTCTGGATACTGTAGCAGGTTAAACTCCTATTTATCCAAACTCAACCCCAACATACCTAATGAATGCCCGGCATGTGGAGAGTCTCCGCATAACACTAACATCCTTTTCAATGCTCCCTTAAGCCGACACATATCGGTGGCTTAGATTGATTAACCTGTCCCTAAGTGGGGTTAACGTAGCCGCTACAACAACAGCAAAAAAAAAAGAAAATAAAAATTCTTTTATCTCTCGTGCCTTTTTTTTGCCTCGCAATTTCGCTCCAACTTCAAAAAATTAATAAGAGTAATCATTAATGAAATCCTCTTATGACTTGACCGGATGTCTTGCAAATTTAATGATACAACGAAGTATTTTCAGCTGAAATAATATTTCCGCAGACAAAAAATTTAAGTAAAAGAATAAATGGAAACTGCGAGAGAATGCGAGAAGTTGTCCTTGCACCGTCACCACTTACTTTGAAAAGCCACCTCAATTCACCTTAAAGCACTGCGCCAAGTTGCTCTTTGGCCTGACCATTCCCTAGGCTTTATTGCTTAACTTTCTGCTTTTTATTTACACACACTTTACTTTTCCACTTCAAAATATTTACATTTTATTTTATTTAACGTTTCCTTTATTTAATTTTTAGCGGTTTTCTCGCCACCATCTCCGCTTTGCCACAACCACGAGACGCAGCCGACTTTTATGCGAGAGTGTGGAGAGTACATGTGTAGGAGTGTGCGTGTGTAAATGTTGGTATATTTTTCTTTGGCCGACAGCAAGCGAACAAATTAAATTAAGTAACATTAAGCATACCTTCCCATTCTTCTGCACATACATACGTGTATATAGACGCAACGAAGCGTTCTCCACATTCATGTGTTATGCCGCCCAACTGGCAACCAGGTCAACGCCGCCTAGGCAGAGCTTGTCATGTGGCTTATTTCTTTTTTACATTTTAAATAATTCACTAGCACCCACACACACACACACACTCACGTATACGTACGCACTGCCACACCTCGTCTCGCCTTCCTTGTCGTCCCGTTCTGCCGCCATTTGCCATCTGCTCGGTAACTATTGTTCAACGAAGCGTCTGAATGTGGCCGTGAGCCACTGATGGAGTGTAGCTAATTTTGGAATAACTTACCGTTGGTCGTCAGTAAATACAGATACACATACATACAGTACAAGCGTTTATTCACTGCAAGTGGTGTAGTGGGTGGGTGTAAGTGTGTGGGCTCGTGTGGATATGTTTGCTTGGGTGTATGTATGGCGCCATGTTGATATGCGGTGTCCTTGTTGCTTTGTAATGGCAGCGTGTTGCTGCTTTTCCTTTTTGTTGTTATTGTTGTTGTTGCTGTTGTTGGCCACACGTTTAAATGGTAATTAAAAATGTTAAGCACAGCGTTTGCGTGTTTTGCCTGCCAGATAAGTAGGAAACACGACTATTCATGCGTTTTTATTTTATTTTAGCGCACTTTTTTACCAAACCCTTCATCCGCCCTCTGTCCGCCGCCATCAGCGTCAGTTGCTTTCAACTACTGACCTACTACCTGTCGCGTTTCGTTATTTGTCCTCTGCCCTGCTGCTTCCGCTTACCTTACCGCAAGTTGTCCTTCTGTATTTCTTGGTATTTTCTTTCTTCTTCTTCCACGGGTTCCTGGCGTGTGTTGCTCCTTGTAAATAAGTGATTTGTGTTAAGAAAAATGTGCCAGCTCAGGTTCGTTCGCCTGTCGCGCGGTGCGCTGATATCGCGTATCGTTTAAGTTACCGTTTTTTCCTCTTTTTTCGTTACTGGATTTTAATCTTGCTGTTTTTTTTTTACTCCTTACGAGACTAAATTGAATAAATAGCGAGTTGGGCTGTGTAAATACGTGCTGGCTGGCTAATAGCCAGCAGGGCGTTAGCTGAGATTGGTAGGTTGTTTAACGCTTGCGTCAAATGGATTTTTTAATTAGAGGAATCTGCTTTTCGCGATAAATTGACATATTTATTGGCGCTCATGTTGAGAGATATGTTGCTGTAGTGGGTGTTGCAGACTATGAATTAGAGAGTAAAATTTAAATACAAAAATAATTGAAAAATTCGGCTTGAGAATGTCTAAAGGTGAGCATTGAAAAAAACATTTTTTTTAGATTTTTTATAATTTCGCCTTCAAAACGGCAGTAGGCAATTTTAGCCAATCGGAGGATGCTATTGAAAAATAAAAAATTATATTTAGCTTTCCCGCACATATTTTTGGCAATTCACTGAGAATGGAGAAAAATAAATAATAGTACTAAAAATCTAAAATTTATGCTGCATACTTAATTATGTATGTAACAACATAAGTAAATATCACTTATTTATGCTTCTATATACTCTACTCATGTTATGAACTCTCTTCACTCATGCAGTCATTGCGCCGAGTTGTTACACCAAATATATTTTTACACGCATAGAAAAGCCAATAAAATATAATTTTGTACTCCAACGTTTATTATTATTATTTTTTCAGTTTTTTTTCTTTTTTTTTTCTCCAATATTCACATGCGAGCTCATGCGTGCACATAAGAATCTCAATAAACACCCTGAAAATTGGAGTACAAGATGAAAAACCTGCTATTCTGCAGACAAACTTTTTTTTTTGGCAACTCTAGACACCTTTAATAGCATAATAAGCCACTGCCGCCTCACACGCCAACACACACATACGGTATAAAATTTTATTATAATTCATTCTAAATACTTGCGGTTTTAACACGGCGTTTTTCTACCTTTTCGCTGGCAGAAAGTGTCGACAAGGCAGCTACCGAATTCCTTCTCACATGCAAGCCTAAAAAGCTTTTAAAAGCGTACATTTTTTACGCTTCCAACTCATTTTCGTGCCAGACTCTTGTTAGGAATTGCCGAAAAACGCAAACCCTTTGCCGCCAGTAAACTCTTACCACAATGCTGGCGTTGTTTTGGGTCCTCCGTTGGTATGTAATAACTCAAAATCAATCGTCGTTATGGCTTTTCTGCCTTTTACTGTATGCCATTTACTTAAATGAGTCAAATTTTTTTTAATAAAATTTCTTTACCGTTATTGTCTTCCAAATGCTAGAAGCAGACTTCTGATGGCTCATGGTGGCATGAACATATTAATTTTATTGTTATATGTGGTTTTTGTTGTAAGTCGTTGTGCGTAGCGGCAACCTTAAGCCTTTTGAGATCCTTGCGCTGTTGCTATTGTTGTTGTTGTCGTTGTTGTTATTTTCATGTTGCCTGCTGCCAATAATGTTGGTGTTTATCATCATGTGGCACCTCTCGATATGTTTGCTGTGGCATAGCTGTTACTGTTTATTATTATTGTTGTGGTTGACGGCATCGCATATTTTACTTTAACGAGTTCGCATTGGCAATGCCCGACTGCGTGTTCTTTTGCTAATACTTTGATTATTTTTGTTGTTGCTCCTATTGTTGTTGATTTGCACCCGTTGCTTTAAATTGTCGGAAATCATGCAAATGTATTTTATTGATTTTCTGTTTAAGGTTTTTTGGTGTTTTTTCACCGTTTTTTTTTGTATTTTTCGTGAGGAAATTGTTAACTTTCGAAAAAAAAAGTTACTCGTTACTCGCTTGGCTGACTGCTTAGGAGCTTAGGCATTGTGCCTTTTTTGTGTTGATTTGCTTTTTGGCGCTTGCCTTTTTATGTTGACTTAAATTGGGTGTTATTAAATAAAATATATGAGTGAAATTTTTCATTTTTTGATTCATGCGTTTTTGTCGCCTTTTTTGGGCGCAAAGGACCACTGTGTTTTCGTGTGAGCAAAAATGTGCATAAAATTGAATTTGTTCAATTCAATTTTATGAATAAAAATAACTAGAACTACCAATTAATATATGTTTATTTTTTCCAATTAAATATTCATTTAATTTTACCGTTTCATTATTTTTATTTATTCCAAGCAATTTTAAACTCAATTTTCTTATAATTTTCACCGCAATATACCTACTTCAAGTTTTCATTCAACGTGTCCAATTTTCACTTTGGTTTTACATTATTTCTGACAAAATTTAACTCTTTCGAATTTTTTATTTATAAAAATATAAATTTATTTAGGCATTTCATATTAATTATTCTTTCCTTCAAATTCGTTTAATTTTTTTTTACAACGTTGCAAATTTTCATCATTAAACCCAATGAATTTTATTGTATTTAAATTCGGAAAATTTTTACATCGTAGGTTTTCACTTTGAATTCCCTTTACTTAATATATTCATAAATGTTGGCAAATCTCGCATGTAGGATTAAAATTAAAGTCATGCAGTATTGAAAATTTTTTCCACTTAAGATGCTTGCTTAAGATTTCTATGCAATGTTGCCATTTTTCACAATGCGTTTTTTTTTTTTTTGAAATTCAAATCATTAATCATTGATGTACGTGCTGGTGCCAAATTGACTCTAAAGGAAAGTTTAAAAAGGTAGCATGCTTTGTTGCCAGCTTTCATTGCATGCCATTAGTATTAGTTTCAAGTCAAAAATACTTTTTAATAAAAAAATTACGTAACAAAAATATTTTCCTTCACCTCCTTTATTTATTTTGTTTTTAGTTACATTATATAGAGAAAACGAAAATTTTTAGACCACAGTTGCGTTAATCACCCATTTATGAACATTTATTTACTTTGAACATTAAGATACAATAGAAAACTCGTAACAATCCAAACAGTTATCATTCTCTTTGCCCAAAAAATGTAATTTATATTAATTCCTCAGCTTGTTTTCTATTTTATTTGCTGCTCCCTAAATTATGAGCACCGGCAAAATAGGCCCACTCTACTCGATACTCAGAAAATTATATATACATATGTGTATGTATGTAAACATGTAAGTGCCGTGAAAAATTGCTTGAGTCTCTTTTGACGTTGGCATGTCCTGCGCTAATTTGTAAACCTTGTAGTTTGCGCTTAATTTAGATAAAGAGCCCAAAACACACGAAGTAGTCGATGGGTCGGGTAGCTGAGCGCGCGCAAGAATTATGAATTTGCGCTTTTTGATATTTTATTATTAATAATAATCATTTTATTTGCTTTGTTTACAAAAAGGAAGGAAAATAATAACTAATTTTTCTACACTTGTTTGTTTGCATGAGTGTTTCATTAAAAAATGGCACAAATTCATTTTGCATGCGCTCAGTCATTTACCCACTTCACTGCCACATGAATTAGCTAACTAATTTTGCTTTCTTGTTGCCCTGTCCGTTCTTTTTTTCATTTGTTTTGCTAGAGCCGCGTTCTCAACTCCTCATCTCATTCAAAATTGCTTCTAGCGTTTTTCGGTGGAAATGTTGTAACAACTTTCTTGACACCTGCCAATCTCGAATGTATGGTATGCTCTAAATCACCATTTGTGCCTGTTTGTATGCAACATGTTAATCTCTCTATCGAATTTTTCATGAACGAAGTATGAAGGAAGAGTAAGAGCAAAACTTTCTAGTTCTACTTGCATGCTTTCAGGCACTTTTACTAGTCTTCTCATTTACAGAATTCTCATGTACCGTTGTTTGTCGCAGCACTTCGCGCTCAACTAAAGCTCAATTACCTAGAAAAGTTTGATTAAAGCTTCCTGTTTAACCCTAAATTGCTTTGATTAGTTACTTTAATTGTTGCTCTAGAAGAGCCTCGTCGTTGTTGTTCTTGTTTTTTTTTTTTTGCGTTTCCTTGTTGTTGCGCTCATTACGCTTTTTTTCACTCGACTACTCAATTACACCTGCAGTGATTATTGTTATTGCTTCCATTGTTTTCTGCCAACACAAAGTTTAGCGCGCAATCGTTTGCTCGTTAACCTTTGTTCGTTTGCCACGCTTGATCGCTTCGTAAGTTTTATGTTGAAGGGCGTTTTGTTACATTTTTGCTACTCCTCTCCTTGCCTACTTACCGCAATTTCCTTTTTTCGTTGCCTACATTTGTGCACCGTTAGCATTAAGTGAAAACTTTTGTTATTAGCCTAAAAGTATACTACACGCACTTGCGTGAAAATTCAATTTTAATTGTCTTATGCCAATTTTAGTGATTTCCGACAACAGAAAACTTTTAATTACCATTTTAGCCGTGAGGCAGTCTTGGCTTGGCTGATGTCAGTTGAATTTTTGGTCGTTTAGTTGAGCGTTTGGCGAATGGATTGCTGAGGCGTATATTTTGTCTAATTGTTGTTGCATATTTTTTGTGGTTAGTTGTTGTCAGCTGATTGCCAGGTGCGAGTATTGAATTTTCAACAAATTGCCGTTATTTTGAGAGCGTTGATTTTTTTATTGATAAAACTTTTCCTTGCCGTCGACAGGCTAACAAAATATGCGTTAGAGTGGCGCTGGAGGAGTTGGGTGAAGGTAGAGTGTAGGTAATCGAGAGCTCTCGGTTATAAAACTAAATAGCTCAACATGAATTTACGAATTAATGATTTTATGAATATTTTAAATGCATTGTTAGTGAAAATTAGTGCCGAGACCACCCAAGTTGAGAATGTCAAAACATTACCATTCGTAGGAAATTTTTCTTGTTTTCTTTTAATAGTATTTTCTTTAAAGATCTCCTACAAAAACAAATATTTATATCTACCTTATTCTATACTCTCATTTATTAAGTGTTTAAATGACCCGTGAATACAAAGAAATCTGATTTTTCCTTATTAATATTAAAAGGAGAAATATCTACTTCTTCTGTGATGAATGACTGCTGTTGATGACCTCCGCACGCATTTAGCTGCAGCATCAGGCACTAGAAGGTTCAAATCTTGTTTGTTTTTTATAGGTACCCCTTGTGGTGTAAAAATACAAAAAGGATGCTTTTGAGGATAGAAAAAATATTTAAAAAAGCAAAAAAATAAAAAAAAAATTAAGAATTTTTTTTCCAATGAGAAATCCACAAAAAATGTTCCTTCAAATCAAAAACTACAAAAATATTGATAAAATACAATTAAAGTAGTAAAACAATAAATTTAATTAATTTAAAACATTTTATAAAAAGCGAATCAAATACAAATTCCATTGAAAATTCGCTAATCAAACGGCCCCTGAAGAAGAAAATTATTTAAGAATGTACAAAATACCTGACAAATATTTATTAAAATGAAATTGAACAAAATAAATAAAATCGTTAAATTCCTCACAACTATAATCAATCATTTACCGCAATTAAACGCAAATATTTGGACACCAAATTTCATTATTGAATATTTTGGAAAAAATAAAATTGTATCAATTCAATTTTTTCCTCAACATTATGTCAACGATTTCCCGATTCCCGCACGTCATTGACAACTTTTCAATTGTGTTTAAAATAAAATAGATTCCTGACAGTTTGTTTATATGTGTTGTTGTATGCGTGGTTACATTTTTGAATTCGGTTCTGATGGCTAAGGGAGAGCCATTTGATTTTTAAACTTTTTTTTTTTATTTTTTCCCACAAAAGGTCCTTTAACACAAACAACTACAAGTAGATTCGATGATGTTGTTGCTGTGCTCATTAATCATTGAATTTTTCACATTTCTTACTTTCATTCGTGTATTTCGTCATTTCTTGTTATTTTTTCTCGTTTTCCTTGCACTCAGCTTATTTTCTCCATATTCCTTTAGTTTTTTTTTGGTGATATTTCAAAAAGTATTCAATATAATGAAAGTACTCGTAATGTTGTGGCAGTCAGTCAATGCTATTGAGATCATTCATGTAGTTGTGCGCGTAGCAAAAATAAGGAAAAGAAATATTATATATTTATATGAAATAGAAAAATTACAAAGAAAAATTATATATAAAATAAATCGTAGAAAACTGTCATTGAAAAAAATAGCGATGATGCTGCAAGTAGAAAATTTGAGAACTGGTATTAACAATAGAAAGAAATAAAATAAAATAAAGTAGCAAAAGGAAAATGAATGAGTCGCACGTTTATGTCCTCAACCACACTTGCCACATTATTAATCGCACATTTTCTGACCAAAAGCGTTGAGAAAATATTGATATATGTTTTTAAATGATTTGGTTAGAAAATAGTAACACAGATTGAAATTTCATTTTGGTGCAGTTTATTTTCTTTCTTAATTTTTTAATTAAGTTCACATTTTTTAATATTTTTCATTTTATTGTTTTATGTTTTTTATTTTTTATTTTAATTCATATTATTTCTTTTAACTTTATCTTATTTTATTTCTATTTTGTTTAAATTTTTTTCACTATTAATTATTTTATTTTCATAAAACTAAAAACCTTAAAGTTTTATTATTTTATTATATTTATTTTTAGTTTATTTATTTTATTTTATTTTAAATATTAATTTTTTATTTTATTTTATTTACTTATATTTTAATTTTTTTTATGTTTTAATTGAATTTCTTACTTTTGTTCTGAACAGAAGGAACTGAAATTCTTTTCCTAATTTTTATTTCTGGCACCCGCATAAATAAACAACAATCAAAAGTCACATTTTCCCAAACATTCCTACCAATCGAACATTAGTCGAGTCGAAACTGGTGTGAAAGCAGTGATGTTCCAGCTTTGATGGACGCGAGAGACAACAATGTCACTCAACACCCAGCTACATTATTGAACAAGCTATTCTGACAAGCGCGGTGAACCTATAAATAAATTCCAAAACATAAAATGTACGCTAAAAAATGCGGCAGCTGGTGGAAGCTGCGTGAAAGCTCGGTGCAGCAGTGACCACCAACACTACTACTCAACTGCTGTAGTTGCCATGGCGCACGTGGTCGCCACAAACTGTCGCAACGGTATTTCGGCATTGGCATAAAGCATAAAACATTCGCCACCGCCGTGTAAAGCTTTCGTAAAGCTGCTTTGGTATTTTTGGGAAGCTATTAAATTAAAGTATATGTTCTTATTTATATGTACGTGGAAATGTTGTCTGTATTCATGGACATGTGTGCGTGTGTGTGTGTATGTGTGGAGAAATTCGGAGACCATTAATAAAGCTAAACAAAAACATTGTCAAATGTTAGGCCAGTGTTGGGGCGGAATGTAAGGTGGAAACTGTAAACAAGGTGTGTGTTTGTGTTTGTGTTTGTATGTGTGTGAATGTCTTTATGTGTTCTATTGGTACAGCAACAAAGCGTAGAAGAGTAATAAAATTCAAAGTAACAAAAGAACAGCATTGTAACGACATTAAGCTACACAGAAATTCATCATTTTGTTGTAAATCACCGCGAGCCAACAAACAATAGGAGAAACTTTCTTGTTAAGGCGTTGGAAAAAATGTGTGATTTTAGAAAATAACCAAAAGTGAAACGGGGGGAAAAAAACGGATAGAGCACGCATGAAAGGGAAATGTTGTTCTGCATGTTGTAGCAACAAATGTACATTTAGCTGTTGTTGCTTGAAATCAATGGCCAAGAAATAGTTGACTCTTGACATTGCGATAAATAAATATGGAATTGTGGGTGTATGCGCAAATAGGAAAATTTATTACAAATTTTTTTTAATTTGAGCAAAACTAATAAAACCGGCAAAGTTTTTATGAAATTAGCAAAATTCTAAGATCTTTTAATGAAAAAGTGAAAATATAGATGATTTTGAAAAAGTCGAAAAATTTTTATTATTTTTAATAAGAATAGTACACTTTTGAAAATGAAATAAATATTAAAATAAATTTTAGATATTTTGAAAATAAGAAAAATTTTATTTAATAAGTTTAACATAACAAATTTAACATAAAAAAATATCAAAAAATAATATTTATCATTTTATGCAATATATATATGAATTTGAGTAGATGTTGGTGTGCATGATACGCATTTAAAAAAATTTGCGGAATGAAAAAAAAAAAATTAATTAAAAGACATAGGGATTTTTATTAATTTTTTGCACTGCTATAAAAGAAAGTTTTTAATAGGTAAAAAATATATAAGAATAAAATTATTCTTATTTTATTTTTTTTATTATTTAGTTTGTTTTTTTTTTGTTCGTAATTATTTTTTAATCTTTTTTTATTGCCGAGTAAAAGTTTTTAGTAATTAAAAGTAGGTAAGGTATTTTTATATATTTTCTGTACTTACTTAGTTAATTTTTGTTTTTCGTATTGTAATGTATTAATTATAAGTATTTTATTTTGATTTTTTTTTAATTAAAAAAAAATTTCTTAATTTATTTTTCTCTATTTTTCTTTAAAAAAAAATTTTTTTTCTCGCCTCCATCGCAAATCAGTCATTCACTGATTGCACCAAATTTATTAACTCTACAGTTTTGCTTCTTTATTCCCAATTTGCATCAGCAACTCCCACACACATACATATATATATGCACTATATACACTATATGAATTCATCGCATCGCACGTCAAACAAATTAAATTGACAAATGTCGCTCATTTTCCTCAGGTCATTGTTAGTTGATTAATTTCAAATTTTATTGCCGCCACTTATCTTAGCGCAGAAGATCTTAAGCGATAAGTAGAGTCTTGTTCTTGTTCTGAATAAACACGAGCATACTACATTTACAAACATATGTATACATTAGAATATAATTTTAGGCGCGTGGGCGTTTTGCCTTACTTCTCTTTGTTCGCTGATTGTCAAGGAGAGTCGCGCGATTAATAATAAACCAAAATTGAATGTTGGAGAAAGAAGCGGAATGTGCATTGTATTATAAAGTGGCACTCAATCAATTTTCCAAAAAAAAAAAAAAACGAAAAATTAGAAAAAATAAAGCCGAAAATGGGTCAATACGTAAATACTAGGTACTATTGTATAATTAATAGCTGACACCGACTGTTGTGACAATATATCTTATAGAATATTTGAATTATTTTGTAAATTGGGGTAGCTAATATGTAAATGGCACGCGCCATGGTCAACATTAAAAGAGCAGCAAAATTGTGGGAAAATACTAATGAGTGCGCCTGAATGTAGGCCAACAGTTAATACGGCTAGTACAATGGTTAACTATCTTCTTATAGGAGCATACAGTTTTTGCTATTTTCTATTATATTTGATCTGTCGTAAGAAAAAGCTTTTAATCTTTTGCTTCAACGTCGAAAATTTGTAGCCAAATATTTTAGCAAATATTACGTAAATCATTAGCATCACACTTACACCACCAACAACACTCTGCTTACGTGAATTTATGCCACACACGTATTCATCGCAGTCCGTCAAATACAAATTTCCAATGCATAACAACAATAAAACCGTTGTAATACCCGCTGCGCGTGCTATTGTTTACGGGTGGCTTTGAATTTAGGTTAGAAATTGACGTTGCCACACAAACTCAGACAACATTTCAATGCACTTACATACATTAATGCTGCATAAGTTACATGCAAATGACGTGCTGTCATAGAACCGCGCACATACCTACATTTATTTGTATGAATACCTGCACTCATACATATGGCTGCATTATGACAATGTCATGCTTATAAAAGAATGATTTTCAATGCAACAACAAGTACTTTATTTGACATATTGTCTATGGATTTACATGCATTTATTTACACATATACCATATATCCATGTAGCACATGCACATATGTACATATAAAGAGAGCGGGTTTTTTCGCGCAAAATATATTTATTTCTAATAAAATGCAAAAATGTTGCAACAATACATATACATTCGATTGCAACTTGTCTGTTTTCTATATATCAATTTATGCACATTTTTTTGCATATTAAATAAAAACATAAAAATTTGACAGCTCACTGATTGAGCTGCAGGCAGTTAGCTAAAATAGAGTGATGCTTTTTGTATAGATTTTTTTTATTTTAAATGTACGCAGGTAAAAATTCTAAAAAAAAGTTGTTAAAGAATAAATAATTGTATGCAATATTTTATCAAAGTTTTCCGGTTAAAATATTGGGAAAAGTCGTGTAAAAAGTCCATGGCGATTTTGTTAAATATTTCGAGTTTTTTTAAAGCTTTATTGCACATTTATGATGACTAAACTTTTTTATAAAATTTCCTTTTCATTTTTAACTTAATTATTATTTACTAAAAAATGTTGTGTGCTTTGATAAATATTAAAGTTTTCGTATTTTAGCGGTAATACATATATCAAAATGATAGAAACGAATTTTTTGTTTAATAAAAACCCATAATTTAAGAGTCCTAATGTTTTTAACATTCTATTGAATAAGAAAAATTATTATTTTTATTCAAGAAACTCAATTTATAATTCAAATTTATTTTATATTTATTTTACAACTCGTTTTTTCTTAAACCTTTTTTAGTTTCTTTGAACTGTAAGTAGTAGTGGTTTTTATGTTTACCGGTTTTAAAAAAAAATTGGTTCAAAAATAAATGTTTCTAAAGAAATAAATTTAAAAATATTGAAATTTTTTAAATTTTTTATTATATAAAATAACTTATTATTAATCAATACTTAACCTAAGTAGATAACAGTAACAGTTCACTTAGATCAATCAGAACCGCTGATTATGCACTGGAATTCTCTGGTAAACCTCAGTAGATTAGAAATTGCCTCCTATTCGGTATCATTCTACTGAAGAAGCTCATTTCCTTCCATCATGTAATTCTATCAGGTAGGTGTTCAGGCAATACTATTCAAATTTTACCATTAATCTACGCTATGGGACTTCTTTCTCTATCATCTGGGCCAAGTCTTTACCTGGAAGTGTACGTTTTATGTTACCTTTTACATTTCTTCTCTATACCCTTGGTATCAGGAAACCTAAACAATAGCGAGTCTGTTACTTTGAGCCATTTTTCATGTGTCACATGCGTTCCTTTTCTGAGTTATTGCTTGAAACTTGCCACTAGTAAGTAAGGTTTATTATGTTCGACTTACCCAGTGAGTGCCACTTTACAATAACACCATACAAAGCTATCTATTTTTATCATATATAGAAAAGTCTTGAGCGGACTCGAAAGGATTCGGGCGTCAATTTTTACCAATATCTCTCTTTAAATTTTTCTTTAAGTTAAAACTCTAGTCTAATAATTCTTTCATATGATTTTTAGAATTTTAGTCAGTCAGTTATTTAAACAATAATTACACCCTAACCGGTCTGATCCGGCTCATTTCCCGACAACTCGGTATTCATATTCAAATATTTCGAGCTTTTTTGACTAAATTCAGTCAAAAGATTTTGATGTTCTTCTCCTCTTTTAACAACATTTTTTTCTTTATTTTCGAATTATTCATGAATAATAAATTTTGAATGTATGTATACTCACTCTTTATAAGCTTTAAAATTTCAATCGAATATACCTATACTATGTATTGTAGAAAATCGACCGACTTTCAGACAACTCTCACTACTCCACGGCCGAGTATTAAGTGCTCTAGTATATATTTAAGAGAGCAGAAGTGTTTCTTAGAACATGGGAAAAACCAGTACTTGTACACCTGTTCAATGTTACTTGATTATTGACGAAAATTTGTTTCCAAAAATTCGAAAATCTCAAAGAAACATATGGACAGTTGAATAATGAACGAGATACGAGAGAGTATCGAGTTGCTCACACTTCTTGACACCTGAGTAAGCAGTGCTCTAGTGTGTAAGGTCGATTTTATATATTTTAATTTTTAAAAAGTCTTACTTAATAAAGCAATTAAACTTTCCAAAACATTAATCCCACAGGTCAAACTTATCATATTTTTACTAGCCTAACTGATTCAAGGCTTTTCAAAATTTTCATTTTCCCACATTAAGCAAACAAACATACATATGTATATCTATACATCTATTTACCAGCGAATAAATTACTAAAATATTTCTTTTCTTTTATCCTTTCATTTTAGGTAAGCCACAATTCTCATATATCAAGAAAGTGATGTGCCAACTGAAGGCTTCAACTGTCAAGCGAGTAAGTAGCGGAGGGGCTTGTTCGAGGGGGAATAGAATGATTTTGAAATAGATGAATGCAAAGGACTAGCTGAAAATAGAGCACCGACAAGATTTTTGCGCTTTTAGTCATACGTGTACATACAAATATACATACATATGTATATACATATATTCACTATTATTTTCTATCGCTGCCATGCCAAGCTTTGCCAAGTTATGTTATGTGTATTTATATACGTATATGTATGACATTAAAATAAAGTAGAACCATAATAATAATAATAGAATAGAGAAAATCATACAATTGTGCGCTGAAAACAAATCTGGAAACAAAATAAAAGAGAAAAGAATCAAAATGGGAAATATGAGATAGTGGAAGCGAGCGAAATATCGCAAACGCACACAAAACTACAAGCAAAACTATAAAAAGCACATAGGTATACTAAATATACTTGGATATACATACATACGCGTATGTAAAATATATAGCTTAGCAATATACTTTCATAGCCAACAAGTTCCACTGGTATTGCACTTGAACGAAACACTTGACGTACGCCTTGGCTTTTTGAAGCCGCAAGCTGAAGGGCCTGAGCGGCGACGTACAGCGATTGGGGCGAGTGTGTAGTAGCTGACGTGCGCTTGGCAGAAGGCAAGAGCAGCTTCTTTATTTTTCTTCTTCTTCTTTTACTCCTCTTCATTTTCATCTTATGCGGCTTCCCAGCCTGCCAACTGTCAACAGCAAAATGAAATGTGATATTTTCGGAGGCGTTGAGGGTTTGAAGGGAGCGAGCGCGCGTTGACGTATGAGGGCGAGCGAAGACTTTGAAAGAATGAAGCAGGCGAGGGCGTTGCTTGTTGGTACACAGCATTCACTTGACGCTGCAGCAAGTGCCGATTGTGTTCATTGCATAAGATAGCGCGTTTGCTCGCCCGCTCGCCTGCTCGTTCGTTGCTAATGACGCTAACAGCTCGATGAACGCAAAGAGCAAAGCGTTCGCCTGTCAAAGCAACTACAACTACTGTCAAGCGTGGAATGTTGGTAAACAAATTTATACAAATTTTATTTGTATACAAATCATTGTTATGTCGGATGCGGCGGCACTTGAGCTACGCAGTTGAGCTGTTTTGAGCAAAAACAAAAAAAGAGCAAATATATATACATATGTACATACCATACATACATACATATCTGTACAATAAATAATGAAATAGGGGAAGTCAGAAATGACGCAAAAAACAAAGTGGTTGTCAAGTTTTAATGCAGAGTGCGGGAAGGAAACGCGGTGGCTATAAAAACGTATTCTAAACAAATTAAATAAATTGCAAAGACACAAAAAAAAAAAAAAAAATGAAAATCTTCACGCTTCAAGCAAGCGCTTGTCAATCAAAAATAGAAAAGCGTAACGCAATATTGAAAAATCACAAATAAAATGTAATTTGATCTCGCTCACATTTTCGATTCTTGCGCACTTGACAAGCGGCGCACACGCACACGCACAAACAAATGCGTACATATGTATTTCCAAAGCACACTGACAATCGTTTAAAGATACGCGTTGCTTTGAATTCTTTTTTATAAAAGCAGCAGCAACAAAACACAACTATGAAGTGTCAAGTGCAACACTGCAAAGCATTTTAGCGAAGCAAACGCTGTGTTGCAATGCCTCGTCGTGCGCGCCAAAGGCATGCAGAATGCGGAGAGCAGTTGGCGAAAGGCTTCACTGACAGCTGGCATACCATTTGACAAGTGCGTCTAATCCAATGTAATTCATATGCATGCGTTTTTTGCTGTTGTGATATGCAAGGACATATGCGTAGCGGCGCATCAAGGCGACTAAGCCAGGGTTATGACACTTGAGTTTGAAATGGGTTGCAGGAAATTGGTACAGTGTACAGTGAATGAAAAAATAGTGAGTACAAAAAAAAGTTGAGCTTTCACTTTCAAAAAAAGGTCCAACTAAATAGGTAAAAGTTAAAAAAAAGCTTTTTTAAATTTCAATTAAGTAAACGAAAGCTTTTGATCGCTTTTGTATAAGAGAGAGATAGCAAAAATTCAATTAATAGCGAGAAAGCTCTGAAAGGTTAAAGATAAACAGCTTTCGGCACGAAAACTGCGTGTTTAAACTTTGAAAGTCTTTGCATAGATTTTACTATTTTAAATAAAGCTTTCAAATCAGCTTTCTTATTTCGAAAGCTTTACTCCTGAGGAAGCTCAGTCAAAATGTTTTAATATTTCCCTTAACACTTTTTTAAAAATAGCTACTAGAAAAAAATTGAATTGAATTTGTTTTAGATAAAAAAAAAATGCCGCTCTCTTTCAACAACTTCATCCCACAGTGAGTGCGTATGCTCACATACTGGTTTGGCTACTGAAGTTTTTAAATTTTCGCATTTCTTTCTTCCAAATCATAAAAATAAAAAACACATCACGCACACATCAAAAACACATTCAAAACAGCACAAACGGCATTTGACACATTCACATATGCCACATACTGTCAGTCCACATGTCCTTTGACAAACAATGAGACATTTTCATATGCGGCGCCGCCTTTTCGCACAGCAGAGCACAGCTTAGCTGAATGAATTTTATTTTGGTTTTTTTTTCGATTTTTTTTTTCATTTTTTTTTTTTGAGCAGCAAAATAATTTTCAACACTCTACAAGCAGACTACAAAACAGGCAATAAAAAAATAGCAGCAACAACATACAGTGGGTGCCATTGACTGGCTTGTATCGTTCAGCCTTGCTTTGGCACTGGCGTGAAGCGTTGAATTGCTTTTGTCAACGCATGTCTGTCAACCCAAGAGTTGAAGAGTTGGAGGAGCAGCGTTGGCAGTCGGCAGCCGGCTTAAATTTTTGACATTTCGGTTGACACTTTTGTTTGCCCTGCAGGCAGCCAACAAGAGCGCACCCTACCTAACTTCTTGCTGCCACACACACACACACACACATATCCACGCAACGCCAAAGGCTTTGCCAGGCTGCGTGAGCTGGAGGTGCCAGGCAGCGTTGATGTGTCTGAAATAGGCTGTTATTTGTTTGACTTGGCATGTAGACTACTGCCACATACATAGACATGTTTTTGTATGTGTGTGTGTGTGTGTGTATGCGTTCCTTTATATGGTTGGCATTTGTATGTTTGCTTATTGTTTGTTTGTTTGTTTGCTGGTTGTCTGTCGCATTGTTATAATGCTGTTGTCATGAATTTTTATTAAGGCACTGTGTGTTGTTGGCGCTGCTTCTTCTTCAACTGTTGCTGCACATTATTTAATTCAAATTTTCCGCGAAAATTCACAGAAGGTCTTCATTTTATCCATCATTCGTGCTATTGTTCCTTCATTCATGTGTTGAGCCGCCCTTTGGGCGACCTTACCAAGGCACTTCAAGAAAGCTTTTTTGTTGACAATCTTGTTGGCGATATGGCTAAGTGAGAGAGTAAGTATGGCAACGACAGTTGGCTAAGAAATCAGTTAACGTTTTATACAAGGGAATAAATTATGTTTGTAAATGAAATTTTTATGCAAATTTGATACCCTTTATCATTCTCTTCGCCAAATTTCGTAGGCGATTACCAAGTATAACATGAACAGCTGAAGGGTTTGCACTCTACAAAATAAACTACAACTAAATGTAGGCAACATTCTTTTCATTTCAGCCGTAAGCAGTAAATCAAAACGTTGCCTACATCTAGGCTTAATATAGAAAACACGCTTTTGGGAGAACGAAACAATTTTTTTCGTACCCTCTCTTCTCCCAAAAAAAAACAAAAAAAAATGTTTTCAATCTAGTATTAATATTTCATATCGTTTAACATTAAGTTTTAATGTTTTCTATATTTTCCTTTTATGCACTTGTTATTGACTTCGCATTACTCACTTTAAAACTCCATACAGTCAATAACGGAATGAGCACTCTTTCACTGAGCAAACCATTTTCCAATTAATAAATTTTTAACCGCATGACATAAAATGTCAGCCACTTACTGCGTAACCACATGAACTGTGCGTGCGCTCATTTATGGTGCATCGTTAAAATTGTAATTTTAATAAAAAAAATTTAATTTTCAATCGTAAATCTCTAGAATACACCAAATGTCACGGAGAAGAACTTAAGGCGTCTTAAAGTGCGCGCGCTTAGCAGCTCATTTTTACCACAGCAGGCAAGTGAAAGCATGAAAATTATTTACTTTTGTCGGGAGTAAATACGTACAAGTATATGTAGCGGCGTAGAAAAGATGTAAATTTTTAAAAAATTCTTTTTTGCTGTTAAATTTAATTTTATTTACATTTAATTTTATTATTTTCTTATAAATATTTAGTTTTAATTGATTCTATGTTATTACATGTTTTATTGAACTTTGTAATTTTTTTGTTTCACTTTATTTCATTTTATTACAATTAATTATATTTTCTATTTTATTATATTTTTATTCTTATGCTATTTGGTTTTATTCTTCCTATTTTGATTAAATAAACGACAAGTTTTAATACAAATAGACACCGTGAAGGGGGTAAACTATTTGAGATATACAATAGCTTATATTTTTTTATTTATTTTTCTTGTAGATTAGAGTTTTCTTACGCCAAGAAAAAGTGTAAAAAATATCGAAACTAAAAATTATAGCTACTAAATTGGGTTCGTCCATGTAAGGAGATAAGAAAATTATCGCTTTAAATACATAAAAATATACATGTATACATATTTACTTACATAGGTAACAGAAGTTTGGTTTTTCAAACAAACATGTGTATATACCATACATATATATGTCTATCTCGCCAATGCAGTAGCCATGCTTGATTTCTTGTGCCCTTCCCCTCCACACTCCCTTGGTGTCATACCGTCTACTATTTCAGCTACTTTTGTTTGATTTCGTCGTTGCCGCCTGATTGTGGCAATTCATTTAGTTTTTGGTTTTTCTTCGCTATTTGATTTAATTTTATTTTTTTCCAGTCTTTTTTTCTAATTTTTTGTCTACTTTCAACTTCCTTTCCGCTCCGCTTTTGGTCTAGTATATGTATTTTCTTGTTCGAATTCTCTATCTATCACTTGCATGCGCGGTATGTTTACTTTATCATGTCAACAAACTAATTTCAAATACAACAATCGTTATGTCAACAATCAAGCGGACGAATGAACGGACAGACAGACAGACAAACGACCAGCCATGCCACTGCAATTGCAGTCAGGTGTACATTCGTGTGTGTATGTATGTGTGTGTGTGTGTGGCGTAAGACCACTTGAGTCTTGCGTCTTGAGTCCATATCTTTCCACAAAATAACTAATATTTCTCGCCTCATTCAGCGCATAAGCATAACTTGGCTTCGTTTCACTTCAATTTTTTCCTTCTGATTAACTGATAAGCAGTATTTGTTGTTGCCTTTGACACACGCCACTACATACATACACTTGTTTCTTGTTGTTTTGCTATTATAATGTTTATACCTATGTACCAAAAGCAATTCATCAAAAAATATTAAATTCCGCACAATTTTCAGCCTTAAAAAGTGCTTTGGTGAACAGTTCAGTCATCGATATTTGGTGATGGTTCAGGCGCCTGGTGAAGTGCTCCTCATCAAGTGTTAGTGCAAAGCGCTTCAGTTGAAGAGACGCCATACTTAACACCTCTCGCCGCCATTTTTATACTCTTCATCTTTCATTATTAGCCTCACTTTCTCTCTTTCCTTGGAAATTTAATTTTCTTTGAATTTTCGCTAGCGACAATGGCTGATATCGATAATCTTTTGATATCAATTTAATTTGCTTTTTTCCCCTCTTTTTTCACTTTTCACTTCTTCGGTGCCTTAAGGGGTGCGCAAACAAAGGTGTGTGCGCGGTCTTAAGAATTAAGCGCTCAGCACGTGTTGCCACAAAAGCTTAGATAAAGTGCTTTTAAAGGCTAAACTGCAATTAATTGGAGACTTAGTGATTGGTGAAACCGTTTTGTTGTAAAACTCCTGGAATTGTTTGATAAAATGTCTTGATTATTGTGTTATCGGAATTTTATATTATTTAATATTTTTTCGAAAGCTTTGCTTTAAAGGGGAATTAGTTTTTGTGTAATTTTGGAGAAAAATAAAAAATAAATATCTACAAAAACTACAATTTTTCATTTATATGGTATGTCCGAGTCTCTGCTGGAAAAAATATATATCTATAGAAAAGTAATTAACATTTTTTAATGATTAGATTTTCCTATAAAATGTGTCAAATCAAGTAAATTGTTATAATTCTGGTACTTCTTAGTACTAAATTCTGTGTTTTGCAAAGTTAGTTTCTAAACCGTTGCCTACATTAAGGCTCTTACATCGTTAATAGCGGAACTTTATTAGAAGATTAAAAAATATAATATGCTCATGTGGCCGTGGTACTGTTTTCATATCTTCTGATCGTTTTACTTTCACCTATTACAAAAACAACCAATAATTTATTTAATTGAATAGTAGTCTGAACGTAATCAAGATAAAATAGAACAACAAAAAACGTTGCCTATATTTAGGCTTTGTTTAGCGATGGCGCATACCATGTTGCTGAAATAAAGAAAATATATTTAAAAAAATTGTAATTCTAATTATTAATGGAGTTCTGTTTCTATACTGGCTAATTTTAAATTATTATTAATTTATTTTTGAAGAAAACTGGAGCGCAGTACCTACTATTAGTTAGTTTGCCTCTTGGGTATAAACCAGAATTATTTGATATTCACTTCGAACTATTCTGCTTATAATACGGTTCCTATAACCGGTCTAAGTTGTAAAAATAGTTCATTCCTTAACCAAGCTACCTCACTCCATATTTTGTGCGCAGTACACTTAACAAAGCAACCGACGGATTCTTTCGTGCTCTCAACCGCACGACACGATAAACTAATTTCCGCGTTAGAGCAAATCAATACAAGGGAAAGAAAAAAGTGTGAAGGACAAAAAAAATCAAGCAGGAAGCGTGATAATGCAAAAATCGAAGTGTGAAACGATTCAACTGCACGCACGTGCATAGATTCATAAACAGCACAGCAGAGAGAGTTAAAAAAAGAACAACAAAAAAACTGCAATGAAGAGATAAGCAAAAGAGTATGAAAATAATAAAAAAGCCACAAAATGTCGAACGTGCAACGTGGCGTGTGCGTGATACACTTTATACTGTTGCGTGTACAATGGGTTCCTTCATGGCTTAGGGACTCACGACAAACAGTAGCATAATAATAGGTGTATAGAATTCTGAAAAATCACAGACATAAAAGATAACAGAGGTTACCTTTAAATTGTGAAGAAAAAAATTTCGTATTTTTCTAATTAAGAATACTTTTGCTGCCCGTAGATACACAGCAAATGAGATATAATACAAAGCTATTATGAACAACCAATCAATACTCATTGCAAACTTTTAACGATTTTTTAGTTTTAAAATGGCGCCAAGTGTCAGCTAAGAACCAAATGAGCGCTTAGCTTAATGGAACATTTTCACACACCTCGTAGTCAGCTAGTGAATTCTAACACTCTCTTCTTCTAATTCTGTGTTATGGGAAGAATTTATAAATATTGCCTACATATAGGCGTTTTCAAGCAAAGACCCTCCACTACAGTTCTCGGAAGGCTTGTCTTATATGGCATAAAGGAGATAATTAACTGACTTTTATTTTATAATTGCATTTTTTTTATTGTTATTCAACTGAAGTTTACGTGCCACTTTTGCTTTGCGGGGTAGAGATCATGTTTTTTTTTTTAAATGAAATATTGCCTAATGAATGTCTGTTGTCTCCCACTGAATTTTTTTTTTATAAAAAACAAAAAAATTGCACAGCTTGGCCGCTTTCATAAATTACACTTTCATAATAATGTGGAAACATTTTTGTTTTGTACGATAGTCAAACAACAATATAATGCTATTTATGGTATTTCGGAATAATCATCAGCGCATATTTATAATTTATTTGCTGCCAAAGGTTATATTTAATCATAATTTATCGGCCAGTCTACCATTCATCTACAATCAGCGCTTTCTGCACACTTGTGCCCCTTGAGCCTCAAGCCAGATGCCGAAATGTGTGCCAAAAATTTCCTAGTGCAACTTAATGGCTGTGGCAATAACAAGCGTTTCCGCAACTTCCGCCTTCTTGGCTTGGCCTCGAACAGCTGCGCGCGAAGCCATAAAGTATTTTCTTTCTCTTTTATTTTTTTTATGATTAATTTTTCATTTTCTTCGAACGCGTGCATATCTTCTAATTCTATTGCTTATAATATTTACATTGTTGCACGCGTGCGTTTTTGTGGTTATGGTTGTGCGCAGCTTGTTGCGGTCTTTTTTATGTTGTTGCGCTTCCTTTTCTTCTTCTTCTTCTTCTTCTTCTTCTACATGCCCTACTACTTGCAACATTTCATCAAAAATATTCACGTGAGGCAGCCATATGTCGATTAAATAGCTGCGAAAAATTGTTGTTTATTGTGCGGGTGTATGTGAGTGTATGTGTAGGTGTGGCAAGGGGAAAGGGCTGACAGCTGGGGCTAACGGTGTTTATGTGCGTGCGCGTAAATCAGCTATTTATGCGCATTTTATTTGTGTATTTCCGTATGCATTTTGTGACGCTTTTGTTTACATTTGATTACACTTGTTGTTGTTGTGTTTTTGTTTTTTTGTTGTGGCAAACACGCGTGTGGCATAAAATTGATGAAGCTTACATGCGTCCGCCTTCGCAAATCCAATTCTTTATGCTACATTTTTTACACTACTTCCGTTATGCCTTTCCTGCTCACTGCTCACTGCACTCTCACTTCTTTTCTTCAACTTCTTCTTTCTCTTCTAATTCTTTTTTTTTTTTTTGTGTTATTCTTCTTCCTGCTGCACTCCATCACTGGCCTTATATGATATATAGTCTTTGGGTAACAGTTTGGCTAAAATTTTGAAACTTTTTTTTGATGTTTTTTTGTTGTTGTGTTGTTATTGCTAATGGTACTAAATTCCATTGTGGATGTTGTTGTTGTTGTTATTTCTTTAATTTTCTTTTTAGCGTTCACCAACCAATATTGCTGCTTAACAATAGCAACAGTAAAGAAATACAGTAAACACTTTGTTATTGTTGTTGTAGTTGTTGTTTACTTTTATTATTGTTTCGGTAGTAAAACAACTTCACAAGCGCCAGTAAACATTCTCGTCTGAAGTATTCGTTGTTTGCGTTTATTTGATTTTTCCAGCGCTGCTTCGTCTTCTCTCTCGCTCCAACCACTCCTTCTTCTTCCTTCTTCTTCCACCTTTTCCAACTACTATTTCTACAATATTTTTGTGTTAAAGAAGAGAGCAGTATACAATGGCTCTCAGTATCCAACAAACTCATTGGAAAACACTTTCGCTTTTGTTTTTGCAATCCTCCACTCCACCTTCGTGTCCTCCCTTCCTTTTGTATGACTATCCTTCACCTTTGCGCACATTCATCAAAATTTCCACCATTTAATGTACAAAAACAACAAAATTACCACAACAATCGTCCAACAATCAATTTTTGCTGAACTCCCCCGCACTGTTCACTGCCATCGTCTTTACCAACCGCCCGCCACTCTTTCACCTTATCCTTACTAACAGTTCATTTCATTTATTGAACTTTCCTCAATTTATTTGTATAGGCTCAAGTATTGGTGTGTAGGCCGTCTACAACCCCTTAGAACCACCAGACATCCTCCGCACGCCCATTAAGGCAACCGCATCGGCTCTGCTACACTCATTTTACACACAATTTTGATGTTTTGTACGTGTTGTTTGCTTGTTGGGCGAAAATCTAATTATTGTCGAGGTTAAATATTTGCACACAAAATACTATTTCATATACCTACTAGCACACGCACACATACACGTATGTACCATATACCTATACGAAAGTATACTTCATTGTCTGCTGCCACACATTGTAGTTCAATTTATATTCTTCTTCTTCTTGGTACTGTTCTTGCTATTGTTGTTATTATTGCTGACGCTATTGTTTCGACTTTCTGCTATTCTTTCTAATTTTACTACTCGAGTTGTTTGTTGTTATTATTGTTGTTGTTACTTCAATCATCTAACACATGCTTACAATTCATTACAAGCAATCACCATTTGGGAGTTCGAGAACAAACACACACACGCACAACACGGCTTCCTACATTTTCATGACCTGCAAATGGAATTTAATCTATGAAATGGTATTTCGCTCTAGATTTTCACTTCAATTGAATTAATTTCTCGGGCATGTGCAGTAGCTAGCGTGCGTGTGTATCAGTGTGTGTGTGTTTGCGCGTGCAAAATTGTGTTTTACATCAAATTTTACATAATTCTCAGATGATATTTCGGTATAACAACGGACTTTAGCAATAATTAGCTTAACTGACAGGTTTTTAATTAAAGTAGGAAGCAACTAAAGATTTTAAAAAGTTTTCAAAAGAAATTTCAAATAGAAAGAGTACAGATTTAGTAAATAGCAAATGAAATGAAAAAAAATGAAGTAAAATAAAATAAAAAATGAAGTGAAATAAAGTAAAATTAAATTAAATTAAACTATATACATAAAATATAATAAAATAAAATAAAAACAATAAAAAAAATCAAATAAAATGAAGTAAAATAAAAGAAAATAAAATAAAATTAAATTAAATTAAATTAAATATAATGCAAAAAATATAATATAATCAAATAAAATAAAATAAAATAAAATAAAATAAAATAAAATAAAATAAAATAAAATAAAATAAAATAAAATAAAATAAAATAAAATAAAAAAAATAAAATAAAAAGGAATAAAATAATATAAAATAAAATAAAATAAAATAAAATAAAATAAAATAAAATAAAATAAAATAAAATAAAATAAAATAAAATAAAATAAAATAAAATAAAATAAAATAAAATAAAATAAAATAAAATAAAATAAAATAAAATAAAATAAAATAAAATAAAATAAAATAAAATAAAATAAAATAAAATAAAATAAAATAAAATAAAATAAAATAAAATAAAATAAAATAAAATAAAATAAAATAAAATAAAATAAAATAAAATAAAATAAAATAAAATAAAATAAAATAAAATAAAATAAAATAAAATAAAATAAAATAAAATAAAATAAAATAAAATAAAATAAAATAAAATAAAATAAAATAAAATAAAATAAAATAAAATAAAATAAAATAAAATAAAATAAAATAAAATAAAATAAAATAAATTAAAATAAAATAAAATAAAATAAAATAAAATAAAATAAAATAAAATAAAATAAAATAAAATAAAATAAAATAAAATAAAATAAAATAAAATAAAATAAAATAAAATAAAATAAAATAAAATAAAATAAAATAAAATAAAATAAAATATAATAAAATAAAATAAAATAAAATAAAAGAAATAAAATTAAATTAAATAAATAAAAATAAAATAAAATAAATAAAAATATATAAAATAAAGTAAAATAAATCAAATAAAATTAAATAAAAAAATAAAATAAAATAAAATTAAATTAAATTAAATTAATTAATGAATTAAATTAAAATAAATAAAAATAAAATAAAATAAAATAAAATAAAATAAATTAAAATAAAATAAAATAAAATAAAATAAAATAAAATAAAATAAAATAAAATAAAATAAAATAAAATAAAATAAAATAAAATAAAATAAAATAAAATAAAATAAAATAAAATAAAATAAAATAAAATAAAATAAAATAAAATAAAATAAAATAAAATAAAATAAAATAAAATAAAATAAAATAAAATAAAATAAAATAAAATAAAATAAAATAAAATAAAATAAAATAAAATAAAATAAAATAAAATAAAATAAAATAAAATAAAATAAAATAAAATAAAATAAAATAAAATAAATATAAAATAATATAAAATAAAATAAAATAAATATAAAATAATATAAAATTATATAAATAAATTTAATATTATGTTATCAAATCAAAAATAAACAAATAAAATAAAATTAAGTAAAGTGCAACAAAATTACTTATAAAACTTTGGAAAAATTGAAACAAGATGGAAACAATTAAAAAAAAGAAATTAAAACATAGAGCAATGAATAAATAAAATCAAAATAGAATTAAAAATAAAAACAGAAACATAGGTTGTTTTTTTATTTTATTAAAAATAAACTATAAAAATAGATTAAATGCAATATGTTATAAAAAATTTATTAAACTAAAATATACTTAAACCAATAAGCTAAGATAATTAGAATAAAAATAAAATATATAAATAAGTCTAGTAAAAGCGTACAAATTATTTCCAACAGAATTACAATTTGGCTAAAATAAAAAAAGAACAAATATTGATAATAAAGGCAAGGCAAGGTCTTTTCACAAATTCCCATACATTTACACGTTTAGCAGTTTGTGCAATAAAGCCACGACAACATCATGCAAATAGTTAAGATAGCTTAACTGGAATGTACCTATTTCATATGCACAGTATAAAAAATAGTTATAAATATTAATTTCCTGCCTCTTTTAATGTTTCTTGACCCTCAACTAGCTTATAAAATAAATTTAAAATTTAATAAGTTAAAAAAATATTCTATAAAATATCTGCAAAATAAATAAAAGGAAATAGTAAAGAAAATATTTAATTAAGTTTTATTTTTGATTTCAATAGATTTATTTCTGGCTTTTAGCCTTTTTAGCCATTTTTGTAGTTTTTCGCATATTAAATTTGACTGCTCATACATATTTAAATCGCCTTAATATTAAAATGCATACATATTTCAATTTAAATTACCTGAGTAGGCTTAAAGCATCTAATATATTTTGTTTTTATACAAAATAATTTTATTATTTCTGAAATCTCGAAAACAGAATTTAAAACCAAATTAAAGCACCATAAATATTTATTTATGGTATATATAAAGGATTTGCGAAAGAAATTATTTAGCATGCAAAGCATGAGAAAACTTTAAACAGATATGTAGTTGTAAACAAAAACTATGTTTGTGTGAGTATAGGTATATGAATGCATTTTACAATTTCCTCCACGCCGTAAAGACTTTTTAAATCAATAATTTAATTAAATCTTTCAATAGGTATATAAACATATACATACAAATGAACAGAGAGGAGCTGCACTAATCGAATTACTTCCAAAGTATTTATCACAAATGCAACAACAGCAAGAAGAAAAACAACAAGAAATTTCCAAATCGAAAATCGTAAAATGAATTTATTAGTTGAATGTAAAATTTTAATAATTTCATTTACATTATTTATTTCAGCAAATTACGCAATATTTCTTTGAATTGTAATACCATTATATATGTAAATTCCTATGAATATTTATGAATTTAATTTCAAAGATTTTTTACATCAACTTAGGCTTAAAACTCCAAATTTATGCTAGTTTTCTTCATTTAATCTATTTCAGTATAGTTTGTTTAATTTATTATTTCATAATTTTTCTGCAAAAAAAAAAATAGAAATCTGCTTGCGAAAATTTTTAATTTGAAAACCAATGAATTGCACAAATTAAAATCAAATAATTTGCTTAATCGCCTGGAAATATGAACATGCGCCACTTTTGAAAGGTGCTGAAATAAATGAAATTCCTGTAAAAAAAAAACAAAAACAAACTAAAAAAATTTTGCGCTTACATCAGACAAACATCAAAAATACAGAGGAATTTTCTATGCGATAAATAATCGTAATAATTAATCACTGATTAAACTTTGTGAAAGCTGCAGGCGCCACTATAACGCCACTCAAGCGCCCGCCAGCACCCGCTGTGCAATATTATTAATTACTATTTGTTGCACGACAACAAAGCAGAGACGATTAGTAAGAGAAATTGGCGAAAAACTAACTTGACTGCATTTTGGAAAAATTCTGAATTTTTATAAAATTGAAAAATGAAAAGTTGAAAGTTTAATGATATTTGGAAAATTAAAGTTCAATTTTTCTCAGATCACCATTTAACACTTTTTACAATACTTCATACAATCATTTTGGGTTTTTGTTGTTTGTTATTTTTTGCCCGTTGAGAAGTCGCTCTAACCCAGTTGCATTGGAAGCTTCACAGCCAGCAGCAACAATGTGCTTGAGCATAGGTATGTGTGCAACACACTTTTCACACCATTACTCAATATATGTATGTATATATTAATCGTTAGGCAGTTCGAAATTAAATTGATTACTTAAAAAACTCTGAAAAATTGATTTTTTTTTCTAACTTATAACAAAATATAATATCACATACACGCACCTACACTTATTCATACGCATGTACACTTATGTACAAGTGAGCGAAAACTTTTTTCTAACCTCAAAACATTGACTTACGTTACAACAAACAGCTTAGTGTGCCATCAATTGAATTTAATTTGATGAAATGCCATCAACCGCCGACCCACTGGCGCGGCAGCTCACACAAGCTTTGGCGCCTAAAAGCTGTTGGCGTTACGAATTTTCATGTGATTAATCAAAATAATCACAAAATTTACTAAATCTCTCTCTGTAAGTGTTTTGACGGCGTCTCAGTGTGTATTACACGTAAGAAAGAAAATTGTGATTTTTATTTTTTGTATTTTTTTTCTATTTTTTTTGTTTTTCATTTCTTGCTGGTAAACATACATCAATCGTTATTTTGTGTTTATCGTTGATAATTGATTTTCATACAAAATGATATGCGCATCAAGTAAGTAAAATATTTACAAAATTGTGTTTCTGTTTGTACGTGTATGTGCGTTGGTAGAGCGCATACATACTTGTAATACATCAAGAGCAGAGCAAATCGATCACTTTGCTACATTTCCGTCATAGATGATTTGATTTGTTAAACACACAGAGTTGTTGTTTAATCTAATTTCTGTGTAGTCACTGATGTACATACATACATAAATACATATATAACTATGTGGAATGTGTTTTCATGAGTTGAGATTTTAGAACAAATTTCACTTTTTAGATATGCTTTCTTTTTCATAAACTTCTGGAGATACTTACATTAAAATAATGTAAAATAAAATTAAAGAGAATTAAATAAAATAAAGCAAAACAAGATAAAATGAAATTAAAATAAATGAAATTAACTTAATTAAATTAAAATAAAATAAAACAAGGATCGCCAGAGGGGCCACCGCAATTAGAAAATTTAACTTAATTTTTTTATTTAAATTAATTTTCCATAATTCTTGGATGTTGCTGGCACTGGGATATGAACCCGAGCCTACCGAAAGTCAATACGCAATGCTAACCACTCCGCTAACGCGGCCGAAAAAAAATAAAAAATCATAACTAAATAAAATTTAGGTGCCATTCTGGTCAGCTTTTATGCCCTCTTATTTTTACGATTTTTTTTGTAAATTTTTTTACATATATTTATAAATATAATACATACAATATATAAATATTTAGCGATATAAATCCGAAAATTGCGCAGTAAATACCATAATCAATAAAAGTTAGAAGCTGTTAGTAATAGACGAGACCGAAGTGTTGCAAGTTATTTGTAAATTTTGTTTAAATAATTCTGCCATTTCACTTTTTCGCGTCTTTTGAAAAATTGTATGTGAACCAGCACAACTGTTGAGCTCGGTAAAAGTGCCGCGATAAGCACGTAAATACGAAATCGAACACGTGAAAGTAAAATACACACACATACCTACCAGCTGACATGGGTATTACGAACACCAGTGGATAAGTACTGCGTTGGTACTACAAGTGATGGTTCTCACATTGTCATAAATAATTTTATTTCACTCTTTTGTTATTTTTCTTTAGTTTTTTTCTCTTTTTAACGTTTCAACATTTTTATTGTAAACTTTTTTATATTTTTATTGTCTTAATTTTTGTTTAACCGCGTCAATTGCTTGCAACTTTTATTTTAATTAGCGCAACCACAGACATACAAATATATATACACACACTTCAGTTGGTATTTAAGTATGTATATATTTACATACACGTATATAATCCATACAGTAATTCTCTTCAGTGCAATTCTTCGTGTTTTTCTACCAACTTTTTCCCCAGCTGCATGGGTTAAAGGTTAAAATAACGAGCTCGGCTGTAATTATTTCGTGTAAATACTTGCTGTTGCAGGCGTGCATGTAGCAATCAATGGCTGTTTGCTGTTATTTGCATGCAATTTGCTTTTTTGTTGCACCCAGATCACTACGTAATTGCAGCTTTATGGGTAAATTCTTAATTGAGGATACGCGCTTGCCGTGGATATGCACATAATTTGCCAACTAATTAATGAATTTAATTTCTCAAATATTTTCCCAACCCACTGATAAAAAAGTTTTGAAAAAAAAAGCAAGAGCTTTTTCATAGTAAAAATTGTGTGAACGTGATTGGTTTAAAAATTTTAAAATGTTTGTGATAAATGGAAATTCTCTAAATTAGTATTAATTTTTATTCGGTGCTTACTTACAGACTTTGCCAGTAAAAACCGCAAACCGTCAGCCTAAATATATGTGCTATTTTTTTGAGTAGCAAAAATTGTTATAGTCAAACACAAAGAATGTTGCCTACATTTCAGATCATATCTTAGCTGAGGCACGCACCTAATTATTTGTTTTTTATTTTATTGTAACTACCCATGAAAAAAATCATTCAAAATTTTTATGTTTATTATGCTTAATGCTTTCGCAAAATTTTAGAAATTTAGATATCATCAAAAAATGTGTTTCAAATATAAACGCTTGAAAAGAACTCACAGGAATTACTGAAATTATAAACCTTTGGTATATATGAACCATTGAACTTGACCCTAAATGTAGACAATATATATTCTGCTTCGAAAAGGCATTAAACAGTACCTTTGCTTACATGTAGACTCACATTTTAGCAAAGTCTTGCATCAAATGCATAATAATAAAATTTCTTCATAATAAAATAAAGTTAAAAATCTTTTTTTAAACTCAGCCATAAACCATCTTAACTTTCTAAACTCTTCTATTGTATTAAATAAATAAATCCATAAAATTGCCATCCAATAATAGTCTTCTTTTTAATTCAAAAACAAACGATGCACAACCTCAAATGAAGCGTGGCGCCCACACCTGGTGCTTAATAAAACCATTTAATTATAAAACAATACCTACTCACATATCAAATTATTGTAACCAATCAATTGAACCATGAAAAATTATCCGTGAGGCTATAAAAAATATAAGTGTTAATAATAAACAATGAAATTATAACCAAATGTGTCAAACAAGCGAATGTAATTCAATTAAATTTAATAAAATACGACACATAAAATTTTCTTAATTCCAAAGCACGCGCACACAGGCGCCACCACGCATCGGCCTACGCAGCTGCGTATGTTGCACACTGTCTCTTCCTTCAACAGAGAAGTAAATCGAAGCAACGCACTGCGTGCACTTTGACAAATTATGAGCAGCACAGCGGGGTGTAAAAGCTGTAAAAGCTTTGTAATTGTGTCTAATGAATTTCGGCAATTTTCAAATCAATTAACTTTAATGCATACATATGTTCTTGTGTACTTAAGCTAAATGCCTAATTAAAAAATCTGTGTCACACACCAAAAGATCATTTTCACAATTGATCGATCGTTCGATCGTTTCCCAAAGCAATCCGAACTACACATGTACATGTACTCGTATATTCTGAGCATATGTTGGTATGTAAATGCTCGTATGTAAGGCATCATTGATTTTATTGAACTACATTTCTGAGAAATTCTAAAACAGAAAAATACTTATTAGACATTTGTCAATCATGCGAATGTCTCGACCGATGCTCCTAATTGATTCGGTTGCTTGATTTTATTTAGAAAAAAATATCGCTTTGGGCGCTTTTTTCTCCATTTACATTTGTAATTATGGGCGTGTGAGGGCAAGCAATTTAAAAATTATTGGAGCCATACTGTTACGATTTTAGAATGTTATTATCGGAATTTGATGAAATGTCAAAAGATCAGTTCTTTTTTGCGTTAGGGAGTGTGCGTAAGTGGGAAAAATAATTTCTTATTGAATTGTCTGTCCTTTCGTTGCCTTACATTATTTGTATTCTACTATAAATAAATGTAGGCATATCTTATAAGGTAACGAAGTGTTTAAACGTAAAATGAGTGAAACGTTGCCTACATTTAAGCTTACTTATTAGCGAAGACAAGTACCTAAAACGCGAGACATAAAAATTGTATTGTTTACGAGTTTAATATTAATTATTTACTATTACTCAGAAAAAACGCAGTTATATTTTTATAAATGATCTGACAGAAGCCGTCAGACGTACTGTGTGGTCTTCTAAGAAACTATTTACTCCTTCCAAAGTTCAACTCGATTTCTTCAATAAATTTTGATTCAGTATTATGTTTGTAACTTTAATGAAATTCCTAATCATTGAATATTTTAAACAAAAGGAACATTTTTTCTGACCTGACCTTTTTACGAAAGATTTCCTTTTTTAGTTACGCCAAAGCCAAGCAAAACATGAAAGGAATATTTTTGTATAAAAAATGAAATTAAAATTTTTTGAAGTTCTACATACGTGTACATACATACTTATTTATGTAAATGTGTACTTAACCAATCGTCCTTTGTGTGAAAATTTGTTGTTTTTGCTCCTTTGAATTATTTAAAACATTTCACGTACTTGCCAAAGAGCAATTTTCATACTCGCTTTACTAATTTATACGATGAGCATAATACATGAAAATCAATTGAAACAATAACAGTAAACAAAAAAATGCATATAATATAAATAAAAAAAAATGTATAGTATATGCATATATTTATATATATAATATACAGTAGGACATAAAAAAAAATTACTCAATTCGGTGGTTGAGGGAAAATATAAGAAATATTTTTATTTTCTGCTTACCAGAAATATCTATTTATTATGAAGCTATGCATGTGTATGTATGTAAATAAGCATAGAAAATCTACAGTCCAGCAAACTCCCAAAGTCAGATTCTATGGCTAACTTGTACAAAAATAGCTTGCGGCATCACGTGGCGGCGACGGCGTTGGACATTTTCCTGTATATACCATATATGTACATACGAATACATATATATTTTTAGTTATACTTTTATACTTGTATATATGTATTTGTACATGCCTTGAGTGGTAAAAGCGTACGTGAGTTGCAAGTCAAAGTCAGTTTAAGTTCGGAGGAAAATGGGAAAATGGATGCTTATTTCGTTAGGGATCGCTTTTGTTGTTGCAGTCGCTTTGATATGGTTTATCTACTGATATTTGCAGGTGCTTTGCCATTTTTATTTTTATTTCTTCATTTTTATTCTTTTTTTCTTTTTGTCTATTTGTATTCTTCGGTAGCTGCTAGGTAATTTATTGAGTATTCTAAGCATACGTTTGTGGTGCATACATACATACACTATTGTGTATGCATAAAAAATATTTTGTGCATATCATGTTCGTAATGCCTGTAAAACATTGAAATAATAACATAATAAGTTGTATGAATTAGTGGAGAATTGTACGTGTGTCGGTTGGATTTAACAAATTTGTCTCTTATCCGCTTACTGGACAAACAGTTTGTATTTTAATCGAATTGAGTGGGCAATGCGCACAAGGAAAATAATCGTATGTACTATGTAGTGTTGTAAAATAAATGATATACTTACCAAATATATATTTTTTTAAATTAGTTGTACTTATTTCTACCAGGTTTCTGTATCCATGTAATTGGGTTAAAATTTATTACATTAATTAATTTATTTAGTTTTTATGTCTAATCATTGCAGTGTCTCCTTTCATATTTCATTTAATTTAATTTTAGTTTATTTAATTTTGTATAAATTAATTTAAGTTAGTTCCATTTTATTTTATCTTTTATTTATTTTATTAATTAAGTTATTTATATAATTTAAGTTCATTAATTCTTTTTTTTAATTTTGTTCTATTTTATTTTGTTTTATTTTCATTTATATACATATATATATATAATTGGCGAGCTCCTCCTCCAATTTGTGATTTTGCTTCTTGGTGTCTCTCCAACAAATAGAGAGACCTACTAAACTAAGCCGCCTCCGAACGACTGATGGTTCTTTAATGACAAGCCTTAATTTATGTAGATATGCACTCGAATGGGTTGACATTCCCTGCCGAGTGGCGACCGCAATTAAAAAATTTACTCAATTTTTTATTTAAATTAATTTTCTATAACTTTTTGGATGTTAGTACGACACCGGGATAGGAACCTGCGCCTTCGAACGGCAGCGCGCAATGTTAACCATTTAGCTACCGCGGCCAATTTGTTTTATTTTATGTAATATATTTTTTTTTTAGATTATTTTATTTTATTTCATTTTGTTTTTTAAATTAAATTCATTCTTATTTTCTTATTATTTATTTATTCGTTTAAAATTATTTAGTACGAAAACTTCGTCTAAATTTATTATTTAATCATGCCTTTCCTACTTTTGTTCAATTTTTCCACTCTTCTCTGCACTGCCATTCTTCCCATCGTTTCAGCATTCCTCAAAGAAATCTAAAATGCATACCATTTCATCTAGGAGAAAAGATATCAATTCAATTTGTTTGAGTGCAGCAGAAGGCAGAAGTATCTACTACTTACTACTATGTAGTGTAATATCTAATGGATTTGTATATTTTCTTTATTGGTAGTACAAACATTACGCAATACACTTACTTAAAGCAACATTTTACCATACTCTACAACTGCTGATGCAATTTGTAATGCGTGCAATCCATTAGAGAGATCGCAAAGAAGTTGCAACAACAGATTTAGTAGTAGGAAGAGCTTTGGTAAGGAGATGTTTCTACTGCTTAGGAATGAGCTCAAAGATATTGAGCAGATATTTTTATTGAACAGAATCTTTTTTAGAAAATAATATTACAAAGTTCACAGAAAGAGAGACAGAGACCAGGAGAAGCGAGGAGTGTGGAGTAAATTAGATAGATAAGGTTCAAATTATTTGAGTATTTTTTAATGTTTTTTTCATTTTTTTAGTTTCTGTACCTTTTTCTCTAAGCTTTAAGTCCAGCTCTCTCTTTAGTGAATCTCATCTTATTCATAAGACTAGATCCAACTAATTCACCATACAAGCTCGCTATAACACTTGCCAGTGAGTAACTATTTTTGCATTACGAAAATACAAAATTTATGCAACAGTGGTGATGCAACGCAACAAGCAAAGAAGTAGTTTCTCTGCTCTACCACAAAAATAATAAAAATTTATTATTAAGAAAAAAAAAAAAAACAAATTAAAATTAGTCAGACTAAGTTGGCAATGAGGCGCGCTAGCCGTTTTTGCTGCCACTCTGCAACATGCAGCAAATGTGGCAAGTGGCAATATCACACGTAGGTATACATATGTACATACAATAAATGTATACGGCAGTACGTGACCGCAACATTTTTCTCACAAATCAAAAGTTCAGCGGATTTGTGCTGACTATGGGAATGGCATGCTGAAGAGTAAATAAAAATTTATGAAACTGAAAATATTAATAAAAAAAATCTGTAAAAAAAAATAGAAAAAAAATTAAAATTTATAACTGGAAAAAATGCTACACTCAGTCACTCAACGCACTTGCGCACCGCACTCGGCAATCTGTCCGCTTGCCACTGTCCGCGTTTATGTACACAACTTCCTGCCTTCCTGCCAATGACACACCACATCCATCATCGCTAAGCAAATATTGGTTTTTAGTGTGAAGTAGGAAATGATATAATATATATATGTATATATATATACTTCGCAGTACAAGAGGAGACATTGTCATAGACGACGAACGTAATTTGTGCGCACGCGTGGCGTCATTTAATGATTTTCTAGCGTCGTGGCTGTAATAAAATGCTGGTTGTTGTTGAAAATTTATTTTCAAGGCGTTAAAATAAATTTGAATTGGTTGCAATTTTAATTTCCTCCTTAGCTTGAGTCATCATTCATACCATTAAACAAAAGTAGTAGGGGAGTGAGTGAATTGGGGAGTGGTGTGGGTGTCAAAATATTAGGAGTAAATAAACACTTGACTCGCTTTTTTCAAGTGTTTTTATGGTAATGGTATGAAAAATATTCATGAGAATAGTTTTCGAAATAAGGTATGAGGCAAAATTTTCAGAAAACTATCAAAATTAAATGCAAAAGTTTACTTTAGAGCAAGAAAGGTTTTTTTTTTAACCATACAATGTTAAAATACACCAGTCTTAAAATATATATGAAACGTGTTTATTTAATATTTACGAAGGGTTTTAATAATATTAGAAGGGTTTTAATAATTGAGAACAATACTTAAAGCCTAAAATTGAGTGGGAACAGTTTAAAAAATGGGAACAGATTTCAAAAATTATATTTTTGTCAGCAAAATAGCAAATTTACAATACAAATCAGATGTCAAACAAAGAAGCAACATATTTTGAAGTGCAAAAAAACAGGACAGAAGCCAAAAAAAACTACTTTTATATTATTTATTTGAAAAGTTTATGTTTGAAAAGTTTTTTGGTACTTGGTAAAATCAAACCTGAGTATATTTTATTAGCTTGTAATGTTTAAGTTTTAATTTTAGCTTTAAGCCTTAGTTTCATATTCAACTATTACTGTATCTTAAATATATTTTACTAATTTTTTATAGTTTTTGTTTAATTTTCTTTAACCCGAAAAAAGTATCTTAAATTTAGAAAAAAATGTTATATAATATATATATGCATATATAAATACATACCTACAAATATATTGTACAATATTTTTAAACTCTTGTAATCCATCTTCTTGCCATCTTCTCGTGTAATTCATTTAAATTAAGTCAAAACGCCACGACACTTCCGTTCTGCATGCTTAAATACACGAATTATATACGCTTCGACAATTTCTAGCCTGTCCTCGATTTTATTTATGACTTGAGAAACCACCTTTACATAGTATTTTACCACACTTTAGCTGCCCCCGAGTCCAACCCAACCCAAACCAGAACATCAGCAGTGAAGTTGCTTGTTGGCGAATTGCGTTAAAAGTGTCGTTAATCAAAGGAGAATCTAAAAGCGAGTAAAAAGCAAATCAATTTGCGAATTTGCGTAATTTTTCCTTTTTTCTTGTGGATCTTAGACTCCCGCTTGCTGCCAGGCGACTAAGATAAACATTTTAATTATTGAATTTATTAAGCCAACCAGCTCCGGCAACTGCTAACCGGCAGCCGCGGGCAGTTCTGAGGCATACATATGTGCATATGTATGTATGTGGAACGTTGAACATATCCACTTCGTGGCGTCAGCTTGTCACAAAGCAAGACTTGAATCTCTGGCTCGCAGACTCACTGCCTGGCAGCGGCGCATCTCTCTACTGGTTTTAACCAAACGACATGGCGTAGATAAGCCGCTACAAATTCATTTTTCAATTTACTGGCGCTTTTATGGATTTAACTTTTGCTATTTTTCGTATTTTCCTGCAAAGAAAAAATTAAAAATTATTTTCTTCGTTTTTAAATTAAATTTTTATTTTTTATTTCTTTTGATGTAAATAAATCTGGGCGTTCATTTGCTTGTTCAGGCTGTAAATGCGAGTCAGTGAATGCAGCTGCTGAAGTCTTCGCTTGTTTAGTGCTTGTTGTCAATCGGTTCAACAGCAACAGCAGCAGTAGCAGCAGGCAGCGGCAGCACGCAATAACAACAACACCAACAGCCATAAAATACGCGCCAGACCTGTTGAAGTGCTCCACAGTGGGGTTCGACAGCGTTGTTGACTCCTGCAGGGCTTCAAAACTGGTTCACTCGGTTTGTTATGAATTTTATTTTATCTCTTCTTGTTTTCTCTTCAACGTCACGTCTTTGAATGCGTTGTTGCTTCTACTTATTCTTCCTTTGCCGCTTTTATGGTATGCTACCCATTTCATAAGGTTTGCTGTTGCTGGTTTTGGGCTTGCTTGCCACTTGTCATTGGAGTAATTCGTATTTTTAGCTAAGAAATATGATAAAATATGAAAAGAAACGAAAAGGGTGGTGTAACAAGCGTTAAAAACGCAACTCGTAAGTGAAGGAAGCCACAACAGTGGCATGCGACGAGTTAATAGCAACAGCAACAAAAAGAAAAGAATTCAGCCGCAAATTGTTGCATGAATTAATGAATGACTATGCTTTTCGTGTATTAAAAGGAATTTCATGTTTTTATTAACACAACAAAAGTATAAACATTACATGAATGTGCAGCAGTAGAATAGCTACTAATAATCTATTAAGCACAGCTGCATTACCTAGGCTATTTATTGATTTGTTAATTTGGAATTTGAAACTAAGAGCCAAAAAATAAAATTCAGAAACGCAAATTGTGTGTTATCAAACTAATAGAAAATAAATTTGAATTCTTTGCGTTATGGGAACAGTAGTTAAAAGCGGGAACACTTTTAAGGGAGTGGGAATAGTTTCACAATAATTAAAATTAATTAAATGGGAACAGTTTTTCTAGTTTTTTTTCTGTTGGGAAAATAGTGTAAAAAGTAAGAAATTACAAATAACTGTAGCACTCTCTTTGATAAAAGAAAAATTATAAAAAAAAAAACTTTGTAAGGGAACAGTTTCAAAAAGATGAAACACATTTAATAAAATGGTATTAATAAAATATTTACTGAAATATAATTTCGCCAATTTGGTCCAATCTTGTCTGCACTATTATATACGTGGGAACAGTTGTTTTTAGTAAGCGCATATATGGCAGAGTGATTAAAATTACTTGTCTGTACGTGTATACCAAAGAATTTTCTGTTCTAGATATTTTTATTAACATATGTACGTGTATGTTCATATAACCATTTAATTTAATTTATTTATTTCATTTTATCTTTTATTTTTTTTCATTTTTTTTCAATTAAATATAAAAACACCGATTTGCATGTAGTAATTCCCATCAACAGTTATTATGGTTCATAACTCGAGGCTACATATTTTTTCTAACACACACCCACGCACACACCATGGCGAATGGCGCGCCGTAAACGTGACCGACCGAACTAAAGGCAAGCTTAAAAAATGGAATAAAATAAATAAATAAAAAGTAAAAAAAAAAACATAAATCAAAACAAATAAATAAAAAGAAATTGTCATAATAAACATTAAAAACCCAGTAGCCACTGCATTTAAATTTTTTCTTTATATAAATAAATCGAAATTAAACAAACTTCTGCATAATAATAAAAACAATAATAATAAATATATTTGAAAATAAATATGTATGTTTAGCATTTCAATATGCATATACGTAACTGTACTATGTATCTCATGCGTGTAGCTATTTTTAGTTGGAAAAAATATACATGCATTTTTGTACATACATACATACGTGTACATACACACATATGTATGTATTTCAATTACCGCCGATTTGTTATTATTATTATATCTGTGACTTTATTTTTAGAGTAAATATTTCTGCATAAAGCCAAGTACACATATACATAGCTACATATTCAAATAAAAAAACAAGTTAACAGGCGGTCGAGGTATTGGAGGAGGAGTTCGGCCGAAAATTGCTTCAGCGGGTACAAAGCGCCAATTATAAAAAAAATTGAAATTCGAAGCTTCAATGAAAAAGAGAATAACAAAACTTAAGCTGAATTTAATGCGTATTCACATACATACATATGTAGGTATGTGTGCATTTGTGTAAAAAATTCATGTGAAATTGATTTGAAAATATTTTCGTTTTTGATTTATATCAACATTTTTACAAATGTCTTACGTACATATGTTTGTGCTTATGTACCAGATGTCGTCATATATGTATGTAAATGCAAATGCCTATTGATATGCTGTGCAATAGGAGAAAATCCATAAATTTTTTATGAAGTCCATCAAGTGCTCTATTTTACCTCCTAAATTTGCACGCATTTCCTTAAAATGAAAATAAAAATCAGTTTGTTTCCAAAATACAATAGTACATTTCGAGTGAATTTGATATTTAAAAAATCTATTTGAACATCAAAAAAATTATAACAGAAAAAATAGCAATGAAAGCTGCTTAAATTAACAAATATACTATATATACTCGTATGTATTTTAAGCGGATTTTGTATATTATAGTATAAATAAATTTTAAATAAAAGTAATTTATGTCAATGGAAAAATTAATGATTAGTGGAAATATTTTTTTTTTAATTGGAAATATCATACGCACTTCCTTCAGACGTTCAGGAATAAATAAAAACTAAAAGTGAAATATTTTTGGGCGAAGTTCAGTTGGCTCAAAATGTTCTATCAGAATCATTTAAGTACACTATTCTCTAAAAAAAAAATAGTAATGTCCCATTGAATACGAGACTGCTGAAATTCTAATGCTTGTACTGTTTTCGGAGAATTCAGACAATTTCAGTTTCTTTGCTTTAATTTAAGGCTTTTAATCCATGAATGATGACACAGTTTTTGCATAGTCTCATTTTCCATGGGACACAACTAGTATCCTTCTAAACCCACATCCATTTGGTTTTCACTTTCATTATTGCACTTCATAATTCCAGTTTTCAATTTAGATCAAGGTATGCAACATTTTTCACAACTATAAAATAATGAAAATAGGTGTGTATGTATTTATGTATGTAAAGGCGTCACTATGAAAATATTTATGCGTCATTGGAGCTAAGCGTATTGTTCTCATCGCCGTGTTTTTTTTTTTTTTTTGTTTTTTTTTTTAGCTTTTTGTTTTTATTACGCCTAATGACATCGATGCGACGATATTGATAGCTGGGAAAAACATATTGTGGCTTTTTATTACAAAACACTACAAAAACAACAATTATAACAATACTCACTCCACATAGGAGTATGTGTGTATGAATGTTTGTGTGTATGGTATGCCTGTGATGTGATAGCAAAGCCCAAGGGGGGAATGCGAGTTGCAATGCGCATTTGTGGTCTAAATATGAGCGCAAAGCGGAAAAACAATAACAGAAAATATTCATAGAAAATATGTATGTACGTATATCTACTACTACATGCAAATGAATGCGTGAGTGTGTAAGTAGTCAAACAGCTCGTCCTCGATATTATTGCTATTGTTGTTATTATTAATATTGCAATTCAATTTACCTAATGGACTTTAACACTTTGTGGTCGCGTAGAGTCACACTAAAATAAGGCGCACACACACAGATGTACAACTATACGTGTATTTGTAACACACGTGCTGCATTTAAACCAACATTTCACGACTTTTATACTAAACATATACATATATATGTACATCCACACGTACATTTTTATGTCTTTATGATAGCTGCTAATTTTACTTATTTTTAACGCTATGTTAGCATTTAATGGACATTATGTCATATTTTCAATATACATATATATTATTATTTCTAGTTAAAAGGCTACTATTTAAGCTGCTAGTTTTAGCTTTCGGCGACAATAAAAAAATACATCAATTATGATTGGCTTTATTGTTAAAAAAAAATATATATATCTAATGCCACTAATGACAAACTTTTAGTTGTTTTTTTTTTTTGTTATTTTTTTTTTTTGTTAGTAATTTTAATGGTCAATGTGTGGCGCGGAATTTTTAATTAACAACACACAATTGCATTATATACTCATACCTACGTACATATATACAGACATACATACATAGGTTAGCTTATGATTACGCATACCTGAAGTGCTTTTATGCATTTACAATACTCATTGGCTTCTGAGTTCTGTTAAACAGTTAAATGACCAAAGCCATCTGAAATTCCAGTCATTTAATTAATTAAGTAATTAATTACATTTTTAGTGGTCTATTTTGGTAATAATAAATTAAAATGATATTTAATAATAATAATTAAAATAACGTTATTATTATAATGAATTTGTATATAAATATATATATCATATTAATTTGTTCGTTTGCCTTTTTTCATTTAAGGCCCTCTCTCGGAGGTTCAAACAGCAGTCGGTTTGGAGGTGGCGCTACCATGTGACCTCATGCCCGGCACAATGACTGCGGATAAAGTACAATTGGTCATTTGGTATCGACAGGGCAATGTTAAGCCAATTTATACGTAAGTATATGAATAAAAATAAAGTTTAGTAAATCACTGATACAAAGGTATTTGAAAATGTAGATAAAATATGCCATGAAGATTTAATTGGAAATTAATTAAAAGTCTGGTTTTAGGCGCATTATATGTTTATAAGCACGCTTAGATCCCTTGGTTTGGTTATGAGCTTTTGTCTTTTTAAAAATCTCCAACTTTTTTTAAAATACTAACTAAACTAAACAAACAAAAGTTTTTTTTTAATTTATAAAACAAAATATTTAAAAAAAAACTTTTTTTTCCAAAAATATCTATTTATTTAACCAAGAAAAATATGAAATATTCATAATAACTTCGTAATAAGCACTTGGATTTATCATTAAGAAACCCAGACGGAGAGTTAATCGACTCAAATTGGCACTTTAGAAAGTAATAAATCTATGAAATCCATAAAAAATATATAAATAAACAAGGCCAATAGGGAGCAGCCCTTTTCTTTGGGGCAAACCACGTCACTCGCCGTTATAGATATACATACGTGTATGCTCGTAGTGCATACATAAATATGGATCATAAATCTCCATAGTTCATAGAAGTATTCACAAGACCATTTATAGGCAGACACACAAGTCAAGCCAAATTAAACCGCAACGCCAAATCAAATGTAATGCAAATGCAGATATATAAACATATGTATGTACACGTATGCATGTCTGCATGTACATATGATATCTTAAATACACCACAAACATACTCAAACAAATTGGAAATGATGAATGTGCAACTCATTTAATGCACGAATTGCATACGAAATGGCGTGTGACTTGAAATGTTATAAGTACTTACATTCACACATATCTGCATATGTGTATGAGAGGAATTGGGGCAACATTAAAAAATTGGCTTTTGAATTTTTCGTATTTTTTTGGTTTGGAAATTATGAATGCTCTGGCTTTGATAGCTTAAATGCTGTAAAATTTTTATGTTATTAAAAAGTAAATATTTTATTTTTTTTTTCATTTTGTTTGAGTTGAGCCGCAGGGGAGTATATTATGTCTGTGTGTGTGTGTGTGAGTGTGTGCAACAAACAGTAATGCAGTTAAGTAGCGCAGCGCAGAGATTAACGCCACTGGCGTTCGACAGCTACTAGTTGCATTTGAATGCAGGGGTTTTTCAATTTTTTATTTTAATGCATTGCAAGGCACTAAATAACGGTATAGGAATGAATGATATGTGCTAACAAAGCAATTAATAAATATTTGTATATAATTTTGAATACTTTTTTATATAAATCTATATGCATACACAAGCATTTATGTGAGAATACATGACTTTAAGCTCTTCAGCTACATTTCCCGTTGAACCTTTGTGAAAAAATTGTGTGTTTGATAATTCTTGACACTTTGGTCGAAGTTTATACTTTATTGGTGGTCATTAAAATTAATGGCTGATGGTGTATGCTGCTTAGCAATGATCCCTGGCATATTTATTTATATTTGTATATAGAATATTATTTATATACGTACGGTGCTGAGCGCTTTTTTCAAATGCACAATTTATTAGATTCCCAATTTAGAATGAATCAGAATTTTACAAATAGAAGTAAATAAGTAACTGAAATATATGGTAAGAGGATAAAAGAGGATAAAATAAAATAAATGAAATTAAAATAAATTAAATTAAATTAAATAAAATTAACTTAAATTAATCTAAATTGAATTAAATTAAATTAAAATAAAATAAAAACAAAAAATAAAATAAAATAAAATAAAATAAAATAAAATAAAATAAAATAAAATAAAATAAAATAAAATAGAATAAGATAAAATAATAAATTTTAAACTAAATACTAGAATGAAATAAAACAAATTAAAACGGAATTCAAAAATAAACTAAAATAAAATAAAAATTAAATGTTAATAAATAAAACAGATCAAAATTAGAAAAGTGAAATAATTAAGTAATAATAATAAGTTAAACAATAAAAAAATTGTTGCTCAAAAATTATATCTAGTAAAAAATCGAAGATTTTCATTGCCCACTCTACCAAGTATATATTTATATATATACAATACTTCTACAATGTATAAATATAAAGTATAAACCATTAGTGATTGGCACGTAATGTTTGAAATCTAACCAAAAACAAATTTGATTGAGGTCACTTGAACATTTTTCATACTCTCTGACTGATTGCATTTTTGATGACTCCGTTTATAAATTAGTGGGTTAAGGGTCAAACAGCAGGGTCAGTTGATAATCAATGAAATGTAATAAAAATGGGGAAAGTAAAACGCTATATACACATACATATGTAAAAGTAAAAATGAGAAGCTTTGAAAAATATACGAAAAAAAATAAAAATAAAAATCAAAGTATAAATGAAATAATAAATGTAAATGAAAGCATGTAAAAAATAAAAAAGACTTTGAATTAAATAAAATATAATAAAACGAAAAACATCAGCAAAAAATAAACCAAAAAGGGGAAATATAATAATATAGAAAAAAATGTATAAGACATCGGTAAATAAAAGAATAAAACAATTGCGCTTGCAACATAATACCCACATAAGTTGTACACAAGCCACGCCTCACATGCAGAAAAATCTGGGCAAGCGGAAGCTACATTACTTTCCTACACTTCCTTCCGCTTTTGTGCTTGAATTTTTCTTTTCTTTTTTCTTTTTGTTGATTTTTTTTTTACAACTGCATTTATTTTCTTTTAAGAGCTTTATCTTGACACAGTAAATTGGATTTGTTTTCTATTTTTTATGTGCTTTGTTACATAAAACTTGAATTTAAATTACTGCAGGCCACCCAAACGACAACAACACCAGCAAAAAGTATATATTAATAGCGGAAAACTGTTTGATTTTTAGCCATCCGTCCAATGCCGTTATTTATTTATTCAGTTATTTGCCGCAACAAAAGTAATTTGTTTTCCAGCCCATAAATCATTTCAAGTGTACGCCATGCCTAATAGAAGTAGAAGCAGAAAAAGAAGAATAAGAAAGAAGCAATAAAAAAAAATAAACAATAAAAAACTGTGGTCTGCTGCTCAAAAACAATAAGTTGTATCACGCATGTTAATCGTTATTGGTAAAGTTTTATTTTCGGCCGCCTTTTTTCGACGCTTTGTCCTTTTTTCTTTTGTTTTTTTTTTTTTGTTTTGAATTGTTATGCTTCAAGCAACATAGGAATGAAATTTATTTGAATTGTAGTTTTGAAAATTTCGCAAGGCCAACAATGGAAAACCACAGCTGTTTACACTTCAGCGCGTTCATTTTACGGTAATGTTGAATTTTCTTTATTTTAAATCTAAATTTTTTTTTTTTTCAAAACAAAAGGTCATAACTCTGACGATTTTCCACACGCCACACACTTAGCAACTAATGCAAGAAAAATATATTTGTTCGTATGTATTATGGCTGTGTTTTTCTAGGCTCTTCTAGTAAAACAGCAACTTAATTCCCAAGTGTCAAATAAAATTCGTGAATAATGTGCAAGTAATGGTCACTGGTGGGCGGCTCTTAAAAGCCAAATGAAATTTGGCAACTTACAATGGAGTAAAAATAGCAAAATTTACAAATAAAAATACTGAAGTTCAACATACCAAACTTTGAAAGGCTAATTTTATTTACTTTTGTATTCAATGTTTTAAAAATAAGTTTTCAAAGAAAAAAAAAATATTTTCTTCGGTTAATATTATGACATATATTTTTTCCAAAAAAAAGATAAAAATTGTCATTAATTTTTTCAATAAAAGAGCAGAGAAATTATAAAAAAATGAGTGTTTTCTACAAAAAGTATCACCAAAGAGTTTTTCTTTAAGAACTACTCCTTAAAAAAACTATAAATAATATAAAGAAAATCTTTTAAAAATTAAAAATAAAATAAATCTATTAATTTTCTGCTACCAACATTATTATAAATTGTGTACCAATAAATAAATTGCGATGACATAATTAAGAAATAATAATAATAAAAAGTTATTAGTTTATATAAACCAAAATTTGTTTGTATGAATTGAATGTTTTTGTTATACTATACAACAAGGAAAAATGGTGTTCTACCACTGCGCCAACATCCGCCATGTAATCTATTGTTGTATTATTCAATTCATTATTAACCAACAACTATTAAGTGCGCTAATTTAGCCGCTATTTTCTTAATAGTGTCGTTAGTGAGTTGCTTTGGAATCTTGTATACTTTCAGGCGTTAATTTACTGAAAAATGTATAGGCAGGATTAAGTTTCAGGTTCAATTTATATATTCAAAATAATTTTTATTATAAGCTTTTAGTGGGCTAAATTTATTTTATTATTTATTTTTTGTTTTATTATGAGGGTTCTCTGGCCGTTTTTTCTATACCATTCTGTACGAAAATTCACACTGTCCATTCTTTTCTTTATACTCCTTTAATTTCTATCTCCAAAAAATCGACAAAATTCGTCTTTTAAACTCATAAAATCCACAAGCAAATGGAAAATATATTCAAGAATGTCATTCAGACTAAACCAAGTTTGCACTTTGCCGTCGATAAATTTTATTTAATACTTGCAATTTGATTTCACACCCCCCTCCACATCCACCCACCCTTAACGGCTTGTTGTTGTAAGTACTTATATATATTTATTTTGTCACTTGAACGCCAACGACGCAACGGAAAGTACGGATGACAGGCATTATGACTCACTAAGGTAAGTAAATCTGGCCACTAAAAAGAATGAATGAATAAATAAAATAAAAAAGAACAATAAAAAAGTACAATATACACAACAACAACAACAACTAAACATCAAGTGAAGCAAGTAAAGTAAATAAAAGATACAACTTCTCCATCAACAGCACAATATGGATATCCGGTGTGAAATTTGGCGGAAGATGATGAAGAAGAAGAAGAAGAAGAAGAATCTGCACATCGAGCCATCGATGATAATAAAGAGAATAACAACTGAAAAGAAAAGAATGCAATTGAAATAATAAAAAACTGATGAAAGAAAAGAAATTAAAAGTGAGATGGAGAGTAAAAGTACCTATATACATACAGGCTTGCGTATGTGTGTGTGTGTATGTATGGGTAGTGAAGTATGTGCGGCAGATTGGCATAAAAAGTGCGTGGAGAAGAAAAGCGCACTTTCGAGCAATGACAGCGGAAAGGAAGTACAAAAAATGTATAAAAAAGACGAACAACGGTAAAGCGTAAGAAATTCGCGTGCTTTGGTGACTTGGACTGGGCGGCGGCTGCTGTGGAAATCATTTTTTTTTTTTTGTATGTTTTATGTTGTAAAAGTTGCCAAACTTACAAATCTCCGCCCCCACATGTAGGTATATGTATGTATGCTGGAGCATATTTTATTGGCTTCTTTGATTTTTGCCGAGCTCACGCGTAAAAGCGTTCTTCGCAAAAGTTTTTCGGCAGAAATGAAATTAAATACGTCTTTTTTTGGCGCACACTCATGTATATATTTTTATTTTACCTTTCTTTTTTATGTTTTTATTTTTATCTTTTTCTTTTTAATGAATTTTCTCTACGTTTTTTGTGCTTTTACATGTCATTTGACACCCGGCGGTGGGCTATAGAATTTTTAATCGAAATGTTTTGCGTATTTTCATTAACATTTTTCTCAAACAAAGTGCTTTTTCCACCCTCATGTGAACACCCTGTCTACTTGTCGGTTGTACCCACTCTCAGAATCACTTTCCAACAATTTGCCACCTTTTGTTGCATATCAATCGCGCGTACTCATCAGTGCTCAAAACATTTCAATCACACATGGTTACATGTTAACATACATTTTTACGTATACATACCTACATATGTTATGTATACATTAAATAAATAAATGCGGCGCATAAAACTCAATTTTTTATTGTCAACATTTTGTTAGGAACATGATTTTTTTTTGTCAGAAAATATCCATATAATAACGGTGTTATGTGTTTAATGTGTTGCCAGCGTGTCAGTTTGACGGAATGCCGGAGTGGCGTTGGTGGTGTATTAAAATACCTCGACAGCAGATGTCGCCACTGCAGTGCATCATTTTCTATTGACGAGAAGCTAGCTGCCTGAGGTTCAAAAAACCACTTCAGAGACAAACAAATGTTTGTACTAACATATATTTTGTATGTTTAAAAATGTACTAGGGTTATCCAAAAATAAATATATACCTACCTAATTTTTTACATAAATTCAATCAAGAGCAAGAATAAGTGGATATATTTCTAAAATTGCCTAATAAAAAACAAATTTTAAATAAAAAATAATACTAAAAACTGAATTAGAATTGTAAAACTAATCAACATTTTTTAATAGGAAAACTACTTTAAAAAATATAGAAAACTAATTTTAAATTCTGTGAAATTAAAAAAAAATACTTTGAAATAGTTTTAAAAATATCTTAAAATAATTTTCGTAGACAAATATTGTTGACATATCTTTCAATATATGTAGTTTCTTTTCTTGCCATTTTATTTATTGGAAATAGTTCTTTTACAAGAAAATGTACGAAAACTGTTTAGTTTAGAAGAAGATTTTGTTTTTAAAATAAATTTAGGAATTTTTAATAAGATTTTTAATGAAAATTTTTCGCTACAATTCATTACAAAATTGTTAATAAATTTTTCTGTGTTTGAAATACTTTTTGTTACAACTTTTGATTTAGTAACAAATTTTCACAGAATATTTTCTAATTGAAAAAACTGAACTAAAAGCGTGAAATATTTACTCGAAAAAACATTTCATTATTTCATTTCATAAATGTCTTTATTTTTCTCTTTAGGAGGAATCAAAATTTAAATTTTTTTACATAAATTCGCCGAAAATTCCTCCTCGAAGGTAAAAAGCAAATAACAAAACGAGCTCATAATTTTTTTGACTTAAGAAAAATATTTAAAATGTCACATCTGTAGTCCACACTCACGGCAGTTCAGCCGCTGCACTTTATAAAATTTCATTTCATTTCGTTTGGATGTCCCTAATGCACGCTTGTGGAAAACAAGAGGCGACCGATGCCAGCAAAAGCAGACAACTGTAACGACTGAGCAAGCACAAGTAGAGTGCGCTGCCATAAAGTTCATAAAGCGTCAGCGAAATGGAAATTGAATTTATTTATGTAGTACTCAAAAACGAACGAAAAAAACTTAACTTGTCAATTTCATTCATGTCGTTATTTAAATTATAACATTTTATTGATTGACATAATTTTCTTACAGATTTTTCACCGCCCCTTCCCGTCACTTCATTAGTTTCCCTTTGTGAGTTGGGCCATTAATGCCACCTTCATGTTGTGAGCATTATGCTTGGGTATAGCCATACATACATACGAGTAGTATTTGATATGTATGTGTGTATGTGTAGGCATTTTTATATGCAAAGTAGTTCTTTCGCTCATGCTGTTGTTGTTGTTGTTGTACTTTATTGCTGTTATGTTACTTATTCATTTCATTGATTGTTTTTATTACTTTTATTGTCTTCTTCAATTTTATTTTTGGGCATTTTTAATGAATTTCATAATTTGCCGGGCGACAAGCGCAGAAAGAAATATTTAATTGCGTTCATAGTATCGTGTTGCGTTCGCAGCAGGCATATCATACACGGTGAGCGAGAAGCCCCAGCAAGTCAAAGGCAGTGAAGACACAAAAAGAAATATTAAATGTAAAAGCGGCGAGTGTGGGGAGCGTGTTCCCGTGTAGCAACATATTAAATGTTGTCGCTGCTGAAGTGTTGCAGTGCCACACGTATCCACACACACACACATGTGTTTGGTGTGCTTTCTTCTCCCACATGCATAATACATGAGCGGCTCACCCGCGCACGCATATACACGCCCCTATAATAGTATGCGTTATGTTGGTTTTGTAATTTTTATTTTAAAATCACAACAAACTTTTGTTGTAACATTTCAATCAATAATTACGGTTCTTTTGTTGCTCGAAATTACGTGTGGGTAATAAAAAATTAAAAAAAAAAAATTAACAAAAGCAAGTAAATGAAGACAGTTAAGTAGTTCAAAGAGAATTTTAAGAATCATGCCAAAATTATTATTGTAGTTGGAGGGAATATTTATTGAAAATATGTACGAGTAAGTGATTAAAAAGAAACCTTTTTCAGTTTTATATAAATATGGGGCTGCTGATCACCAAAGATGCTAACTTCACATTACCACGTGGACCCAGCTTGGGTTTAGTTCAGACCTCCTTAGAAGTAATGTCAATTTCTTAGTAAGAGATTGAGGGGGACACAGACGAGTGGTAACACAGGAAATGGAAAAGCAATTGGGCTCTTTATTTGGTAATTTTCGAGAAGTCTCTACCAAACATTTTGCAAAAACGAAAGACAAATAAAAATCAATGCAGCGTTCTACTATTTCGATTGAAACAAATAACAAAACACAGAAAAATCAAAGTAGTGTTTTAGTATTGTACTTTTGTCTAAAAAATCATAAGACCTCCCTTTTTTCCTCCAAAATTTTTCTTAAAAATATCTACATATATAATTGTGATATTTTTATAAATTTTGCTACGTTTCAAAACTTGATTTATATAATTTTTGATTAATATTTTTATAGTTTTTAATTTAATTAAAACTATATTTTTGCAAAAAAAAATTCCAAAAATTTAATTCGAAACCCCGTATAAATAACAAAAATATCGCCATGAAAAAATTATCCTCCTTATAATATATTTATATGTACCATATTTTATCACCTAGTGTTTCTTTCGTTGTTTTCTAAATTTTTAGTAGCTTCAGAAATGCTTTCATTCTAATTTCCTTTGACCCTTAGGACCTTTTTAGGAGTGAAATTAAATACAAAATAATTTTTTCCAACTTCCAATCAGTACAGATAAAATTTAAGCTCTTTAAAAATCAACTCATGCATGCAGATACTTAATTTGTGGGAGTCATCGCATTTTCTCAAGAAAACTAAAAGTGTAAACTTTAAGCAACAACAACGAGGATGAAAAGAAAAGATAGGCGAGTACTTTTCTAAGTTCAGCTAAGTGGAAACATTACCAACACGCATCTCACTTTAAAATTTCAAATACTCACACTCCACCACACAAACTACAAACACACTACATACATACACGTACATATTACCCTAGACATGAAATTATCAACATTTATGCACGTCCGTCTGACCCAATGAATTTTTGATCAGTGTCAAACAGTTTTCCCGGCGTTTGCTTTGTCTCATGCCGCCATCGCCGCTTATAGGTATGGTACTTAATTAATTCGAAAATATTGTCTTTGCTGTGACTTTCTTCGAAATTGTATGTTGTTTGTATTGTTGTTGTCTCTATTGTTTGCCATCTTGTGGTTACTTTCATTACGTATTGGCTTGCGCCCTGAAAACACTTTCTGCCTTCGTTTGAGCGTAATTTTGTCGTTCAAAAGCGTATAAGCCGAACGATGAGGAGCTGGTGCGGGTTATGCTGCGTCAGATAATGAAAAGGTTGAATCTATATTCTGCTATTATTAAGTTAATATTTTGGTACAATATTTATTTACAATTTTGAATACTTACTTATAAGTGCAAGCAGTTGAATTGAGTTGAGCAGCTCATAATTACTCTGCGGTTTAGGTGGTCAGTGGCTATAGGAGTTGTTTGTGGAACAATATGAATTAAATTTTTTTCCTTTCATTTTCCTTCTTTTTCACAACTTTTTACCCTTACTTATCGTAATTATTTACCATATTTGTTTTTCAAACAAATAAATTAACTGTTTTCCAGCTACATTACTATTCCGCTCTTTTCACTGGCTTACAAGCGCATATAAATACATATATTGATACAAAATATTTCAACATTTTGACACATGTTTGGCCTCAAGGCTATTAAAAATGTTCGCCTATCATTTAATAATGATTTACTTTAGTGAAATGGAATATCAGTGTCTGAACATTTCAAGGTAGATTTTTTTTTATTGAATAATATTGTTGTTGCTGGTGCTGTTATTTGCCGAGGGCTATGTGTCCAACAAATTAGGCAATTAAATTTTATTATTAGGCCGGCGGGTGTTGGAATGTTGCAGCAATTATTAACATTTTAATGAAAGTTAAATATTTAATAAGCCAATATGTACTTTCATATATACATACATACATACATAAATACTCATATATGTTATTTAGCCATTTGCATAGGCGTTAGCCATAAAGCGATGTTTGTTGTTGTAGCTGATTTTGACATTTATTAACTAATTGATTTTGTCAATGCCTTTTTGTATATGAAATTTACTTTTTGTAATATTATATATTAATATCACTAACGTAAATATGTATCAATTTGTATTTTGACGAAAACTCGATTAATATATTTTTATGTAAATATTTATATATTCGCAAGAAGGGTAAATAACAAAATTTAAATCTCAGCTAACTGAATAACCTTGAATCGATATTCACAGCGAACTAAAACATGAAAAATTGGGAAAAAAGAAGAAGAATGTTACTTATTTGAAAATTTTAAATGAAAACATTGAATAAAATTTTAATTATAATAAACAAAACAATATAATAAATATCAATTAAAACCTTTGAAAAGTCAGTAGTAGAAATTTCGTTGAGCAGGGTTGCCGCTCGCTACGAATTCAATTAAATCCAGCTGAAAACTTTCATGTTAGGGCTGCCATGTATTTAACTTTTTTTACAATTTAATTTCCAAAAATTCCGTCAGAAAAGTGCCGGGTATCGTTCGATAAAGTAAAAAATATTTTTATTCACTTAAATATCGCGTCCAATCATTAAAATATATGGAAAAAGTCTTCAACTTCCCAATTTCCAAAATTTCATGCGAGGTCTCGGCCTTTTTCAGATTTCTCCAAATGAAAGGCGGAATGAGGATTACAGTAAGTGCTGATAATAGAATCATGAACGGTTCATTTTCTATTGCCATCACATGCCTTCAAATTAGATCATGTTGGTAACAACAAAAGCTGGTAAACTGGAATAAAGTTCATAATATGTGAGTTCAGGCGCTCGGCAGACATAAGTCGGAAGGATAAGTTGAAGGATCTTAATTAATCTTAATTAAGCAAGGTACAAAAGGCCAAAAGAAATGCAGTATTCTTCAAACTGGACACTAAACAGGAAGAAGTCCAGGGCTTCGGACGTATTCCATATTGAAGTCAAGGTTTTTGCCTCCCACGGAAATTCAATTTATAGTTTTGTATCTTTTAAATTTTTATCTATGTGTGCCAACGTAATACTGAGGGGACACATGTATCCACTATAAAACCACAAGCACAGGGAATTATAAAAATATTTAAAAAAAAAATTCCGTTCAAGCACATATTTTTGAGCAATTAGAGCTAATTAAAGATACTTCAACTCTGATGTGGCGATAGCTTTGAAAAACCATAAAATTCGTGGTGCCATCATCAATTTTTATGACTTTTCAAAAACAGGTTCTCCAACAGAGTATCAAAAATGCAACACTGTTCACGCGAAGAGATTATATTTTCGGGTCTATAAATTTAATACAAATTTAATGTGAATGCGGGGGAGTGAAGAGAGAGCGAGTCTATCAACATTTATATTTATGTACGGTTTAATAACCCAAGGGAGTTTAAATTTAAAAATGGAAGGTTAGAGGGACTTTGCCATAAAAATGGAGGCAACACTAAACTGTCGTAAAATGTCAAATTGTGCTTGCAAAGCAACTGGAATGGAGAGAGTTTGATATTTGTATTAACATTGCGAGTACTGTAGAGCATTTTACGTGCGCGGGAATGATTTTAGGGGAACAAATTAAACAGGGGACATGTGTCGCTTAAATCGCTCTTGTGGTGACTGTTAATCCCTTTTGTGGTTTTAATTTGCCACATAAATATCTACTTGCACGTTGGAGCATCAGCGATTGTTGGACTTTTGATTTTTATATGAAGCTATTTTTGAAATGCTGAAATACGAGATTTGTACCATGGAAAACAAGGCAGCATTGAGAAAAATTTTAAATCGGTAAATAAAAATATTATTTGTTACTTTCATTAAAGGTTTAAATCGAAGCAGGAAAACACAGTTTGTGGCTAAATTTGTAGTCATTGAAGAATTGCTTTTGAATAGTCTCGTTTTCCATGGGACAACTGCTTTAAGTACGTACTGGTGGTTATGTATGCACTTAAATATATAAATATAATATAATTTTTGACGCTTTAAAGTAAAATAAAATCCTTTTTCACAAAAAAAAAAATACATAAATTTTAATATCGCCAATTTTTTTTGTGTTAAAAATTGTTGAATTCTTTTTAGTAAGTTGTTTTTAACATTGAATATTTTTTTTTTTCGAATTTACTTTAGCATAGCTAAATGACTAAATGACAACTGCATTCGATATGCATTCGATCAGTGGCTCAATAAAATAGATGAAGCATTATCTTTTTTATGCTGAAATACTTGTAAAAATTTAATATTAACAAAAGCTATAAAAATAAAGAAAAGTGGAGGAAAACGAAAATGTTATGCGTGAGTAGCAATAAAGGTGGCAATAACAACAAAATGTGAATAAATGTGAACTTTGTGTGAGCAGCAGCAATAAAATATTTTCATACACATGTTGTTGCATAAATGTAGATAAACATACATAGGTATATGTATGTAGAAAACGGTGAAATTTCGTTGTAATGTAGTAACAAAAAATGCGAGTCATAAAATTTGAATGTGTCCAAATGCATATTGAATGAATTGTGTTAAAACATTGACAAACATAGAAATGTCTACCATATGTGTCTGTGTATGTTATTGTAACTTTTTACAAACAAATTTAGACGCTTTTAGCCAAGGTGGGATGAAACTGAGGCTGAGGCTGCGGCTGCGGCTGCGGCTGCGGCTGCGGCTGCGGCTGCGGCTGGCGGTGATGCTTCGCTGGACAAATTGACATTTTGTTGCTGGCCATAAACGACCAAGTTCCAACTTACCGTGGCGTCTACAGCGCATAATAGTGTAATGGTGGGACTTTGGCCTACTACTCGCCCCCTTTCTCTGGATCTTCTTAATACAAAATATGACCCATAAAAATGCGATCAGCATAAATAGTGCTGCTTCAAAGACGTGTAGTGAGCGATTGGCATTTCACACGTCAACGACGAGGTATTTACTGTTAACATGCAGATACTAAAAATATAACAACAACAACAACAATACTGAGATAATCAAAAATGAGACAAGCAACGCAAGTTGTTGCTATCACTGCAAGACACCTTAGCGGGCTGTGTCTGAAATGGCAGGGCTGTGGGCGCTTTTATTGCCTACCAGCTGCTGTTCGGGCTTAGTTGTATTTGTTTTTATATTTTTTTACTTTTTATTTATTTTTTTAATTCTTTGTTTTCAGAGTTTTTTATTTTTCTTTAACTTTGTTTTGCTTTTTCTAGATTTTTTTACGTACATTTTATTAGTATATTATTTTTTTTATTATTTTTTTTTATTTCTTTTTTATTTTATTTTATTATTATAATTTTTTTTTTTTTGAAAGCTCCACTGTGGCCCAACACACGATTACTCACTTTTACTTAGCACATTTTTATATGCGCTCCTGCTCCCGTTAAAAAGAGGAAGAGAACAACAACAACAAATTTACTGTAACTTTAGCACATAAAAGCTACACGTCGACCTGTTAATTTCATCCGTTTTACAGATTTTTCTCCATTTTCTTCTCACTCTGCATGTTTTTTTTTTACTTCTAAGCATATAAGTTCAGTTGTTGTTGTTGTTGTTGCTGTTGTCAAATTATATGGACAAAAATGTCAAAAACAAAATTATTGTCAATTTTAATAAAAACTTTTTATATTTATTGTTAGTCGTATATGTTTTAGTTTTATGTTACGTTCAAAAAAAAAAAAAAAAACAATTGGGGAAAGGAATTCTAATGCAAAAAAGAGAATAAATATGCATATATTCATTTGTAAAGTACAACAAATTATACACTTTTTTATTGCTTTGCAACATTTTACTTTGCTCTTTTGTTGCAACGTTTTGTTTTTAATGATAAGTGACAGCCATTTGTTGCCACACTGTCATTTTGAGTGAGCTGTCAGCGCTTTGTCGAAACACCCACACACACACACATACACGCAGATGCACATATACCTACCTTCTTGTGTGCACACTTCGGAAGCTTCAACGCTTGGCACATTTTTAATTGCCAATTTGACACTTTTGACACGCTTGTTTTCCATTTTATTCATTTCATTATAGTTTAGCGTCTGGTTGGCTGTTGTTGTTAGTATTGTAAATAATATATGTTTACAGTAATTTATTTTGATTGTTGACAAATGCAAGTATATGAAGTTAATATTTTATTTCGTTTGTGTTTTTGTTTTTTTTTTTTTTGAGAATTTTAATTTCATTACGTTTTTTTTATTTTATTTGAGGTTAAAATGTGTTTAATTGCGGCGTAAATAATTTGAGGTTTTCCATTAAAATTTATTTCAAAAATAAAAAATGCTTTTAATATCTCTTTTTGACAATTAATGCATATTATTTCACTAAATGGAGTTGAAAATATGTGTTATAAAATCACAAATTCTTTTTAAAATATTTAACGAATGACCCATTTAACTTTTTAATCTCAATATTTATCTTTTGGAAAATAATTTGTATGTATTCCAAAAAAACAATGTATGCATTTATGTACCATAAAATTTTATCAAATAGCCTTTAGAATTAGAATTATTTTTCCGTATATATGGCAACCCTGCTCGAAATATTTCCACCGAAAATGGTTCTTCACCGTTTCAGTTGAATATTCGTAAATAAAATAACATTAATTCTTTATTAATGATATATTAATTGCATAAAAAATCTTAAAGAGGTGGCAACACTTCTTGTTTGAGTGTTTGATATTATAGACCTATGTAGTATTTATTTATCTATATTTTGTTATTTTGCTCTTGAAAGCACTTACTTTTTTCTTACTAGTAAATTAGGCGAAAAGTTGCTGCTAAACGCTTAAATATATACACCTACATATGTACATACATATCATATCAGCATATTTATATATATATGTATTCATGCTCATAAGCTGTCGCTACAAATTGTACTCAATTAACGCGCATAATTCATTTGCAGCTTAGCAAAAGCAAAAACAGAAAAAACTCTTGCTATTACAACAACAACGGCCGTAGAGCGCCTGCTGCTACCAAACTTTGATATTAAAGTACGCAGTGAGTTTCACATAAACAAATAAATTGGCAAACAGTGACGTGAGTTAAAAAGAAAAGAGATTTTTGTGGGATCCAAAGAATGTGAAAATTATTTTCGTATGTTTATTTAATTATTTTAAAAAAATATACAATATATAAAATTAAATGAAAGTAAGTGTAAATTTATTTAATATTTACTAATTTTTTTAATTAACATTAATAAAATTTATTTAATATATCTAGTTTTTAATAAATATTTTGTAACAATATTTTGCAGCGCACTTTTAAATTAAAAATAAATCAACTTTTTACGTTATTTAAATAAAAGTAAAAGGTTTTATTTATTTTATTATAATTTTTTATTGTTTTATTTTTTTATATTATATTTTAATTTATTTATCATTATTATCAATAATTTTTTTCAGTTAGCGATGTAATAATATAAATTTTTTTAACTTTTCCGCAACTATTTTTCCAATATTATTTTTACTTAAAATTATTATTGTTTATTATTGATGATTTTATTGCTTCATTTATTTTCCTGAATTTATTTATATTTACGTAATGCTTTATTATTTTCCGCAATTTAATACTTAGAAACTTTAACCCCTCCTGATCATACATCTCTACGCCGCCACTGTGTCAAATACAATCTACCATAATTCTTCTCATTCACCCATAAATTACTACTAAAACTAATATTTCTTGATGCGTTAATTAATTTTTATCACAACATAAAGTCATTATTTGCTTTTGACCGGCTTGTTTCCCTGCAGTTTTTCCTTCATTTCTTCGACTTAAATATGCCAACAAACATATAATTTATCGTTATTTTTTTATTTGTTTTGTTTTTGCAAAGCTAAACACTTTCTCATCAACTTATTTGGCATAACGTTTTTCGTTTCTCGCTTTTGCATTTAACTGTATTCTTTAAGCCGTTATAATGCGGCGAAAAGTACTCAGCCTGACCCCAACCCAACCATTGAACTCAATACGAAATTAATAAGTAGGCAATTAACAAATATTAAGCGCTTAAGTAGCCTCCATTAGTTGGATTAGTTAAATAAATGAAGAAAAACCTTTTAGGACAATTAATGTGGAAGGGAAGGACATAAGCACTTTTTTGACTCTGTTGAAAGTGAAAATTATAAATATTTGCAGCGGCAAGGATATGCAATTTTTTTTTTATAAAAATACATATTTAAAATATAATAAATTGCTAACATATAATAATAATATGTTTTTTTGTAATTTTTTCCTTTCCAGCTTCGATGCTCGCGGTCGTCCACTTCATCAAGCCATACCCTGGGCGGATGAGAATGTTTTTAAGAATAAAGCACATTTCTACTATGACACAAATCCGCCAGCGTTGCGTATTAAGAATATACAGTTAGGCGATGCGGGGCTTTATAAATGTCGTGTGGACTTTCATAAATCACCGACGCGCAATTGGCGCATTAATGTGACAGTTTTAGGTGAGTTTACAAATATTTAAAACTTAACTGGCCAAAATACATATAGTAAATGTACATAAGGAAAAGTGAAATGTTACAACAATAAAACAAAAATAAAAAAAAATAAAAAATAAGAAAAACATATATTAGAAAATATTAAATATATGTATATAAAGAATTTCTTTTTTCAACAAATATATAATTTTTTTTTTTAATATGCGCAAAATGACAAGTTTTCAACAATAAAAAAAAGAATTAAAAAAATATATATATATTAAAATAATATTAAATAGGTATAAAGAAGATCTTATTTCAATAAATATATAATTTTTTTTTAACATGCGCAAAATGACAAGTTTTCAATAGTATCGAATTAATCATCCATTTAGATATCAAGCAGATGAATTAGAGTTTCCATCAAATTGAGAAATGTTGCAACAATGTGCTGTTTTTGAAAACTCTATTTTCTTACTTATGTTATTTATTGCCACAGGGCATCGTGCTTCTTTTTAATTTTTTCACACCAACGATTTCTCTGCCTAAACCAGCAGTAAGCCGGCAGTTTTTTAAACGCTATAACTTTATTGTGTAAATCAAATGATTTCATATTTTTCATTTGGCATTAGCCTCCACCATCTACTTAATACAACAACAAAAACGCATTATTTATACTTGACAATCAACTGCGAGGACCAACATAAGATCGCTCTATGGCGGATATGAAACTAACACCCGCATTTTGGTCTTGATCCGCCCCTCTCCCTCAACACTACCGCAGTTCGTTGAGGCATTTCCGCTGGCGTAGCGCACATTTTTCATTTCCGTTCACCGTTTATTTCTCACACGCACACAAAGAGAGAGGGAAAGAGTGTAAGATATGCGCTAATATGTTCAAGTGCGTGTGTATTTGTGTGTGAAAAATACATTCATTCGCACTTTTTCTACATTCTTCAATACTTGAGAGCTAAAAGCGACACCGCGCCAGGTGTCACCAGTCAACTTGCTGACATTTTCATAACATTTTTCTTCACCAATTCGAAAAGCTTGTTGTTGTTGTTGCTGCTGCTTTTTTCCCCCACCACATGCCAATAGTTATAATTTTACTTGCTTTGAATTCTGATAACGCAGTGTGTTGTTGTTGCCTTATTACAACCTTGCAACATCCATAACCTGCAGGCGGGGATTTTTTTTTTTATTTTTTATGTTTTCTTTTATAAGCATACATTCCTTGCAACATTCGCGTTTCTCGCATACCTGACACATTCACAGTCGTATTTTCTTATGCTTCTCCTTCTTTGCTTATTTTTTATATATATTCTTACACTTTCTTCTTCTTCTACTTCTCTCTCCCTACAGTGCCGCCCACACGTTTAACCATATTGGATCACAATGGCGCTGAGATACGCGACCAATTGGCCGGCCCCTATTTGGAGAACGACAGCGTTAATCTGACTTGCCTGTCCAGTGGTGGCGTGCCACCGCCGCGTGTCTCCTGGTGGCGTGAGCATGCTCTCGTCGACGATTCATTTCATGTGCAACCAGATGGTACCGTTCGAAATATACTACATTTGAGAAATATCGCACGGAAGGATTTGCTAACGGTAAGTGGCTGCTTGAGTGGCTGTGTGTGTGTGTTTTTTTTTTTGTGTGTTGCTAAGGAGAGCTACTATGAGGTCATATCTTCATCTTCCTCCTACAGCTTTTTGACCTTCTTGAGACTTGTCCTTCCATCCTCATCCTCATCTCTTGGGTTGTCGTTGGCTGTAAGAATGACTAAGTGTTGTTAATAAAAGTTGTATTGTTATTGTTGCTGAGCTCACTTGAAAATGTATTGGCGCAATTTAACATTTTTGGACACCTTCTCATCCAAGTGGGTTGGCTGGGTCGGGCCTCTATGTATACATGAGTGAAGAAGTGACTAAATAGTGAGAGACTGGGTGAATGAGTCAGCAAGTGAGCGAGTGAGGGAGCGAGTGAGTGTACAGCTATTTTGATGAAGTTATTTTGGAGTTTTAAAGGAATTTAAAATAAGTTAAGCGCTGAAAAGAGAAAGAAGAATATTTATTTAAAGGTAGAAAGTCTCTAAAGGAAGAACATTTTACTGGGAAGGCCTAAGCAGCTTTAAATTTGCACTCAAGTCGAGCAGTAGAAGATAATTTCTCCATTTACTTTGATAAACTATAAGATAATTAGGAAAATATTAAAAAAAAATTTCAACCTAAGCATGTTCAGCTGATTAAAATAATTATGCTTATATGAGAAATTTGAACAGCAATTTAATGTTTTTTTTTTCATTTTCAAATGGTTAAAAATTGAAGAAAAAAATACCATACAAATTATAAACTTACTGAAAAACTTTAAATGCTGCAAACATTTCCCAATATATACGGGTACATGTAGACCGGTGGGACAATTTTATCATAACACAAATTATTTTAAGTGTATATAAACTACATAAAAAATAATGAACTAAAATAAAATGAAATAAACTAAAATAAAATAAAATAAAATAAAATTAAATTAAATTAAATTAAATTAAATTAAATTAAATTAATTTAAATTAAATAAAATTAAATTAAACTAGATTAGATAAAATAAAACAACATAAGATAAAAAAAATAAACTACAATAAAGTAAATTATAATAAACCAATTTAAATAAAATTTTAAAAAGTGAAACAATATAAAATTAAATAGAAAAAAAGAAGAACCCAATTAAAAAATTAATAAATTAAAATAAAAAGAAAATAAGTTTTTTAATTACATTAAATTAAATAGGGGAAAATTAAACAATTTAGAAAATAATGAAGATGTATTAAAAAAAAATAAGAATAATATGTAATGAAATTTATAGTAAAGTAAAATAAAATAATAAATTTAAATTAAATAAATTAAAAAAAAATTAAATAAATGAAATAAAATAACATGAATGAATGTGTATACATATCACTTAAGCTCTAGATTTATTATACTCGTTATTTCCTACTAGACACTCCAGAGCTATCACACAAATATAAGTACGTATGTATTAACATTAAGCACTTTTTATACCGGGTTCTGCTCAAGTAAATGATTAATTTATCTTAAATGTAAATTATTATTATTTACCTTCTTACTGTTTTTTAATGTTATTTTAATGAAATTGTGTAATTGGAATGATAACAAAAATAAAAATATATATACCTTAAACTCAAACGCGAAATACGACATCCACTTGTACTACTAGATCATAATATGTTAAATTTTATGCAAAGTCGTCTGTATACATATATACGGCGTACTGCCACGAAAGTTGGCTAAAAACTTAATTCAGCGGATTTTAAAGCTTAACACACTCGTGTAATCATTTTCTTGGCAACCAACTGTATTTTCACCCAACCATACAAATATGCATGTATATGTATTTATGCGGTTGCTTCACATTTCTACGCACCTTCCACGCATCCATCTAGGTATATCCAACGAACCAATGATTATGACATAAAAAATGAATTAACATAAATTGCTTACGCCTTGACAAATGAAGTGGATTTGCCAAAGTCGCTCAACGTCGCTTTCTGCTTCTAAGCGCCTAAACGCGCATATGCTCACACGCTCGCTGCACATATTGCTTTCCGCGAATTTTAGCTATAAAATTTTATATGCGAAAGTGAAATTGCTTTGCCGCACGCTGTTGGTTTGTGGCGTAGAATTTGGCTCAACCAAATATGCACAGAAATACATATTTACGCATATTTAGTGGCTTAGTAGACTGATGAAGCAGAGGAAGGAAAATATTCAAATGTGTCATGGTAGCTTTAGGTATGTATGTTAATCATTGAATTAGTTGCTTAAGATGTTGTTGTTTTTTTAGGTGAAATGTGAAATGTGCTTTAAAGGTAAGGAGTTTACAATGTACCAAAAAACTAAGTATATGAGTACCTACGCCTGAACAGATGTAGGAGTCAAAGAGAAGCAGAAAAACATATATATTATTTATTTAAAAACAGATTTCAATTAAAGCTTTTTTTGCTTAAAAAATTTCAAAGAAAGGTCAAAAATATTAAATATTTCAGTTAGCAAGAAAAGAGCGCTCAGCTGAAATGGGCGCATTTTTTAATTTTTATAATTTTAATTTTGGTTTTTTAATAATATTTATTTTTATATACTTCGAAAAAATTAATAAAAATATCTATACGAAAATATATCACAAAAGAATTCTAAAAATAGTTTGAAATGTAGTCAAAAATCTTCTAAAAATAATCTAAAAATTGCCAATCAATTTGCGCAGTCACAAGCCTACACACATTTTACACGCACCCTCTTTCTCTTAATTCATTGAACCTTACAATTCAATTATTTAACCAAAAATAGTATCTTTCAATTGTGGAAGACAGCTTAAAACAGAAATGAAAATACAAAGCACAGTTAGCCATTGTTATTGTTTACCTGCGCAATTGTCTGCCAACTTGTCGCTTCATATCTATTCCACATACACGTACATATATTTAGCACACTGTTTGTCTCAGCTGCTTCTTCAGTAGCTTATTCAATTTCTTGTCATTATTATTATTATAGCTATGCTGTTGCTGCTGTTGTTATTGTTTTTGTGACGATGATGCCACTCAGCATTTATTATTTAAAGCAAACAAACTACAAAAGCACTCAATAAATGACAGCGCTACCGAAAAATATGATTTCAAAGCCACATTTACGGGTGAATATGTATGCGTGTGTGTGTGTGTGTATGTGTGTGGTGTTAGTGTATGTGTCATAATCTTAATCCAGTTGGATTATTCATTATGTCGCCTCGACTTCACTGTGCCAAGCGTACGTTGAATAGAAGTAAATAATAATTTAAAAGATTTTCTGTACGGATTTGAAAGCCAACAACAACTACAATAACAATAACAATAATAATAAACAAAAGAATGGTAAGTAGTGAACAAATAACTACTTTACTACAATATAATGTAATGATAAATACAAATCAAAACTGGGCAAATGGCGGGAACAAAAGTATTCACTTGAGCAAGAAAATTTTATTTTTTTTTTATTCTATTCTACGAGTAGGTACGAGTATGTGCTTTCGAGTGATTTGCTTTTCACTTACTCAACAAAGTGCTCTTACTTGACCACTACTGGACGATTTGTACGTCTGAACTCATTTTCAGTTTCCTTTAATTCACTTGACATACACTCATTTGGGTGCTTGGAATTCTTTGCCATTTTACTAAAAGTGTTTATTCTGCTGTCCTGGTAACAATACCAATACTAGCACAACAAAAATGAGTCATACAATCTAAGTCTACGAAAGCAACAATACAAAATATACAGCATATAAAATTAAGTGACAGGTGACAGTGCAATACCAATACATACATACATACTCGTACACACGTTCAAACATGCACTCTCATGTCTGCGGTAAGACTTGAACTACTACTCTACCTTGCTATTAGTGCTCTTGAAATTTGATTGTCGGATTAATTTTTGGATAGTGACAGTTCCCAGTGCACTACATGCCATATAACAATAGTGAGAGCTTGTTAGGAATGTTGTATGTGTGTATATTGGTGAGTAGCAGAAAAGAAATGTTACATTACTCACAACCTGGGGTCAATGGCCTTATGGCAAAGAGTAGATAAATATTGAGCTGTAAATTGTAAGAAAATTGTATAGTCATCGTAAGGGGTCAGTGATCGCAGTGCTCTTATCATATCGCACCTATCTCTCACAGGTTTTGCATACATTTAGGCGTCTAGGGTCCCGTTTGAAGAAATACATTTTCAAGTCTCAAATGATTTGATTTTTTGAATTTTCTAAGCCCTGCTATAACCGTTTAGTCAAAAATTTACAAAAAAAAAGTCTCGTAAAATTTTTAAAATGAGTTTAAAAGATTTATTTGTAACCATGGCGTGAAGAAACAAACACATGCCATAGCTTTTTTATCATTTTTAGTCCTGCAACCTTAACATTTCTCTAAAAATAATCTCCTTTTTAGGCTAAGAGGCTCGTCGACAGTGCTTACAGCTTTGTAAGTCAGATTAAAACCATTGTTGATATTGAAAATTAGCAGCGTTTTCACTTTTAGTAATTACCAATGGTATTTATTCGGCCGGCTTCTGACCTCTACTATGCTTGTTTAGACATTTCATGTCTCATCCTTACATCCAAGCGAGACAATTATGGTAATAAACCAGTTTAAAGAGCCAAAATATACTAAAATATGTCCAGTTACCTTCGCTTCAGAGCACACTACGTGTGTGGCATTTCTTCTTTTTGTTTCATTTTTTTACTTGCTGTACTCTAAATATCACCACAACAATACTTACCCATTATACAGGCAGTAGTACTCCAAAGCCTATTGTGCGCGTCTAACTAAGCTCTTCTTAACACCCACCCGGAAATGATGAAGAATATTTCATGATGTATGCGACATTGTTCACACCATCGCTTGACACTCGAGAATTGGTATAAGTCGTGGTTGCACTACAACTATTTATTTCCAGTCTTTTCATGCCTTTGTTACAATTTAATCCCATGCAGCGCGTAGTGGCAACGTATCACCGGCTAGCATTTATACAAGTAGAGATTTCTCCGCATAAATTGTTGTAAAAAAAATGTCTATGTTTCATCACAGACTGCTGAGGAGTTCCATTTTGCTCGGCACTGAGCTATAGCTGTGTCATCTACGCTGGACGGCTTAAGTGTTTTTTGCTTTCCTTCTACATTACTTTTTATATTTTGTTTGTTGATACTAGTTCCTCTATGTGTTTATAACAACAACTTCCTACACATATTGGCCTTCATTTATTGCAAGTTGTCCTGTTGCTGGCCAAATTGTGTAAGTCCAAGTAGCAGTATAAAGTAAATTAATTTTTTCACCTGACTTGCATTTCTTGGTTTTTACATATTTTTCTTCGAGCAATTTACTCACTAAATGTATCAAGACTTCCCTTGTCTTGTCTTCGGGTTTGCATTTTTTTGTTTTTGTTTTATCCCTTTGAAAATAATTTGGAAGTACATTTGCTTTCTTCCTTTCCGCTGTGTTTTTTAACACTATTAGTCGCCTACTGCCCACATGTTTTACTTCAGGAACGCATTGAGTTGGCTTTGGTTAGCTTTGTGGCTCACACATATACCCGTATTGCTTATGAACATCTGTTCTTGTAGAAGTTGGAAGTTGTTTGAAATGTTGGTCTTAATCGGCTTTGGTATTGTACATAAGTTATAGTCTTTAATTTTTCAATTACATTTATAGTTTTTCCCTCTTTTGTCAAAGGATTCTGGCATACCGTAGAACTATAACTTTCTTGTGTGTGTTGCAAGTGATTTGTCTGTTGTTGTTTGGTTTTTATGACATTTTGAACAAATTTCTGTAGTGGTTTAGTAAATGAAGAGATTATTATGACACATAGAGTGAAATTAGGTTTTGGAGTACTTCCGAAAAATGCTAATATGAACAATGCTTTTAAGTAGTCCGTTCCTTGGAGGCGCTAAGCATTTCAAGTAAAGTTTTATTGAAATCTCGTAAAAATTAAAGTAGTGCCGCTCTAGCAAACTTCTCATCGACCTTGCCATCGCTCTGCTCAATGATCCACCTCTTAACGTCCAAATTCCGTTCATCGTTCCGTTCAAATCCTAAATGGATGGTGGTCGGCCACCAAGAGGATATGTTTTTTTATAGTCGTTGTATATTCACCTTCCTTATCGACTAGTTAGCGCGGCGGCATTTGTCGAATAAACTGAACTCAGCACACTGTCTTAAAGAAAATTCTATTTAAAAAACTACTTTCAAATGTGGTAGCTTGCAAAATTCTATTTAGTGTTTCTATTAATGATAAAAACTCGCCTTTTTTCGTATTTTTTCTTTTACTCCACCTCAAAGCGCATTATTATTTGCCATCACGTTGTGAAATAAATAAAAACATTGAAATGACATCGCTTTCCAACCAAATGTTATTTACTTCGCTTTGAAATTGTTTCTAAAATTAATGATTTCCAATCTTTTAAGAAGAGTTTCTTAAATTGCATGCCAACAACGATTTTGCCAAATCACTTCTTATAAATAAATCTTGGAAATTTCCGCCAAAAACAAACTTGCACTTCTACACCTGAAGTTAGTAACTTGCACTTTCTAAGAATCACTCGAAATCTGGTAGGAAAACAAATTCAAAATGTTTGCTTTTGCTAAAAACTTTTGCACAGCTAACTTACTGAAAATTATCCGCAGCAAGCTTAGAGACGTTTGCGGTTTTTATACAAATGAATTTTCCACAAAAGTAGATATATTTCGTAACACTCCCACTCCTTACACAGTCACAGTTATGCGTACATACGTATTTATTTGTAGCTTACCTGCAATTCAATGCCAAAGCCCAGTGTCTATATAAAGCTTACAAAGCTTTTAAGATTTTGCTGCATTAAGTTTGTAATAATTTTTCACTTTTTTTTGTTTTTTTGTTTTGCAAAACTTTCATAGAAAGTTACGCTGTGTGTTTTCTAGTCTTCGGAAAGTTTTTGGCGGATTATCGTATTATGTCAGAAATAGTTTCTACAATAATTGCACCACATTTTGACGGTGTGCGGTATTTAACTAAGCTTGCGGCAAAATACATTTTGTTTACTTGTCTGTTAAGACAACTTGAATTGATGGGTATTTACTTTATTTTTTGAGTTACGTGTTGGGAGGAGAAATGTGAAAGCAATTAATACAAAATATTTTATCTTCAGTACTTTAACATGCTAGAAAGTGAAGTATATGTAACTGCATTAAATATTATGTACTACCTACTACTATTGCTTATTAAACTGCATTAAATATTATTTGGTGCATTATTTTGTGAACAGTTCTCTGAAAAAGTTTGTAATGAATACAGAATCTAATTAATGCAGCTGCATTAACTATTATGTGAATTAAATATTATTCGGTGAAATATTTCCGGAATTTATTTTAAATGTTTTTTATAAATAGAAATGTTAATTGCATTTGTTGTGCATTACTTTTTGCCTTTTTTTTACTTCGAACACTAAACGATGTACTATTTACTTAATGCATTATTTCTAGATAGTTTCCTAAAGCTTTTTTCGAACACCGAATCGAATCAATGAGCCTGATTTAAATATGAAATGTATTAAGTTTTATGCGGTGCATTATTTCCATCTTTTTTTTTTTACCATAAAACCACTGTAAAGTGGCGTTAAATATTAGGGTGCATTAAGTATTAGTTAGTGCATTATTTCTAGAGTTTTTCAAAAAGCTTTTTGGGAACATAAAATTAAATCAATGAAACTGCATTAAGATTAAGTGCATTAAGCATTATCCATATATTGTTTGTACTGTCTTCGAGCACCAGCGCAATATATGAAACATATAATATATATATATATATATAAAAATATTAATTGCATTAAGTGGAAATTGGCGCATTATATATTTTTTTTTCGAAAATAATATATGCAGTTTGTTTTCCGTTTAAAAAACCACTGAAGAATTTCTAACTTTACACCTCGCGCTGCGTAAGCAATTATGTGTATACATACACATAGGTATATATATGTATGCATAATGTGCTATCAAATCGATAAGTAATCAACGCTCCTACCAAAATTTGTTATCAACCCCCCACTGAGCTTCATCAAACGTTATTTGTATGTTTATTTTTGTATGTTTGTTTGTTCCAAATTACCATAATATATTAAGCAATTTGAATTAACAATAATTTCTCATTTGCATTTGACTCTTAATATACTTAATTAAAATGTTTGTACGAGTATGTGTACTTTTTTCTCCTTCTCTCCATCCATAAATGTTTGTGTGTGTGTGTGTGTGCGCTTGTGTTGGTTAACTAATTGCCTGTGATATGTTGACGATATGGCGCCAACATACCAATTAACCTAACTGTAATGTGTATTAAATAATATTTGGAAAATGCAGCAAAATTAGGTGTGATTGTATGTTTGAGTGTATACGAGTATGTATGTATGTACATATGTTCGTGTATGCAATGAAATTAATCTAGTTATCTTAGCAACGTGGGAATTTGTTGAAAATGAATATATATGTATTTCATGAAAGTGGGCGATATTTCTTGCGGCAGCTCGATTGTTATCTTGCAAGGTTGCTTGTGCCTTGAATTTATCAAGTTTTATTCTTCGAAAAAGTATATTAATTTATTTTCTCTTTCTTTCTCGCCACAGGTTTACACGTGCCAGGCGAGTAATGGACATGTTGTGGCGGCTTTGACGAAAAAAGTTGTGTTGGATATGAATTGTAAGTAGCGAAAGAAATTTTTGGGAAAATTTACTTAATTTTTTTCGGAATTTTCTAGGTTTAATTTTAAGCTGTTTTATAACGGTGTTTTTAATGTCCGCTAACTTAGGGGGCTTCTTTATTTAATTTCATGACACGTTTTATTTAAAATTGAACAAACCGTTAAAGTTCTAGAATAAAATCAAATAAAATCGTTGCGCTCATTGTTTGCTGAAACGCAAAGCCATTTATTAAAGATGAAGTTATATATGTATAGGCATGTGTATAATAACTTAAATTATATGAAGAGGATTTGAGCGAAAAAAATATTTTTCTTATTTTTCTAATATAATTTAATTTTTTTATTATTCAATATTTTTTATATTTTTTTGCTGAAGGAAAAAATTCATTTTACTTGTATTACTTGCAGAATTGGCACTTAACCTAAAAAAGTAACTGCTGGTAGTTTTTGTACAACTTAATTACGCTGCTACTGCTGCTTGTTACTGGCTGTTAGCCGAAAAATTGAGCAAATGTTGCAGTGCGACATACAGGCATACGTACATATGTGACACATTAATAAGAAGAGAAGGTTTTACGAGCGTACATACATATCCATATATATTTAAATTAGCATACAAGAGTCCTTACAAACACATACACTTACATATAAAATACTTAAAATACATATACTCGTATATGTGAGTGTAAGGTGTATGTGTATGTGTGCGGAAATGTCAGCAAATAATTTTTTTCCTCTCTCACATGCTTACTTTTTATGTGCCAACATAAATCTTGCAAAGCTACATAAGTTTTTCAGCTACTTGCTCATTTCTCATTTTTTCACTTCACTGGCCTACTGCATACTCTATTCATATTCTTTATAGCTTTCCATGCTGCCACTGCGACATGGGTCAGTAATTAACTTTGACTACTTTTCCCCAACTTTCTTACTTTTCTCTTCAGGTCCGCAGCGCTGCTTTGAGCGCCTGCTGGGTCCAATAAGTTGGCCTTGTCCGACATGCTCTTCCACTCAACTTCTTAAGCGCGCGTATACAAATACCTACGTATGTACGTATGTATGTATGTATGTATATAAGTACACATTCATCTTTCAGTTGGACATTTACGCTGTCCTGCTATTTTATGTTATTACCAATGCTGTCGTTGACATTTATGTGCCGCTACTTAGCATACAATTGCATGTTAAGTTCATATGTAGATGGCATATATTATATACTATAAATACACAAACATACATACTGTTATATCATACATAAATAGTTGTCGCTAACAATCGCTTCATATACTTTATATGCTTATTAGCATTTTTCTTATATGCATATGTATGTGTGTATGCGTGTCAGTTATTTAGCAAAAAAAGGTTACCTTTGTTTTAATGCCTGTGTGAGTGTGTGAGTGTTGAGTGTGTGTGTGAGTAATTAGTAATGAATGCAATTTCAAAGGGATTTTCCGGCATCGTAAACCGAGCTAACGCATATTTACTCAAAGCCACAAAACTGGTTAGGGGAGTTCATTTTGAAATACATACACATATACATACATATGGGTATGTGATTAAGCGCCAACGCTTGTTCAGGTGGAGAATGAGCAACAAAAAAATTAAAGCTACGCCGCAGTAGTCGAGTGCTTAACATTGCGTACTCAGTTGCGGATGGTATTTGGGTGGTGGAATCTTGGGCAGGCAATCATCAAAAAATTATAGAAAAGAGTTCTGTCTTCTTTTAACAGGTAATATCAACTACAAGCATAGTTTTGACGCTAACTAAAAAGCTGCTCATAAAAATCTATCATCGATATTTTCGATCCGGTGGCAGCCATGTATTTTTATTAATTTAATTATGAAACGAGCAACATCACTTCGTGATCCAGCGAAATGGATCGCCACCAATTGTACATTTTTGATTGTTTCCTCATGTAGGTTTAATTTTCCGATTGTTGAGCCGAATATTCCTTTTAAATGGCAGGCGAAACCTTTCCTTTCTATGGTCCAAAACTAGTTGTCATGTGCTCAATGTAGCTGAATCGTAGAACTTCATTCAAAAGTCTGCCACATCTAATATGGTTTGTCCGCTTTATGCTATATTTTGGAACTTGTCCGCGGCCAGAAGTCGAAGCTACAAATCGGAGTTGTTCAGAGCAGGATTTAAGAACAAAAATCACTTTGAAGATGAATTGTGACTCAGCTTTAATATTTTTTTTTGTTCCTTCTTTATAATTCATCATAAATTAGACTGCTTCAAAATACAATAGAAAAAATGTCAATAGCACTTAAAAGTATGCTTCAAATTACGCATTTATTTACATAGTATTTGTGAAGAATTTACTCAGCAGAAGGCTTTTGTTCGTTTCGCAATTAATGTTTCTACAAAAGTCAATTTAGCATATTATCACAATTCAAAATACTCGTGTTGAGTGCTGTTTAAAATCATACAAGCACACACATATACATACATGCATTAAAAACACTTTAGATTTCACGCGGAAATTACAGGCTGCTGCTGCTGCTGCTTCTTCTTCCTCATTATATTCTTCTAACGCCAAAACAAAAGAAGCTTTGAATGGTTCAAAAAATCTGCTTCTTTGCTAGCGTTTGATTTACACGAATGAGTTGGCGCTATTTGGCAACACCACAGCAACACCAACAACAATAAAAGAATTCTTTTGACTCTTTTGACATAAGTCAAGTTGAGAGATTAAATAGGAAAATTGTAGACATTACAGCGCCAATTTGACAGACATTTGACTTTTGCCAACAACAATGATGTGGAATGGTGCGAAAGAAAAGCTGAAAATTAAACAAAAGACACAAAAATTTGGTATTGAAGCAAAACAAAAGGCAAATACACGTAAGCAAATGTGCGAGCAATGTGTAGGTATTGTTGTATTATTATTAAGCTACAATTGTGTGTAGATATGTATGTATGTACATGTGTATTTTTCTATGAATGTACGTGCTAATGCATGAATTTGTAAAATTTATAATATAAGCATATACAGGCATTCACACATATCCACCAACAATTATGCTTGAAATAAAGTACACTGTAGTAGTGGAAGTGAAGCTAGCGCTTGTTAGCAACTCTGATCCCACCAACTCTGTTGGTATTGGTGTCGGTCGTCGTCCTGCTAGCGTGTGCCACTAATTTGTGCGTGTCGCTTGTTTTGTTGTTGCTCTTGTTACTGACGTACTGCGAGTCCTTTGTGTATTGACAAAATGCACTGCCCAAAATAAAAAGGAATACAAAGTCAGCATTGGCATATGATTGACGTTGTGGGTGTGGTCCTACATAGGTACATATGTACTTGTATACATACATATACGTACATAGATGAGGGTGGCAGGTTCTAGTGATTAAGAAATTTTTGAATTGAAAACGTAACAGGAAGATGACTCAACAAAGACTTAATTTTTACACGTGTTTCCTGTTGTCGGCGCGCAAAACGCACGTTTGAAACCCACTCCCCCTGCACCGCGCTGACTCTTTTCACAGAACTCACACCTGCCACTCAGAGGAGTAGAGCCTTTTGTTTTCTCACAACAACAACAACAAAGGGTGCCAATAAAGTCGGGAAATAAACCAGCTTACATACAATTGGGAAATCAAACGTGTAGTTGAAAAAAAATACAAAAAAAATTTCGCAAAATTGACGCCCAAGATTTTATACCCTTCATGGAATGCTTTAAAACATATGTTTGATAAAAAAGTTTTTTGAAGAATAATTTTAAAAAAGTGTGAACGATTACCTTATGACAATTATATAAGCATTTTTAAAGTTTTTATCATGTTAGTATACCAAATTGTACGTGCTTAGATTATAAATTGGAGTCGTTATGGTTCAAAATCGTATTTTAGAAAAATGTTTCGTATTCGTTCGATTTGGATAGGTCCTGCTGTCAATATTCTACACATCACCTGTGTGCAGAATGCCAAATTTCATTTACTTAATTGATGGTATTTAAGGGTTCTTTCCGAAATTCAAATTTTAGAAATAACTGTTATATGGGGGTTAAACGTTGCAGTAGTCCGAAGCCAATGATTTCCACTTTTAAGAATTTACATGCAATATCTGTTCAGGATATCAAAGATTATCGGTTTAATATCTCTAAAACATGAAGCTTTTGCAGCTCATCTCATTTTTGGCACTCAATTTAGCATTTATCTGTTTCCGCACCTTCTCATTCATACCAAGTTGATAGAAAGTTATAATACCATACTTTTTTCTGTCATGAAGGGTATAAAAGTAGAAAGAGAGTCATTCTTAGCAGCGTGAGCGTGCACCACAACACACTTTTCAATTACGTCAACAACAAAACAGCGGGTTGCAACCCTGTAAATAAGTAGGCAACAACAAGCGCAGCACATACATACTCGTACATCGATGATAAGTAGCAAACAACAAAGAAGAAGAGGAGGCAAAAGAATAAGCAGCCGAAGAAGAATGGTTGCATAATTTGCAGCGCGTGATTGTAATTAAAAGTCGAACAAAGAACAAACTGTATAGCAGCAAAATAACTACAACAAAGCAGCGATAATGTATGTGCTAAAACAATAAAGGAAGAAATCGGTAGAGCGTTGAGGGTGGGTGGGTTCGCCTGGACGCTAATGCGGAAATATGCACAAATCATTTGTATTGTTTTCGCTGTACTCCAAGTATGAAAAATGGCGCTGAAGATGTATGCATGCATTACTTTGACATAAAATTTGTTTTCAATGCAAAATACTTTGTCACTTTCGATCTCAATTTGGTGATTATTTTTTCTTTTTTTCCCCGGCTTCCACATGCATCACACGCTGTTATTTTCGTGACATTTCCATAACACGTTAATGACAGCAGCGTGTGCAATTTCGCAGCGTCCAACCACACGAGCATAGAAAGCGCAGAGCCACCCGCACCAAATTAAAAATTCTCGCCCACAGCCATCATCTCCAACCCTAGCCACATCACTGCCTGCACCAGTTTCTGTCAGCCGAGGCACGCACCAACCATATTTGCACTACTAATTTCGATGCCTCAAGTGCATTTTTCTGAAGTGAATGTCATTCGCATGTGTGACGCGTGATTACCAATAATTAGTGCGATTTGGGTTGGCTCCAAGGCGATTTTCGTTCGATTTTGCTCGCTGCTTTGTATTTTTTGAAGTATTTTTTTTTTAAATGAGATTTTTTGCTGTTTTGTATATGTTTCCGTTTCCGCCGTGACTGATTGACAAGCTGAGATGCCTTCGAATTGGAGAAAAACTCATTAATTATGTGTAAGGAAGTGATTTCCAAACTAGTAAATATTTTAAATGTATAAAAAAATATAAACATATAGTTAACAAAATTTAAAAATAATAATTAGCAAATTTAAAAAATATAAGAAAGTTAAAAAGTTAAAAAACAGTTGCAAAAAATGTTTTTAGTGTCCACGAAAATGACGAAGAAGAAGAAAAAATCTTATTTAAAAAATTCCAGCTTCTTACAATCAAGTCAAACACTGCTTAAATCAACACAAGAGTCTCCAATTCTCAACCCATTTATAGGTATACTATCTCGCATTTGGCCTCTCCTGTCACTGCACTCTCACAGATATTCTCCTTCTCCTTTAAATCATATATAATTTCACACAAACGTTTGTCATAAATTTTTACTATTTCATTACAAACTTTTTAGTAAAAACGCTAAATAATATTAGAACGATACATGAGACATGCCTACAAGTATGCAATGAAATAAGAATGTGTGTCTCAACCCAACAAACTTCAAAGCAAATCGTATTAAACATCACTCACTTGTTAAACAATCTAAGCTTTGCATTTGTCATATTACATAAGAAGTAAACAAGAAGAAAATATATACCATTTGATATTTACAAAGCATCACATGCATAGATATACATATATGTACATGTTATGCTTATGTAAATTACATGCTGGAGACTAAAATATACAGCATACAGAAGTAAAATAGTACAAACATATGATATCTATGTCAATATGTGGAAATATTTAGTTTGAAATGCTCTCACAAATGCAGCGAATAAGTCAACAAATAGCAAAAGAACACGAGAAATACAAGCAGAATAAGAGCATAGAGGAATGATGAAAGAGTATGTGGGTAATTTATGCATATTTCCCAATAAACGTAGAACTACTTACTTATTTATATACAAATGTAAAATAGATTATAATAATAAATATGCGAAACTAGTTGGAGGCCAACAACACTTACCATATGCAAGGCTTTTGGCGAAAAAGAAAATGCGAGTCTGATAGTTTTTCAAAAATTCTCTTTACTACTAACAGTCAGAACAAGCGTAGCCATTTTTTGACAAAGGTCACCATGGTTCAGTACAAAATATCGTTTAATATTAAATAAAACGCCTAAATTACACGTAGAGAGTACTCGCTAAGCTTGTTGTTTGTATGTCGTTGACAGTAAAGTATTTTAAAAATTTTAATTTCATACATTTTTTTCCATTGAAAAAAAAAAACTGGCACGACTCTGTAACTTTCACAAACATGCAGCCAGGATACGCCCAAGCAACTAACTGAATAGAAAAATTTGTAGCCTACATTTATGCGCGCATACATAAACTACAAGTCGGCATGCTCAAGCTCAAGTTTAATATTTTAGTAGCACAATATATTTGCACTATTTTATAGAAATGTGAGGGCATATGCATACATACATACGTGTATATCATTTTATATATTCATATTCTTACATACTTACATATATATATATATATGCGCAGATCCAGAACCATACATAAAATATAGTATACACGTATGTATAAGCAAATATGATTGTTTTATATAATACCCAAAGATTTATGTGCCCAGTTCTGCCAGCTCACAGGTGTAACTTCTTTCGTTACCAACATTTTGCTAAATATATAATATACATATATATGTGTTTAAATGGCCAGCTGTATAGATTTTAATTTAAATAGAAATAAATGCTTAACTTACACGCCGTCCATTATTCTCCACCTAATATGTGAATGGAAAATTAGGTTATATCAGGTGCGAGTAGAAATTGATATCAATAGGCTTTCAGCATAAGCTGCTCGAAGGTTGATTTGCATTTTCTTAAACCTTAAGCGGGTACTAAAGTATTGTGGAATTTGCGTTCTAAATATAAAAAGATATTTCGTATTGAAAGATATGCTATTGTGTGCATATACGAGTATGAGTTGCGAATTCAGCAAGCTCCGTGTGGCCGCCTTAACATAGGCAACATTTTTTTATTTAATCATGATTGGGGATATGCATATAAAATAATTTTAAACAAATTTAGTTTAAATAAAAAACAAAATAAAACGGAATTAAGTAAAAAAATTAAGTAAATTAAAATGACAAAATAAATAAAATTAATATAAATAATGAAAAAAAGCACAATAAAATTAAAATAAATAATAAATTAACAAATAAATCAATTAAAAAAAATTAAATTAAATAAAATAAAATAAAACAAAAACAATTGAAATTAAATTAAATTTCCTGACTTTTTTCCAATTACTTGAATTTTCATTTCTTCTTCCTATCTTTCAGTACCACCGCTCAGCTTGCTGCTGCAAGGCCTCAACCACGCACTTATCGCCGGTACGCGCACACATGTGACCTGCACTGCTGTTGGAGCACGACCAGCGCCACAAATTGTTTGGAAAAAGGCGGGTCAGATACTCAAAGGTGCAACACAATCGGTAAGTAAACCCAGTAAAATCGATTTTACATCAAAAATAATTAATATATTTGTAAACATAGAACGAAAAGTTTTTTTATTTTGAATGAGCGCTTTGAAAACTTATTTAACTTTTAATAATAATTTAGTAAAAAGTATAAAATATTGATATATTCATATATGTATTATTTAGCTTCCTTCCTTTTTCAAATCAAGTCCTTACAACCATATACACCTTTGACAATCTTGTATACCCTCCCTCTATAAATTCTTCTTCGTCCGCCAACAACGTTAAGCTCTTAACTCCAATATAATTTTTTTTTTGTTTTGTATTTTATCACTCACCACTTTCTTTCTTCTGCAGACTTCCAGTGATGGCAATACAACTGTCTCCGAATTGATGCTTATACCGGTGCCCGAGGATAACGAACGTCAAGTAGTCTGCTCCATTTCATTAAATCCATCTATAACATCGCAGCAACTGCACGAGGGCGATATGACGGTGTTGACGGCGCAGAGTAACGGCAATATGGGATTGTACTTGAAGGATTCGCGCGTGCTGAATGTGACACGTAAGTCAATTGTCGACAGTTGCAAAGCTTAGCGAGCGCTAATGCAAGCTTTATACACTTGCCTTTACATTCAAACAGGCAAACAAATGTACATACACGTATATACATATATACCAATATGCGAATGTGCATACATGCATACATAAGCATATGTTTAACTATTTGTACGCTCGAGTTAGTTACATTCAAGTGCGAGTACTCGCATCCACTTCATATTAACTCGAAAGCATACTTCATAAGTACAGTTAGTTGCATGTGTGTGTGTGTGTCTATATGTACATAAGTGTGTGTAATGCAATTCTTTCTTTCTTACTTATACCAAAGTACTATTTTACCTTTAGAAATATAAGTGCTCAAGCATTTATGCAATTGCACTTGGTATGTGTATGTGAATGTGGTTGTATGTGTGTTTGTGTGCTAGCTATGTAATAATAAACACTTGATGTAGCCTTATTCGCCAGTCAGCCAGTTTTACCTTCAACATGAAAGCTAAGCTGCTTTTCTTGTACTAATTAAGTTCTTAATTGATTTGGGTAAATTTTAATTGGATTTTAAGCGAAGTCTGTTCTCTCAGTTACAAATCAATTTAGTTTTGAAATTAATTTGCCATTTTGCCGTACATATATGTCCTTATTAGCTAATTCGTAATAACTGAAGCACTTAAACGAACATGAGATCAATTAGTTTGAAAATAAAAGCCAAATGTTCGCTTGGACTTGGTAAATTACTTGTTTTTATATTGGATGAGTGCATAAGTTCGTGCCCGATTCCGCTGGATGCCGTACGAATCGTTTGAGAGTGGCGCTCGTGAAAGAAATATATACATATTATATATCGTTGGAAAGGTGACAGTCCGAACTGTAGATCAAGCATAAAATAACTTTATTTTGATTTGAGTTGCTTAGTGAAAATACGCATGGAAGATGAACAACGAAAAAGATCATATGCGTCATATTATGTTATACGAATTCCGCAAAGGAAAAACAGTGGGCGCTGCAACAAAGATATTCGCGAAGTTTATTTGGACCGTGCTCCAGCACTCCGCACAGTAAAAAAATGGTTCGCGAAAATTCGTTCTGGAGATTTTAACCTCGAAGATCAACCTCGCAGTGGACGGCCTTCTGAGCTTGATGACGATGTTCTAAGGACTTTAGTTGCGAATAACTCACGTATTTCGACGGAAGAGGTTGCCAGTGAATTGAACATCAACAAATCAACTGCGTTTCGTCGTTTAAAAAAGGTTGGGTACACTTTGAAGCTCGATACATGGGAGCCACATCAGTTGAGTGAAAAGAACAAAGTGGACCGTATGTCAACAGCAATTTCTTTGTTTCGACGGATCAAAAACGAACCTTTTTTGGATCGGCTCGTGACTGGTGATGAAAAATGGGTCCTGTACAACAATGTTCAACGCAAAAGAACATGGAAACAGGCACACGAAGGGGCGGAACCGATGTCGAAAGGTGGATTGCATCCGATGAAGGTACTGCTGTGCATTTGGTGGGATATCCGAGGCGTGATCTATTTTGAGCTCTTGCCAGCTAGAGAAACGATCACTGCCAACAAGTATTGTCAGCAATTGGTCGAATTGAAGAAAGCAATTGATGAAAAACGTCCGATTTTGGCCAATCGCAAAGGAGTTCCTTTCCATCATGACAACGCCAGGCCGCATGTTGCAAAACCGACCCTGGCCAAACTGAAGCAGATGAATTGGGAAATCATGCCGCATCCCCCATATTCACCCGACATTGCACCTTCTGATTATCATTTGTTTCGATCGCTGCAGAACAATTTGAATGGAAAAAAATTTAAAAATGTGGAAGACGTCAAAAACCACCTTGACACCTTTTTCAACGAGAAACCGCGCGATTTCTATGAATCAGGCATCCGTAAATTGGTTGAACGTTGGGAGTGGATTGCCGAACATGATGGCGAATACATAATTGATTAATAAAAGCGCTTTCTTCAAAAAATTTCAATTTTAGTTTGCACTTGAAATCGGGCACGAACTTATGCACTCATCCAATACATAAACAAAATGCTTAAAAAGGATTTGTAAAAGAAAGGCCAAAAGATTTAAAAAAATATTAATGAAAAATTTTGAAATGAAAAAAGCATTTTAAGGATTCTTGAGCATTAAACTTATGATGATTTTGGTAACTCATTTTCAATTGAGTTTCTTCAAATGAAACCAAATTTAAAAAATAATTTATAAATTTAAAAATAAAAAAATAATATTGTACATTTGTCACTATGTCTTTTTATTTCTATTTTTATTTTAAATTGTGAAAAAAATAATTTTATTAATATAAAATATAAAATAAATAATTTTATTATTTTATTTTATCTTCCCCTCAAATGTTGTTTTATCACATAAAATTATTTTTCAAATATTTTTTAATCGAACTTAATTTTTAATTAAATTTATTTTCTCTTCTTTCCTACTTTTCGAAAAAGTCAGATCCTCTAAATCAATACAGATGCTTTTACCTTGAAATTCTTGAAATTCTTTTATTTTCAAGAATTTCAATAATATTTTCATTAATTTTGTTTAATTTTAATTATTTTTGTCAAAGTAATCTAGGTAGAAAGGACTTTTTGAGCCTAAAAGTATGCAACATTTATATTTTCAATGTAGGTGGTCAATAAAGGAATATAGATTAGAAAAAAGAACGTAGAAAACCAAAAAAAAAATTTATTTACAAAAAATATTTTATATAAAAAAATATTTTTATTGTTTTTCTAATTTAATACGAAATTTGTATGCCTGGAAGTATGTCACACGTTTTCTTTTATTTAAAACATTAATTTTTAAAACTTTTTTCATAAAAATATGACAAATTTTTTATAAATTTCTGAAATGATTTCTTATTCGCTGAAGTACCAAATGATGAATGAAAATTTTTTCTATTCTCCTACTTTGTTTTTCTTCACAGACGCACCCATTGTCTCGCTCCGCTTGGGCGCACCTTTGGATCCGAACAATCTGCTTAAGGGCTCTGATGTCTACTTGGAATGCGATGTAAAGGCGAATCCGGGCATAACCCGAGTCGAGTGGTATCACAATGTAAGTTATGCTAAAACAAAACACAAACTCAGACAAGTAAACAAAAGTAAACACACACACATATATACTAAACACATACGCACTTCAGAGAGCCTGGAATTTGCAAACAAAAGCAGGTCTAAAGTTCTTTTCTTTGCTTACAACAAAAGCGCGCTACAAGTGCATATGATATACAGAAGTATGTGTGTGCGTGGGTGCTTGCTTTCGTTTGCACAATGCATATGTTAATATATGCACAAAATTTCAAGTTGCAAGCAGTCAACAGAAGACAAAAACGTAAAATAAAAATTAAAACAATAACAAAAAAATGTCAGCTTGAGCTGAGCGCTTGCTGAATGAATGAATGAAGAAAGAATAATATTCATTGACGCGCTGAAACAATGCGATCAAGAGATGTGTGTGTGTGTAATATATCTACATACATACACACCTACATACAGTGCATGAAAACACTACTGCTCATACATTTATGTGCGCGTAGGTGCTGGAGCTCCTTCTTACACATATCGGTGTATAACTCTACACGTGTGTGTGACCCTTTTTTGTGCATACACATACTCATATACACATTCGGTTTTTTCTTCCTTCCACTAGTACAGTTTTCATCCTCCTGCACTCCACTTTTTATTTTGCATACAAGCATTATAGTCTTTTGTTCAGTTTCTTTTGTTGTTGCTATTGTTTTTTTCGCTTTTTTTTTGTGTATTTTTGTATTCTTTTTTTTCCAATAAAACAACAATTACACTTGAGACGGCAAAAATGCTGTTGGCTCTATTTAATATGCACTTCAATTCTTTCACATTCTCTTATACTCCTAATTGTTGTTGTTGCTTACAAGCACAATGCGGATGTGTATGTGTGTGTGCGTAGGTTTGCCAGTAAGCTTGCTGTAAGAAGTTTCTTTGCGTTGAAAGAAATATTACTCGAGTAGCACTTTAAATTGGAATTTAACAGAAAATTGCTGAGATTTTCTTTAAGGGATTTAATGGAAAAATTTACTAAAAATAATATTTAAAATTTTTATTTCCTTAAGTGTTTAAAACAAAATATCAGCCTAAAAGTAGGCAAATGTACAGCCTGAATGGAAACTTCCACTACAAAAGTTAAAAAAATCATTAAAATAATAAGATGTTTTGGTTGTTTTGATGCTTAAATTATCATTAAAAAAAGAGAAACAGTCTCAAAACCATTGCATTGTCCACAATCAAAAAACTATAGATTATTAGAGAGAAGTTTGCCTTCATTCAATTTCGAAATACTCATAATTTGGCTGTCAGCTTATGTCTTATCAAATTAAAAAACGAGGTCTATTGAAGAATTGTTCAACATTAACATACAGACTAAACTAGGATGCTAGGATTAAGCGAAACGCTTATAGTTGTTTTGGCAGCGCAAGGTTAAAAGCTTTAAGAAGAAAAGTCTAAATAAAAAAACTTTGAGAAAAGTACAAAACTAAAGTACAATCCTCGTTAGTAAAAATCAAAAAATGCAAGGATTTTAAAAAATCATTTTTTATTTTTTTTTATTATATTTTATATTATAATTTTAAATTTTTTATTTTCTGGTAAGCAAAGTTAATAATATATCACCATATTTAATGACTAAAATAACTTAGAAACATATAATATTAGTTTTGAAATATTCAACACCAAAAGCACATATTTCAAAGAATCATCTCTTGTATTCAGATGTATTATTATTTTATTTTATTTTATTTTATTATTATTTTATTTCCTTTCATTTTCTTTCATTTTAATATATTTTATTTTTTTGTAGACTTTTTATGTAATGGAAAAGGTAATTTATCAAAATTAATATCTGAAAAAGGCCTCATTTAATCTGATGGTTTGAGCCAACTGCAGTGAATAATATACCTGTGTGTAAATGAGTATGTACAACTGCTTAGGTGTACTGAAGTCGTGCATTTACCCTCAATTGTTTCAAACTCAAATATGATGCAAATATAAGTACTAAGTGCCTATTTGGCACTCTGAGGTACTCAGCATGTGGAAACATCACTTCATCTACAAAGAACAAACTCACATATGGTATATATATCTTAATGTAAACCACTAGTAGATGAATTTGAGTATGCATAAACATATGTATATGCAAATGTTTATTTGTTTATTTATTTCACTCATACCCTTATTAAAGTGACTAGTCAGACAATCACTCAACTGGAGACTGTTGGCAAATAAGAAAAAGAAAAATAAAGAAAAAATAATTCATTGAGTAATTTCTCAGTAAATATAAAAATGTGTAGCAAATTTATTACATAATTTATATTTGTTTGCAATAAAAACATTTGATGTGCGCATAAATATGGGAATACAGAGACAAACACAAACTCCTGCATTCAAGGGACAATCCTTTGCCATGACTTTGCCATACAATTGCATTTGCTGTTGCGCATTTTTACAACCTTTTTATTTTTTTATAGCAAGTTTTATTTTATTTTATTTTATTTTGTTTTACTTCACTTTACAATATTTTTTTATTTATTTATTTTTTCTTTTTAATTTTTTTCTCTTACTGTAGTACTCCTCGCAAATAATGTAATGTAGCGCGCATTCGCTGCCTTAAAAATAAATAATAAATAAAGGCACTCAACTGTCGCAGTGTGGAGCGTGGGTCTTTAGTTGCTATGCCTCTGCTTACTCCTTCACTTCAGCCTTGCATATCCAGGCACCCACTGCATGTGCAGCGCGGATGCTCAAGTCGACTGTGTCTGCTTGCCTATTTGATTTTCCTTACTTGACGTATTTGTTTTTCATTGATCGAGACTGTTATTTTATTTGTACATTACTTTCTTCGATTTTTATCTCCCTATCTTCCTTCGTGACTTGTCTTGCATTTGTTGTTGTTCTTGTTGTGTACACGTTAAGGCAAGCAAACAAATACATAGCTCTGCACACAATATATTGTACATATAGGTAGATGCGTAGAGTGGCGGCAGTGGCCTGATATCCTTTCTTCAACGTTACTCTGGCATTTTCTCCTCAAGCGCTTTATTGGGAGCATTAGACTGGCTTGGCGTACAAAACATATTACAATATTTTATTTTATTAATTATTGAAAGTAAAGTAAAACATTTTTTATTATAATAAAGAAAAAAATCATTAAAATACAATGTTTTTTTATATAAAGAGAAGATATATTTTTTTTAGTAAAATAAAGGAAAAAAGTATTTATAGAAAAAATATGGTTTTTTATTAAATTTTGCTTAACCTTGTTTAATTAATAACAATAATCTAACAAGTCCTTTTTTATATTAAAAATTAAAAAAAAACAAATTTTTATATTTAATATATTGTTATGTATGTATATACATAAAATCATCTTGCTTATAAAATACGCAAACATTTTGTTTTTTTTTTGAAATATACTAAAAAAAAATTCAATATATACGCGTAAATATAAAAAACCTTGTTTTGAGATACTTCTTTAAAAAAAAAAATATTATTTTATTTAATTTTTTTTTCACATCCAGTCTAAAGCACATCCATCACCAGCCAATACTGTTCCCTGATACCATTGTAACTTTCTTTTTATCATACTCGTACTCAGCTGTCGTTTTGTCGCCATTATTTGCGCCCGACCAACGCTGTTATCAACAGAAACAAATGATCTTTTGCATATTTTTGAACATATATTTATTCAACAAAAAAAAGTTTATTGTATGTCAAAATAATTAAAAATGGCTGATTTATGAAAAATCTTGCGCAGCAGCTCGCGATTAACAACTCAAACTCCGTGCATGATTCAGCCCGTAATTTTTATCTGAAACAAAAAATGGAAATACTTCCTTGTTCAGAAGGCTTTTTTGCAGATCATAGACTATTATGGTGATTGAAAGTTGAAATTTTAACATTTTTGTCATTTTTTTAAAAAAGTACTCGATTTTTAGTGCTTTTTCTAAGAATAATTGAGTTGATAACATTGTAAAATAAAAATTTTTTAATAAATATTTTTAGTTCAATCTATGGACAATAAAATTATCTAAAAAACGGTGTCTTACTTGTATACATAGCTTTAATGGTTCATTTTTAATCGTGCACGGAATTTTAAAAAATACGGTTTTCGGGAAATAGGCTTTAAAGTTTTTAGTTTAGCTCGCGCTTGCCCCACGCGAGACTCTACTCAGATTTGTAAATCCTAAACGAGTTTGAGTTGGACTCTCAAAATTTGCAAGAATATTCTTTAATAATAATTCTAACGATTGAAGCAAAAAAAAAAAAATCGATTTTTTGAAACTGACTGATGAGGAGACCCCCTTAAGCTACCGAACAGTGCGGTGCCTTCAACCGCCGCCCTTCGTCTTACAAAGCGCATGAAATATATGAAGAAAAGAAGCTACACACACACGCGCATACAAACTTCACCGCACTTAATGTCTCAGCACTTTAACGCCCTTCCGAGAAGGGGGAGGAAGAGAGAGAGAGAGAGAGAGAAAGAGATATAGAAAAACAAATGAAAACAAAAAAGTCACAACTGGATTAGGGTGCAGTACTCAATCGTTAGATGGATGTTTTGCTTCGTATATACATATGGATGTGTGTGCGTGTGTATATACTTTCAAAACAATACATTTTGCAGTAACAGTATTGTCATGCTAATTCGAATAAATTGAATGGAAAGCAATTTGTTTTGTGGCTATAAATGGAGATTACTCCAGAACCTGCAGAGTATCAGCGTGCAACCCAGAGCTCAGAGCGGGGAGCTCGGCACTACTATATCCATATATTTTAATGGCAACTAGCGTTGATGATGTTTGGCGTGTCCTTTTGCCTATTTTTCTACACTTCTCTTCGATTTTTCTGCTGCCATTTCTTACAACTGCCCAAAGCATACATTACTGTCCAACCTCGTCCGTCTAAGTAACCACACGACATGACAGGTGTTGGATCTGAGTGGTTTGTAGGGTAACTTGAAAAGGGTTCCCCTAGCAGCAGCAGCAGCAGCAACACTTTTTGCTTGGTATCAATTTTTTTCTGCTGCTTCTATTTTACCCTTTAATTCATCAATCCATCAACAACAATCCTAAGCTGTGCTTATATTCAAGCGCACAAAAATATAAACTTAAACGATTTGTAGTTTGGCGCATATCCTCCCGTTGTACTTGTCCCTTCTAATGGCAACTGCATGCATGTCCTTTTTACTGTGTGCTTATGCTGTTGACTTTGACAAGGATTTAAGTATATCAAATGGATATTTTTTCGCTAGAAAGTGGTTTCATAATGTGTCAAAATATGAATGCGCAAAAAATGAAAAGAAAACATAAAAAATTGTCATTTACTCTGGTTAATGCTATTGGTCAAAGACCTTTCATAAGCTCACTTGCTTTTATTGCTAATCCATTAAGTTTTTGTTTTTTATTTTGAGTTATTGGTCAAATTTTAAAGGTTTTTATTGAAAGTTCTAGTTAAATATTTAACATGCTATAATTTTAGTTTCTTAAAAATAAAGTGAGCTTTTAAGCTACAAATAAGGGAGCTTCTTTCGCATTGAGTTTTAATTTCCTACATTGCCATATTTCACCTCCAATGTGATTGAAATGAGCTTTCACTATTTTCAGAACAAAAAATTATTACAGAAAAAGTAGAATATGATGAGTAATTTAATTATTTTTAATTTTTTTTTTAATGTTTTTTTCAATGTAGAAGCTTTTAAAGCTTTCAAAAGTTTTTGAGGTTAAAAAAATTTACTGAAATTTTTTTATTTAATTTCCATTTTTATTCTTTTTATAAAATGTCAGCACTTTTAACGAAATTCTTAAATTCTTACACTAGATTTGCAATTTCTAATTTATCCATATTTTCATCAAAAGATTAAATTTCATTGAAATATGTTATAAATGATTACTTTCGAATATTCAAATCTTTTTAAATTTCTATTTCACTAAAATCATTTTTTGATACCCTCAAATTCTCATTTTAATTGAAGTCTGCAGTTTTTCCTAATAGATTTAATTTTTTTTTAATTTCTAACAGTTTTTGTAATTTAAAAAAATGTGGATTCGAAAATGTAATTTCTTTTTTTTTTTGTTAATTTTTCATTCCATTTGGAACATTTTCTCGTAGGCACTTAATAATTTAAATGTGTATATTTTTTTAACTTGCAGGACAAACAACTTCATCTCTCACGCGGCGTGATTCTCTCTAATCAAACGCTTGTACTGCAAGGCATTTCGAAAATTTCACACGGACAATATTTTTGTCGCGCTACAAATATACAAGGAAGCGTGTCCAGCAATGAGGTCTATTTGGATGTGAAGTGTAAGTAAACAAAATTTAATTATTATTAATAGTATTAAAAGCACTGAGAAATAATATTTGATTACTTTCGAAATGCAGTTAACTTTTGTTTTTCTCAAAATATTAAAACTACTTTGCTAACATAACCTCAAAAAATATTCAAATGCAGTTTGCGCAAAATATACCCAAACAATTTTATTAAATCCAAATTAAATTGTTTCACTTCCAAAAAAAATATTTAGTTTTTTTCCAAATCAAACATTTTTGATTTCATAACATATCTTCTACCAACCAACTGAAAATTCCCACAACACAGTCATTATATCCTGTCCAAACGCCAAATCCCTCATTATTTCACATTTTACAGCCGCTCAAATGCCTCAAAGCTGACCATTACATTCAATTAAACTCCCAGCTTATACATATTTAAGGTTATGAAACATTTATGCCGCGCCGTAAGTCGAAAGCCACCAACCATTCAACTCACTATGAATCTAATCATACTCTCCCTTTCTCTCTCTCTCTCTCGTCTCCTCCGCAGATCCGCCGGTATGCAAAGCCGAGTCGACAACCATACGCGCCGCCCTCAAACAGACCATAAACATTACGTGTCAAGTGGACTCAAATCCACTTGATAATCTAAATTACAGATGGCATTTCAACAATTCACTGGAGAGACTCATCGAATTGCCCGCAACGATGGCGTCGGCGTTGGCCACTATGCCGCTACTACTGTATCCGGATGTTGGCGGTAGCGGGCAGGCAGGAGCAACAGCTGGAGGACACACATCCGGCGGATATTATCAGCGTAGCAAGCGGAAACATGGTCATGCGCAAAAATTTCTGCTCGGTCGTCATGGACGTGTTGCGGCTGCGGCGAGTGTTTTGGGCGGCGGTGGCGGCGGCGGTAGCGGAAGCGCATGGTCCAACATACGTTTCAAAGATGTTGAAGAGCAACAAATTGCGCCCACTCAATATGTCGATGAGTATGATGATGGTGAATTTATGGACAATAGCAACAACAACAACGCGAATAACATCAACAATAACGAAAATGATGATGATGAACACGACAGAGCAGAGGACGGGTTGCCTGAGGATGAGCCACACACGCAGATGGTCTATTCGAACATGATTTATAAAAATCATTTGGATAATCGCCAGCAACAACAACAACAGCTGGCACATACACATCAGCAGCAACAACAATTATCAGCACATCAATTACAACAAGGCCGCATGGCAGGCGGCGGCGGCGGCGGTGGCGGTGTAGGTGGTGGTTTGGTATCGGCGAGCTCTAGTCATGATATGCTGCCACATAGCAATCAATTTCAGTTGGCCGAACGTAAACGCCTAACGGCTGCCCTACACAAAAAACAACATCATCGCCCCCTGGGCGCTGCATCGATGACCACTCAGTCACCACTAGCGCCACCGCTCAACAATGTCTACAGCTACCACATAGACTCATACGATAGTTTCGGGGCGATCTCATGTGTGGCGAGCAATGCGATGGGGCACAGCGAACCCTGTTGGTATCACATACAGCCCGCAGGTGAGTGTGTTGGGGTGAGCAAAGGGAATGGGAATTGAGCAGAAACTGCGATCTATTTATTTAATATAGTGCGAGTGTACTGCCGGAGTTTTCTCAGTGCTTGTTTTCTAGGGAATTTTCCCGGTACGTCCCTGAAGAATTTGCAATTTGGTTATGAAGCGCACACTGCGAAATGTGTGTATATGTACGTAATTTTAATGGAGTATCAGTATGTTTGTACGTATTTGTTGTAACAGTAAACGCAACATAGTCAAGGTTGATTAAAAAATATTAAACATTTAAAATATTTAGATCAAACAAAAACTTTAGAAATAATAAATTTAGCATATTATATTAATTATATAATAATTACATAATTTTTTCTCTTTTTTTTAATATTTGTTTACCAACAATAAATTAAGAAATTTTCCTTAACTTAATTTATAGAAAATTTTATTTTATTTACTCGCACCAAAATTACTGCACATTTATTTTTTTCCAGATTACACACACCATTACAGTTTTACTTTTTTCAACTTTGAGTCCTTTTGTGCCATTTTCAAGTGCCTTTTTCAGCTTTATACTCATGCCACAACATCAAAAAAATATCAATTAAAATGTTTGCATTGCCACAATTCAGCCGCGCAATGGAAGGTTTCAGAAGCTTTCTCAACTCACTCTCGCAAGCATTTCTTTTTTGCACAAATTAATTAATGTCAAAAGGTCAAATGTGGTTCAGACAAACCAAGAACACTCACATAACATACATATATTGTATGTACATACGTGCTTTATCCCTGCAGTGAGAAGGTAGACTAGTATGCAAAAGTTTTGGTTAAATACTAGTATTTTAAGGATGAAATCAAACCAGTTCGTTATTTGCTTAGTAGTTTAGCAATTAAGATAAGTATAGCAGATAGCCGAGAGGTTCGACTCTCACTGCACGAAAGTTCACATTCTTATCTTACTAGGTATTCAACATGCTCAAAAGAACTAGTATTTTACTGGTATGAAGCTGGTGAATAAACACACATTTGACATTTGTCTTAAAAATACAACTAAGCTTATTCATGTAAAAACTCAAATAAGCCATTTTTTAGTTAATAACTCTTCTTTTCCCGCAGGTATATGTATGCGTAAGTGTACTAAAAGACAACAAAAAATAATGATTTAAAAACTCCCACTAAGTACTTTTTCTATTTCTGAAAAGAGTAAACTCATATAGTGAAACCCTTAAATATATATTTGCATATGCTTCATTGGAGTGGTGAGGAGTGTATATTTGCTACTGAATTCCAAAATATTTGAGCGTACAGTGGCGAGCAAAAAAAAAAACAAAAATTTCTCATTACTCCCTATAATAGGCAAAGGAAAAATAGAAAACAAAATCAAAAATTCCTTAACTGGTCTTTTTTTAATTTTATTTAAATAAACACATTTTTTAAACTAATTAACATTAAAATATTTGAGCGTACAGTGGCGAGCAAAAAAAATACAAAAATTTCTCATTATTCCCTATAATAGGCAAAGGAAAAATAGAAAACAAAATCAAAAATTCCTTAGCTGATCTTTTTTTAATTTTATTTAAATAAACACATTTTTTAAACTAATTACGTTAAAATACATATTATCAACTCGTAATGTATTGTTTGAAGCAAAAATTTTTATTTTATTTTATTTTATTTTATTTTATTTTATTTTATTTTATTTTATTTTATTTTATTTTATTTTATTTTATTTTAATTTATTTTATTTTATTTTATTCAACATATATCCGCCAAAACAGCATTGTAGGAAGCTGAAGTTAATTGAGTATATACGTGTATATATGCATATAAGTATGTTTCTGCATATTGAATTTGCTGCCTAGCAAGGCTGTGAAATGTATGTGCATATACGCACGCACACACATACAGGCATATTTCTTTTCAACATTTTACAAAATTTACTTTTGTTGATTTTACGTTAATTAAAAGAAAAATTGTTGAAGAATTTTAAGTGAATTGTTAGGTAAATCAAATTAACTATTGTACTTTCCCGCAAAAGTTTACTACAACTTGTGCACTTGCGTGTGTGTGTTTGGGTGTGTGTGTGTGTGTATATTTATACAAAAGTTACAACGGCAGATTTTATAATAAATATAATAAAGTCTTTTAAATGAATATGTTGGTTAAAAGAAATAAGTAATTTTGCATGCTTGTTCTTCGTTTTTTTTTTGTTGCTTGAAAATTGTTATCCAATTAAATGAAATATCGAGGAATTTAATATTTCACCTATACAGGGTTATTAATTTGCATTTTTATTATTTCAAAATGCATTTAAAATAATTTTTCCCTTATTATTACGAGTATAATGACCTGGACCTTGGCATTATATTTCAAACACTCCATCATTCTCATGACTGCCTCACGAATTTTTGCAAACTTAATATTCGACCACTTTTTGGCACATATTAGGCGGTATCTCAGCCACAACATGACGAATGTTGGTTTTTAAGTACTCAAGCGTTAAATGTACTTATGTAGATCCGCACAAACACGGTCTTTCGCGTAGCCCTACACGATTTCAGTGGCCAATTGACATCGGGAAGACGAGAAATTCCGCGGCCGGGAAACGTCTCTCGCCATAATGCCATTTAGCTCAGGTTGTGCGGCACAATCTGGTTGAAACCACATATTGTCCAAGTCTTTTTTTTCAATTACTTTACTTACTTTACTGTCGTAGACACTGCTTACGAGATTATAGCCGAGTTAACGACATTGCGCCATTCATTTACTTTTCTCGCTGTTTGGCGTCAATTGGAGATATCAAGTAGAGCCAGGTCCTTCTCTACCTAGTCTTTCCAACGAAGTGGAGGTCTTCCTCTTTCTCTGCTTAGGAGGAGCATAAATTTTGCGCCTTTCTCTCGAATACTCCTAACGACGACACTATTTATAAAATAGGTGCTTTTGGCTGAAATAATACATGTTTGGTTTAACACTTAAATTTTGCAGATGTCAAAATACAGCCCTGCAGTTTAGAAACCACGAAATGGATAACCCTATATTTTGCATAACAGATATTATATTTTGAGCTTTTATATCTCTGGAATTTATTTTTAATATTTTATTTCATATTTTATGCATAAAAGATTTCATTTTAAAACTCATTATGATTTTAGGCCAAATATTTCTTGGAATTGCAACAATTATTTTAATTAAAAAAAAATATTTAGGAAAATAATTGCTACAAAAATTAACTGTAGTCTGTAGTTTAAATATTTTATTTTATTTTCCAAACACATTTTCTTAAAATGAATTTAATATATTTTTTTTTTGTAGCTCATTCTGTACTATACTCTTCTATTATTTCCTGTGCCTCTAATTAAAATATACTCCAAATAAGAAATATCAATTTCATGTTTCTTGCACATTCGCCACATAAATTTTGATTTGTCATTCCATTTTTGCTGTCATAAAACTTCAAGCACACACATATATACATACATACATACACAATCAACCACTTCCGACATTTTAAGTAACTTTACTGGTTTCATATGTTCGTTAAATTAATAGCATACAAGCAAATAAACATATCAGAGAGACCCATATGTTTGCGAAAAAAGGTTTTCTTAAATTTTGGAAAATTATTTCATGAAGTTTCCGTAGCAAAAACAAAAAAAATTGAAAAAAAAATGGTATCAATCTTAAAACACTTTTTGGCGTACAAGAGTAGTATAAAACATATTACAGATGCACATACTTACATTTATTTTTGTGTATTTCAAGATTCTCAAACACACACACACACATTCATACACACAGCAACGGAATTTAATTGTGCTTTCGCCTTCAGTGTGCACAGGAAAGCAACCATCAAACTGTAACGGTACTGCAGTAACTTGACTTTTTGTCAAACTTTTCTAGTACTAAGTACGTATATACATATATATATATATGGCTGCGTGTGTTTGTGCATTTCCATTTTCCACCGCATACAGCAATTGTCCGTAAATTGTTTGCATTTTGCATATTTACAATGACAAAATCAGAATTTTTTCCTGTTTTATTTTTCAATATTTTTTTTTGTTTTTTTTTTTTATTTCTGCTCTCATTTTCACAAATTGTGAATTTTGCACACCGCAACACACCGCAACACACCGCAACAGTATGCATGGGCTACTGTATGCATGTTGGTGCTGCTCGACAGTGTCATTGTCCTGCTCTCGTGTGTTGCTTACTTAGTGTCTGCTGCTGCTGCAGCTCCTGACTGCGGCTGCTTGGCTTGGTGAAGGCGAAAATCATCAGCATCATCATCAGCATAGCCAGCAAACGATTTGTAAATGAAAACTATCGTTTTGCGGACAATTGTTTGTTGTTATTGCACTCAATTATTATTTGTATATTGCTTACGAGTTACAAATATATATATGTATGTATGTATGTACCTATGTCACTAACTGCTCCTCGCCAACGTTGTGAATTCATTTTAACACTGAGCTCTAGTTTCATTGCTCTCTGTCTCTCTCCCTTCTTGCCTCCCTTCCCTTCCCTTCACATCGCCTTGTGCCGCGCCTGCACTTTGAACATAAAATGAATGTCATTTAATTGTCAAGTGCAATTTTTGTTTTAATTCTACATGTATACGTGTATGTATATGTGTTTCTGTATGTATGTATGTATGTATGCATGCTTACCAACCACAATTTGGCAATGTCCCATAAATCACTGATTAAGTGATTTTTCTAGATAAATCATTTGTAAGAATTACAATACAATGCAGTATTTATTAGTGTGCAAATATGTATATGTATTTATGTATGTATGTATATAAAGCAGTGCAAACAGGATGGATACATGACAAAGTGCTATTAACGATAAATGGAAATGAATTTTTAACGAGTTGAATTAGATGAATTTATTTCGAAAAAATTAATAGTTTTTTTTTCTTTTTTAATAAAGGAGAAGAGAGTAAAGGATGACAGACTTAAGGAGGAACGATTTTTAGAAATATATAAGATTAGAACATGAGTGGATGCAGGATTAGTAGTACATGTATAGGATCGTTCAATTTCATTTACTTTGCTCTAGTGTGCGCTTAGTTGACTTGAGTTTGGTTGAGTAAAATCAACTTGTGATGTATAGAATGGAATTTAGTTTAGTGGAGTTGTGTTGACTGAAGTTAAATTAAGCTAAGCGGAATATAATTTGCGTTGATTTTATTTAGTTTGAGTTCATTTATTACTACTGGTCTTCAATTAATCGGTTGAGGAAGGTTGAGTGAACTTGAATAGAGTTGATTTGAGTTTAATGGAGTGGATTGGCTTCGGTTTAAATGAATTAGGTTGAGTAAAGCGTTAAGTCACTTGAGTTAAATGGTATTCGACTTGAGTGTCTTGAGTTGAGTTCAATGGAGTGGAATTGAAACAAACGATATGTATTTTTGTTTATTTCATATGAGTTGAGAGTTGACGCGGCTGCTGGTTAACCCCAGCACACTTAGGTCAAAAGACCCATTGTGATACCGCTGAGGCTACTGTCAATGTTCGCTGAGACCAACTTAGCGAGACAGTCGAAGAAGTGTTTCGCACGAAACTTGTGTCACGCGGATGTCAAGGCTGGACAGTGGCAGAGGTAGTGCTCGATGGTCTCTTCCTCTTCTTCGTCCCTACAGCCGCTGCAGAAATCGTTAGAGGAATAGCCCATCCCATTCCCGTGAAGCCGCATTAAACAATGTCCACTTATTATACCAATATTTATGCTAATAGAGAAACGGTTCAGAAGGATAAGATGTTTAGATTTTTTCGCGTCCAACTTCGGCCATAGCTGTCTGGTCACGTTTCACGTTTGATGTGACTCTCCTAATGCCGATTTTCGCTTAGTTTAGTTAAGTTGAACTAAGTTGAGTTGAGTGGAGTAGTGTCATTTCAAAATGGGTTGAGTTGATCCGCGGGGAGTAGAGTTCAGTTAATTGGATCTTAACGTATTTGGCCTGCCTTCAGTTTTCATATATTAGTTGCCGTTTAGCTGAATTTGGATACATATAGTAGTGGCTTGAGTTGTGTGACTTGAGTTTAATGACCGGGATTGTGCACAGTTGATTTGCGTTGATTTGAATTCAATCAAACTGTGCTTAGAGAAAGGAACCTTGATTTGATTTATCTAAAACTAGTTCCCAATTAGTTAAATTGGGTTGTGTAAAATTGAGTGATTTGAGTTGAATAGTTCAAGCCGCTTTGAAAGTATCAATTGATTGATCAGATACTGACCTGCTTTCCGAGAAAATATCCAATCTCTTATCACCCAACCTGTAACGCTGCCATTTACTTATGAACTCACGTATACCTATTCTATTGTATTCTACCAGCAAAACTTGGTTTACTTAAGCTTAGCACACTACATTTACTATATATATTTATGTACATAAATGCAATATTTAGTTTGAGTTTTTAAGTTTTACTGCTGCACGTCTTTTTTCCATCATTCTTCCCCCTCAAAAGTAATATAAATATATATTTACACTGTATACAATACACACATAAACACATACATAGTTATATTATACAAAGCATATTGTATGTACATATGCATATGTATAAGATTATAGTGGCTGAGGTGTTGTTAAATAAAAGTGAAACCAAAGCGCAACCGACGAGCCTCGGTCTCGGCGTACAACTCAAGCGACCCTTGATAATTAAGACTAACAACTCAAGTTACCATGAGTGCTGGCTTGGGTTGGTGGCACTCTTGCTCGCTAGCTGAGGGTAGGAGGAAGCTGTGCCAAAGAATGTGGCATATGTGCAAAGTGATATACGTAAGATAGAGAGAAAGTAAGAAAAAATCGTAAGCTTTGTAATAAAAACTTTGCGTTGCATTGTTTCAACAATCTCCTCACCGTAGTGTATGAGTGTATGAGTGTGTGTATGTGCATTAGTGTGGTGCATGCAAGGAAAGTGTACTTATCTAACTAAAATGGCTATAAAATAGAATTACAAGCGCAAAGAGGAAGCATCAAGCAACAGTCGCAACCGCACTATGTGTATTTATGTAAGAAAAATAGTAACTGTAAAATCTTTAACCCCACCGCGGTTAGTACACCACACCTAAAGCAAGTTGTTATGGACAGCATTATCAAACTGGTTGCCCATGTGTTGAATTTTGAACCATAACTAGAGATTCTTTAAAGAATTTTAAGTTTAAGTGTTCTTCTTTTAGCATTATATGTCGTAATATAAAGGCACAGAGAGATGCTGGCGAAGTGTCTCAGTTCTTAGGTGAACGCTGTCTTCGCCTTCTCTTTTCTTCACCAACTAGATAAAGAGTATTAGGAGGCATTTGCTTGCACAGAAAAAAGGTCTTTACCACCTCAGATAAATCACACAGCTCGCTGCCCAGTACGTGGTAGCTCATCCGGTGAGCATTACTTTCAGAACCAAAGACCAAAAAAACGTTCTTTTATAGCATTGAGTTGGTGTCTCTAATACTTGCACAACTGTTGTATGAGAGATTTTGTGGTTTTTACGCTCACAAACCACAGCGAGCTCACAGAATAAATGCAGCGGGCCACTGTTGATTGAATATAGTTTTTTTGGGAGAGCAGATCTCTGACATCTCTTTTCGATAAATCCAAATTTGTTTCATTTTTCTCTTCAAAGCGAAAAGCTTCTTTTCCTTACTGGGAAATCAATTTCACAGAGACAATGTTTCACACTCATACTAAGCTCTTTTCTACAAAAGTATATATGTGTGTGTGTGCGTGTGTTTCTCTATTTATGTATGGTTGCCACACCCTGCTTGTTTAGCTGGTGTGCTGATTCAATTTTACTGCTTGTCTTTACACTTGTAAGCTTTTGTTTTACTTACTACACACACACACACAAACACAAACACACGCACATCCAAGTACATACTCACCTATACACACATACTGCGCCTCTGCTTTTCATTGCAATTTTCTGCGTAACTGTCTTTTGTTTTTGCTTATCCTTTTCAAGCGCACACTGTGTTGTTAAGAGTGCTTAGAAAAAAAAAGAAATACAAAATAGAAAAAAAAGAAAACTTTCATCAAAAAATAATAAACAAAATAAACCACACTTGCTCGCCGCAAAAGTGAGTCTTGCGGCCGCACACTTGCACCACTTACATACTCGTATGCACATACTCTTGTATGTGTGTGTTTGTGTTAACTATTAACTACACTTTGAGCGCTGCATTCAGTCGACTTTCACCTCCGACCACAGCCAAACACTCGACGTGCCTTTCTGTGCCACACACACACACACTCAAGTGCACTATTGACCCTAAAAGACTGAACCTCATTGCACCAGCTAGCAGTGGAGCCAAGAAGCTCGGCTCAAGTGTACCTTAGCGTAAACGCTGAAACGAAAGCGAAGGCGTTTTGGTTTGTTTAAATTTTTGGAGGCTAGAAATTAAACTATTTGGGCGTAAAGTGAGTGCATTGCTATGTTGTGTGTGTTTGTGTGTGTGGTAAACCTTTAAACGAGCTTAAGTTGTAAGATTGCATAAGAGATGAAAAATAGAATTTTGTTTTCTAATTTTTTATAATTTGTAGTAAAAAGCGGTTGCCTTTGGGTTTTAAACAGCCTTGAAGAGCATGAAATGAATTTGAGCATTATAAGAGATATTTTAAAAGCTCTATTGAATTCGGTTATACCTTATTTGAGCTCTCAAAAGTAAAAATTATAATGATATTATCTAATCATTCAACACTTACTTACATACCAGAGCTTTATGTTAATTTTAAATTTTCCTATTTTCCTTTTACAGACCTGCCAGATCCCGTCAAAAACTGCACCGCTTACAATGCCACCGCTAACTCCATACAAATCCAGTGTATCGCCGGCTACGATGGCGGCATACCACAGCACTTCCACGTACAGGTCAAAGACGAACTCACCAATCAAATACTCTACAACACTTCTTACAAATACGCTGAGTTCACCGTGAAACGTCTGCCCAGCGACTCGGTCTTTGTGATACGCATAACAGCAGTGAATATGCAGGGTTCGAGTAAAGCTTCATTTCGTGTACGTGGACGTACACTCTCAGCGCCATTACTGCGCACAGCTTCATCCACCGCTGTTTTAGTACAATTAACACCCTTGCTGGGCGCTCTACTCGGCATCGTTGGTACGGTCATGTTGATCGCTATTTGTATTGTGATTTTCCTGCGTGTACGTCCGAAAAACACCCGACGTCCCAATGGTGATACAACCACAACTGAGGCGGATAAGGGTAGCGCAGAGCCACTGTCACGTAATATGGGCAGTCACTCGAGTTTGGAGGATAAAAACCCAGATGTAGTGCCACAAGAGACGAATAGTGAGGATGAGTTCCATTTGGAGGAGAAAGCCTTCGATCGGCTGAATATCGAGTCACAGCGCATACTCTATACGCCACCCTCGCCACCGCCATCGCTGTCGCCCACATTTGGCAAGCAGGTGAGTGTTGACTTGTTACACTGGTCTAAGAGCACTTTACGGGGGTTGGGAAGAAGTATGAGTTTATGATTTTGTGGCTGATAAATACTGGGCAATTAAGCAAACAAAGCAAATTAGGTAAAAAGCTGTCAGTCATGCTTCATCAGCATCAGACACGCATGTGTGTGATTATCTTAGCCAGCTATAATCTTAAATCTCTTTGTTTGTTTATAATATTTATTATACCCAAACTCATATTTTCCTACACTAACACACTTATGCTTGTACATCCTTCATAGCCTACTTTTGGTATTTAACTTAATTAGTTTTGTTGTCAACAATATTTGTGCCAAAATACTTTAAGAAAACTTTCACACACACACACACACTCACTTGCCCACACACTCGAACCCTTCGAGTTTATACTTTGGCATTTCAGTGCCGTCGAAAGTTTCCGTCGATCATAAAATAACTAAGTTTTCTGTGAGAAAAGTTACTTTTCGCTAACGCTTCAACGCCTGAGAGTTTTGCTGTCTAATCTTATTTAACAATCTTCTTAGTTATCTCTATGGATGGCCTAAACAAAAATATAAAAAGGGCCACTCAGATTGTCGTAAGCAAAAAGTTTTGAAGTGAAAGTTTGCAGGCACTCAGACGCTGAAAATGGAAATAAAAGAAAAATTGAAATAGCATAAAGCTCTGGGAGAAGGTATCGAAGAGCTCATATGTTTGGCGGGCTGATTTGCTGCAGAAAATAGGAAATAATAATATATTATAAAAAAATAAAAATATTATTAAAAAATATACGTAAATGTTATCGGTTTAAGTAAGCAATAGACCGTTTCTGGCAAAAAAGACATTATTTATGGCGCGACTGCAACCAAAATTATGCCTCATCTTAGCTTAATAACCCAACAATATGTAATACTTGCAGTACAATTTCAAATGAAATTTTTTATTTGTTTATTTTTTATTTTTGTTTTTTCTTTATTTATGATTTTAAATTAATGTTTAATTTTATTTTAATTTTTATTTCATTTTAATTGGTTTTATTTTTATTTTTTTTTTTTCATTTTATATTACATGATTTCAATTCAATTTAATTTTATATTTTTATAACTTTTTTTTATATTAATTTATTTTATTTTTCAATGTATAATTTTTCACCTTTAACCCACTGCCTACTAGCGCCTTGAAGATATGCTACAAATTTTGGCCAGAGCGTTGATTGTTATATTACTGATTATGATTGCCTGTTAACAGACACATATGTACAATTAAATGCACACATCAGCATTTAAATATAACATCGCTATGTTTCAACCTGTACCATGTATATGTATGTGTATTTGTACAGCTGGCAAAGATTTGTTACAAGATTTAGGCCTATATATTAGTATTTTCATTATATCATGCTTATGGTATAGTGCACATACATAAATATCTAACAATGCTTGAGCATTCAGTATTGTTGACATTATGCACAACTACACAAACAAATACGTACATATACCTATATAGTCTTTACAAGTTTAACCGTAAGTGTGTCATCTCACTTATTGTCTTTTGTCATTCCAAGTCATTTTGTATGCCGAACCCTTAACGAACAATTTATGCCAAGAAGATAGTATGACACACTTTTGTTGAAATTTGATTTTGTTTGCTCATATTACAAGGCACACAAACTATTTACTTACATACCAGTGAATTAAATATAACTCTCTATGTATGTGTGTGTATGTTTGTTTGACTGTAAGTGTCAGCATATCATGATTGTCTCTGATTCGGTCGATATTTCTCATGCCCTCTTTTGGTTTTTGGCTTAATTAAAGTGCCTTAATTGCGGTTAATTTGTTGCAAGTTATTTCTGTGTCCTTCTTTCAGTCACATTGTTTTGATCCGTACAATTTTTGTGGTCTCATTATTACAAAAAAAAAAACAAAGCTTGTAAGTTTATCGAGATACAAGTATTATAATATAAACTACCCCACAGCTTATGTAGTGTAATTGAGCAGCAGAATCTCCTTATATCCTTCCTCTTATGGTATGTACAATACAATTATAATAATCTATGTCTCCATCTGTGCTAATTTGTGGAAATTGTGCAGGAAAGAGTTATTACTTCTAGATGATGAAAGCATTTACTTGGCTTTTGTTGCCAAATTGTGTTGGTAGACATACTCGTATTGCTTCTAGTTTTGAAGTTTTGATACACATGAAATGAAAATATAAATACATTTTGCAGTTGTTGTGATTTTATCATTTTGAAAGGTTTTCGACCCATTTCGGTCAAGCTTAAAATGGGTATTCTAAAGCAAATTATGTAATTTTATTTTAATTAATATAATTACATTTTTAATTTATTTTATTTTATTGTATTTTGGTTTAATTCATTTTTTTTATTTTCATTTTAATTATATTAATAATTTTAATTTATTATATTTTATTTTATTTCATTTCGGTTTATTTAATTTAATTTTAAAATTTTTTGTTTAAGTCTATTCCATTTTGCATTATCTCACTTTATTTAATTTAATTTAAGTTTTTAAAATTATCTTATTTGTTTTACTATATATACTATATATTTTCCCATTTATTATTTAGCAGAAAGGGCCTTTCCTTGACAACTTCACCTCATAAATCCTTTATAGTTTTATTCACGCATTTATTCGTTCAGTCATTCAGTGCTAAAATACTTACGCATATATTTATGGCATTACACATTTATGTTGCTAAAATCATGCTTGGGTTCATACATACTCACATGCCGTTTTCAGAGCCTGTTCATAACTGAAATTGAATTGAATTCATTCTTTTCATTGGCACTTTTATTGGTTTGTTTGCAATATTTCATTGATAAATAAATTTATTAACCTTACAAAGTATTCTAGTAAACAAAACCAATAACAAGCTCACTGCAAAATTATTCGATATTTCGCGCCTTTGGCACTTTGCTTAGTATACGTGTATTATAGGTAAAGAATTTTCGTTTTATTTTATGTTATTTTTTGTGGCATGCGACATAAAATTCCAACGCGTTTTACTTTGCTACGTACAATTACTGTTATATTTTGGTTTTGTTTGCTGTTTCCTTTGCGCTTGCTGCCTTTTATTTAGGTGTCACTAAATATCCCTCATGACGCCTTTGCGGAGCGTGCTGTTGCGACACCTGTCAATTTACGGTACATACGAGTATGGAAGTTGAATTCGATTTACGATTTTTTTCTGTTTCTGTTCCGTTTTTATGTTGTAACCTTCCAATGCGTTTTCCTCTCAACTTTGTTTCGGTATTTCTGGCATTTTTTTTTTGCAAACGCTTTTTCTGCTCCTTCTCCTGCAACTCATACTCGCTTTTATGCTTAGTTAGCCACCTTTTGGCACCTCGTGACAGGCGTTTGATTCTATGTGACTAAGTTTTTTGTCACAGCTGCTTTGTTTTTTCCATTTTCTTAAGTTTTTCTCTTTTTAAGAATTTCATTTGTTCTTTTTGCGCCAATTTTTTGTCAAAGTCAAATAAATTGCTGTAAGCGCTCACATCGTCACCTGAAATGGCATCTGCGCAGCTACAAACTCTACTCACACCTTCTTTTTGTTATGCGATTTTTCTTTGTGCTACTCTCTCTTCATTTTTTCATGTGTTTATATGTACGTCATTTGGCGAAATTGCCTGTGTGCACCTGCTTGCTTGCTAAATGCTCAGTTTCGCACTTTCTATTCTTTGTATTCCTGAAAAAAAACTCACCAATGGTTGACAAGATTTGCAACATAAAAACTGACTGTGTTGTATTTGAAACAAAGATTTCGTACGGGTTCTATTAGTCAAAGGTAGCATGCGACTTTAGGAATTTACGAGTGCGGGAAATTTATATATAGGTTAGGTTAGGCTGTGGTATCGCTTCATATATATTAGATATTATATTGTATATGTATATTTTTCCAAAGCTTGTTTTTATATGATAGTAAAGTTATTTCCTTGAGAAATTAGTTTAGTTCTTCAGAAGCTCTTGAATTCAAGTCTTAACAGGACGTACACGTATACTCTAATTATTGAAATATTTCTTCTAATTGCGATCGCACCTTGCAAAGAAATGCCAACTACAGCGGGTGTACTTCAAGCGTATATTGAATAGCTACTAATTCATCTAATCCATCTAATCCTTATTTGTAGATAACATATCAACATACACGCCAAAAAATTTTAGGAGAAATAAAAATTCTTCCGAAAATTATTTTTACGTTTTTTTCCTCAATTTATTTTTATGTTTTTTGTTGTTTTATTTTGATTTTATTTCACACAACTTTCGGAAAAAGTTTTTGAAATCTCATCGTCCTGCTTACTATAAAAATTTTTACTAATTCTATTAATGTATTCAGGATTTCAGCGATAATTCCTCTATTTGTGCGTCATAGCGTATGAGTAACATTTTTCATATGCATTTGAAAAATTCACTAAATTTATCATGCTCAACAAACAATTCTGCTAACTACTCACTGAGCATACGTAACACAAACTAATAATTTCATATACATACGTACTGTTATACATATATATATATAAACCGTCAACTAATACCAACACGTCCGCTTCAAATATATCACATGTAAATACGCATGCATGTATTCAAATGAATATCTATTGCTTTATCTTCGACATAAAATCGATTGACTGGGTATAAAGCCAACTCCGCAGCTAAATTCAGCATGTTTATATACACTTTTTTATATGTATATACACATGTATATGTGTATGCAACTCCTTCTTCTCTTCATGTCTCGCGTCAATTTCATTTCATTTGGGCATTTGTGTTGTTTGCCAAGGCACAATAAAGAAATCGTTGTCACGTACTAACGCTGCATAAAGGTGAGGTGCAGCCACTGAAGCATTTCTTTTTTTTTTTTATTTTTTTCCTTGTGAATTTGCGCATATACCTTTCTATATTGCGTAGATGTGTTTGTGTGCATGTATACCTATGTTTGTCCACGCGTTTACTCCGCACTCGTACGACAAAGTTTGCTTACTCTCCGCAGCTATAAAGCCTTTGCAAACAATAGCAGTGGCAAAAGCCAGTAAATACCACAGACAAGCATGCGAAGCAGAAGTCAAATGTCAAATGATTGCCAACTAAAAAAAAAATAACCATATAGCATTGTCTCTCCACTGCGTACGTGCAGGTATTTATCTGTAGGTGTTTACCATATGTTGTGCACTTGTTTTGATATTTGATATTTGGTACATTTTTGTTGTTAGTTTTTGGGGAAAAGTTATTTTATGGCAAAGTTATTGCGAACTAATCGCGTCAAGATTTATAAGGTTTCTTCTTTTGTTCAAGTGCGTAAATATTTTTATGTACATATATATATGAAAATCGCTTTTTGATTTCATGAAAATAAAATACAATTTTTGAACTCGAAATTTCGCATAGATCAATCTCACTTTTCTAATTAAAAAGGTTTGCCTCGAAGTTGTATTTTCAGTTATGAGGAGAAAAAAACAGTCAGTTTTACCTAGGCTTTTGATCCACCATGATGTGCTTCTTTCTTTTCCGGCTCTAGTGGAAAAATTTAGTTTTCTTCGGTATTTGTGAAACGCAGCAACGTCTTCCACCTTAAAAAATCCGTTTAAAACGATAGGATTTTATGCGTGATCCTCAAAAAATTCAACGTCTATCTGGTTTAAATTAAAAGAATGATTTTGAGACAGTATTTTCTTCACTTTCTCGATATTAACTTCTGCGTTTCCAGGTAGTTTTGCCTGTTACTGCCACGTGGGGTCAAGCGTTCTCATATTACAGAATTAGAAACAAGCGCTGAGGCACGCACTAATTATTATTGGTAGATGTGAAAATTTCCAGTGATATGTCATGACATCATTTCCAAAATCGGCCACAACTTGTAGGTGAAGCCATCTTTTGAGAATGGACCGAATTAATTTGTATGCCCAACATATCTTGTTAAAGATGTTGTGATCTATACAGTTTTTATACTTCGAATTTTTTATTTAATTAAATTTATTATTAGATTTAATACGATGTATTATTTTCAATAATTCTTAGGTACTCACTCATCTCTTATACATTTTATATTAATGTTTTCGCTTTTTTCTGTTTTTTTTTTTTTTTTTAATAATTATAATAAGTCACCTGTGTATACACTTACTCTGAAATTCATACTTTTCAATACACTTACTCACCAATCGAACATCTAAGGATTTCTCACTCATCCCTACCCATACATACATGCCTATGAATATGTGTGTCCCAAGAGGAATTAACGGTATACGTGTATGTATCTGGTCCCAAACTTATGTTCACATGTCAAGTGAGTGTGAATTTGGTTTGTTAAGTCTAAGTGGAAGTTAAGTTTTGCAAAAAAAAAGTATACAAAAGCGATATAAGGAATAAGAACGGTACAAACACATACATATGTCTTTTTAATGATAGCACTTATACAAACCAATAAACATACGTAGATGTCGACACATACATATATCTAATGCTTAAGTTGTCTTCGGGTCTGCTTGCATAATTTAGTATTAATAACGGTATACGTACATATACAGTAGCTTCGGTATAAGTACAAGTGTATTTTCAACTACTAACTAAAGCAACAACAATGTAGATGAGCTTACATATGGACATAAGTGGCTTTTGCTATTGAAGCAATCATGCATGTATGTACACATATGTGCGTATGTCTATGCCCTAGGGATGAAAGCTTATTATTATTATCATTATTATTATTATTATTATTATTATTCAGCTTGTGAGTGGCAGTGAAGAGTGACCAACGGCAGACGAGCGACAGGACGTATGAGTAACATGCTTGTAGGACATACTCCCTCAAGAGCGTACAAGAGCACCGGGTGTGGCTTGTTAAGTTTTGCTTTTAATATTTTTTAAGTGCAAATGTTAAGTGTAGCATGAAAGGGTTAATTCAAAAGGTGTAGGAATAATAATAGTAGTTGCTATTGTTTTTGTTTTCATGAGGTGCATTGACATGCAAAAATGAGAGAAAAAGTGTACGGACACGGTTGGACAGTTTATGAAAACAGCACTTAGAATTATTAGAAGGAAAAATATTTATGTATGTCCAAACGAAATGTAGCCTTCAGCAGCGTTTAAAAATTAAAATTTAAAATGGTCACTAGAAGACGCCGCACGTGCCCGATATCTTTTTCTTAGAAATTTTGCCGCACTTAGAATTTATTAAATTTTTTCATATATTTTTCTACTCTCAAATATTAATCATAACTCCTCTACCTTTCTTTCTCTCTCTCTCTCTCTCTCTCTCTCTCTCCTTTGCAGTACGGCGAACTCTCGCTCACCACCAATCCCGCCTTCAGCCTCTACAACACACCCCAACGTGCGCCTGCCGCCCAACGTCCCGTCTATACGGCGCCACCGCCTCTGCTCTCCACACGCACGCCACCCAACATCTACACACGCATACCCGGCCGCTCTTATCTGCCCGCCTATGAGACGCGCACCTCACCCACCTCGCCCTACGGTTCGACCACCACTTGCGCCATACCATTACTCAGCGGTCAATCGAATGGCTCCTTACAGACGAACAGCAGCACCTTGGGCAGCAGCTCGGGCGGTGGTCTCGGCATGGGCGGTGGCAGTCTCACCAGTAACGCCAGCAGCGGTATGCATTGTAATACATTACCCCATCCGGGCGCCGCTATGCAACATCACAGCAGCTCTGTATCCCACTCGGCAGCAGCCGCAACAGCGTTGACGTCAATGCCGACAAATGGCATACCCACAGCGCTCACCACATCGATGACATCGGGGAATATTAGTCTAGCCGCAACACAAACGTTGCTCACATCGCCGCGTACGCACAATGTCGCAACAGTGGGCGGTGGCTTGAACATGGGCATGTCTTCGGCCGCAGCAGCAGCTGCAGCAGTGGCGGCCGCCAGCAATGGCATGTCAGTCGCTACAACGACGACGACGATGGGTGGTGGTGGCATGCCGCTACTCAACTCATCGTCAGCGCTGCTGGGTAGCGGCAACTATGAGACAGTGGCCTCCTGAGAATTACCGAAAGATGACATTAAATGTCAATTTGTATGCATCGGTGGGAGTAGTACGTGTACGAGCAATGCGGAGCGTACAACAATCGTTTAGTCTGTGGACCGAGGAGTTGAGGAACGCTGGTAGGTAGCAGGCGTCGAGAGATATGATGTAATTTAGGCAATGTTGTAAATAAATTGTAAATTTAAAAATTTAGTAACTAAGCAAGTGTGGGTGTGACAGGGGAAATGAAAGGAAGGAGGAAAGGGAAAGAAAAAAGAGTAGTGGAATAAATGCTGTAGCGCAACACGTAGGATCACGAGTTGATGTGAATTAATTCAACTTTAGTTTTAATTAAAAACTGTATTTGTTTAAGGTAAACTGCTGGGTAATCAGATTGGCAGCTGTTGTATTTATTATTTTATGATTTTCAATAAAAATTTACACTTAACTCTAACTGCCAAGGCACCGCAAGCAAATCTATATTTCTTTGCCTTATAGGTATATATGTTTATGTTGAATTTTAGTTGATTTCCTTTTTATTACAATTTTTGTTATAATTTTACAAACCCTTACTTTTTAATTTTTGAAAAATTTCATTAAAATATTTAAAAAAATATTGTAAGACTGCATTTTTTTTAATTATATCATTCCATTTTTAGTTGAAATTTAAATAAAAAACTACTTTATATAAAAAAATTAAAAAGATTTTTTTTTTTTTTATTTTTCAATTTTTTTAATTTATGATTTTAGAAAAAAATTATGTACTTTTCAAATTTGAACAAAAGTTATAAGACTTCCATAACAAATGTTAAGCTTATAGCGGTAAATATTTAGGCTGATGTGTATAAATGATGTATAAAATAAATTCACAATAGCGTAGTTGTAAATTTAGCTAAATAATAAGGCAAGGCATTTCAATACTAGCACTCAGAAATAGAAAGGAGCTCGATCTAAAACCACAAAAAATCTATTTCAGTATTTTCCGAATATTTTTCAGTATTTTCTTAATTAATTATTTTTTATTACAAATTTTATTTTAAAAAATTCTTTTATTTTTATATTTTTAAACATATTCTTCAATTTAAAAGTTAATTTTTAATGTGCATAAAATATTTTACTTATAATTTTGATGTTGAAGAAAACTTACTTTCTTATACATAGACTAAATATAAATATTTTTATTAAAGACTAAAAATGAACGAATAAAACACATCCCAGCCTAAACCTCCTTGAAGGAGCTGCCCTACTATTGCTAACTCTGCCTAGTATTATTTAGAAAATAGACTAAAACTGTATATAAGTGTATATAAAATCCTATGTATATGTGTGTGCTTACTAAAGTAACTAAAAATTTAAAGTTAAGTGAATATTTCAAAAAAATAACTTTAGTTAGCAACATTTGAACGAAGTTAAAATAGAACGAAAAAGACTAAAACTTGCGCGAATACTTTGTACTATAAACAAGGCATGCATATAAAAATAAAAAATAAAACTAAATAAAAATAAAATTCAATATGTAACAAAATACATAAAAAATAAAATAAAAAAAATATAAAAAAATATAAAACAAAAAATAACACTCAATATATATATATGTATGTGTATAGAAAAATAAAATAAAAATAAATACATTAAAATATAATAAACAACTGTACTGCATTCTAAAACTAACAAAAAAATATATACGAAATCATTCAGAATTAATTGACAAAATCTGTAAATACTAAATATTTAACTTCTGTGTATGCAAAAACAAAAAAATTACAAATCTCTGTATTATAGTATTAAAAAATGTACTGATAAAACACACATACATTAGCTAAAGTAAATTTTTTTGTGAAATCTTTTTTGTTGATTACTTTCGGTAGCTGAAAATTGATATCAAATGCGAAAATAAGAAACAAAGAAAATTAATACAGTGAAAAAGCATTAAAATAGTATGTATATACGTATGTACGCTTGTTAGAAAGCAAATTTAAATTAAATTCGCTAAAAAAAAACGGAGATAGTAGTTATGCGATTATTTCACTGAAAACACTGTTAAAAATTTTAACGAAAACTAAATAAAACAAAAACAAATCAAATAAATCCTTTCTCCCGCCCACAAAAAATTGTAACTCAATGAATTTTTCTACCTACAAAACGTATATAAAAGTAATTTGAACTACAAACACACACACATATACTACAAAGCAAGAAAAAGAGATGTGTATGTTTCTTAACGCAAAAGAAATCTATGTTATATACTAAAAACTCATATTAATTGTTGAATAGTTATGCAAATTCTATATTTATTGCCCACTTGCAAACCTTTAGCGACAAATAAACAAAAAATTATTTAATTTGTTAAACCAAAAGAAATTAAGTGCTTTTTCTTAAAGAGATAGTGTACTAGTATTATCAAAAAAAACAACTACAAAAAAAACACAAAGAGCTACTGAAGCATTTACTCAACTCTGTATATGTATGTATGTGTAAAAAGCGCGCTAGAATTTTTTTTTTTTTTTTGAATTTTATTAAAATCGCCGGCAACGAATTTTGTTGTTCTACACTTCATTAGTGGCAGCTGTATGTAACTATCAAGTACAATTATAAAAACAAAAATAAAAAATACAATAAAAAAGTATTTTTTAAAATAATTTTTACTAAGTTCGTCTATAAATTGAATACTTAAAGCGCACAATTTAGTTTAAAATTAGTTAGTGTCCTTTACTTAGACTTAAGTTGCATATTTTTAGGCGCGATGCAGTGAATATGCATTTTCTGTATATTTTTTTGTGGATTTTAATAATAATACTAAGGATTTCTTGTGGAAGTCATTGATTTTATATATTTTAAGTGCAAATTTTTCTACAAAAAAAATCCATTTTTTATTTAATTTCTTTATTCTTTATTTTTTTTTTATATTGAGAAAAATAACGTCTGTATATATATTTTTATATTCATTAAAAATAGTTTTATTTTTTAGTTTATAAAAAAAAAATTTTAACTTGGTTAAACACAAATAATTTAAAATAATCATTTTTTTTTAATTTTTTTCTATGAAAATAGAATAGCAATTAATTCTTCTCTAAGAAAATTATACGAAATTTTTTTATTTGATTTAATTTTTCTCGAACAATAAATCTCTTGCTAAAAATTCGGAAAATAATTTTAATTAGAACAGATAATCAGTCCAAAAAGCTTTAATTTACAAATTTATTTCTGAAAAAAATAGAAACAAGGTAAAAAATTTCTTTTCTTATAAACCGGAAATTCTACTATTTTAATTATTTATTGAATAAAATTTTAATATTCTTTCGTTTATTTATTTTTAATTAAAATCATTATGCGTTTGAAAATTTTTTATTGTACAATATAATTTAATTACATTTTAAAAAATGTAAAATATAAATACTGTTATTTATTGTATTAAACAACTTCACATTTTTTATTTATACTTTTAAATTAAAATAATAAAAATAAAATATTTCTTCCCACAAACTATTTTTAAATATTTTATGTTAATAAATACCTCTAAAGCTAAAATTATAATATGTTTGTAATTATTTAATTTTTTTATGCTTGAAATGGTAATCCATTGTTTTATCGACAATTAAGCACATTTGTATTATATATTTACTTTAAGCTTAATTATCCGCTAAGCAAACACAAAGAAATATTTTTTCCAATGATCCAAAAAAACCCATTAATTTTTAAATTCATAATCACTTAGTTATCGAGAAAAGTAAACGAAGTAATATGTGCGTGTGTGAAATTGTAAGCCTATAAATTTACTACTTTTTTTACTTATGAAAAACAAAAAAAAATAAATAATAGGAAAATAAGGATAATAAGATAATATTATAATATTAGCTTAAATTTAAAAATAAAAAAACAGATATAAATAAGTAAAAAATGGAGTAAGAAATTATTAGATAAATAAAAGTAATAAAACCTGAACATGAATAAAAAGGAAAATATATGCAAAAAAAAACATAAGAAATTGAATTTTTAATTACCAAGTGGAACATAGAAACCCACTGCAAAAAGGTATTTGATAAAAATGGTAAAAAATTAGTTTTCTTATATACCATAAATATTATATTTTAGGTAAATACAGCGAAAGGAGGTCAGACCAAGTGATAAAACCCATTGCGAACTCGAGTTTGCTTACATTTGCTAAACCTTTATTTTTAGCATAAAGTCCTTTACTCCCTGCATTATTTTATTTATTTAGGAAAGTCAGCCTTCTTGATGTGTATTCAGCGCCATGTTCTTTGAAAAATATTAATACTAAAAATCTTTGCCCAATTTAAAACTGCCTGTACCATTTTCCATTTTTATTTGATTTATTTATTTTTTTTACGCAATTAAATCAATATAATCTGCCATTGAAGGCCTTGTGGAGTTTTCCACTCAAAGAAGCTATCAATCATTATACGTACCAGTTTTCTTTTGATCAAATTTTACAAATTTTCTTGCATAAATATTTTCAATGGAAATGAATAAATAGCATTAGGACCAAATACTTAGAAAATATTTGTCTGCTTTCTACACTCTAACATGCAAACATAGTTTTTTATTTTTTTTTTGTATAACCAAAAGCTAGGCTCATTTTGTGGCAATTTAAAATACTAAAATATGAAAAACTTGAAAAGAAAAATATTTTCTAAAGTAAGCCATAACTATCGCTTCACAATAAAAGGAGTTTAAATGCCAATTACAAAAAAAGAAAACTGATTTATCATAATAATATTCTATTCTATTAAAAATTGTTTTTAATATTGCAATTTTTTTTTTTTTGGAAATTATAGTTCAAATATTAAGCTATATTTACACTACTAGGCCGTTAAAAATCAAAACACATGGACTGATTATTATAGCCTCACTCCTAAATGTTCCCGGGTCTGACTTTCGTTAAGCTGTTGTCAGCTCTAATAGAGGCGAATGGCTGGAACTAAGATATACTATGCGGACGAAGCCTTTCAAATTTTTCAGAGATGAATTGATGAATTGAACGAAGGAGCGCCCCAGTTAAGAAAGTTATATATGTAATCTACCAAACCATTGCAGTACCTTCCAAGCTGAAATATTTGCCATAAAAAGGGCTGCAGAGCTATTGCACTACTGCAGGTCTTCAAAGGAAAAGACTACACATATTTGTGGATAGCCATGCGGATGTTAAGGTCTTAGTTTCCTACAGCAAGAAGTCGGCTATGGTCGTACTATGTAAAGACATTTATCGGGTGCCAACGATTACATCAAAGGCAATGAGATCGCTGGCGAATTGGCTAAAGAAGATGCTTTTTAGAACGTAATGATGGACCTCCCAGTTCCAGACTGATGGTAGGACTGGTGTTACTGTTAACGGGGCATTGCCTTTTGGCGTCGCTTGCCCTTCAAATAAGTCTGATAGAGTACAAAAAATATGAGATCGTCCATTTTGCAGACAACGGCTATGCTTACTCGGCGCTGAATGACAGGATTTTCAACAGGTAATGACCAAAACGACTACTTCTTCACCCTAGAGACACAAAAAACAGTGTATAAATGCAGTTTGGTAGTATGTAAATAGTATGTCTGGCAACACTATCTACGTATTAGCGTCTATATGAGACACAATGGGTCAAAGACAATGAGAAAAAGAGAGAAAGAATTTGTTCGCTCCTACAGAGTATTTAAACATATACGTGTACTCTGGATTATAGACACTATTGTCAATGGAAGAGTGGTTCAAGCTATTTTTGCCGAGATTTGATAAAGAGGTTTAGTTCGAAGATTTGAAAATCAGTGGCAAATACCAATTATATTAAGCTAAATATTGAATTTGTATACCCTTCTAGCGTGCAATCAAGTTATACACACAAAAACACCAGAATCTCCACTATAAATGTAGGCGTGTTTGGCAATTTTCTTTGTTTACTTACATTTTAACTACAAATCTACAAATCTGCAAACCTCAACTACAAACTAACAAAACCAAATACGAAAGACTAAATAGCATACATACATATGTACATATGTATCAAAAAGCGTACAACCTACTACGCAGCAGTTAAATATTAACTAGCCAGAAAACATATACTATTTACTGTTTGTAAATGAACTAGTCCGAAAAGTGTCAAATTGGTCCGAATTAAAAAATGAGGATAAATGATTTTTTAAGTAATTTTTATTTCTTTATTAAACTTCAAATTAATTAACTAGTTCTTGAGCATTTTGAATCAGTATAATGTAGATAAGGTAGGTCACCCGAAATGCTACTTAGAGCAATGGACTCGCTATTTTGATGAACTCTTTTTACACCTACACCTACATTTGACGATAGTGGAGGTATTTGTATAGTTGTCCTGCCACCGAGTTAAACTCCTTAGCCTCTACTTTTCATGAATGACACACATACAGTTCAAATATCATTCAAGGCAAATAATTTTTGTTTCATTTTTATTTCCGAGAAGTAGAAATTTTAAGGCAAAAGTGCAAACTAGTTGCATTCCAGTCAAAGACTAGTAGCTTTCCTCGCAGGATAACTTTAAAAACAGGTAGGCAACCCATGTGATGTGTGCATGTGCATTCATATATATATATGTGTGTGTGTGTTGCATGTGCGTTTGTTTGTATTTGCACACGTGTTGTTAATTCGCAATTCCGACTAAGTGACGTATGTAAATGCCATTTACAGCAATATTTAGCATAGTCATGGCAATACTCTTAACGCACACGCATACGCACATACCCAACTACCCACCTGTGTATTTATATATATATATATATATAACTGCTCCCCGGCCCATATGCTCTATTGCAAAATTATTAAGCTTGAGGTATCACCATTTTATCCCTCTCTCTCTCTCTTTCTAACAAATTGCTTCCACCTACCACTACTTGTGTCTTGTGCTCAACCAAGTGTACTGCACACGCACAAATACACACTAACATGTGGTTGCAAAGCTACGCAAATTACATATTCTTGCACATATGCAACTAAAAGTTAAATCTTTGGCAACATACTCCCCACAAATTCACACTAAATTGCTAAATTTCCATTGCAAATTTTGTCTAAAATTGCCTTTTGACTAACGGAGAGCTGAGGAGAAATTTAGCCTTCAGATTTTGCATGTGTTTAAAAGTAGTTGTGCGTGTGGTTTTGTTGTATTTATTTGCGTCATTTTCTTAAGTATTTTTTGTTGGAGCGTGGGCAACTTATTTGTACTGAGAGACGCTTAACTGAGTTCATTTTGGTTGACTATTAAGATTTATTATAATTTTACGACGAAAGTTTGGGAGCTTCCTACTTCAACTTCCCTGCCTGGCCAATAATTTCAAAAGAATACAGCCCTTTTAGGAGTGAAATTGGCACCCAAAGCATGCCTGCTGGCTTTGATTCGGTGCTGCCTGGAGTTTTGTTCCATACTTTGAAACAGGTACCAAAGTTATTTTCAGCCTTCACATGTGAACAAAGGTCGTCGTTGGCCTCATAATTTCTCCAGAACGAAATTTCGCGAACCATTTCTTTACTGTACGGAGTGCTGGAGCACGGTCCAAATAAACTTCGCGAATATCTTTAGTTGCAGCGCCCACTGTTTTTCCTTTGCGGAATTCGTATAACATAATATGACGCATATGATCTTTTTCGTTGTTCATCTTCCGTGCGTCTTTTCACTAAGCAACTCAAATCAAAATGAAGTTATTTTATGCTTGATTTACAGTTCGGACTGTCACCTATCCAACGATATATAATATGTATATATTCCTTTCACGAGCGCCACTCTCAAACGATTCGTACGGCATCCAGCGGAATCGGGCACGAACTTATGCACTCATCCAATATGTACTCAATTGAAGTCTGGCTCTTAAAAAAATCATTTGAGTACTGTTGCAATATCAAGTGATCGCTCTCCATCTAATCCTTCCAACGGAGTTGTGGTCTTCATCTGCTCCTCTGCTCTTCCCCTCTCCTCTGTTTCCACCGGCAAGTACTGCATTAAATACTTTTATTGCTAGAATACTTTCATTCATTCGGACGAAGTTGCTAGTACCTAGAAGTTCATAAGTCTTTCGCAAAACTTTTCCCTCGAAGGCTCCCATGGCCGACATCGTCCACGCATATGCAACCGTACCCAGGAAGAGAACTATGAGGGACTTGTTGAGTTTATTTTTGATTCATTCATAGAGGGAGAGAGAGAGAGAGAGAGAGAGAGATGGAGAGTTTAAAGTAGCAGCTGGTAGCAAGAGAGAAACAGCCTAAAATTATACAAAGTCCAAGGTGTATGGAAAGTCAAGTCTTTAGTAGAAAAGGAAAACGTTTTGCTTAAAGCTTTACCGATACCAATCAAAGCTTGCATTTTTTTATTTTTTTTTTTTTTGAAACACTCCACCAATTTATTTTATTTTACTAATTTACTAATTTTACTAAAGTGATTCTGACATTATAAATTTACTTTGAGTGAGAGGGTATAGCATTTGAAATTTTTTAAATTAATGAAAACTAAAGATAAATCATTTAATCTTTTCCATTTCATTGTTCTAAATATGCTTACCTACATACACACTGCACTCACACTCATTCACTATTGTTAAAGTTGGACACTTTCGATGCAAATTTCAAATGGCCTACAGCCCCAAGCTACTACCATTAAAACTCCCTTTACTCTCTTACACAGCCAGAAAATTTATCATTTCGCCTGAGGTAAGAGTAGGAAATTTGAACAATCACAATTCGAGTGCATTGAATAAATATTCAATAAAGGAAAATTGATAATGACGAGTTTACGAGCAGATCACACACACACAAGCACATGCATAGAAATGCACATATTCTCATATAATATAAATGTAGCTAAATATAATCGGAAATTATACAACAAACGCATACATGCATACCGGCATTAGTTAAATATATTAAACAGTTAATAATGTGGGTTTATGTGCATTTGTATGTTACATGCCTAACGGTTTTCCCTTTCAACTAACTACTACTACTACATACGTATGCATTTCTTGACATAAAAGCACTCATTCTTTATATTGAATTTTAGTAGCAAATATACGCATTTGAATGCCCACTTATGTATTTCTGTGTGTGTGTGTGTGGCTTGTGTGTGTGCGGTTTGTGTGTGTGTGTGTGTTCATATGCTAAGATATTAATGCATTAAATGCAATTAAATGCAACGATGCAAATTATTTGCTTTGAGGTGCAATTAACGACGCACGCACACAAATGCCTGCTCTCTCGCTCTTTCGCTCTACCACTCAGCCTCACCCTTTCTATGCGCTTACATATGTGTTTTATGTATGTAGTAACAAAGGGCACTGTTGGTAAAATGAACTAGTTAAAAACTATACCGAAATAAATGTGACTAAATTCTGAAATTCCCGGATATCAGTTAGAAAAAAAATAGTATTATATTAGACCAAAAAGGTGTAAAAGAATTTTAATATAAACTAAAATCAATTTTTAATATAATAAATCAGAGATAATTCTAAGCTTTAACTAATGCCAATGACATGAAATCTAGCCTCAGTTATTCCAATTTCTAAGGCATTTTCTTTTTTAATATGAGTTTTTTTTAATTTTATTGACCCTTAGTATAGTAAAATATATTTTTTCATTTAAAAATTTGTGCTTCAGACTTTTTCTTTTAATAAAAATCTGTTTTTTAGAATTTTTTGGCAAACGAACATCAGGTTTTAGATGAATTTGTGATTAAAAATATTTTAATATTTTATATTAATATAAAAAAAGAATATAACGGTATATAAAAAGTTAAAAAAAAAAATTAAATACAAAAATATGTCTCTTTGGAAATTTATTACATAATTACAAGAAACACCATTTAAAAAAAAAATTTCAAAACACTAATAAATAACCGAAAAAAGCACTATGTGCTAACTTCTTTACGAGACTGACTGTATGTTCATATGTATTTGCATTTTCATTTGGTTCGTTGCATTAGCATATTGCTCGCTTTAGCGCGGCATATAATACACACACACACACATACACCAGTAGCAGGCTTTCAATACATGCAAATTACGTGTATCTATGTCTAACGAACTGTGCACATACATACGTGTATGTACCATATATGTGTATGTGTATATTTGTGTTGTTGTTTTGAGTGTGTGTGTGTGTGTGTGTTTGCTTTGCCAATTGCAAATTTGCTTACAAGTTTTGGCAATAACGCTCACCGCCAGTCAACCTCAGCTATCTCGCAAACTACCATATGTATGTAAGCAGTGAACATATGCTGCACAAACTAAACAGGCATAGATACTAAATTACAATATATGGTATAAATAATTACAGTAACAACAACAGTAACGGTAATAGCAGCAATGTTAAGTAGTTAAAATGAAAATATGCAAGAAATTTAATGTACCAACCAAATCAGGTCATTGCTTTTCATTTTGGTTTCGAGTATGTATTGGTTTTGTAGCCTGTCACAAATACACATGTAAAACTATATGCATCTGTATACATGTGTGTGTAAATGTACATTAGTAATAGTTACAATAAAACAATTAGTCGAACATTATTTCAGCGGAAGTGGAAGTCCTTCAGCTGCAGCTTCACAAATATTGCCCTGCACATGTACATACGTATATATACGAAAAGCTGCTCGAGTATCTGTACGCCTATGTATGAGTACATACACGTATGTTAGCCTATAGAATTTCAATTAAACAAATAATAATTGCTAAAGGAAATGCCGGAGAAATTTTCATATGGTTGCCATATTGTTTAAGAATTCCTAAATTACTTATGGCTTGTAGGCTGGTGCTTGTGTGTGTGTGTGTGTGTGTGTGTATGTGTGAAAATAAGCTAACAATTAATAATGTAACCAACTAATGGGTGTTTGTAATGCAATTAATTATTTGACTAGCAATATTTATTGCAAGTTAAGTTTTCCCAAAATTCGCTTAGGCTTGGCAAATAATTCATTTAGTTTATTTTTTAATTTGTTTAAAATATTTAAGAAAATTTCTGTACACAATTTTTTTATTTTATTTTTATTCTTTAATTAAAAATTAAAAAGCGCGTATAATTCTTATTTTCAATGAAAATATTTATCATTCCAAATGCACTACTAGGAGGCATCACTTTTCATTTTCTTTTATTTTTTTCGGTTTTCTAAACTTAGTATTATTCAGTTAGATATTTTTTTAAAAAATGTTTACCATTTGTGTAGTTTAAAATTAGAAAGAAAATAATAATTTAGCGCCACCAACTATTTTACTTTGGCGATATATTTATATTATATATGTATTTTTATATTTGTTTTCTGAAATAAGATTTATTTTACTACTTTTAACACAAATATCTAAAATATATTTATTTACAATGCAATATAATACACACGTAACTACATATTTAAATATATACAATTTATAATAATCCTCAAGGATGTGCAAGATGGCTGAAATAAGAAATGAATGAAATAATATAATATTTACAGTACAAAAATAGTATTTACATTTACATACATATATACATACATATGTTTATTAGTTATATTTTTACCTCAATAATTAATTAGTTCTATTATTATCTATAATTAATTGTGCTTAATTGCACCCTTCATGCAAATGAAATAGACCGTCAACATACTTAAACTATATACTTTTTTGTTATTGTCTCATTTACCTATTGTAGGTATGTATGTATATTGATTGTAACGTTATAAAGCCAAATGAAATGTTTATCTGCGTAATAAATCAATATGTTTCGATTTGTTAACTAGTTTATATATATATATATATATATATACATATTTATTTTATATATACCATATACATGCAATTGTTTGGCGTATGTATATAAATATATACATAAATGCGTTTTATTGGAAATTTACAAACACACACACACACACACACACTTGGAAACAGTCACAAAAGCACACACGCTTGAGTAAATATTTTACTAACTTTGTATTGCATACACAAAGGCGTATAGACCACAGGTAGTATGTATGTATGTATGTACACTTATGCCAGGGCTACCCACATGTTTATAATTATTTTAACCACTTTAAGTTTATCAGTAGATACATATTGCAACGGTTTGGCAAGTCCATTAAGTTAATTAAATTCTTTAACGAGAGCGGCGCACACATATACCATATGTACCTATGTGTGGTGAGTAATTATATGTGTGTATGTACGTGTGTGGCAAGTATTTCGAATTCTTTTTGCAAAATTGACTATTTTTTCTATTTTAATTTATAATTTTATATTTGCATACACATATACATACAACATATATGTACATAAACACATTCACGCAAACTCTTATTTATATTATATAATATGTAGTTGTTATTATATAGAATATTTTTTAAATTTTTAATAATTAATTTTTTTTTAATAATAGTAAATAATCTCTCCACGTATTTGAATGTAAATATTTAGTAACCATAATAATAAATAAATACTAAGCTTTTTTTAAGACAAACATACGCTGTTTGAACATTTTTAATTAGCTTAAAATAATATTAAACCGTAAATTTGTTCAGAATTTCTTCGTTTTAAACACATATATATCAAAAATCAAAATAATTGGCATTTATGTATGCAATGTCTAAAGAAAGTAGCAGAAATATGTTTTTTTTTATATTTAAATATATATTTACATAATTTTTTCGAGAGAAATATTTTCAGTAAAAGAACTAAAAAAAACGAAAACTTAATAAAATAAAAATAAAATTCATTTTGCAAAACAAAATTGCTAATCATAATATTGAAAATTTCTCTCTGGTTTTTGGCAACCTGTGATTGGTGGAAATAAATTCAAGTTGTGTATTTTAAAAACAAGCACTCCAATTTAACTAATAATTTTAACACAAATTTCTTGCATACTATATTTACAAATAATGAAAAATTTAATTAAATATGTTCTAAAATTAAATTTTAAAATAAAAAGAATAACTAATAAAAAATTGCACAAAAAATGAATGAAATCTTTTATTCAGCATTGCAGGTAATTTAAAAAAATATCAATTCTCGATTTCTTAAGTTGAAGAAACGAAGACTTTAAAAATACAAGTTCTCTATATATTATACACGTATGAACATATATACATATAGTTAAAAACTGGCTTGTATCTACATAATGAGCAAAAGCGACTTTCGGCCGAGTTCCTTCTCCAATTTATGGTAGGTGTCGAAATAGATTTTTCCAACAAATGGAAGAACCAAGCAGTTCCGAAGAGCTTTTCATGAGCTTTTCATGTCAGCAACATACACGGCGTGGTTGATATTCTCAATCTAGCGGCAACCGAAAAATGTTTATGTCTATAATTTTGAATTCGAGCCCAAATCCTTCCACATAAAAGCACCTAAAAATCTAGATGTATATTAGACTTACTAAAAACTTATATTATAGCTCAATAAATTCACATATGATAAAACAAATCTAAAAACATGAAAATAATAAAAACATACTCATATGTCACAAACCAGAATTTTAATTTTTTCCTTTTTTTTTTTTGAACAACTGATTTGAAGAGCAGAAAATTGGCAAGAAACAAATTCCTGTACCAACTGAATTTTTTTCCGAACAATATGAATTTAATATTCTTTTTTTTATTTTTTGTTTCTTATTTCTTGACCGTTTGCTTTGATATTTCATAGGTATACACGTATACATATATGTGTTGAACATAAGTTGAACTCATCTAAGCTTTGTAATTTTGCTTTCTAATTTTCCTGCATTTACGAATTTTGCCTGTATGTACCACATATATCTATGTATGGGCGTTTATTCCATTTATACCCACATAGTGTTATATGAACATATAGTAGGGTGGTTAAATGTATTTTGCCACTAATAATTTTTATAACTAATATTTTTAATTACAAATCTTATTTTAAGGAACAATAAGTGTGAGCATACATTTTGTTAAAAAAAAATTTTTTTAACATAGTACATTTAAAAAAAGTTTAAGAAAAATTGTTACAGAGCTTAATCAGTATATTATGAATATTGTGAGTAAAATTTCGAATAATTATTATCAAGAGTATAATATTTCTTTTTCTTCCTTGCTTAAGGAACGTTTATATATTTTTGCCAAAAAATAAAAAATAAATAAAATAAATTTTTTTTTTACACTGTTCGGACTACCCTAATTTACGCGTGTTATATACGTAAAATAATATTTAGTTCCAAGCTGACAATGTCAGAGTTGTTAGCTGATAACTGAGATGCGTTCAGCTGAATTCAGTGAATTGAAGGTTTGCAAAGCCGAAGTGGCCTTGGCGAGGCGAGTACATGTAAGAGTGTGCATATATAGTCGTATATGTGTGCAGGTATATACGAGTATATGTACATACACATAAATAGTGTTGCATTGTGTTGAGCATGTGTGTTGTTGTGCAAATGACAGGAAATAATAAGCCAGGAATGAACAAAATTGACAGAATTTACGATATGAATTGACAATATCAATACGCACACTCACACACCCATACACAATACTTACATATATTAATACTTACATATACAATAACTATGCAGTCAACAATAATAACATCAATGTACCATAAAGAAGCGAAAATCCTGTCCATTTCGTTAATATGTATTTATAGGTGTTATACAACAATGGCGTGCATATGTTTATACTATACAAGTATGTATGGTATATATGAGTGTGATATTTCCTATAAATCATCTTCTCACTAAATGAAGCGCGCAAGCGAAAAATTACCTAAAAAATAGTAGCATGCGTATATGTATATGTGTGCGTCATCCACTACATATACCTAATGCAACAGTTCACTGCCGAAATTACTTCGTAAATAGTGGAAACTTAGAAAGGATACGAGAACAGCTCCGTAAATATTATCACTAAATTTGTTTTCAGACAAAATTGCTGGAGTGACAGTTCTTGGCGGGTTAAAATCGCCTGATTCAAGTTATAAAAGAATAAAAGGGATGGGAATTTTTGCAAAGAAGATAAATTGAAAAAACTGAGCCTCGAAATTAAAGATTTTCATCAGAAAAGCAAGGTTTGACATTTAACAGTTGATGAAAATTAACTTCATAAAAGTGAAGCGATTTTCTCCGATTTTGGACCGAGCTCTTCCTTCAATTAGAGTGGCGTGGCGTTACAAAGATTGAATCTGTGTTGAACCACATTCTAGAAATCAAACCAATGGCTATTGGAATTAGGTAGGTATGTAGACACTTAGGGCAATATAGGTCCATGGCAATAACAAGAAAAGTGCTCTGACTCTACTGTTCACCCTCAGTCCACCCTCGAATCAAACTCATATGAAATCAGGTCAAGAGCGCATGATTTGTTGTAGTGAATATCCTAGGTGGAAATGTCCATTATTTATTATACCAAAGGCAATTGACTGGTGGAATTATCGAAACTACTTATGGCATTTCTTTAAAATTTGGATATTAGTTTTCTTACCTTCCAGCATAAAACACATTTCAAAAACAAAAAAAAAAAAAATAAAAATGCCAATGCAAATTAAAAATCAACAATGCAACGAAATCAATGTTGTGCTTATAATTGCATTTGGGAGTTAGAATGTGAGTGTTGCTGGTTTGTTGCTGCCTATTGCTTGCCTGAATGGAAAATAAAGGGAAAAGAAGAAAAAATATAAAAGAAATTTACAAAAACTGCATTTACTCACTGAGCATGTATGAGTGCACAGGGTTGACTAGAAATCCTTCGAAGGTGCACCAACACAGTTGAACTACTCGCACATATGTACAAATACATATGGACATATGTATACATACCATACATATGTATGTTACATTGGGCAGCTTTCTTTGCCTTTGTTTGCTTTTTTATTTTTTTTTTACACAAAAATCACAATACTCTTGTCAACTTTAGCAAATAACTTCACTGTTGACTGTTGTTGTTTTCATTTTTTTTTTGTTGTTATGACATATTTTTGTTTATTGTTTCATATTGGAATTTCTATTATTTTCTACACACCTTACAGCAAAAATAAAATACAATGACTGCTCTATAGTCTGCTCTGCCTCTGTGGAGTGCAACCAAAAGTGGTTAAGGGATTTTTAATTTTGAAAATTATGGGAAAGAGAAATAGCTCAAGGTAGGTATTGAGTTTTCTGTGCCACATACAACACATGCAATTTTGTTTTGCCTTGACAAATCGAAATGAAAAATGAGAATGTTGTAGATTTTATATATTTTTTTTTTTAGTTATAAAATTGTAACGAAGAAAACAAAAATTTACGAAAATTTGTTGTTAGCACTAGAATTATGTACTCAATGTACTTACGTTTATTAAAAGTTGCTTATTTGCTAGGCTTTCCAAAAAAAAAATTACAAATAGGGAAGTGGAGTATTATTTTTTTATATCTTCCTAGAAATAGTTTCCCGCAAATCCTTCGTCTACTTCGCCATCTCTTTTTCACGCCGGTTGGAAACCTTTTGCCAGCCATGAGCAGCCAGTAGTCTGAAGGTGCTAGGTCAGGGGAAGGCAGGTCATCCTTTTTAAGCAAGGCAAATCCATAGGCAGTGTACGGTCTGGCATTATCATGCAACAGGCGAAATCCTTTTGTCAGCATGCCTCTTCTCATAATAACTCAGTAGAAAATGCATATGGAAGCGTCTAAGCGATTTTTTTCGTTCTGGATAGTTGAAGTCGCACAGTTTTTCGTATGAAATTAATGTCCAACACCTTAATTCCAAATCAAAACAGTTGGATATGTCAATATTGCTGATCAAATATACGAATAAGAGCATCACTCAAATTGCAAAGGCTGTATGGTGGCCAGCAGAAGAAAATCGAAGAGACGATTTGGGTTATTTTGGGGCTAAAAATTGAATAAACTGATATTCCGGAGCAGTTGCAGAAGCCGAGTCGTTCATCTAACTCGGATCGGGAAATATTCAGATTAAAATCATTGTAAATTGAAAAATTAAAAAAGTATACCGTTGTATTTTCATTCAACAAAGTTGTCCCAATATATTTGAGATTGTTTAATTTTTTTAATTGAACAATTTTTTTATAATTTTTCTAAAAGCTTTTTACCACATTTTTAATTGTTCATTTCAATATATGTTATTTATAACTTGCAAAAATTTCAACAATTGTTCGCTGCTTTTAGCCAAAGCACTTATTTTTAACAGGACCACCACGACGTATGATCAACATTTCAATGTTTAATTTTCTGATGATTGCAAATAATTCTTAAATATTCAATTTCTATTTATGGATATTAAAAAATTTCCAACACATAAGTTATTTATACATTTAATATGTACCTACACTTGTCTCAAAGAAAGCATAAGGAAATCAGCGCGAAACGAACGTGACAGGCGTAGTTGTCTGTGTGTGTGGGAAGGAAGTCAAGGAAATCTTCGATACTTTTGAATGTATATATGTGTTGGTGTATCAGTAAATCTCTATACGTAAGTTAGCTTACAGACACCCATGTACTGCTCTATGACCCATAAATGTTTATATATAACCACACTTAAATAAGATTTCAGAAATCCAATACAATTTCATTTCATTTCATTCCATTTCATTCAATCGCGTTCAATTTAAAATTTGGTGGGAGTTAACGCGTGCAACATTTATTGCTGTAACTGCAATCCATTTCATTTAAATGTTGTTCTACAGGAACAACAACAAATATGGCATACCAAATAAATACAAATATGAGCGCAAATACAGAAATAAATACAAATACAAATACGAGTACCAATAGAAATCTAAATAGAAATTCAAATAAATATATAAAATAGATATATATATGACAAGCAAATACAAACCCACAAATAAACATGCATGTTCGTAAATAGATATAGGTATGTATAAAGTACAAATCAGTGCTTTTGCGTGCGTAAATTTTCAACCAAAGGAAAGTGTGCGAAAAAAATGCAATAAAAAATGGATAAATATATTTTCAAAAGAAAAATACGCTAAAAAGTTGACAGACAAAATATGCTTTTGGCCACACTGACATTACCACTTTTAGCCTTTCACCTCACAAATACATATATTCTGTTTGCTAGAAATGCTATTAGTTATTTACTAAAAATACAACTAGTTGCATATATAACCAGTTGGCATTTTTACACCAACCATTTTTCGGAAAAGCCAAAAAAATAGATGGTACGATGAGTATTGCCGTGCCGTAGTATATTATAAACAGGATGCCTATCTCGCAACATTGAGATCGACCACTAAACGTGCTGGATGGCATAGATAGCAAAAAATGAAAAGGGCAGCGACTCTGCGCCAATAACCGTGGGATAACAGACTTAACCTCACCATCAACAAACTGATTGGATCTTTACACCTGGTAAATCCACCAAAAGCTTCGCGAAAATCTGGCAGGACTTCTTCAAGTAGTATAAAGAGAGATTTGAACAGGAAAGTCCTCAAATGATAGCAACAGTTCCTGGTGATATGAAGAAAAAGTTAATTATTAAGATTTTATCTATGAAATACTAGAATTAAACTAGAGCTTTCGCATATTACTTTGCTGGGTTTAATGCAGAGTACATATATTGCGCGCTACGACTGCTTTTACATTCGATATCCACTCTCCTATACGTCACTACTACACGTCACTACGGGCACATTTTATAAAATGTAATAAAATTCGAGAATGAAACAAATTTGATTTGATTCCGCATCCGCAAATTAACGTTTCAACATTTCGAGCATTCTCACCAAAATACATACATACATACGTAGATTTACCAAATATGTACGTCACCATTAGGCAATCGATGCGGTGCGCGCTTTCACGTTTAACGCGGTGCTGCTAGGCCGAACGTGAGTGGGCGTTTGCATTTTACTAAGCGTGTTGTGTAGCGTTTATGTGTAGAAATTGGTTGGTATATGTATGGCTGCCACACGTTTGTAATGCTTGAGGCGTATATTTTATGCAAGCGGCATTTTCAACATTTTCGCTTATAAATAATGCACAGCGGTGAGCGTGTTTGGGTGTGGCATGACTTTTATAATTTTTATTTCTGTTTTTCATCATCACTTTTTAACTTTTTTTTTGGAATTTATTTAGATTGAATAGCTGCCTTTTTATAAGTTTTTATTTATATTTATCTTGCGCCTGTTGAATTTAGTTGAAATGTCATGTATTTTTATTTTAGCGACATAATAAAGTTCAAAACGGGTTTTCATATTTAATCTTTTGAACTTATTAGTAAATTATGCGATTTAAAATGACGAATAAATTTGTTTGTCATACTTATTTATACATATGTACTGCCGTTGAAGGGATTTTTTCTGAGTTTTTGAAATTTTTCTGTCTAGTAATATGAAATTTTGTTGAAGTTATAAAAATATGAAGGTTTTAAAAAGTTTAAATTTTCAGAAAGGATTTTTTTAGTGACCTTAATTTTTTTATAGATTTCATTATAAAATTTAATACTTTTAAAATAATGTTCGGCTATTTGACTTGGGTCAGTCTCAAAAGAAGTTACTTGCGCTGCTCATAACAGATCCTTGGAGATTCATCTAAAATCAATAGAACAATGTGTGTGTCATATTATTAACAGTGACTCGTCATAACTTCATAACAATAGGATAATTATATTAAGGAAAGTTTTTTTAATATTTTTATTAAGGCAAAATTTAATACGAATATTTGGAATATTTAATCACTTGTGTTGATGATAAAGGGGATGATGATATAATGCTTAAATTGAAAACCAAATACTAAATTAAGGTCACTTTAAACACTGAAAAAATCGAGAGTATAGGAAACAATTCTAGAGCCAACATATACGTAGGTATCGGTTAATAGATTTTTTGCTAAATTCATTTAGCATATTAAAAACAGAATTTTTGTGACACCAAAGCATATGCAAATCAGATCAGACGCTAAAATTTCTACATTTTGTGTTAATTTTCAACTGTTTTTATTTCTATCAACTGTCCAATATAAAACTTGTTTATCAGCATCCAGCATAAATGAAATCCCAACCAAGCAGCTCAGTGGCAAAAACGAATCACAATTAAAATATTTCATTGAGATGATCGCAAAATGGCCAAACAGCGGCCCAGCAAACAACTAAATAAGCTATAAACGAATATTTTGCATACTCACATAAATTAAAAACAAAGTCAAGGATGCCAAGGTGTTGCAAACAAATGCAGCAATCAAGAGTAGCTGCGGGAGTAAGACAACAACAGCCAAGCCAACATTTCCATTTGAAAGCATTAAAAATAAAATATGCTAAACGGCCAGCCGCCGCTAAGAGCAAGTGGATATTGCAAAGGTTAAGTACTTGTGTCAACTTAAATGGATTACATTTTTGAGATAAAACAGTCTACCCAAAGTCGAGGTTGCTCTACAAAGACCAGCAAGTGTAGTTGTTTTAGGCGCGCTACAGACAAGGACCAGCAACTGTGTTGGCGAAATATACAAAAAATTATAATAACTATTGCAAAATAAAACAAAACAGAGTAATATAAAATTAAATTAAAGTGAATAAAATAAAGTCAAAATAAATAAATGAATATAAATGAAATAAAATTTAAAAAAGTTCCATAAATTAAATAAATTTAAATAAAATTAAAATAAACTAAATAAAAAACTGAACTAAATAATATAAAATTAAATTAAACTATATTAAATTGAATAAAATAAAATAAAGTAAAATAAAATAAAGCAAAATAAAACAACTCTTAATAATATTTAAAACAACAAAAGAAAATAAATTAAATAAAATAAAAATAAAGTAAAATAAAACAAATCTTAATAATATCTAAAACAACAAAAGAAAATAAATTAAGTTAAATAGATCTATATAAATATATTAAATAAAACAAAATAAATTGAAATAAAATAAAATTGAATTAAATGAAATCAAGTAAATTCAAAATGAAAAATTTTAAATTAAAATAAATTAAATAAGATAATCTTGATGTAAAGTATAATCAAAAAATTAAAATAAAATATACTAAGCCTAAATAAAATAAAACAAATGATGGGAAAACATTACCAATAAAACGAAATAAAAAAAATTTAAAAATGTAATAAAATCATATAAAATAAACTAAAGTTAAGTTAAATAAAATAAATTAAATTAAACTTAATGTAATCAAATTAAATCAAATAAAAATATAAAAAACGTAATAAATAAGAAAAAATAAAGCATGGCAAGTGGAAATAAAAAAATTATATAAACTAATGAAAATTTAAGAAGAAGTATTATAAATTCTTAAAATAAATTAACAAATAAATTAATCTAATTAAAATAAAATAAAAAGTAAATAAAATTAAAACAAAAATTATTTGAAATATGTTAAAATAAAATTTTAAAAATTTAATTAAATTAAAAAGAAAATAAAACGAAATAAAATAAAAATAAAAAATAAGTATAATAAAATAAGTTACGTACACTGTACCATTATGAAAACGTGTAACCAGCATACAATAATAATAAGGTTGTTTCCTTAACATCCTTCCGGTGTGCCATGCTGGTGTGTGGAAGACTACTTTACTGCTACTACAACTCCTTCTGCGCTACATAATTAACTACCTACAAATGCTAGGCGAACGAGTGACCCGTCTTGGCAACCCGTTTGTAATTCCCCAAGGAGCTTGATGGAAATAGAGCCGTGAAAGTAGTAAAAAGTTGTTGTTGCCTCATAAATCTTGATTTTTATGCCAACAAAGGACAGCAACAATAAACGTAGCAATACCTTCGCCTACGCTTTGTATGTATGCATGTATGTAGGTATATGCTTGCGTAGTGTTACAGGTGACTAAGTTTATAGATTTCTTTTGTTTTTTCTTGCTACCTTCATAACATCTTCTTCATTTTACACTTCCTTTACCCATTTATTTGCGCACATATTTTTTTATGTTTGCTCGTTTTCTTGCCGGTAAGCGGATTAGCATCCTTTAACACATCCTTCTTTTAAGCAACTATAAAATATGGAAATGTAACGCACAAAAGCAGCTTTGGAGCTTGCAGAGGCGCTGAGTGCTTCATACTGCGTAGTTCGTCCTCAGTGTAGTATCTCCAACGTAATTTATGCGCATCGAAAAGGGGTTGGTTGACCAGCAATAATATGGCTATCAATGTTACCAAAAGCAGTTGACCTCAACTCGCCAACGACTTGCAACAGATACTCGAGAGCCGTAGCAATAATGTAGTAACCAACGCAGATGCTACACATTGCTGCCCACTGCCCTGCCACCGGCTTACAATCTTCATTCGCTTATCGAACGGCTGGTTGGTACACATAATTTATGTCTCAAGCCAAGCGAAACGCTTGTGGTCAAAATCGTTTTCTTGCTATGGTATATGCGCCTCACCACGCTTCGCCTGGAATAAGCGGAGAACTAAGCGTTTTGCGCAAATCTTTTCCCGATGCATGTGCTAGTTGCTACATAGTACTTAGTACTTTGGTCAGTCGAGTGTTCACTTACATATGTATGTATAAATATAACTAGGTCCTGTCGCAATATTCATTACCACTTATCTCCTTTGGAGGACTGCTGCGAGCAATGTGTAGGCAAGGCAACATATGCAAATATTTTTATTTTTACTACTTATTTTACTCGACTTCGGTGGTGTTCCTTCTTCGTAAGTCTTTTCCTCTCACTCTTTCTCTCGTTTCTGCTCATTTTCCATGCTGGTCCTTTGGTCTGTCCTCTGTGTTAATACACATATAAATCTGGAATTATCACTGAACTTTACTTTCATTAAAGCTGCTTATCAATGCAAGCGGAAACACACATACTCGTATGTACATAAAAAGAAATACATACGTGCATTCTAACCTCTAATTGCTACACCTCTAAATTGCTACACAGCCATGAAACGCTTATTTCAGTTCTAACTTTATTTTAAAAATATTTAATAAAAAAGAAATAAAAATACAAAAAAAAAAAACTTTTGTAAAATGTCGCTTGGAAAACCAATAAATATTTGAATGCACTAACACACGCACAACTTTGTTTGCTGGCAAATACCTATTCACTACGTAAGTCTCTAGTACAGCTTATTAACCACAGCTTGAGTTTGTGTTGAAGGGAGAAATTAAAACTTGCAATGAAGTTCAGAAATCCTCAAGTTTTGAACATCTCGCAAATCCTCATTTATAAAAATTTAGTGTAAATGTCGTACAGCTTCATTAGAACTAGTTAAAGTGCAGGTTTAATATTGAAAATAATTTTTCTGGCTAAAGTCTCCTTTTGTCACTTGCAAACTGTTTCCCAACGAATTTACATACGAATAAATCCCCCAAAAAACGCCGGAATACATAAAGAAGGAGTCGCTAAATGAACAACTCATGTAATTCTCACTGAAGCGAGTAACAAATATGAAAGTTGTGGCCTAACCACTAATAACTATTGTATAGCCAAATAAATATGTACGCCTTCAGTTTTCTAGTTACATTTTCCCTGTCTTAAGCCATAGACTATTGTACAACTTCTGCTTTTGACAACGGCAGACGAGCTTAGATGTGGGAACAAAGCAAACAGATATGTACATAAGCAAACATGTCTATGGGCGAGGGTATGTAAAGTCAAAATGTGCCAGCAATAACAATACACAGCAACAGCAAGCAAAGAAAAGATCAACAATCAAACAAAAGTTTACGCTGCGAGCGCAACAAAAGTGTATCACTTTGGTGAAGAATTTATCATATAAAATAGTTCAAGTGTGTAAAATGAAGTGTAGAATTTTACAAATGAAATAAATGTATTTACACACAATTTCATACAAATATTTCATAGCACTAAAAGTAAACAAGTAGTGCAAAGGCAACAAAGCTTAAAACGAAGTTTACATAAATTTGGTTATTGTTTTGCCCTTTTTTGCTTTTTGTTTCAGTAGTTTTGTTACAGAAAACGCGGAAATGAAAAGATTTGCAAAATAATTTATTTGATTTAAATCAAAAGTACCTAGAGCTATGTATTTTGTATTGTTTTGAGCGGATGTTGCATACTTTGAGGCGTTCAAGTGACACTCTGCTTTGATTTCCTTGAGTGGGCGTGTGAAAGTTTCTTGGCTTTCAAACATAAAATAGTAATTGTTTTAAGAATTTGTTGCCAAAAAATGAGGAAATTACAATAGTTTGCTCTTAACAATTTTGCCTGTTGAGAAAGCGAGTGTTGAGTAGTTATATTGCAAACGAAAATGTATTTTGAATACTAATCAGTATTGAAATTGAAACGAGTTTAAACCAATACTTGACATTTGTAATAAAACAATATTAAGAAAACTTAACTTGTCTTGCTGAAGATCAGTTTTACATTAAAATTCTTCGCATTCAATTTTCAAATAGGACTTCTGCAGAATATTGAAATATCTAAAAATTTATGACAAAGTTTATTAGTAATGAAAATTATAAATTTTTAAAATAAATTATTTTTAAAATTTCTTAAATCAACACACTTTTTTTAACAAGTTCTGTGAAATTTCCTTGTCAATTTGTACTTCTGAAATAAAAACTCTCCCAACTCTTTTTATACTCTGCCCTTATATTCGAAACAAAATGCAATCGTTCGCTTAAATTTAATTACTCTTAAACATTAAAAAATCATTTAACTAGAAAAAAAACTCTTGGAAATATTTGCATTTGCATAAATAAACCATTTCACTGTTGAGTTACAAGTCTCCAAGCAGCAATATTCACTACTCTTGATAATAGTCAACTTTTTCTCTGCCCAGCCCCTTACCTAAGCGAACACCCTCGCACACACATACACACACTAGCACAAGTTGGCAATTGCAAACAATGGAAAGTTGTTAATAGAAAGAGTGTCAGTGTCAACTAAGTAAAGTGTTGCCAGCAGTAGATAAAGAGAAGAAGTGCGTGGTGAAGAGAGCGGCAGGAATGTGGAGGAAAAGCGAAAAGGCGGAATTCATAATAAAAATGCAAATTAACAGCGACAAAATGCAAAAGTCACGCACACACACAAGCGTAGAGATACAAAAGAAGCGGCAATGAGTTTTTATATTTCTGCAGAAATTTTGATATGTATACGTGTATGTGCGTGGGGTGTCCGTTTATAAGAAATGTGACACAAACAATTATAGACAACACTAAAGGTCAAGCGGCCAAAGTTGAAATGACATTTTCCATTTACGCTGCCACATACAAATGTGTGCTCACACATAACATAACATATATAATATATATGTATGTACAATATATATGCCTTCTGTGAATATTTTTTTTCAATGCCAAACGGCATTAAAAAATTTTATAAATAACTACGCGAGATAAAAAAAATCCAAAAAGGAAAGAAAAAGTTGAAATAAATAAAAATTGGAATAAAGTAAATTTAAAATATTATAATAATATCCAATGTCAGTGATTTATTTGTTTTTGTTTTTTTTTTGTTTTCTTTTTTATTCAAACGTTCTTTTGTTTCACATCACTTATAACTCCACATGAAGCTGATTTCTGAAATGCTTATGCAATGATTTCTTTTTGTTAAAAATAAAATTTTACCTTGGAACCAAAAATTATTGCAGTTCATTGGCTGCGCCACAGGCATAAATATAAAGATCTCTTTATAATTTTTTATTGTGTTATACATTCAGTTTGGGTTTCGAACAGATGAAAAATATCTTTTTCGCTCTCGAAGCAAAATCATTGCCGAAACCCCCTTTGGCTTCAGCCACATAAGCTGCAGAATTAAATAAAAATGTATAGATGGCAACTCTACTCGAAAACATTTCCAATTTCAAAGTGTTTGTTTTGATGCTTCGTTTTTAATATTCACTTCTTGGTTCTGTTTGATTTAGTACACATTCTTAGACAGGTAGTCAGGTATTTTATGGCTGCCTGTCTGTCACTAAAGATGAAGATGTCTCTTTCAGATATCTAAGAATTGGGTTCCAATGTGTTTCGAAGATTCCACTATAATGAAAATTTCATTCCGAAACACAATGCAGTAGTCTAGGAGCTTGAATGGAGCTCCACTTGACTGCCATTAGTCAGAGTGTCAAATAGTTGGTGCGGACACATTGTTTTCGACTAAGTTAGAGAATTTTGAGTAATTTTTTGAAGAGAAAACTTCTACGCAGATCATTCCATTCAAAAATGATGTCAAATCCACCAGCTTTTTTTTAAAAAAAAAACATAAAGATGAATAAATAAAAGCTTAGATTTAATTGTCATCTGCCAATGCAACACTGAATCTGCAACTGGTTACTTCTCACTGCACAAATTGTGTAACAAGTGATGTTGCCACAAAATTTGGACACGCACACATACTTTCATAGATACATTCTTGCACAGTCTCTATACGCACTGAACTCGACTCAGCTCAGCCCACGTGCTCACGTGCACGTATATTTGCCAGCTGGAGTTGGTATGTCTTCATCAGCAATTGAATCAATTTAAAGTACTCACCAACTGACAACTGATTGCACTGCACAGAAATTCACTGCTTGACAGCAAGTATGTATGTGTGAGTTGGATATGTGTGTGTGTGTATGCGGCAAAACTGACAAAGTGATGACACAACCTGGACAGTTTATAAAATTTGTTTGAAAAATCATAATTTCTTTTCGATTACTCAAACCGCATACCATAACCGGAGATAAAATTTCAATTGGTTCAGAGAATCATTTCCAAATTATTTGTGCACTAGTATGAAGCTGTATGTTTATGTTATGTGTGTGTGTGTGTGTGCTTTTAGTATCTCCTTCCGTTCGACTGGTTGGCCATAAATACTTGCCAGTTGGTTAAGTTTGTTCCATTTACTTTTTTGCTTTTAGAACTTTTTACGTCTACAGACAGTTATTACCACAATTCCGGCAATCAGGCGAATAAGTATGCATTAGGGTGTCACAGTTATACAATAAAAGTTTCTTTGAGCAATATATAAAAAATGAATGAAATTGAGGTGAAATAATTTTACTTGTAAATTCGACCACAAAGTTACTCATACGCACTATCGGACTAATACAATATTTGTAAAATCTCAAATGATTACGGGAAATTTTCTTAAATTAAAACAAAAAAATATGAACACCCTAATGCATACATTCATATGTATCTACGTTCAAACGTGCTTAATAAAAGTGTCCCTAAGACTTTTCACTAAAGACAAGTGCGCTTGAGTTTTATTTGTAATTGCAAACAACTTCCGTTTGAAATGCAACTCTGAAAAGTGAGAAACCGCATGTAAATTTGAAATATACAGTAACGAGTATATGAATTTTTGTTTCCTAGCAATGGTCAGCCAGTACTCTCACAAACACACATATACTCATACACACACACACATATTCATGCGTCGCAAGTTAGTTTGTTTGTTAGTTTCATTTGTCCACTCGTTCATTTTGAAATGTAATATTTTTGCTACTGACAGCAAATACTTCCACTAATACTTGTGTGTGCATCGAAAAAAATGCGACTGTCCAAGTCTCAGTATTCGAAACGATTTTTGCAACCACATGCAGGGCTGCACACACGACATAGACGTACGACACATGCTCTCGGTCGAGCTATGTGCACACCCACACGATTTTATTAAGCGTTTTATGAGATTTGCCTGCTTGACAGCATACTGTTGATGGCCTGGTATTTTTGGTTGGTGAATATTGGCTGCACGCTTTGCTGGCGTCTGTTTGTGTAACGCAGCAGGTACAACATGGCGTATGAGTTATTGATTTCTTTTATTAAGTGCACTATGGAAAGTAGATTTCCTCTCTCCATGTGCCGCGCGCGTGTGTGTGTAAATTCTTTTCTGAAAATTCAAAGCAAATGAAAATGCTAATTTCAAAAAATATAATAACTTTCGCAGAGGGGTGCGTGGGAGAGAGATATTTTATTTGTAAAGTTAAAGGTCAAATGAAGATTTCAAATTAAAAGACTTTTTGTGGACGAACGCACACAGGTTTCACACAGAAGCGGTTTTAATTAATATTTTATAAGCTCATGTCCAACCGTGCTTTAAAAATATTTGATTTTATATTTCTTGACTTTTTATTGTTAGCCCTCCTTTTTATTCATAAAAGTTTGTGGATTAATTTTTTTTTGCAGAGTTACCAGCTGATTAAAATTTTTAGTTTTAACATATAATGAAATAGAAATAATAATTTAATGAAACTATTAAATTAAAGAGGTTTGTGAGAACATTCGAATGAAACAAAGTTTAGCTTAGAGTTGCCACCTTTTTGGAACTTTTAGTTCCATTAAAAAAACGCATGTTTAAAAAAATAAGGTTGTTTACCTTGTTAACAATTAGTTCAAATTTTTTAAATTTTCTTTACAATATGTCATTACCACAGATTACTTTTCCAACCGCCAGGTGGCGCTAAAGACAAGATATTCAAGGTAGCTGTATTTGTGTCTCACTTTTAATGATGTCAGGTCAGTAAGAAGCTAAACAGGAATATAAAGAAGTTATGAGAAAAATTAGTGCGCTAGAGAGTGCTACGCTCAAGTTATAGAAAATATTTATTTTTTCTGTTGAATCAATATATGAACTTTACAACTCCAGAAATTCTTATGGTACGATAAAAAATATGTAGATATTATCGATATTAAAGCCAATAATGAATTAAATTTGTTAAAATATTGCTAAGGTTTGAATTTTCTTCCCCTGGTAAAGATTTTTTCTTGCTTTTTCAATGTAATGCTCGAACTTTGAGAAATTTTTCTTTTATTTTTTATTTTTTTTATTTTGAATGTGATGTTGGAGGGCTTTCAGAAATTGTATTCTTAAATGAAATTGGCACCAATTTCAAATATTTAAATTTAATTTTGAATAAAAGATGCCACCTTTGTTGCGAATCTGATGCACTTCATTTACCAAACTAATTTGAAAACTACAACTCTGTGCGAGTTATCAAATATTAAATAAATCGTTATTTTGTGTACACAAATGTTATCTATAAGCTTGTGATTAAATGTGAAATTTCAAGATAGGCGAACTATTCTGTTGAAAAGTTGTCATAAAACCACTTGAAATGAATTCACCGGATTTTAAACCGACAAAAATTTCAAAATCATATACATAAATTCATAACTTGGGACAGTAGAACATTTTGCTTTTATTTTTTACAAGCATCAAATGCGTTAGAAAGTATGATTTTTTTTAAGAAATTACTTTTATCACATTTATCTGTCGCCAAGTCATGACAGCTAAAGCCATCCCTTACCTTTTATGCCACCCAATTTTATTTATATGTAATTTTTTTACCGCTTCCATTTATGCATCTATATACTCATACCGAGCTATTCCTGTTTATTTAAGTTAAAATTTCAATTTCATTTCATACCTTTTTGTTATGCAATAGTGACTTTTTCACAGGAAATTATTCAATTTATACACACACATATGTATGTATGTAATACTAGAGTGATTGAGCGAGAAATATGTATATACAATATTTATTTCAGATATATGTAGATAGGTATAGTAGCTCTTTTGTGAGTTGAAGAGCGAACTTGAAAACTCATAGGCTGCAAACATGTTAGTTTCTCTTTTATTATATAAACAACTAATTTTACGAGTATATTGACTTACAAATAAGTATGTATGTATGTCTCTGCATACCAAAAAGCCAATATTTATGTTAGTAGATGCATGTGTATACATTTGTTGAAAGCAATTAATCATTTTTACCTATTCAAAAGTCAAAGAGAGTGTGTGTGTGTGCTCAATAATGATACTACAAAATTATGACTAACTGCTCATGGGGGTGTGTGTGTGTATGTGTCTAAGGGGTACTCATGTTAAGTAAGCAATTTCCGCATATTTTAAAGTGCGTATTTTTTGTCGGTATGATTTTGATTATGACTTAGGTTTCGATTTACTTGAAATTTAGCTATTTACTACATGAAACTGATTTTCTATTCCCAATGCGAAAGTTTAACAGGAAATGGAAGTGCAGAACTCTTGATGCTTCTAATTAAATTTTTGTTTATTTTTTTTAATCTTTTGACATAATATAGAGAAATAGGGATTTTTTGCAAAGAAAATGTCATCAGAGCTGATAGAAGATTGCGGGCCAGTGAAATTAAGAAAGGACATAATACACTGAGTAGGAGCTGTAGTTGATCCTACGACCCGAGAAAAAGAGCGTCTAGACTGGGCGAGATTAATTGAATAGCTAACAGAGCACAGTTCGTCGTGAGTGCAAAAATTCAGTTCAACGTCGGTCAACAGGAGACAAAGAAGCTTCGTATACACCGAAAAAAAACACTAAGGCAGTCAATTTTACCAGAACTGAACCTATCCCATCAGCAGCGAGCCTAAGCGAAGTAGCCAGGCAACATCTCAACGTCGCATTGGTGGACCGCAGCAAAACTATGAGCAAATAACTACTGAAAAGTTAAAAATCTGTGGAGAAGGAGTTGCTAAGGCTCATAATAATGTGTATGGCGGAAGAGCTGTGCAAAGCCATACGGTCATTTAACGATAAAGGCCAGTTTAGCGGAATCAATCTAATAAGTTGCAACGACTCACTACACTAGCTATATAGACTGATTTCATCCAGAGGCAAGGAGAAAATGCTATTCCAGAAGTGGTCGATAAAGCCTCAATCCAAACCCTAATATTCCAACTCACATATCTAAACCTAGACGAAAATCAAAGCACACTAGAATAAGGATAAATCAAGAAGAGACTATATGGATAGGTCTAACCTAAGAAAGGCATAAGGGACAATTGAATATGGTGCAGCAGTATCAGGCACTATAGAGAAGGATGAGGGCACATAGCCTATAAATACTGTAAGACCTTAAAGCAAACCTCCAACATAGTAAGGTAGATTCAAGCGAGTTTCTGCTAACGCTAGCAGAGAAGTATTTTAACGTGTCATTGGTCCAAGAACCATTGCTTGTCACAGGCGAGAAGGCTCAAAACATCGTGGTTCCTCCAAAGATCCAAATTCTGAAAATATAATGCAAACTTTACTAGTTTTCTCTATAAAGCAAAAACACAACCATAAGCTTAAGACAGCCCCGGAAAGTCTAACCCCAGTTAAATATACCTGCAGACACTTATTTTTGCCTGTTTAGTAAATGGAAATAAAGAAGTAACATTAGTACGCATTCAGCCACCACACACACCCAAGCACACACTACATTTGAGTGACAAGCACTTAATCCGACGGCAAGTGAGTTGACAGGCTGACTGAGATTTGAGATAAACACATATATATCGGTGACAAAACCCAAAAAAATATATATACAATAATATACTTGTATATAAAATACAACTGAAATGCTAAGCAATACCCAAACACAATAAGTCGTATACCATACTTTCGGTGCCTTAACAAGCGAAGGTGTACTGCGCCAGTTGCATGGTAATGGCGCTGGCCCATCCTTGACACAATTTCTGTTGTCACTTCTAGTGAAATTTTGCTTGTTTTCTACAGCAAGTATATTTTTCTAAATTTTTTTCTTTCTTTTTTTTGGAATTTTTCACACGTCTTCTCTTTCCTTTTTTGTTTCTTACATAAATATATAATTCTTGGTTTTCCCTTTATTCAAAACACTTTTATTTTATATTTTCTTATTTAATGCATTTGCTTCAGCATGAACCGAGTAGCGAGGTTTCAGGGCAAATGACACTTTCGAATTTCAAAGAACAACAATTCTGACAGCTATTCTTCATCTCATCATCTGCTCGCGTTCAGCCAGCACCACAGTTACGTCTGTACCGCCGGCCATCACTTGGCTTTGCTTTTGAGTGCGTCAAACCCCAGAGCGTAATTTTATGTCTCCTTCATAGTCTTCTTCTTCTTCTACTTTTACACTTTTAAATCTTCAGTCAGTTTGATTTTAGGATTTTTTTTGCTGACAAATTCTTATGAATGAGTCTCTTCACATTCAGAGACTTTCTATATATCTATATGTACATATGTATATATTTACTAAAATTCATATACATCCTTTCGCCTTTGCTTCCACTTATTGTGCGCTTCACAGCTTCAGTGAAATCAGTGCTGATGTGGTAAGCAGAAAATTTAAATAATGAGCGTTGTCAAGATGTTGCCAAGTTAACGGTTGTTGGAATGTGTGTGCGAATTTACGTTTATTCAGACGTTATAAAAGTATATATTTATTACATATTTTTAATTTCATACACATTTTTTTAAATATTTTGAATCATCTTTTTTATTTTCTTAATCTTTGTCCCTTGCGCTCACATACTCAACACCTATTCGCCGCTGCGTTTCATCTCTGAAAGCTAAGCAACTCCCCGTTGTCACTGCACAAGTATGTCAATGTTGTCTTAAACTCAACTCAACTGCGCTGAACTAAGCTCGGCTAGTACTTTTATTACCTACAGATAACAGAAAGTGCTGGGCGAAAAAAGTGAACACTATTTTAGTTTAAATAGATTAAATTCGTATTTAAATAGTGGATCTTTTAATTCATTTCATTTAATTTTATTTTCTTCATTTTATTTTATATTCTTTTTGTACTTTGTTTTATTTTATTTTATTTTATTTAATTTTATTTGTTTTAATTTTAATTTGTTTTGTTTTATTTGATTTTATATTATTGTATTTAATTTAATTTTTTTAGTTTAAAATTTACCTTCAGTTTTGATTATTAAAAGCTAAAACATTGCTGTATATCCAACCTTGCGCCGTTATTATTTATAAATTATTAGCTTAGCTGTTTATTTTCACGTCTTTTGTATTGCTGTTTAGCATATTATTGTTTCGATCGCCTATTGTTCGTGAGCATAAAATGGACACACATATTCCCATAAGCATACTTGTATGTGGTATACGTGTATGCTTTGTATAAATAGCTTTAGAGGAAAACTAGGCGTACGGGGCGTATGAGCAACATTTGAATGGAAGCATACATATTTTGCCTTGAAATACCATATGCAGATATATTGTTTGCATATGCTATTGGCGCTGAGGTCAAATTTCTCAAGGAGAACGAGAAAATGGAAAGCGTATTTATACAAGTCTTATTATTATATTTTTTTCGTTATTTTTTAATTTGTCCATTAAATGTGCGTTAAAATTGTTGAAAAAAATTCTGAAAATTATTTTTAACACTACGAGCTTTAATACTAATTTAAGTTGGTACGCATTTTGTTGTAATTTGCATATCTCTTTATATTTTTTTATAGAAAAAATTTTCCCACAAAATGTTTAGCTTCTTTACCCAGGTCTCTGATTTTTCACTATACAAAAATTCTGTTACACAGTGTAATTAGAATTGGGACAAGTGTTATGTGTTTGTATGTATTTTATTGTTATCACCAATTTAATGTAGTTAATTTTTCGCACCATTAAACAACACTTGGCTGTTGACACAAAACAGTTGTTGTGCTCGTATCGTGATAGTAGTAGTTATCCTCTCACACAAAAATCAAAAGATTAGTCGAAATTGAACATTAAGGGAGTATAATGAAATCCAAAGGTTATATACAAATATATTTGATTATATACATATGAAAGTTTAGCAGATTTTATATATGGGAAATCCCTCTCCACATTTAACTTTTTTGTGGAATTTTCACACCGAACGCTGTGAACCAGGCCTAAATAAATTAACAAAAGTTTTTGTATGTTTGCTTGTACATATGTGTTTAATATATTTTATTTATATGTTAACACAATATTTATACCCTTATGTATATGTATATTTTAATTCCATTTTTTTAAATATCATCCTTGATGTGTGTGTATCTTGTTATTTGCCTACGGCCGGTCATTCGCTTAACCCAAATTTCCTTTGAAACTGATTGAACCCTTGCAGCTAGCCATTGAATTTGTTAATTATAACGATTACTGTATTTGTCTGAAACGTTTGTTGTTTGTTTTGTCTGTAGGAATTTTACAAATTTGTTCCCATTTCTTTTTTGTTCTTTCAATACTGTCACATTTTGTTTATTTTTTAACAAATATGGGCATTTCACATGCACAACATAATTGTTTGGCATACAACTTTTTGGCATTTTCAGTTGGCATTGATTGTTGGAAAATTAGTTTTCAATCTACACAGTGGAAACCCTCATCCGTTCCCTAAATATTCATCTATGTATAATATATAAAAGGCTTTATACTGAGTGACTGACGGGCAGCATAAATTACTACTCTTAGATATCAGAAATTTAGAGAGCGTATTTTGTCTATAATGTAGGCGTATGATTATAATGAATATCGTTGGAGTAGACCCAAGACCGATATATTCGAAAAAATCCAATTTTACGCTCCATTTCCTAGGTATCTATGATTCGAGTTAGGTTAGGTATTCATCCATTATAATCCTTTTTTTTTTTGGTTTTCGGGTTTCAGATACTTTGAAGCAGAAATACCTTCCTAACCGCCATACACCTTTTTTCAGAGGGCTTTTTGGAGAGCAACTACACGAACAAGAGGTTTCAATATTTTTTTTAATGAATCGTTCATTGTTAAACTTTATTAAATTCTATCTATTAAAATTGTTTTCTATTAAATTATAGAATAAAATGTCTCTCAAAAAAAATTTACAAAGAAAAGCATTTATTTTGTTTTGAAAGTGGATATAAGGCCTTGATATATGGCAAATATTTCCTTCCAACTATGGATCTGTTCAAAAAAATCACATAATGGAATTCGTTTGCTTGATATTTGTATTCAAAAGATACCTGTAAAATATAATAAATACTAAACATTGTATTATTCTTCAATTAAAAAGGGATCCAGAAGGAATTGCCGATAAACTAAAGGTGGTCCTTTATACCCTCCTACCATAGTTTATTCCGTCCAAATTTGTTTATGTACCGCTGCAGTAATCTACTAGTGACAACTCACTAGCTGAGCCCGAATTCAGAAATAGTTTTTCGACCGTTACCAGAAATTAATGATCATATTGATAACTTTCCTCTAAGAAAGAGTGATCCTCAGATGCATACATTAGTTAAAGAAAATTGTATGGACTCCCAGGAGTACAGAGCATTGGAAATGTTTCCTTAAAAAAATATTTATGAAGAAATATTAAACCGGTATTAATGTGATAATTTATAATTAGCGCTAAATTTATATATTTTAAAATGTTTTTTAACAAAAGTTTTTAAGTGCAAATAATTAAGATATGCTTATACGATGGGTTTTCCTTCAAAAGCCTCGCTGGTATTACAAAAAATCTCTTAACTGTTGCATACTGTTATTGTACAACAAAAATGGCTACAATGTAGATATGTAGTTAAGTACACCGGCTGTTGATAATTTGCCAGATGTTTGCGATGTTGATGGTGACAACGATAATGAGGTTGTTGTCGATGATAAGCAAAATAATGTGAAATGTTAATTCCAATATGTGGCTATGTAGAATCTGCATGTTTGTGTGGCGTTGTGTGTGTATTAATATAACTTAAGTAACCCATGAGGGAACGTGCGGCAGAGTAAGTAAGCATATTATTGATTTTAATGTTAATTTTGTGGCTTGTTCTACTGATGTTGTTCTTACATGTGGAATCAAATTACTGCTTTTGGTATATAATGCTATTAAAAGATCAATGCGAGCTGTAAAAAAGATTTTTTAGTAAAGAAAAAGAGGCCGAACGAGAATTAGCTCATTTTTGATTAGCGATTTTTAATTGAATAATGGTTTTTTACTCGGTGAAATATAGGATGTACTTAAAAGTGATCGAAGTACAACCCTTAACTGCCCCAATTAAGCTATTTGCTATTTGCCAACATTGCCGTGGTTGTTATAATAAATGGCATATTACGTGATAATTACAATAATTATTTTTTGAACCCAAATTGGCAGCGTTGGAGTCCTAAATTCATATATAATTACTGAGAATTATTTTCTATGGAGAAAATTTGCAACAATGCAAATAAAAATCAGCTAAATTATCTCACTTTTACAAAAAAATACTCACCATCATAATGGAAAATAAGATATTATTTTTACTGCAAGAATAACTATTCCTTTTTCAAGCTACATCTTTGTGTTTCATTGAGGATGATAGTTTTATGTCGAAAATACAGAATTGCAAAGAAAATGTTTACTGAAATTGCAGCCCCTTCTAAGCAAAAATAGTTCCTGGTAAAGAAAATTGGCAACAGTGCTGTGAAAGTAATCATCTTTATTTTATTTAATGAATAACGCTAAATTTTTTGTTAAGTAATAACTAAGAAGTGTGACCTTCATTTTCAACCACACAGAAAATTGGCAACGTCGTAAAAACTGACTCAGAGGAATAAAATAGACAAAGAAATTTAGCAACGTTACTATAACCAACAACAATTTCTATTATATGAAACTTGTAAGATTGCAGAAAAATACGTACACGCGACGAAAACAAGCAGCAGCTTCCTTCGAGAAAAATTGGCAACGTTGCACAGAAAAATTTTCTAATGACACTATCACTTGTATTAAGAAAACTGTAAGAAATTTTAAACCAAGCATAAGTTGATGTAAGTCACAAAAATTTTTAGAAATATTAAGGTCTATTGTTTAAAAGTAAAAATATTGCTATAAAAACATAAAAGTATTTCCCGCACACTAAACTGAATGCAACGAAAAAAAAAAACGACAAATAAACAAATTGGCCCTTTGTTGAGTTTTCATCGATTGCTTATGACATTTGATAACTACATACATACAAATAAATAGTATTTTGTTTCACCACTGGCATGTGGCATGTGGCATGTAACACCAACATGAATGCAGTACAGTAAGAGCAGTAAATTTGTTGCCGTTCAACGTTAAATTGGACGAATCATGATTTCTTCGAGCCGCAGCCACAACGCCAGCTCCAGCCAGAGTTAAAGATAAAGCCAAAGCTAAAGCTAGTGCTCGAGCTACTCATTCGCTTATACAAACTCACTTGAAATTCACATTGAATTCAGTTTTGTAGTGGCTCAACTCGATTTGGTACAGTTGGTTGGTTCGTTGGTACGTTGAGTGAGTCTTTGTTGCTTTTGTTGCTTTGCGGACTGTCGCTTGGTTGCAGAGCTTGTCTGTTTGTCTAAATCTTCTGCTTCTTCTTCTTTATTGCAATAGAATCACCACATTTCTGGCTTGTTTAGCTGCCAATAAACACACACAAAAGCAAATAGGGACACACATACATACATATACATATGTGCACATCAGCATTTACGACAAGCTCTTGCAACATCTCAGCTCTTGCAGCAGTTACATTGTATAGCAATGTTGCTCGTCTAAAATGTCATTTATGTGGTCGAGTGTGTGAAAACTCGAGATACAAGCGATGGGTGGTGAAAATGTTTACTAATGGAGGGGAAGACAGTGAAAAATATGATTAATATGTGTGTATGTGTGTGTACGGGCATGGACCAATTTTTAGTTGGGGTAATCGAACTACATGCCACAATTGGTATTGCATGTGTAGGTGTATGTGTGTGTTTTATTAAAGTGGTACGTGCATTTACGGGTGCATATGTATGTGTGTATGTGTAAGCGCATAACAAATCCATTTGCACAATTTTGGGGCTTTGTAGCAAATAAAAGCTAGTAGTCAGGTTGGTAATCGCTGACTGATTCGATTTAAAATTCCATCGATGCTTTTCTTACTCAACAAATCAAGCACACAAACAAACAAGCACAAAGCTGTTGTCAACACACAACAACAAAGACATATATGTACAAGTAAAAAACAAAAACTCACACAAAAAGTTCAGCGGATAGTGTGATTTGTGGCAACAACCATTGATTTTTAAACTTCTATTAGTACATACATACACGAGTATATGTCTGTATATAACAAATATTCTATTCTCTCTCTATCTCGGGTATTATATTTGCACAAAGCGATGTTAAGTGATGAATGTTGGACGAAATGTTGGGTTTCATGGCAATTAAGTTTGATTCGATGAGAATGACATCTAGTGGTGACACAAGCCAAAACACTTAAAAGTCCGCTTCTGAGCCAAGGCTAAATACTGCAATAACAACACAAACAAAAAAAATTGAAATGCCGCAGTTGCAACGCTCACTTACAATGCACTGCAAATGAAGTGGCTTACCAAATGATTGACGAAAATTACAAAAAAAAACACTGACATCACATTTTGGTCGAGGGTCTGTCTTCAATTTATACCTAAATTGTAACTGAGTAAGAAATTTGATTATAGTTTCTGAGTTAAAAGTGGGTTAATAAAGCATTTATTGCTTTAAAAGTCTTTTCAATGTGAACCTATTAAATTAGGAAAAATATGATTATACACGTATATGTATTATTCGAATTTTATTTTATTTTATTTTATTTTATTTTATTTTAATTTATTTTATTTTATTTTATTTTATTTTATTTTATTTTATTTTATTTTATTTTATTTTATTTTATTTTATTTTATTTTATTTTATTTTATTTTATTTTATTTTATTTTATTTTATTTTATTTTATTTTATTTTATTTTATTTTATTTTATTTTATTTTATTTTATTTTATTTTATTTTATTTTATTTTATTTTATTTTATTTTATTTTATTTTATTTTATTTTATTTTATTTTATTTTATTTTATTTTATTTTATTTTATTTTATTTTATTTTATTTTATTTTATTTTATTTTATTTTATTTTATTTTATTTTATTTTATTTTATTTTATTTTATTTTATTTTATTTTATTTTATTTTATTTTATTTCATTATTTTATTTTATTTAATTTTTTAATTTTATTTTATTTTATTTTACTTTATTTTATTTTATTTTATTTTATTTTATTTTATTTTATTTTATTTTATTTTATTTTATTTTATTTTATTTTATTTTATTTTATTTTATTTTATTTTATTTTATTTTTTGCATTTTTTATTTTATTTCATTTATATTGACTTTATTTTATCAATATTTTTATATTTTAAATTTAAATAAATTAAATTTTGCCAAAAAATAATTATTAAGATATGCAAATGCATTCGGAACTTTCCATAGCTGCAAAACTGAAAGCATTGAAATGTTATTTACATAACCTTCGTCAAACGAAATTTTTAGACTTTAAAATAATTTTAATTGCACTTTTTAACAGACCGTTTTATTGTTTCTGTATTTCTATTAAACTTTTGCCACATACACGTATATTCAACTTAAATGACCCAGTGCTATATTTGGTCTCCAAACTATTTACAGTTAATCAAAAGTGTGATACTAGTGCCCTAGAAACTATCTACAATAAAACAGTATTTTTTGTATATTTAAAAGCTCATATGTTTAAGTATATGTTGGTATGTATGTATCGATAGTAGGTAAATGCAGTGGACCCATCTATTAGCAAAGTGAATGCATTAACATCCGACGGGCGGAGAAAAGTTTGCCCTTACTTACAAAAATACTCATTTAAATATATGTATCTACATATTTACACATATAAAGATATGGATATGCACGTGTATGCTAGCATTTGTGTTTAATAGCAGCTGATGATATTTTTATTTGCTTTCGTTTCGATTTTACCATTTCTACACGCATGCATGCATACATATGTATATATGTATAAATACATATTTCTAAAACTGCCACTACTAATATAACCAGTTAGACTTACACCACCATGAGTAGAAATAAAAAAAGTTGCATGTTTTGCACTGTCTACCAAACGGAAATAACAAAACTTTTAATTGAAGTTAACAGCTCTTCTCAGCTTATACATATCTCGCTCGCCGATTTGGCGGAAACAACTTGCAATGGTTCACATATGTACATACACATATATAAGTTGGACAATGAGGCAATGAGGAAAACATTTATACTATAAAATAACTGTAAATGAGTGCTTGAATGGAAAAATATTTTATATATGTACATATATCTGTATGAGTTTGTTGGTGTACGTTTGATGAAAGACAGAACAAGTGTAGAAATAAAATTTTTAGTATATCGATGAAAGCGAAGCTTAAATTTTACAAAAATAGCAAAGGATATTTTTCCACTTTTGTATGTATTTTTTATTTTTTTACTCAAATCAAAGGGAAGAAAATTTCTATTTTCGATTCTTCTCTGTGTCGACCACATATTAAGCTCAAGAATCGATTTTGTTAAAATTGTTTCCTTTTTCTTCTCAGTGAACTTTCTTCTCTCTTCACGCGCGCAATAAAAATCAGTGAGTATTTTGATGTTTGAATGATTTTTACTACGGAAATATCGGTTTAGTTCAAGAACCACATAAATGGCGCATACTTATGATTATTTCTGTGGGTTCCAATTTCTCGACACACAAAAGCACTTATTTACTAGAGAGTAAGCAGTAATAAAGGTAAATAGGAAAATAAAATCATTAAAATTTTTTGGGTAAGTCTTGCCCAAACATTCACCTGCCTTATGGCCTATATTTGTGTGCCACTCACCTTGTGTACGGAAAAGGTAAAATGCGTGACAGTGGCAGCTAACCTTTTCTTACAATATTTACGGGTATCTTTTATATGTGTGTGTAACACGGTAAAAGTGTATGACCAAACTATTTGATGTTTTTCTTAAAGCAATTGCTGTGATTACTAAGAGACTACCTCTTTTTAGAAATTGGAAAAATAAACATTAGTGGAAATATGCTTTTCCTTTTTGGCTTGAAACAATTTACATACTTATATTTTATATAACATTTGATTTTTTTATTACTATTTTATAGATTTTTTCATATTTTCTCTAAATTTTTTTTTATTAAAATTGTGCTTATTACTTATTATTTATTAGGTCAGGTTATACTGGTCCTATGTAATGTCAGAAGAAGGTCCAGTTAAATTGAGCTCTAGTAGTCGTCACGTAGGACATCAACGCGAAACTAATTGATTTCTAAGACTAGCCCTTGATAAGGCAAAACAGAAGCAGAGAAGGTGCTCCAGCGTCTCGCGCGAAAAAAGGGTGTTTTCCGTCTGTCAATCTGCTCGGAAATTGAGCCATGTTCAGCCACTTGCATATTTCCTATGCTAGTTCAGTAGCGAAATGGTTAGCACTTTTAGTCATCTCATCAACTATTTCGTTTCCCGGAATGCTTTTGTGGCTTGAAACCAGGTATATATGCAATCGCTATCTCAGCAAGTTTTTCTATCTGCAAAGGTTTCTGCTTGAAAGATACTGTAGAATTCTGGTAGCTCGAAGTGTTATCTGAGATATAGTCTCATAGAATAGATTTCGGTGCTCACTCTTTCATACATTTTTCAATCACTGCATCAATGGAGACATTGCTGAATGCTCCATTCATGTCAAGAATGGTTCCTCGGCCATATCATCTACGCTCTAGAACCTTCTCTATATGTAGGGTTAGCGAGATAAGTGCAGTCTCAGTGGATGCAATATATGGTAAAAATATAAAGAAGCAACAAATTAAATTTGAAAATTTTTTGATTGGGTTTAAAAAATATAAATTTTTAGTTTAAATTCTTCTCCACTGCTTCTACTCTTCATTTTCTAATGCTCAGTTTTCTAAAGGCATAAGCCACTTTAAATAAATAAAAAAAAACTTTTGTTATTAAAAGATAATGCTACTTTATGTGTTGCCCTTTCATGAAAGTGCTTTTGGTGTGCAGTACTTATATAAGTACATGACTATGCAGAAGTCTACTCTATTTCCTTAACATTTCCCTTTTCACCTACCACAAGTATATATGTATTTAAGTAGGTATATACATGTGTCTAAATACTTAAGAGCCTATTAAAATGGTTACCTTTAAATAAGTATCAACAAGCAACACTTTTTAATCAAAATGATTTTCGCTACAAACAAACATACACGTATGTATGCATAGGCGTATGTACATATGTACATTTATTCCAATGAGTATACATTCATGTAAAGCTGTAAACTTTTTTACTATTATATCGTACTTATGTGCTTAACATTTTCATTTACTATTTTACTACGCCATGAGTAAGTATGCACATACATACGCGTATGTACTCGTACATATGTATGGATATTTAAGAATCTTATAAAAGTGGTACAACTAACAAAATACATAAATATGCTCCATTGAAAAATGCTGCTTTTCAACACATACGTGTACTATTGAATTTGCTAGTGTATACATACGTGTATGCATGGGCTTGCAATTTTTAAGTATGTATGGTATATATGAAGCATATAGTTGTTGACTTTTGCGCTGATGTTTGACGGTTATAGGCCGAAACTTTTGATTTTGTTTTGAATTTGTTTAGCGTATTCCTCCTCCCTTTTTAAAGTATATAAGACAATTTTATTTGGAAAGAACTTTTCTAGTACGAAATTTCAAATGAAAAAAAAATATTTTGGATTATTTTTAGGTTCACTTCCGTTTCTCTCTGAACACTTCTCTTAGAAAGTACGTATAAGGGGACATTAGAAACTCCACTAAAGGGTAAAAATGCCCTCAGGTCACACAGAGACATGTTTGTACGCAAAAAATTTGTACGAATATATGCAGTGAAAGCTTTTGAGCAGAAATATTGTGGCACATTTCAAAGCCTTGACCCTACTCTACTCAACTGAACTGAACTCCTTAACGAAAGCTCCAAACGATGCACCTGTTCAAAATTTTCCATCCAATCACTTTTATGAGGTCGTTAGTGGGTTAACACGTTCAAGGAAACTATTTAGGTAGAACTTATTAATAAAAGCTATTAATAAAATATTAAAATTAAACATTTTAAATTATATTTATTTAAAATAAAGCGAGAAAACTGCAATCTGAAGCACAAATCATTTTCTATGCAAGTAGAGCCAAAAAGAAAAAAATAAATAATTTAAAAATTCCAACTGTAGTTAATAAGCAGCGAACGCAACACTGACACCGCAAACGCCAAATACACGCGCACTCACACTTACGCTCGCTCTGCCTTACATTTATAGCTCAAAATATAAAAGTAAAAAATATTGTAAAACCCAATCTATACGTTCTACGCACAATCGAGCTTTGTACTCTTATGCGCTTGCCTGGATATCTTTTACATTTACGAAGATCTTAAAGTCGTGATAGTACTGGGTTATAAAAATAAATCCACTCAGATGCGAAGAACATAAAAGTGAGATTTACAGAAAGGAGACTACATACAAATACAAATTCAAGCCATTCACTATTGGATAGTAACCACTACCAGCTGCCATACCGCTAACATAAATACTCATATAAAAATATATACACAAGTCTGTTATTTGACTGTATGTATGTGTGTGCATGTTTCAATGGTTGGTGGCTTTTAAAATAGTTGGCCGTATGAGCGAATATCAACGCGTCAGTTTCCATTTTTCAGCGCCATCATCAGTAGTTGTTGTTGTTGCTATTGCATATATTGTATTTGTTTTTAAATCCCTTGACCTGACATGTTTAAAAGAGCAAAAAAAAATATCAAGATACATACTCACATACGCACTCCATACAAACGTGTACAATTGTATGTAAGTGAAGTCGCTGACGCAACGGCAAACATTTACCGCAATTTTTCGTGACCACATAGAACAATATAAGGCAATAACGGGAACAGCAGTTCAGTACTGCTGTCGTTGTTGTTTACTCTTTATGGCTGGAAAGAAATGGCGTTAAAATGTCGAAATGACTCAAGCTAGCGGAGTTGCAGAGAGAAGATGGAATTTATAACAGTATTTCTGACGGTGAAGACTTCTCCCCTTTCTTTAGCGTAAAATTACCGTAAGACACAGGTAAACAGGTATGCGTGGAAAAATAATGTAAATAATAGAATTTTCTTTTACAAAAGTTCTGCAAGCGAGCGAACACTATTTTTTAAGAAAGCACATACCATACATTTGATTCTTAAGCAGCATTGTCAATTTCTAGAAGATAACTATTTTCTACTTAAAGCACATGGTGAGTAAAATAAAATAAAATAAAATAAAATAAAATAAAAAAAAGAAAATGAAATAAAGTAAAATAAACTAAAAAAAATTTTAAATTAAATAACAATATAATATTATCCACCATGATCCAACTAAATTTATTTTATATTGTTCATTTGTGTCAGAAGCTCATTTGCAGTTTTACATCCAAGCATGTTGGATTACAAACTTTATTTTGTTCAAGCAACTGTTGTACACCGTACACTTGCTGGAACGCAGCACATGGTCTACTAGTACGTGTTTTGCCTCCTTACATATCAATTTGGGAATTCGTTACATACTTTCAATATGTGCCCTGTGCATTTTATGCATATTCCTTGCTCTTTTCTATCAGGATCTTAAGTCCCATGCTCCCTGTTTTTGGGTGCAGAATTGTTAATTTGTGGCACGCAATACTGCTTCATCTTCTTTTCTTCTTCTTCTTTTATAGTAAATGAATCAATATCTCTAAATTCCATCGTGGCTTCCGGTTAAGGCCAGCTACTGATCCGGCTTCTTTTAATGTGCACCGTAGTCTCACAAAAAATTGACTGTCTGCCCTTTTTCTAATTCCAAGAGGATGGCGCCTGCCTTTGTCTGCCATGTTCCACGTATCCGCACATCATTTTTGTATGATTCAATTCTAGACTTAATATTTTGGAAGACTGATAGTTTCTTTGATTCCATTTTGAGCAATTTTTTGGATAGGATTTTTCGACCTCTTCGCCGTCACAGCTCCCCACTACTCGGTTCCTTCAATGTGTGTGGTCATCCGGCGAGCTTCGGTTCAACCGGACTCTTAACGCGACATTCCGCGGACGACGGAACGAGGGTTTCAGCTTGAGTACTTTTCTCTTTAGCAATAGAGGTGACTTTTGTTCCTTCTTTGGTCATTGTTTCGTCTGTATATATATAAATATACACGTATGTGGCGTTTTGTAACAGCTGATGCAATTTCCGGCCGAGCTCCTCCTTCAATTTTTGTTATGGATCTCGATGTTTTCTAACAAATGGAGGAACCTACAGTTTATACCAAGCCACCTCCGAACGACTGATGGTGTTTTATGAGGAGCCTTTATTTCATTTATAAGATACACTCGAAGGGGTTGACATTCCCGCAATTAGATAATTCAACTTAATTTTAGATTTAAATTAATTTTCTATAACTTTTGGATATTAGTCGAATCAGAACTCGAACCCAGACCTCCCGCCGCCGTACTATGTCAAAAAGTTCGTTCAGTTGAGAGGCATTTAGCCACTGTGTGTTCGAATTTACGAAAGAAAATCCTGCTTTTCTTGAGTGCCTCTCTTCCATTTGTCTTATTTGGCACACAGTGTTTCGGTGAATCCTGTGTTGACGAATGTTAATGGAGATACTGCTGGACTGTTTTGACTTGTCATCAGCTTAGCCATGCTCTCTGCTGTATTTGAGGTTGTACGCTCGGTCGAAGCTGCACTTAATTACTGGGACTAATCTCTTTCCTGGGAAAGCAACATAAATTTTAAAAAATATATCTTACAAAAATCCTGTAACCTAAAAACTCTGGACGCCTTACAAAACTAATTTGAATATTCATACAACTCTCGTGCTTCTCCAAATTGATACAGCACTAATCCTTTGACTTACAACAACTAAATTCTACTAATAATGTATTTAATCTTGCAATTTGCATTTTCCCTCTTTTTTTCGGCAGATTAAGAGAATTAATTGTATTGCTTTCCAACGAACGGTTCACAAACAACAAGTGGAGGGATGTGGAAGGGAAGCTTGGCATATTGTTTTGCTGATTGTCGCAACATGTTTATCACTATATGTAGTATGGATGTGCTGTTGTTGTTCTTGTTTTCTTATCAGCAACAATTCGTTAACATTTACAAACTCATGTAAATATATGCAATGCATGTACATATGTGTATATGTGCTTGCAAATTCACCGAAAATAGTACACATTGTCATGCCATGCCATGTCTGTTTGTAAGCAAATATACGTTTGTATTGTCAACACTTGAGGCAGTCAACAACGAAAAAAAAAAAACTATGATAAAAACAAAAATATTTGTACGTATATATGTATGTATACACATAAATAAAACAATACATATGTAGATGTTATGTTAAAACTATTATCTCGTTGTATGGCTACTTGTACTTACAACGGCAATTGAGCTTATGTTTTTGTTGTTTTTTTTTCTATGACTTTGAATTACATTAGTATACTATATATGAGAGAACTCTACATTCTATTATAAATATTTATGCACTTCAAATATATATCTAATTTCAGTAGCAGATACATATTCGAGCTTGCAATTTTTTGCATAAATTATGAGGCAATTTTTTTAGAAATATTTACTGAATTTTTTTACATAGAAATTTGTTCATAAAATAATCAATGAATTGGAATTAAATTAAACTGGCATTTGTGGCTCATTCTTAACTACTCCGGCCTTGGCGCTTAACACCTTGTGTAGTATAGTGGCTGTGTACAGAAGGTAGGGCTATTAGACTCTAGTTTCCGTATTGGCTCAGGCATAAGATACTCCAATATCCTCAAAAGGCTTAAGTAGCTTGTATTATTGTATCTTCGCATTAGCGCAGAGCCATAATCCCTTCACGATTGGACTAGAGCTAGGATAGTGTCACTGAATATGTGGAGCACCTGACTTCTTCACTAATGGATTGGTCGAAACTTGACGGAAAGAGAATTATGCATCGGCGAACAGCTTGGGCTTCCAGATCAGATTACAGTATTTTTCATACGGATATAGTTGCTATCAGCACACTGGTGCGTTGGACACACTGCTTCGAAGAGTGAGTAGTATTTACTCAATTAGCCAATCGGTTATTTGGAGTTTGGAGAGTTTGAAGGATCTATGCTCTTTCCTATGAACTGTCCAGCCTATGCGAGACTCTAATCGCATACCCAAGGAGTTAACTGACAATAAAATAAAGTGAATTGGATGATTTAAGACACGTGCTAAGCGATTCGAAGACTAAAAGTTGATCTAACGTAAGGACATATTCACTTCTCGTATCCGTGTGGAATCCTCTTAGGAGCGCTGTTGTAAACCTAGTTAAAACCAAATTTTTTATGGAAAAATATTATTTTTTTTTTAGATTTCTGAATATTTTTTACATAAATTTTTTTTTTTTAATATAAAATTATAATTTAGGTAAAATCTCAGTGCAAAGATATTTCTTAAGAAAAAATATTAAATTTGGAAATAATTTATCTTAAAACTGGTTGTTTTCTAGGTTCTATCACCAACACATGTGCCATACACATACGCACACAGTTATGCATATGTATATATATAGGTATATGTCACTTCGTTACTTTTATCGCTCACTTCCTTTGTAGCAAATATTAATAAAACAGATTTAGTTATCGAGATAAGTTACAAAATCTTACATTTCATAAGAAATATGTAAGTGCGCATGTATGTGTTATACAAAACCGTTTATTGTTCTATCTTACACATATCCTTATTTTCTCATATACACCAAATAAAGACATCAACAGCAGGCGAATAAATTGTGACAATCAACAAAAGCTTTAAATGCATATTACAACAACAGCAAACAGTGTGTAGTAAAAGCAACAATAACGAATTTGCTATAGACCTTACTAATTTTATGAACATATATGCAGGCTTACGTGTATGTGGTAGTGATACCGATTTAAGGAGCATAGAAATTACTTTTGCATTTTAGTGTTGATTTCATGATATGTTGCATACTTAAAGGCGTTCAAGCAGAATTTTATGTAAGTGCTTGTTTTTTCTGCCTTACAAATATTGAAACACTTTACGCATACACGTATATATAAATATGAATAAATTCATGCCAATTTAAGCAGGAAATATTTCATATATGTATTTTTTGAGAGAAAGAGAGAGAGAGAGAGAGAGAGAGAGAGGGAAATAAAAAACAGTTTCTGAAATGCTTTGGTGGGAGCCTAACTAAAGGACAAAGACAAAGAGAAAGACAAATTGTTGGTTATAGTGCAGAGTTTTGCACTTAATTTATTACTATTACATAATAAATTGCCTTACACTGCATCATACAGATCTGTATGGTATTTGTCAGTACCAAGCATTGTTGTGAGTTTGCAATACTAGCAGTAAGAAAATACTATCTTCGACTAATTTACTACATTTTCACACAACGTTAAGCTAAATTTGTTTTAATTTAGGATTTTATGCTCCTTTCTTTTAGTATAAAAATACGTTTGAATTATTGCCCTATTTTATACTAGTTTTTAATAAAAAAAAAAAGAATTTAAATAAAAGCATTTTATTGAAAAAACCAAAAATTTTAATAAAATCAATTCCTTAACACAGTCTTTACTAAATACTAATACATTTACAAAAGTCTAAAATTTTAGGTAAAAGCTTTAAATTTCTCTTCATTCGCCTAGAAATATATATACGTGTAGGTCTAGTGAAATCACTGTTATTTTGCTATTTATGAATTTTCAATTTCACTTACCCAACAGCAGCTACAACAACAACCAACGATCATTTACATCAACTAAATATACATAAATGCACATATATATTGAAATTAATTCAATACTAAGTATATAAGTTTGTATGTATGTAAGTGCTCGTATATATACAACAAACAACAGTTAGCAGCCAAGCCAATAGCACTCTTCTTCTTAAGCAAATCATATGCAAATAAATTGTAAATATTTTCACAGCTGCAAAGTGTGGAAAAGTTGTTGAAAGTTTATAGTGAATTCATCGAATTTCACAGAATTCGCTTAGAAATTATATGTGTATGTGTGTGTAAATGAAAAAAGAAAATAACAAAAAAAAAGTAATGTTCAAAAATGTAGTAGTTTAGCAATAAATATATGTGTGTGTATATAGCTGGACGTGTAAAGGATAACTGGAAATTATACAAAGGAAAATGCTTAAAAAGGCTCAAAAAGCTGTGCTGGCATACTAGTCATTAAGATGGAAAAGTGAAATAAGTGAAATTTTCGAAAGAATTAAAATGTAAAATTAAAACAAAATTTAAATTATATTTTAGGCATTGCATGCAAGAAGAGAAACAACAATATTTTAAAAAAAAAAAAAGAAAAATAGGTATAAAGAAATACTCGTATATCAAAACAAAAAAATAAATAAAAAGTATTGAAAATGGCAAAACAAAATTGGAGAAAGTCTTGAAAAAAGTAACCAAAAACTATTATTCTTCAAAAAAAAAATTAAATGAGAATTAAGAAAAGGATCTTAAATAAAGCACTTAAAATATACAATGGAAAAAAATTTATCAAATCATTTCAAAAAAAGTAAATAAAAATTAGGAAAAAAAATTAAATAAATGCAATAAAATATACAATGGAAAAAATTTTAAAGAGCATATAGGAAAATTAATTTTTCAAAAAAAGTAAAAAAAGAAATCATTATTAAAATTATCAAAAAATTCATTTATATAATTTAAAATTCGTACAGATATAATTTATGGTTTGAAAAACAAAATTTACGAACACACCCTATATCAGAAACATTATATTCGTATCATGCCTTTGAATTAATATCCTCAGATACTTAGTAATATTATAGAAAACAGCATCTTCAACATAAATCTTTCTTACAACTGCTCAGTTTAACATATACAACATTTTTTTTGGGTTTTGTTTTCTTTAACAAAAAATATTTCTACTTTAAGCCTACTGCAGTCTAAATCAAAAAGTTTGATTAATTAAAGCATAAATTTATCTATTGAAGCTATTTATATATATACCTATATATATATATACATATACAAATGTTTTTAAATAACTACCGCAAGTAATTATATTTATGCCTAATTTTCGGCAACTACTTATCGCTTAAATATTTAAATATTAGGTTAGTTTACCTAAGCTTAACTTTAAGCGGTTGCCTGCATAAATATTTACATAGAAACACATGAATTACCAAGAAAATCATTCAACATATACATAAACACATAACCTTATACTTATTTATGTGTTATGCATTATATAATATACGTATATGGCCGCCGTGGTAGGCGAGTGGTTAGCATTGCGTACTGCCATACGGAAGACGCGGGTTCATATCCCGGTGTCGTACTAACAACAACTTATGTTAAATTTTCTAATTGCGGTCGCCCCTCGGCAGGAAATGTCAACCCCTCCGAGTGTATTTCTGACATGAAATAAAGCTCCTCATAAAAACCTATCAGCCGCTCGGAGGCGGCTTAATGTTAACTATAGGCCCCTCCATTTATTGGAAAAACATCAGTACGCAAAACCAGAAATTGGAGCAGGAGCTCGGCCAAAAATCGCTTCAGCGGTTACAAATTGACAATTATATATATATAATACATAATATACGTCTATAATATGTACCAAAATCTATCGAAAAATTGTGTCGAATTAATAATAAGTGGTTTTTGTTGTTGCTGCTGTTTGACATGTGACAACTATTTAATTATATATAATCGCCACCAATTGCCAGCTGTGTATTCTTACTTACAATACATTAGTTCTTCGAAACACTCGTAGTGTCTACCATATATGACATTACACATCAATGAATTCGTCGACTGGATCACATGGCATTAATTTAGTTGATCATTAACATATTTTTAGTTAAAAAAATTACATTTAAACATGTGTTATAGCTCACGCAAGTTAGTTGAAGTCACATAAGTGTACATAACATATAATATTTACACGTGCACATGATTACATATAAAGAAATGTATGTACGAGTATGTTACTGAGTCCTTGCATATAATATTCCAGGGACACACACCTGACGAAAGGCATTTAACTAATTAAAGTGTCTCACAATAGAAATAGTGTGTATATATGTATACGTGTATATATTTAAAAGTTTGGCAATTTTTAAGCGAAATTTTCATACGACGTTGTAAAAAAGAGAAAGAATTTTTTGCAAAACAGTCTAATTAACAAATATATACTTACAGCTTTTTCAGTCATTTCTTTGATACATCTTTTGTGTGTGTATCTTCGATAAGTATTAGCACAGCCAGCCTAATTGTAGGCAACAATTTATGTTTAATTTTTTTCAGCATTTTCAATCTTATTTTGCCTAAACTAGATTTTTAACTCCAGTTTAATTCATTCACTTAAAGTCTACTCCCTTCAAGCTCAGTAGCAGAAAATGACATTCACTTACTATGCTATCCCAAAAAAGCACTCTACATTTTTATTGCTATACTTGCCATTGCCAAGGTTCATTACAGAGGTTATAGGAATACCAAATACTACTCGCTCAATATACCTCGAGGACATATTGTCGGATATCCGCTTTGATGTTGTTTAGAGTAAAAGTCTTTCGAAAGTGCTGCGGAGTTCGTAGCAAGGCAGACACGCCTTTCGCTTGTCAATAATAAAACTACAAGGAGCATTGCCAAGGTACCTCAACAGTTGTGAGTGGAAACAATGGAAGTGAAGTTGCAGAGGGCGGGAGAGAGAGAACGTGTAAAAGGTAAAGGTAAAGCTGAGTGGATTAGTCAGACTTACGAGTATATATTATTATATGTAGATTTTAAATTTTGTTGCCACACACCATACATACCTACTTACAAGTATAAAAAAAAGAACTTAAAAATGTTTGTTTGCCTGTGGCTGATTTTTATTTTTACTACATATTTTAGATCCTTTTATGTGTTTTTTGTTTCTTCTTTCTCTTTATTCTACACAAAGTAGCGGAAACGGAAATGTCAACAGAAACGACAAAACATGCTTCCATCACTTCAACGTTTAACCGACTTCCGGTGGAGTAAAAGTAGTGTGTGTGTGTATATTGGTGTGTGTTTACATACACATATGTATGTAATGCATATTTCTTTTCATTTCAAATCTTACCTGTTTCTATTTTTTACTTCACGCTTACCAGCCTAAAACATACATACACACATATAGTTCAATTATATATGCATGTATATGTTAGCTGAAATATTATGCTTAAGCTTAAGTCTACTTTGACATTTACTAAGCTGCTTATATACCGGTAGTCATTACATGCATACATACAATTATGTATTACACAAAGAATTGTTAAGATAACTTTTGTTAACTAAATTAGCAAGGAAAACAACAAATATTCTTTTCTTATTTTAATAAAGCAGTTCGTATTTCATTCATGGAGTATAGTTAATTTATGAAAAGTTGTGAACTAAATATATCCTATTTACACGTATATGTATGTAAACGCAGTAACACTTCAAGCGTTACAAAGAAAAAATATCAGTTACTAGATTCACCAATTACTTCCATCTGAGGAGCATATCTTAACTAGGCAATGTACAGGGTGACCTAAATGTATGCAACAATTTATTTTTATTTTTAATCAAACTAAAAAAAGAACTACCTTTATGAAAGTGTTCGTGGTAAATTTCAGGCATATAGCTTTCTTTATATCACCTGGGCTCTAGACTTACAGAGTTCAATGATTTTTTTTTAATATTTGCTTTTAAGAAGCTTGAAAACATATTAGTTTCACATTACGTGAAGAAAGGAATTTTTAAGAAATTTGCTTGATAAACTATTCAAGAGTAGGTGCGCGTTTTAGCTAAATATAGCAGAGAGTAGCCTAATTGTAGGCAAAATTTCAAACTAAGTATTCACTCATTCAAGGAACGATTCCACTTTTAAAATCTTGTTTTGTTATTTTGTTAGTAGAACACATTCCTTCCGTGCAGAGTCCATAATTGAAATTAATTTTTTTTTTTTATTTTTTATTGTTTTTTTTTTTTTGATTTTTCTTAAATATTTTCAAGCAACAGAAGGTCAAGTTATCAGTGACACTTACCTTTGTTGAATTATTTACTTTTCGGTTAATCTTCTGGCCTTAAATCACTCAGCTGTGTCTTCAAATTCCATTAACTTGAAACAAATCTTTTAATCTTTTCTATTATAAATATGTCACCTTGGTATCTAAGACCCATGGCAAAGGCAAAAAGTGTATATCTTTATAATATTCTTATATCATAGAAACTTATTTAATTCAATTTTTCGAAAATAGCTTCATTTACGGACTGTTGCAACTAACCACAAGTGACCAAGTGAATTTCGAAAGAGAATATCGTAATATCTACAATATAAACAAAATTGAATTATTAATTTTAATGCTGCAGAAACAAAAAAAAAAATAAACAAAAAAACATCAAAAACTAAAACAAAACAAAAAATCAGGCACAAAATATGGGCAAACAGAAAACTTTGTCAAGCCCTTAAACACCTAAAAGTATGCTATATTGTGCTGCTATTGATGGCTTATTGTTTCTTGGTAACTGCAAGTGCCCAGCGTATGAATGAGCGTGCCAGCGCCTACCCCAAAAACTTTTCTAATCTTGTTTACCGAACTCATAAAACTACAACACTACCAAATAAAGTAAAATAAAAGCGAAACAACAACAATAATGAGTACAAGGCAAGCAGATATGACTCGTAAAAACTTTTTACATTTACATGCATATTTATTTATGAGTGAAAATTTCTTGACTTTAACTACATCTTCTTCATCTCTTTATATAATATATACACATGTAATTACAGTCATCAAATGGGCCAGCAAATTACAGAGGACAAGCGTGATTGCCAAATGAGTGCGACATCTAGCGAGGGATTTTTTTGTTGAAGTATGCGTAAAGGTATTTGGATAATGAACCGAAAAGTGAGGGGAAGAAGAGTAGAAAATTGTAAGTGTGATGAAAATTTCTATGCGTGTGTAAAAGAGATTTGCCGTAACATTTCAAAAATAAAGAAATTGTTATAATATTTTTGTAATAATATTTTAAGTTTAAAAATTCTTATAATAAAAAAACCGATTTTAACGAAATAAAAATTAAAAATTAAATATGTCTTAATGGAATTTTTTGGGAACCATATTCTTAATTATTTAAAAACTGTAGCTTACGAATCGATATAAATAAATACATTTTCGTTTCTATTTTTATTAGTGCTAAAATGCAATTAAACTATTAAAATCTGCAAAATCAGGTATATGTCTTCGCTCAGTTACTCATATTTGTAGGCAACATAAATAATGATGTTATGAAAATTCACTAAAAAACATTGCCTACATTTTGGCTGATATTCAGTAATAATATCAAAATAAAGTAGCATACCATATACAACCGTTCCCTTAACGTTTTTAAATTTGGTGTTGATTTTTTAGGGCAGTCTTAAAATGGCACCAGAACAATCGCGTGAATTTTGCTGACAATTTGCTGCTGCTGTTTTTGTAGTTGTACATAATTGGCATTTGAATGCCTGCCGGAACAATGACTGCTCGCACGCGTGCGCTGCAAATTTAATTTATGACCAAAACTGAGTGACACTGCATACAAAAGCTAAAGTTTACGCTAGTATAATTAAATGTGCGCTTGTCAATTCAGTATGTGTGAAATTGCATATGCTCCACGGGCTGTAGTTGTCAGCACTAGCAGCGCACACCCTCATCACAGGTTGGTTGTGACAACAACAATGAGGCTCAACTATTTCAGCTAATTAATTTATGGCTGCCAAAACTATTTTGTTTTAAAGCATTTGAATACATATGTAAATATATGTATGAACAAATATGCCTTGTAGGAAAATTAGTTTACTATGAAGGTTTTCATAACTTAAATCTCAGACTGCTAAAAACCGATTTAAATCATCATTTCTTTTCGTAAATTATTAATATGACTCAAAAATCCTATTAATTAGATTATTTTTAAAACAGAATAATATTTAAGAAGTCGGTTATTAAAAATTATTTTTTCTAACATTTAATTATAAAACTAAAAATCGTTTTTGACAAAAATAGACTAGTCCCATTTTTTCCAGTTTCGAACTAGTATGAAACTGGTATATTTCTGCATAAAAACTGTCAATTGCTATCCCATGGCATATCTCCGTATTAAAAATACCAACTGCAGGTATGGTATAAGAGAAAAACCAAGTAGTCTGACTAGTTAGTTGATCGTAGGCGCACTAGTTTCAAAGTAGCTTTTAACCAGTTTATTTGTCTGCAGGGCTTATACACTGACATATTTGTATGTATAGTTAAATACTTGACACGCTTACGAATGCAGTTTGTTGTATTTACCACTAAAAGCGGCCAAATCTGTCAAAGGGGAAATGCCCATGCCCAGCAGGACTTTATGATTCAATTACGTCAATCATATTTCAGAAAAGCACGTAGAACTTCGGGCCCTTTTGAGTTTTCGGGCAGTTAACGGTATATGTTTGAGAAGTTGTAACATTGGAATGTATTTATTTTGATTGGGGAACCATTGAAGCGATACTTCAGAAGAAAATATGTACTAGAAATTCAGCTAAACTGCATGAAGCTCTTTTTTGCCAAGTCAAGTGGAGAGTGAAATTTTAGATTTAAACCTTTCGAATCTTAGAAAAAAATCAGCAAAGGTTTAACTTTAGACTTCCCAAGAGGAATTATTTTTCAATTTAATTTCATTCTTGAGCATTCTTGAGTAGCAAAGTAAACAATAGCTCTACCAAACTGAACTGGAAGATGAATTAAAAAAAAATAGAAATAATAAAAGAATCATATGTAGTCATATTCAACCGATTCCTCTAAAATGCTCCTGTATCAATAGCCTATAGGCATTTTCATTCATTCAGCTGTCAGACTTATGGCATGTGATTGTTGGAACCAAAAACGATTTGGACATAACGACATACTACCATAAATGAACTCATAACACCTATAAGTAAGTAAAAGTATATCCTTTATTCAACCTTTCGAATACAATGAAGTTCTTCTTCTTATTTTGCTCCCACCAGCATTGAATTCTTTCCAAGTGAGAGTATTTTCATCCATCCAGGGCACATGACTAAGCCTGTCTAGCTAATATCCCTAAGTTGGGCAAACTTTGATAGAAATAAACATTATATATTGTACAAAGATCCATAAGTATTTTCCGAAGTAAAATTTTGAAAACAAAGAAATGATTATAATTGCCAAATCGAATGCACTTAATATGCAATGGAAAAGTACTTGTTCACAAGCACACACATTGACTTGCATAAACACGTCTCATAATAGCGAAAATCACAGCCCTTTCAATAGATTTTCAGCGGAAATGATTTCGTCGAAATTATGCATGCTGGCATTTCGTGGAATTTAACGAGAGGCGAGGCACTCCTGCATTATGCACACTTAATACAAACACACACATGTACATGTGTAACATATTTATACATATAAATATATATATACCTACATATATGTGTATCAGCCAAGCAATTGTAATGCAAACTACCCAAACGCATTTGGTACTTAATTATGTGCACATGTTTGTGTGTGTGTGTGTGACGGTAAAATGGCATTTATCGGCGCTTACACACATATATATTTACGCTCTGTGCAAAGCAAACCAAACCTCACAAGGCATGAGCTTGTTTGATTGTTGATTTTCATATTGTTATATATAATTAACTGCTAATCGTATGTGCAAGCACATTTATGGACAGATATGTACATATTTATGTGTGTTTATGTATACACATTTATACATACGTGTATATACATAGTTTACAATGGCCAACACATGTCCTCAGAGCATAAAATTATTGGGTTTCGCACGAATTGGAACATTTGTAAGCCTTCTATTGTGCTCCTTCGAGCAGTCGGCACACACACTGAAACAACATTCCGTTATGGGTGTGTAACTAGGCATTTCTACCGATAAACCAAAGTCAATCATTTCCAGACTTCGTTTGCTAATAATATTCACTCCGTTTGATACTACACACCAAAAACAGTTATTGTAGTTTATCTTCCGAGTTCAGTCCTCCTTTCCGTCAGCTCCTATTCGTGCTGCCTTCTATTAGTTTTCAACTTTTCCTCTCATTTCTCATATCTACCTTTCTCGCTGTGCTCTACATATCAGTGTGGTCGCCTTTCTCCCATTTCATCTTCCTACAGTTCTGTTCATTTCGGTTTTCACCTTCCATTCCCGAATAGGTCCTTCTCTACCTACTCTTTCTTCCTCTTCCTCTACTTCCATCGGCGGGTAGTGCATCGATAACTTTCAAAGCTGGAGTATCCTTATCCATCCGGACCACATGAGCAAGCCAACGTAGCCGCTGTTTCTTGATTCGCTGAACTATATCTCATACAGCTCATCATTCCATCGGCTGTGATATTCGCCGTTGCCAACTCGAAGAGAACCATAAATCTAACGCAAAACTTTTCTGTCGAAAACTCCTAACACCGAACCATCAGATGTTGTCATCGTTTATACTTCCGCACCATACAGCAGGACGGGAGCGATGAGAGACTTGTAGAGTTTGGTTTTCCTTCGTCGGGAGAGGACTTTACTTTTCAATTGCCTACTCAGTCCAAAGTAGCACCTGTTAGCAAGAGTGATTCTGCGTTGCATTTCGAGGCTGACATTGTTGCTGGTGTTAATACTCGTTCCAAGATGGACGAAGTTATCTACGACATCAAAGTTATGACTGTCAACAGTGGCGTGGGAGCCAAGTCGCGAATGCGATGACTACTTGTGTGATGACAGGAGATATTTCGTCTTGCCCTCGTTCACTACCAGACCCATATCCTTCGCTTCCTTATCCAGTCTGAAAAATGCAGAACTCACGGCGCGGTCTGCAACTCGTATTATTTTCTCCAGTAATAAGTTAAAAAAGTTACACGATAAGGAATCACTCTGTCTGAAACTTCGTTTGGCATCGAACGGCTCGGAGAGGTCTTTCCCTATCCTGACGGAGCTTTTAGTGTTGCTTAACGTCAGTTTACATAACCGCAAAATTTTTGCTTAAAAATCGACGAAGAGGTGATGGGTGTCGATCTTCTTTTCACGGATCTTTTCCAAGTTTTTGGCGGATGGTGAATATCTGATCAATGGTCGATTTTCCAGCTCTAAAGCCACACTGATAAGGTCCAATCAGTTTGCTGACGGTGGGCTTTAGTCTTTCACACAATGCGCTCGACAGGACCTTATAGGCGATATTAAGGAGGCTTGATAATTGACTCAGACTCTAAGATCTCCTGGGCAGAGCACACTTAAATTCCAATCGTCGGGCATGCTTTCAGCCGACCATATTCTGCAAATACATTGCTGCATACACCTTGTCAGCTCTTCACCGCCATGTTTGAATAGTTCTGAGTTCGGTAAGCCGTCAGCACCAGCCGCTTTGTTGTTTTTTAAGCGGGCGATTGCTATTCGAACTTCTTCATGACAACGAGTAAAGTACTAAAATTAAACACAATGCTCAAAGCTATTCACTGAAGGAAATATTATAAAAGGTTGTTTTGGAGTGCAAAACCCTTGCATTAATCGAAAGGTTCTACTGGCATGCTATCGAAAATAGTAGCGCTTATAGTTATAGGGCATCTGAGTAACGCAAATGTTTGCGAGTATTTTTCCTTACCAACGTGCAAGAATATTGTATTCCACCCACCATGCACAAGGACAAAATAATGTTTTAAATGAAAAGTTGTAGAAGTTTTACGATTTTTGGAATGCTCTGGTTACAATATTTTATATATATTATATTTGTGCACACAAAACTTAATCGAAAAATATAAAAATCAAAATCCTTATTCATCTTTAATATTATGAACTCATTAATAATATGTACATTTGAGCCCAGGAAATGGTTAACCAACTCATCTGCATTATTAATAATTTCATAATATTATCTGTCCATTAACGATTGGCTGCTGTTTTTGGAGTTTTTGAATAACATTTACCGAGTCTAGCGGCAATTCGTCACCTCGCGGCAAGGACGGCAAGACTCTAACTCACGATCGAAACATAAGCCTGTCGGGCAGTTAAATCTCACCACTCGTCCATTGAAGCACACATAGAAGCGGCGGCAACCACGACGATCTACAAGGTAAGTGCCATCGGGCAAGGCTACACAATCTCTGGACGAAGTCATTACGCGTATAATGCGATCGGTGCTGTCGTATTCATTGTAATTGTTGTAACCGTTGTAAAGATCGTCACCATAATAACGGTCATCGTAATAAACTAAGTTATCTGGGCAGGGAGTGGGCGTTGATGCACATGGTGTTGTTGTGCAGGGTGTTGGTGTCGGTTTGCACGTTGTTGTTGTACAGGATGTCGGAGTCGGTGTGCATGGTGTTGGTGCCGGTGTATCCTGTTTGCAAGTGCATGGTGTTGTCGGAGGCTCGGCTGCGCATGTTGTTATTGTAGTTGGTTTTATTGTAGTTGTTTTTGTTGTAGTTGTTTTGGTTGTAGTTGTTTTTGTTGTGGTTGTTTTAGTAGTGGTTGCCTTCGTTGTTGTCGCTGGTGCACATGTTGTTGTTGTGCAGGCTGATGGTGTCGGTGTGCAAGGTGTTGTTGTGCAGGGTGTCGATGTCGGTGTGCACGGTGTTGTTGTACAGGGTGTCGGTGTCGGTTGACACGTTGTTGTTGTACATGGTGTCGGAGTCGGTGTGCAGGGTGTTGTTGTGCAGGGTGTTGGTGTCGGTTTGCACGTTGTTGTTGTACAGGGTGTCGGAGTCGGTGTGCATGGTGTTGGTGCCGGTGTATTCGGTTTGCACGTGCATGGTGTTGTTGTGCAGGGTGTTGTTGTCGGTTTGCACGTAGTTGTTGTACAGGGTGTCGGTGTCGGTTTGCACGTTGTTGTTGTACAGGATGTCGGAGTCGGTGTGCATGGTGTTGGTGCCGGTGTATCCTGTTTGCAAGTGCATGGTGTTGTCGGAGGCTCGGCTGCGCATGTTGTTATTGTAGTTGGTTTTACTGTAGTTGTTTTTGTTGTAGTTGTTTTTGTTGTAGTTGTTTTTGTTGTGGTTGTTTTAGTAGTGGTTGCCTTCGTTGTTGTCGCTGGTGCACATGTTGTTGTTGTGCAGGCTGATGGTGTCGGTGTATTCGGTTTGCACGTGCATGGTGTCGGAGTCGGTGTGCACGTTGTTGTTGTACAGGTTGTCGGTGTCGGTTTGCACGTTGTTGTTGTACAGGATGTCGGAGTCGGTGTGCATGGTGTTGGTGCCGGTGTATCCTGTTTGCAAGTGCATGGTGTTGTCGGAGGCTCGGCTGCGCATGTTGTTATTGTAGTTGGTTTTACTGTAGTTGTTTTTGTTGTAGTTGTTTTTGTTGTAGTTGTTTTTGTTGTGGTTGTTTTAGTAGTGGTTGCCTTCGTTGTTGTCGCTGGTGCACATGTTGTTGTTGTGCAGGTTGCTGGTGTCGGTGTATTCGGTTTGCACGTGCATGGTGTCGGAGTCGGTGTGCACGTTGTTGTTGTACAGGTTGTCGGTGTCGGTTTGCACGTTGTTGTTGTACAGGGTGTCGGAGTCGGTGTGCATGGTGTCGGTGTCGGTTTGCACGTTGTTGGTGTACAGGGTGTCGGTGTCGGTGTGCACGGTGTTGTTGTACAGGGTGTCGGTGTCGGTTTACACGTTGTTGTTGTACAGGGTGTTGGAGTTGGTGCGCATGGTGTTGTTGTGCAGGGTGTTGGTGTCGGTTTGCACGTTGTTGTTGTACAGGGTGTAGGTGTCGGTTTGCACGTTGTTGTTGTACAGGGTGTCGGAGTCGGTTTGCACGTTGTTGGTGCCGGCGTACAAGGTGGTGGTGTTGTTATACAAGGTGGAGGTGGTCTTATAAATGGTGGTGGTGGCCTTATAAAAGATGGTGTTGGTCTTATAAAAGGTGGTGGTGGTCTTATAAAAGGTGGCGATGGTTCGTGATGGTTTCTCCCACTGCAGTCAGCAAGCTCGCGACTGGTGCACACCTTCGTTATGGAATCGAATAACAACCCCCGACGACATCTACATGATCTAGCTGTTCCTCGCCTACAAACATAATACCGATTGCAATTGTTATCGTCTGGAAAGGTTTCACCATTTCTGCTGAGTCTACAATCTGGCCTTTGGGCAAATGCTTGTGGTGTCACTGCAAAAACTAGCAGCAGCAAATAAGCTATGGAGCCAGAAATGGAATTGATTAATTTGTGCATTCATTTGTATATATAAATATAGGTATATATTTACATACATATGTTAAGAGATTTCAGATTAAGTAAAACTGCAATGGTACTTACTCGAACGCATCCTGGCACTGCTCTATTTGCGGGATCGTATATTTTGAAATAAACTCTTCCACTGTACTCAAAAGCTGTGGCGCAGTAGCTTTTATACACCACGGCAATTAGCTGCAGAGCCACTAATTATTATTCATTACATAGAAAACCATCTGCGAACTACTTGAGATTTCCTGTTCCGTGTGTGTAAAGGGCATTCTCTTGACAAGCATTTTTTTTTTTGTTTGCTGCTTGCCTACAAGCCACTTACATCTCAACTAATTACTTAAAAACCGATAAGAATTCTTCTTACAACAATTTACATGAAAACGTTTCTCTCTTCCAGGCTATATACATATGTATGTACATTAGTATATGACTCATATAAGACAAGAAAAATTATAAAAGAATGTAAGTTTAAATAAATAAAAATATATGCATAAGTAAATATAAACGGAAATAACTAAAGTCAATCCCAAGTCCCTGTTGGGAAAGAGGAAGGGTTAGATGGGTCGCCATATTGGCTTCTAGTAAGCGTCTCGGAAAGTAGAACAATGACGAGAGCCACTCACTGTAAAGCTACTCATCTTGGATCGGATTTAACCTAAGATATACTTCGGGTAGTATGACCAATATTGATGCCTCCCTCACAATCCGAACTCGTCAAAGACCACAGAGATGACCCATCCTTTCAACTACGACATAATAAATGGTGGGAGCAGGGTTTAGTGTTGGGTTTATGAACGATATCTGGACACCGTCTTCAAACAATTCATTTTTTCCAGATTGGATTTTTCTAGGTTCGAAACGTCACTGGTATGAGCACAAAAGTAGAGTGTTGTACGTAATTAAAATTAAATTAGTTATTAAAGAATTTATTTTAAATTAACAACAAAAAGTTAAAATGTGCAAAAAGTAGCAAAAAACAAAATTAATACAATAAAATTTTATTTCAATAAAAAATGAAAGTTTTACAAATTATACAAAAAAATCTAACTCTTTTTCGGCAATAGAAGCGGACGCAGCTGGCATTTGTGCAAATGTAATGCACAAGATCAATAAATGCACAGAAATGTCAATAATTTTAATCCAGGCTTATGGACACATACCTATATGTTGTCTTTTGTGAAGAGTGCAGATACATATGTACATACATGCTTTATTATTTAAATTACGAGCAAAGAAAGTTGATACGATTCCCCAATGCATACGAGATACTGCACACCTGCTTGTGTTAAAATCGATATTTATTGATAATTCAATTTGTGAAAAAAATCTAATCAATCTTCTTAAGAAAAGCGAACAGCAACTACATTATTTTACCACTGTTTGTCTTCCATTTAATAATTGTTCTCTCGTCTGAGTCTTCTAGCATATTTATATCCAACAACATTTAAGGCTCTACATAGAAAAATATTTCTGCAAATCAAAAATGCAGTTTTCAAAAGTCATATACACGTGTGTGTACAAATACGTGGAAATTAAAAATTCATTCAAACATAATATATATTTAAACATAACAACAATTCGTGCAATCCAATCAGATATTTATGTGCGAAATTCGGCTTGCTTGCTTGTGTGCATGCATATGTATAGCGGGGCAGATTACTCAGTTATAAAAACAAATAAATATCTGTACATACATAGGTATGTATAGTTTAACTATATAAATACTACACCACTACATGCTTATTTCCGTTTCCGCACATTTTTCATATCCGTTACGTTTAGAAATTTACAAAAATAAATTAATTAACAACGAGTTTGATATGTACGGATTATGAAAAGAAGCTGCTTGTAAATAGAATGCTCACTTATATACATACATAATTTATTTGTAATATTATAAAAACTGTATTTCCAAAAGAGAGATTATCATACTTTTTCTTCTGCCTGCAGAGTTCAAATTACTGGTTGAGACCAGCAATGAAAACGTGTGGTACATGCATACATACGTCAGTATAAACTAGGAGAAATAATTAGTTTGTTATTTGGCTAAAACTTCATTAAGAACCTTGCACAAGTGCATTGAAGAAGTAAATTGCACAAGTGAGTTGCGCAAGTGAGTTGCACAAGTGAGTTGCGCAAGTGAGTTGAACAAGTTGAGTTGAACAAGTCAGAAATATCAGAGAAAATTTGTAGAATTCACACACGTGTCACCTCTCATAACCACAATTTATTTATATTTTTATATTTTATTACATTATTTTCACCCCAAAAAAGATATAAATAAATAAAAAAATTAACTTATTCTTGCTGAAACACACGTCTTTGATTACTATCCTGAAGGCAGCACATGTAAACATTGCTTATGACATATGTCCGTAAAGAAATTTCATTTTTTTTTTTCAATTATTCCATAAAAGTAAGACATACAGACGTAGGTGTATTTCCTGAAATATTAAATTTTCGTATAGTATGCTAAAATTAAAATACAAAAGAATATGATATATGTATGCATATTTTACATATGTAGTATATGAATTGTATATTGAATATGTTGTTGTAGCATTTTTAGTAAATTTTTCACTTAACGAAAGAACTGGTTGCAGCATACAAAAATACAGAGATATCTTCCCCAGTGAACAGCTGCAGCTTCCTAGTGAAAATACTAGTTAAATACTAGAAATTTATAGACTAATTCATACCAGTTCGCTTTTTGCTGGGAAATACCCAATAAATTTTACTTTCTTACACACTCTGATATCCTTTTTACCCATATTATTAGTGTAGACGAATATTTATAATCAGAGGTTATCAATTTCGGATATGTGTATATATGTAAGTATGCTTATTCTTTCTTATTAGAAGTTCAACATGCACAAACTAGTATTTAGCTAGTATGTGGCTGATGCATAGTCAAGTATTTGACTTTGTGACATTTCATTAGTTAAATATATCATGAGCTGATGAGAGAAAAAATTGGGAGATAAAGTAATTAATAGAAAATGCAAACTAGTTCTATATAAGCTAAAAGCCAATACATTTTTCTGCCAATAACTAGCAAAATTTACTGACGGCAGCACAAGGTAAGCTTCATGTTATATTATTTTACTTTCCTCTCATATCTTTTTTCGCCATAGCTTCTTTCTGCTCACTCATGTCAGTGCATTGTGTTGACAATTTTTTTTTTTTTTTTTTTTTTGGTTTGCTCAGAGCAAAATATAATGTATTATATAACATGTTAATTTGTAGACTCTTCTCTTGCAAAAGATACTCAAGATACTGAAGTAGGAAGTAAATGCCGGAAGCGTGTCGTACAACATGCTTGTAAGTCACATGCGTAGATGAGAAGAAGATAGTGCAAGAGTAGGTGAGCAAGTGAAATGTAAGACAATTCTTTGTTATATATGTATCACAGTAAAAACTTGTAAATTATTTTTTGCTTGTTGACAAATTTCACATTTCTCTGAAAGAATGACAAAAAATAGCAAAATTTTTATGTAAAAGCTATTGATATTTTTCATTGCATATTTTTGGGCAATTAAATCTTCACAAAAACAAATTCAATACTTTGTGAATTTGTGAAAAAGTTTCCATATTTCACCTAAATTTCTTGCAGTTCTCAAACGGTTTATAAGCTTATGAGTCAAATGTAAATGTTGCGCTATGCAATAAAAAAAAATCAGTTATTCCCAAAATATTTCTATACTGATAAAGTTATAAAAATAAGTTGGTATAAAAATATCTTCCATAGAGTTTACCTTATAAAAAGTAGAAATTTATGTTCGCTTTCATATGGAAATTATTTTGTTTTATTAAATTTAAACATGTGTTAATTTCTTTTATTTATTTTAATTGTTAAAAATGTGAAATACAAATAGCCATAATACTACAGAGATACCGGCAGACATACAGAGGTTTCTTAAAACAAATAAATTATACACATTTGTTGCTGCCTGCATAATAATTTATCCAAAGCTATATTGCATACATACATACATACAACGAGTCAATTCACATGTGTTTTCCATTAATTTACATTACAAAATTTTCCTTATTTTACTTGATTAGTATTTTCTTTACCCAAAATACATACTTTTTATATACATACATACATTCATACATGCATACCTGCATTTATGTATGAATAGATGTAAACTAGATAAAACAATGTCAAATTACTAACAATTCAATTAAAATTGATTGTTTTGTTAAAGTATGTAAATTTATTAGAAACTCATGAAATATGGCAACCTCAAAGGAAAATAAAATATAAACTCTTAGAAACATATAAAAATTGTTTTTATAAGCTCTCAGTCATATTTTTACTAAAAAAAAATTATATTAGACCGGAGAAAATTCCTGTAGGACCCAGAGGGGTGATGTAGTGACTGCTGCCCGATGGGGTAACACTGCTTCAGCCTGCTGAATGGCCAGGAGATGGCGAACCCGATTCCACAATCGATAACGATTAAACAGACTATGAGACTATGGTGTGATTGCGTGATAATGAAAAAAATCGAATAGCAATCGCCCGCTTTGAAAACAAAAAAGCGCCAAAGGCTCGCGGATTCCCGGGCGATCTATGATATTAAAGACGCAAGCCGATGAGGTGTATGCATATTTACATAAAAAGAGGTTTATCCCAACTACTGTGGGAAAAATTGCTACCTCTACGCCGCTAAGCCTGAATTCGTTATTTCGGCAGAACTTATATGGCTATGTGAACTGACGTTAAGCAACACCGAAATCAGGGAGGACCTCTTCACACAAGATGATTTTTTATCTTTCCTGGAGAAAATAATAAGAGCTACAGAGCTGAATATTGAAGAGCGAGGTACAGCCGATGATATTAACATCAATGGACTGAACAACTGCGTAGTGAGCTCTGCTTTCTCCACACTAGATAAGGAAGCGTAGCATATTGGTCTGGTTAAAAGTATAGACAAGACAAAGTCATAAATAATTTCGTCTTTCTACTGACCGGCATTAACACCAAAACCAATGACAGCCTTAAGGTTTTACGAACGATTTATAGTCTTCTGCGCCTTGGCAAAAAGACATACCACCGATGCCGATCGAACGAGAGACAATAGGTAGATACGCTGGCTAGGTTATGTGACTCGAATGGATAAAAGCACTCCAGCATTGAATATTTTCGATGCAGTACCCGCCTGTGGAAGCCGAGAAAGAGAAAGACCTCAGCGAAAACAAGGAATGAAATGCGCGCTGTTGCTAACTCGGTTGTAAACGTGTCAGCGGTCGCCAGACCACATCCCCCTCTGAAGAAGAAGAAGAGGAATTCTTTTTGATGAGTTTAACTTAACCCGTACCAAGCGTTAAAATTCTCACCACATTTATCATGAATTTTTAAGGATTTTCAATACAATGATAGAAAGTATAATCCATTTTATAAAAATTAATAAATTTTCAATAGAAAATTTTTCCTGCAGGGCAGCCTGTGTATTTTTTTTTTTTGTATACTAAATTGGATTATAATTGATTTCTACTATATTTTGTAACGATATGATACGATACGATTTCCACTTACACACTCACTCACATAAATATGTCATACATGCGAGTGTATCGTAAATAAACGTTGTACCGAAGACAAGAAAAATTCATATAGGTATACCATAAATGTAGATACTAAATATATGTGTGTATGTATATCTCTGAATATTTTACATATCATATTATACATAAGTCAGTTGATTTTATCAAATTCTATAAAATTATGTAAATTTTATAAACACACACTAAATTGGATTTCAATAATCTAAACCAAAAATGTGATGTCCGCATGGAAAGGATTAAATATTCATGTAACCACACATAGGTACATACATACATTCACTCATACATTGCCTCAGCCAACTCATTGTCTACTAAATACATAAAACAACAATTAATAATTTGTAAATTGTTAAATGATTTGCTCTAAATGTAAATGTAATTGTAAAGTTGTCATAAAGAAATTCCCATCCGAGGATATTTGGAATTAAGGCATTTTTGATTAACATAAATATTGACAAAACAGAAATTTTTCACCTGTGTTTATTTAGGCTATTAAATAAACAATAAATTTCAATTAACACACCGATAATAAGGCAACTGACAAATGTATATACATATGTATATATACAAGCGCTATGTGAAATGGATTCAGTCAGTCGGAGTGGCATTTGTTAGAAGAAAGTAATTTAAAATAAATAATAAATTCTTAAGGACAACAAGGCCAATCAAGTGTAAAAAATTTAGCCACAGTAGCCGAGTGTGCCTCGAAAGAGGAGAAATTTATACGGAGCTGGACTTCATAGCTTTCAATGGTGTTCATATTTTTGTTCATAGAGAGAGCCTTGTGAGATGATGCGTTACAGTGGTGCGAAATTTGCCGATCGGCAGCCGCAATGTCGAAGTGTGTAGCAGCACAAACCACCATAAGGAAGGCGAGGATTGGTATCCTGCTCTGGTGAAATAAAGACTTCTCATAAAAATCATTCAGCAGGAGCTTAGAGTAAGCACCACATATTATAGGAGGAGTTCGACCGGAAAAACCATTTACATATATATGTATGTATATATTTTAACAGCTGCCGACGTTTGGGTCTATCATAACACATCCAGAGCCGAGGAACAATGTGGATAATCTTTCTTCGGTTAAAAATACGCACCAAAGGATCTACTAGACAACCCTCAGCAGTTTATTGTGTATATTCACCTTGAAAAGAGTAAAACAATTTTCGCCAATAGTCTTCGGGATATTTTGGATATATTCGTTAATGATTTCAAATAGAAACGAGCGCATCGGCTGAAGACATAGGCAAAACTCTATAAATACGTATAGGGCTACAACCTGCAACCTCGCCTAACATATCCTCCAGATTCAAGAGTTTTAGGACAAAAGCAGTGGTCATCTCAAAAAAACAACTTAAAGACGAATCTGAGAAGGAAAAAATGATTATTTTCCTCAATAAATTGTTTTTATCCAAAAAAAAGTCACTGACTTATCAAACCTCCTTCGTATAGACCTTAGACCCTCCGTAAATAAATTATTTAAATTACAAAAGCAAAACACTTTCACATAACAAAAGTGTCGTTATCTTAAAGGGAAAACTATTTCCAAGAGATTATACATAAGCGATTTTTTTACCGTTACCTACAATATTTTAATATTTAGGTATGTTATCAACTTTACACATATACACAGCCACGTGCCACATGGCGTGACCATGACAACCAGCAACCAGCCAGACAAGTATTTGCTGAGAATGCATTTACCTGATAGATATATTTATTTATGAGAATATAGAAGAAGAAGAAGAAGAAGAAGAAGCAGAGGCAGTAGGAAAGGGTATAATTCTTTCGCTGCTAACAGTAACATTTGCTTGCGCTATTGTCATTGACAAGCATATGCATTAACTCAATCATATGAATGTTGCTAACGTTGTTGTTGTTAAAGCTGTTTGATGTGATGACGGCCCAAGAGTGAAAGTCGCTATTGTTGTTGTTACATTCTCCTTTTGTAACATTAATGTTTCCAAGAATTGTTAATATTGCCGTTATTATGTTGTAAAAATTTACAAAAAAAAACAACATTTTATTTTTCTTTTTACTATTTTCCGCAATCCTTGCCACAACAACAACCCAATGCAAGCAGGAAGATGTGTTGCTCCATCACTATATAGTGCGGCACAAAGGCAGAGAGTAAAAATTTAATAAAACCTGCAAAGTGCAGAGCTCACACACACACACACACACGCCAACATACACGTACATACACACGCATTTATGTGCAATTTAGTGCATATATGTAAATATTTCCATATTTCCACTTTAATTCTTACCAAATAGTTCTACGTCAAGGACAAATCTCTTATAAACTTATACATACAAATACTCGTATATGCAAAAAATACATATACGTGTATATATAATATATACCCGTACTCGTATTGGAAACGTCTGCTAATGTCTCGCCATCAGCTTCCAGGTGGATTATTATGTAACATCAAAAGGCGCCTCTGTTGGTTTGTTTATTTAAGTATATATGTATATATGTCTATATTGACATTTTTATATTATTTATTTTTATTCTTCTTTCTTATTTACTTGCGTCGATTTAGGAATTGTTATCCACAGTTGCTTGATGCAAGTCGCATGTTGCACGTGATTTCATAAAGAAATTATGCAATATTTTGCATAAAACATTTTTGTTTGTATGCATATACACGTATGTATGTACCTATTGTACATACATATATTTGTATTTATTTTGATTTCAGTGCGTTTTTCATCATTTGTTGTAGCATTTGTTCATTCATTCGTCAAAAAAGGATTCCTATTCTATTGTTGTTGTTGGTATAATGTGGTAGAAAAGCGTTGGCTTTTATGTTGTTTAACGGTGCAGAGTTAGTTTGTGGCCTTAAAGTGCTTTTTGACTTAAAATCAATACAATTAATATACAGGGTGGCATGGTTTTTGTGCATAAAAAAGTATTTAATTGAATTGAAATATTTCTGACAATATTTTATATTATCTCAAAATTTGTTTTTTATGTATTTATGTTAATAAATAGGTTTTTAATTATGGTAATTTGTAAACTGTAATTATCTATTTGTTTATTTTAAAGTTTTTTCATATTTTCCCTTCACTTTTTTATGTTTCTTATTTTTTTGGTTTTTTTTTCTATAAAAAAATGTAAACTTTTTTTTTTAAATACAGATAAACCAAATTCCACAACGCCAACAATTTTTATCTATTATACATTTATTTTGTTGTGAAAAAATGTCCAACACAATTAAAACAATTGCTAAATTGTAACTTAAACATATATTTAATAGAATTTCATATTAATTAACATAACAAAACAAAGTACTTAGTAGATACTTAGGTAATTACAAGCAAATTTACACTTAAATACATTCACATTAGTAATTAAAGTAGAAAATTTTTAATTTATTCTAAAACGCAAAACAATATAAATAGTAAATATTATGCATGTACATATTACATATACAAGGACACATAGTCATATGTGTGTATGATATGTATATAGTTAAATGATTGAAAACAAACGCAGTGCCAATTGACATACATTTTTGTTAAGCAATTATTTTAATTAGCGCACAACGACAATAGTGCCTAAATATATAGTTGGTAATTAGGTATGAATGCTTGCGATAACCTTTAATGACACGCCCACGTATAGTTTGGTGGAAATGCATAAATTAAATTGGGATGCGTAGTGAAACACGCTTGCAATTGAGGTTAATCTATTAATTTAATGCAATTTTTTAAGTATATTAGTAAAATTATAATTATAAATTTAATTAAAATTTTTTTCATTTTAATTTATTTTATTTTATTTCATTTTATTTTATTTTATTTTATATCATTTTATATTATTTTATTTATTTATTTTGTATTTTTTATTTAATATACTTATTTAATTTTCTTCTTTAGTTTTCTTCATTATTACTTTTTTATTTTATTTTTATTTTTATTTTGCGCTAATAAAATATTGATTGCTCGGCTGCACGAAAATTTGGCCTACTTTTAGGCTGTCATTCCATTACGCAAAGTAACATGTAGTAAATTTTTAATGTCAACTTTTTACAGTTGTTCTAATTTCAAACATATTAAAACGAAATATTATTTATAATGAAGCTTTTAGGGAATTCCAATGCCGAGTTAATTAAACAACATTTATTTGCATTTGTCAAGAAGCAAGCTGACTTTACAGAATTTGTAAAAATTTTCAAATTTTTCGTTAATTCAGCTAAAGTGTCTTTCAACGTGCATATACTTATATACATGTATACTTACATATATTCTTGCAGATATGTATATCTTTAAGTAGTTTTGATTTTTCTAGCGCTTAAAAGCTATATTATTTAAACGTCATTGCAGTGATCATGAATTATGCAAAAGCTCAAATGGTCTAAATTTTATACGCGTTTATATGTACATATATTGTATCTCCGTTAGTCATAAATCGTAAATCTGTTGTCATACAAGCATACTCACGAAATGTAATTTCATTTCATTGCACTTGTTCAAAGCCATAAATCAAATTTGTTCAACTCGCATTCAGCTATATGTATGTAGATATGTATATATAAGTGTAAAATCACGCACACAAATGATGTGGAAATTTATGTAATAAAATTTATTTAAAAATATATATGTGCTATTTTGATGAGTTAATACTTTATTTATAAACTTTAAGGGAATTTGAGATCAGAATTGGGTTTTTTCTGCAGACTTTAATGCTAGCGGGAGGTATGATCATTTAGGCATAACTTTCAGTAATGAATATTTTTTTGTTTAAATAATTAACAAAGAGAAGGGGATTTGTAAAGCAAGAGTAAATTTGTAAAGAGAATATTAAGAGCAATTCGCCATTTTTTTATTTTAGTGAGAAAAAAAAACAATTATCATATACAAATTTGGAGGTTGCTCATACGCCAAGGTGGCCCGAGCCCTTAAAATTCAGAATATACGAGTAGGTTGTAGATATCAATTTTAAATGATTTTTATTTTTTTTAATGGCAATAAGTTTGAAAATGGTTTTTTAATTTTTAATTAGGTTGAATTCGCCCCTCCATTGATTTGTATAAATAAAATTCTGTACACACGCAATTAGATTTCATATGATTTTATACTCAGTTCAAAAGTCAATATTAATTACAATAATTGCAAGGGAATTTCATCGTAATAACAATAATAATTATTAATATTATTACTATTATTTCTCAAAAAAAGTGTATTTGTCTTTCCAACCAGCCGTTAATGACATTATATTATACCTTTAAAACCCTTAAGCTGTTTATTTGTTAATTGATTTTTTTTTTGTTTTTTTAATCTATTTTGCTTTAATTTTGTCATTATTATCTTAATGCGCCAAAAACAACTAAATATTTGATTGTATATCTGAGTAAAAAAATGTCCAAGGCTTGCTTTCGACATGCGGAATATGCAACGTCTAAACATGGCACAGTAAATGGCATAACAAATATGCTATACTTTCCGTAATGTTCATCTATCAATTTGAGAGATTTTTGTATTAATTTATTTGATTTGCAATTATTTACTGTAACTATTTGCCATCGTTGTAGTTGTTATTATTATTATTATTATTGTTGTTGTTGCAAACAAAAATGTTAGCTATAAAATAAAATATGCATAAAATACAAAATATAAAAGGACAACAAGCAGCGAGTGAGCTCAAATTGACAGCGTATTAAGCGGGAGTAGTTATTGAGTATTATTTATATACATACATATATATACATACGTACAAATATACACATATGTGTATGCATGCCGCTATGCGTGTGTCCAATATAATGGAAATCATGTTCAATAACCACGCACTAAATTAAAATTATTAATTTTTTGAGTTTGAGTGACTGCGGAAATTACACGCAAACACATACACATTCACATGCGAGCGCTGGTATTTGTGTTGTCATTCAAATATTTGTTGTCAAACACACTTTTTTCTATTTTTCATTTCCTACTACTAAATTAATTCGCATGCATTTCATACGTTGATTTTCAAACTTAATAGTTAAATCATGCATACATATATAAATACATACATATAAATTGTATACACGTGTATGTAGTGAGTAGTGAAGGAAATCATTTAAAAAAGTCACTCGTATACACGGTGAACGATTGACGAGCGGAAGTTGTGTAGCAGTAATTATCCAAAATAAATTTCCAAATAAACCTTTTTTCTTTTTTTCGTGGAAAACTAAATTAAATTATAAATTAATCACAGTTTTGTCAAAAAATACTCGGAAAATTGTACCACTTTTTTTAATTGAAAAATAACGGTATTTTTCCAAGAAAATCGAGCAATTTTACATGGAAACTACCGAAATGAAACTGAAAAAGGTTTGATAGTTACGCTTTTGTGATGCTTCACTACCTTTCACTCCCTGCAGAGCGAAATAAGGCTTAAGTAGAAAGGGCTTTCTAGTGCTTACAACTCTCTCTCTCTCTCTCATTCTCTCTCGTATAGCCTATATTCCAATATGAGGTTATGCTGAATACAGCTTCAACGAATAAGTCAGAAATCTAAATTTCCACATTATAACCAACTCAAATGAGCTAAGGTTTATCGAGTTTGTTAGGGTTCGAAATATGATGATAGTTAGTAATTCCACAATGCATTGAGTGACTTGCCAAATTGAATCTGATATTTGAGCATCAATGCATCTTTCGAGGAAATATTCTGAATTCGTCGGAGTCGAAAGGAAATCTGGTATTTGTGATTAGTTCTGCTCTCTGGAAGATCTTGTGCCAACAGTTCGCTTAAGGAGAGTCGGTATTCCAAGCTTCCTTCGACTAAAAAGGCAATCAGATTCTTCCAAATAATATGGAAATGGACCCATTGTAATATCGCTGTGAGGCTTCTATCACTTTTATCTTCTCATATATGTAAACTACTACTGAAGCTAGCTCGCCGAGACAGTCAAAGAAGTGCTTTCGGAGGTACTTGTGTCGCGTAGATGTCAAAGCTGGACATTAGTAGTATTCAATAGACACTTCCTTTGTCAAAAAACATTGGATAGTGCATTATTTTCCCGTGGAGCCGTATTAAACAATGACCCGTTATTGTAGGAATCTAGAAGCAGAAAAGCAAGCTTGACGATTAGCAACTGGCTTATCGTCTGTCCAATACGAGAGAAAGTTCCCTTAAGAGGCTTAAGTCTCCTCAGCACACACGTAAGGTCTTAGCAGATAAACTGAAGGAATGAAGCTCACCTTCCATGGACTATCAGGCGCGTCTACTTTAAAGGCGTTCAGGAAAGTATCATTCTTCACATAAGCTTTCGATTCTTTATTTTCAGATTTTCTCCCGCTGATCTATGTCAAATAGAGAATTCAGAAAAAGAAATCAAATCAAACGTATTTATTACACAAAACCAAATGTTCTTACGCCACTGCAGTAAGTTCAGATAATGATATGTGATTTTGTATGTATAGGTATATATCAATATGTACATATGTATGTATTATAATGCACATTAACATGTTTACCAAAGTGTTCAGGTGACTACTGTTGTTGTGTAATACCAACACGAACTCAATCCGCTCAAAGTTGTAAGTTGTGTGTCGACAATTTTCAATCAACACACACACAGGCACATAAATATATATATACATGCGTGCAACTGTTGAGAGTATAGAAAATTACGTGGAAGCAAATAATTTTCAATGATTGTACACACATACATATATGCATACATATAGATGGATGTACAAATATGTAGTATATGTATATAAATAAATCGAGACAAATAAATCAGTATATATGTAGGTATATGTGTGTTTTGCGGATTTGTGCAAATACCATAACAGCAGATTTGGTTGCATTTAAATCAAATTACAATGTTCGACTGCCATCTACTCAAGGCAGAGAGCATCAACAACAGCAATAATAACAACAACAACAACAACGAGCACAATCGTCTTAGACTTGAAGTAGTAATAGTGGCAGGTAGTAATAGTAAATACATACCATAGATACATACATATATGCACACATACATACATAAATGGCCTGATACATTTGGAGTAGTGAAAATCCGCTTAAAAGCTGTCATGAGGCAATAGCACAACCAAGCATGCGAGCATAATAATGAGTATTACAAGGAAGAAGAAGAAATATCGGAAGCAGCCACAAGACGAAATGTCTATAAATGAGAGAAAAATGTCTTAAGTTCCTGGTAAAAATAAATTTATACACACACACAAATTTGTAGAAATCCACACATACACATACATTTGTACACAAAACATAATTATTTCTACATAAATGCGTTTTGTCCTCTTTAAATGTTCGATAAATTTAAAGAGGACGAAAAAAAAAATATAATGAGAAACAGCTACAACCGTACATTTATACAGTACACCTGCTGTTCATTGAGATTGTGGCAAAATCAGGTTAAGTAAGAGGTGGTGTGCCTGTATGCATTTGCCCTCATTATGCAAAATTAATTTTTGTATACTTCATTCCAATCTTTTATCACACTGCAGCATCTTCTGTGCTATAACGGTAAGACGAGAAGAAATCCTTAGCGGTTCTAATCTCTATTTTTAATAAGATATACACTCAGAGGAGTTAACATTTCCTACCGAGGAGCAACCACATTTGGAAAACAATATATAATTTTCAATTTTGATCTGACTGGGAGTCAAACTCTTCGCTTGAAAACCACTCAGTTACCCCGGCTATCCAATTAAATATTAAGCAGATTAGGTACTATCCAGCTTGTGGTCTAGAAAATAAAACGTTTCGATGAATGTGATAGGTAGAGCTTCACTTATGATGCTAATTTAAAGTCGGAATTCCATTCTAGTGATGGCTGACCTACAGCCACGTCATTCACAGTTCGAAAATGCTCAGCTCTCCGAGAAGGGCGTTAAGAGAAATCTCTGTAGCATACTTTTCTATATATTCCACATAGTTTTGGTTGTACAGTTTGATGGACTTGGAAGGTGATGCAGACTCAAGTATAAGACAACCTCACATCGCTACTTTAATCGGTCTAGATTTTATTTATTTACCATCTATTCGTCCACATCGTTCCCATTGGAGAAAGAGACGGTCTCTGGAGCTCATGCGCGTGTTTTCACTTAATAAAACAAGCCCCTTTGACCGGCGGGTTTTTCTACCGACACAACCAAGGTTTGTTAGTCTCAATACAACAAGTAAGTGTGTGAGCTGGATAGTGATTCGGATTGTCTGCTATTCTCCAGACTTCAAATCGCCACTTTTACTCTTTCAAGGTTATCAACAAAGTGCACCGCCGTGAAGGTGAGGCTGACACTTGAATAGGAAATGATCTCCTCATTGATCATTATCTCATATATATGTATCATATGCTATGTACAAAAATTAAAGCACAAATGGCGTTGGCTGGAGTTTTGAAGAAACCGTCGTCCTCCCTCACATCCCTCCCTAACGTGACCAAGTTTACATATGTATCTTTAAACTTAGTCATTGAAGAAATCTAGATAGCTAGAATTTGTAGTTAAACGAAGTGCTTCAGCTAGTGGGTCTATCCAATGTATTTGTCCTAAGAGAGATCTTGCTTTGGATTTACTTTTGATTTATTAAAATATTTCTACATTACATTTTTATAATGTCAAGACGTGCTCTCCAAGAGCCGCACCAAAAACACAATCCCACACGTTAAGTTAATCACGCGTACTGCACGGCTGCGCACACGTCATCGTCTGCCACAATCCCTTACCCTGTGGTCGGAGAAAATTTTCCATATCCTGCATTTCACCTAACATAAACTCCAGCATTTTCTGTCTACGCAACACCTTAAGCGTAGAACGAGCAATAAGCATCTCCTTTTGCATGGGCACAATAAAAGCGTAGATGCCATGACGTGGCGGCGGACCGCAACTTTTGCAGTGATCGAGTTTGTTAAGGAGACGGTCACTGGAAGTGTGAGAGTCAAGAGAATCTGCTAAAATAATTTCAAATTTCAAACTCACACTTCTAAAATGTCCATCCGGGAAGATTTTTTATCTATAACAGCAGAATTTATTTCGAATTTTTTGTTTCTATCAATAAAAATCTTATCCCAAAAGTTTTGTGAAAATTCAATAAAAAATTAAATCCAAAATTACTGACTTTAGTTTGAGTGAAAGAATTTTCTTCTGTTTTTTTTTAGATAGAAAAGAAACAAATATTATATTGAGTCCACATTTCAGGATAAGAGAAGCTTTAATAACATATTCAATGTTAAGCAGATGATCCAATTTTGGAAGATTTCGCTACGCAAGACTAACAATTTAAAATCGACTCACGCAAGCTTGCTGGTGTAAGCCTACTTGAATTCACTTGAGATCAGTTCCACTAACATCTGTCTACAATTTATATATCCAATCCGCACCGATCTGCAAAGAGAATAAACGACGAGCAGTTTTTTTGCCGTCTCTCGCCCATTTTATATATTTAAATTAAAATTATTTAGTTATTTTTATTAATTACTTTATTTAAAAAATTGCATATATGTATATGTTCTTAAAAATATACCAACAGCATAGAGTTATATATACGATATACATTTGTATATAGATTTGTATATAGAAATCTACAAGCATTCACACTGGGTTTAAACAAATCAATTAAATTAAGTAAAAGTGCTTTGAGAGTCCTTTGCTTAAGTTCCAGCAAAACAGTTGAAAAATATATGTATGTAAGTAGTAAGTTTACATGTATAGTCTAAAGTCTAAGAGAGCGAGAAAGCGAGAGAGAAAGATATAGTTCTATCATATATTTAATTATAAAAACACACTGGTCCCAATTCAATGCGGAACTGTTGATTAGCCTCGCCAACATCTCTGATTTTAATATCAACAATTGGCAGCCTCTGTGGCTTCTCAGTTTTGTAGGAGATGACAGTCTTAGCCCAAGAGTTTGAGCGATGCTGCAAAAAGAAGAAAAAGAAGAAGAGAAACCACTGTAATAACACAAATCTCTCTATAAAGCACATACCACATTACTCACCCTACACTCATCGATTTCAGCCTCATAGCGCAGACGCAGCGGTCCCTTTGGTGTCAGCTCGGCATCATTCCATGACAGTAGTTTCAAGCCGTTGCTGATTAAAAACACAGAAAACAATTATGAAATCACCTTTTAAATGTTTTAACTATTTCATACCGATCTTTCTCTTCGTCATCATCCAGAAAACCAATGGTGTTGCGACAATTGAAGGTTATCTTTTGCGTTGCCTTGGCCGATAGTAATTGTAGAAAACCCAATTGGTGTGAGTCCGTTTTGTAAGTAATTTTCATACCACCCGGCATCTCACTTAACCACGTCTCCTTCTCATTACCGTTATAGCTTAACATTGGCGTTTCTTGTGGCCTCGGCAATATGCAAGATCCGCGTGTTTCACGTTCACAATAGACCAAGATAGCATCACGTGGATCAGCTTCATTCGGATCAATCCAGTATTCACCGGATTTGTATTCAGGATAGGCGGCAAATAGATCCCGACATGTCTTGGCTGGCGCTGATTGTTGGCCATTTGGTCGTCGTAAACGTTCGAAAGATGCTTTTAAGTGTTCGAATGCCTTGATTACCATTGCTTGTTTCTCTTCATCGGAAAGTCCTTCCGGCAGCAGTTCAGGTTGATCACTTTGGAAGTCTACCCCTTTCGTTTGTCCTTGATTAAGTAGTGCCGTCAGTGCTGCCACATCATAGCCAACTGATTCGCCTGGTGGTCCAGGTGGACCTACTGGACCTGCGGGTCCAATGGGACCTGGTTTTCCTTCACTGCCACTGTAACCGCGGGGCCCTGGTTGACCAGGTGGTCCAATGGGGCCAGGATTACCATCACGCCCTTGTGGCCCACGCATTCCCAATTCCCCCATTTTTCCTGGTTGACCTGGTACACCTGGCGGACCTGCTTCACCTTTGAGACCTGGTTGGCCTGGCAGTCCTTGCAAGCCGATAAGACCGCGATGACCTTTGATACCTTTCGGACCGGGCTCTCCGTTTTCACCCTTTGGTCCTTCTACACCAGGGGGACCGGGCTTTCCGCGCAAACCTTGCGGGCCTTCCACGCCAGGCAATCCTAAGTCTCCCTTTGGTCCACGCTCTCCTTGCAAGCCTAATGGTCCCATAGCGCCTGGTGGTCCCGGTAAGCCTGGGTTTCCTGGCGGTCCAGGATTACCCTGCTGTCCTTGTGGTCCTTTATCACCAGTACGACCGGCAATACCTGGTGGACCAGGTTTTCCAGCTGGTCCTTCTGGTCCCGATTCGCCCATCGGTCCTGGTAAGCCCGGAAGTCCTATATATTATGTGTTATATATTCAAATGAAATGAGAAAGTTATAAGAAAACTTTTGATGTCTTTTGTTTCAACAATATACCTTCTAAACCTTGTGGGCCTGGTGAACCATCTTTTCCAGGTTGTCCTTGAGGACCTGCTTCGCCTGCCACCCCTCTTAAGCCTCTTAAGCCAGCTGGTCCTTGTGGGCCAGAAACACCTGGCATTCCACGTTCGCCAACATTTCCCGGTGGCCCCGGATTACCCGTTGGTCCCGGTGGTCCATCATTTCCAGTTTCTCCTTTTGGCCCTTCCAAACCTGGTGCGCCTTGCAAGCCCGGAGTACCTGGATTGCCTGGTCGCCCTGTTTCACCTGGATTTCCTTTGGATCCAGGGAATCCAGCTGCACCTGGCAATCCTTGACTTCCTGGTAGTCCCTAAAAGAAAAATTCAAATAATCGTTTTCACACTTTGAGCTTTGTTCTTACTGGTGGGCCTTGATCGCCGGGTCTGCCGGGTAAGCCATTTAAGCCAGGTTCTCCTCTAAAACCGGGCTCGCCACGTGCACCTTTTGAACCGCTTAACCCTACTGGTCCTATTGGACCTTGCTCTCCAGGCGGGCCATGAGGGCCTGCATTGCCTTGTTCACCTTTTATACCCATCAGGCCACGGTCACCTTTTGCACCAGGTAGCCCTGCCAAGCCGGGTGCTCCAGGAAATCCTGGAGGACCTTGTAAACCAGCTGGTCCTCTTTCACCAGGTCCACCGGCAGCACCTTGTTCTCCTGGAGGACCAGGGTTTCCTGGCTCTCCTCGTTCTCCTGATTCCCCGGGTGCTCCAGGGGGTCCTACAATACCTTGCAGACCACGGTCTCCAGGACGACCAGGTGGCCCCTCCGGTCCAAACGGGCCGGGGCTACCACGTTCGCCTTTTCCACCCTGCATTCCATTTAGTCCTCTAGGACCAGGTAATCCCAACATTCCTGGCGGTCCCATGTGTCCTTTAGATCCTGGTTTTCCAGGAGATCCCTGAAAAGTTTTTAAGAAATATAATTCTTTCGTAAAATTCGCTCCCAAATTATTTCATTCAAAGGCAATTACCGGTGGTCCATCATGCCCTGGAGCGCCAGGTTCCCCACGCTCTCCTGGTGTTCCAGGTTGTCCCACAGGACCTCTTTCCCCAGGATAACCACGTTCACCGCGCAATCCAGCAGGTCCCATTAGACCCTGGGGTCCAGGTGGACCAGCGGATCCATCTTTTCCAGGAGCACCTGGATTGCCAGCAACGCCTGGAAGGCCTTGGAAACCCCTTGGACCAGCTGTTCCAGGCTCACCTCGTTCACCATCTTGACCAGGAGGACCACGGGGTCCTTGTGCGCCAGGTAAACCATCTTTTCCGCTATCACCGTGAGGTCCTTGAGGGCCAGGGGGACCAGGTTCGCCATTTTTACCCGGTTCTCCAGTAAAACCTTTATCGCCGGGAATACCCATAGGTCCAGGTAACCCTTGTAATCCTTGTGGCCCTTGTTCGCCATTTTTGCCATCAGCACCAGGAATTCCTCTTTCTCCAACTGGTCCATTTTTACCAGGAGGTCCACTGCGGCCAGGCAAACCACGTAATCCCTGAAGACCTGGTATGCCAGGTGCTCCTACATCGCCAGTACTTCCTTTAATGCCGGGCGGACCTTGAATACCGCGATCTCCTGGGGTACCTTTCGGTCCAACTGGGCCATCTGGTCCCGGTAGACCGTTTAATCCTTGTGGTCCTCTTTCTCCTGTCGGACCAGATGGGCCTGTTGGTCCACGCATGCCACGTTTCCCTCTTTTTCCTTCTGGTCCTACTGTGCCCGGCAATCCGCGAGGACCAGGTTGTCCAGATTCGCCTTTAATACCTTGATCCCCTGAAAATTATTATAAAAATGTTTATTACATCAATTACTTTGAATGAAAGCGGGGAATATCTCACCTTTAAATCCTCGTTCTCCTGGCTGTCCCGGCGTTCCTTTAATACCAGGTTCACCTGTACTGCCAGGTAATCCATCGGGTCCTCTTGGTCCCGGAAAACCTTGTGGCCCTGCTATACCAGGCGCGCCCATCGAACCTTTATCACCGTGTAGGCCATCCTTGCCAGGTGGCCCAGGCATACCAGGCTCACCAGCAACACCAGGACGTCCAGCTTCTCCACGTGGTCCTTGCAAACCTTGATCTCCCTTCGGACCAGGATGTCCCCAATCTCCTTTTGCACCAGGGCTTCCAGGGAAGCCGGGTGGACCGGGCTTACCAATTGAACCTGATTGACCTGTCGTGCCCGGATTACCATCTAAGCCTCGTGCACCTTGAGGACCAGGTGGCCCCTCACGACCGCGTTCACCGCGTGTACCAGCAGGACCCTAATTAAAATAAATTTATGAATATTCAAAATGAAAACAAATCGAAAAAAAATTACCTGTGCCCCCGTTGGTCCAACTGCGCCCATTGGACCTGTGCCACCCTTCTCCCCAGGAGCGCCTTGGTCGCCCTTAGAACCATCAATACCAGGCAAGCCATGATGTCCTTTCAATCCCGGTATACCTGGCATGCCAGGTAAACCACGCGGACCTGGTGTACCAGCCGCACCTTGTAAACCAGGCTCGCCATCCTCACCGGGTACACCATCTTTACCCGGTGGTCCCGGTAAACCTCTTGGCCCCATCAAACCGGGTGGACCTTGTAAGCCCGGTTCACCAGGTTCACCGCGCATACCCTGAAAACCTTGAGGACCTGATGGACCCGAATTACCAGGAGGACCACGTGGGCCAACCGGTCCTACAGACGATTGCAAATATTGGAACTCCGGCACGAATGGCGGTGAACTCGGACCTTTATCTGAATTTGCATATTCCGCAGCCAATTGTTGATGATAATAACTTACATCAGGTATTGGACCAGGGGCACCAGGATTGCCCGGCACACCGGGACTACCCGGGGAGCCGGGGTAACCACTCTCGCCAGGACGCCCCTGAGCACCGGGATAGCCAGGTAAGCCGCGCGGGCCAGTCGAGACTCCAGCGTAAGGACTATCTTCTGCAGACGGCTCGACATTACGCTCCGTTGTTGTTGTTGTCGTCGTCGTCGTAGTGGTACTTGTAGTCGGTGCTGGTGTACAGTTGATGGGCTCACGACAAATCACTTTACCCCCAATGCAAGCGCAAGGATGTGTGCAGCCATTTCGTTCACTGTTAAACTCTTCGCCATCCCGATAAAGATTGCCTTCGTACATACATGAGAAAGCGCCCACTACGTTGACAGGCGCTGGATTGTGTACTGCAAGAGGGGCGGAATGTAAAGTATCGGTCAATAATTTATCTCGTTAACAACTACTTACCATCTTGGTGGGTGACAAAAGCATCGGCTCCGTTGGCGTTTCCATCGACGTCTACTGGACAGAATAAAGCGAAAAGTTTTAATTATTTATATGCACATGTCATATTATAGACCCTATATTATTAAATAATTTAATTAATCAAACTTTTCTAATATTCTCCGCGATTTCAAAATATTTTGATTCAATAGCTCGTATTTTCAAGCGCTTTTGCTTTGAGATATTTTCGTATCCATGCTTTGAAGAATATTTTTAATTTTTTTATTTTTTAATATAGACACACACTCCCTTGCATGCAACATAGGTACATACACATGCACATAAACTATGCGCTGAAAAGACTTCTCTATACATTCGTTGTTCTCTTAACAGCAACACATAAAAGACCTTAATCGATTTCGCACTCACTTCAATGGACTCATTCAGCAAATTCACTCATATTCATTTATGATTTGCAGATGTGCGACTTTTTATTAGTAGAATTTGACATAAATTTCATATCCATTTTGTATTTGTTTTAGCGCGAAATTGTCTCAAATGAATTAATTTCATTCTTTTTTTTTTTGAAGTTGCATTGATATTTTGTTCTCTTCTTCTTCTTCTTCTTCTTCTTATTCTGCTGTTGTCTTAAAATGCAACAAACATGAAAAAGTTTGTTACGCTCCAATTAGCGCCAAACGAGGTTGTCAGGCGAGCAATTGAAATTGAAATTGGAAATGTCATTAGAGGCAAGTGTTTGTAGATACCATATACTCGTACATATGCTTTCCTACTGGCTTACATACATACGTACATATGTATATGCTCCATAAATAAAAATATATGCAAGCATAATGAAAAGATGAATTAATGAAGTTCGACAGACGTCAACGAAAAAGATGTCAACAACTAATGAAATGCCTTCGAAACAGTTTTTCTTCAAATCATAAGGAGAGCAATTACACTAACAAGGTTGCCAGCTGTTTGAATGATTTACAAAAAAAAAATATGGCTCGCAGATATTGTTTTTAGTTAGGGTTGCCATCCATTTAGAAATTTCGAAATATTTCAGATAGCCAAATGGGAAATGGGAAATTAATGTTATAAGGTTGCCACCTGTTTGAAAAAAACATTTGTTTAATGCAAGAAAGTTTCAGGATATGTACGAGTATGTATAGCAAACTAAAGTATTCCTGAATAAAAAGCTGAGGTGGCCACCAGTTGGAAATAAAACAAGCAATTATCGATATGAGGATGCCACCAAGAGCTGTAAGCAAAAAATGGATAACACAAAGGACACAGCTGGGTATCAAACGGCAGCATTTCAAGAAAGCTCACAACTAATAATATTTTTACATAGGGTTGCTACCTGTTAATAACTTTTAAACACAAATGGATATCCAACTGGGTTGGTTTAAGAAGTCTTAAGATCTGAAAAGTTTTTTAAGAATGATTTTCATCAATTTGAAATAAAATAGAGAGGAATTATTATAGTTAGGCTGCCACCTATGTACAATAAGTAAGTAATTATAATTATAAGGTTTCCACCTGTTAAAAAAAGCCAAGGAAAATTACAAAAACCAGCTAAAACCTCAACATGGGCATCAAACAGAAATACATTAAGAAACCTTGTAGCTGATAACAATTTTTCATAGAGTTGCCATATAATTAAAAAGGATTTCACCGGCTTATAATTTTCAAATCAATAAAATAAATCTACATTTTGAAGGTATTAACAAAAAAGATTTGATATTTTCTGTTCTTTTTTTTTAATATAAAACATAACGAAAAACATTTTAAAACTTTATTCGAATTTGACAATAATTTATTCCTACAAAAAATGAAAGAAGTTTGAACTGTATTAAGCTTAACTTCTCCTTATTAAAAAAAAAAAAAAAAACATTTACTTGCAAATTTTTTGTCAACCTTCCCAACGACTACTCACCATCATCGTAATTATTATAATCATACGTTTCAAATTCATCATCGACTGGCAAATCGGCACCCGGTTGCGGCTCCTCCGCCTGTGGTCGTTCAATAAATGCTTGTTTTCGTTGCTTTTTTAATTTTTTTGTACGCGATTTCCGCTTGCCCACGTGAGCACCTGCAGAATTCTCAGCCCACGCGCACTCCAACACAACGCACAGGACGAAGACGAGACAAAGGAGACTCGCACATTTGAGTTTCATGTTTTGTTTTTGATTTTCTGTTATTTTGTTTTGCTTTTAACGGTTATAATCGTTGATTTTCTTTTATTTATTTTGAATCGTGAAAAAATTCAAAATACTGCAGCTTTTTAGTATTCATAAAGTCATTTGCTGCATCATAAGCTGTGCGGGGAGTGGGAGAGAGTGGTGGAGATTGAGTAAAAAAAAAAAAGCAACAATAACAAAAAGTATAAATGAATAAAGCAAGGGCGTACAAAAATACTATGTAAATACTCAGATTTTTTATCTCTCTTTTTTTTGTTGTATTTTTTTTTTTTTAGTTGTTTGTTTTTTGTTTTTGTTTTTGTTTACTCCTATCAAATTGAATGACAGGATTCCGCTAAGCAAGCGCACAAAAACAAAATAAAAAAACACTTAAAAATTCGCTTAATAAACTAGGAAATAAAACCGTTAAAACCGAAAAAGTGAAATTTAAAGCCGAAATCCGTTATATGCTTCAACAGGCGCTTGCAATGCTTCGATTTTTGTTTAATAGCCATTTTTGTTGTTGTTGTTGTTGTAGCAATAGTAGAATTGGGTCAACAGGCAGTTGTGCGGCAACACGTTCGCAAAGTGGACTCATTGCAATGGCCACTTTTTCGTTTTGTTTTTGTATGTCTCAGTCGCCATTTGTTTGAACAAGTTGTACTTTCGAGTATCTCCACTTGCGTACGTGCATATGCTTGTGTGTGTGACTTTGTATGTTTTTATGCTTTTCTTTTAGCGCTAAAAAAGCACATGCACATGCATGCGACACGTCCCCATCGCAACAAAGTTTTGTTGAGATTTTTTTCGGTTTCCTCTATATTTTTTTTTTATTATTATTTTTTTTCCCCATATACGTTCGTTTGCCCAATCTACAGTAATCTCAGTTTATTTGGACGAGGTCGTCAACTTGGATTGATAAAAAGTGTGCACAGACACACACACACACACACACACATATGCGGTTATACGAAATCAGCCGTTAGTGCTAGTGGAGTCCGGTGCTGCTTCTTCTACTTTCCATATTCGAAAGACCATAGTTCTGCTATTTCTACTTTTGTTTTTATTATTAATATTTTTTTCTTATAAATTAATGTACATATTTTAGCTTTTATTTTGTTTTTATTTATATTTGTTCAATGTTACCACAGATGTGTGTGTGTGTTTGTGTATGTGTGATTATTAGTATTTTTTGTTTGCTTGCATACAAGGAAACTCTGTAATTTGGTTAGCGCATATTCTAGTGGCGCTTGTTATCAACTCGTCAGCGAACTAAATTTTAGTATACTTTTTTTGGCTATTTTAGTACTATGTTTGTATGTATGTACATATGTATGTTTATGCGACACTTTTGATGACCGATTTTTTTTTTTAGTTCATTCGCGATTAAAAAAAATAATTGTTATTGTTTTTGCAGGTAATGAGTACATAGACATTAATTAAAAATAATAAAAAAAGCACCAAATTGTTTTTTCTTTCCTTCATGATTTCGAAATGTTTCCTGTATGCGCAGAGAAAGTGATGTTGCATAAAAAGTAATCGGTTTTCTTTTCAATTTAATTTTCAATTTAATTCTGTAAAATTTAAATTGGAAATTAAATTTTGTATGAAATTGGAAAATATTAAAAGCAATTTTATTAATTACAAAATTAATGAATAATTAACAATAAATAATAAAAATTATTGCTTAGGTAAGTACTTCACAACAAATCTCTAGAGACAACCAGTTTGACCTAACTCAATCTAAATACTCAAGATTTCTTAATTTTAACTTTTTGCTCAAAAGTAAAATTTAATAATTTCTCAGTTAGCAATTTACCTTATAGGTAGTACTTGAACATAATTTTAAATAAAATTTGTATATAAGTACACGTATGTATTACTTAAATTTTAATCTTATTAATGTGTTAGGATTTTACGAAAATACCATCGAAACAAACCGTCGTAAAACCGGTTACATTTATGAAAAAACCGGTTACTTCAATTTAAAATTCTTGCTTTTGATACAAAACAGTAACTACCTTTCTTATACGGTTACTTTTAATACAAAAGAAAAACTGGCTTACTTATTAAAAACCGGTTAGTTCAATTTAAAATGTTTGCTTTTAATACTAAATATGTACTGGCATATTTAGCAACTTAAGAAATTTTAAAGGGTACTCGTGTCTATTTTCTTGTCATGCTTCCTTAGGTCTCACTTTAAGTAAATGGAGTATTTACGAGTATTGGTCTACTTTTCATATTAGATATATTTCATATGGAAACTCAAAGTTTTTTTAATCAGGTATTTCAATTTGTTCCACTGCAAAATACAACAGAAAAACCGAATCGTTTTTTCCGGCGCTCAAGTCATGGTGCATTTCGATTCAAAGATTTCGTCAACATATATATTTTTCATTTTGTTTGAATCATTTCAATTTTACGAAGCTATTTAGTAATTGTGAAACCGATTACTCGTTCGAAAAAATACCTATATTTAAAATAAAACTTTTTTATGTTTCTTTTACGCTCAAGATTACTATATTAACCGCCCCGAAATCACATTATTCTTATACGGTTATTCGGTTCAAACACTAATGCGCACTCCAACACAACGCACAGGACGAAGACGAGACAAAGGAGACTCGCACATTTGAGTTTCATGTTTTGTTTTTGATTTTCTGTTATTTTGTTTTGCTTTTAACGGTTATAATCGTTGATTTTCTTTTATTTATTTTGAATCGTGAAAAAATTCAAAATACTGCAGCTTTTTAGTATTCATAAAGTCATTTGCTGCATCATAAGCTGTGCGGGGAGTGGGAGAGAGTGGTGGAGATTGAGTAAAAAAAAAAAAGCAACAATAACAAAAAGTATAAATGAATAAAGCAAGGGCGTACAAAAATACTATGTAAATACTCAGATTTTTTATCTCTCTTTTTTTTGTTGTATTTTTTTTTTTTTAGTTGTTTGTTTTTTGTTTTTGTTTTTGTTTACTCCTATCAAATTGAATGACAGGATTCCGCTAAGCAAGCGCACAAAAACAAAATAAAAAAACACTTAAAAATTCGCTTAATAAACTAGGAAATAAAACCGTTAAAACCGAAAAAGTGAAATTTAAAGCCGAAATCCGTTATATGCTTCAACAGGCGCTTGCAATGCTTCGATTTTTGTTTAATAGCCATTTTTGTTGTTGTTGTTGTTGTAGCAATAGTAGAATTGGGTCAACAGGCAGTTGTGCGGCAACACGTTCGCAAAGTGGACTCATTGCAATGGCCACTTTTTCGTTTTGTTTTTGTATGTCTCAGTCGCCATTTGTTTGAACAAGTTGTACTTTCGAGTATCTCCACTTGCGTACGTGCATATGCTTGTGTGTGTGACTTTGTATGTTTTTATGCTTTTCTTTTAGCGCTAAAAAAGCACATGCACATGCATGCGACACGTCCCCATCGCAACAAAGTTTTGTTGAGATTTTTTTCGGTTTCCTCTATATTTTTTTTTTATTATTATTTTTTTTCCCCATATACGTTCGTTTGCCCAATCTACAGTAATCTCAGTTTATTTGGACGAGGTCGTCAACTTGGATTGATAAAAAGTGTGCACAGACACACACACACACACACACACATATGCGGTTATACGAAATCAGCCGTTAGTGCTAGTGGAGTCCGGTGCTGCTTCTTCTACTTTCCATATTCGAAAGACCATAGTTCTGCTATTTCTACTTTTGTTTTTATTATTAATATTTTTTTCTTATAAATTAATGTACATATTTTAGCTTTTATTTTGTTTTTATTTATATTTGTTCAATGTTACCACAGATGTGTGTGTGTGTTTGTGTATGTGTGATTATTAGTATTTTTTGTTTGCTTGCATACAAGGAAACTCTGTAATTTGGTTAGCGCATATTCTAGTGGCGCTTGTTATCAACTCGTCAGCGAACTAAATTTTAGTATACTTTTTTTGGCTATTTTAGTACTATGTTTGTATGTATGTACATATGTATGTTTATGCGACACTTTTGATGACCGATTTTTTTTTTTAGTTCATTCGCGATTAAAAAAAATAATTGTTATTGTTTTTGCAGGTAATGAGTACATAGACATTAATTAAAAATAATAAAAAAAGCACCAAATTGTTTTTTCTTTCCTTCATGATTTCGAAATGTTTCCTGTATGCGCAGAGAAAGTGATGTTGCATAAAAAGTAATCGGTTTTCTTTTCAATTTAATTTTCAATTTAATTCTGTAAAATTTAAATTGGAAATTAAATTTTGTATGAAATTGGAAAATATTAAAAGCAATTTTATTAATTACAAAATTAATGAATAATTAACAATAAATAATAAAAATTATTGCTTAGGTAAGTACTTCACAACAAATCTCTAGAGACAACCAGTTTGACCTAACTCAATCTAAATACTCAAGATTTCTTAATTTTAACTTTTTGCTCAAAAGTAAAATTTAATAATTTCTCAGTTAGCAATTTACCTTATAGGTAGTACTTGAACATAATTTTAAATAAAATTTGTATATAAGTACACGTATGTATTACTTAAATTTTAATCTTATTAATGTGTTAGGATTTTACGAAAATACCATCGAAACAAACCGTCGTAAAACCGGTTACATTTATGAAAAAACCGGTTACTTCAATTTAAAATTCTTGCTTTTGATACAAAACAGTAACTACCTTTCTTATACGGTTACTTTTAATACAAAAGAAAAACTGGCTTACTTATTAAAAACCGGTTAGTTCAATTTAAAATGTTTGCTTTTAATACTAAATATGTACTGGCATATTTAGCAACTTAAGAAATTTTAAAGGGTACTCGTGTCTATTTTCTTGTCATGCTTCCTTAGGTCTCACTTTAAGTAAATGGAGTATTTACGAGTATTGGTCTACTTTTCATATTAGATATATTTCATATGGAAACTCAAAGTTTTTTTAATCAGGTATTTCAATTTGTTCCACTGCAAAATACAACAGAAAAACCGAATCGTTTTTTCCGGCGCTCAAGTCATGGTGCATTTCGATTCAAAGATTTCGTCAACATATATATTTTTCATTTTGTTTGAATCATTTCAATTTTACGAAGCTATTTAGTAATTGTGAAACCGATTACTCGTTCGAAAAAATACCTATATTTAAAATAAAACTTTTTTATGTTTCTTTTACGCTCAAGATTACTATATTAACCGCCCCGAAATCACATTATTCTTATACGGTTATTCGGTTCAAACACTAATGCAGTATTGTCCATCATTTGCAACACTTCACGTTTCAACGAAAGTCATTTTATTTTAATTAAAATGTCACATTCAAGCAGTCAATGCTTTTGTCTATAAATATTTTTAATCAGAAACTAATATCCGGTTGGTGTCACATTAATGCTTATATAATCTCTTTGGCACTCACAAATTCAAACACATACACACATATGCACACTATTTTTCGGAGTAGTTAGTTAATAGCCGCATTTCCGGTTTTCCACTTTTTGTATTGATGACTTATTTATTTTTTTATTGATTTATCCATTTAATATTATTGTTTTTTTTTAATTTAACACAATGTATTTTTATTTTTCTTTATACTGTGCTTTAATATCCTTTAGCAAAAAAACGCCTTGCACAATTCATACTCTACCCTATATCAGTCTACTGCATGACCCACTGACCCCTTTACTGGGTCTATATGTAGACAGTTGGCCTTCACTTCTGTTCTGCACTCACTTCACACTGATTTCTACTTCTTTCTTCACCACAAAAAAAAACCACTTCTTACCCGAGACTGAGACCAAACGCGATTCAAACTAAAATCAAACGAACTGAAGCGCTTTCAAGACGCGCTTGGCTTTTTATAGCTTTTTTGCAGATTAAAAAAGGAAAATAAAAAGAGAGGAACTCGAACCGAAATCAAAATCAAACTCAAGAACTCTACAAGACATATTTCCATCAGAGAATTATCACCAGCAGCAGCCCAGCGCAGCACGCAGCAGCCGCCATTATCACCAACTATTTTTGAATCTTAAAAAGCGTATAAGAGTTGTGCGTACGTGTATGCACGATCTTCAAGGAGAGCTGGAGAGCTAGATATTCTAATTGGAGCATTCGATTTTATGCTTTTAGAGCGTAAAATATAATTTTCATTCATTCATTGGTGAGCTCTGGAGCTGGTGATCTTTCTATGCGCACATTTGGTCGCATAAATGATGGTGTTTGTATTTTTTTCTGACACATACATACATGCGTACATGTACGATTCCATATTTGTGGCATCAGCCACTGCTGATAAGCAGCATCTTTATTTGCCGGCCGGCTGTGAGGTTGACTGAAGTGCGACTCTTCAGCTGTTTCCATTCATTATTTTGATCTAATGATATTTTTAGAATTACAACAGCATCTTGAAATGATAATCTAACATTTAATGGCAATTTGGTTATCATTATGATGTTGTTGTTTTTTTTTTTTAAGTATAGCTTACAATTGGGGTTAGTGGTTTACTGATAATTATTTTATAAAAGTGAAAAATATTAAATAAATATATAAAGAGTCTTTGCGGTTTTTCTAATTTTCCGTCACAGAAATTAATCATGTACATATACATATTGACCCTTTCTATCAATCAATTACCTGATGTCAATTTTTGGTTAGCTTCAGCATTCCATCAGCGTAGAGCTTCAATGGTTCTATGATCAAATGATTTACAGCGGCACTCTAGTTGGACAAATTTTGTCACCTTTTAGCTTTACCAAGATCGAAACATCTAGTAGTCAAATGGTGCACCAAGCTTCCATTCCAACAGTGACCTGTTGCTACACTAGAAGAAGACCCTTCCTCACAAGTTCATGTTCATATATATTGAGAGCATCGGAAATTGGATTACACAGCATACTTGTTCATCGAGTTTTAAGCCGTCTGTAAAAGCAGTAATGGTTCCCTGATCAAGAGCGTTTCTTTTTCCCTATTCATTACTCCTTAGAATTCCAGCAGAAGAGGTATTATCGAGGCACATTTCAGAGGCAATATAAGGTTGAGTTGTAATTAATCTGATTGTGTTACAGCTCAATTAGAATTTGCTGTACAGGTCGAAAAGAAGAGTACTTTTGAGGCAGTCACTTATTTAGCCACCATTAAAGTTTCTCAACAAAATATCAGACAGCTATAAATAACGTAAATTTTATATCGTCATTAGACTGGTTTGAATAAGTGGTGAATACTTTCGAACAACAAGACTACATTTAACCTATAATTGTAATAAATCGTAAAAAAATTCATGTCTCGTAAAAATAACTCGTATCGTAGAAATCATTTATATCGCAACAATATTTTTTATTGCAAAAATCACTTTTAACGTAAAATTTCCTTTTATCGTAAAAAAGGGTTTATCGTAAAAATATGTTAATCGAATAAATATTTATTATCGTAAACTACTCTTTTGTGCAAAAATTGTTTGCACACAGAAATCTCGTGTGTCGTCGGTTTATATATTAACTTATAAATGTCTTTTATCGTAATTTTCTCTTTCATCGTAGAAATATGTCATATCGTGTTTTTCCTTAGCATGCATAAAACTTCGAAATTTCCCATTGAAATACGTTCCAATCACACATATTTAACAACAATTCGACAGAGTCATACTCTTCGCCAGATTCGTTGTGGTTTTCGAATGCAAAGAGGGTGGTTTACCTATGTATGCACACTATACAGTTAACCACCGAAATTCGAATTTTCCACAATTCAGTTATATCGTGTTGCTCAAACGATTTGGTAGACGCGAGCAAATGAAATTGGAGTATTATTTGTTGATTTTATTATTCAAGTGGCAGATACGAGTATATTTGACGTATTTATAGCATAGAACTAATGTGTTAAGATGTAACAATAAAATAGTAAAGGAAATTTAAAAATAGTAAAAAATTAATTTAAAAAACGGGGAGATTCAATTTAAAAAAATTCTATTAGAAAGCAAACTTTCAGTTTCATTATCTTTCTGCACCAAAGATTATGATTTAAAGCTTTTGGAAATATTTTGTGTTTTTGAGCGTTTAGAATGAGTTTTTCTGGCATAACTTCAGGAAAGTTTTGTGAGGTATTGAGTAATGAATTCTCAAAGCAGTAATAATTTTCAATATCATAAATATAATTTTTTATTTTTTTTTTCAAGCGCATTTGACATTATTTGCATTATACCTGATTTTCAATGTTTTGAGAAAACCCACTTTTTTAATTTCAAACGAAAGTATTCACCTGTTGAAGCATTTATAGCTCATTAAATGGTGCTGTTAAGGTTATTTTTTCTTAGCATAAATTTGTTCTTCCTGCTCAGATTATTATTAACTAATTTTCAATTTTTTCTTGTTTTCTTTTATATTGTGAGATAAAAAATAAAAATTACAATAAATAACTATGGCTTACAGCCTTAAATTTTTATTTTTAAATTTCAAAATAAGGTACCTTAAAGATCTGTAGATTTCACTTTAATTCAGCTTTTTTATACATATGTACGAGTATATGATATGTACATAGGTATGTAGTTAATACACAATAAATCGGCGAAGTAGAAAATTTTTATCTTTACCATGACTGCACTTCCGCCGTTAAACGACAACACACTTGCCAAGATTAGCACTGAAGTAAAACCTACTCCTCTCAATAAACATGTATTTTGCATACATACTTATACATATAAATACATATGTATTAACATTAATTCACTGCACATGAAAAGCATCATACAAGCGTGCCCGAAAAATTATAAGTGGTGGGTGGCACTTTGGTGAACAGTTACAATTAGCATATTTTCTGAAAATTTTCCGCTGCCAGTTAAAATATAAAAAAATATATATAAAAGAAAATACAAACAAAAATTTAAAAAAATTGTATTCGAATGTAAGCAGGAGCGAAGATTGCAAAAAAAAACTTTTAAAAACTCATTCATGAGCAAAAACAAAAAGCAAAAAATAAATAAAAGTAAAAATGAAAATGAAAATGAAAAATTCCAGCAAACAATGACGCTGCACATGATTTAAGTCAAACTTGCAACAGCAGTGACGCCAACGACCCGCATATAAAGCGCTGAAAAGTAGGCAAATGGAGCATAGGGTTACACGCGCAGAGACATATATATGCATATTAAAGCACATACATATATACATAAACACAAGTAGTTGTATTTATGCGAAAAAAAGATGAGCTAAAAACAGACATTTGCCAAAAAAATTAGATATTTTTATGCACACATGTGTATATATGTATTTATTTATAACTGTCTCTGTACCCGCATACACAAAAAACAAAAATATACTTAGCAGAGTATGGCAGATAATTTTGTATTGCCTACTTTTCGGGTCATTCAGAAACTTTTGCTTTCGCTTGTGTGCCTTTACAGACACATAATACATATGTGTGTGTCTGATTGTATGTGTAGATATGTTAACTTGTAAAAAATCATCAGTTAAATAGCATTGTCAAGTAGGCAAGTAAAATCAAATAATAATATATTTTTCGTCCCAAATCGATTTCCTTTACAGGCAGTGCTTATATTATATTTTTTTCTATAAATACATACGAGGCTGCAACGAGGTTAAGCAGCCTTTGTGCGCCTACATACATATGTGTGGTAGATACGAATGTATAAAGTTTTATTATTACGGTTATACCTTTATAAGTACATTTAATATTAAATTTATTCATTTAGAATATTTTTTTTATGAAAAAAAAATTATTTTCTCTCTTTCAGTTTTCTTTGATATATTTTCTTATTTTTCAATTTTCAATTTTAATTTTTGTATTTTATTTCTTCTTATTAAATGCTTATTTTTTGTGGCTTAAATTTTTACTACATTTTCATATGCTCTTTCACTTTACACTTTTCATGCATGATTTCTTCAACTTCCTTTACAGTAAATATCATAAAATATTTCAACCTATTCACTTTCTTATTATGCTTTATTTATTTTCATTGCCAATTCGTTAATCTACCAATAATATGTTTATCATTGACGGCGCAACAAACAAATCAATCATTTTCGATTATTCGCCTGTCTGCTGATTTGTATAACTTTATTATATAATCATTGCTACAAAATGATTTCTCTTATCATTTTCGTGTTCATTTTCATGCGTTAGAGTGATTTGTGCTGAGCTAGTGAAGTGTACGAGTCACTCTTTCCACATAGGGTTAGCGAGGAAAGAAAGCAGAAAAAAACATATTAAATTTTTTTTGGTAAAATTTCAAGTGATTTTTTTCAACTGCCTGAAAGTATGCTACAAGGCTAATCGAAGCAGGGCACTGCTTAGGCTTGGACAAGATTGAACCACTTCTTTTTTACCAAGCAAAATGAAATCTTGGAATTCAATTCAACAGTCTTACGCTGGTTTCGCCTTATCTGCGGAACTTGCTGCTAGACAAGAAAAACTTAAAGCAAAACTTAGTTGAGAATTATGGGATTGTTCTCATCGACCTGTTCAACTGTACGAGAGAATGTAAACAAAAAAAATTTATTCTAATCCGAGAAAATAGCCTAAAGTGCAAATACTGTAGTATAATTTTAGGTGCACGATATCTAAGCTCCTTTAAATAATGATACAGACACAAAGCCGAGCTTACTTTAATGCTTTGACCAAGTGGCTTTGTACCACACACTACTCAACTGCCTCTTTTCTCGCGCCAAACAAAAAGAGGTAGTTATAGAAAATTAATTTGAATAAAAAATTCAGTTAATTTTTCTAATTGCGGTCACCACTCGGCGGTGTGTATTTTCTTATTAATCTTCTTTCCCTTTTCTTTGCACATTTAACTGCATAAAATAAAATTAGTTCGAAGCCAAAATAATGCTTATGGGTACGAAAAAATATTTTTAACGATGTATTATCTCATTTATATGCATATACATATCTGCTTTTATGATATGAAAAAATATAATAACCGTTAAATATACCGTTACAACAGCGCTAAGAATATATGCCAACGCAAGCATTCTACAAAAATTTCCTCATTCAATTGCCTACTTTAATCTCTGTTGCTTTTCGCTTATGCCTGCTTTTGTTGTTTTCTTTTTCTTGCTGTTTACTATTATTTTATTATTGCCGAAGGTGTACTTCTTTTTTAATAGAAAAATCAAATTGCCAAACAGCATGCAAACATTTTTTGCCATCGATTTTCGGTCTAACGCCCCACCAAATCTATTTGTTCTCTCAACAGTCTGGAGAGGTTGCAACTTTACCGTCAGTTGTATGTTTATAAGACGACTCAGGGGTGATGTTAACGTAGTATACGTAAATATGATGTGCAAGTGATAAAAATATTAAGAAAAAAACGGCTGCAAGAGACTTAGAATAGGCAAGTTGAGAAGAGATACCAAAAATAGGAAAATATTAATATATTTATTAAAAATTTCTTCGGGAAGCCGCTATTTTTTCTTATCATATACGCAGATATGCTGCTTCAGTACCACTTCTTATGGGTTCGAATATCGAATCACCCACATTCTCTAGCGAAGCTTTAACAGCCTAACGCTTTCCATTGTTTCAGCTTAACAAGGCGTCACGCCGCATTAATGCACGCTCAGTCAGGCGTTTCCTTGCAAACGGCCGGGTTTGACAGTTTTTGGTATAACTTTCAGCTGTTTAGTCAAGCCGGGGGGATGGGAGTACTGTTAACGTGTCAGCTTTGCGCACCAGTCATTTCGTATGCTTAATAATCATTTCATTTCCGATTTAGATAAGACTTTTGCGTATGGGTAAGCGAGATGTATGGCGACAGAGCGACTGAATGAGGCGTTAATCAGCGGAGCAGGCGGAAGAGTCATGCCACTATAGAGATCTGGCAAAATATATACGCATAAATAAATCTTACGCTTGTATGCAACTCGCTCGCTCGCTTACATCTCATATGCTCCTTCTCCTACAAAGCACAGCCGTTACACACAAGTAAAAGCAAAGAACAACAGAAACCAGTAAAAAAAAATATAGATCGCAGAGATTTATTAAATGTCACGTTATTAATTAGCGTAATTTGGCTAGCATTACTTTGACACTTTTGTCTTGCTTCCTACCGGCGTACACACCCAGACATTTGTTATCAGTGTGTCTATGCCCTCACTCCCTCATTTATTCCTTCAAATATCCTTTCTCGGGCCTTGTGGTTGGCGTAGACTTGCTAAAATGTTCACATTATCTATGTGTGTGGGCATATGTGAAGCATGCAAAATGTCATGTTAGCGCCTTAAATTATCTAATTCTTGTTGTTTGTATTAAGTATATATACAGCAGAAAGTGTATGTGTTTGTTTGTTGGGTATATAAATATGTATGTATCCCTAGAATTGATATTAATGTTGGTTTAATGAGCTTTCTTGTATTTGCTTGTGACTGTTTGAGCAGAGATTTATGTGATTTTAGACAACCTTGATGTTTGAGTGAAATAAATTTTGGAAGCACCGTTATGCAACATTGAAAATAACAACAAATTATGGCGGTTGCGGCAAAAATGTATAAAAAATTATAGCCCGATTCGGTTGCATATCACAACTGTGACAAATCCCTGCGACTAAAAATATACTTTATGATCTTTCATTGCATAGTTTTAGGCGAAAAATGTTCTCATCTGATTAGTAACTAACGCTTTTAGATATCAACCAAAAGCATCTTAAAGCGTCTACAAAAATTTAACTGCCCTTTCACCACAACGAATGCAAAAATTTATGCTATTTTCCTGCTTAAAGCAAAAAGGTTTCCACCTTAATGAGCTACGCGCACTTTAGGTGATTGCAAATCCAAATACGGGCAATTACGCTTTCATTAAACAACAAAGAAGGCTTCGTAATGAGCCAAAGAAGTGGGAAAATACTAAGAAATTGTGCAACAAAAGAAAGACTGTAATTTTCACAGGGAAGAAGTGCCGGGAATGCATATTACAATTAAAAATTCAATAAAACAAAAAGTGGAAAAGAAATTCAACACGATTATGGAATAAAAATTAATTAAAATTGAAAAAAAGACGTATTTTTGTAAGGATAACGCATTATCTCTTGTAATTTAAGGCAAATTATTAAAAAAAAAAATATTGTAGAAAATAATAGTCTACTGGATTATGAAATACTTGAAGAGCTTAATTTTTTACTGAAATGTTATTTCCAAGGAAGAAAAATATATAGCTTAAAAAAAAAAACATTAATACTGTTAATAAAATGGCAATTTTACAGTAAATAAATAAGAATTAATAATTTTTCTTCACTAAAAAATTTGTTTCTTTGAAAAAATTCTGTTAATAATAATTTAAAATTGATTACAAAATGTCCCTTTATAGCTACTTGAATCAAAAAATATATATTTCAATTTTATATACACATATATATATAATTGGCGCTTTGTAACCGCTGAAGCGATTTTCGGCCGAGCTCCTCCTCCAATTTGTAGTTTTGCGTCTTGATGTTTTTCCAATTTTATAGAAATAGGAAATATAAAAATGGTAGATTATTATTTAAAAATAAAATTAATTAATAATTTAAAATAAATTTTAAAATTTTTATAGCCCATAACTTTAGCGTAAAAATCTAACTAAATTATCAAAATTTAACTATTTCCCCCATCACGGTGTATCATTATTACTAATAGATTTTTTATATTCTAGTTAGGAGTTTAATTTAGCAAATTTTTAAAAAAATCAGAAGTCAATTTTTCAATTTTCCAAATAAGAAAAAAGTAATTTAATTTTTTCAATCAATTATTGTTATTTTTTGTTTTTTTGATATTTTAGAACCCCCAGAAGATTACTTTTGTTTGAGCATAACAAAAAAAGAATTAATCTCTAGAGCATATCTTAAATGAAACCATTGTTATTTCTGGTAGAAAGCTTCGGTGGTTTTTGTGTAAAGAATTCAATGAAAACCTCTTTTCTAGTCTCACCTCTCACCTCTCACCTTTAAAAATATTTTGAAAAAGAAAAAGAGTCTGCTTCAAAACAATCAATCGCCTTTCCTAAGAATTTCAAACCAAACAATTTTCATATGCAAAGTAAGCAAAATCACCTATACATACACATACATATACGCACGGCCGAAAGTCAGCACTGACAGATGTTGCCGGTCAACACACAAGCGGATAAGCCTGTTAGTCAATATGGGCGTGTATTTATTATTCATCAACCGAAGGTAAACAATACCAAGGCGGAGCGTAAACTATGACAACCAAACATATTGAAAGCGTATTAAGGCTAGAAACCGGAAAACTATACAATATAATGCCACTATGTACATGCATACATATATATTTCATAAGGATTTTATGGTATGTATGTTTATAGAGATTTTTCATGGCTTTTGAATTGCGTAAAAAAAACAACAAAACACACATGGGAAGTACGGGATTTCAAACAAAAAAAAATTGTATGTATATATAAATGTAAGTGTGTATTTTATCTACATTTGCAAAAACAGAAACAATTTTTCCTGCTAAAATCGATAACAATATTATTGCAAAACTTTCAAGTAAAGTACAAATAATCCATCATTCGGATATGTTGACTCAGTCGAGATAAGTATACTACTTTTTCAGCACAATCATACTTCTATCCGTATGTATGTATGTATGTATGTATGTATGTATGTATGTATATGGGCGAGTGTGTGTACGGTGCGCTTGAAACTCAAACCATTCAATAATGTTCAATTGTTGAGCCGGAAAAAGTTGACTTAAGCGAAGCTAAATTGCCAAATTGAGTTTGTTTGTGGTCAGCGCAAATATTTTACGGCATGTTTGAGGAAATACAAATGATGTCAGTGCAGCTACTGGTAAGTGAATGCATTAGGATGGCACAAAGAGCGAATACGAAATTAAATTTAAAAAATATATTATACCAAGAAAAATTCTTAGTTCAAATAGAATTAAAAATATGATTTAAAAAAACTAAAAAAGATTTTCCTTTTTTTCGAGTTTCGTAATTTATTCTGGCAACAAAAAATATAAAAGCTATTTAATTTATTGGTTCTAAGGAAAACCTTAATTCAAATGGTTTTGGGCAATAATAATTTGATTATAAACTTAAGTTATAAAATAAAAAATTTAGAAGATTAAATGTGATTTTGTGAGAAAAGAATGTGTGTATATTTATATTTTAGATATAATAATAATTTTTTGAAAATATTTATAGCTTGTTAAATGCGCAAAAAAAAGTTTTTTGTTCCAGTAGGCTTAATAATTTAAATGAGCTTGCAAAAAATGTTGTTGATAATAATTTAAATTTTCCTTAAAAAATCTCCATTATTGCTGCTTGAAGAAAAGTTTTTCAATCTTAAGTTTCTATGAAATATTAATAATAAAACGAATTGTAATTTTAAAATAAAATTAATAAATAAATAAATTTTTATATATTTATTACAGTTTTGAATTAGAAATGGAATAAATTTTTAATGATTTTTAACTAAAATTTATAATTAATAAAATATTTCTGATTACTCCGGCCGACTAAGCCACCCTAAAACAGACTCATGCATATACACATATGCACAAGCATTCACATTCACTACCATCACCAAGGCGTTGACCGAGGTCAGTTCTGTTTCCCATCAACCGAAATATATACTATACACAGTTCATTTTAAACTTTTTCTACAATTCCTTGTTTTTTGTTTCCTTTTGTTGAAGGAAAAACAATTTGACTTTTTTACGCAGCCAAAGTTCAGTGTTGCCATCTTTTAGGCGCACGTGCACACCTGTCAGCGGCACCTAATAAATCGATTTGCTTGAATGGTATTTAAACGCACGTATATTTGTGGATGTATATATATTTCGTAAAAAAAAATTATGCTTGTATTTGTGTTGGTACTTATAGTTGCGTTAAGTGTACTTACAGCGAAATTGTTTTCGGTTTTTGCGGTCGATGGCCAAACAAACTGTTGCAATTAATATTACACTTGAAGGCCAAGAGAAAAAAATAAAAACTTACTTATATACGTACAAGCAAGCGTGTTTTTAAACGAAAGAAAAGCATAGTGATGTTGTGTGTGTGTGTGTAGGTGTGGGAGTGTGAGTTAAAACGTCGACTTTTTTTACTTACCGTGTGTCATGCCGTGCGTTGGGCTCATCAACATGCCATTGGCAATTGCTTGGCTGATTGTTTTTTGCTTACCTACATACAAATATTTTTATAAATTTTTTTTTTAGCTTTTCAGGTTTTTTCAGCTTTCTTTTCATAATAATCTATTTGTATTTTGCTTGCCAAATTTGTTTCGCAATTTTTTTCTTGTTATTTTATATTTGACTCTGATTTTTTTCTTCAATATTTTTCATCTTTTCTTCTAGTTACAACCTATGTTTTCTGAATTTATTTTCCTCTATTTCTTTTTTCGTCTCTTTGTAATGAAATATTGGCAAGCGCCTGTCTTTATACACTTCAAATAATGGCAGGAATGCCAATTTTACGCATCACTTGGTTGCAAATATTTTGACGCAAGAATGTTGTTGTTGCTGTTTTTGGTTTTCTTTGCTTGATTTTTCCATTGTTTTATCTTTTAATTTTTATTTTTTTTTATTAGTATTTTTTTTTTTGCCTTTTTCTAACTATACAATATTTTTTTTGCGGATTTTTACTTTTTACGCCTAAAGCTTAAGAAATTTTCCACTGCGTTCGAAATTGTGGGAACATGCACTTTTGGGAACATATTGTATTTAAAAAAATACGGAAAAAAATCAGGATAATTATGTTTTTATTAAAAAAAACGCAGAATTTATTAATAAAAAATTAAATATTTAATATTAAGTTTCTAATTGCGATTTTTTCCTCTCTTTTCAGGCACGCCTAAATGTAGGCTACAATTGACGTAAATTCAACAATATGCCCTTACGCCTGCAACAATGAAATATTTAGAAAATAAATATTTTATGCATTGAAAAATAAGTATTTTACATTCATTGTAATCTGCATTACAACAAAAAGAGAAGCTGCAAAAACAAAAGCTATTTAAAAGCAATAAAATTTCACACTTGAAAACACGGCATGTTTTCCCAATTCTTTTAATTTTGTAAATATTTAATGTGCAACGCTTGAAATTAATAGCAAATATTTACCAATAATTTATGTGTATTCAATTGAAATTATTTGAAATGGCATTGAATAAAGGTCACTTTGGCTGTGATATAATCACGTATGTATGTGTATGTGTATGTGTATGGAAATGCTTAAAGAGTTAGTGAAAAAAATTATATTTAAATGAAAATTTTACATTTTAAATGGCTGCTAAACAGGCAATACATATATTTTTTATAAATATGTATATATGGTATGTATGTATAATATAATATATGTAAACTTATGACAAAAAATCAAATAAATTATTACCCAAATAAATGAATATCTAATATACAATAATAAATGACTTTTATTATTTCATATATATTTTATGTATTTGTATTTACAATAGCATTAGGACCTCTGCCGCCGCTGGGGTGACGCAACATTGCAAATGCAAACGTACGAAATTATTAAATTAGTTCAAATTGCTAAACGCTGTCATGTTATTAAATACAAACATGCATATAGACATGTACACACATATATATCTATATATATATAAGCTACAAATATGTGAAGCATACATTTCCACTTTAATGCTGAAAATTCCAAAAATTCATAAACTCATAAGTATACATACACATACACATATAAAAATTTAAATATTTCACAGCGAAAATGTTGTTGCTGGAATTAATATGATGATGATTTGAATGACCAAACGGCGACGCTAAATGGAGTGAAAGCGATTTTGAAGGCAATATGTTGCATGCATATTAATTGCATTGTCATTGCATAGACGCAGACGGACAGGCAGTTAGGCAGACAGACAAACATAGATATAAATACAGATATATGTAGATGTAGTTGTTTGTGTGAGTATGTGGCATAAACTTGTTGCATGCCTAAGCGCTTGAAGTTATTTTGTTATTTTTTTTTTTTAATTTTTTGTATCGACATATGCATACAGATGTAGGTGCACATTTTTCACATTTTTATGTATATAAATATCGCGATTTGGTTATTCTTTTTTTTTAATTTGAATTTTTTTTCTCCAAATTTATTTCAACAGTTTTTGAAGCACTGCAGTGAAGTACATTTAAATTTCTATGTTAGCATCACTCGATTCACTCAACTGTTGTTAAATTCCGGCGTGTATGTATGTATATTTGAAGCATGCACAATAATATTAACGAGGCGTAAAAGCTTAAAACTTTTTGAAAAATATTTTATTAGATAAAAAGTGTAATTCAAAGCTATTTTTGAAATGCAAATATTACAGCAGCTAAAAAATTTAAAGAGGTATTAAAGCATTATAATTTTTTTTTTGTTTTTTTTTGCCTATTGCACATGATATTTAAATCATTTGGAGCTAATATGCCACGCATTGTTGAATAGTTTGCGGTCGTTTTGTAGTGTGTTTATTCAGCAGTTGATTTTTTAAAATACAAAAGCTCGTTAAAATTTTCAACAACTATTGTTGTTTTGTTTTTGTATTGAATTTATTTTTAGTAAAATATTATAGTTATTAAATATGAGCATAACTCCGCGGCTTATCGAAGAAATGTTTTCATTTGAGATAAACATTTTAGAATTTTATTTTTAGAAAATATATTTTTTTCTCAAAAATAATTACTTCTATTTTTAATTTACACGTATTTAATACTAATGTAAATTTTTAATTTAATTTTGTTTTTTTTTTAGCTCGTGCTTTATTAAGCAAATTAATGAAATAGTAAATGTTTACTTTTGCTTATCATTGAAATGACATTTTCTTCAATTTTGTGCTCAATTTGTGTCTCATTGAATTTTTAATAATAAACTCTGCACGCAATATGCTTTAAAGTGTCATCATAATTTTCAAGGTCTTCGCCGTGCAACCTGTCATTATCATTACTTTATTTGCCTACTTCTAGGCGCTGGCATTTACAACCATCGCAGTCCGAGATACAATGATAAAAGCAAACTGCGAGCCAAGCGCAACAAATAAAGTGTCACTCGCAGAGCGACAATGGCGGCCGCGAGCCAAGAACAAAGTCATTAAAAACCAAAAACAAAGACAAAAAAAGTCTGAAAAACTCGTGTCCCGTGGCTAAAGCGAGCGAGCACAAAAAAGTAAAACAAAAAATCACACACAAAGCAACACAACTACAAGTACAATAACAATAAAAGCAGAAACAAGCTTAATAATATTTATCTAAATGTCACCTTAACGACGCCAAGATGTTCTAGCCACACACACTCACGCACACACACAGCCACCACCACGCCCAGCGCATCCGATTTAATGACGCAAATAACCATCACATAAACACCAACGCACCAACTAACGGCACAGGGGATGCAGTGTGAAAAAATGCATGCGTTTGACAGGCTCGACTAAACTAACTAACTACTGGCTGTTGGGCTGCTCCGCTTTGTGGGCTGGCTGGTCGAGATCATTATTTTGAATGGCTTTCGCTACGGAAAAAAATCTAAAAAAGAAATGTGGCTAAAGACAAAGAGTACACAACGAGAAGTATCCACGTAGGCGGGCAGATGGAACACCTTTTCCTTTCTCTTTCCCCACTTGCCGCTAACTGCCGGCCTCTTTCGCGGTCGCTAATGTTTGACTTTAATGTGACAAATATTTGCACGCGGTCACATTGGCTAAACTTAAATAATTACTTGTACCAAAGCACACACATGCCCCTCCCTACACAGAACATTCTCACAAGCTGTCGCCTATTCTCCACACACACACATCAGCCATTGTTGGGTCCATTGACATGGCTTTGGCCGCTACCTACTGTGCATTGCTGCTGGTGGTCGTCGTCTCGCGTTTATACCGGACGTGTAAAATGTCATAATCAAGTGCCTGAGTTCGAGACTTTGGTGTCGCTAATTAAGTAGTAAAATGCGTATTTTCTGCTTGTTATCCTCATCTTTCTACTTCTTAATTTCCTTTCATTTTTATTTTGTTTTTTGTTTTGTTTCTTTTTTTTTTGTATTAAAATAATCGTAAGTGAGATGGCTTCCTTTAATGAGCTACCGTTAAATGACTTTAGTGGGCACTTTTATGAAGAGATACTTGCAGGCGTGTATATAATCTCACGTATGAGCTTATAGTGCGTCGAAATTACCGCTAGCAATCTGGACATCGGAGTCACCGTTTACAGCGCTTGAGCACTGATTGTATTTCGCTGGGATTATTGTCTTTAAAAAGCCCAGTTCTACAGATCCGGGGTCATATAACGAGAAGTACTTTAGTGAATAGTTGCTATGGAATATTGGGAAAGTCGGCAGCACTATGACTTCTATTTTCCGAATCCTCCTAACCACTAAAGTAAGCTTAGAACGAGCCCCTTCTATCTTAAAAAGTGTTTTGCGGAAATTTCTAAAGGAAAAATTTGTACATGTCCCTCCAAAAATGTTCTATTGGATTAAGGTCGGGAGACTGTGTTGGTCGCTGTATGGACTCAACTTGCGTGCTCAAGGCATTGACCTTGCTGGAAACCGTAAGGCATTACAATGCTTGCCAAGAGGTCCATGCAAGAATGTGAATGAAACTTCATCGTTACTACTTTTTGACCGTGTAGCGGCAATTGGAGACACCAATCTTCTCCACTTGATCCTTTCCACAGAGTTAAGATCTTACTCTACTTCCATCAGCGGTTATGGCATCGAGTTCTTTCAGCGTTGCCGCTGTCTATTAGTGTGCTAAAATATGTCAATGTTATCTCATACAGCTCACCCATTCGAATATTTGTAGGGATTGCAGCTTTTCAACATCGTACCTTCCTGAGATGATCCCACATCGCAGCGGCAAGATGTCGGTCCGTGTCAATATCAGGATATCCATCCTCCACAACATTAATGATATGATTGGGAGTTTTTCGATCCGAAGACAGCATTGTACCTTGATGAATTTTCTGGTGCTAGAATCTAGTACATTAAACAAGCATATATCAAGCTCGGCGAAGACAATCAGCCTCAACCCGTTTGAGGATGTTTTGTCATGAAGGTTAAACTTATTTACGTATATACATATTTAATTTACTTTAATTTAAATATCCTCATTCTGTTCCCATGCATGTTGAAAATAAGTACTTTAGGCAAATAGAAAAAAGGAAATTATAAAGATAAAAAAGTAAAAGCAAAAGCACTACAATAGTTCAACAACTCACAGACCGTCAGTTTCCCACGGAGCTTAGCGTCCCATGTGGTTTAAATATATTTTATTTATTTATAAGCGCAAAGTGTAAGTCCGTCTATAATATGTAAGTACGTCCTTAAATTAAAACTGCTGACATATATGTACACGTATGTATGTATATAAATTAAAAAAATCACTGTTTTATATGGAATTACAAAAGCAGTTTAGTTATCCATACTCGTAAGGAAGGAGATTTTTTATTTTTCAATAAAAGAATTATTGTAGCAATTCTGATAAATTCTTCTTTAATGAATATATGTTTTTTTATAATATTATTTTTTACATATATTTTTACATATAAATGTTTTCTAAAATAAATAATTATTTGTAATAACAACATATACTCAAATATGTTTTGTAATTTAAATTTTTACACACTACACATATATATATTTAGGAGTGTATATATTTTTAGCTGCTCTTAGTCAACTTTCTTGTACATATATACATACAAGTACGCGTGCATATGTCTGCAAATATGGTAGCAATTAAAATGAAAGTGCAAATAAATATCTACTTTGTAGCTATCAAAATTTACAACATCGACAACAGTTTGTTTATTTGTTTTTTTTTTTATTTCTGTTTTTCTGTAAGTTTGTCTGTACTTTATGTAAAAAGTAAAGAAAATTTCAATTACCCACTTTGTAAGTCTAACAAATTCACCTTCCAGCTATAAATACAATCTACGCTCGTAAACATCTATTTACATTTGCTGTTATACATATGTACATACATATTAGTGTTGAAGAAATATTTGCTATTTGCTATTACTTACATACATATAAGCTCTAAAATAAAATTGATTGCTTGTTTTAAGATCTATTGTAAATATACATATATGTATAAACATATAGATACATATAGAAATAGCGCAAGTACACTCGTGCTTGTATAGAAATTTACAATTACACTTTTGAGACCATCAACTCACTCATTTTCACATTGTCTTAATTTTCACCAAATGTTTTTAAGTATATATTTATGTATGTAGATATGTATGCATACATATGGATGTATGTATGCAAGTATTTTGCTTATTTATAGCATTCAACATGCAAATCTTGCAAAGTATTTCAATGATTTACACTCAACATATACTTACAACCATACATACATATATAATATAAATGTATACATACATCTATCTCCAACTGTTTGTAGAGCAACATCGAATGTCTGTAACTTTGGCACATTAAAGAAAATCAATGAAGTGAAAATATTCCAATTTGAAACTCGCAACAATTCGCTATTAAAAAAAAATGCCATAAAAAAAGCAAGTGAAAACCAAGACTGGAAGGAAATGCAGTGTTTTGTACTGAATATTATTTATAATTATATATAAAAAATAAGTATTTAATTTTTTTTTTTTTAATAAATTAAAACAAGGTTGGGAATCCGCAAGTTTTGATATTATTAGTAGAAAATGTTGCCTACATTTTGGCGGTATCAAAAACTTCAACTGTAAACAAAAATAATTAACTATTAATACAAAACAAATACTAATAAAAAAATAAAATAAAAATAAATTGTTACCAATACCATTGACCGCTACTTATTGGAAATTTTTCATAATTTATAACAAACAATACTGAACACAATAAAACCGCTCGACTCGGCTCAAGCACCCTAGAGTACCATTAAGAATTTAATCCACTATTTATGTAAGAACAACAAGAAAAGTGTATAAGAAATATAATACGCATACCAACAGCAACTATTAACTATTAGCTACCAGCGCTATCCCTTATAAATATTGCCAATAGCAAACCGACGACGTCGCCGCTGGTAGCCGACTGTATTTTCCGTTAGTATGTAGTAGTTACTACAGTTGCTGAATTGCATATTTATTGCTTTTCCACTTGAATAGCCAGTGTAGCGAATGTTAAATTGCATTCTGCGCAATTCGCGTACATTACAACAAAAACATCAGCAAACTATTACGACTACCATGTAGCGGAAATTTCTGACTTTAATACACTCGCACGCGCATTCTGCTCTGGCTCAATCATTTACTAACTTAATTTTAAATACACGTATGTACTGAATTTTTCTTAACGTATTCTGTACTTTTATTTTTTATCTACTTATTTACTCATTCAATTTTATTATTTTTATTTATTTCTTTTTTATTTATTTATTTGTTTATTTATTTATTACTTATTTATTTATTTCCATCTACATTTACCCTGTACTTTTTTGTTCTTTTCTCATTTATATTTTTATATTTATTTTAATTATTTTTTTTTTATTTGTTTTATTTTATTTTATTTTATTTTATTTTATTTTATTTTATTTTATTTTATTTTATTTTATTTTATTTTATTTTATTTTATTTTATTTTATTTTATTTTATTTTTTTATTTTATTCTATTATACTCGTATCCTATTTTCTTACATTTTTTAATGTATTATATCTTCTGATATCCACAGTTCATCTCGCAATTTACTTAAACAATAAATATGCGCTATCAAATCGACAATCCTGCCAAGGATAATAAGAATAATACATTAAAGTAATAATAAAAATAAGAATAATAACGAGGAATTTATGCTCCATTGCAATCCTTACCATAATCACTGACAGACAGTTCATGTCACTTACATTGGAGTATGCGTGCGGGTGTGTGCATGTGTGTACGTGTGTGTTTATTTAAGTCAATGATGATGTCGTGAGAGACTGAAAAGTATAATTGCACATAAAAGATTGACAAGCCATGAAAATCAAATGCATACAAATATACCTACATACACAAACACACACAAATTCAAATGAACGCAATCAGCAGTGTTCACGACGAGCTTTTTTCTACCAACGCACCGAAAAAAGAAAAGAAAAATAATTGAAATTAATTTTTGTTAATAAATATGATGTAAATATAAGTAAATATTTTATAAATAAATGAAATGCGTCTGGCAGTAAACATTATTGAATGTTTGCGCGAAATTAAGCTTCTTGTGGATGTATAAGTAAGAGCTAAGAGCGCGGATGAACTCTTGAGCAGTGAAAAGTTGCTTTTGTATGTTATGTATATACATAAATGTGCGTAAATGCTAGCATGATTAATGTAAGTACACAAGTAGTTTTATATAACTACATATATATACGTGTAAATGGCAGTATAATAACACCGCCCATTGATGCCATGTGTGTATGTTTGGATGTGTTTGCTGCAAACGATTTCGTTAAAAATTCATTCATATCGCACGATTCCTTATACATATATGCACATAAGTATATACTCGTATTATACTACAAACATACACACATTTATATATTGCTCTGATACTTTCAGCCACGCTAGTCTACGCTCCACCGTGTATCTTTCATCGATAACGCGCATGAATTGAATTTATTGGCCAGAAAAGTGCAATTAAGCGCAGGTGCAATAAAGCAAAGAGGCATTGAATTGAGTTTTATGAAAATAAAAGATAAAAAATAAGTGGAATTAAATAAAAGAAAAAAAGTATTTACCAGCAATAAGCAGAAACAACAATTAATTGTCGCTTGGGCAGCTGATATGATCAGTTTTACTTATGCAAATGTGCCCAGTCCAATGAGCTGTTATACATGAAAATGCACATACTTTATGTATGTGTATATTTTATTTGCATTAACTTTTATACTTATTGAATGTACGTATTTTTTTTATTTTAAAATTAAATGTGTAAAAATAAACGTTGGAATTTTGCACACAAAACAAATATTTATTTAAAATACACGCTAATTGATTTTAAGTATTTAAATGAAATTCATTAAGCAATATTGGATATGGCTACCCGTAAAGCTTTTGTGCGTTAAATGCAGATATTTGTATAATTTGTCTTAAAGCGCACAGGGCGTATACGTAACCAATTTATCATAGCCACTGGTGCAGACAACGTTGCCTACATTTTGGCAGCAATATAATTTGCCTTACAAATAAATAATAATAAATAATAGCATATAATATATAATATATAATAAATAATAGTAAATAAATAATAAACGATATGTATATTAATAGAAATAGCAATATATTTTTGCTAAAAGTTAAATCGACAAAAGAAAAACAAACAAAAATCATTTCAATAAAGTTTTAAGCCTAGGTTAAGAACTTTCGAAAATATTTTGCTTTTTCTTTGAAAACTTTTTATAATTTCTTCTTTGTAATTTATTTAAAAAGTTTAAATGTTTTAAATATAAAATTAAAGTCTAAAAGTATTTTATTTAAATTACTTGTAATTTTTTCTTTAATTCACTTTCAGAAAATAATAATAAATGTATGACTAATATATAAAACAAATTCTGATTTAATATAAACAGCTCCCAAAGGAGAAGGAGGAGTAAAATAAGAAGAAAAAGAAAGAGCAAAGTGAGTGCTAAAATGAGCGCACGAAACGTCGTAGGCTATTAAGTACTGAAAAAGTAAAGTAAATGTAGCAGAAACAGTCAGCTGTAAGTTGCATGAAGAGACTATTATATCTTTATATAACATATGTATGTATATATATTTAGTTAAACATACTTTTGAATACTCTTGTAAGTAAGTAGAAAACTCGACGTCGTAATCAGGCACTCGAGTATCGTTGGTAGGAAAATGAAAAAAAAATGAAAATTTTATAAATTATACTTTTATTACGCATTGCATATGAGCGCGCACACATACTCGTACATAGGTACATGTACACATATATATTCGTACATGAATTTGTGTAAGCGCAGTTGTTAACACACGCGTCCTTACCACGTTGACACATTGAAATATTTGATACAATTTATTATCTCATTCACTTACACAGTTAGCACACACACACACATATACCTACATACATACGCATTTATATTCCTTCCACTAACACAGCAGGTGAGTGAGTTCTTTCTTTTTATTTGTAGCGTATTTTGAGGCGCAGACATTTACAATATTTTACATATGTTCGCGCATACGCCTTGAAGTATGCTTATTTAGTTATTATAACCTTGTATAATAATATTTTATTTAGCTTATTTGTCATTTTTCATATTTTTCATCGAATTTGAGTTGTTTTTTGTTTTCTTCTTGCTATAATTCATACAATAATTTACTTGTTTATGTCAGAGGAAATAGTCGAAAAATGAAGTAAAATATTAGACCAGAACATATGAAAACTTTATGATTTATTTTTTAAATTTTCATTAATCTAATTTGGTTAGGGAGCAGTCAATTAATAGCAAGTGGTGTATGCGTTATTTAAATAAATTACTAAACACAATAAAAACAAACAAAATCCATTTTTATTAACTAAATCTAACTTTATTCAAAAATTTCAAAAGACAAATTGTACAAAATATATATTTAAAATAACTCCAGTTAATCAACTCTAATTCCAAACAACTTTTGCAGTCCAGATTCACAAGGCTGCACAACAGTATACGGCTGTTATTCGATCAGTTTTTGACCAGAAATTTGTTCATAGTGATAGACATGTGGGCATGTGACGTGTTATTATGCTGGAATATTCAAAGATTTCTTTCCACAATACTGTCCTGCTCGTATATGTACATATGCAGTATGTATTCACTTTTCTAAACATTATTATATCTCCTATTAACTAAATCACCTTTCAGTTGTTATGGTGGTGTTGGCCATACGCGTTCATTAAAGCTAATTATGCAACAATATTGTATATAATCAGACCAATTCACACGTCCATCACAGTGCCAAATGAGAAAGTGGCTGAAAGAAGAGGAAAAGCAGTACCTGAGCTGCTCAGCTGATGATCTGTTGAGCGGTTGTGTGGTGAGACGTAATCAAATTTGTTGAATATAATATCTGTATGTATGGTATGTACGTTTATAATAAACTCGGCAAATAAAGCCACCTTCAGTTGGCAAAGACGAATTTAAATGGGCATTGCGGGAAATCGTCATTATGCTGGCGTTTTATTAACCATCAACAGCGGAACAATTAAATCGTCATGGCGGTCATAACTCAGTTTAATGGTTGTTGATGAAAGCAATTGAGCTGAGCCAAGGATGTAACACACTGCTAGGCGGCTGGAGTGTGGCGACCTGGTGGCAGCGAGATTTTTCTTATTTTTTTTTTGCAAATATTCACTCAGATATATGTATATACATATGTATGTATGTATGGAAGGATTTTCATAATGTTTGATATAATTAATTAAGTATGGAAATGAAGCAGTTTAGTCGAAAATGAGATTTTTGTTAATGACCCTATTCAAAAATGTATGTCAGTACATGTTCTCATTGCCTAACTTGAACGCAGAAGCAGCTACATTCTTTCTGTGGACAAAATTAAAGGATAAAGTGGAAGGAAGAGTATTAGTTTCTGGAAAATGAGCGATCAGGTAAGCTAGACAGTGAGTTCACAGGTTGACTATGGTTTCATTACCGGGGCACAGAGGAAGGCAGATCAACAGATAGAAACCTACATTTCGCGCGGAAACACCTAAATGTATTATAGGGAGATCCTTTACGCAGTCGAGTGGTAATAAGTCTTCTGAAGGAAGGCTACAGAGAAAGGGAATTATTTTAGCAGTAAAAGTTTAAGGAACCCAAACTAATACCAATTCGAAAGTGATGAGTTGGGCACATAACTGCACCCGAGCGAAGAAGACATGCCAGGAAAACAAAAGCAGAGACTAACACCGACATTTTTTCTACTCGTCATTACCAAGGTACTACAGCTTCAGGCCTAGAAGCCATTCTTCATGTATGGCCGAGTTAAAATTTAGCAAAAACAAGCACAATTTACTGGCTTTACTGGCCAGTACAGTATATTCCAACAATAACAAATAGCAACAGTGAGCTCTGACCCATAATTGAATGTCACATGAACATTATAAACTCCCAACGAGCCCAACCAAACACACGCATTCACACACGGACACATGACAACTAAGTACAAGTGCATCAACAGCGAGCTTGTCAATTTTGGACGTTAATAAGCGAAATGCTCTACTTGTTCACATTCATTATTAACCACTCACCTTGGCCGTTGACTGCAGAGCGAGCGGCAACAAGCACTGAGCCCTGAGTACTGGGCAAATTGACGCCATGTAGTAGACAGTAGAGCAATCCATTTGCAGCAACAGCAAATTGACCTTCACTACTTGACGAACAGCAGTGCGGCTGAAGAGCGGCATAGCGGGGGTAGCAGTGGGCGAAGGATTGCTTTTGTATTTAAACAGCTAGCAGTTGCTTAATAATTTGATGGCTAAAATTAGTGCAACATTGCACAACGAAAATCAATAACTATTATACGCTATGGCAAATGAACTCGAAATGAGTAGGCAAGTGGCAAGTGGCGGACATGGTGGAAACGCTGGCCGTCAAATTGAATGGATGCTGTGTTTGCGTTAACTCTCGCCTTCACTTGTACTTCAATGTTTGCCGTAATGCGGCAGAGCAATTATTTTTTGCACGGATTTATTTTCTTCCTTTTTTTATTTTTCGTATTTTTTTAATAAATTTTTAAGCGAGCATGTATTTTACGCTACGCTGTTGTTTGCATTGTTTGCGTTGTTTGCGTTGTTGCCTTTGACTTTTTGGTTAATTTCGATAAAAAAAATTAAAAAAAAAAATAGCATTTAAATAAGCGCTTGTCGGCGCTGTGCTACTACTTACTCACTGCCAAGTGGCGGCCAATTGCACTTGATGAATGCATGCAATGAGTTGAGTTGAGCAGCAAAAGTTGGCTAATTGCATTTTCATGCCACTTTGGTTAGCAATTGACCTTTGATTGAGTAACTGCTATTTTTAATAAATATTCCATTTTTGCATTTTGCGCGAAGGCAACTTTAATTGAGCAGAGCAGCAGTTGCATGGAGAAGCGTTGGGGGGAAAGTCAATTGAAGGCGTCAAAGAGAGGGTGAAATTAAAGGAATTACGTGAGCAATGGATGATTTAAGGAAAATTCAGTCCAGTGCATTTTTTTGCGCCAAATCTCGACATTCGTTCATTTTATTAAATTTTTCTTCCGGCGAAGTCAAATAAATCAGATTTTCAAATATATTTTTCATAAAAGTTCGAAATGTTGGACGCAAGAATTCAAATTTAGCAGTATATCTAGGCACGGTATTGACCGAAAGCACTACAAGTGTTCTTAAAAACTTGCAAGAATGTTTATAATGTTACTAAAAATTTATAATTTAGATTGGTTTTGTTCTTCAATACTGTTCTATTTCTGATAGTGCAAATACAACTCTGAAAATTGCTTACTGTGAATGAATAATGAGTAAAAAAATTATGAGCAAACTTCAAATAAAATTATTTTTTGCAAGAAAAGAAGTGGTATAGGCAATTTTTTAAACGAAATATAGGCAAATAATTCAGTAAATGTAATATTATAAGCCGCATGAGGAGCAATGGACGGAACAGTGAGCGCAAAATATAGTGGGAACGAACAGTGCAATTTATAGTTTTAGTTTTGATGTTTTTTTAGCAAATGGAGAGACCTATAGTTTATTCTAAGCCGCCGCCAACGAGCGGCCGATGGATTTTTATGAGGAGCTCGAGGGACCTGGCATTCCCTGCCGAGAGCCAATCACAATTAGCAAAACTAATGTTTCTATAATTTTGAACTGATCACTATTTTACAATCTAATTCCTGTGCTTGAATAATATTTCTTAAAAAGCTCGAAGGCCAATTTTTCGCCTTAAAAATACTTACAGACATTAATTTTATTCTCATACAAATACATTTCTTGCATTTACTATTCAATTTTCATTAATAATGTCATGAATAATGCCTTCTTACGAAATAAAAAAGCGCCACAAAAGAGTCCCCAACGAACCTTTTCTGGTTGCAAAAGAAAAGCATTTGACTTTGTCACATTTTCTCGGGGTCATAAATCAATGGAGCTCGAAGGCGAAGAAAAAACCAAATTGTGCCTTCTGTCAGACATTTGTCTTTATACCTACATATGTATATACATATGTACTTATACATTTGACTGTATATCCCCTACATACATTCATATATATATATATATATGCACATATGCATGCCTAAAAGGCTCCATGCCATTGGCCTTTACACATACTTAGAAAAGCGCTTACATTCATAAGTATATACACACATACTAGATATGTATGCATGTATGTATATAGGATATATACTTCCGAAAATCACTCAACTTTCTCTTTTAGTCCTCTTGCTTATACTCCTTTGGTAAGCAGGACATTTTGCCGATATTTCCTTTAACATTAGTAATCGCATTAGTAGCGTTATTGGGCGCCAAAGGACTCTCTATTGAAATGCAACAAAATGTAGCAGACACAGTGTGTGTATGTTTGTAACATATACCTACTATAATCACTTTCATGTAAATGTGTCCATGCGGACGTTTGTGTCTTTATGACCCAAAATGTAAGTACCTAAATATGTACATATGTATTTGGTTAGTGTTATGTGATTAGTTTGTGTATAGATATGTATATATGTATGTACATACCTAATATACGTACAGACTTATATACACGTATATTTACCTATGTTTGTACTTTATGAAGTTATGGTTACATATATTAGCGTTTCTGTTGAGATTCCTAACTGAAACACTGCATCTCTTATCGCCAGCTACAGCAAACAAAGCGAAGCCATGCTGACGTCCCAATGCTATTGACCTAAATTTACGACTCGCTCTGTCTTTTGCGTACTGATACACATGCATGCATACATAGTATGTATATACGAGTATATGTGAAAATTTTCCGCGGAAATTTAAAGTTTTGTGCGTTCCAAACGTTCCAAAGCTTTTATATATCATCTTACATACATAAATACGAGTGCCAGTGTCCTTGCGTTCCTGCGACTTCGGCGACAATACACTATCCTAATCTCTTGACAATCCTTTGAGTTAGGTTCGAAGCCTTATGTGCGTGTGTTGTATATAATACGGATTTCCTTTGCCAAAAATATAATTGTTTTTAATCCTTAAACACAGGATGTTAACAAATAAATTTATGCCGTAAGTCGGAAATTCTAACGGCCCACTTTTTGCGGGATTTAGTGAAATATTTACCTCCTATGGGTATTATTGGCTCCGAAGTTTTGAATTCTCTTTTTGAGAAGTCCTTGCAATTGGACTCTTCCTGTGAAGGTATGACGTGAGCTGAATGTTAATTAAATATTATGAGTTCGTGGATTACGTATGTATGTATGGTACATATGTGTATGAGTGCAAGATTGTCATAGTATTTTTGAATCGGAACAAAAAATCAGCTGAGAAAGTTTATTCTATTGTATACTATTCTCAATGCACAGTCGAGCTTTAAAACTTATCTTTGCCACAATTAATTTTATTTCGCGTGTGTCCAAGTGTGCATTCTCTGAGAATGGGCTAACTGCCACCTCAATCGTTTTTTTTTTATTTTTTCATTTAATTTTTTTGTATACTTTCACTTCCTCTACAGCTTTTGATTTGTTTCTGTAAGAACTATACACCTTTTACGCTTCGTGCTTTCATGCCATCTGTGCACTTCTCGTCTTTTTTTTCGCTCACCTTACTCTCTTCTTCGCTTCTTTCCATTTATTCCATTTTTTACCTTTGCCAGCTTCTCATTTTACTTCCGCTTCCGTTTTGTATTGTGTTAGTAATTATATGCTCAAATATGAAAATATTTCTTTAAAACAAAACATGTACGTACATACATACAAACATATGTTTTCATAAACTTATTTTCATAACTAATCATATTTCTTAAGTCAAGAAAATGTGAGTAAAACGGATAAATAAGGGGTGTAGAAGGGTAGAATTTTAATTAAATCAACTTAAGAATCGAGTGAAACAGCTGATCGCTCATTATTCCAAACAAATTTTTGTATTTTCGTTTAACATTGATTAAATTGAATAATAAAATATGCTTCTTTTAGAACTACACAAGAACATGGAACATGCTAGTGGCTAGGGTATAATAGCTCAAATTCCAGTAGGTGTCTGCAAGTATAATTTCCACGGTATCAGCATAGTATGCCCCTTTACTGGAAAAATTGTGTACAAGTGTCATCAGATGGTATTCTGACAGACTTCTAGCATATTCACAAGTCTCTGATATCCAAATCAGTGCGACCTAGTTCATCAATAGCCGTCCGATGGCCCTGTAAAATGCGAGCAACGTTTCTTTGCCCTCTCCCCAGATGCCGCTGACTAGGATCTTCAATATTTCGTTGTTGTTGTTGTTGTTGTTGTTGTTGTTGTAGCGGCTACATCGCAGTATGCGGTGTGCAGAATATGACTCCTCGTAAATTTGGTTGTTTTCAAGTCGAGCTAGCACTCCTTTGTATAGGTGTAGAAGAGTATCGCCGTGGATTTCGCTGGTTATAGTCGTAGATGTCATGCTGTGAAGAATTAGGAAAGATCAATGAGGTAGCAATTTATCTTTTGACAAATGTTATTAATATCCAAAGGTGGTTCAAAAAGTATAAATTAAACAATAGCGAGAGATAAGGAGAGGGTACCACACTCGTGAATTGGATGCTCGAAATTTTACCGGGACAGCCGACCAGTCAGGTAACAAGTGGTCCACGGCTACAATCCTAAGAGTAATGAGGAGCCTTCAACGTCTGATTAGCACTTTCTTGACGCCGGAAGGCTTAAAATACAACCATTTGGTTAAATGGCACACTCTATAACATTTTTGAATTGCTCACGCACTAACCTAATGTGTTCGATTTGATTTGACACTTGTGATAAAATAACTTAACCAATTTAAGCTTCTATAGGTTAAGTCCGAAATATATAAATAAATACCTAATAAGTGTGGCTCAATGTGCATTCTTTATAACAACATTTATTTAAACAAAAAATCTCTTTAATAAAAACATTAGAGCTAAGTTTTTAATTTTTTAGTAAGAATAAAGTAATATTTTATCTATAAAAACAAACAATTATTTTTCATATCATTTCATTATATAAATTTTTCATAAAGTTTGAATTTTTAAATTTTGCCTGCATGCTCGAGAAGAAGAAGCATTTGACAGTATCTATTCTGTCGTTTTCGCGCCTGTTGTTCGGCATTTTTCATCCTTCTTTCGTGTGTAGCACAGAACGTCCGGCAACAAAAGTTTTTCGTATCGCCGCAAGACCAGAATTTGTTGTTTCAATTTATAAATTTCCACTGAAAATATATAATTGTGAATCAACAAATCTTGTGAGAAAAGTGCAAGTTAATTTTATCTTAAAAGTACCACTCCAACAATTAGAAAAAGAGTTAGTAATGGCAAAATTAGCAAAACCGGTGGAACAGAAAAATTCCTTGGATAAAGTTAATGGTGAAGCAGTGGTATCTTCTTCAAGTGGGTTTTTAAGTGGTGATGAGGATGGAATTGTAGCTGCTAAAGGTAGAGGACGTACTCGTAAAGGCAAAAAGGAAGAAATCACAAAAATAGAGTCTGTTCCAATGAAGAAAGTGGCAAAGCAGGCAAATAAAGCTAGCACTGGCAGAGGACGCAAAAAGTTGCCGGTCGAAGAAGAAGAGGAACCAGTAGTTGCAGATGTATTAGCTGTTGAACCACAAGTTGAAAAGAAACGTGCCGTTGCCAAAAATCGAGCCAAAAAGGCTACGGAAGACGAGACCACGATATTGGCAAATGGTAATGTAGAAATCGCTACAGTGGCGGCCCCAGCTAAACGGGGAAGAAAAGTTGTGGCACCAAAAGTGGTAGATGAGGTTGTCGAAATTAATAATGAAACCGCACTAACAAAAGGAAGAGGTATTTAAAACAATATTTATATAGTTGAAATATTTATCTTGTGATTTTTTGTGTCTAGGCCGTGGTAAGAAAGCTGCTGCTGTTGCAGAGGCAGACGTTGAGGAACTATCAACAGCACCCACGGTAGATGAAGAACCCAAAAGTAACACTAAAAAGCAAAGGAAAACAGCTAGAGGCGTTCCCAAAGCAGAAGAAAAACAAACACTAGAAACTGCAGAGGTATCCTTAAAGGAAACAAAAAAGAAAACTATTAAAAGCAAAACAAAAGAAGAGCCCTTTGAAATGAATACGGATGAACAATCTATGTTGGACAAAAAGAAAACAAAGTCAAGTGGCAAAGCTAAAAAGCAGGATATAAAAGAAATACCTATTGCATCACCTGAAAAGTCTGCTGAGAGTCCCGTGAAGCCTAGAGCTGCCACTAAGCGGAAGGCAGCAAGCAAAGAAACAGTCGTAGAGAATTCAATCGAACAAAATGTAGAAGAAGTGAAAGCTGAATTTGAACCGGAAGAGGATGAAGACAAAGCTGTAGCTAAAAGTATTAAAAGCGACTAAATTGTGTTCCTTATAATAACATATTGTCAAAATTATGTTCTTTACAGAAAAGTCCAAAAAGGAACCAAAGGAAAAACCACCGAAAGAAACCAAACCGAGGGGTAGGGCTGTAAAAGCTGTGGAGAAAAGCGCGGTAGAGGAACAAGAAATTGGTGAGTGGTAAAAATCTGAATAAATTCAAACTTTTCTTTTCAAATATTTTTCATATTATTGGCAACGCTTTTCATAATTACAATTAATTCAAAATTTGCCTTCAAGATTGATTGTGCAGTAATATGAAAAATCGAAGTATAGAGATCTCCGTTATTGTAGAAATGTCCTGTAATTTTTATATTTTTAACAGGAATTGTAGAAGAGAAAAAAGGTAAAGGTAAAGGACGTAAGCGTGCAGCTGTGCCCGCAAAAAATGATGACATCGATGGTGCTAAACGTTAGTATTAAAACCATACTATTTTGTTAAAGTTTTATAATAAAAACTTTGTTTCTAGCGGCAAAAGCCAAGAAAGGCGATGGTCCCCTCATGAACTCCACCGTTACTAAATATAATATGGAGGATTTCATATTGGCCACTGATGAAGATGGCTCGGAACGATATAATTTAAAAATTTCCAGCTGGAATGTGGCTGGTTTGCGTTCATGGTTGAAGAAGGATGGCTTACGCTTTTTGGAGTATGAGTTACCAGACATATTTTGTTTGCAAGTAAGCAATGACATATTTTATTTTGTATTGAAATTTGTGTGATTTATATTTATTTGATTTTTTTTCTGACAAAACAGGAAATTAAATGTACCACGGATCAAATGCCGGAAGAAGTTGCACGTATACCAGGTTATCATCCATATTGGCTGTGCATGCCCGGTGGCTATGCCGGCGTTGCTATATATTCCAAAATAATGCCCATAAATGTTGAGTACGGTATTGGTAACGAAGAGTTTGATGCTGTTGGACGTATTATAACCGCTGAATACGAGAAGTTCTTTTTAATTAATGTATATGTGCCGAATTCCGGTCGAAAGTTGGTAAATTTGGAAGCACGCATGCGTTGGGAAAAACTTTTCCAAGAGTACGCAAAACGTTTGGATGCAAAGAAGCCACTTGTCATATGTGGTGATATGAACGTTTCGCATCAGGCCATAGATTTGGCAAATCCAAAATCGAATACACGTAGCGCCGGTTTCACCCAAGAGGAACGTGATAAAATGACTGAACTATTGGCTTTGGGTTTCGTTGACACTTTTAGGCACTTGTATCCTGATCGTACAGCTGCCTACACCTATTGGACATATATGGCCAATGCACGGTCAAGAAACGTTGGTTGGCGTTTGGACTACTACATTGTGTCGGAACGTTTCACCAAGCGTGTAGTAGATAACTGTATACGGTCGCAAGTGTTGGGCAGTGATCACTGTCCAATTACACTGTTTTTGAAAATGTAAAACTTTTTAACTTCAGCTCTTAATAAGCATTGCGTTTATTTAGTAACTATCTATTTATCATATATTTTAATGGCGTTTTTGTTGTAATCCTTTGGTGGTTGTATGTACTCTATATAATGTCACAATACCAGTTTGTTAATTTAATAAGACTATTTTCCAAATTAATTGTTCCTTGTGGCGTTCTACTTGTAGGTATAACTGTAACACGTAAAAATTTATGTAACTGCATTCCTATTTGTATACGTTTTAGGTATTATCATCTTTTGCATTTCCAAATATTTAAATTGATAAGAAAACTATAAACCTTAAAGTTAAAATAAATTTGGATACAAAATTTTTCGCTATTATTTGTACATCTTTGCAGAAAGAACAAAGAAATCAATTAAACAATAAATATTTAAAGAAATTTATTTTTAAAGAATTAATTACAATCGTTTGCAACAATTCGTTATCGAGAACTTTTTTCATCCAATTAAGCTGTTGGAGCATTAACAAATGCACCAGCGAATAGAATATTTTTCTTATTCCAAATGGTGTAGAAGAATGGGCGATCGGCTATAAACTGTAAGGGAATGAGCAGACAGCGAGCCATCATAATCATAGCTACAAAAAAATAAGATATTTATGGTTAAAAACACAATTCTTAAATCTTGATTGTATAATTTACCAGTAGCTGCAGCAGCCTCAGTGCCCTCTTCGTTAACCTCTATCACTGCCTTATGGAATACATTAGATACACGAAGATCCTCGGGTGATTCTAGCATGTTGCTGAAGTCTGCGTCATCGCTAAAAATTTTGCTAATACCGAGCTGGAATATTTATTGAAAATACAAGAAAAATAGAAAGTAATCTAAGGCGTAATAAAAATTCATATAATTTACATATATTTTATATTTTTCTATTAACCAACAGAAGCCAAGGAAACGATAAAGAATTTATTATCAAAAAATGGTACTATTTATGCTAATATACTGTGATAAGAAATTTTAATGGTGACCAAAAGATTATTTTTAAACATTACTCCATTAAGCTTGATAATGAAATGAGAAACTCAAACTCCTACGTGTCGGTTACGTTGAAATCATAATGGCCAAACAAATGAATGTACGTAGTAACTATAGTTACATCGAAATCATATACATATGTACATAGCAATTTAGCTTACCTTCTTGAGTGTTTCCGTTAGTTCTACTTCAAACTCCACCTTGAATTTTGGCAATTTGACCACAATGTCTTCACTGTTATCAAGATTACCCGCTAAATCCAACAAATTTATAGATTTTAGTTTCTCAGCAAGCGATTTCAGTCCCTCCCTTTCGGTAGGCAACAACACCAACATCGATAAATCTGAATCTTTGTAAGGCAGTTCGAGTGCTTGACAGTCAAGCTCTTCAAAGTAAGCAAAGCCAAATTTCGCTTTTTGATTCATGTATTCTACTTTTACTGACTCGTTTTCAGAAATCCAAAAATCATCTTCATTAGTTTGCTCTGCATCGAACTTATGCTCCCAAAGGCCTTTAAAGTGCAAGGCATTCAAAAGTACCAATCGAGTTAGAGCATTGAATGCGGATTCATGCACTAGATCTTTAATTTTTCCAGCAGTTTTATCTTCTACCCAAGAATTTATAGTCTTAGCAGTATTTTCTCCCTCTTCAAAATTTATCGCTTCAGTCTCGGCATTGTAATATTCTTTGAGATCGTTCTCATAATCCTGTTTTAATTGGAGTCCCTGTTGAACGTAAACTTTGTTGGCAATCTTCAATATTTCACTATCCTTGTATTTGTCAAAAACGAAACCGAAAGTTGAAGCCACTTCGGGTTGGAAATTCGATGGGAATTTGAAGCCTTCAGCAATTTGATCAGCGGTCTCGCCGTTGGCACCGGCAAATGCGAGTGCAGCACAAGTTTGTATGGAAAAAGGTGAGAAAACAATGTTTTGCTTAACCCCACCAGCGGAAAGTAATTCGAAAAGTTCCGTGGCCACTTTAGCACCACCACGAGCGAATTCCAGATTGAAATCGAACATTTTAGTAGAATTTGCAATTTTTAAATCTTAGGAATAAATTATTAAGTAACACAATTTTTATTTATTTATTTTAACGCACACTTCCTGCCTTGGCTACTGCTGCTGATGGAATGCGGTGTGGTCCGTTTTAACACAAATTTTACACTCTGTGGCCTTAACTCATCATGACTCATTTGCCCAAACACCATTTTTACACAATAATACGTGCCGCCTCCACCTGGGAGAGGAATGGTTAAATGTTAGTAATCAATGGCTGATAAAACCATAAGAAATAGCGCTATGCGTTCTCATCACTACTCTCTAAAATACAATGTTTTTAAAGATAAACAATTTTTGCCGTCCCATTAAGATGCATGTGTGCTTATATATGTGTTTGTTTATGTATTTATATTCATATTTTTGGAAAACAGATCTAAATAAACAGCAACGAGTTTTTGTTTAATATAAAATTTCTACAAGATGACCAGCTAACATGTTTTAAAAAATTCGGAGAATTCAAGAACATAGAAACTCAACCCCTATTATCAAAGTTCCGAAAACTACATGACGTCAAAGTTGAAAGAATTGAATCGCAACAAATCCATTTATTTAATTTTATTATTTCGTTAACTTATAACGTTCAAACAGAGAACGTTCTCTGGTTCGAACTCAATTAAACTCATATCTGAAATTCCTCAACAAATGCCGTAAGAATATTTTTTTACCTTTACCATTCGCTTCTGACATTTGCGTAAAACAGCTGTTTATGCCGAATAGCAAAATGTCAACAAATAGCAGTCGCCAAAACAAATTTTTTATTTTCATTTGTACGCAACAACGAATAAAATAATTTGGACTCGCATCAGAAATAGACGCAAACAAAACATATAATATTTTGTTATAATGGTGAAACTAAAATAATATAAATAGACTGTGAGCAGAGAAGAATAGAATAAAGTGATTAGCAACAAAACACGTAGCGAAAATGGATCCCTGGATTTTTCTCAGCGTGATAGTCGTGCTGTATTGCGTTTGCTTTTTCATTGATCGCCTTTTCAAGGTAAAGACACTCCTGCTTGCACTTTGCACATCTTATAAATAATAATGAATAAATATGTATTTATGTATATAATGTTTCTTTTAGAGTTGTATGCACTACCCATATGATGCATTTCTTAAGAATACTGGTCTGACTGTGCAATTTATGCGCTTGCGTTGGCATACCACGGCATTTAATCGTGCCATGCTGCGTTGGGGCAACAACAGCACCTGGATGCGTCTGTGGCTAACACGTAGTTATACAGTCGGGGTCTTGGTAGCCTTGTCATTGTTACCCATCGGTATTATATTATTATTTATTACAATATTTAATGGCGAAAATAATGGTGGATCAAACGTGAGTGCTATAACCGCTGGTGGTGGTGGAAATGGTGTAAGGGCTGAAAGCAGTGTACTACAAAATGCACCAAAAGTGGAGATCTTATTGCCTGGTGTGAATTTGCCGCTTGAGGAAGTTGGTTACTATGCATTGACTTTGCTTTTGTGTACAATCGTGCATGAATTCGGTCACGCATTGGCCGCAGTACAGGAGGATATACCGGTTATTGGTTTTGGTTTTCAAGTAAGTCTTAGTATGTTTTAATATAGAAAGTTGTATAATATATACCTTATTTTAGTTGTACTTATGCCTACCATTCGCGTATACTGAGATCTCAACCGATCATTTAAATGCCCTAAAGTGGTTTAAGAAGTTGCGCATTATCTGCGCCGGCATTTGGCATAATTTCATATTCGCTTGCTTTTGCTACTTGCTACTTTCAACGCTAAGCTATGTGGCTGCACCATTTTACACTATTGACCATGGCGTTGTGGTAACGGATATGACACGCAATTCGCCTCTACTGGGTGCAGCCGGCAAAGGGCTGATGACTGGTGATATTGTCTCACAGATTAACGACTGCAAAGTGGACACAGAGTCAGACTGGTACGCGTGTCTCAAACGTTCGATACGTGGTCCACATCTCGGCTATTGTGTTTCACATGACTTTATACGTTACAACGATGAAAGTATCGAAATATCACATCACAGCGCCGATGGTATGCTGCAATGCTGTGATGAACGCAATGAGAAGCTTTGCTGTTTTGAATCTGTTACAGATGGTCTAAATAACTTGGAAACTGCAGAGTTGACAGATGCCGTAGATCACGCCCAAATACCGCAACATGTCTGCTTAGATGTACGACGAACGATAGAAGACTCTCATGGCTTTTGCAGTGGTAGCATTATCAAAGCCAGCAACTCAAATGGCGGTAGTTTCTGCTTGACCGGCTTCTGTTTGCGACCTCTGCTGCGCAACACAACTACAATTTTAACCTTCAAGCGTAGCAGCAATGGTGGCAATAGTAAATCAACAAAATTACGCGATGTAATCTACATCGGTCATCCAGCTGACGTGTTTAGCACTGTACGAATATCACCTTTTGTGCCACGTCAGTCTTATGTGTCCCCCCAATGGGGTGACGCCTACGCTCTCTTCCTCAAATATAATGTGATCTTTAGTTTTGGTCAGGCACTATTAAATGCCATACCATGCTTTGGTCTAGATGGCTATCACATCACAAGCACAATTGTGCATAGTTTTCTAGTCCAGCGCATCAGTGAACGTCCTAAACGTGATTTTGTAGCATTACTCGTCGCTGGCACAGGCACACTGCTTTTTGGCTCGGCACTCTTGAAAGTACTATGGATGAGTGTAATGCGTTTTGTATATTAGTCGTAAACTATGTGTTACGTATTTATGTGTTTCTCAATTTCTATAAAACGATTATTTATTATAGATACTTACACATAAATAATGTAGGATAAGTGATGCCCAATTCGTGCTTAATGATAATTAATGAAATGTTAATTTATAATTTTTCTACCAAATAACTAGATGCTGTAGTAATTAATGAAATATTTTTCTGCAATTAAAAAACGACGAATGTAGATGCTGACGCAAATTGCAAGCATTAAATCGAGTTAACATTTCCCAAAAAAGTAGACGAGTGCGTACGTACACGTATGTCAATACAAAATAAGTTAATTTAGAAACTGTGGTTGATCGAATAAGACACAAAATTGTAACTGCTGAACTACCAAATAATATGCACAAAAACTGGCAAATAAATTAAGATGCTATATTCAAATAAAATAAAATATTTGTTTTAATTTACGCATAACAGGTAACAGCTGTGCTTATTGGAAACATATACACATGAGAGGGTATATACCACTGCACTTAGGTAGTTCTAGTTTACATGTACTTCATCTAATTTTTAAGCTCTTCACTTTTTCCTTTGTCACTATCTTGCACGGCTTTATTATTCGCTTTTTCCGAACTAACACCACTTAAATCCAAGCTTGTCTGTAACTCTGTAAGACTACGTCGTCCATACTGCAGCATCATTTTGATAGCTAATTCATCTGTTTGACCACTATGTGCACGGAAATCATGTCGTGCCCAATCACGTAATTCTCGCTGGTTACTCTTGTCAGGCACAAGTCTTATGGTGCGGAATATCTCCCGATACAGCTTGAGAACATCCTGCCGCAGCATAAACTAAAAATAAAAAACTTTATTTTTGTAAATTTAAAAATTAGTTGAGCTTTTTGACACTTACTTGTTTTAAATTTAAGGCTGTTTTCGGTAATTTTGTCATTTTAATTTATAAATAAATAAAATTAGCACCTAAACATTTACTCAGCTGATTTCTCTTTTTTTTTCGTTTTTTTCAGTGAAATGCCAAAATACCTGGTTTCGCTTTTTATTTTGCTATGATTTTTCACTAAATATTTTTTTGTTTTTGACTCCGTTTTGGTACGTTTTTTATGCAAAATTGGTTCTTGTCTTTGCTAAGTGGTGAATAGGGCCAGGATTACCGAGCCCGTTCAATTTGATACATGATTTCAAAGAACGTACCTATATTAATATCAATCAAATACCTACATACACTTTTTGAAACATCGCAATTTGGAAAATGACTGTTCACACGCTAGTAGTTGAATTTAATTTTATTAAACGTATAATTATTGTCATTGCCAAAGAATGTATATTAATATTACGTATTACTAATATACGTTCTTTGACTTGACCAGCTGAAATAAATTTCACCACATTCACCACCAACAACGTACCATAAAACAAATTCGCTTGCCTTTGAAGTAATCAGATCTAAACGGATGGCGTGATTAAACGGTTCTTTAGCACGGATGTCAAAATATAAGAAAAAGCGGAAATGCAATAAATTTTTCCGCGCTCGTTGATTTCAAAAATTCGTGAATCTGTATAATAAAACACACCTATAATTCAAATACATATTTGCTATAAAAAAATAGGAGAGAATTGTGAGCAGCAGATAAAGGTTGAACAAGTGCATCTATAAGAAAAAATAATAAAAATCTGTTTTGATGTGCAGTGAATGATAAACGTATTTGAATTCAATCATTCCAATTTGTGTTTATAAACTGTGTGTTGCAAAAGAAACAATTTTCCAATAGCAATCGTCAGCAGCAGTTGAGCAGTTGGTCTTTAATACATATTTTAAGATATTAAATAAACAAGCTAGCGCAAAATATGTACGTACATATGCAGAAATATATGTATGTATGTATTTGTGAATATATTTGAGAATCTTAAATTCGAAATGTGATCAAGCGAAAACATGGCAAAATAAAATAAATCAGCAAGCAACACACCTGACACACCTACGATTGGGATAGAAAAGCATTCGAAAACTGCCTTCTTTCGAAAAGAAAAATTGGAAATAACATATAGAATATTAGTAAAGTTTTAAAATTAAGTGTATTGAAATGAGAATGCACTTTTGCGCCTACTTTTTGCGCTTTAACAATTTCTGTCGACACAAATGTCTTAACAGTTGACTTTTGCTTAATTATAAACATTAATGTATGAACATGTGTGTAGATACATACATAAGTATGTTCCGTGTGCCTAATATACAAATTTCCATTCCTATGTTCAATAGTACATACATACATACATAAGTGAATGTGCTATACATATTTTTTTCTCTCAAGTGTGCATATGGGAAGCGAGGCACACTTGAGAAATTGTCTTAATTAAACAATAAATTAGTAATTTTGCTTATGTTTTTTTTTTTGTTTTCATTTAATAATAATGCTATTGTAGCTATTCTTTGCTCGTAGCCGTTTTTCACGTACAACACGAAATTAAATGATCGGTATGCAAATCAGCAATTTGATATGTCAGGAGAAGGCTTTCAGATCAACAATTGGCATGAGATAAAATTCAAACGTATTATTTAATAACATTTTTTAAATAATGTGACACTTTACTTTGTGTACATATATGTATACATATATACATATACATATGTACATATATAAAATCGTGATTACTAGTTGTATGCAAAAAAACAAAAAAAAATTTTATATAATGATCCTATTGAATTTCTCTATTTTTTCTTTCTTAAATTTAAATATTGTCAACCGAAGGTTTTTGCATTATTGTGTAGCCAAGATTTAAAAAATAAAAAACAGTTATTTTTCGCCTTCGTTATATTGAATTCTATTTCATTCCACACACGGGAGACGTTTTATTTTTTAAATATGTATGTACGAGTACTTTTAAAATTTGTTCCCCACAATTTGCTTTCGTTTTCATTACAGATTTCAATTTCATTCTGAAGCCAAATTGTAAGAAATAAAATATTAAGTACGAAAAATCAACGAAAATCAAATAAAATGTAGTAACTAAAAGTTAAAAATAAACAAAACTCTTTCAACAAAGAGAACAAATGAATTGAAAAAAACTGAATTTTTGCTCACAAGAAATTTTCAAATTGAGTGATTCGCGCAGGTATACTCAGAGTGCTTTTGTTGTGTTTTCACTGCTCTTTCAAAAGGCAATGCTTGCAGGAAGCCACTACTTTGGAGCAAAACGGCTAGAATGTGGCGCGCAAGGCTTATTTGTTAGCGAAACGTGAACGAGTGCGGTTTGGTCTGGCCAATGAGTCCAGCGGAATTCGAGTGATTTGTGGCAATAATAAATACATAACTATAGTATGTATGTGTATGTGTGCTTATTTTGTGCTTGAGTGTTTTTATAACGAATATACAGTAATAATAATTTGCGAAAAAAAAAATTTAAAACAAAAGTAAAAGTTGAAATTGAAAGAGATTTATTTTCAAAAAAAAAAATGTAAATGTAATGAGAACTAGTTACTATATTCTTTTACAATATGTATGTGAGCATGTGTATTAACGTATACTCGTATCTACATATTGTCTGCGCCCATCGCACTCTCTATGCAGATATATGGTACATATGTATGTATGTAAATGTGAATTGAAAGCTATTTTTGGATTAAAAGCAACATGCGCTCAATGAAATGTGGAAAATCTTAGCAAAAAAAAAATGTATAATTTATAAGAAATGTGGAGATTCGTTTTTAACAGTATTTAATTTACGAACGATATAATAAATAATAAATAATATATAAAAATTAAAGTGGAAACATAAAACGATTACGAAATAAATTCAATTGGGGATTTTATTATATTTCAAAAATACAAATAAAGTGATGAAATAAAGCAAAGCAAAAATAAAACAATTAATAATAACATATATTAACACATAAAAACGAGACAAAATGAAATATAATAATATAATATAATATAAAATAATATAAAATAAAATAAAATAAAAAAATAAATAAATAAAAAACAAAAAAAATTTAAACAACACACGCATAACAATTGAGAATATACATAAGTATAAGAAGTGCCATACTATGTATTTCGAGCTATATTTGCATGCCTGAAAAACCCAATTCCAATTCTCCGATTTTATTTTTTTTACAATATTTTTCAAAAAATTCTTAACTCTACCAACATCGTCATCCGCAATCGTATTGCATGTCATTTATTCGGAACTTTTTACATTTTCCAAACGTTGCCTCGTGTTACTCGATACTTGGTAACATTTCAACGAAAGTATTAAATTACTGAAAAGTTGACGGGAAGGCAGACATGAAACAAATGCACGTAAATCAATGTGTAAAAAGATACGTTTGCCTGAGGGGTTTATGTGTTTATGTGTTTGGTGTAGATGAATTTATATAATGATGCCACAGTCGTACTGAACGAGAATATATTTACATATGTATATGTGAATGTACATATGGATATGTGAAAAATTACCAATAATTCATAAACACATTCGAAATTAATTTGTGATTAAAAAATACTTATTTAGTACAAAACTAAGAAATATTAATTAAAAAATTGATATATGTACAAACATAAATGTTTTAAAAAACGGCAATAACTTAGGTAAAACAATATATTTTATTTAAAGTGTGTTTTTTTTTTTAATTCTGCGAGAGAGATGAATGAAAATGAAATGAAAACTTAGAGTGAAGTTTTTTTTTGCTTCAATTTTTACATTGCTCAATACAATAAATCAACGCTTGAAAAAAATTTATTGCATTAATTTTTCTCGTTCGTTACAGTAAATTTAAAAACACCTGCAATGCAAAGTTGTGAAAAGTGAGAAAATTATAAAAAAAAAAAAAAATTATACAAAAAGCACTCTATATTTGCTTGCTATAATAAAAGCATGTCCAAGAAATCCCTACCTTTGTGTGTTGGTACGAAAATAAAAGCAAAAACTGCGTCTATAGAGAAAATACATACCGCAGCAGCAACAGCAACAACAACAACAGGAACAAGTGACATAGCTACAAGTTCGAATTTGACCGGCGATATTAGCAGCAAAACAACAATGCAGGCGGTGAAAATAAAAAAGGAGCTACCCAGCGATGAGATAAAGGTGGGTGAGAATATATGGTATACTCGTACATACATATACCATACCTATATGTGCAAACACAAATTTGTAATATTTTTTCTAACCGTGAGAGCGTCTCAAAATGTAATGTACACAAAGGCCGTGTGCAAGTGACATATTTTGAAACTAAAACCTGATTTTTATAATATTTTTACGTCGCCATAGATGTAAATACAAATGAAAATATACCGTTAAATACACGCCTAATTATGGTTTAGACCAATTTAATGGCTGAAATAGTATAATTTATCATTTATACACCTCTTGGAGCTATTGTTTGGTGGTTTTGGTGCGCGACACCGTTATTATAATTACATTTTAACCTTCTCCTCAAGGATTTGTAAACAAATAAATCATACTAGCTGACAAAAAAAGAAAAAAATAGAAAGAAAAAAAATTAAATAAAAATAAAAATATGCATTGCAAGTAGAAAAATCCTTGCTGTTGACTGCGTAAACAAAAAATGTGTCAAGAAATGTACCATAAATATGTATACATACAATCGGCAATTAATTTTAATGGAGTGTGAGAAACATACATATATACATTTATACGTATATGCATATTCTTACAAATCAACATGTGCAACCTTTTGTTTCCTTTTTGTCTCTTTTCAAGCAACTTTCATTCATTGCTGTTCGTGATTTTTCATTTCCATAAATTTAATGTTTATTTACTTGCGATTTCGTTGACATTGAATCTCGCCAATATTGTTTGTATGCCAAAGTTTTTGTGCAATATGTATAGTATTATAGTATAAAAACGGAAAATTTATAAAAAAAAATATGTAAATGTGTTAAAAATGCTATTATTTTATAAAAAAAAATATGTCTTTGAAAACAAAATTTTGAAAAAAAAACTTTTTTTGTTTATGCATTACTTCGCTCAAATTTCAACTTAGAAAACAAATAAAATTGTTATAAATTTCAATTAAAGACAAAAATAATAATAATTTAACGTCAGAATAATTTTTTCAAAAATCCGCGTCCTTCATTATTATGATTTTTATTTATTCTCGTATATAAATTTTCCCTCCTCTCAACGTTTTGCTTTGTTTACACTTTGTAAAATAACCTCGTGCTAAGAAATCTTAGAAAAAAACATTTCACTTTCATTGCTTTTGCAAATAATATTCGTATGAACAATTGTTGTAAATACATACATATGTATGTATATTCGTATTATATACTAGTGTTTTTATTTATAATATATTTTTTGTTATTTACTGCTTTTACATATTACTTATTTGTTCTGCTATTTCATCGCATGTATTTTGTTTTCGAATTTCAAATTTAGCATATGACTTAATACTTGAGAAAACCCATGGATGAGGTGAGGCAGGGTTGCGGGGAGTGTAGAGGGTGAATTGCATTTGGTTTTTTTTTTGGCAGATTAATGTGCATAATATATATTTGCAGAGTTATACCTATATATAAAAGTGTACAGTTTAGTGTAAGGAGAGATGGTATATGCATATGTATGTGTTAATTTTATACATATTTCACATTTACGAGTACATACGAGTATACATGTATTTTGTTTACAGGCGCTTTGCTGAAAAATGCTCTCGAGTGACTCAAAATGTTTTGATAAATTTCACAAATATTAAATAATATATTTCATTTAAAAGAAAAAAGTTTAATATCCATGAAATAATTTGTAATTTATTGTTAAATTATAAGTTTAGACAAATTTTGAATATTAAAAACCTATGTTTCATTATTATTGATCTTTAAAAAAACCGATTCGTTTAAATTGAGCAAAATTATTGGATTTTGAATTTTTTTAATGAAAAAAAATCGGTGCTTATCGCATATCGATTAATCACTTTAATATTTTTCTTTCAGCTTTGAGTTTGAAATAGTAAGACTTGATATTTTTTAAAAATGAAAAAATGCTGTTTTATTTATACAAGTAGTGAATTTCACAAACTTTTTTATTCATTGAAAGAAATGTTTATTTCGCTTGTAGCTTTGTGTCAAGGCAAATTCACACACTTATGTATTTTTTTTTTGGGTAATCTTAGTTTCGAAAAGTCAAAAACGAAAATTTTTCAATTTGTTTTGTTTGTGTAATAGAAAGTTCGTAGTGTCAAAACCTATTTTTCATGTATTTTGTTTGTGTAATTTGTTGGAATTGAAGGAAGAACAAGCAATCATCTGATGTGACAACTTCACTTTCTAGAAATTCGACTTGTTTTGTGTGTAAAGTGAAAGATTTTGGTAATCAGAGGTTATTTAATGAAGTTATAGTTTTTATTTCAATTTTGCGATTTTGTTGAAGTTTTGAAAGCAAATAAAAACAATAAAATAAAAATTTAATTAACTTTTTTTCACACATTGAAGCCAAAATCATTTACTTACGCGCCTCTACTTATTTTTATACCGGAGGAAATATTTAAAAAAGCAAATAATACAACGAAAAAGTAAAGAAAAAATCTAAAAGTTAATAGCCTCCACCTTTTAATGGCAAAAATTCTAATATAAAACCAAAAAAAATTATTTTAAATAAGTATATAGGTAAATAATTAAAAAAAATTTGTACAAAATAGGACCAAAGTATAAAAGTATTAATTTTTTATTGCAAAATATATATTTCTGGTAAGTTAAAGTATTGTATTATATTTAAAAAATACTTATGTATGTAGCATGTATGCACACAAACACACACACAGGCATATGTAGATATTATTGGGTATCGAATTGTTCAAAAGCACCAACATTTGTATTTTTGTATCGCCTCGAAAGTAAAATTAAAGGTATACAAATTTATTTCACTCTTTTGCGTGCTTTACTTATACACATACATACATACATACTCACATACGTAGTTTGTATAAATATAAATAAAAAAACTTCTGCTTTTTCATCTACGCCATCATCAATGTTTGCTTGCTTGTTGTTGGTGATCGCTTGCCTTTGGCTAACGTTCGTATGAGTTTTTTCTTTTTGTTTATTTTTTTATTTTTTTGTTTATGTTTCAATTAAAAATTAAAAAAAAAAACATACACCTACAACAACACATTAACAATGAAGGAGAAACATATGCACACATTTCACAGTTATATTATATATAAATAATATAAAAACACCTAAATCAGCTTACTTAACTGTATGTATGGTATGTACGTATGCAGAACATAAAAGATCGGCACCAGCCCACCAAATGGAGGATTTCCAATTAGAAACAAGAAGAGTTGCATCGGATAAAGAAAAAGAGAATTGATATTTGTATTTGTAGGGGCAATTTTTATGGAAAAGATCATCTCCAAGTAGCAACATTTGATTTTTTATATTTATCTCTCTACTGTTAATACATACATATGAATCTATGTACGTATATAAATATCTATGAACGTCGTTCTCAACTCGTGATATAAAATATTTTCTGAAAATACATATAAACACACACTTAAATACATATTTACGTGCAACCATCCTGTGGGGCTATCGACCTGATTATGTCGCTGTTTTTGTATGTACACGTATGTATGTATGTATTATTGAAGAGCATAAAACTGCAGCCACAAAAAAGATCTATAAAACGCATTATATTTTGAGGATTAAAAATAACATTCTGTAAACAAAAAAAAAAAACAAAAAATATATGTATTAATAAACAAGCTAATAATAAGCAATACACGCCGCTTGAGTAGGCAAGCGAGTGAGTGCGTGAGTGAATTATACAAATGTAGCTCAGGGGAGAACAAGAAGAACCGCTCTATGCTTCATGCCTTTCATGTGATGAGAATAATTTCATTTCAGGTTTAAAAATAATTAATAAATCAAAAAATAAATAAAAATAAATAATTATTAATAAAATGAAAATAAATAAAAATCTTATAACTGTCAGTTGTATGTGAGCTATATGTTATAGCCTTACGATATTAATTCGTTAGCGTTAGTCAGAGGTATGAAAAAGTGAGAATTTTCAATCTATTTCTTGACAGTAAATTATTTTATTGGATAAACTTAATTCTTTTAATAAAAAGATTTAAAAAACTTAAGAAATACAATCAAAAAAAAAAATAAAATAAAAAAAATTCAAAAACGTAAAATAATTTTTTTTAAATACAAAAAGAAAAAAATTCCAAAAAGGTAAAAAATTTTATAAAAATTAAATTTTAAAAAGGTTTCGCTGTTTGTGTAGATCCAATTCCAAAATAAATGTCTTAGCGTGACTACCATAAATCCTCGGTGATCCATTTAAAAACAGTTGAAAAAAAATATATATTTTTTAAATAAGTAGTTTAGTGCTTGTTTGAAGTTTTATTTTAATTGACAAAATGGCGGCTTCATGATAATTTTTTATAAATTTTTTGCAAAATCTCACTTCAAATGTTCAGAGAATATTTCCAAAAATCATACTTTAAAAAATACAAAAAATGTTTGTATTATTTTCATTTATTAAAATAATAAAAATCGAATTTTTTGAATGTTATGACCACTACAAACCACTAAAAGTTCTCCCCTGCTACTACAACAATCAAAACACATAAAGGAAATTTTAGGATTTTAGTTGCAGAAAGACGTAATAATGCTGGAAAAACGTTTTTTGAACAATGCATTGTACACAAGCTATAAGGTATAGTCAACCGATTTAGCCAATTTCCTACTCATGATTGATTTCGCTCTAAAAGCAAATACAAGAACAAATGAGTCGTACGCTTAAATCGACTCAGCGTGTCATACTGAACACATCAAGAATTTCTTTATTACCGGCAGTAATTTTTGGCTATCATTATCTCTCTACGAAGGGTATAAACATATGCTTTTCTTCAAAAGCGATGTCTTCTACTCCTTGTGTATGTATGCATGTGTATGTGTATGCAAGCAGATACAATTTAGCTTAACCAAATAGTCAATCTCAGCGCAGCCATTAAGATTTGTTTACATTTGAATTTCTATTGTGAAAATACTACTATCTTCAACAAATACGTGTATGTAAAAGTCCATTCATGCTGACCCAAAAGAGCTAACAACACAACACACAAATATATTTTCACATATATAAACACAAAGTGACCACAACAAGATGTCCTTGTGAGCCTTTTAAAATTATTAAGATCAAAATGGACAATATGTATAAAATGTAAATAAAAAAGTAATCTTAGAATATTTAAAGCAAGAAAAAGGTTGAAGACGTGGGCTTTTGAGGCACAACAAAGCAAAAAGCTCAGCAAATATCAAATTACGATGGCACAAAATGCATAAACTAAACTATTTACACGAATACCATTACAAACCACGCGCGCTTGTGTATGTGTGTGTTGTGTGTGTCTTTGCAGAATTTACTAAAACAGCAAAAGATTAGTAATACCTACGGCTATGTTTCTACATCTGTATGTATGTACATATGTAAGTGCTGTGAGTGGGGTAAGCCGGCATTTGTTGTAGTTGGTGTCGGTTGGCATAGAGAGAATAACCTTAAACTGGCCTGAAGACATTAAAAGCGAGCAAATAAGTGACTATGAGATATGAGATGTCTTAGGCTTTCATACAAATGCATACACATACACATGCACGCTTATATTAGAAATTCTAAACCGACCATCGCAAACACATGACATACATATGTACATATGGTACATATCTACACGTGTATCTTACACCCTGCAAAATTCATACATACATACATACGTACTCATAGACAAATGTACAAATGTACATATGTATTTACTTTAAAACATATGTATGTACATACATACATATACTACATATTAGATACTTAGTGCCACAGCTCGAATGACCGCTGTCTTCTTTATTAATGAAAAAACATATCAAATTACCATCAACCGTAAAAGTATACAAACAAATGACAGTAAAAAAAGCAAGTTTGCTGCAAAATAATATTACCATCATGTATATATATATATCCGTATATATGTATGTGTGTGACATTGGCTTGCACGAGTTGGAGCAATAAATATAAGGTAGATGAGTGTAGTGAGCGTGTAGCTTGAGCTGTCTCCCACCCTAAGGGCACCGTTGAGTGCATGAGCGGCAGAGTGTGTGTTTGTGTGTGCGTGCATGAGTGAGTGAGTGAGTGTGGTAACTGAGTTGGTACTCAATTTACGAGTGCAGTGTAAAATGTCACTTTGACATATTTGAAATTTAAGATGAGCTTAAAAGAAAAAGCGATATTAATTAAATATGATATGCAAATGATGGCTTGTGAAACAGAGTTTGGTTTATTTTTCCAATTAAAACATAAATAAGGACGTGCTGAGCTCGGTATAACCCGATACCGGTAGATACCCGACTGTGTCAATAATGCGGCGAAAAGTTTTGCATTCGAAAAAGTTGATTTCTACCTTTAAACGACTCTACACCTACTCTGAAATGTGCGTATATACTTAGGAAAGATTATCTTCGTTTAAGGACAGTACTTGGCATCAGCTAAGATAGGACATCGAACTAGCTCCTTATGATACCACTACAGTCCCCTTACGCTAGTAAAATCAATGTGTGGATTTGACGTATCCTTGTTACCGTTATTTCGTTGAAGTCTCTAAAATTGTAGCCCTTAAAGACTTCAACCTACTCCGCGATAGTCAGGTGGTCAAGGACTGTTATTTTTGTAAATGAATTTTGTACGCCCAGTTTCTCTGCGTGCCTGCCATAGGTAGGAAGATCCATAATTTTAGATGTCCCGTTTCCTTTATACATTGTCCGCCACTCATTATCCTGGTATAATTGCTACAACAATGACTGACATCGAGGTAATCTGGAAGTCCAGGAAACGAGTTGATTCGATGGGTTCGGACCAGATGGGGAAGTGTATTGGATGAGTTGATTTTAGAAGGCATGCAAAGAGCTGGTTAGTGTCGCGCAGTTACTCAATGCGTTGAGGACATACGTTTGGTACGTACACGTATGTTGAGGATTGACCCACAAGACAGTCGATTCTACGCACCGGAATTTATTTGGATTTTATTCCGCCAAGAGCTGTCCCTTTATCGCCGACCTAATCCCGTTTAGATTAACTAGTAAACTGATATAGTTCGCTCACAGGTGGTGATTCCCAAGCGAAATTGCAAGGGGAGTGCCCCATTTTGGAAACTTATCCATTTTCTTTTAGCATAATACTATCCTAAACCTGCTACCACTCGCCATATAATTCATAATTACAAAAATAACATAATTATCAACTACAACAACTTTATTATTTAAAAAATTACATTTGTTGTATGTATAAATGTGTGTGTATGTTTCTGAGAAGGTCGTGTGCTCTCGCACCGACCTTAGCTGCATGTATGTAAATATGTATGTAGGTAAATGACGCTTCAAAGGAATCTGAATAGCGTGCATGAATTACATTGCAGTTATAAGATATGCTTGGTAGTTGAACAGAAGCAACAACAACAATTAGTAGGTATGTGCATAACAGAGATAAATAATAGCATAGTGGTCATTTAACACCTACAGATGTATGGTACATACATATATGCATACTTAACGCTTTGAATTTGCATATAAACCCCCCTGCCCCCCCAACACCCTGCTACAATTACAACTAGAACACTTCCAACAACACTATTAGGATTCGAGACGCTGCTTATATACCCACCACCCATTCCATGCCATTTCCTTCCCCACCTCTCCACACCATCACTGTTCGCTCACAACATCAAGTGGCATATCTCATTTCCCAAGTCTCTATATTAGGATGATGATTTCACACTCAGGTTCGTTTTCTGTTCTTTTAGATGGTTTTTTCTTCTTTTGGTGTTTTCGATTTCGAAGATGTTGTTGTTGCTGTTTCTATTTTATTTTTTATTTTTGCACTCTTTTGAAACTTTGTTGTAAAGTCTAGACTTACAATCGCATATCAGATATCAAGAATGGAGTACAATGTACTGAGAGGTGAGTCAATATCCCATGCTTGAAATTGCCTTATCATGAAATGGAATATGTGCTCACGGCACGGTACCACAGTGTCGTATTCAAATTACTTTTGTTACAAGATCCCTAAGCACAAAACTAAAGAACTTTTTTGAGCTAAACTTTAGGATGTCTTTTTTTTTACTTCAACTATAATTTCCAACTAACTTTCGATAAAAAGTACACTGATTCCAATCGTAAAGGGTATAAAGGATATCTGCCAACAATATAGGTAAAGCGGAAAGGAAGAGCTAATCGACTATGCTTGCTGAATCCATTTCAGGGTACAGGTTGGTTTTTAATCATTTTCCTTCCAAACCCTGCTCGTTCAAATAGAAAATTGCTCATCCAAGGTCTCCAAAGAATGCATTATTTTAAACTGTCTTATCTTTTCCAACTGTCTTCATAGTAAACACTTTTTCTCAGCATGCGTGTTCCATTTTAGTCACTATTTATCCCTAACGAGCTCTCTAGTTCCTTTGATTTATAAAATCTTCGTATTCAACACAAAAAAAGTACTCGGTATTCGAGCTCAAGCTGTCGTAACAGCAATTTGTTTTACCAACTTTCGTAACAGGAAAATGTATATATTTAAAATATGACGCTTCAAGTGAAATCCAACCCACTGTACCACATCTAATATTTCTGACAGTCTTGGCAGTCAGTTTTATGTTCTCGCAAACTAATGCTGTTAGTGTTAGTCAAGTTTTTGGTGCGGTGGGGGAAGCAGGTGGGTATTGGTGGCATCAATGTGGGGGGGGAGGGCTAAGGCAAAGTGACTTGAGCCGCACTCAATACACTCTGCAACCCTCACTCCTCAAAAGACAGGTAATACATTACCCCCCACTTCTGCTATTCATCTGCCTCCTATTAAGAAAGCTCAATGAGATAATGAATATCACGACAAGGCAATGCAAAAGAAAGAAAGAGAAAATTCGTTGATAAGTAACAATAGAAAGTTCTAATGCCTGCCACGGTAGTGGTGGGTGGCGCAAAATTTTCTGAAATTTAGTACTTTTCACAAAACCCATATCGAAGCCTTAAATAATTACGCAAACTTTGCAATCGACGCCCAATAAATAGATAGATAGATAGATAGATAGATATATGGTATTGTAGTTAGAGAAGACAATGGGCAACCCTCGGCGCTGTGGTACGAGTGGCGACTGACGTCGAGTAACAATCGATTGCTGGTAAACGTTATACGATACGTTATGCTCATCCCTCAACTAAGTTCTAATATTTCGCTGCTTGTCTACGATTTATTTATACCAATGTATGTGCGGATGTAGATATGTATTTACTTGGGATATTTTATATTCACTGTAATTTGTATTTTTGTTGTTTTGTGCTCAGCACGGCGGATATTACACTCACTCAACAAGAGCTACGTATATGAGTTGTCCAGCAAACCAAAACAAAAAACAAATAAATTAAAAAAGAAAAGAAAAATAAAATAAAATAAAATAAAATAAAATACAATAAATTGTAAGTAAATATAATAAAATAAAAACAACAAAAAACAAAAAATTAAAAAATAATTAAATTATATTAAATTAAATAAAGTAATATGAAATTACTCGAAGGTAATAAAATAGAACAAAAAATGCAATGAAATAAAATAAAGTAAAATAAAATAAATAAAAATTAAATGAAAGTTGTGGAGGTGATTTAACAGTAAATCATTTGAATAATGAGTTGATTGGGACTTTCTCCCCAAACTGAGAATAGAATAATATTCAAATACCAAGAATAAAATTTAATTTGAGACACAGTTGAGATCTATTATACGAGACTTGAGAAAGCTATTCATTATCAATTGCAGCTAAAGTTGACATTACAGCAGTTTGTTGGGTAGACTTACATGCATACACACTCATTGTACAATATATGTGCAATACAAAGTATTGAATTGTACTAACACATACCGAGTACTATGTTTGTAATCGAATATCGATAGCATAGGATTGAATAACGTGTACGTCCTTCTTCTTGGTAGCATTTTTCTTACATGAGATGTTTGTACGCCATTTTTTTTTTTGCGCAATTTAATATTTTTTCAATATTACTCTTTTATTTTTGCACACACAACAAACGCTATCCAAACGGGGTGAGCATTTATTCACTTACAAAGCTATGTAGATATGTAGCAGTGTAGCAATACATATGTGTCTCCATATGTGTCTGTATTCTTTTGTGGCCTATACACACGTACACGTATATGCATATATGTATGTATAAATATTAATACAATGTTGCAAATATGCAACGGATTATCACATTACAAGGCGTATCAATAAAATGCATTTGCTGGCATTAAATGTCAAACGCAAAATTATTAACAAAACAAAATGATTCTCAATAGTATTGACTGCCTGCCGTAAGCTAGCTCATACGTTACCATTTGAAACGATTCGTTGAACGAACCCGCTCTGCGTTCAGACAACAAGAGATGCAAGATTGCTTGGCTAGATAAGAGGGATATAAATGGTACTGTGCTTACGCGCGATTCGTTCCTTCTTTCCGTTGAAACCAGGTCACTTTTTAACTTAACCTTGCGATGGAGTGCAGGTCTATCTCTTCCTCTGCTTGTAGCAATGGTCATGGCATCGAGTACTTTCAAAGCTGTAGTGCTTTCATCTATTCTTCATTCGCTGAACTGTATCAATGTCACGGTATAACTCGTACAGCTCATCGTTCTATGTCTGCGGTATTCGCAAAGGACCATAAATCATTCGCAAAACTTTTCTTCCAAGGCCGACTCAAGGCTAGTAATACTTCTATCATTTCATTTAAGTACTTACTCGATTATTAAACATATAGCTTTCATTTCAAATATAGCATTATGTTCTTCTTCTTCTTCTCCAATGTAAATCACCATTCACAATTTTATACAGAAAAACATGCTTGCATGTAGTTATCAAGCCAAAGCTGGAAAATTCAGCTGAATTGCCAAAAATTTTACTTAGTGATTATAGAAGAAAGCAACAACAAATGATGTAATAAAGGAAAATGAATTATTCTGACTGGTATTAATGTCACAGTGGCATGTTAAAAGCTATAATTTCCGTAGTTCGAATATCACGTTGTTTCACCAGCATAAACACAAGCTGCGTCGCACTCAACTTACCTTTTCATTGGTAAATCGTCAATAAGTTAATACGCATTTCAACAGAAACCTTACTCAGCTCAGTTATCCACCCAGCTCACTCTTTCAGCTTCTTATCAACTGTCAATATTTCTTATGCTTTGTTATAACTGATATCTATTCTTAGTGCCATATTCTATTCCCTGCCAACGTGAACCGGTAGAATTATGACATTAGCACACGGACTGTACCTCGTTGCAAAAAAAAAAAAAAAAACAAAAAAAAAAACATAAAAATATTACCTTATTATCCTTATTGCATCAATGTTATCGTAAGAGTTATGTTTTTGCCTGGCATATTTTTATGAGACGCCGTCGTTAACGCAACAAATAATGACAAGGAAACGCCGGAAAAATACAATATGATGAGCGTAAAAAAAGTAGTAGACGCAGTTAGCGCATAAGAGTGCACAATGTGCTTTACACTCAGGGATTTCTATTAAAGGACATGCTGAACAAATCACATTGGTTCATAATTATTAACGCCTGTGTCTGTTAGATGATGCCAGAGTATATACGATACCAAAAGTGTGAGGTATTAATTATAAGCAAAAGTGAATATAATCCACTTGTAGCCTGAAGATGATATTTTAGTGCAGGTGCATGAGCTTTACGTAGATTTTTACATACATACATACATGAAATAGTGAGAAATCATAACTTAATTGGTATCAAAAGAAGAATAATTTCCTATCGCAGCACAACGTGTAATTTAACGGTTCATATTCCACTTTTTTTTAAGGAAATTCTGAAAAAAATGTCATTATGAGGCCAATAATAGAATATGGAAATCAATATGAGGCATATTTTTAGGCGCATAACCAGGTCTATTGGTGGTTTAACATGGGTTAGAAAGATTATAAAATTAGTGCGTGATCAACAGCACGTTTTTCAAGCAATCGGTATGCTGTGTTATGCCTTTTGGGCCGATATCATCTTCATTTCATTGCTGAACTTAATAATAACAAAAATTTACTTTTTTTTAAAGGTTGGCGAAATGATAGTACAGTAAGATAACTACCATAAGTTAATTAATTTCAGTTATTTTTCCATTGGCAAATGAGTTGATAGCTTTTATCTGAGGTTTAAATATGAAGTCTAAATTTTTGATCTAAGGCGCCAAACTTACCTTTCTTTTTTACTGTAAGTGGTTTAGAGATAATTTTAATTTAATTTGAATTACAATGGAGCATTCGTCCATTAATATGAATAGGAGTAACCGGCGCTATGAAAGACATTGGCAGGAGGTCGCTTGTTTCAGCTAATACAGTTTATCTCTTAGGTATATAGTGTTTATCTTTCAGCATTTTCTTTTATGAAATCATAGTCCTTCATATAATTTTGAGATTAGCGCTTTGTAGCCGCTGAAGCGGTTTTCGGCCGAGCTCCTCCTCCATTTTGGGGTATGCGTCTCAGATGGTTGACACTTCCTGCCGAGGGGCCACCGCAATTAGAAAATTTAACTTAATTTTGAGATTGTACTCTGTAGGATATCTGGTACCAACTAATGTTAAGCCCTCTCTTAGCACAAATGTTTTAAAAGTTTGCAGTAGAACCACAAAATGGATCTGAGATATTTTTGCACACATAACAGACCCGAAAATGCAATGGATATAAGAAGCTCTTTTCACATTCCATCACCACACCGGAAAATGCAACATATCTTCCACAGCTTGCACAAAAGATAAAAATTTGTAAGGTTTTACCTAAAAAAAAATTCGACAACAAAATAAAGCTTTTCGTACAGTTTAAATTCATTTGAAAATACACACATGGGCATTAAATGAACTAAACGGACTTGTTTTTAAAGTTCTCAATTACAAATTTCCTTATTTTCAGCGTAAATACATTACAAAAAGCAAGAAGTTGATAGCATTGTATAGAGTACATTTGCAGAAGAGAGGATGGCGAAGGGGTAAGAGAGAATGAGTCAAAACGAAAATACAAGTCATACGAACTGTCATCATTTAAAATTTAACGGCTGCAATTTGAGTGGCGGCATTCATAAACACGCACACACACACACGTGGATGCAAATATGTATTAAGTATTTTGATATTTGTACATATGTTTGTATGTCTGCTTGTGCGCAAGCAGTTCAATGCGACTTGGCAATATTTATGTTAGTTTATAATTACGTGAAATTTATTCACTCGCTCATTTGCCATAGCCCTGGCTAGTCATTGGATGCTGTCAATGTTCAGTTTTGTTGTAGTTGTTGTTATTATTTGGCTTTTATAGCTATTAGTGTTGTTGTTGCGCATTTTGCCTATTCGTTTATGAAATCTCAGTTTACAAAGGCATATCATATTTATTTTTTAATGAATTGAGCACACACACACACACATACACATACAAAACGTACATACATACACTCAAAGAGATATAAATATGCAGGTTTGCAAGCGAGTGAATTAAATGCATAAATATGCATGCAAGCAGGAGTGTATATATGTTGTTGCAACAAATGTTGCAGTTGGAAAAAATATACATAAAAAAAAAACACATACACACTGCATACCAATGCACAGCTTCCTTTGCGTCTGCTGCAGTCGCAGTCGCTTGGAGTTGCTTTGCTTAGGTGTTGCGAATGCCAAAGCCACAATAAGTTCTCCAACTCCAGCTGCAGCATGCAGCCAGCAGAGCTCGAGACGCGTTCTATGCGAAACACTATAGTCACATGCTGAAAGTTATGAGGCAAGGGACGTCCGGTGGTGGGGAGTTCAGTTGAGTTGGTCGCATAGAGGAGGTAGGAGAAGAAGAAGAAGAAGAAGTAGGTGAGGCACATACGTAGAAATTCGATAGTGTTTTGGGTGCGTACGTGTGACCCAAGGAATTGTGTTGCAAGGCGATCTATATGACATACGCGTACTTATGTACATACACGTATGTACATACATACTTACATGTGTTGCAATCTATGCACATTTTATGTATGATGTGTGTATGTATGTAGTGAAATTGTAAAATACTATAACAAATCTGTATGTTGGAAATTCTCTTCTCCCATACCCGCTGCTCTCCCACCTGCCATCTTACACAATATACGTATCACCACTGTTGCTTCTTCTTCTTTAACTTCTTTTGCTACATTTTATCTTCTTAATATCGATGTTGAGCTTATAGTATTTTACCTTTTGGCAATTCGATTACAAAGCAGCAGCAACAATAACAAAACGAGAACAATGAATAAAATTCAATTCACACTGTCAAACATGCATACATAGGTACATAGATAGACATATATATATCCGTAAATATATGACACTTCAATCACATGCAACATGCTGAAACCTCATACATACGTGTATGTATGTATGTATGTATGTATGCAACAACAACCCAAGGGAATAATTATAATAACAACGAGTACGAGTAAAGCAGCTACAACAAGAACAACAACAATAATAATAATAAGAACAACAACAACAACAACAACAAGATAAATAAACAAAAGCAACAGCAAAACTGTCATTACCCTGATATTTGATATGCTCCCTCTGGTTTTGACTGCTGCAGCACGGCGCAAGGCTAGTTCGCTGGCAGGCTCAGCTCGTAAGACCGCTAGGCTGGCTGACAATGGATCCGTTGAGGGCATGCGTCCGGTGCGAAAGGAGTAAGGTGACAACAAGTCGAGCGCAGAAGCGAGTGTGAATCATTTGTAAACACACACACTCACACACTTTACATATACACATAAATATGTATGTGAATGTGCGTGCATGCATAGATTCGGTTATCAGACACTCCAATCGGCATGAAATTAAATGTGCAAGTCGAAATGCATGCAAAGGATATTAGGTTGCATGTTACAAAGTGATAATTTGAAATAAACTTGAAAAAGGAAATTTTTGTGAAATAAAATTTAATTAATTGTATTAAATATACTATGTACATATATTTGAGTAGGGAAAGAAATAATTACAGGGTCGGAAATAAAATTATAAAACTACAATACATGCGGGAATTTATGTATATCTATAATCAAAAATTACATACAATAACAACAACTAGTTTAAACAGCGCAAGGTGATGCCTTAGAACACAGTTTATTTATATATAATTGGCGTTTTGTAAACGCTGAAGCGATTTTCGGCCGAGGTTGTGGTTTTGCGTCTTGATGTTTTTCAACAAATGGAGGGACCTACAGTTTATACTAAGCCACCTCTGAACTGCTGATGGGGTTTTTATGAGGAACTTTTGATTTTCATGTCCGAAATACACTCTGGGGGGTTGACATTCCTGCCGAGGGACGACCGCAATTAGAAAATTTAACTTAATTTTTTATTTAAATTAATTTTCTATAACTTTTGGATGTTGGTTGAATTGTACCTGGATTTGAACCCGGGCCTACCGAATGGCAGTACGCCAGCAAAAACACAGTCTAGGGTGAGGTAAGCTGATCGATCCCTGAGGTGTTTGGCTGAACTCCGATCACTGACAAACTATATACCTTCTGCTGTCTCCTACTGTTGTTTGCTTTGCAAACCGAAGTAGACTTTATGATTCTTGGTCCATTGCAGATTGAACACCCTGGAGCGTTTTACTTGCCAACTTCACTTAGTCTGCCGAACGTCGGACATTCCCAGATTATGTGCTCTACTATCTCTTTCCATGCGTTTTCTGTATTCGTTGTACTCACCTAAACCGTCTTTGTGGTCCTAAAAATAGTCTAGAGTCACACTTCTTTGCCTCTAATTGGAACTATGTGAGATTGTCGCCATATTTTTGCACACAATTTTATATACGAGTATACTGCAGCCGTTTGTTGGTTCCCATAGCCGCATGGAATGAAACTTCGTCCGACGGGTACTTTTAAAGCTCATCTATCCGCAACTGTCTCTTGATTCGCTGAGTTATGTAAATCTCACCGTATATCTCATATAGTTCACCGTTCCATCGGTCTACGGTATTCGTTGTTTCAAAAAAAAGCAAAGGTCCATAAATCGAAAAACTTTTTCTCGTGGGTGCCGACTCAACGGATGTTATCATCATACCCGTTACTGCCCCATATAGCGGAACTGGAATGCTGTGTTTTGTTTTTGTTCCTCGAGAGAAAGGACTATACTTTTCAATTTTCTACTCGGTCCGAAGTAGTACCTGTTGATAAGGGGGATTCTGCGTTGGGTTACCAGACTGATATTATTATTGGTGTTTATGCTGATCTCTGTGTAATCGATTTACTTACCGCTGCTGTGTGGTTTCGGTCTCGAGTTGTCGGCTAACTTGGGTGAGCTTCTCGTCTGGGTTGTATCGAGCAATGTCCAAGTTTTTTCCAGCGTATTATTAGTTTCCTACTTGCCTCTCGCTGTCACTTTCATCGTTGGGCTGTCGAAAATACCAGCTGGCGGTGAGGTCTTTGAGTAATAATAACCACTCGAAACTCGAAGCGAACGTCCTAATTACGTTAAAATGCAAAAAACCTTTATGTAAAAAATTCCACTGAACTATTTGTGTTGTAATCGGAACCTATGTGCGGGGTAGTATTCAAAACTTGCCACAAACAAAAAAAAAAAAAAAACAATCTAAAACAAACTTTGGTATGCAATTTTTTTACGAAAAGAAAATCGGGATGCAATGCAATCGGGTGGTCAGCGCTGCGAGAATCAATCCAAAGCGCGCCAACTGCAAATCCGACTAACAGTAAATGATGTAAAATGAAGCGTTGAGTATTTAATGTAATTAAATATTTGAAAAATTATTATTATTATTAACATTTGAATTTTGCGCACTTCTTATGCCAAAGCAAAACAACAAAAACACATAAATTTTGTAATCAAACACTGAACTCGAGTGAGTGCAGCGGGTCGCGCGGTGTGGTGGAAACACGTGGTGGCTTGGCGCGAAGCAACAACGACCAATGAAAACTTTAAACCAACGCCTCATACACAAGCAACAAGCATTTCTGCTTGCAACAACAATCAGCAATAACAACGACAACGACAACACTGCGGTGTTGTTGAGGTACAACAATGTTCGGTGTAATGGTGAAAAATTAATTTTATGCCAAACAACGAAACGATGTGTAATTGGAGATGCAATTGTAATAGTATACGCTAGCAACAACAACAACAACAATAAAAATAATAATAAAACGTTAATAAAGAGTAGCGAAGGCAGCTTTTGGCCGATGTACGATTATTCAATAAAATGAGAAAAAAACAACAACAACAACAACAGCAACCATGAAAGGTGATTCGCATAAAATATTATAATGAATGAGACAGGAAGAGGCGGTTAAAGCGATATGGAATTGAACAAAATGTGTAAGTGTGTGTGTGTGTGTGTGTGTGTGAGCAGTAGAAAGCGCCCCACGGGCATTGCGAGCGTCCGTTTGGATTTGCCAAAATAAAAAAAGATCAACAGCAACAAAAAATCAAAAATGCTGATGTAAAATAATTATATCCTCGATTATTGTGAACAACAAATTTGAATTTGAGTAGACACTTTTTGCATTTTATATTCAAATCGGCTGCATAATAATTATTTTGAAATGTGAGCGATTTTTCGTAACTGAGATGTTGGGATTTTTTCAATGGAAGCCATTAAATGGAAATTTTAAATTACAATACATCGAATTATGTATGTACGTATGTATGTATGTATGTGTGCATGTGTTTTTATGTCCGTATTATGCACGTGTTTGAACGAAATGTCGGTTATTCAACTCAGCAAGTTTGAAAAAAAGCCTACAGTTCCAAAACTACAAATTTCAAACCTTTCCGCAGTACTAGAAGATGACATGTAAAAAAAATCTACTGATATGTGGATTAAGCCATATTTTGACATACATACACTCAGCGAGGAAGATTTACTTATAAATACATATTTTTATTTCTCAAACCGGTCTATCCGCGATTACTGATTGGAGTCAACTCAAGGTAGGTCATCCTCCACCTGGTCTTTACAACGTCAAAGTAGGGTGCTTCAACTCATCCGGATGACACGACATGTCAGCACAGTCGCTCCCTCCTAATGTCACTGTCGTAGCATATCTTACACAACTCAACGTTCCATCATCTTCGGTATTCGCTGTCGCTGGTACGGAAAATCCACTCGTCGAGAGGAACTTTACTTTTCAGTTACTTATTCAGTTGCCTGCCCAGTACAAAGTGCGGGGTTGATGTATCTTTTGCCATCTCATCATTCGTCTGGTGATTATCTGATCTATAATGTATCTACCAGGCCACACTGATATGAACCGATCAGATCGATTGGTCAAACCTTACATGCGATATAGAGAAGGTTTAATTGGCGCAGACTATGGAGTCTCCCTTCTTATGAATTGGACAGAGCACTTTTTGTTTCCAATCATCCGACTAAATTTCGCAAAGAAGTTTATGTAAGCACTTTATCACCTCTTCGCTAGCGTAATATATGAATAGCTCTGCGGCCTGCTCTTCAGGCAGGCGATTGATATTCCTAATCGAATAATCGAGAGTTCCAGGTCCATCAATCTTCATTGTATTTGTTGAGGGATGTTCAACTGTACAAAGATATGTGCGTATATGGGCTGCGACAAGTGTCTAGTGGGGAGTACGAGAGAGAGAGGATGGTTAGTATAGCTAGGAGAAGGGAAATATGTTAATAAAAGTACTCAATAACCACAATGGCTCTTGAAGAAGTTCTGGGTTGAATTCCATAGGATGAATTAGAGATGGTGCAGGATGACCATTCTTCTTTTCACCTGGGAAATGTACTGGGCGGGGCTCGGGGGCGATTTGGATATGTTGTGGGGTGATCTTTCCACCGGTGGTTGGAGTTGCGAGTCAGGGCCACAGAGTTCAAGCAATAATGAGGCTCTCGTCTATTTCCACGTATTACAAATTAAAAATAATAATAAATTTTACAACTTGTCTCAAGAACTGAACTTTGCTCTCTAACACATTCAAACTCAGTATCGATTTCATAAATTTATAGTGTCACTAATGCTAATTACACATGCTCAAATACAGTCAACACAGCATGTGGGCACTCAGATGAGTACACCAGCAAACAAGCGTAAGTTTAAAAGTATCATTGAATGTGCGGCCGAGCAGCGCACTGATTTAATTAATAACTTAAATTCCCATGAAAATTCAGTTAATATATTTTCACAGTTGGCAACGCGGCGTATAGGTATAAACATTGCGAATACCTCTGCCGTGCGAAGCCTGTTGCCCTTGCCTTGCTAGCCACCCAAAACCGCTGGCATATAAACAATAATAACAACGACAACACTGGTGACTACGACAATGACGCCGCTGATGACGATATGAGATCTCAAAGCTGATCAAATTACAAACAGGCCGATTTCGTACCTTATTTACTTCTTCTGCTCTTTCCATTTTATATTAATTTTAATTTATGTGAGGTTTTTAATTTCTGATTTGTGCGCTTCGCTACGCGATATGAGCGCGGTTCGATAGCGCAACCGATGAGCCAGGGCTGCCACCCCAATCGCTACGTGGACGTAAGCTTAACTGACTCGCCGAGTGACTCGTTGGCTGATTGGTGGTGGCCTGACTGACTGCCGCACTGGTGTACTTTGCAACTACTTAGACTATTCGGCTGATTGAGGCGGCCCACACGGGTTATCACCCCACCGCCTAAGTACTTATTTGCGCCCTCACTAGTTCGCTGTAATGAAACTGATACCACTCGATCGCGAAGAGCAGCAGAGAGAGAGAAAACTATGTAGGCCAGGCAACAAGAAGCTGCTGGGAGCAAAAATTGCACATGGAGATTTAAAATAAATTAATTTGAATGAGGGGTGGGCGGTGAGATTGGTAAGCAATGCTGCATTTTTAAATCTGATATGTTTACAAGGGGTTCTGTGTCGCGTTGCGGCAATTATTGCTTACGTTATGGCTCAAGCGCAACTAAACAGGCATTCGATATAATTTCATGTGGCCAATGTGAGCCGTTGGTTGGTATTGGCATATACATTTAATAACTCTTGTTGTTGTTGGTGTTTGAGAAATGTATACGCTTTGTCTTATATTTATTTTACTAATAAACATTTATTTACTTCATTTAATTGCTATTATTTTAGCTTTCGCGAGTTGTTCTTCTTTAGATTTACGACTTTTGAAATGTAAGACGTCTTCGCTTTTGTCTTCTTTTGCCTTGGGTATTAATATCTTGTATTCTTCTTGATTGGCGTAGACAACGCTTATGCAAGTATAGCCAAGACAACTTCAGCGTGCCAGTTGTGTTTTCTATTCGTCGTTCGGTGCCAATTGGAGACACGACACTAGTGAAGTCACGCTCTTCCTCACCTGATATTTTCAACAGAGATCAGCTTTTCAGCTTCGAAGGCCATGGGGCACAAAGCAGAGATATGTCGGAGAGCTTCGGTGAGACTCCCAGCTACCGAGGTAAATGCTAGACCTTGGTGGTCGAGTCTCTCTTCCACCATGAATTTGGCACCAAATTTACGCTCCTCTATGGCGGTCGCGCTAGCCGAGTGGTAAGCATTGCGTACTGCAATTCGGAAGGCACGGGTTCAAATCCTGGCACGACCAACATCCAAAAGTTATAGAAAATAATTTAAATAAAAAAATAAGTTGAATTTTTTCTAATTGCGTTGGCCCCTAGGCAGGGAATATTAACCCCTCCGAGTGTATTTCTGACATGGAAATTAAAAGTTCCTCATAAAAAAAACATCAGCCGTTCGGAGGAGGCTTAGTGTAAACTGATCTAAAATACCTAATCGATATAATATTCACACGAATCTTTTCCACTCCTCCTCTCCTCTTCTGTAAACTGTGCTTAACAGAAGCATTCCATGTTCGCTAGTTCCGCCAATTGGAGATAGTAAATGAACCCAGATTCCTCCCCTTTTAATTTTTGCACTTGATGTGAGGTCTTATTTTTTCTCTGCTTTCACCTCCGGGTACCGCAGTTAAAAACTTGGTAGCTGGTAGTGTGTTTTTCACTTCGGAACTATGTCATTGTCACCCTACCCCTCATACTACTTCCCTGTGATATTCCTCGACTTTTTTTATATCATTTTTAGAGAACACCAAACTTTTGCCTTGTTTTTTAATAAATTGTATAATTCGTCTTGATATAATTCAACTGAAGCTTTTAGATTTCCCTTTTTGCCCCGAACGTGTGCTTTGCTGGTGGTGCCAGATCGAAATTTTTACATAGACCAAATATAAGTGCTGCCAAGCTATGCTTGATGATAAAATTTGAGCCAGTTATTTAATCAAATGGTAAGAACCGTTTAAGATTTGAAAGATTATATATGTATATACATATGTGCTTGCTAGGGTTCTCTCATTTATATTATTTTAATCCAAAAACTCGTTTTTTTGCTCTGTCACCAAAAAAAAGTGTTTTTTTTTTGCTTCGGTTTTTTTTTGGCAACTAACATACAAAAGAAGCCGAAAATGATATTTGATATGTTAAAAGACCTAAAAAGAGACGTCAAAAAGACAAAACAAAATATCAATAATTTTTAACTTTGACGCGGCGCTGTTGTTGTTGTCAATATGATACATTAAACCAAAAATCAATACTAAAACTGTTCAAAGAAATGAGGCGGCTGACTCTACCGATCGGCAGCAAACAACAAATGGAACTTGGCAGCCGTGCAGCGAACTATACTCGTGTGCTTGTTGGTTGGTACGAGTAGTGCCTGCTTGGCTGACTGACAGACACATGTCACCTTACGAGCGATCGAATAGTAATTGAAATTGGAATATTTTCACACTTGCACAGTTTATCTGCAAAATCAGGCAGTCTTACATACATACATACATATACCTATGTATGCATGCAATGGTGCGTTGTACATACATATGTACTAGCTTGTGCTTTGTGCCGTGCGCATTTTTTCTCGCCACTAAACACCGTCCGCCGTGGAAGTGTGATATCAAATATGATACTTGGCCGCACTGAAGCGCATGATTGAAGGCATCGGTTGACAACAACACTCGAACAACTCGCTTGCTTCCTGCTGTTCTGATGAGCTGTGGATTAGCGGCAGAGGCAGCGGCAGCAGCAGCAGCAAAACATGCAACTGGTGTAAAGCATCGAAGATTAAAAAAAAAAAAGTACAATTAAAAAAGGCGCGCAAAGACAGCGAAGAAGACGTAGAAGGAAGTGTGGAAATAGTTTGCGTTTGTGTGCAGAATGCTTTCAAGTGCCAAGCACCCAAAGCGCTGGTGTTGCATTTGCTTGTCTTAAACACCGGTATCGGTATCTCTTCGCTGCTAACCACTGGCTATAAAAATTCCCCGTTTGGCGATTGTAAAATTGCAGATGCAAAAATGCAAACATCATGGAAATCAACACTGGACACCGGCCGGCGATAAGAATGGGAAATCGGAGAAGAAAATAACAGAAAGCGAGAACGAAAGGGTGCAACGGGTTTCAAGTTCTGAGCGTTGCATCAACGGAGAGCGGCAGAGGTGTGTGTGAGGGTAGGTATGATTTTTGTTATCGAGAAATGCAAATGTTCAGCTGGGCAATGCTGTTGTTGGTGTCACTTGACAATAAAATGTTGCAAAATGTTATTTAATACACAATACGAATGAATACGTATATACATATGTATGTATGTATGGTTAATTTTATGTATGCATAGTATGTACATATGCACGTGGAATCATATATCATTTAAATGAGTATATGTACCCATATATATGTATGTATATATGTTCCACACTTAAATTACGTACATTTCATTTGATCCTGATCCACCCTGAAAGTATCGTTTTCGGCATGAATTTTGTAGGTCTTTGCGGTCACAATTGTGCTCATATCTCGATTCGAAACCAAATTTTACTCACACATACATATTATATATTTATATTTACCATTGTATGTACATGAGCACAGATGTTCAGATAATTAGAAGTGAAGCAGAAAAATGAGTTGAATAAAAACGAGAAATGCCGAACGAAGAAGGGAGATGAAAATGTGATCCTAAGGAGATCAAGCTTTAGTGATAGCCAGCCGCTGCATAAAAATATTGATTCCGAGTTCATACTCCGTAGAGTAAGTATTAGAAGACGGTCTACTACTTCACACCCTATTGTAGGTATTGCAATAGAAAAGGGAATGATCTTCTATCTATTCTCTAAAGAAAGGTTATGGATCTAGAGTGGATAAGGCTTCCATTTAGAAAGGCAGTATTGATGTACTGTACCTCGTCGTTATAAATGCAGGTATTTAGAGGCGGCAATAATCTGTGTGAAGATATGCTATTTATGACGAACTCCGGGTTTTAGCTAAGGTTCGCTCGCATCGAATGTGGGGGTTCCGTACAAAAAAAAAAATTAATAAATTAGGAGCTCATTTATTTTTATCTTAATGCACACGAGTAGATACTCGCTACCTCTAAATAATTATGTACTATGTCCGTAAATGCCGGACGCAGTATCTCACCCTGACCTTTCCAGGGGGCGAGTGATGCCTCAACACCTATAAATATTTGAAATTTTCGTAAATGCGGGGTATAGTACCTCGCCAGGACCTTCCCAGCGGGGGAGAAATATCTCACCGCACTGATCTGATCTTTCGTTCTCCTGATACCTAAAATAGGGAGTAAAACCTCGCTTATTTGCTCCGACACTAACTGTCGCTACAGCTGTCGACTCACGTTTCTACATTCACAAAACCGCACAAAGATAGAAGAGTTCAACTAATAAAAATGAGTTCCACTAAACTACCCGACAGACGCCGGAGTTCTTCGAAGTTGTAAAAGGCAGTAAATTATAGATACAGGCCCTTTAAGTGCCTGCTTGCTGCGTTCTTCATGGCCACATTAGGAGGATTGCTCTTCACGCAGCTACCTAAACTACAAACGGCTCTGTTAGTGAACCAGTAGACACCTACTGATATATCGTACTTCTTTCTTTAAATTTATACTCCTTTTTTATACTTTTTCCAAAGCCTTTCTGTCTTCTTGTATATAATTACCGTTAAGAATTATGAAATTCTGCACTTAAAACTCAAATAAGCCCTTTCTTTCTTTTTCTCCTTCTTCTTTATAGGAATTCGCCGAGAACACAATGAACGAACTGCTCGGCTGGTACGGGTTCGATGGTGTAGATCGTCTGGATTTATCGACGAAAACAAGCCGTCTACTGCAATCAGCTGCTGTGGCACAAGCGAACAATGCTGCTCTCACTGCTGCTAATAGCAACAACAGCAACAACTCCAGCACTAGCAACAATGCATTAAGTCAACAGCAGCGTCATTGCATGGAGAAACGGCGAAGTCGGAGTCGAGCAGCTTCATTATTGCAATTACAGCAACAGAATGAACACATGCGAAGTATTTTAAATAATAACAACAACAATAATAATAACAACAGCCACAGCAGTAATACCAATAATACGAGCAACAAAAATAGCAACAGTAGAAAAAATTCACTTAACTGTGGTGGTGGTGGTGGTGGCGGCGCTGGCGGCGTAAATCATCGCACCGGCAACAGAGGCAACACAAGCATCGGCGCTGGCTTGGGCGGTGGTGTTGGTGGCGGCGGCGAAAGCACAACATCGGATCATGATACGCGTAGCTCACGCGAGGAGGACTCCAAGAGTCCGATTTCCGCGGGCAAAAGTACGATTTTGGAGGAGAAAATTGGTGAGTAAAATGGAAGGGAGCTGTGCGTGATATACATATGTAGGTATGTGGGAAGAGTATGGGCTGTGTTTGAAAATTCGCAATGCTTGTCCGCTGTCACAGAAGTAGTCGAACTTTCGATAGCACCGAAATGGAAATTCTAGGCCATCCGTCATTTAGTTCAGATCTTTCCCCATTAGACTACCAATTGTTCCCATCAAAACTTTGCTTGATACTCAATTCTCCTCCAAAGGCGAGATGCTCCTCAGTCGCAAATCAGTAAAAATCAACAAACCCAGACATTAATAGCGTTGAAAAGCACTCATTTGTACCATAAATTTTTATGATTTTGGGATAACCTCAGTTGGGTCCACAGGTAAAATTTCAAAAATGGTTTTTTATTAACCCCTGGGAGTTTTAGCTTGCTTTCGTCATACACAAATTTAAAAGTCAGGCAAAAGTTGTGCTCGATTGTCTCGGTCACTATCCTCCATCGTCAACTCTGTTCAACTGTCGCTTTGTATGAAGCACATGACATACCTCATCAACGTGAGTGTCTGTGGTTAGTATGTTGGCTTCACGTCTTCATCGCTGCTGTTCGTTCGATTTCTGCATTTTCTACGAAGTCTGACCCGCAAATTTCCCAGTCTACACTTCATGCGTCCTTTCTACCCATAATCCTAGGCTTAGGGTTAGACGGAAGGTTAAGTTAAACGTCAACCAGACGATACTACGTCTATAGTGGTACCAGATTCACGATATACGACCAAGCTCTACTGCTACACCCTTTATATTGTCTCTAGTTTGAAGACCATTGCTGTTCTGTTACAAACTGAAGTAGTCTTTTGTTCATTGCTGTCTTGTCTGCCAAATGCTGGACACTCACAGCTGCCTCCGCAGCTTCCACCAGAGCTAGATTAAAGACATGACGTCAATAGTCCCGCTAGCAACCTGGAGTTCTGTCTCCTTTTGATGTTTTGAGTGCTCCGGTCATGCTGATCATTGATAATCTGAAGACCCTCTTCACCCATATATTTTATTTTGTCTATAGCCTTCTACCTCCCTATAGCACCGTAGTACTGGATTAATGGTCGCAATGAAGATCCAGAGCGAGAGTACAAGTGAGAGACTCAAGTTTAGCCCTTCTACATGCCGCTGTTGCCTTCTTCACTTGCTCATCCACATTGAGTCTCCACGGAAACTTGTTCCCTTGCAATATGAGTTGTCATGAAATTTTGAGAGGGTGTCAGTCGATGCTGTATAATTCTCGTTATCAGTGGGACAAAGCTTGTATACCATATTTTATGTGCTCCTCAGAAATTATTAAAATTCTATCCACAAATAAAGCCACTGCAAGCAACCAATGAAATCTGACTATCAACGCCGGACCATTCAAAACAGCAACAAACAATTTTATAATCAAAAAAAGTTGTTATACTCGTACACGCTTGCTCATACCTATTTACATAAATTTGTTTATTCTGACGAGTATGTTGCAAGCAGATATGGATTTCAGTGCGGCAGCGGAGTTTGGCTATGAAAGCAACTGTCTGATATGCTTAACTTAACCTAAAGCAGATAACAAATAAGTATAGAGCTACATAAACACAAACATAACGCTACTTCCTCTACCACCTTCTCTCCCCTCCCTACGTTCGGTCTGCTTTGCTGGCGAACTCATGAAATTCAAAGTACCGTCCGCACTCCCTTGCACTCTCCTTTGCCGCTTCTCGAGCTGTGCGATAAGTTCATAGTTTTCATTTTGAGTGGTATAAAATTTCAAATTTTCCATTTTTAATGATTTCATCCGATTTTTGCTTTTTACGAATTTATTTTTCCTGCTAGTCGCTCAGAAGGTGGAGGAGGAAAAATTCCGAGTAGTAATCGAGTTTCAAATAGTTTTATACTCTTCTCATTTACGTAGCAAAATAATCGTCTCGTTTTTCTTCGTTGCACAAATGATAATTAAGATCTTTTAGTGTTGGCTTTGACTGCTGGCATTTTTATGTAATTAGAGGAAAAAATGGTTTCTCATTGGTCATTAGTAAAAAATATTGAGTTTTCAGACACCTTTGAATATTTTGTAAAACATCTGAGAATTGCAAGCCATAGTTTTAAATGCATGAAATTTGAAGTTTTTTCATGTAATAATTTCCTCTTCTTTTACTTTCAGATCTCCAAAATTGCTGTTGGTGCCGTCGTCCAGTGCCCGAGAACGCACCCGAATTTCTTACCACCTCGGATGGTCCGCGCTACTGCTCCGAATCCTGCTTCACACAATCGCGCCGTGCGTCCTTCAAGAAGGCGAAAACCTGTGATTGGTGTAAACACGTGCGGCATGCCATCAGCTATGTGGATTTTCAGGATGGCGCCTCGCAACTGCAGTTTTGCTCGGATAAATGTTTGAACCAGTATAAAATGCAAATTTTCTGCAAAGAGACGCAAGCGCATTTAGATATGAATCCGCATCTGCGTGAACAAGGTCTAGAAGCGGTTGCATCTGGTAATGGCGCTGGTCTCATTACACCAGATCTGTGGTTGCGTAATTGTCGCAGTCGCTCTGCTTCACCAGCGTCCACAATATCCGTCTCGCCAGGTCCTCAAACTGGCGCTGTAGTCACGCACAATAGTACGGCTGGTGTAGGTACTGGCTCCTCATCGTCACCAGCTTCATCGGCTGCCTCGAATTTGGGTACGTCTACTATGCCGCCACACAAACCAATGATCTCTGTAGCGCCTGCCTCGAAACTCATGTCAAAGAATGTTGGCATGTTGAGCTCGTCGCCTATGCCGACCACGACGAATCGTGTCTCACCGAAACACAATCGTAAGAAGCGTCCGTTGCGTTCTAGCTTGAGCAGTAACACCAGCGCACAAGTGGATTTGTCTGCAACTTGCTTGAAAGGTGTCTTGACACGTGAAAGCGGCGGTCTAAGCGGTTCAACCTCCTCGAACGCATCCACACTACTTGGCAAAGGAAAGTCTTTGTTAGGCAGCAACACGAGCAATACTATGCGCACAAGTCCTGGTGTTCATTTAGTCGGCGCTGGCGCCAATTGTAGTAGCGCAAAGGCAGGCGCGTCTGCTTTGAGTCAATTTGCCGGTTCCAGCGTGCAAGATCTCCATATGAGTGTACCACCATTGTCGCCAATGTTGGAGCAACAAACTCCACCACATGCGCTGCCGTCACATGCGCTTAATGCAGGCGGACTCGCCGCTACGAGTATACCGCCCACTTTCTTCGCTACACCTACAGGTGTTCAACCGCCGAATGGCGCTGTACCACGTCAACAAATGCCGCACGGCGTATTTCCACCTCATCCGGCGTCTTTTCTACCGAATCCGGGTGCGCCTACAGCGGCTGGCATGCTGCCACGATTTTTCGGGGCCGGCGGGTTTCCAACATTTCCATTGCCGCCACACGTGGTGCAAACGCCACCAGATTTGATGGGTGGCTTAGGGCTTGGAGCTATTCTAGGCGCACCACCGCCTGTTACAGTAATGGTTCCATATCCTATAGTTATACCGCTGCCCATACCCATACCAGTACCGCTGCCCGTGATAGATTTTTACAAAGCATACCTGTCGCCAGAAGAGCGCAACAAACTGAACGAGAAAGAGGCGAATGAAGCAAAAGAGTCTGGTTTGGGCACAAGCACGGTATGTGAAGCCACGGCAGATAAATTGGTGAGGGAGAATACTGAACGTGAACAAAAACTTGAAGTGGGCGAGGAAACCGTTAGCGAAGAGCCATTAGATTTCACGAAAACCAAAGACTTGAGGCAGCCAAAGTGTAATGAGGATCAACAAGAAGAGGTAGCTTCATCTTCCGTGCACACATTCGACGTCAGCCAAACCCAATCCAAACTTAAGCGCGCTTTGTCCAACGAGCACTTAACAACAACAACCACGTTGTCACCAACAACACCAGTTACGCCCACAAAGGCCACCGCCGAAACACCCTCACCAGATCGATCCTCTTGCTCACCAGCTACGCCATCGAAAGCCACACATTGCATTGTACGCTCAGACGAGTCCGAAACAAGAAGACGCGACATCAACGCAGAAGCAGAAGATGCAGTTAGTTCTGGCGGTGACTACGACGGGCAAAAACTACCCAAGTTCAAGATAACCCGTCTTCAAACGAAGCGCACGCTGATACAAACCAAAGAATCACCAACTACGCCCACAACAGCTTCAGCTGAATGCAGCCGACCATTACGCAAGCGGAAACGTATAATCGATTGCGATTTCCAAAAGTTAGCTTTGAGGGAAGCGGCTGCTCTGGAAGTCGTTGGCGATGGTGAAGAGAGCGCCGACATGCATAATGCGGACGCTGATGCGAGAGCAACAGAGAGAACAACAACCAGTGTAGTAACTTTAGCGTGCAATAGTAACACTAAAGCGCAAGGCAAAAAGTAGAGACGTATGGGAATAAAACTAGAATTTAAAATTTAGTTTACGATAATTTTATGTTAAACTTTAAATTAAAAAATAGGTTAAGTGCATGTTATGAGTTCTGCAAATATTGTGTAAAAGTTTTTAAATATTTTAACTAAAAAAAAATCTCATATGCCGAAGAAGGCATAAAAGTTGCTTAAAACTTAGTTACGCTCATGTTGTGCTACTTGTAATTTAGTATATTAGTCTAAAATATTCGTACATTATACAGACTCTGAAGTACGGCATAATTTTACGTTAAGTGTGGATTCAAAAATACATTCGAAAATAAAAAAAAATGCTTTTTATATAGCCCCGTTTATTTCTGCCCTTTCCAAATGGAATCTGTCGTAGATTGAATTTACTAAGGGTTGTTGTCTGATATTTCCGCACTATTCGCTGCTATTGAACCATCTTCGTCCTTTGAGGGAGCTTTGAGCCGACGATAGACAGAACTTTTGCGTCGCGTTACGTGACATCCAACTCATTAAAATTTCCCACATAAGCAACATCGTCGCCAGGTCAACGCCATAAGTTGGCCAACACATAATTAATTTCCAAAGTTTTTTCAAAATTACCAGCGAATTTAATTGAATTGAATTAAAAAAAAAATTAAATGAAATTCAACTATTAATTATTTGTACAGATTTTTAACTTTATTTTTGGGAGCAAATGTTCATGGTGTCATAGCTTCGGCGTTTTTCAACTTTATTTAGCCAGCGTTAAATGGCAGGCAAAAACTATTCTGCATAGCCATAAGCAGAGAACGAAAGTCATTACGTAATGACTCTCTGCCAGAAGCGCCCGAAAAGCGTATTATGGAGTGCCGCCTTAAGCACGCTTTATTTGTAGCACTCTGGATACAGAAAAGATATAAATATTTTGTAGAATTTTTTCATTCAAATTCATTTGGGCAATTCAATTTCTTTTCGTTGCAACGCAATAAAAAGTCTTACTCCAATTTATTTTCTGTGCACAAAAAGTAGTACACATATGAGCACTATGGCAACACTAATTTGCAAATTGTGAACGTCAAATCAAAACACATACAACTCTACGTCACAGTGCAAACTTCGCGAAATTTGTAAATTTTAAGATTTTATCGAATTAAATGACAATTAGTTTTATTAAATTATAGTCCAGAAAAAATAAATAAATTCCGTTAATATGAGTGAAGAAGTAGATACTGAGGATGTTATGCGTATATTGGTGGCTACAGATAATCATTTGGGTTATGCTGAGAAGAATGCTGTGCGCGGTAAGAATTTGGAATTTGAATAAACACAAGCGCCACAAATGATATGAAATCGGTATTTCACAACTATTTTTACAGGAGATGACAGTTTTATAACTTTTGAGGAAATACTCGAAATGGCAGTGCAGGAAGATGTTGATTTTATACTACTTGGTGGTGATTTATTCCATGATGCTGTGCCTAGTCAAAATACACTACACAAGTAGGTGGCACTAATAAACGCATGTTAAATATATTTTTATTCCTTTTTTTTCTTTTGTTTACATTTATGAAATAGTTGTATGAAATTACTCCGTCGTTATACATTTGGTGATAAACCAATTAATATTGAAATGCTTAGCGATCAAGCGGTAAATTTTCATAATGCTGTCAATGAAACAGTCAACTATGAAGATCCAAATCTTAATATAGCCATACCAGTATTTTCCATACATGGCAATCACGATGATCCTAGTGGTTTTGGACGTCTCAGTTCACTAGATCTACTTTCGACAAGTGGTTTAGTAAATTATTTTGGTCGCTGGACCGATTTAACGAAAGTAATTATTAATCCGGTCCTATTGCGTAAAGGTCAAACTCAGTTGGCACTCTATGGACTAAGCCACATACATGACGCGCGCTTGCGTCGTTTATTTGAAGATTTTAAAGTGAATATGGAGGTGCCTGGTACAGAGGAAGGTGAATGGTTTCACTTAATGGTCTTGCATCAAAATCACGCTGATCGTGGCCCAAAAAGTAATATACCCGAAGAAATGTTGCCCGATTTTTTGCATTTAATTATTTGGGGTCATGAACACGACTGCCATATAAACCCCAATTTTAATGCTACACGTAATTTTTATGTCAGTCAACCTGGTTCCTCTGTTGCAACATCGCTGGCCGAGGGAGAGGCGCTCAAAAAATATGTTGGTCTCTTGGAAATACATAAAACACGTTTTCAAATGAAACCATTACCTCTACAAACTGTGAGACCTTTTGTTTTCGATTCGGTCGATTTAGCGCAGTTAACAGAAGAACTGAAGTTGGATGAAGGCGATGTTACGAATAAAGTTATTGCTATGGCAAAGGAGCGAGTTGCAGATATGATAGTGCGCGCAAAAGAACAGTTAACCGGACATCCAAAGCAACCTACTCTGCCGCTAATACGGCTACGTATTATCTTTTCCAGTGAAGAGCAAATGTTTAATGCCATACGCTTTGGTCAGTCCTATAACGAGCAGGTAAGTAATATACATATACACTTAAAAAAAATTAAATAACTTTATTCAACTCGTAGGTGGCTAATCCTGCTGACATGATACATTTTAAAAAAGTAATAAAGCGTGTTAAGGGCGAATATAGCGATGCCGATAAGGAGGCTTTACGTGGAGCTTTAGATAGCATACAAGTTGTAAGTAAAATTTTATACTCAAAATATTAAATGGAAAATATTATATATACTTACCTTTTCAAGGATACGAGCAGTGAAATGAAAATTGAGAACTTCATTGAGCGTTATTTTCAAGAAATTCCGGCCAAACGTCGCCTGAAAGTTCTAACACCAAAAATATTATCAGAGATTTGTAATCGTCTTGTAGAAAAGAATGACGTAAACGCAGCTGAGGGCATTATAAAGTAAAATTTCTTCGAAAAATTCCTTATAAATGATCTGAATCAATGCTTTATTTTCCTTAGACACTGCAAAGATAGTGCCTTAGAACACTTGCTGGAAACTCTGCCGGCTGATGATAAAGTCGAAGAATCGTTGGAAGAGTTCAGTAGAAAACTATCTCTTGATGATATAATAAATCGGCTTGATAATCTTGGCTCAAAGGTGAAAACAAATACCAGCAGCGTCTCCTTGACAAACACGCTTAGCAAAAGCAAACAGTCAAGAACTGTCGACCAGAACGGAAGTAGTAGTGACAGCGACGCTCAGCCGCTCGTAAAAAGATCGACTAGTAAACAAACTAAAGTGCCAACTAGCTTCTGCTTAGACGATAGTGAAGGTAGTGACGTGGAGATTGCCCCAAAGACAACTAAAAACACTACAACCACACGTGGTAGAAAAACTGCAGCAAAAGCTGAAACAAGCACTAGAGCAACTACTGCACGAGGTCGTGGCAGAGGACGCGGCCGAGGTGCTGCAGCAACAGCATCAACGCGATCTACACGCCAGGCTTTGGATGTGTCAATAAACTCCACGGTAAGTGATTTAATTATATTTGATGCATTAAGAAGGATGCTGTGACTCGCAAGACTGTCTTATTTGAATTGCAGCGCTCCTCACTTTTGGATTCATTAGCGACTGCGCGTGCAAAACGTGGTGGTAAGGCCGCTCAGGTTATCGATATTTCTGATTCTGATTAATTTTTTTAGATCACCGATTTTTTTTTATTTTTATAAAATATATCTATTCCCCTTAATACCTCATCCCAGTTGTCTACTACTTCCCTAAATACCGTTGTTTATATACTCTTGGTATATAATCATTGTTTAACTCAATAAAATTATTGTTTCATTTCCTATAATTTAACTAAAATTTGTAACCAAGTCTTTTCATTTCAAACTACGAGTATATTTTTACTTTGAAAATAACATTCCAATAATTTATGCACTTTTAAAGCTCTATGAAGTATGGTTTCATAAAATGTTTGTTACAAACATATTGTAATGTAACTGTTAATTTGTCTTGTTAAATGGCTTTGAAAAAAATCTTATATCCTGCAAACAAACTTCAATATTAAAAGTTATGCCCTTCGATTAATTGTATAAATCCCAAAGAGAAACTTGGCCATCTGTGCCTGCAGCTGCCATAATGCGCGCCTTCCACATCGCTACTTTATCCTCTGAAAAGGCTATATCCATTATTCCACCACCAGTGGAAGTCTTATGTTCAGTCAACACTGCAAGTGGCCGCAGGCTCTTCCATGAGAAAATACGCACACGCCCATCCCAGCCGCCAGTGACGAATACCTTCTGATCACTTCGTATACGTATGCAATTAATGCCGGCATTCTTTATGCCGATATCGTTACCTCTTTGCAATTGCATTGATTGTCTTTGATATGTTATTGCCGTGAGCTTCTCTTCTGTAAATTAATGAGAAGAAATATTGAGATACGGCAAATAAAGTAATTCTAATAAATTGTTCTCACCTGGTCCGCCAACAATGCCACGATTTGTTTGTGGATCATAATCGACTGCCATAGGTTCAGGATCCAGCTGCAGCATATCTATAATCACGCCTGAACTCAAGTCCCAGGTAAGAAAGTGACCGGACTCATAGCCGGCGAGGAGGAATAATTGTGAAGCGCATTCGAAGGGTTTAAAACAGGTGACACTGCCCAATTTCGGCAGTTGAGGATCATCGGGTACTAGCATTTGTGGTGGGGCAGTAGCATCGAGATTAACATGTGTAACACCAATGGAATTCTCATCAGATGGATAGAAGAGTAGCGGTTCACCGCTGCCATCAGGCGGTGTATACAAAGCTGTACGACAAAATGCAGCAAAATTTCCATTGATTGTACGATCACGAACGTAGCCACTATTCGTCATTGTCCATAAAGTAACAGTGCCACCCTTTTCCTGTGTAATCAGCATGTCATCGGTGTGGTGAAGACTAGTAATAGGCTGGTGTCCAACCTCAAAATGCAGGGAAGTACGATTCGTCTACAAAGGATTAAACATATATTTTAGGTTATTTTAAGCGTCTTGTAGTTCTTCAGCATATTTATGGTGCTTACCTGTAAATCCCACAGAAAAACACTACCTTTAACTGTACCAGCCAGCAAACGGTCGCATTGATGGAAACAAAGTGAGTTTACTGGGCCCATTTCCGGGCAACGCAGAGTAAAAACTGGATCAGGCGGCAAAACAGCCATGACGTCAATTTGGAACCGCTTTATGCGTCGTAAATTATTATGAGAATACAATTGCCTGTTCCTTGGTTATTGGCACATTTATTAAATTAGTCTTGAACTATCACACTCTTAGAAAAAATCAATTCAAAGGACTCTAAGAATTTTTAGCATTAAAAACAGAAATATTAAAAACACGCCCAGCTGGCACAACGACAAACAGCAACTTGTCAACCAAAACCGCCTGATGGGTAAAAAAAAAAAACAGAAAATGTATGTAAAGCAAAATTAGCACAAAAACAAACGAGCATAAAAGGGAAAGTGAAATAGGTGGAATTGTTAGTGGCAGCACTGGCGGCATTAGTTATTTTGGTGGATTTTCTTGTCACTTTTACGGAATTTTGGAGTTTAGTGGAAATCGGAAGTGAAAAGACGATATCCTCTGCTTACTTTTAAATTGTCAAATGGAGGAGAAGTGAAAATTTGTTTGTTTAATGAATTTATCTGAAAAGTATTGTTTTATGCAGTAAAAAAGTTAAAAATGTGCAAAAGTTTAATGTTTGACAGGTGAAAAAGTGCTTGAAATTTAATGAAAATATAAAATTTTTACCTAAGAAAACCAGGCGGGCTTGGGACTTACGACTCTCACTACGGCCGATTATACGCTCCGGAATTGAAGGACTGTCATCCTTTTCGCAAGTTAACCCCGTTTAGGTCTTCAGGTAGTGGTGTACAGGTTCAAATATGAGTAGCATAATGATATTGCATTATTTTTATAGTGTTGTGTGTTCGTAAATACTCTTATGTTGAAGAGCCCTTTTAATAACTTCCGTTGACCCCATAGAAGTGGTACAAGCCCAATTTATTTGTAGAATATGGGCAGGCGGAATTTAAGTAGATTTAATAATGTATGTATATACGCAGATTTGTACGTTTGAAAATAATTTTAGAATCTCGATAGAGGTCATGCCCACTACTATCCTGCACAAAATCGTGCAGTGTCTTTTACCGATGGCGATATCCAAAGAATGGATACCGCCCTAAAATGCCAGGAATAGCTACCCGGTCAGGCATAGTTACCCGGCTAGGCGATTTTTTTTGTTATTTGCTGCCCAGTAGGATACCGTCCTGATATTTGTAGGTGCGCTACTTACAGGCGAAATCCGATTAACCTAGGGCGACGCTCACCATGATCTTTTACATTTAAGCCTGTCAAATGACCATAGAGAAATTAAGCTGGCAGTACAGATCGCTCGCCATATAACAAAATTGCTAACACCCATTTAGTCACATATATTTACATCACCGGAGATTTGTCAACTTCAAAATACCCGATGTTCGGAATTTATAGAGAAGTGCTCTTCCCACTCCAACATACATTATTAATATGGACATAAAAAAATTAATAACAATTGAAAACAGCCGGAAAAAGGGAAGTCAATAATATAACATATTGCTGCCAGGGCCTTTATATTATTTTCTGATTTCATTAATTCAATCCTCGCATGCTAAAATTAAGTTTAATCGATTTTTAAACATAATTCAGCGGAAAGTAGAGAAACATTTATCAGATTTAAATGTGTATTTAAGTGTTAAAAGGCAATAAAGGGAAAGAAAAAGCGGTATTTGTGAACAAAATTTATGGTATTGTTAAAGTGAATTTAAAAAGATGTTTAACAAAAAGGATTCAATTTTGTGTTTTACTAAGAAAACGCAGTGAGGTAAAGATACAAAAAGTGCCAAGAGAGCTTTGATTATGTGCCGATCCCAGAGGCTGAACATCTTATCCTAAAGAATAGTGCTGTGGAAAGCCAAATTAATATATTTCCGAAAATTCCACTTTTTATGCTGCACTGCGCCACGGACGAATAAAAAAGCTAAAGAAAACAAACTAATGAATTAAGAACTGACATAAATTTTGCCAGCACCTCTACGGTGACTACACTGGCAACATGCAAATAAAAGAAAATTTTCATTTACACTGAATAACAAGTTTCAGAATATAAAACATACATAAATCTCGGAAATTCGCCAGTTCAAGTCAAGCACTACAACACATAAAGATTTCTTCTTCTTACCATTTAAGGTAAACTCAATAATGCCGTCGGTATATGGTATTTGGAATTGCTTGGAGAAATGATAGCTTCATTTGCGATATTCACATTATAGTAATATGTTCATGCTCCTGAGCCACAAAGCCTAAGGTGCAAAAAGATGTAGGAATACATATGCATATGCCATATTCGTATAACAAACAGCGGGTGGGAGATGAATTTCGCTGCTATTTCGAGCACCAACGGTTGGATTGGTGGCAAACGAATATAGTATGCTCTAATATTCACTGATACGAGAGTAAAAAAAAAAAGAAATTACCAATAATGCCATAAATGACAGCAAATTACTCTTCCCAACAGTTAGCGGCGCGCAATCACAGACTGCGCAGAAACCGGCAGCTGAGACGAGAACAGGTAGAAATTGCTAATAAAATGTAATGCAAAGTCAACAGTGAAACGCATTCGTGTGATACAGGTATGTATTGTAATTTATGCCATGAAAGTGTATCCAAAATAAATGAAATAAAAAGAAAAAAATTCCGGCAGTTGAGAGGAGGACAGACAGAATCAGTGAATCTTATTAGTGTGATATATGAAATTTTTGCAATGTTAGTACAAAAGAAAAAATAAATGAAATAACAAGAAAACAATATTTTGCGGAATACAGCATGTGACATACAGAGGGATGGTCAAGCTTACCTCATTTCTTAAAAAAATATATTTCACCGCAAATTCCTAATAATAAAAAGAGACCTCTTAAACACCAAAAAACCTTAATACTCCAAAAATCGACGAAAACGGCAATAAGCATGGCTTTGTGCAAGCTTAGAACCTTTGAAACTTCTTAAATCTCCTTTGGTGTGTGCATTTAGGCATCCCATTAGATTTCATGACAGATACCACATTATTTATGACTTCATTAGGTTAACAAGCAAATATGTTAATCAGTATAGCACCTTTTTTGCCACATGCATATGTTTACCTATTTTACTTTTTAGCCGACCGAAAGTAGTTGACCCATTTCAAACCACTTAATAACGTTGCTCGACCGGATCAGGGTAGCACATTTTGCGAAAATTATCTAACCGACGAGTTAAGCGGGTTAGCAACTTATAATTAAAACACTTACAGGGTGACACAGAAAATTCGATTTCAAATGTCCTGCTGTACGAAAGACATCAATTTAGTTAGAGCTCTGGAGTGATAGATTTTCAATGTTTATACTTAATATCGCAGTATATTGTGCTACTATTAACCTCATATTATTAATTTTTAAGCCCTCCCCTTTTGAAAACTTTTTTTTTATTGGCAATTGCTTTTAATTTTCTTTTAATCGAATTATGTGCATTATTGCTTTATTGTCGTCTTCTAGAAAACGGAGTGAAATCACCCAGTGTATGGTATGTGGAGCGCAGCATCCACTTACACACATGTGCACATGTTTATTTGTCGTACGTTCCATACACCCAATGCATATTCGTAGTCATTTTACTTTTATTGTCAACAGTTGCATTGCAGCTAATAGGATTTTAACGCCTTTGCTAATTTTTTTGTAGACCACGCTCAATATGTAACAAACATACTCATACAAATACATGAAGTGAAAAATATGTATGTTGACGGGTATTGACCAGACACAAATTTAATTTGATTATTACGTACAACATGTTAGCAATTTGTTGCACATATTGCTGCCGCTAGCGACAAACTAATGAAAAACTCCTAGTAATAGAGTGTAATTGAAATAAATTGATTGAATGGGAACCTCGTAATCCGAATCGCAGATACAAACAAACAAAATTTTGAAGTAATATGGATACAGAGTTTGGACCAAAGTAATAGAAAATTGTTTAAATAGTATTTTAATGGCAGAAACGCCAATAAACATAATGGGAGGTACAGAAAACGAGCTGCATGGTCAGTATTACTCGTGTGTCCTGAGGCAGCTCGAGTTCTTTATTTGCTATGGGTGGTTTTTGGATGCCAAGCACGCTACTCACAGGAAGAGAATTTGTAAAGGGGTTGATGGAATCCCTGTACCTTGCCGTTTAAGATAGCGGCAAAGTCTTAAGTGTCCTCGCCACTGAGAGCAGGAGAGATATCGACGAGTTATCATTTCTCCTTTGTTGGATAGTTTCCCCGGTTTTAGAAGTGGAATCAATGCTTCAAAATGTCGGCTATGGTTAAAGTGGTTAAAGAGAGTTTTAAAATCTTGATAAAGAGTTATGCAGCTGCTCCTGTTGGATGCGGTTGGATAAATTTGGAGGCTACTGCCTTATCGATAATCTCCTAAATCTCTTTTGTAGAGAAATCAAGCGTCGCGCTGGTGTTTGGCAGTTTGCGCAGGGTTACCTGTGTGAAAAGCCCGATTTAACGGTGGCCGAAAGTTCGATTGCAACAGAGTAGGAGTTGCAGGACCATATTCCCATTTGTACCACTCATGTCGATCTACCAGCTTCCGAATCTCGATATTAAGTTTCCTGTATAAGCTAGAATGAATGCCAGATGCGGTATCCCACTGGGCAACAAGTAACTAGATAAATGAAGATATATATTAAGTATTTTAAGCTCGATATCGGCTAAACGGTTAGCTATACCCTAACATTCTCGGGCGGTAACCCTGAGCAGGTCTTTAGATGACGCCAGCCATTGACCTTATTGCATCTTACTAAAATGTAAGAATGGTTGAGTTGTATTGAAATATGGCGTCGAACGGCGACTGGGTTCGCAACCAGCCCTGTTAAGAAGAATTCTAAGCAACACTGCTACAAGTTTTTGTTTCGTTGACGTAAATAAACATAATCTGATGACCAAAAAAAACATCAGCCCTTGGACAAAATCCCGATCAACTCCGGTGCGTGGAACCGACTGTCGTGGGAGTAAAATTCTCTGTCTTTATTATTGCCCAAAATGCTGTCGTTGGTTCGCATGAAGTCTTTAAACATGTTTACTGTGAGAGGCAAAGAAACGTAAGCACTATCTGGCCGTATTGTGGCAATGACCAAAGTGCACTTATAGCACATCACATTTCACACTCTTTTCCTTCTTCTTCTTCCTTTCACTTGACACTTGACTCAAGTATAATTGACGATGATGTCAAAAGTGATTGTAGCCGCAAGCGTTCTTCCCTTTAATATGCCATTATTAACAACAAAATTTTAACGTACTTGTGAAATGGGGTAGCGGGCGACAGCAGTGTCAAAGTGAAATTCCAACAAAATTAGTGGTAACAACAAAATTCAGTAAGTTAATAAATTACTGTTGCTACTTGTTGTCAAGCATCGACACTGTTGCCTTGGGAACCTTGCGCAGCGCACCAGAGCTTTAACAAATGCATTCCTGTAAATTTGCAAATGAGCTGCACTAAAGTAGCTTTTAAGGGTCCACTTAAACATAAATGATTTACAACATTAATTCACGCAATTAAGGTGGCTTGATTATTATTGGTGTTGTTGTTGTTGTCTTAAACGAAAATTACCACAGTAATGGGCTTTAAAGTGGAAGAAGGAAGAGTAGAGCTTTGTTGCGATGCGAAAATATTGCCCTGCATGCAAATTCGCCAATCAAAGTGCTTTTTCATATATACACGTATACAGGAAGACTCCATACATATGCGCAGCCCATTTCGCCAATTTAAATATGTACTTATCGGCTAAAGCCCATTTTATGCCATTCAATCCAGTCAATGTGCCGTTGTTCAGGTGTCAACACCAAAAAAAAAAAGGAATTGTTGCAACTGATGGACTACCTACCAGCTAACTGCTCTAGTGTCTATCTGCTTAATGCTTAACACGTTGTACTCGCTGTGCTCTCCAATCCGGTGCTGTTTCGTAGAATGACAATCGGCTTTGACAGCTCAATGGAGCTGAAAATATTGTGAAGCTAAAAATTAAGTCAAGTATCATCACTGCGCATGAATGCCAACAACAAAAGTTAACATCACGAGCAGAAGCATCCTCAGCTCAGTACACACGTACATACATATGTACGTCTGCACTCCGTACGACTGCCACTGTCAACCAGTGAACCATGCCCTGATGTCCACTTTGTGTTACTAAATACTCAGTATGTACGAGTATGCAGTTTTTGTTGTCTTTATTATTGTTTAGATATTTGTTGTTGTGACAGTGTCTCTTGTTTCGTGTCCAAAAGGTGTCAAACCTTGTTTTAGGCTGAATGCAATATCTCTTGTGCTTTGTGCAAATCTCCCTGTCTTTACTCGTATAACTCCAGCACCGCTTTTAACATTTCAAATTTGACAAAATTGTTTTGACACTTCTAAGACCCTGTTTTTTGTGTGGCATCAATTCCATTGAAAGGTGTTTGAAATTATGTGAATTTGGACATTTGCGAACACGCTTGTCAACTGTCGGTGGGGAATGTGTCAGCGGTATGATTGGAATTAGCTGAATTGACTGGACTCATCTGATTAGAGTAGGCAAATAGTGATTGGCGTGTAAAGTGTGTTATTTAAAGAAAAATGTGTTATAGTTTTTAAAAGTTTTTGATAAAAATTTGCTAACAAATGTGTGCTCCGCAGAATGCAAACCCAAGCATTCGTAGTATTTTTTTTAACAGAGTTTGAAGAGAACACACAGGCACACAGAACCGACTATCGCGAGAACTATAAGATTTTAGCCGCTCTTACGACAGCAAGGCCACCCTAGGTAAGGTTGCGAGCGGGCTTCTTGGCTCTTGATGCGGCTCGCCATATAAATGTATTTGGAATTGACACCTACTTCCAAGTCAAATGATCTTCTCATTGGAACATCTTGACCCGTGCGAGCGACATTTCCATACTAGCGCAGACGCTGTATCTTTATGTGTTTGATTACGTTACTGGAGCTCTTACAGTTCATGTCTCCATCTTCTTCGATACCCTTCCCTTACGCAGATAGGACCGTAGATCTTGCGTATAATATATCTCTTAAACGCTCGTAATCATCCACGTTTCTGCGCCATATAAAAGTGAGGGGCATGATGAGAGATTTATAGAGCTTAGTTTTTGTTCGTAGGGAAGGAGCTCTGCATTTCATTGGCCCAGCGAGACCTAAATAGCATCAGTTTGTTTGATCTCCAAGCTGGAGATACGTTGTTGTGTCATTTTTTACTGCGGCCAACGATATCAACATCATCTATTACACTCTCCAGCCAACTTGGGCGGAGCCGAAGATGTGGAACTGACTGAGAAGTAAATTCTGCAAGCAGCTTATCATTACTGTCCTGTCTTATGGGGCAAAGGCTTGGACGATGAGTTGAAATTAGGAGTTTTCAAAAGAAAAGACGACGGGAGAGACGAGACCTCTGCTTTCTTGGCTAGCTGGTAGGCAATCTAGCCGTAAAAGTAACTGATGTAGTACTTGGCGGTGGATGTAGAGAATAGGGAAGACCTCTACTTCGCTTGAAAGATCGAGGAAGAGGCTTCTCTTTACGCCCTACAGCTAAAATAAAAAACAACTTGGGTGCCAACGTTGACTTAGTTATAAGCGATATCTATCCCAATTAAAAAGAAAATGAAGACTTTTAAATATTATGCGGATCGTTTCATATAAGTTCTCTAAACATTTTATTGGATCAGTAAGAAGACTGGGAACTTAGATTTTAGGTTTCAATTAAGACTCTGCACCTACTTTATTTATTGCTTTACTCATCTCAATGTAATTGCTCGTGCATACATATATAAAATGTGATTTTTCACATCAACTTAATAGTTAAAAAATATTACTTCACAATCGCGCCTAAAGCAGTTTCAATTACACAATAAAATTGCTCACCTCAGAGCGCACACCCAACTGAGATAGAATATTTAAATACATTTATCATACATACATATGTATGCACACTTCTATGTATCCCCATCAATCTTCACACAAATTGAGTTATTCAGAATGGCATTGTTCAGCGTCAATTAGCATTGGCAACAACAACATGTTAAGGAACCACACAATAGAAACAACTATGGGTATAGGTATACATACTATATATAGTATATAATATAGGTATGTACATGAACAGAACTTGCTCACGCCCCGACAAAAATACATATTACCACAATTTGTCAAAATGACAGCTATAAATCGATCATAAAATACTAGAATGACATTAAAACCTCGCACCAAGTGACGTTGACAGTTCAGGTCGCTCCATATTGGGTGTGAAGAAAACCCATGTTACTACCACTGGCATTGGCAGCAAGGGTGGAGCGTTAGTGCGGCGACATTGAAATTTATTGTCAATTTAGGCAAACCGTCAAATGACTGTCAAGTGCAGCGTTAACGGCTGGACGCGCGGACGTGAAAACGTACCGATGGGAGCACTTGCTTTGGCATAATTCGCTGCAACGTTACAACAACAGACACAGCAGTGGGCGCAGCAGGCGTGCACAGTAAGCGTAGCTGCTCAACAGCGGGCGTTGCAGCGGGTAACATCAACGCCACAACAATGACAACAACAACAACAGCGATGGTAAATTAATATGTACATACGAGTATGCAACATGTCAATCGCAGACACTTAGCATGATGAATAGACACAATGGCAACCACAACAACAAGTTCAGCCAAACTGCAGGCTGGCCGCCAGAGCGAAAGGTGCGCTCGCCAATATATCAAATATGCATAACTAACTAAATAATATTCAAATTTTCGCCATTTGCAAATTCAGCAACACCAGCCAGCGGCTACACTTGGCCATGAGGTGCGCTGTTGGGGTTTCTTATGTGGTCTGTCCGCATCGAACGAGCTTAGAAGCTTAGAAGAAAAAAAGGTAGGTTGTAAATAGTAGGAAGAGCTGAAGGGGCATTGATGGGGTTAATTATAGGCACATTACCAGGCAGCGATAGATGGGTAATGATTAATGAAGAGAGGTAATGATGTGGCGTAGTTAGGACGGAAAAACAATCTTTTGATACTACTACTACTGCTACTGAACCTGCTCTTACCACTAAACCTACTAATATTACTTCTACTACTACTACTACGACTACTACTATTACTACTATTACTATTACTACTATTACTAATATTACTACTACTACTAATACTACTACTACTACTAAAACTACTACTACTTCTACTTTTACTACTACTACTTCTACTACTACTACTACTACTGCTAAACCTACTACTACTAAACCTACTACTACTATTATTACTACTATAACTATTACTACTACTGCTACTACTACTAATACTACTACTACTACTAAAACTACTACTACTATTATTACTACTATAACTATTACTACTACTGCTACTACTACTAATACTACTACTACTACTAAAACTACTACTACTAAAACTACTACAACTACTACTACTACTTCTACTACTACTACTACTGCTAAGCCTACTACTACTAATACTACTACTACTACTACTACTATTATTATTATTATTACTAATACAACTATTACTAGCTTGGGAAATTAATTTTTCTCATTGCGGTTGCCCCTTGGCAGGAAATGTCAATCCCTCCTTTATGAAAATCCAGCGGTAGCTCAGAGGTGGCTTGGCTTGGAATAAACTGCAGGTTTCCCTGCATTTGTTTGGGAAACATAAAGACCCACAGCATGAATTGGATAAGTAGCTCGACCGAAAATCGCCAATTATACATATATCAAGTTGATTCTATATGTGTCTTTTACTCAGTGCGTGAAAACTTACATTAAAAATATCTTATTTTCTAATGACCTACATTTCTTCTCTCCAAACCCCAATACAATTAGCATATTCGCATAAATCAATTAAAGCCACCCACTGCTGCTTCACTAACCATATTCAGCACAAGGATTCAAAAAAGGAAAAATACTTGAGAATTACTAAAATATTTGTGCCAAACTTTGATTGTGTGAACCACTTAACACCGCCACCATCGTGGCGGCCACCGCCGTTACCGCCTTTTGCATAGCGCCCGTAGCAGCAACCTTGTTAGTCACTTTTTGAGTGGCAACTCAATGTGCTCAAGGCGTTTGGGCGTTGCTGGTGAGTGCCAACCCACATTGTAAAGCGCTTTTTTTAACTTGCTACATTTTTCTCAAAATTTTTGAAATTTAATTTTTTTTGGCGCGAAGTAAATTTTTTTTTTAGATTTTTGTATTATTTTTCAAAATTATTGTTATTGTTTTTATGCGCGCCTGCACTTAATCCGCGCAAATTGATTGAGTGCGTTGATGATGCAATATTGAGGCAGTTAATTCCCGCAGAAAAAAAAGTATTGACTGGCATTTATCATAATAGTAACGTTGAACAAATTCAGTGGTGCGTATAATATGATAGTAATTGCAAAAAAAAAAAATTATATTCCTTCTATGCATAATGCAAAGCAAACACATTTATGTCATTTATGTACGTACGTGCAACTCCTTGCCACAGTCACTTAATGTGCGCACAAATCGTTTACGCAGACGCAATTAGCTGTTGCGCATGCGCAAATATCGGCACAAACATACGAGTACGTACACGTAAGTACAGCGCAAACAGCTTGCTTAGCAGTAGTGCGAGCATCTATTAATATGCAGTCATTCATACATACATACATACGTACATTCATGCTGAAGTATGTATATTCATTCATTATAGCAATTTAATTAACGTAAATTTTTGTTTATTGAAAATGGTCAAGTGAGTTATTTCGTGTATTATTTTTGCGGTCATTGAATTTGCCTGCAGCTGCGAGACATTTCTGCTGGTAGTTTGTGTAAAAATTATCGAAATGTCATTGATTAGTTTTTCGCATATTTTTTCCAGCAACACTTTTTTACGCATTTGATTTAGTCTTTTTCGGTGGCGCATTCCGGCTGCCAAACTTGCTAAAGCAGTTAGCTTTATCGTGTAGTTGTTGTCACAGTTACATTTGCATGTATTCAAATATTCCACTTTTTATTATTGCTACTGGTACAAATATCGGCGCTGCTGTTATTATTTTTGATTTTTTCTAATGATTTTTCACAACATAGCGGTTATTTCACTTTGCCCAGGCTGTTAACTACTCAAAAAAGGGTGTAAGTTCGTTCGTCAAGCATGAGGTAAGAAATAGACTGTAGATTGGCAAGTATAGACTTCTCAGTTGATTAAAAATGTTTTTTTTTTATTATCATTTTATTCAGAGGCAACCCAAAAAAGTCTTATTTTATAGTCGAAAAATTATGGGAGACTCATCGCTGGAACATGGGCCTAAAAACCTCTTGTGACACTTAATCATATTTTGTTCTTTTATTGTTAAATATAGTAGCGTTTCCGCTACTTAACAAGTAGTAAAGTTTCAAGGGAAGTCCGTGGGATTTAAATTCAGCCCTAAAAGGAACTAGCGAATCGAAAAAAAATTATCTTACACCGCTTTTATTTTCAACACCATTGGGAAGCTTCCCAATGATTGCGTGAAATTTTTCTCCGCATTGCTGGCAACGCCATTAGCATCTCTATCACAAAAAAGTGGTAAATAAAAAACTACTTACCGTTAAAAAGTGCGTGTCAAAATTCAATTTACGCTAAAGTCATGCAAATGTTTATTTCAAATAACACCACCGACTTATACGTAATGTCGGGTGTTGCGCAACAAATGTAGATAAAAAATTTACCGAAAAAGTTGTTGAATTTACATACATAAAAATGCTTTTACAAAAGCTTTCAAGTGCAACAATGTAGTTTTGAAATATGTGCAACATTTGTGGCAGCACTGGCAGTGTTTTTTCATAACGGCACTTTTTTTTCATAATTTTCAATATCTTGACATTTGTAGAAACTGATGCTAATTAGTAATTTGCCATAAAATAACATTTTTTTTCAATTTTTAGTGTTTTCTTTCACATTTTTATTCGAAAATTCAACAGTTGCAACATAAGTTTTAATTTATATTTTTTTTTCTTAGTGTTCTTTATTTGACCAATACTAATTACATTTTTTTTTCTTTTCTGTTGGTGTCGTTAGATCAAGAAATAGAAATTCTTCCGACTCAGAGAAACCATAATTATCGGTACCGATGCAAATTAGTGTTAAAATAACCCAACCTGCCAGTTCTGTGCTCCAGCATTTAATGCGAAAATCGCATACTGGGTAAGTCCTCACTTCAGTTTACTTTAATATAACTAAAGATTAGTTATATAAGTCACAGCTTTAGCAGTGTAGAAATATTAAAATTCTAGAAAAAAATATTATATGCATGAGGTCTGTGCAAGAAGTATTGCAAATTTTCTATTTTTCAAAAAAGTGTTTATGTGCTCTTCAAAGTAATCAAAGTAATCCTTAAACCACTGATTTTGTTCAGCTTCTCCTTCGATGCAGCCCTTGTCTCTTCAATCGTAGCGTAACGTCGTCATTATTTTTGACGACGAACCCGGTGTAAGGAGGTAAAAGGGCCGTAAACGACTTTTGCAAAAAGGGAGATTCTTATTCGCATCTCAGATTCCAAATTTATCAGTGGATTCCATAGAACTGAGGGGTATTCCAAAATGGGCCTTACAAGTGAATTAAACAGTAATGTGCTAATGTATAGATCGTTGAACTCTTAAGACGTTTTTTGTCATATTAACACTAGAATTTATAGACTCGTGATTTAAAGAGCTCGACATAAACTGCGGGAGAGAGAAGGATGGGGAGAGTAAAGGACAAAGGTGACTGCCTTGAAGAACACCAGATGAAATCCACTTGAGAAACGATAGTAGAAACCAGAAATAATCGTGTTTAAAGTGAAGTGAAGAAAGAGAGACCTTGCCAAATGCTTTGCTGAAGTCAGTGCTCCTCAGTTTTGGGCACAACAAAAGGCACAAAGGTCAGGTTTGAGGAACACGATGGCCATTACTGTGTTATTTTTGGCAAATAGTCGAGTAGAAGTGAAGTACGTGTATGTGTGAGTAGTGGCGTTATCATGAGGCGCAACCCAATTTTTGTCTGTCCGCAAATTCGAAGCTTATTCGCTTAATGATCGTTTAAGCTGACAAAACACTCATTTGGATATCTAAAATCATTTATGTCTATTCAATTTCGTCCCATTCATATTACACTTTAATCAAAGTAATATATATTATTTATCGACTTTGCATCTTCTCAATTTGCGGCCAATTTAAGCCACCTTTATAATCAACAAAGTCATTATCATCGGCATATCATCAGGCAACCGCTCGCTGACAAACAATTTCCCAACATAATCAACCGTATCACTCACCGCCAATTAGGTAATTTAATTTACAAACACAAGAAAGCATACATTAAATAACGAGACAATCAAGTTATAATTGAAGGCAGAAAAGGAAAAAAAAACCAACTGTAGCCTGGTATGAAATGTGATTTAAAAAATGCCTTCAATTCACCATTCACACCTCCCATTTATTTGCGCCATTCAATTACAGTAATTAATAGATTTGCGCAGTATGCTTGGAGTGTGCGCAAGTGCAAGTGCTACTTACTTAAATATGTGCCATTAAATGTGGCGCATGTCGTCGATCACTCATTAAATGTGGGGTATGTTGGGTATAATTACGTTGTGGTTGCAACAAAGTGTGTATGTATTTTCATATCTCTCTTTTAACATTGTACGAATAATTATGGTTTTTACTGTGTAGCATGCAACTGATATGCTGTATGATTGAATTCCAGTAACAGCTTGCAATTGAAATTGGTAAATAAACAGGTTGTCAGAAAAGGACCCACTTGTCACTTGGCATATTTGTGAGGATTGTTTTGATTTCTTCGGTATGTAAAAAATGTTGAATAATGCTAAAATTTGGAAATTTTTTTTGTAGCTGTTGTTGTAGCGGTTACTTCTCTCGCAGTCTTCAGGAGTGGTCTACTTTACTAACTTAACCTTATTTTAACCATTAAACCATTAAACTTACTTAAAGTGATCTTCGTGTACTCGTTTACTTTATGCGAACTTTATCGTTAGAGGATCTCGAGCTAATTGTACCATACTTTACTCTCTGACTTTTACCTTTTTATCATAAGAATCTAAAAAAAAGGAAAAGGAGTCTAATCTAATATGCAGCAGTGGCACATGTCTCTCTGTTTGACGACACCCAACAAATGACAGCAATTTGTCACTGCAACACAGCAACAATAATGCACAAATTCAATTTCAATGCTAATGCATTCGTATAGCCTTGGGTGGCCCATACCACCTCCCTGTGCAGTAGTTGGTGGCGAGTACGGCTTTCTCATGCCAATTGGCGCTATGTGGCTCTTCATTTCGTCCATTCGGCGAACAGCACCCGGGTCTTGCATGCAAATGAAGCTAAACGATTTGTGTAGTGTCATCGTCAATTTGTGTTGATTGCGGCGATTAATCTTCTGTCATGGCGTTGGCGCCAATTGTCGTAAGTGCGGCAGGCAAGTGTGAAAATCCTTTTGTAATGCATAGATAACAACTATCACTCGTAAATCTAAATAGAATAAAATAAGACAAATGTAAACGATTAATTGACTGCTAGAATATTTACTCAGATGGTGAGATGGTGGCATACTCATTCAGTATGCAGACCACCGGTTTCGATGATAATATGAAGAACTTTATCGAAAAATATATGTATGTAGAAGTATTTTGCGAGTTTTGGCTCAGTTTTGCCCACCCACATTGCTACAATGGGCTTGTTGTTTTAAAGTTAAAATTGTTCATTGAATAGTGAAAAACCAACGACCCACTAATATGTAAGCTATTGAGTTTTAATAAAAATAAGAAATCAGTAACGAAAAAAACACTCAGCAAAAATTAGTCCGCTATGAAACGAGAGTTTATACATACACGTATGTCTAATATATTATATGAGTAATGCTACCAAAATTTATGTAGTAGAAGTCTTTATACCTTTCATGACCATATGAAATTTAGTGTATTCCTTTGCGTTTTGTAACCGCTGAACCGATTTTTGGCGAGCTTCTCCGCCAACTTGTGATGTCAGTTTTAATGATTTTCCATCTAAGGATTAAATGCTAACTTTTATGTCCGAAAAAAAATGGTTTGAGTATACGAGTATGATGAAGTTTTCCGATAAGTGTGTAGAATACCAAATTTCACGCTTTGGCGGATTTTTGACTGAACAATTTGGAAGTATGAGAGCTATATGGTATGGTTCTCCGACGTCGATGATTTAAGGTGACCATGTTTATATTTAAATAGGAGTGTAAAGCACCAAATTTCATGTTGTTAGCTAAGAGAGTTTTTGAGCAAAGCCTCATATCTGCTATCGGTGTATGGGAGCTATATGCTATGGTCGTCCGATTTCTACATTTTTCAGCTCTGGCCGACAAATAATAGTTTAAATGTACCAGTGCATCTGTTTACCAAGTTTAGTTGAAATATACCGCCCATTAGTATAAATTTTGATCAGTCTACCTCTTCTCCTTCTGGTAGTTACATACTTCGTGCCAAAGTTAATCTGCCATTTTATGTAGATGAAGGGTATAAAAAATGAAAAAGAATATAGAAATTTTTTGCAGTCTTTGCTAATTTTTTTTACATACAGATCTTAGCAGAATCTCCGAAAGTTTATCCTACTCGGAGAAAGATGGCGCAAAAGAGAAAAAAAATGCTGAAAGCAAAAGAAAACAGAGAATTCTGCCACTACGCTTGTCTTTCAGCTGGTCAGTCCACAGAACCAACCAGTTCTCCACTATGTTGGCGTCGGTGGCTGTGGCGACGCGGTTAGAAAATAAATGTCAACTTGTCACCGCCAAAGCCATCAATCAAAATGGCAATAATTGAGTAACTGAGAAAATACCACGGCAGCGGAGGCAAGGCGGTCGTCAACCAGGGAGTTGTTGAAGAGCGTAGTATTTATATGTACATATTTGCACAGCGCCTTGGCCGCGAGTCGAGTGTGAAGTATGCGATGTTTTTTTGCTGATACTTGTGCTGCATATATTTGTACATAAAAAACATATACGTACATATGTACATATGTGTTACAAGCGAAGAAGTAATGTATCTTGGAGCTTATACATACATAGTATATTCAGAGCCAAAGGAAAAAAACAAAACGGAAAATAAAACCTCCTTGATTAAGTATTGGGCATGGAAATGCCTACCGCAGCATAAAGTGAAAAAAAAAATGTTTATGTCAACAAAGAAGTATTGATGGAAAAGAATTAAAAAGGCGAAAGCCGGAATGTGCAACAGCTATAAAGTGGCTTTGGCTTATGGTAGTTGTTGTTCTTGGCCCATTGTTCTTGACCGTCTGGTGCGCGCGCAAGTGTTTTGTCAGCGTTGACAAATAATGCAGCACGTTTGCCACATCGGACAGCAATACAGCACCGCCGCCGCATATACCATACGGGTATGTACACGTAGGTGCGACAAAAAAACGTAGCAATGCGTCACGCGTACACGATGTTTCGCATAACAATGCGTACTCAAGCATTTTTGCTGTATGGTTTCTGTCTTATGGCAATGTTTTGATGTGTTTTCTTTTGCCTTTTGTTTGGTTATATCGTTGCAAGATCTTATTAAATTGTTCCGTGCGCGTGTATACAAGCCAACAGCGATATTGTGCAATAAAAATGACAAATTTCAATGTTGCGACATTGTCTGGCACTGGAAGGGGGGCACGTTTGGTTTATTTGTTCTTATTATTTTATGTGATTTGGTTTTATTGTAGTTTTTCCATGAAAGTCTTTAAGTTACTAATTCGTGTTTTCAGTGTGGCTATTAAGTATCTGAAGTCGGTTTATAGTTCTCATAAGCACTTTCAGTTTCGGGTTAACAAGCTTAATAATTACTTCATCTTGCAATTTTGCAAGTTGGTTACCAAAATAATGGTTTGGTTCGTTGCGCCCAATATCCTTGAGCAACCATGGATCGATTCCGCACCACATCCTCAGATACGTCATATAGTGCGCACCAACGCCATTGCTGCTGTGGAGCAGAGTATCGAAGAAGGCCCAACTGAGTCTAACCGCCATCGCCCGCAACAACTGAAACTATGCAGATCCATTTTATAGAAAAATTTTACATACAGAAAAATCTTGATTTATGGGCTATCAAAATCCCACTCGTACAAGTATCCGAACCCGATTTTCAGAAAAACATTTTGTTTAGCGGTGAAGCTCACTTTTGGTTGAATGGGTACGTTGCTGAAATATGGCTCGAATTGTTGCAAAAAGTAGTCGAAAATTGGTGCCTCGGCTGGAATTTATTGTCTGAAATCATTTTTAGTTTATCATTTTGGAGGAGTCTTTCATGCACTCGGGCCGCACAAGTCGCCACTGCTACTCTTACGACCTTACTGCCAATGAGTATGGTGTCCGCTGCATCCACTTTACATATGAAGATAATTTAAACTCGTGCTTAATTAAAATGAATCATCATTTTGGTTTTTAATCCAGTTCTTAATCAGCTTCTAACTGTTCTTTTTACTTCAGCAATATTTTAAAAGGTGCATTTGCAGTTTTTACATTTTATTTTTATAGTATAACCTTCCAACCATTATATCTTTATTTTTTCATTTTCAGCATGCCACGTTTTACCCTCACAGGTAAACACTGCAGACCATGTTGCTCCGAGCCAGTCTCCGAGCTACATTGCATACATACATACACGTATATTCCCATTCATTTTGGTATTCTTACATTTTGCATCCTTTATTCATCGGTTTGTGCATATTGTGGTTGCCTTTGCGTGGCCGCTAGCAACCACTTCCAGCTTTTATTGCCTACGTTTAACAGGAAATAATTTCATATTCCTTAAGTGATGTTCAGCCTGATTTCACTGTCGGCAGAATTCTTTTCAAATTCACCGCCAAAATGAGCGCGACTTGTTCAATGTTTGGTTGATTGGTCAAGTGAAAAAAGAAAAAAAAAAATTAAAACAAAAAAGAAAAGCAAATGTATGCAAAGGAATATATTTTCGAATGGAAGACAAAAAGCTTTGGTTATAAAGGCTGTGTGGTGTGCTACGTGTTAATGTTTAGGATATCATAAAATATAATAATTCAATTTGTGAACTATAAGAAACGGTTTGACTTAAAAAAAAAAATATTTAAGGCAAGTTTAATTGCTAATGTTCTCAGTTAGTTAAGTGAGCGGCTGTGTGAACCGTGGAATTATTATCGGCTGCTCTAGATGCTTTCTCAGCGATTTTATGGTTCATATATATTATTTTGTCCAACTGCAAGAACCAATACATTTATGAAGAGTCTCAGATACCGACTGTAGCTCGTACGTTTACGCCTGCAAATAATTTTTCAATCTTGGACAATTTTTGTATAGACGCCGGCATTTTGTCATCTCTCACCTATAGCTGGCGGACAAGTGATCATTTCGCGGCGACCGAGACACGCCAAAACATCGGCACAGTTACATCAATAATGCAATCTAATATGTTTATAGCATGTGTATGTGCAACATACTATATTGCAATGTATTCTCTTTGGTTTATTGTCGTCTTATTTTGGTCAAACATTTCTTCTTCGCCGCCAATCCAACCATTCTTGTTCATTTCGTTTTCTTTGTCGACTGTTGTTTGTTGGGTTTATTTGCTTTCTTATAAATATGCACAGCACTTTAAAAGTTAGTCACTCGCTGCGTGTTCTTCGTGTATTTTGTGAGTATATTTAAGGTTCTTATTGCAGGTTGTTTGTGGTTTGAATTTTTTGTACCTAGAAATAAAACTAAAAACTTGTTTGAGATTTATTAAAAACATTTAAGCTTTACAATCAAGCAAGCAGTTAACTCAAGATTTTTTTTATTATTTTAACTTTTGGTCTCATTATTATGATCCATTTTTGTATTACTTTATAATTAATATAAAGGCTTTATAATAAAGCTCAATTCTTGCCCATAATACCAAATTAAATGTATTTTATTTCCTCTTGAAAACCACATGCCTAAATAAAAGGGCTACAAACCACGTAGCATAATATTTGATAATGCAAAATGCACTCAAATATAAAAGTAATGCAAGCACTTTGGTTCCGTCAAACTGGTATCAATTTCCTGCACCTGCAATGCAGCTACAGCAGCTCTAAGTTGCCTCTCTTGTTGCTAGTGATACCGGTAAGCGTCCACCTTCATGTTGTGCTTTTGTTTACTGCTGTAGCGGCAGCAAAAAATGTCATTTATGTGTTTGTCTGCTTGTTAATGTCCTGTTGCAGTTTCATTTGCAGCCACCATAGAGTTGTTGCACATGTTTTTTTTTTATACAATTCACACCAATGCGTGCTTTGCCGTGGTCACCGTTTTAGTGGTTTACGGTGCTACAACATCAATGTCACCGAAAAGCCGAAATTAGTTAGTAAAAATAGTGTCAAGAATTTGTGGCAGCAATAACAAAAGCTAGAGCAAATTAATTGCAAGTGTGCCACTGACTGGTATTCAATACATATCTATATACACGTATGTATACATTGGGGTGAGGTGACCCGTACATATGTTACAAGGCATGTATCTCTGTAATCGTAGACGCGTTACAATTTGGAAAATGAAGAAATCAACAGCGAATGAAAATTAAACCCCAAAGAGAGTAAAAAGATCATATTGCAAAAAAAAAAAGCTTTGCCACTTTTCATGTCAGCAAACGATCAGATATTTTTGGACGAAAGTTACAGCAGAAGCTTACAATATCTATACTCTTTGCAGAAGATGTTTTCTAGTGATCTGGGTGCTAAAGAGGAATGTTTAATGTACTGTGTTATAACAAAGGATCTACCTTTAACTCGCTAAACAGATTACAGACAACTTTTCCGCCGTAACGCCATAGAGATTTGGATCAGATGGGTCTATAAAAATTTAGTGTGATAAGATAAGTCCTTACTTTCGGTCCTAATTCGGCCTACATTTTGCATTTTTACTGCCTATCGAATAGCCTTTAAGTGCTAAGAACCCAACGAGTCCAACTGATTAACAATTTGCTGTGCCGTAGTAAAGTTTTAATAATTAGCAAATTTTCGTTTACTTTAAAACTTAATTAACTCGCTGATTGAGTAATTAGAAAAACAATTTAGCGCTTAAATGTCTACAGGTTTAAATGAAAATATGTGTATGAGAATATTACATTTTTAACTATCTGTCTGCCACGCATAAATGGCGGCGCAAATATAATTATGAAGTAAATTGCTCAAAAATATATATATATATATATATGTACATTTCATTAGTGTGCAAAGTGCACGGTAATTGCAGCATTTTTTCACATACCTCTACGGAGTAGTAAATATAGTTGACTAGCAAATTGCCCAATCACTTAATAAATAAGTTAAAACCATGCATATTTTAAAGCACAACAACAACTGTGGCAATGTCGCACAAAAAATGCTAGAGACTGCCAAGTGAAGAGGATGTGCATAACATCGGTGGCTAGTGTTTCGATGCCGCGCATAAAATTTGAATCTTTTTTTTACATTGGTAAAAAAATTCTATATATTAGCATTTGTCAATTTGTCAATGCGTTAATTGCGTTCACATATAACAACCGAATTTTTTAGCAACATTTTGCCACAAAAACTTATCGCGTTGCAAACAGCAAACACTTATGGTATTTTGCTTTGCTGGTTTCTCTTTGATTTAATGACGCGTCCATTCAAGTGTCCGAGCGCCACAAAATGAATGAATGAATGAATGTAGGTATGTATGAATGTGAGTTTATGTGGCGCATATCTCAGCACAGTTGTGTTCATAAGACTATCATTTATAGATTAATATTTTGTACATGCCGATAGCAATAAACTGCAAATAAATTTTGATAAATTGGGGTCACAGATAATTGATTGAAACTATAGATTTTGGTGTCGTAAGTCGTTGCGATTTTCACGGAATTTTTGTAGACCACCCTGAATATGATTTGAAATGAAGGTTCTCCTATCTAAAAAAATGTTGCAAAGATTGGAGTAAGTAATAGTCTAAGGTGCCAAGTGTGAAGAATATGCTGGGTGAGGTAGAACATCCCATTCAAGCTGTAAAAGCTTTTGACGGGTCATCAAATATGTATGAGGTCTCGCACTATCCTGGTGAAACACTATACCTTTTCTATTAATTAATTCTGGCCGCTTTTGTTTGAGTGCATCCTTCAATTTGTCCAGCTGATTACAATACACTACAGAATTAATCGTGGTATTCTGCGACACAAGTTCAAAATAAACGATCGCCTTAAAATCCCTCCACATAACCTTTGTATTGGATAATATCGACCTTCGAAGTGGTTAAAGCTGGCTCTTCATTTTTAGACAATGATCTCTTGCTCCTTACATTATTGTAAACAACCAACTTTTCGTTGCAATACGCTTTAAAAATGGAGGTTTGATAAGCAAACCACAGTCGTTAATACGATGAAGCAAATTTTGTTCTGTAGAACATGGGAAACCCATACATATGTCAATTTGAAATTAATTGATTGTTACGTCTGACGGTACCTTTAGCAACGTGTGTTTGTTTCTCGCTTAGCACGTTCCGTATAGACGCTGTCGGCTCGCACCGTTGCTTTTGGCATTTACACTTTCCCTTCTAACTAACGACATTTCATTACTACTTTCTGGGTCTTAAGTTATCCGTACATTCAGTATTTCAAAAATAAAACAGCAATTATTTTTTTTTTTTTTTTGTTAATATTTTTCAATATTAAATTTATTTATACGCATTTTATTCTCTTCAAGTTTTTCACTTTTCAATTCTTTTACGTTATTCATAAATTCTTATGATCTTGGAAATGAACGTAGTAACTAAGAATTCGCTTTTTTGGTTTAACTATTTTCGAATAATTAGGGTTTGCTCAACGCATTTCTTTATTTTGAATAAATATTAATTTTTGATTTTTCGTTTCCAGTACTTGTATGTATTAAATTTTTTATTTTATTTGCATAAAAAACTTAAAAATTTGATTTTTATTTTAACCAAAGGTACAAAATATAATAAAACTAAATGAAGCAAAGTTATTTGTAGCTTGAGAATTAAATAAAGCTAACAAAACAAGTGTGTATTTTCATATACATATGGTATATATGTAGTTCTTTATTTTAGGTTATGACATTTTCCTTCCTACATATAAATAATTTATAAATAATTATAAAGTAAAAACAAAACATATTTAATGCAGTATAAATTAAAATTCTGAGCAAGTTTAGTTTATATTTTGTGTGTTTCAATGTGTGTTAGAGTCTAAGGAAATTTATCTACAAAGTGTTTTAGTATGCGCTTACTCGTACCGTTAAAAAAATTAATTAGTATTGGGAAAGAGCGAAAGTTTTGAGAAAATATCCTTTGCTGTGTGCTTGAGTAGAAGGAAATTGGGAGAGTAGTTCCAGAATTATTTAAAGAAGTTTTTCAGAGGAAAATGATTTAGTCTGTGCTTCGTGAATTGTGAAAGTGTGAAAAGCAGTGGAAAATAGTAAGTGTTAGAAGAGTATTTAAGTAGGTGGTAAAAGGTTAATAAATTTGAAATTTGTAAAATATTTATATGTGCAAAATCATGTTTGAACTTCTCAATGAAACAGAGTGTGTGAAAAAACATTTAGTACCGTTACTTAGTTGGTGTATAGATAATTGTTAGATACATATTTACGTTAGATACATGTTTATACATACATAGTTCATCATCATATAGTATTTGAGGCAGCAAAATTAATTTACAAATAATGGCTTTTAAAACATGTTCGTTTTGTTTAATTTTTTGTTTTGTTTTTTGTTTTTTTTCAATTGTTTAGTTATATTATTTAACTTCCCCTTTCGTTCTATATTATTTATAACCAGTATTTAATTTCAATTAATTTGTTATACACTTAAAATACCACCGTTGCACTTATTTTTGTTTTCCATTCATTTTAATACTCTACATACATATTAATTCTATAAATTTCTAAGCCTTATGCAATTAGTAGTTAACTGAAGTGTGAATTAATATATATATATATTTTTTTGCATTTTTTACTTTATTTTTCGCTTATTTTTAAGATTTTCATATAGTTTATGTTTATTGGGGTTACACATATGTATGTAAATTATATTTCTATAGCACTAAAAAAGTGTTAAAACAATATACATATATATATATATATAATGCACTATATTAACAAGAACGAAATGAGTAAAAAAAAATATATATGTATATATAAGTTACAAAACTGAAAATTATAAAATACAAACTAAAATATTTAAACTAGTTTTTACAATATATGTATGTATGTATGTAATATAATATAATATAATATAATATAATATAATTCAGTTGTTGGCTATTTTTATTTCGATTTTTTTGTTTGCTTGTTTTTTGTTTTGTTTTATTACCCGCTTGACATTTAAAGTGTGCATCAGTATTTTTTACAAGTTCGTAAATATTTTCTTCCTGTATACACTGCAACCCTTCATCATTTTCTTAGGTTACCCAGTTTTTTTTCAAGAGTACGCATTTTATTACATTTTACTCTTGCAGCTTCGTGTGCTATTAAGTTTTCCTTTTTTGTAATATCTTTTATTATTTACTAGTTTAATTTCATTTTTCCGTACGCGCGTCTATACAAATTCATCATTCATTATATAATTTAGCTTACGTGTAAATTTACGGTTTTTTTAGTGGAAATGGAAAGCTATAAAGTGTAATCATTATTAATATTCCATTTCGCGTTTGGTTAAGTCTTCATTTTTTGTTTTAATTTTAAATATTCCTCAGGTGTTTTATTTTTGTTTTCTTTTTATTTGAAGTCATTAAACAGCGCTTTTTTGTTACTTTAGGATATCGATTAGTGTTGTTAATATATATATATATATTTGTTTTTTAGAAATAAACAATATATATTTTCTGCTGTTATATATGCATGTAAGTGTTTTAATTAATATTCGATCAACATATTGGTTAGATTATTGGTTCAATTATAACCAAAATGAGCTACAGCAAATATTTGCCGCAGTCAACTTGCATACTCTTTGGCCCAAAATAATAACTACGGCTCTTTCTAAAATATCAAACAGTTAATATCATGAGCTCAATTTAATTGGGAAGCATCCATAAAAAACGTAGCTAAGCCAAGTGTGGGTCGGAGTTGGTTTAAATGATACGCTTTAGCCATTTTACCGGGAGAGGAGTGAAGCGCAAGGCTACATAGTTTTTTCAGATGGAACAAATTTTTTTTTGCAAGTTAAGACTGCACCGAAACAACATGAAAATTATGACGTATACATAGGTAAACAACAAAATCTTGAGATGTATTTAATATATAAATAAATTATAATTATTTCATAAATATGTAGCAGGAAACGAAAAGTAGTGTGAAACAAAACCACGTTTTATGGAGCAGGGAAGGGAGGGCTGAAAGGATAGGTCACGTTAGACTACATGAAGGGAGGGATGGCGTCCCGAAAGGCATAAATTATATGACCAAGTGGTTTATTGGCAATAGCGCGTGTCACTCCAGCATTACATTGAAAATGTGCTTTAACTGACCAGCCCTAGAATGGTCATATTTTTGCTTGCTTCGCTTGCTAACAAATAAGTTTACAAAGATGCAACCAAGTGTGTGTTCCTTTTGAAACTGCTGTATTGAAAAATTATTTCGGTACCAAATTATTAGCAAAACTTTAAATTATTTCTTCTTTAGGTATTTCGATATATTTTCCATTTATATAAGTACATATATAATTTTAGATTTATTTTTTCTAATAGCGCAACTTGTTATTTTTTTCGCCTCTAATAAATAATTTTCGTAATTATTCATTTAATTTTTTAATTGTATATAATTTTTCGCCTAGTATGTCTGCAAAAGTTTAAATTCTTTTAATTCTTTACTTTAATGCAAAAATTTTTATTTTCTTTTCTATGGGTACTTCTTGAAGTTGCTGAACGTCTGCTGTAGTTTTAGGAAAACTGCTTCATATATGTATATATTTTTTTATTAATTAAGTTCTAGCACTAGTTTTCCAATACAGTTTGCTGCTATTTTACTTCTAAGCAAAATTCATTTGCTATTTTTTGCACACGTTTTGGTATTTATTCGAATGCTCTTTTATTACATTGTTTTTTTTTTCTTCTCTTTTTGCAAACAATTAAATATGAATTTGTTGAAATTATCTTCTCTGTATATATTGTTTTTCTTTTGTTTTTGGTATTTTGGAAGTGTCACTGTGTGCGATTTAGTTGATAAAACTTTCGTTTTCAGCGCCTTTACGGGTTTTCTATTGTTTCTAATTATTAAATTTTTGTAAATAAATTTCGGTTCGCTATTTCCATGGCGCTATAGTGCAAATCTTAAACGTTTCTTTTGCATTTTTTCTTATAATTCAGTTACTTATATTTGTATACTAATTAATCTGCGTATATCAAAAAGCACATTTAACGCTTTATTAATTATTTTGTGCTCTACCAACTGCTGATTATTTTCAAATGTTTTTTTTTTTTAGTTTTTTGAATTAACATGTTTTTTTTTTAATCTATTCGTTAGTTTTTCGCATATGTAGTGGCGCTTCATAACTTTACTGTTTTATATATATATAATTTATATATACATACATATATATAGATTTAAGTAATCCCCGTAAATTATATATGCCAGCTGTTTATTGTCTCATGTTTTTACATATTTGCAACAAAATTTGCATTAAACGATATATATATTATACAATACTATTCAGTTGTTTTCTAAATTTTTAAAGGATTTTGAAGAAAAGACTATCGCAAGCTTACACAGCTTTATGCGTTGTGTGAAATTAACTGTGGCATTCAAAAACTGGTATTTGGATATATTGTATTTCTCCTATTAGGGCGGTTCACAATGCGTGTGCGATCGGTTGGCGATTTTACTGATTGCTTGTGTTTAGTATTTCGTGTGTGCATTGCCCTTACGTTAAGAAATTAATTTTCCTCTTAACGCATTTCAAATATTACTAATAATAGCTTGATTTTTGGTTTTATATATCTATAAGATATAGTAGTTATGCAATATATTTTGTTAATTTTGAATTGCTATATTTAAGTATAAATCCACAACTATTTATTTATATATTATTAAAGAGAAGTATCTGCCAAATTCGTGTTTCAATGTTTGTCAGCATACCAACAAGCACGCATTAGCTATAAAAAAGTGTTCAGCAATGTGCAGAAATAAAGCTTTCGCTTACAAGCTTCCATTGGGTGCTTTAAGCTTTCATTCAATGCTCCAAGCTTTCACCAAGGCCTTCAGTCTGTATATGTACAATACAATAAACATCTTAGAGAAACTGACACATTTCTAGTACTACATCTTTAAATCCTTCACTAAATATCTGGTGTTTTTTTCCATTAGAGCTTTTAAATAATCGTACATACATATCCTTCATTAGATATCAGGTGTATTTTCTATTCGTGCTCTCACAGCTACCTAAGTCATTTGGTCATTCTTAACCACAATTTCGTGAGCCGTTTTGTCAAACTAGCCTTTCGTATATACACTGGATACGAAAGAAAAGAATTTTTTAAGTTCCGATACTTGCAAAGCTTTAACTGGCAGTAAAATATTTTCTCTCCCTTTTTTTAAAGTAGCGCATTTACTCGTGCAGCTCTTTGCAACTACATAGTACGTGTACATACATATTTCAAATATTACAAATTCAAAGCTTACTCTAATTTCTCTTCCCCTTTCGTTCTTGCCACCAACTACGCATATCGTCTGTTATGGCGTTTTCTTAAACTCATCATACGCTTTCTCTCTTTATTTATCTTAACCTTAGCGAGGCGTATCGATTCGGGTAGCACCATTGTTGTCGATGTGGGCAAATAACCGCTGACAACTGTCAGCCTGCTGTTGCGTGACACATCTGTTGCCGCACGTTCCGTAGAATGTTGTTCCGCCAGCTCGTCGGATTCGTCCAAAAGATCGGGATAGACGCTAATATTGTCAATGTTGTCGATATCAATGTCGCCAGCATTGTTACGCACATATGTTAGCTGATGGAAGGGTGTTGCTAACAATTTCTGCATGGAGATTCGTAGCGACTTTCTTGTGGTTGATGCCGCTACGGCTGTTGAGGTTGTCACGTCACTGGAAATCGTCGTGGAAGACGGTCTCAACGATGTGGTTGATGTGATAAGTGTTGTTGTTGTAGGTGTATGCGTGTGAGCTAAATGATTGCTGTTGCCATCAAATTGGAGCAATTGTGGTTGATTGGGATTTGGAGAAATGGTTTTATTGCCGAGCAATTGCAATAATGGGTAAGGTTGTCCCGTTGTAGTTGTGGTGGTCGCAGTAGTTTTATGACTAGCTGCGGTAGTAGCTGGGGAATTAATTGTGTCTTGCCGGTGTTGTTCGTTTACAACACGTGATGTTGTTGGCATTGTGCTGCTGTAGTCTTGAGCCACTGCTGATACCTGCAGCTTGTTGTTGGTATACGTCTTGTGGCCAGGTCGTTGCAGCTTGCCTTCGCCGGCATATTTTTTGTTGTATCCCAAGCTGGATTCGCTTGAGTATAACGCTTGCATTGGTTGGTGTGATACTGTTTCAACATCTTTGTCATTATTGTTGCTCGCGTTGCGGCTGCCATGCCTACGCCGGCTTGCATTCCGATGTTTGCTGTTGTGCTTAAACCAACCGATATCAGCGCTGAGATTGCCAATCACCTCATCATCCAAACCTTTGTCCCAAAAGTTTTTACCGCTATGATTCATATGTTGCTGCCACCATGTTGCTCGATCACCAATAGCCAAATCTGTTGAAGTATCGGCTTCAATTACTGTGGGACGCACTGTAGCAATGACTATTTCGTCTGAGTATTCTTCTTCATGTCTTGGTCGCCAGGCGTACTCGTCATTGGTGGCGCTTGTTGCCATTAATTGGTTGTGCAGAAGGGTAGCTATGCTGGCAGCGATTCCCGACTGTGTTTTCCACATGCGGCTTACGTGTATGTTATCAGGCTCGCCGGTGAAATTATCGACATTTCGTTCCGGAACTATTGTGCTAAGCGTACTTTCAGTATCCACCAATGTTTCGGTGTAGTCGTCGCTCCTACTACTGCTATTACCCATATCGGCTTCACTAGAGGTAGTGTTTATTGCTGCAAACAATTCATTATCATCACCCGAGAGTAGAGTTTCCGCCGTGGCATTGACGTCCTCTGGAAAAACTACTGTTGTTGCAACATTTTCGGTTTTCATTGTTGCTGTTGGCGCCGGGAACATTGCTTCAGCGTCATTTTCGTTTGCTGTTGTAGCTCCTGTAGCTACAGCACTTGGTGACCAACTATAAGATCCACTTTCCGACCATGTAGTAGATGTCGGCGCTACGGGCTCAGCATCTGTCGCTAATGTCCTGCCATCTTGTGTTGTACTGCGTTGTTCGGAAGTAATACTGTTTAATTGCAGAACTGCCGCTGACGTAGGATCCGGCAACATCTCGCTGTCGTCCGCCGCGGTTGTAAGTGTAGCATTTGGCGTTTCTTCGTCTGCAAACGCTTCGCTTGTGAAATCTGTGATGTTAGTGTAGTCGCTTGTCGGCGTAACTAAAGTTGAAGTTTCATTAGAATCTGTCGTTGAAGCTGATGATACGGGATCTATGGTGTATGTTTGTGTGGATTTACCCGTCGCAACTGAGGACAGGGTTGATGTGGAGGAGAGCTCCGCTGTGGATTCGGCGAAAGTAGCAACAGAAGATAGCCACTCGCCGCTGTAATCACCATCTGTTGTTGCCGAAGATATGCTACTGGTGACCTCGTCTGATGCCAGCGGTGACAATGAGGATACAGATGGCGCTGGTGAATCGCTCCACAGCCGATCCAAAGTGGTTTGTGTTGGTGAAACAGCGGCTTGCGTTAGTTGCCGGCCTGTTAGTGGTAAGATTTCTTGCTCCAGTTTTTGTAGTTGCGCTAGTTGCTGTTGCTTTCGCTGTTTTCGTCCTTTTCTTCGCCGTCCTTTACGCTTATTGGCGATTGTTGTCGCTTTCATAATTATTGTGGTTGCCGTCGCTGCTTTTGTAGCGAAATCCGCAACAGTCGCCGGCTCTGGCATGTGATGTATGTCCTTGCCAGGCTTATAGCTGCTGGACAATGTTTCACCTCTTGCTGTTGCGCTAAACGTTGCTTGTGTTGCGATAATCGATGCGAGCTTACTTGCTGCCTTTTCTGTTTCGATTGTTGTTGCTGGACTAGTTGATTTGCCGCTGCGCAATCGCTGCTGCTGCCTCTGATTTTGCCGTCGCTTCTGTTTGTGCTCATGCTGCTGACGACGTGCAATCAAGTTTGGATCGTTGTGATGATGCCGTACCTGATGCTGTTGCTGTTGTTGTTGTTGTGGTTGTCGCACATGCTCGCGTGTGCGGCTATTACTATTGCTGTTGTGATGCTTTTGCTGACTTAAGCCTACTTGTTCCTGACTATTACTAACTAAATTACTGTTGCTGTGATTATTGTTGTTGCTATTGCTGCTGCTGCTGCTGCTGCTGCTGCTTAAATTGCTACTATGGCCATTAGTGTACTCTTCATTTTGGTTATTGTTACTCTTTCTATTATTGTTGTTACTGTTGTTGTTGTTGCTGCTATTGCTACGTCCACCATTCACCCGCTTATTCTTATTGTTATTTCGCAACAACTTGTTATTATGACTGCGTTGCGCCACTGCTGTAGCGGTGGCCGTAGCTGTTGTTGCCGCCGCCGATAGTGCTGCTCGCTGTGACGACAAACGCGCTGAGGCACCTGAAGTTGTATATGTGGTTGTTGCTGTTGTTTGTGGTGATGTTCTGATGCCGCTAATGATTTTGGTGCTCTTCGCTTTCGGTGCAAAATAATCGGTGTGCTGATGGAAAAATTGATCGGCCTGAATTTTCGTAAACAGATAACAAGCATCGTTGACATTTTTCTTTGGTCCGACCGCCTTACCTCGGTGTGTGAAGCCGACACGTCGCTGCAGATCGACTACGGAACGAAACACGAAATAACCGTGTACGATGGTTTCGTTGAAGTAGCAGGTGTCGCGCAGTTCTTTCTGTAAATAAGCGAAAAAAAAGAGAAATGAAAGTTAAGGAAGTTGATAATAATTTTTTATGTTTTTTTTTTATACTTCGAAGACTGCTTTAAAATAATGAGCGTATGCTTTTCAAATAGAAATTCTTATTTTTAAGTTAACTAAAGCTAAAGTCCCTTCTAAGCTTATCTTTAAAAAAATAAAATATATATTGATCTCAATTGCTATCACGCTTCTTTTTTTACTGACTTTCAAGTGCAAATCAAAACACCTTCAGTGATTGAATTCTGTGTTAAATATATTATATTTCTTTTGTTTTTTTTCCTAAGTACAATGTTTCGTCCATAAATATTCTTGTCTAATTATATTTTATATATCTCGCTCTTCACGTCACTACAAGCATGCGCACGCGTAAACGCTTAAACGTATATTGCAAACTTGGCGAATTCGAACTGGATCTAAAAATAGAAACTGTTTGTTGAATAGATGTTTCGCAGAAAATAAAATATGTCAAATTTTTTAAGCGAGGGGATCAACAAAAGTTCGCTTGATTGGATCTTTGAAACCTTAAAAAATGCTGAAAATTTATGCTTTCATTACTGCGATGATCGACTTTATATCAAAAGGGTTAAGAGAATGAATAGCGTAGCAACAGATCAGAATTGGAAGAGAAATTTGGAATTATTTTCTTATTCATTAGGCACTTTAAGCATTCAGACAATTAAAAGGATCGTATAATCTCTAAAACCCATTTCCAAAAAACGGGTTTATAACTCCAGTGAAGAAATCATTCGGCACTGGCGATTATGTAGAGGGGTATAAGAGATAAAGTTTATGAAGAAATATTAAAAAAAGTTAGTTTCATTCTTTCTCATGTATGTACCTAAATTTGCTTTTCAAAAGAATTAACAGTTTCTATTTTAAAACATATACACAGAGAGTACTTCTTCCATACATTTTATCTATCAAATGTTTGTAATCGCCTTTACAACACTTTCTTATGCTAAATTTTTCTGCTTTTCCCACCATTTAAATGTACTTGCCCTTGTTTACATAACAATTAATGAAAACATACAACGTAAACTAATTTTATAAACAGTTCAGAGACAATAGTGCCCCGGGTGCGCATGCGCTTCGCGCTTGTCACACGTTCATTTCTCAGCCATTACTTATATATTCAATTACCCTTGATACAATATTCGAGTTTGCTTCAAATTAAGAACAATACAGTGGCGTAAAAGTAAGACAACATTGACTGCTGTCAAGTATTGTAAACAATTGTTGGTAATTTATTTTCAACCAAATGCCAAAATAACCTAAAAAAAATACAAAGAAATAAAATTGTGTATATACACATGTATGTATGTATGTATGTAGCAACAATTTCTCTATCTGCATTTCTTTCCTTGGCGGAAATGTAAGGAGTTTATGATGTGTTACAACATGTGTATTTTATCAATTTTGTTTTGAAGTTCCTTTTTCGTCGTCAAACAATCAACTCTTAATAAGATAAAATTGTTGTGGATTTTTTCATAAATACGGCATTGTGAGCAGTGAAAGAGAGAGAGAGAGAGAGAGATGAATTGAAATATTAGGTTTAGATCTGCCTTAGCACCACAAATTTCCGCATTTAGACCTTTATGTATATTTAATGTGCCTAAGGTTGCGTCCCCAAGCCACGTAGTTCGACCAAGAGGGTAGAGGTTAGGGTGTGTGGTTCACTTCTTTGCTGCTCAAAGTCTTTCACGAAAATGTCAAATGCCACCGCAGAATAATAACAATGCGAAGTGAACATACCTACACGATCTGGTTATTTCCAAAAAACAAAAGCATTCTATTTGGACCAAATCAAATCAAAAATTTAACCAAACCGAGCCTTGACTGTGTATATATACCTTTAGTAAAGTCTCGTACCATAAGTGCGATCTTTGCGGATAGGTCAGCCGATGGTTCACTTCCCGAAACCTTTGCTAGAGCCTCAGAAGAAAATTAATTTCGGAGATCACCCTCTAAAAGATATCTCAAAAATACTTCTTAAAGTAAAACAAAGCCATCCTTTTAAGTTATGGCTAAATTTTGGTTAAGGTTCCTTGCAGTTGTACCATTATCAGACCCTCAGATCATTAAAATAACTTTGGGTATGATCTTCACACAATCATGTAAAAAGTGAAAACGTCATATGACATTCTGACATTCCGAAACCAATGTCGCTCTCAAGTAATTTGATCCATTAGACAAAGTCCAAAGGAAATTATAGAAAATGCATAGATAATAAGCTTTGAATTCAGAGTATTTATTATGCATTTATTTATAAAATTGTACAAATTATATACTTATTAATGTTAAATCACTGCTTTGTTGATTGTTTTGATTTGCTTGAAGTAGTTTTGATTGATACTTAATTGAATTGAGAGTGAATATTTTGTAAAAATATTTATGACTAATCATATTGTTATTTATAATTGTTCAATATATGTACATATATGTGTGTATTTAGATTGCATAAATTGCATAAATCTCCCAATTGTTTACATTCACTTTTTTTGTGTTTTCTAACGATTTTTTCCACCAACACTTGTAGATAAGTACCAACAACTAAAATAAATACGCACAAATACTGACTTCAGGTTTAAATAATCGTTTACAATAGAGCACTAAATTATATTGTATGGTTGTTTGTGTAAAAATGAATTCTGTTTTTGCAGCTGCAAGAAAAAAGAATGTAACCAACCATTTGTTATTTGTTGCAATATTTCATTAACATTATGAAAATATGTCAGAGTCAATAGCGCTGCCAATAGACTAAAGTGGACCTCGCGAGTTTATCGAGAATTTATTAAACAAGCAACTTGTGCGGTTAAGTGCCATTGTTGGCAACAACAAACTCTTTGACAGTGACCTAGTTTGGGAAATGGCGAAAATATTTATATTATTCTAACAATTTTTTAGGAATTTTTTTATTTATGGAATCAGAGACGGAATGATATTTAAATAACGGTTAATTTAAATAAAGTTAAAAAAGCTAACGCAACTAGATTCTCTTCATCGCATGGTTTTTTTGTATTTCTAATAAGTTTTGTTTAAGGTTTGAGGAAATTATAAAGAGAAAGATTTGTCATTAATTATGAAAATGATTTCGGGTAAGTGACTGCCGCGGTTGGCACGAATAAATTCCAGACGAACCCCAATTTTCGACCACTTTCGGTACCAATTATTATCGCATGTCAGCAAAAACTTGCCGAATATTATCTTCCAAGGCGTCAATCGTCTCGGGTTTATCAACGTACACAAACGACTACACATAACCCGACTTAAAAATTGAGGTGTTAAACAGCATTATTTTGAAGGCGAGCTTATGCTATTCAGTGGCCATCTCGTTTTGAACTCATTCATTGAATGTGCGACGCGCTTGATGATCGTTCGGCTTTAATTTTTGCCTGGGTTGTATTTTGCAAACCCGCAAACCAAAGTCCTACCCCAAAATCTTCGGAAAAGTATTGCTTCATTGAAAACCACATATTAAAAACATCTTTAATATGTGCTTTTAGTCTGGCAACTATCATGGTCTTGCGTTTTACCTATACCTCGGTAATTCAGGAATTTCGGTTCCAGGTCGTTTGCATACAACTTCTTCTAGTTCAGACTTATTTCCGTTACAGCTGGGTCTCAAGTCAGCTCAGGGATTGTTGTAATATACATTTTCTATTTTAAATAAATTTAAATTTGAATATTACAACATAAACAATTAAATTTTTCTGTCGGCTTACGAACAAAGCAAGGCAAAGTCGCATTTCCTTTCAAATAGATTATAGTCATAAAAGATGACAACACAAAGTGAGTGAAAACAAAGAAAAGCGACCACCAAAGCCGACTATTCAACTACAAAAGCACTTACCTAATGACTGTACCGAGTAATGATAATAAAATTAAGGTATGCAAATAAATGCAATAAACTTAAGTCATTACAAAAATTAATAAAAAAAAAAATAAAAAAAAATTAAAATATTAAAATTGTGTCGCTTATACAAACGTACATAGATATGTATATGTATTTATTTATTTATCTTAGCCCATGCTTATGAATGAATTTCGAAGTGTTTTTGGGCGCGTCTTGCACTTTTTTTTAGTGACACACGCACGCCTACACATATTGCTTGGCAAATAAACAATTAAATACTTGACGGCATATAAATATGTACAATACATACATACATACGTGTATACGCGATGAATACATCTTTTATCATACAGCTTTTGAGCTTTTGTACTCCAGTTATTTACATTGTTGTATTGACAATATTTGACACTTTACATGAGCACTAATTGTACGCGTGCGCGTAGAATTTGAGAAGAAAATAAACCAAATTATACAGGTTTATCCATTACGTGGTTTCAAACGTACGGGGCTGTATTTTGTGGCACCTGTCAAACTTAAATATCAAACCAAACATGTTTTGTTTTAGTTAAAAGTCAGTCATATATGAAAATGGATCATCTAACAACTGCACAAAGCATTGAAATTGTTAAAAAACTTTTACAAAAATGGTAATTTAAACGTGGCGGCGATTTTTCGAACAAAATATTCTTCAGCGACGAAAAACATTTCTCACTCGGGAAATACAACAATATTTGCCGCATTTGGCGCGCCGAGAATTCTCAAATAACTAAAGAGAGACCATTGCACCCGGAAACCACTCACTTCTGGTGCGCTCTTTGGTCCCGAGATGTGATTGGATCTTACTTCTTGCAAAGCGTCAATGGAAATGCCGTGTTTGTGCGTGCAAACCTTTAACTCATGAGCAGTTGAAGACCAACTTTCGTCTAGTTATGGCTCAATATGCGCCGAAACCGTAAAATGGATAACCCTGTATGTGCTTAAGTATATTTGAGTGTTTGTCACCGTTTAAAGGTGTGATGTTAAGCAAAGAGACGTGTGTACTTTTGAAAATTAACATATGTATTTGTATGGGATAGAGCGCTTTTCTTTTCGTTGAGGAGTTGCCAACAGCAGTGACAGAATGAGCACAGCTCAAAATGCACAAAACATACGCGTATGCATGATTGGCACTACTGTGTCTGCGCGCGGCTCAAAGTTGTATTATGTATTCAAATACTTGTCTAAATTCAATAAAATCTACGCTTTTGAAGTCAAGCCTATTCATAATTTTGTTAATTTATTTGTTATTTAAATTTATAAGAGTTAATACTATTTGATTTGGTCTCACCTAACTTACCAAAATCACCAAAAAAAAAAAAAAAAAAAAAAAAACAAAAAAAAAAAAAAAAAAAATTTTTGAGCGTTAGCGTTAGTTGACTCCGTTAATTATTCAACTGTCACTCAGCCACCAATTGTCATTTAGCTATTGTCAACTACCGTTTGTCATTTGAATATTGTCACAAGAAAATTATCACTTGAAAATTGTCACTTAAATATTATCTATGCCGTGCAATTAGTTAAGGGGGAAAAGAAACCAACATTTTTACTTGTATGGGATTTGCCAGTGTCAACTGCGCAGACGTGTAGGCGTTTAGTTTTTCGGCTGCGCTGCCACAAATCCTAATTAATGAACCAGGCGCTTACCATGTAAAATGTACAGAAAGACCGGAGTGTTCATTGCAAAATTTACAATTTACTTCAATGTTGTTGCAAGTTGACTTATGGGTGCACTTAAGGCGATTATAGTTAATAAAATGAAATTGAATTGGCTTTTAATTTACCATAAGCTTTGAGCGAAAAGGAATGGTTTCTTTGACCATAAAAACACCCACACTAAACATGTTTTGGTTCGCTGAATTCTGTAATACAAAATTGAATACAATCCAGATTGCGTGAAGCTATGTTGTGTTATAGCCAGGAAAACAAATTCGCTTGATCTACTTATTCAAAATATTTCTACAAACAACTAATCATAATTTTATCAAGAACTTACCATTCCAACTAGTTTCCACTGATCGTTGAAACACACGTAACGTTGTGTTTCTTTTGCGTACAGGGCTATTTTGAGATTGTTGTTCACATAGTCCGGGAGGCCGACTATCGTTATATTTTCTGTAAATAAAGAGAGCAAATATAGCAGTTAAATATATTTACTTATTACAAATACATATTTTATAGATAAACATGTAATTTCATATTTCCATAGATGTATTTGAGATCAATACCAAATAATAGCATAAAAAGTTAATTTATTCAACTAAAACTCTGTCTTCGAGCCAGAGATTGTAGGCTTACTGAACCACTTTAACCGGGAAATCTATCAGATATTTTGTAGCCAGTCGGCAATAAAGGTAATAAAATGTTTTAATCCAAAGCCTGAAGGTGTGAGAGCACGCCAAGAGACAATGAACAGACTATCACGGTCTAACGCACTAAATATCACCTTGATCCCAGGTTATATGAATGTAGAGTGTACTGAAAAGACAGATGGGCTGACTCGCGCTGGTGATGCTGTCACCATCGATTGCTTTAGAGCTTCCAGCACCTTCAAAAGTTATTTAAAATAGTGAAATCAAGAGGAAGTAGATTGCAGACAGACAAAACTCCTCTTAACACTAAGCAAAACAGAACTTACTTAGTAAAAATAGAAGTTAGGTAAGTTGGAAACAGCAGAGTGTAGAGCCTGCACAGAGGAGGATGAAACGCTGGAGCATTATCATTGCAAATGCCCGGTCTTTAGCCGATTGAAAAGTGCAATCTTTAAGGGTGCTTCGGGCTCCAGCCTTAGAGAAACGGGTACGCATGGCTGGACGAAACTGAAAAATTTTATTAAATCGACGTTATAGATGCAGTCGCCTACAGTAAGGCCATTAACCTCCCATTTCGACCAACCAAACAAAAACTCCATTCCCAAAAGTAACTCAGTACTATACAAAATGGTTCTTATCTACTGATTTTTAGTAAAGATTTTTATTCCAGTAAGAAGCCTCAAAATTTTCGCTCGATCGGCTTGAGAGCATAATTGAAAAATAAAATATATTTCGGAGAGCAGAGCTTCAAATGACACCAACTAGAGCCAGCGCCTACAAAGAGCCAGCGGCGTATAGACAACAACAAAGGTTTTAGCTACCACAAAAAGTATAAAAAGGTTACAACACCAAAGCAGTCGTAAGTTGGTGTGTGAAACCACTTCACTTTCGAGGAGTTTCCACCTAAAAAGTGACGCATCGTTGCAAACAGACGCTTACGAACTACTGTTACCACGGCCAAGACACAGTGGATTGCAGCCGGTGCCAAGAAACTGAGTACCTATTGTTGGTAGTGCAAAAAGAGCAGTCAGTAAGTCAGAAAGAAATCAGTACCCAAGCGCGGCAGTCAAGTATCAGCTTGATGCTCAAGTGGAATTTGAACGCCTTGAAAAATGTACAAACGTGCAAAAATAATAATAGCAACCAGCGCCTTTGCCTTCGTTGTTGCCCACTCTTAAAAAGGTATTTCTGTTTTCCAATATATGCACATACATACATACATACATACATTTACGCACACCTCACATCGGCAAGTATGTATGTATCATAGAATAAATTTCTTTTGAAATATGAGCTCACTGATTGTTGGAAAATATGAAATAAAAAGTTTGAGTAGTTAAAGCGATGTGCATAAATTTAATTACCAGCAAAGCCACCACTACCAACACCAGTATCACCAGCACAACCCCCCCCATGTTGAACGTACATCGTCAAAGATGTTGGTTTGCGGACAATCGGCCTAGTTACTATAGGCGCCTGCAACGTGTGCCAATCACTTCGCCATACACGCTGTACACGGTGTATGTACAGCAGCCGAGTTTCTGACAGTTGAGGGCCGCAAGCACTCGTCGCATGCCGAGAAGCTCAGTGAACTTGCAGTACATCTTGAAAGTTGCTCTTGTTGGGCGCCTCAAGTACTCTCTACATAAACACACATGTGCCTCGTGCAACAATAATTTGCACAGCACACTGTAGCAGAAAAGAATAAATATGAAGGAAGCAGAAGCAGGCAAGTCTCAATACAAAATATACAATATTTAAAAATAAAATAAATAAATTATAAATTGAAATAATAATAGCAAAAGAGTAACCATACAGCGACCGCTCACTGCACACATACACGCATGGTAAGCGCTTCACTTGGTTACTTTGGCTCTGCACTGCTTGAAATGTTGCTTGGCTGTGAATGGATGGTCTGTGTATTGAACCTGGTAGTCACCTATCAATCTATCTCAAGTGTGTTTTCAAGTGCTTCACTTATTGGAGTGTGTTTGTTGGTCGCTTCGGCTCACTTATTGGCGGCCGCGTTGTTGAGGTTCTCGTGTGTTCTTGTGCCTAGACTCTTAATGAGTTTTTGCTTCCTATTATACCAATACGTACCTATATGTATGCATGTATGTATGTATGTTCGCTTTTGCTTTCGTATGTGGGATCTCATATTTTACGTTTTTTTTTCTCAACATTTATTCTATTTATTTTTATTTTGTTGCGCTTGTCAATGGCATTTACAAGCAAAGCAAAACATTGCGAAGTTCAATACCCCATACGACTTTATAGAACACCTTTAACACCTCTATAATCACTTTGTGAATAAATAAAAATAGTAAATTTAGTGTATTATTGTTTATGTACGTCACTAAAAATATATCAACCACTCGATCAACAACCACAGCCGCCACATCTGATTGAAAACTACCTATTAAGTGCCAAGTCAAAATATGGCTTTGTTTACATAATTTGAACCATAAATGGCCAAAGCCAATTAGTACAGCTCTCATAATGATAATTAAGTATTTTTGATGCTCCTTATTACCAAATAATCTAATCTCTAATCTTAGGATCGCGATACGCAGCTTATTTTAATTGGAATAGAATACGCCAAGAGTTACACTTGAATGATTTGTCTTGAGTTTTTTCGTTACAATTTTTAAACAATAATTTATTTCTATTTATATTTTATTGTAGAGCTGTTTCCCCGAAGCCAAATTATTGATTCGTCTGTCTAATGTCGTCTACTCCCGTGATATTACTTCCAGACCTTACAACTCATTGGGAAATGAAGTTACGTATGCGTCCTACAGTCCTGACTTAAGGGGGTCTCCTCATCAGTAGCTTACAAAAAAAGAGGTTTTTCAGGATTTTTTTTGAACATGAAAACAACAAGAGAAACAAATGATCTTTTGCATATTTTTGAACATATATTTATTCAACAAAAAAAAGTTTATTGTATGTCAAAATAATTAAAAATGGCTGATTTATGAAAAATCTTGCGCAGCAGCTCGCGATTAACAACTCAAACTCCGTGCATGATTCAGCCCGTAATTTTTATCTGAAACAAAAAATGGAAATACTTCCTTGTTCAGAAGGCTTTTTTGCAGATCATAGACTATTATGGTGATTGAAAGTTGAAATTTTAACATTTTTGTCATTTTTTTAAAAAAGTACTCGATTTTTAGTGCTTTTTCTAAGAATAATTGAGTTGATAACATTGTAAAATAAAAATTTTTTAATAAATATTTTTAGTTCAATCTATGGACAATAAAATTATCTAAAAAACGGTGTCTTACTTGTATACATAGCTTTAATGGTTCATTTTTAATCGTGCACGGAATTTTAAAAAATACGGTTTTCGGGAAATAGGCTTTAAAGTTTTTAGTTTAGCTCGCGCTTGCCCCACGCGAGACTCTACTCAGATTTGTAAATCCTAAACGAGTTTGAGTTGGACTCTCAAAATTTGCAAGAATATTCTTTAATAATAATTCTAACGATTGAAGCAAAAAAAAAAAAAATCGATTTTTTGAAACTGACTGCTGAGGAGACCCCCTTAATACTATCAGCTTAACATTTGTTTAGCTTCCTTTAAAACCATTTGTATTGCTTCGCTTTTAAAATCACAGCTTCTTCAGAAGTGGAATTTTTGAACTTACAGAAGAATGGCGAGACGTTGCACTGTAACATATCACTAATTTATGATTTTTTTTGTATATATCTAATTAAATATTGCTTTAATCACATGTAACTGCTTTTTGCTTTCTGCTCACGCGGTCACGAAAGGAATGCAAGACGCTCGTTAAGTTTCGCAAAAAGATTTTATATCTTAAGGGACGACTATCGCATTAGGACCAAGGACCAAACCGACAGATCAGCATTAGCTTTTCGGCGGATGTTGCTGTTGAAATGCCACCGACCTAGACACAAACAACTGACTAAACCGGAAATGCTATTCCTCTGGGTTTCTCACTACTTTTTGCATAGTACTATGCCTACAATTTGTTCCTCACCTTTTTCTGCCGCGCTTTAGTGTGCCAACTTCACCCACAATTAAAATTGCTTCAATATTTTTTCCAAAATTCTTGTTGACATCCATAAATAACTCATTTTAACACATCTAGTACATTTGTTTTTATAATTTTACACAACTAACTTGTTGTTGTTCAATAGCGTTCAATTAACTGTTTATCACGCGTATAAATATTTTATGTACACAATTTTAACATAAGAAATAACCAAAAAAAAAAAAAACACAAACTACGGTGTTAGTAACAATTTTCGAGCCTGCAGCATCGATAACGTGTCAGAAATGACTTGATTCATGGTGCAATGCACCCGCAACAACAAGACCAACAACACTAGCCGTCCAATCCAAGTAAATCAATGTGTTGACGTTTTTTGCATATCGCTGAGATACTTTCGGTAAGCGTGCGAACTAATTGTGAACATAAAAACATGACTGCATATCAACTGGCGGCGCTGCATAATCATAAAATGTTGCATGCAAATAAGCGTTAGTGAACACACACACACACACACATACATACAGTGTAACGGTAGGGAAAATAGTTTAAAAAAATAATATTTATTAATAAATTAATATAAACTAAACATTGTAACGCACGCACGCGAGTATGAAAATATTTTTCAATTAATTCCGCGCAGTGAAAAAGCGAAAAAGCGAAAAACGCAAAATGAACGCATTTAAAGTGCGCAAGTATAAAATTAAACTACGAAATAAGTGCGGTAATAAAAAACTTGTAAATTAGTTAGAAAATAAAATCACGCACGAGCTATAATACATACTCGTACATACATATGTACACGTATATACATAAGCCATGAAGCGCACATACATGTAGTTGTCTTTGTTTTTGCCTGCAGTGTTGCAACAAGTGTCATAAATACGAGCAGAGTGCAGTCAGCCAATTTCATACATGCCACGAATACATATGTATGTACGTATATGTATATGTAAATGTTGGTCGTCCGTCTGTCCGTCTGTCCATGTGTCCACCTGCACATTTATTTCATTTGCAACGCCACGTCACAACTACAACAACAAGTGGCAAACGTTTTATTAATTAAGTGCAAACGCAGCTATTTACATGTCATTTAACGGCGCAACACTAAATTATTATGAGTTAAGTTGGCAACGTTGTCAGCTGTGACTTTACGCGTCAAATGGCAAAATAAATATGAATCGAGCTATTGTCTGGCCGATGAACTGCGAAATGATTTTTAGAATTCAAAAAAAAAAAAACAAAAAATCAAACAATATTAACTTGTTTTGGTTGCCTTTTTTGAGCTCAAGAAAAAAAAGTTACTTTATAAACTGTTCAAATGGAAGTACGGAAAACGCAAATCCGATTAAGTTTTTCTATAAAAAAATAAAAAACCAATTTTGTTCTGGTTTCGGTGTAAAGTGAAACGTACTGGAAGAAGTGCGAATACGATGAAAAATTTCCGAAAGAAAAAGTTGAGAAATGTCAAACAACAATCGAAAGAAAAATTGCTCGCTCCAATAATAATAAAACGGCTGGTTAAGCTGTTAAAATATGCCGGCGTAGAGCTGATAAGACCCAGTAAATGTACATAAGTTACACTGACTGGCGCTGATGCGCCTTATATAGACTCCTTGGTACTATGGAGGTCCTTTTTATTGCGATCTAAAGTCGTTCAACGGCTTTTGCAATGTTCAAGAGAACCTTAATATCCAATTTTGAAGCCTCCTCTAGTTATTGGAGCAGCGAAGCTCCGAGGTATCTGGCTAAGGCCGATCAGAAACAGAGTAGGTGCCATAACGTCTCACATATTCCCGTCATTAGGCCAATAAATAATTGTCCTGCAGAGCTCTCATGTCAACATATAATCAAGGAATGAGTGTTTTCTTTGCAGCTTTCGCACATAATCGCGGTGGTTTTGTAGATCATACGGGGAATTAGGAATTGGGAAGAACCCCTTCGAATATCTCGTGAAAATAAAAATAAATTTAACAGCAACTAGGAGATATTTGCTAGCCTTAATGTTGAATTTGTTATCAAACCAGTGATTTCTACGCCATCATTCCAACAAAAAAAAAAAAAACACACACACACTACTTATGCCATTATGCGTTACCATATCTACGCATTCAAATGGATCTACATAAATAAGTCAAACTCTTTCAATTTGACACATACTCACACGTATAAAAGCTTGCGAAGTTGTTTATGGCATCGCCAGTCATTTTGCTGCTGTTCAAAGCACTCTTGTAGCATTTGAAAGTGAAAAATTGACGATTGCATTTGTAAATTTCCGCAATTTCTTGATGTTTTATGAGCTTCAAGTGACAAACAAGGTTTTTGGTTGTTGTTTATGTAAATCTGACATTAATGTTGACATAATTAATGACTTAGTTAATCTCGCTTAGACTGTGATCGATATTTTTAACAGGCTGTGTGTTTGTTGCTAAGTTTGTATGTAAACAAACTTATTTGCAATGAGCCGGGGTAAATCGTATTCCAAGAAAGTCTGGTGAATTCTTGCATAGCTGACGATTTTGCATGCATTAAGAATGTCGAAGAAAAATAACTAAGCAAAAATATGTTTGTAGCGTATACTTGTACATATAGTACAATAATAAAAGCAAAGTGAACTCTAAGTTTCGCGTCAATTTCATTTCTTAACGCATTCCAAGAAATTTAGCACACTTTTAGGCGTGCAACATAGACGTTTGCTGAGAAGGGTGTGAAACGCAATGACGTATGCGAAGTAAAAATGCCAGAAATGGTGAAAGAAAAAAATAGTTGCCGCCACAACAAAGCTCACTAACAAAAAAAAAATAAAATAAACAAAGAGAGGGCATAGAATTTGCAGCGATTGAGTAGAAACTGTCGCAAAAGAAAGGCGTAAATGTCATTGGCGTGAAACTTTGCTAGTACATATATATGGTGTACTTAAGTATGTATGTATGTATGCTAGGCAAAGGCTAGACTTAAGTCAATATATTTATATAAAGACACATACATATGTCTACATATGTACAAGTATGCAAACAACTGTATTTTATGCATTTGTTGCATTACCACACAGCCAAGTTCTTACGCTCAGTTCGCTACGCTACCGCTATTTGTTGTTTTGTCACGTTTCCAGGAATTCATTTGGAAGTTGAGACTTTTTTAACGGCGTCAGAAAAATATTAATTTTTCCTTTCCTTCTATTTCTTCATGCCGCAGCACATACTAGCTCATATCAACATATGCACAGGGTTATCCGTTTAGTGATTTCAATAGTACAAGGATGTATTTTGATTTATGATTGTATGATAACCAACTTTTTTTGGCCTGCAATTGAAGATCGCAACTTGGACAATATGTGGTTTTAACAAGATGGTTCCACATGCCACACAACCCGAACGAAATAACTTTATGGCGAGAGAAGTTTCCCGGCCGTGAAATTTCTCGTCTTACCGACGTCAATTGGCCACTGAGATCGTGTGAGGCTACGCGAAAGATCATGTTTATGCGGATAAACCTTTAACTCTTGAGTACTTGAATACCAATATTCGTCGGATTATAGCTGAGATGCCGCCTAATATGTGCCTGGAAGTGGTCGAAAGTTACCACAAATGGATAGGAGTTTGCAAAAATTTGCAAGGCGACCATTTGAATTTTGTAGCGTTTCACATATAATGCCAAGGTTCAAACTCTATACTAAAAAAAGAATTTCATGAAACAATTATTTTAGTAGCAGTCTCTTACCTTTATTTTCGAAATCGCAAAAAGGGATAACCCTATATACGCGATTACATACTAATATCGCAGTTTTACGCTTCTTCTCTTCCTACTCACGTCATCAGAGGCAACTCTCCAGCACTTGCGCCCTTCGCTGTAGACACGGCGTGGAAACAATATTTTTCATTTGCTTGCTATAATTATTTTCTTCTTGAATTGCGCGCATGCGCTAATTGAATTGGCACGAATTGCACTTGCATTTATCACCATTGCGTACTGTATAGCTGCAATCACGCTGCTCTATCTTGAACTATGCGCATACACGTACATACATATGTACATATGTACGAAAGCATGTGGGTAGGGTTTGGTGCTTATGCACCTTACATCGCCTGTCTGCATTCCACGATCTGCCTTCACAATTAGCGCCATTTAATTTAGAGCGAAGATGAGTTGAGCGCGAACGCGTTTGAGCTTGCTGCTGTCGCAATTCAAACTCCAAACACTAGATACGTATACTCAGAGTCACACCATCGCACTGCGAGTATTCATCAATCTTCTCCGACTCTGCACTGACACTTCTCAGCACGATTCTTTACACTTTTTCAAATCGTTTTGTTTCTAAGATTTTCCACTTGATTTTAACACTTTTTCACACTGCCGTTATTCACTCACGATCAGTTGACGCCACATTATGGGCAATTCGCGTTGATATTATACCATATACTGTGCACATGCATACATATGCATATTTATTTCCAAGTTTAAACATTCATTCTGCATTCACTCATAAATATACACACTCGCACACACACAACTGTCTCCCGGTCCAGTGACAAGTTTTGCCACCACAATCTCCCACACAGTCAGCAGACAATTCACATTGAAAATGCTGAGAAAGACACTGGCCGGTGGATGCTGCAAGTCATAGCCAGTAGTTAGCCTTCAGCATTGACCGCAACGGCTCGCACATCTACATACATACCTATATATGTATATACGAGTATATGAACAACGTTCAAGTTAATGATTTAATTAACAGTCGATTCTTAATGGGCCCAATGACCTTTATTGCATCATGCGTACGGACAGTTGAAGAATTTATGAGTGTGAAAATTAGTTGGCGTTGCCGGGTGCATAACAGAGGCAGTGGCATTGCAAAGGAACGAGAGACGTATCTTGCAAGTGTGTGAAAAATGCAATAAAATTAAGTTTACAACTCTGATTAGGTTAAGGAGTCGTACGTTGGTTGGTGTTGCCTGTCTTGGCTAGTAAAAATTTGAATTATTATGATGGTGTTACGATGGAGTATTTTTCGGAGTTAAGCACACTTTTTTAATAACCACATTTTGAATAATGGTAAAATGACACTGCTTTGCGTTTAGTATCTGATAGTTCTTGGGTGTGCTCTGGGGCCAATTAGGAGTTGCGTGAATATGTTCTACTAACAATGAGTGGTAAGGCAATTTTTAGTATGAGTTCAAAAGACTCTGATGACTTTCTATTGTCAATTCTTCATAAAAGGAAGATACATCTGTTAAATTAAACTAGCCAACTGCGTGAATATCTGACTAACGACAGCTGTTTTTATTGTTTCCAAGCCGCTTACCACAAACTTGGGATATGATCCTGTACAACAAGCAACATTAAGTTCACATGTATTTCCAACCTTTTTGTGCTGTGATAAGAAAATTTTCTATATTGGGCAGTTAATAACTTCTGAATGGCGTACTTAAATGCACGCCCTACCGATATCTTTCGACTACGAATGATCCCGAAGTAATTTCCCGTCTCAAGTTATGGAAATATGTGAGCTGGGAACACCTCTGGTTTCTCGTCAATTGTCTTCTTCAAGCCTGATCCCAAAAACAATGCGACTTATTATCTGCTAAATGTTTTGGATGTTGCTTGAAAGTCGTAAATAATTCGGTTCTAGATCAAAAGCATTCAAAACAGGCTCCCAAGCGTTCCAAAAAGATGTCATTATTCGAAAATTCATTTCTTTCACGCAATGGCCTTTGAATTCATCAGCTGCCGATCTAATGAGCTATTTCTTCTGGGTTATTAGAGAGAGAGTAAGTAAAATATGGCGGTATTGATCTGTTGAAGAAAGCAAGTGCTCGGGAAAGGCCTAAAACAGGCCGTAAGAATACATTCGTAAAACGAAGGATTCTGAAGTGTTTATTATTTCCACAACTTTTATAATTTGAATCCAGTAAAAATAATTTCGCACAAGAAAAATATTGACTCTTGAACAGTTAACTCATCGCCTAACCCGGCACTAGTTTGCTTCGACGCCTTGGAGCCAGAACTTTTCTTACAGCTAAGCTTTAAATAAATGGATGGAATTGGAATGTTGAACTGCAATTCATTGATATTTGATATTTCTTAAATACGCCGCATTAGTAGTAAATTAAAATATATGGAATTTTAGTGGCATAACTAATTAAGCCACTGGTGGTAGGTGGCACCCAACCAGAAGCAAAAAAAATATCGAATATTTTATGAGTTTGGTTATAATTACCCAGCGACTTCATTAAAAACGCATAAAAATACATTTAACTGTTTATATTGACCTTCCAACAGTGTTGCAGCTGCCATTTATTGCATTAAATATTTACAGTTATTGTGGTTAACGTCTATATATATATAAAAATGCACTTAAACACGTATTGCATTGTGTATTAAACGTATCGTGAGTGTAATAAATTAATCAGACAAATCGAAGTTGCAATCAAAAAAAAAAACACATAAAACAACACCAGCAGTTCATTATCAAGATAAACACAGACAGAACCGGGGTTAGCGCCTGCAACAAAAATGCATGCCCACCACCCACATGTCTCGCCACCGTCAGCACTCACTGCCTGAAATCGCATATGAAGTTGAAATTGAAATTGAAATTGAATTGACCATCAAACCTAAAGTGTACAAGGAAACACATTAAGACACCAAGCAATGAGTGAATATTCGTTTGCTTTTCATTAATATCAATGCACTGGCAATACGTATATGTGCAGGCGGTTGCAAGCAGTGTGGCCCCAAAAATATCAACGTTGTGAGGGTTCATTGATTAAAATTGCTGCAGCATTGACTGGTAATGCATTTGACGGCTGCTGCTGCTGTTGCTGATGACGATGATGAGGAGACTCATGCAACAACTGTTAATATTTATACAAACAAACACACATACCATAAGCACTAAAGCCACTAAAGGCAATAAAAGGCAATTTTGTTTATTGATTTTACACTCCAACGTGACTAAGCATATAAATTTTCAATTGTAAATAAAACAATAATTAATGGAGAGGGTTTTAATTAATTTTCTATTAGGGTAATTTCGCAAACTGTTATTTGGACACATGTTTTCATCGACATTGTTTCTGTGGTGAATTTTTCGTGGAAATGAGTGACTGCGTGTCATCTAACGGACGAATTTGAAATATTAACATTTGAATTTTAATTGATTGGCTTGCTTATTGGAACTCTACTCTAGCCTGCTTAACTTGCAATAATAAGGAAACATCAAGATATGACGAAACTGAAACCCTAAAGACATGACTCTGATGAAATTATACCGATTTCCTGCTTGAAGAATAACAAACTCACGCAGTCTGTAAGAGGGCGGACCGCACAGTCTGTAGCAATTATCATAAGAATATCTTTCTCAAACTAAAACATGGTAGATTCCCCTTTGACCAAATATTCACAAGGCTTGAAACCCTGGCAAAACTTCGTGAGAAAAGGATCGAAAAACTCCACCTTTTTTGTCGATTTTAAAGTTTCCTTCAACAACGCTGCCATTATGTCAGCATTTGGTATTCCCCCAACGCTCACCAACACCAAAAGCTCCACCATAATGGGGACGGCTCTTCGAGTGGTTTGATACAAATTGAACATATTGGTCACGAAAACCGCGCCGTAATTTTTGCTTTTGCCAGACTGGATGAAGAAGCGAGGCGAATGGGTGTGGAAATAATGAAGGGCTAGACGGAATGGGAACCTGCATATACAGCACTGTAAGCCTGGAAATCCAACGAAAGATCACTCATATCAACAGGTACTACGAGCAAACTAAGTAGACAATTGGAAAGACCTCTCTCGGCAAACAAAGACCAAACTCTACACTCTTGACTACCGCTGCGACAATTAAAATATTTCAGCGAATTAAGAGACAGAAACTACACTAGCTAGTCATCTTCGTTGGTTTAGAAATACCAGGTGACTTCAATTTGTGTACTACTGAACGAGCTGTTTGAGAAGGGGATATGGGTTGCTTCGTCTATATTTTTCATTGGGGTAGTTGCCTTTTAGAGACTAGCTTTCATCTGCACCCTTTCCCCGGCAACAAGTGTATTCTATCCAAAGGTGCAATATCGTCTTAGCATGATTGTCAGCCCTAACTAAATAATATTTAAAAACCGATATTATCATGTACCTATACATATATAATAAATGTGACGCCAGCAATCATAAAGTCATGACCAGCAATTACTTTTGTATTCAAAAACATATAGGTACTCTTTAACACACAATTAAACACCAAGTAATCTTTTATTATTATGTTCTACGAGAGAAACGTCCAATATACCTGCATATAAAAATATTTTCTATAGAAAAAACCCCCTTAAAGCTAATTTTCTACATGATTTACTTGCCTCACCTAATTCGTAGTCACTGGTGGCAATAACAACAGCTGTTTCGACATAATTTTCCAAAACGACTAATAAATGTTTGCGGTGTCTATTTTCATTAAAATTAATGACACATTAAATAGATTTGAAACATTCGACACTACCAACAAGTAGTAAGCACGAACGCTCTAAGGAATTCCCCCAGACACTACAAAGGGGGAAAAAGAAAAATTACGTTTAAAATGTTCAAAGATACCTAAAAATGATACGAGAATAGGTGAAAGCTGTGAGGGAAAATGCGAAACGTTGACACCTGATTGAAAAATTGCTAAAAAAAAAGTGATTTTGTTTTATTTTTCCAGAAATTTTGTAAATTTACTGATTAATTGAAAAATCCTACAAAATATGCAGAGAATATTTTATTGTAAATAAAAAGTTAATTCAAAAAAAATTCGAATGTCGTAAACGATTATAATGGGTTATCCATTTCGTGGTTTCAAAAGTGTAGTCCTGTATTTTGACATCTGTCGAACTGCAAATGTTTTCTCCTCACTAGGGTGATAAGTAAATAAGCAAAATTGTCGTATTTAGGGCTCCGAGAATCCTCAAATAATTGAAGAGAAGCCATTAAACTAAAAAAAAACTGACTGCCTCGTGTACTCTTTGAAAACAATAACGGCGATAACCGGCTGTTTTTGGGCTGCAGTTGAAGTTGGTGCCGCATGCCACGCAGTACGAGCGCTTATGGCTTTATTACGAGGGAATTTCCCAGAATTTCGTAAAAAAAGTGTTTTAAATGCATTGTAATTACGTTTAGTTTCGAAAACTCGAAATGGGTAGCCCTAGCTGGAATATTGTTGGCAAATAATACACATCTCTAGAGCTCCGTCGTAACGTCTAGATGGCGACATTTCGGGGAAAGACCACACAACAATTTTATAACACAGAAATAAATTACTTTTATTTATATTTTATGTTTTTGTTGTTGTCTTTTTTTGCTCAAATGTTGTCGTTGTTTTATGAGTTGTTATTAGTTTTTCGGTTTAATAGCCTGTGTAGTTTCCTACATTGGCTGTGGGTTGAAGTTGAAAAAAAAAAAACTCATAAAAGTTACAACTGCATAATAATAAGAAATTATCTGAAACACAAAAACCACAAATGACTTTTTAAGCGCAAAGCGTTAGCGATATGCTTTTAAGAGTTTTTTAAACACTTCCCTAATCTGTGTGGGCGTATTATTGTTTTCAGTTTTGAAATACATGAAAATATTGTAATGAATTGCCTTTTAAAATTTTACGATGTGATTTATATACTACAATATGTATTGGAATTTTTGCATAATTTCTGTGTATCTGCGTCTGATTTTGTTTCTTTGGAACCTAAGTCTACAAAATCAAATCTCTTGTGGGGCTCTCCACTCGATTTCTCAACAAATGATTTTGGGTATAACAAGTGATAATTCATGGCTTGGTAGCTCAGCAGTAGAGTGAAATGTATTTTCATATAGGCATATTTTCCAAAGCAAAGACTTACTCCAAAACCTTGCTTACTCACAAGCAGCTTACTTCACTCTGGGTTATGTATAAACTCTTATCTATGCCCAGTATCTCTCTCCTCGATCGAGCTCTTCGTCGGCAATAGGTGGTGCTTGGAATCCGCAACGCCATTCACCATTCAAGAGAGTTCAAGTAGGTGTTGATAGATTCTAGTTGAATGGCTTTTAAAGCCTGGCGGTTCTTGTCTACGGTACTGAACGGAATCTGTGTAGTCTAGAACTCGCTTCCTGATGGGCCTAGGTGGAGGTTCAGCCTTAAGTAAATGTTTATAGGGGCGCACTTAGCAATAGTATTCCATCAGATATTGGTTGCACAGCATAACCTTATGCTCCTTAACTCGTGGCATGGATGTGTTTAATATGCAAGTGATGCTCCGGTGGTATTAGGAGGTTTGCTGTCACGGTTCTGAGAGTGGTGATCAGACATGTTTATAACGTCTCGCTAGGCGTCCAAAAAGGAGCAGCGTAATCTACGACTAGCTGAACAACACCTTTGTATGTTGCAACCAAGCTTTCTTTGCCTTTTCCTTAGGTGCTGAGCATTTTTTTGCGATCCTTTACTTTTGTGGCAATTGCAGTCGTATGCAGAGTGTAGGCTGTGGAATGTGACTTCCAGTAACTTTGGTAGTTAGTTGCGACTCTCACGACAGTCGGTTCTACGAAACGGAGTTGACTCAGATTTTATTCAGCCAAGGGCTTTCAAGCTATCGGCGACCTAACCTTGTTTAGGCCATTAGGTAGTTCGTGAGGCAACTCGAGCACTTCGTTTGCTAAGGCTGGTGGTTTGCTGACAGAGTCCATCGATCAGGCTACGGCTAAACAAAATCAGGAAAGAGTCTTTAACAATAAACCAGCCCTCAGCTACCTCAAATGGTCATACCATGTTCAAATGAGTTGTGTGATAGGTTTCAACTGCTTTTCACCATTATGCTTTTCAGGAACAACTGTCTCCTGCATACATTTCGCCTCTCCACTTTCTTTTAATAAATAGTTCCGTTTTATATGATTAAGAGAGGCTCTTAGAGGTTTTCACGATCAAACATGTTTTTCTCTGAAACCTTTAACCTCCTATAAAATGAAATTTTCTTTGTTCTAAACTTAATCTATGCACTACCAATTGATATTTCTTTCACCCGTGCACACAGAGTATCGATTAAAACAAACTAATTGGGCGAAATTTAGAAATTGTCAGAGACACACACCCCAATGACATCGGCAATGTATGTGGCAACAAGTTTAAACAAAAAAAAAACAACAAATAATTTTGTTGAAGTTGTTGGAGGAGCCAAAACAAAATCACCTCTACAAAGGGCCGTTACTAAGGCACATCAAAATCAGATCTTGTGGGAAATGGGGGAGAAAGTATTTGATTTGGGAGGGCGACATTTGTGTGACATGTGGGTCAGGGAGATTCAAAGGCAAACATAATTTTGAGCCAATTTAATATCTCATGTGTTGTTGGTTGCTGATAGTAATTTAGAAATTAATTATGTTGACGGTGTGCATGGGTGGGGGAGACTGAAATTCGAACAAAGTATTTTTACACCTTGAAATGGATCAGCCGATATATTTTTACCGACCATTTAACTTAGCAGCCGCCAAACGTCAGACACAAACACACGAAGCTCATGAAGCTCATAAAAATGCAATCGTGCGAATTCCACTCGCTCCAACGCCTGCTCGGCAGCATTTAAAGACTTTGATTGCCTTTCCAATTCCAGGTATCTGTCTGCATGTGAACGCTATGTGTTGTATGCTACTCTCCCTCTCCTCCCCCCGCAGCATATTTGCCATTCTTAATTAAGTTATTAGTTGCGGTTATTAAATACCATTTGTTTCTGCTTTTCAAACATTTTTAATGTGCCTTTAGCCAAGAGTAGACGTGCGCGGGCCTTCACCGACTGCTTGCCGCCTATTAGATGTGGCTGCCTCGGCTGTCAGTCAGTTGTTGGCTGTTTGTTGTTTTCTCTAATTTTTTTCCTTGTTTGTTTTGTTTTTTTTTTTGCTCCAGCCCACAGTCAAGCATTTGACACTCCGCCAAGCATTAGCACCACAATCTGTGGCACATTTGTTTACGAGCATGTATTGTGATTTTATTTATTTCTGACTCATGGCGCTTGGCCTGTCGCCTTGCATTAACCTGGCAATTTTTCTGCTAATCTCGTGCTACAATTTCGTTTGTTTGGCTTACATTTTTTATTTGTAAGTTTTCAAGTATTCGTGTGTACCATATATTCTTTTAAAATCGTCATCGGTAATTTGAATATTGTCTAGTGTTTATTTTGTGTGGGTTTTGCGACCGTTAAGTAAATGGTCGCCGCTTTAATGATAAAGAACTTGGCATTAGCAATTTTATCTTGAGAAAAGTTAACAGTTAATGATAGGATATATTTTTCGTAAATTTCTGGTAGCTGTGGGAGTAGCAGGTTATGGAAGTTTTATGTCAGCGGAGCGATAAACTATACTTAAGTGTATGGGTATTTTGGCGACTGCATTAGACGAGTGCGGAGGGTCATTGTTTGGAAGCTTGTCCTGACCAGCACCCAAAATTCTAGAAAATTAATTTTAAATTGATATTTCTTACTGCGATCGCCCCTAAGAGGTTTTTTTTGACATCAAATAAAAAGCTACTTATAAAAACCTTAAGCCATTTAGAGGCGGTTTAGATAAAACTGTGCCCTCTTTAGTTCGAGTCGTTGTTTCCTCGTTTAGTTGACGCAGAGTGTCACTAGTTGTAGTTATAGGGGTAGGTGTAGGACGGTGATGAAGTCGGAAAGGTCGGAAAAATAGCACTTTGCCTTTGATGACCTTACCTGTTCAGAAAGCAATATCGAGCATTCGAGGCAACGAAAAGCGTTCTTGTAATATATAAATACAACATTAACGGCGAAAAGACACTACACTGCGGAATCACTTGTTTCATTTTTCTGAGTTTGGGGGTTTTTTTCTCGAAATTTTAACAATACTCTTAGCTAATTCATTATTTACCTCTTCAACCCTGGTAGTGATTCTTGAAAGTCCGATAGTAACACTGCATGATAGACCATTTTAAATACTTTCGACGATTCTGGTGCTAACAGAACAGTTCATGCGTAAGGTCGATTTTCGTTGAGGCCCTGAATTGTCATGGTGTTTAATGCGCTAAGTGCGTGTGGTGCATAGTTATGGAAAAATAATTCATACTGCAGGAATCCCGAAATTGAAATCTCATGACAGGAGGGCAATCTTTCTCACCAAAGGATTGCCAAGGTCAACGGTGCCGAAGTCTGTGAGAATTGAAATATTAAAATTTTAAATGCTTGATGAAATATTATATGCAACACCTGTTATTAGCTTTAAATACGCGCAATTTACATAAAAACACAATAATGTTTTTTTTATGGAAAAATCGCCTTAGTAAATATTTTCACTTTCGATTCGAGCACTATAAAAAAACACGCCTAATAATACTACTAAAATGATCAAATATTTACATAAACGTTGAATTTAAATTTACATAAAAATGCAATGCAGCGACATGCTGGGTCTTCATTGAATACGAAAAAATCGAAAATAGGAAAATAAATCCAAACTATCAATATCTTTCCAACTCAACAAAATCGATATCCAAATTACCTCACTGATTGCCAGATAACAATCGACCAGTGTGCGATTAACTAAAAGCACTAAAACACGGCAGAATGATGAAGTGTGTCAAAAATACTGGAAAATCAGCTAAAAGCCAAAAAAGGCGAAGATAAAAATCTGTGAACGACCTACGCACAGAAATCTAAATACTAAAAAATATTCACTGTCCATACACATGCCAACGGAATGCTGATATCGATCAGTGAACACTCATATCGTACAGCTAAATAAACCAATCAAATAAAATATATTTTTTTTTTGTATACAATAAATATGCGCTGGTGACCAGCAAATTCGAAAATTGTCGAGGAAAAAAATGTATATTTTTTAAATAAATTAAGAATTCATGCAATGCAGCTCATCAGCATAAAATTAGGCGCAATAAAACGTCAAATGCACAGCATGACAAAAATATTAATGTCAATGAGTTGTCGACGAAGTGAACTACAATAGCACGATGAAAAATACACGTACATAAATAGGAAGAAAATAATTTAAGGCACAAAAGAAATACGTTTTAATAAAAAAGGTAAATAAATAAAATAAATAAAAAATTCGCTCAATAAAAAAATGCAGGAAATTATTTCCATGTTTATATCAACGTGAAATAAAAAAGTAAAAAATGAAAATATATTATAAAAAATACAACAAAAGTGTAAAAATATCACATTTAAAGTACACACTTTACAAAAACAAAAATAGTATGTGGGGCGCCTCAACTGAAAATTGTGTGTAATAAAATTTGATAAATTGTCAAGCTAATAAAAATTTTTCGGTGTGTTGCATTGTTTAAAAATAGCGCATACACACATACCTACATACAGAGAAGTGGAGTGTTCCAACCCTGCAGGAAATATACCATATTAGTTGTGAACTAGAATCCAACTGGATTTTTTCTTAACTTATTCATCTCTCATCTGTTTTTCATGCAAACAAGGTATTTTTAACACGACAATGTCTTACAATCTCTCGATTGTTCGACTCTGCATCAGCTTTATACTAGTTAAATACTAGTTTATTTTGGTATGTTGAATTTCTACTTCGCCAAAATTCGAACAGTGAATATCCGGCGCTTCAGTGATAACCGATAATCACTTGGCTGTTGTGATGATATATTGAACTGCGTCACTGCACAAAGCATGAAATCAACCGTGGCATCCTAGGTATGACAACAACACACGGTGATCAAAATTTTATTTTACTCCCGCCTTTGGTGAACTGCCATTGTATAAACTGGTATGATTTCATCTTGAAAATAGTAGTATTTAACAAGAATTTTTGCACATTAGCCTACTTTCTCCCTGCAGGGATTTTAATATGGCGACAGTTGGTCTTCTCAAATGATATATTTGTGTATATAGACTGCCGCTGTCGCTGCCAATGCAAGCGGTACGTGCTTAGACTCACATGAGAGACACACTGGATATGTTCATACATGCATACAATATTATGTGCGCTTTTATAGCTTCTCATTGGTAAGGAATCGGGAAAGTTGCTCCGAAATCATGCAGGTGTTCAATCAATAATTATAGACACGTAACCATTTCGGTATTTAATTGCAAAATATTATTTAAATTGAATTTTTATTTGAATTTAATGAGCGTTGTTTATGAATAATGCTCTGAAGCTATAAACTTGAAGGTCGAATAAAAATAGGAAACATAATGGTTGTATAAGAAGATAAGGACGGGATCATGTGTAGGAGAACACTCAAGTGGGGCCATTCAAAGGGGAGTAACCAGAAACGTTTTTTTTTTGTATATGCTTCAAACAGCTCACGACTTCCTATCAAACATCCCTTTGGAAGCAAGCTGAGACGACATAAAAACTCTGCTCCAAGACGACGAGCCACACTAGTTCTAAAGCCTCATTAAGAAGAATACTATAAATAACCGTTAATTTGAAAATCTTCAGCAGTTTCTGAGTGCCAATGCAAGAGAAACCTTTGAGAGTTGAAAAACTACAATATTTTGTTGAAACAAAGAATATCGAACTGCTTGGTAGTGCAAATTTCGACTGTCTACCGCTTGCAAATATTACGCCATCATTCGAAAACTTATCTTAAACGTTACAATTAAATGACCAAAAGCAACTCATTAAGCCTAAAAATACATAAATAATTTTACGACAATTTTGTGAGATCATAAAAGGATGAAGACATTGATGCCAAAGCAGCTTGTCCGCAGAATCTTAAAGAAGTTGAGATTATTTTAACTCCCACAACAACAAAATCAGTAAAACAGCAAACATTACAACAATGCAAATACGTGTATGTAAGCATACATAATTGAACGACAGCGCGGAGATGGCGATCGTCTTTGTTTATGGCGGCGGCATAAGTTACAGACTGATTTATACACTTCTCTTCTTCTGCAAATAACACGTTAAAGGCGCACAAAAAGGTAAACAATAATAAAAGTAAAAGAGATTGGTAATAAAAAAGTGCAATTATTAGTTCTGCGAAGTAGAAATGAAATGTGGTGTTGAAACACAACAATTCAGAAGTGGAATTATAGAGGAAGGCGCGTAGAGAGAAAGAGAAAAAGAGCGGTGGGACGATATTTACCAACGAAGAAAGAGCAAGCGCAGTCTATGAGGGCTTTAATAAAAGTTCGTTATACTAGTGACTCTGAAATCTGAAAATATACCACATCCTTTGCACTTGTGGCAGGGATCAGATAATGTACCTCATTAACTAGTATTGAAAACTAAAACCACAGTCAAAGACGGTTTTGAGAAGTTGATCTTTCATTATACAGATCAACTTTCAATAAGCTTAAGTTGCAGATGAAAGGGGAAAAATGCCTGACATTTACGTAAGGACTTTTTTTTCTGTTCAACAAGGCGAACGGTTGTTAGCTCCCCCACCTTATTTTCGATTTATGTGTGAATATATAGATGAATATTGCACTGAAAGCGAATTTCATATGAATTGAGTCGACGTGGAATGTACGTGTATGTATGTATGTTGACTGCAAGCACCAGCATTGCATTGAAAACTTGACCAATAACCACCATGTTGGCGATCGACGCCAGGAGGATGTGTAATAATTTATACATTTTGCAGAGTTGTGTGGCATTACTGGCGCCTTTTGCAAATATTACTAAGAAGAAAAATACATATGAGACATAATGTATTGTATGCGTATATGTGCTTCAGAAAAACACTAAGTGCCACGCAGCTGTCGCAAATGTCCTGATATATGCACATATGTACGTACATGGATAAATGTTTTTATGAAAGTAAAACTGCAGCTTCAGCAACAGCGTGAGTTATGCTCGTAGAGAAACCCTTGACATAAATGTAACAACTCAATAAAAATGTCAAGTTCAGACCTTTAGTGATCATGCGCTACAGACATACCTAAATGCAGATGGTTCGGTCAGCTGTGGGCTCGTGTGTGTCTAACTACGCACACATATGCATAATTGCGTGACCCGTGCTGCCCACTGGGTGGCCTATACAATTTATTTGCACGCACTCGCACACCTTGGCTCTCTATTATTATTTTTTTTGTTTTGTTTTTTTTTTTTTTCAACGCTTCTTTATTTGATTTTACCACCTTGTCTGCTTAATGATGATTCGTCTGCTGCCTTTTCTGTCATTCGCTTTACTCGTATCTACACTATTTGTTTGTGTCTCTTAGGTACGAGTATGGTATCCTTGCTTACTTGCTTGGCGACGTCCTGTCAGCATTTATGTGGTTGTTGTTGTTGCTTTTAAGGTATGTATATTTGGATGTGGCTGCCATTTTCCGTCATCACTTTTTTTGTTATTGTTGTACGATATTCTTGCGTGCAATTTGGTTGATTTTATGTGTCGTCATTATTTTCATTTTTATTTTTATTTTTTATTTTTATTTTTTTTTTATTTATTTTCTTTGTTATTACTATTATTTTATTTGTGTTTGGCATATTTGTGCCGAATACAGCCCCCGCCTACTACAATATTATTGCTACTCGCTTCATGTACAAATGAAGGCCAGTTGTTGCTATATTTGTTTGTGTGCATGTGTGTGTGTGTGCATGTGTGTGTGTGTGTGTGTGCTCAGTAGGCTTGACGTTTATTTGTTTAGACATCTGTGCAACTCTGCAGCTTTGCTTGTTTGCGTGTGCTTGGCCGTGTTCGTGCTCGTGTTGGCTCTGTCTATTAGCACGTCTGACATTGAGTGACATTGCATTGCAACTGTCAATGTTGAGTGCCTTTAGGCGGGCCCACCTTCAATTTTTATACTCTCTGCGAATATACAGACATATTTACTTACAATTTATGTTACTACTTTTATTATTATTATTATTATTATTTTTTTGCTTTGCAAATTTTATTTTACTCCACTTTTATGTTGGAAGTGATAATTAACTGAAGTAAGTCAGCAAATAGCAATGGCGCTTGGACACACAGCAAAATTTCGTAAGCGTAGGCAAAAGTCAGTCAAGAGTCAATCAGCAGTAGATAAAAGATGTGCCCCGCAAAATATAAAAAAAAAAAACAAAAATAAATAAATAATAAAAATAATTATAGTTTAGCTTCAGTGGACACACACATCGATTTTCCAAGGAATCAATTGACCGCTGCGCCACCTCTTTCTTTTTTTATGTTTTTTTTTTTTTGCTTTAAGCGTTTTTATGCATTTTACCTCATTGAGTAGTCTTGCGTGTGGCAAATGACTCAATACAATATTACAAGGGATTTCGGCACTCCTGAAAGATTGGCAAGAAGGTACATATATTATTTTATTTGACTAATAAAGCCTTCAGGGCTGATGCCACAAGAGACTCCATGAGCTAGGGAAGCAAATTATAATTTTTGAAAATATAATAATTGTATAAATTTAGTATTATTGTAGATGAAAATTTTGAAAGCTATTAAACAATTGCCATATTTTTTGAAAATGCTAAGCTTTATCTCTTGAGCTGGGGAAGGACGAATTTTAACTCGGTATGCTTTTTATTTATTAACTCTTTGAAACTCTAGAATAAAACTTCTTTGGTTACCAGCTTCAAATTTCTTGCAATTTCATAACTTAATTATAGTTCTCAACTCCCTTACTTCTTCTTCCTTCTTATTTACTGTCGTGGACACCGCATATGCGATTATAGCCGAGTTAACAACAATTGCGCATTTCACTGTTTGGCGCGAATTGGAAATAATAAGATGAGAGGTCCTTCCCAATTCCCACTGCGATACTGGTATTGCTCAACGACAGTTTACAGAGCCGCATAAGTTTTGCGGGGATACCAAATTCAGATATAGCGACGTAGAAACAGCTACATTTCATGCTGTCGAGGCTACTTTAGAATAGACGAATAGCTGGTGTGTGTTCATCCTCTTTTAATGGGTCGTTTCTAGGATTTAGCGCATGGTGAATATCTGCCCAGTGGTTGATTTACCAGACCTAAAGCCACACTGATAAGGTCCAATCAGTTTGTTGACGGTGGGCTTTAGTATTTTACACAATGCGCTCGATAGGACCAAATAAAAAAATATGAAATAAAAATGGTATTTATACAGTAGAATTGTTTACAATTTCCTTTATATCTTCCATAAACAGTAAGGTACTTCTTTCATCTTCCATCTAACGTTCTCTTTCCATGCCTAAATATAATTCCAAATCAACTTCCATCGATAATTCCCCAAAACTCAACACCACAAGATAAATCGCCACTAAATAATGTCTAAATGATAATCCTTCAACACAGCTATCAATATTATTTATATAAGACGAGTATGGTATATGCATCGTACTCATCCTTCACATTGCCGATGAATAATCACATCAAATAAATCTGTGGCCTAGAATGCTTACCACCGGTCTTTGAATTTATACCTATGTACATGCAGACAATCAGACAAGCACGCATTCGCCCCTTGTGAAAAAAGAATTGCCATAAAGAGGCATATACATACACAAATAGCTGAGATCATTATTTATATGTTCTACAGAGCGCGCAATCCGTCACCTAAATACCCTTTAAATTGAACTTAATTCCTCTTGTACGCATATCGATCATGTTTACTACTTAGGTACTGAGTGTGGAGATCATCACAGAGAGCAGAACACAAAGAGACGCCATTAAACAAAATAGTATAAAAAGCCATTAAATATTATCTTTTTTTGTCCACTTATGTATGCCTTTTCTCTACTATCGCTTTTTCTCTGCCAAACGCCATCTATTGGATGAGTGCATAAGTTCGTGCCCGATTTCAAGTGCAAAATAAATTGAAATTTTTTGAAGAAAGCGCTTTTATTAATCAATTATGTATTCGCCATCATGTTCGGCAATTTACTCCCAACGTTTAACCAATTTACGGATGCCTGATTCATAGAAACCGCGCGGTTGAAAAAGGTGTCAAGGTGGTTTTTGACGTCTTCCACATTTTTAAATTTTTTTCCATTCAAATTGTTCTGCAGCGATCGAAACAAATGATAATCAGAAGGTGCAATGTCGGGTGAATATGGGGGATACGGCATGATTTCCCAATTCATCTCCTTCAGTTTGGCCAGGGTCGGTTTTGCAACATGTGGCCTGGCGTTGTCATGATGGAAAAGAACTCCTTTGCGATTGGCCAAAATCGGACGTTTTTCATCAATTGCTTTCTTCAATTCGACCAATTGCTGACAATACTTGTTGGCAGTAATCGTTTCTCCAGCTGGCAAGAGCTCAAAATAGATCACGCCTCGGATATCCCACCAAATGCACAGCAGTACCTTAATCGGATGCAATCCACCTTTCGACATCGGTTCTGCCCCTTCGTGTGCCTGTTTCCATGTTCTTTTGCGTTGAACATTGTTGTACAGGACCCATTTTTCATCACCAGTCACGAGCCGATCCAAAAAAGGTTCGTTTTTGATCCGTCGAAGCAAAGAAATTGCTGTTGACATACGGTCCACTTTGTTCTTTTCACTCAACTGATGTGGCACCCATGTATCGAGCTTCAAAGTGTACCCAACCTTTTTTAAACGACGAAACGCAGTTGATTTGTTGACGTTCAATTCACTGGCAACCTCTTCCTTCGAAATACGTGAGTTATTCGCAACTAAAGTCCTTAGAACATCGTCATCAAGCTCAGAAGGCCGTCCACTTCGAGGTTGATCTTCGAGGTTAAAATCTCCAGAACGAAATTTCGCGAACCATTTCTTTACTGTGCGGAGTGCTGGAGCACGGTCCAAATAAACTTCGCGAATATCTTTAGTTGCAGCGCCCACTGTTTTTCCTTTGCGGAATTCGTATAACATAATATGACGCATATGATCTTTTTCGTTGTTCATCTTCCATGCGTCTTTTCACTAAGCAACTCAAATCAAAATGAAGTTATTTTATGCTTGCCTTTCCAACGATATATAATATGTATATATTTCTTTCACGAGCGCCACTCTCAAACGATTCGCACGGCATCCAGCGGAATCGGGCACGAACTTATGCACTCATCCAATACATACTTTTTCTCTTACACGTCAAACCAGTAAAAGAGTCAATTCAATATCTTTCGGTGAGCTGCAGCACTACTGAGTCGCGTTGTCTGCATGATCAACGCAAACGAGGATCATTCTTATAACCTCAAAGGTTTCTGCTGGCTGTTGTACATTTGTTGTTGTGCGAGTTCGGCGTTTTTCAAAGCAATTTCTGTTAAAGGTATTATCTTTTAAATATATATATTTTTTCTCAAATCGATCAGTAAACCATTATTTGATCGATCATAACAGTTATGTAGGTAAGTAGTTAACATTTTGAATTGGTGTCTTGTGTTGTTGCTTTTCTTCTACATTTATTATGCAAGTAATACGTGGGCCCTATCATATTTAGTGCATGACTATTATCATCCTTTTTTCTTTTATTTTCTGTTCCTTTTTTGTTTTGTGGTAGCAAATGATTGTTAGAATTTGATTTGATACGGTCATTAGAACTGTCGGTGCGTCTTATGTTTTGCCTTCTGACATATTGGACAGCCTACGGCTATAACAGTACGTGTAGATTTTGTTAGATTTGACCTAGCGCCGGTATGATTGCTTCCAATTTCCGGTTATTGTGGTAGCGTTTTTTACTTGACGTTAATGTCTGGGTAGGTGTTTTCGCTAAGTGATCTTGTCGATCATACTTTGCTTAGCAAGTTTTCATCTCTTCTACACTAAATTAGGGAAAGTATTTGATTTTACTCGATTGCAGACATATTAGTTCTTTTTATTTCTTTTATTTCGATTAACGCTATTTTAGAGTTGAAATTCACTTAGTTGTGTATTGGTTTTAAAATCTCTACTACAGAGTGCTTTGCATGCATCTGTCCTCCGTCTCCGTTCTACTTTTCCTGTTAGCTTTTGCGGAAGCTCCGTGCAATTTCCTTAGCAGTACCTGAGTGTGAATAAATTTAAGTAATAAATAAGCGATGTGGGCGCGTGTCTTCACTTCGCAATTACTTAACACTACTGTGAAATGAGGGGTGCATTGTTTTTCATATGTGACTTCAAATAATGTACAGCGCTTTTGTAGCGGTTAAATTGTTTCTAAACAGTTATAGCATGTCTGTGTTCGTATACCACTTGAGGCATGGCTCACGGACACGCAATGTCAGACGCCATTTTTATTACGCGTTAAAGTGTTTAAATTTCTTTGCTTGTGCCTCAACTCAATTTTTCGTGTCTTAACACGATTTTGCATAATCAAGGGCAAAGTGCACATTAAAGGTGCGATGTACCTTTATTTCTCCTTCTGTAGGCAAGTTGTGCCAAAAAACAAAAAAAAAAACGATATTTAAATTGAGTGAAAAATAACTCAGCTGACTTTATACAAAATATATGTATGTACGTACTTGCGGAAATCACTTCGTTTATATGTATATATGTAGAAAAGTGTAAAATAAAGACGAAAAAATGCGAGTAGTTATTCTGGCGCCGCCGGCGAGATCATAAAAAACGAAAGGTGGCAGCTACCTCATGCCACTTTAGACACATTAACACGCCACTTACTGGTGTTGTTTTTTTCTTTCGTTTTTTGGTTTTATACGTATACGAGTATGTAAAAATATTGCACTGACACGCAGCCTGAAATACCAGCGCCAAAATATGTTGTCTGACATACATAAAGGTATTTATTTACATATAAACGAAGGAGGATATCAGTAAGCTCCACAGCTAAAGCACTTTTTTTCGGTGGTACGTAAAGCAGTTCGCATGCCAACACGCGAGTGGTAATTTTATTTTGAAATATTAAAGTTCATTATCCAAATAAAAATTTTTATTTTTTCCTTTAGAGTTAGTTCAATGTAAGGACGAGCAGCGCATTTATTATTAAGTAATTCCAAGTACTTCAATTTAGCAATTGGTTAATATAGAATACGCCCATTTATGCATGCAAGATTACTTAATATAATATATAGAACATCGACCCACGAAGTAAATTATGTAAGCCAAATGTTTAAAATCGATGCATGGAGATACTTGAGCCTCGACCAAAATAAAACAAATAAAAAGAAAAAATAAGCAACAAATTTATCTAAAGTATAGGTCTGAATAAATTAAACTACGAAATCAATTTCTAACCGATAAAAACTCCTAAGGTAAGTTTTAATTGGTTTTATCAACGTCGGCACCCCAATAAATAGATCATGTAACATTTCTGTATCTACGATACATAGTTATCTTCGCCGATGGCTCTGAACTAGATGACAAGGCAGGCTCTGTACTTCCTGTTAACGACCTTAAAGCGGAACTTATCGCGATAACGGAAGCCGGTTCGTGGTTGCATTACAATATATACCTCTCCAATGCAATCATACCACTTCCAAAGTGGCAATACGATACCGAGAAATCTTACACAAACCCTAAATTGTATGAGAAACGTTCGTGGTTTGGGTCCCTGCTCATAGAAACATGTCAGGGAACTGTGTAGCCGATGATCTGACTAGCAAGGGTACAATCATAAACATGGGCATGCCTCTTTCCTCGGCATAAAGTATCTGTTCAGATTTGAATGGTCAATAGCAGATGGCACAGTGAAACCACGTGCAATGTGACCAGTCAAATCTGATTATTTAACGAGATAAATAGAACTAAGTTGACTCCTTCTCAGCCGGACACTGTCTTGAGGTGACTCGTGGTAGAGAAATAGGCTGCTTCTCAAACAACTCTTGTCGCAATTGTAGGGACATAAATGAAGAGGAATCGGTGGAGTATTACCTTTGCCACTGCCCAGCTCTTACCTTGCAGAGTGTGCATCTGTAGGCAAAATTAATCTTCTGAACTTCACACAACATACCAAATGGGTTGAGCATTTGGGCAGGTCAGATGATTCTCCTTCACATGGGCCACATAAGTATTACAACTCGTCAGTAGACCTAACAGCGTTTGATCAGGGTTCTGTGTTCTAGCAACCGCTTTAACTAACTACTCATTAACAATAATTTTAAGGCCACGTTCTCTTTTGGAGCTATTTATTTTCGTCTAAAGTGAAAGAGGAAAAACAACAGTGATGAGACGAAAAACTCATGTGGTATGCATACATAGATTTTTCTGCGCCTTATGTACTCTACAAAATGTATTGTGTTTTCAGAATATCCTTGCTCATACAAGCAGTTATCTCTGAAAAGAAATAAAAAACAAAAATATACAACGATCCTACATAAATTCTTGTTGCCTGTCGCCTGTCAAATGGAATTGCCAGCAATCAGGCTTCAACACCTCAACTTCCTGTTGATTTCGAAGAAAGCGAGTCGTTTACGGCATGGAAACAGACAACAAGCATTAAACACGTAATGAACTCAAGAAACATGCGAGTATATATAAACAAATGTCTATAATACATAATATTGTTTGTACGCTCATCATACCTATCAATGTCTTGCCCTACTGGGAGCGTCAAATTCCACTGAGCGCATATTTGAAAAAGAAATTAACAGTTCATTTTGATGCCAACGAAATAACAACAGAAAATATTACGCCCCAAAGGCGGTGTTAGAATATTTGTTATTTACATGTCGTCTGCACGTAATGATGATGGAAAATGTTTTTGATGATTTACGAAAAGTTGATGATGTGGGGCCTTAATCACACATTCTAATAGTTCCGAGTAGACGACACTAAAAGGTGTGAACGTCTACGCAGGTGTTTAACTTAAATATTTTAATTTTGGGTGGGAATACAGGAGTTGTTGTCATGATGCAATATTTACTGTTCTCACGGTGAAAGGAAGCATGAATGAAGCACGTTTTTGAGTAGTTTAATGAGTTCGGGTAAAGGACTTCTTTCATTCACATTTCTGAATATTTGTTTAATCCCTTTTGCATTAAGTAAGCTGAAGTATTCAGCCGCAGCTTGATTTTGAGAACTCCGGCAGATATGTTATATTAATCCTTGCTCTTCGCCTCCTCTTCTAAATCTAGTTATATTTTTGCTTTCCACGAAACGATTTATTTGAAATTTCTTTTTCAACTGCCTCATTTTCCACACGCATTCACTGAGCTTCTATTTTATAGCTTGCCAATTTAATTACGTGTTAGTTGTGTGTTTACTTGTTTTGGGGTGGCGTGTGTAGTTTCTTAATTGTCTTGTTCATTGCAGATGTTTTCATTTTGGGTTATGTTGCTGTGATTTTATTGGCTCTAAAGTGAAAGTTTAGTGAAAAAGGGGTGGAAATAAAATGTATTGGTTAAAGAAGAAAATTAATTGACTTGTCAAAACTCATTAACAGGATTTAGAATATATATGAAACTTGTTTGTATTTAGAAGGACATTCACTATTTGGTCAGCTGTTGAAATTTTATTCTTCCTACTATCCTTAAACCATTTGAATTCCATTTAAAATTACATAATCAGCTCACTTTTCTTTGAGCCCTCCGTTTAATGAGTAAACGTGTACCCCTCCTCATTATTCTTGCACCTTCTGCAGTATCTCCTATAAAAGGTCCTAATCTATCTGCATGCCATCCTAAGACACGGTGGACTGTCCAAAGTACTTTTACTGTGGTCATGACCAGGGAGTTGAGTACCTTTCCGGAGATAGTCCAGGTATTGTCCTATTTGTAAAGAAATCACACTCAATGTGGGAATTCAGAAATAATCACCCTTAGCATGAGGTTTCCGCCATTCCTTGTATATATGTATTTTTGACTTTTGTGTCAAAAGCAAGCAAAACAATTATGAGCAATTAACGGAAGCCTGGATTTAGAACAAAACGATTAATTACAAATATTTTGTTGTGATTTGATAATTAACAAAAAAATAAAAAATAAATAAATAATCGATACATCTTTTTGTTTTATAAATCGTTATAATTTGGGTGAATTGATGAGCCGAACAGAAAAAAAATAATAATGACTAGCAAACAAATTTTCTCTTCATGACAATTTAAAGCGCATCGAATGGATAAATTGTTTTAAAAATGAATGAATGAATGAACATACATATTTGTATATTTATTTAACGAATGAATTTTTCAAAAGTTCAACGACAATTCCTCAACCAACAGCGTATGTGGCGCACAGTGTCACATTATTTATTTATAATGCAATGAAAAGTTAAGCCTGCGGGCTTAATGTATAATAATGAGCTTTCACAATAAGTAGCTCTGTCAAAAACAAAAGCGGTAAAATACAAAAAAAAAAACTATAAATACACAAATGTATAAATAGGTGATAAAATATTGCTAAGAATGCGAAATAGAGCGTTATTATAATAATGTAATTAAATTAATTTTTAATAACCACAAAGCTTTAGTTGCGCTTTGAAAATTAGGTATTACACCCTTAGGTGTAATAGATTTTCTAACTTTGTTACTTAATGAGACAATAGCATATTTATTAGACAACAATGGTTCGCGACTGAGCCAAAAGCTAGTTTGCATACTTTGCTATATACTAAGGGCATGTCTGAACTTCTCAACTGGTTAGAAAAATTGCTTAAAGCACATTTGAGCACGATAGGAGTGAGATTAGCTAGTTGAAAGTTTTCTATTTCTTGATAAGAAAATAATTTTGCATTTTCAAAACTTTCTAGCGTTTAATAAGTATTTCTAATATTTTAATAAAACTAATCTGCGTTGTCTCCCGTGCTACCACCTTCAAGATTACTACGAAAATCTGTTAAGAAAATTTTTTAAACTTTCCCATGCTCTCCTCTATTCTTCTCAGAATTATATCCTCTCTATACTCCATACAACAACTGCGCCCCACATCGAAATAGCTGTTAGATGTGCCTCATTGTCGCCTTGAAGCACTTAATTGCATGTCTTCAAACAAACATCAATAACAAACATGACAATAAAAGAAATTACAATACAAGTCATCGGAGAAAACGCTTAAATAGAACGTAGAAAAGCGTGTAACTAAACAACTTCAAGTTCTCAACGGCAGCCATAGAAGTTCAGCGCCACAAACAACCACTGACATGAGCAAAAACAATGGAAAACAAGAATAAGTACCAGAACCAAGATCACAAACTGCTGCTGATCAAGCCAAAGATCATTGAGAAGATCACCAATCAATAATGTGAGCGAACGTAAAATGCTTTGAAGTCAAGCGCTTATATTGTTATTTAAATTTTAAATTGTTTTAAGAAAAATACACATACATACACGTACATACCGCAAACGAGAAAGAAGACAAGTACAAATGCACGTAAAATAAAGTTGAGGTGAAGCAGCAGTGAAAGGCAGACACAACAACCAAGCATACGTGAACGCACAACAAAATTCTGAAACGAAAATTGGCGCTTAAATATTTTCAAAACATTGTTGGCTTAACGAATGAGCGCGCTTGTAAGCGTTGGGTAATGAAAACTGTATAGAACAAGCACAATAAACAACAACCAAAGCTACGCGTTATCGCTGATCGATCTATAGAAGGTGTGTGATCAAGACGGCTAGTGATCGAGCTGATGCTGCTGCTGCTTGCATGATGATCATTGTTACTTTGCGGCGCAACGTGGAATATGTAAATGCTTGTTGTGGATGTAAGAAGAAATTTTGAATGAAAATTATTGTTGGAATTTATGTATGTATGTGCAGTGATCGAAGAGTCAACTATTATATATCGCCAGCGACTGTGGGAAATAAAAATATGACACTTAGCTGTATAGCGGAAAAAAATCTTTCTCGCTTTCTTTTTCGTTCATTTTGTTTTTTTTTTTTTTTGCTTTTTTCAAATACACAAATACCATGCTATGATGATGCATGCTCAAGTGTGCACCCATTTGCATACATGCAAACATACAGGCGAGTACATTTGAAAATCAATGAGTGCGCACTTCAAGTACATCTACCCCCAAAATCTACACATTTCACTAACGCTATAATGGCATCAGCAGTGGCTGCAGCGACAAGTGATCAGCGTTCAATACAAACGCTCGCCGCGATCGACACTGTCATTGCCACCGTCACTAACAGCGCGCGACTACTGTTCAACGGTGTTTAAATGTGCTTGCCGTACCTCAAGTGTTGCCCGCTGCTGCCGACACCTTTACCGCGGTAGGTAGCTGCTGTTGTAAGTGCGTCTCTGCTTTGCTGATAAATTTTTTCCTTTTTTTCTTTTTGTTTCTTATATTTTTTTATTTTCTGTATTTATTTACATTTTTCTTTATTGATTTTTTTTTTATTTTTATTATTATTTTTCACTTGCGTTACACGCTACAGCAATGTTTGCTCAAATAGTTTTCAGCGCAGCCTTTAGGCGCTTTTCGTTAGAAACAAAAACAAAAAAAAGAGCTCTCTCGATTGCCTTTGACGAAAACGTTGAAGCCGAGTAGTGAATGGGCTCAGCAGCCAGTGCCACCGCGTTTTGTTTACGATAGGGTTATCGCCGTCCCCCTACTGTCGTCCACCCGCCAATGCCATCACTATATATTTCGTATAAATTCTGACATTTCCACCTTTCGACTCCTCAATTGCTACTTCAATGACTTTTGCTAGACTTTTTTCTTGATTTCAATTTTTTCTTATTTTTTTTATTTTTTTATATTTTTTTTTTTTTATGTGTACCAACACCTTTTAATGAAGTGTGTATTTCCTCCGCTTGCCGGCTCGCCTGCCTCGTTAATTGATAAATAGTTGCAGTGCCATTGCTTGCTTTTCAATGGCTCTTTAACGGCTGCCGTGTAGTTAACAGGTTCAATGGTTTGCTTTTCAAATATTTTCCAAACTTTAAATCGATTTCATGATTTTTTTTTTAATTTCTTTTCTTCGTTTTGTTTCTGTGTCTTCCGGCAACCCTTTAAGCGGCATTTTTATGCACTTTTCTTTATCTATATGTATGTATATATGTATGCATGTATATTTATGAATGTGTATTTTCTCTACTTGTTAGCGTTTATGCCATTGTTGGTGCTGTTGTGCGATTTCTCGGAAACATATGTAAGTACACGTATGTTGCTGCAGCGACAGTTCGACGAGATTTTAGAAATAAAAACAACAACGAGGGTTTGTCTTTCTTTCTCTTTGGTTATGTTGCCATCATTTACCCATCATTTAGTAGATTCTTATTGTAGTCATTGTTCGTAATGTAGGTGCTAAATGTTTTCCACATTATTAACACCTCTTTATGGCCCATTCTTAAATGTTTGGTTACAAAATAAAAAATAAGAAAACAAAATAAAATTAAAAAAAACATAAAAATAGCGCATATTTTGTAAGTAAGGTAACAGACCGGATGCATTTCTTTCAGATTTGAGAAAATTTTGAATTTATTTCGAAGACCTGAAACATTTGTATGCACACAGTGAATAAGGTTAGGCTTTAAAGATGTTGTTGTATCCAGAAGCACTTGGAACACGCCCTCTCACGCTTGAATTTCAATAATTTATTTCAAGTGAGGTGGCTTTCTTGATATGATTTCAGAAGAGATTACATGATACAGGAACCACAACTCATAAGGATGGTCCAAAAATAGACTGCAGGTACGGGTGAGAAGAACTCGAAAGCATTCTGTCTTTTCATCTACCAAACAAAGAAAGTATTTTCCATGTGAAAGTATAAGTAATACCACATCAAGACCAATTGATAGATCAAACAATAAATATTTATTTTCTTGAACCTTCAGAAGTTATTACTGGTATTACGCTGTCTTGGTGGAGACATCGCTATCCTCACTACCCAATATAAGGGAAAATACAAAGAGGGAAAAGGAGGAAAGTGCTAAGAACACATGAAAATGAGGTTATGAAATTATGCCAAAAGTGTTTCACAAGTTCATACTCCACAACTTATAAAGGTTAGGAGACAGTTTTGGGTAAGCTGTTTTAAAGAACCACAATTATCCGACATTTTCTTACCTAAAAAATTTGAATTCATTCCTTACACCCAAATTTACTCAATGAAAATGCTTACGCTAATCCACCTCTTCTTTCAACTATCGCCAGGTCAATGTCTGTCGCTCGACAGACAATTGATGAATTTACTTAGTGAGGAAATACTGGAAGGATCTCTAATTACGCTAATCCACTTCTTCTTTCAACTCTCGCCAGGTCAATGTCTGTCGCTCGACAGACAATTGATGAATTTACTTAGTGAGGAAATACTGGAAGGATCTTTAATTACCCATGATTTTAAACTAATCGTAATCCATAATACATGTAAACAACATAAATTTAAGCTACAAAGAAACCCGCCTACAGTTGCTTACTGAGAACTTCATTAAAGTAGGATTTTGTTGAAGAAAATTAAGTTCTCATGGCATAAACAAATTGAGATTAGCCATGGTAAATATGGTATTTCCCCAATCTCCTATAATCTAACTGAAAAAAAGCAACAACAATTAGTACAGGTGTAGAATACAGCGTGAGCCATAGGCTCAGCCGGCATGCAGATAGTACAATAAATGGCCACTAATTTGCCATGCAACAATGGTTTGAGAACAGCCGGTCATTGCATACCCAGAAATCAGCTGGACACAGCGAGGGTAATTTTTTTGAGGCGGTAAAATTGACATAAAGACTTTTCGCACATTAACATCACAGACAATGAGGATCAGCAGCATGACTTGCCAACGTGCTATCTCGCTCTACGCCGTTGTAAGGCAGGCAAGAGATACTCTGTGCTGCAACCTTTGCACCTGTTGCATGACCAAGCAGCATTGCATTGTTTCTTTTCCTTTTGGGGGAAAACCAACAAAATACAAGGAAACAGCACAGAATTTACGAGAATTTTTGTGTTGTGTTTTTTTTTTAAGGACAATAGGATTTTCGAAAATCGTCGAAACAATTCAATGTAACAAAGAGATAACCGAAGCCGCACTAAGAATGAGAACTAAACAAAAATTATAAATGCGAAATATGATAGAAAGAAAGGTATGAAAGAGATAGAAAACTAAAACAGTTGCTATTGTTGCCTGTAGCGCGTGCTGCATACAAACATAGTGTGTGTGTTGTTTTGGTATTTTCTTTTGGAATGGCTTTGAAGTGCATATTGCTTATAGGTACAGGCATATGTTTGTCTATAAGCGATCTTTGTGACCTTTGGCTATGTGCTCCTGTTGAGTCCCGCCCTGCATTTATATATTTTTTTTTTGTTACGAAGAAATATGGGACAGATGCGCACAGCTGACTTCTTCGTACGTGTACACTTTCCGCTTTCGTACTCATCTTAGCGCATATGTTCCGGTCTTTGTAGAGTTGGGCTGTGGTCTATTTTACCAGCGATAGCTCTAAAAGGAAAGGAAAGTTCCTATAAGGTTTGTCCATGAGTTATGGCTAATATTTTTGCACAAAACTACCTTACAGAAACTGTGTTTTCAGCGTTTGCATGCCGTAGGAGGTCCCTGTTTTTGGCAAATATCCAGACAAATTCAGTTGTTGACCAGCTGGGCGAATAAAAAGAGCACTATAGAGAGCATATATATGTATGTAGATTTATTAAATTGACTCTTCATAGCTGCTGAGGTAATTTTTAGGCAACTCTTTCCTTAAATTTTTGTATTGCATCTCTCCACAACTGTCAGAAATACACTCGGAAAGAAGACAGTCGTTGGAAGCAGCAAAGTCTGGAGAATATGGCGGGTGGAGTAAGACCTCCCATTTCAGAGTTTTCAGGTATTTCATGACCGTTACATTCACGTGGGCCCGAGCCGCTCAGGCGCCTCTATCTGTTTTTCAGGCAATGACCGGGTAAAACGCGTTAGCTGTAGTCGATAGCGAATCGTATCAATGATTTCGGCTGGTTTTCTTAGCTATTTTTTTCTTCGACGCTACAAGTATCAAATTTGAAGCGTCGAAACCACTCGTTGCATGATTTATCGGTCTGCGCATATTCACCATAAACTTCCACAAGCATTCGATATGCTTAAGCTGCACTTTTCTTCCAATTAAATTAGAAAATCAAAACTTCATGCAAATCTAGACATTTTCGAAGAGACAAAAACAGAAAACACGGTGATGTACACTAATTATTGTTGACAGATAGATGTGAAACCTTTCCAACGAAATAGGCATCGACCAAAACTTGCAGGTGAAGCCATTTTTTGAGAATACAATACAATATAAGTACATGTTCTGAATAAATATATATATGGAACAATAAATATGCAGACATTTTGACTTTAGCGCCATCTATTGGATTTCTTCTTTTTTTTACAATATATTTAAATAATCCACACTATAGGTTCTATAGACTGAAATTTATATTTTTCGACAAAAAATATTTGTTTTTAATTAAACTTACGTGTCTGTGAAATGTCTGTCACTGAGACTGTTCCTTCCGCAGCTACATGTATGGCTTTGTTGTGTGCACACTGTGACATTATTACATAATCTTCTACTGTACATAATGCACCCGAAATCACCACCTGAAAAAATACAAAAGATATGAAGGAAGTTTTAAGAAAAATAACTGATGTAATACTTATATTTATATTTTTTAAATGTTATTCTAAGGCAATAAATATTTTTCAACGTATAATATATTTAAAAATTTTGAAGTTGTATTTACATATTTCGACCCTTGCGCCACCTAAAGGAAAATATCTTTAAAAGCTTTACCTTATAAATTAACACGAAAGAGTTCAGTAGTTGTCGAGCCTGCAAAAAGTCTCTAAACCAGTTTTTAAGGGACATCTCGACAGCAGCGCCATCTAATGTTAGAAGTTGCCAAAAACTTCCAAACTAAAATCCTTCCCATAAAAGGCATACCGACTGCTTACCCACAAACTCATACTATATTGTTTTTTATATATTTACCAAATGCTTTTAGTATTTCTCACTTTTATTATTCTTAAATTCCTCTTTGCTTTGCAAACAACACCCGAACATAGAATTTTGATGCGACATCTAATACACGCCCAAATAAACACCGGTAGCATGGTGTAAGTCCAGTGGCGGTAAAAAGAATGTTTCCAAACACATATTTTCCGATTCGTGATAAGAAATGTATACTTTTTCATGCTTCCAATGGTGTTTATCAGTAAATGTTTGGAGAGATAAAATAAGAGAAGTAAATGTATATTTGGAGGTGAAGATAAAAGCATAAATGTTTGTCTGGTCATAAAAGAATAGACAACCATATATCGGTGGAAAGAAAAAATAAGCGTAAAAGTAACAATATAACGGTTAACGCGAATAAAAAATAATTTTATTATTATTTTGATGCGACAACGTTCGGCATCACGCGGCTGTAATGGTCGAAAACTATCTGGAAACGCTGAAAACATAATTGAATTGAAATGAAAATAAATACTTATTTTGTATGAAACTCACTTCAATCATCTTAAAGCATACGCTGTCTTAACCAACACTACTCAAAAATAGCTCGCGCCGCATACGCCCTGTTGACCAGTTTTGTTACTGTGAAAACACACGCGTTCTTCCTCTAATTATATCCGTACCTATAAAAATATCTGCCACAACTTGGGTGTAATTAAAATTGCATTCGACGCGTGTAAGTGTCAGCAACATTGCTTTGCATTTATCACCTATTTATGTAGTCAGTTTGCCGGTACTCTCTTCTCCTCTTCTCCGCTTCTTCTCTTCCCGCTATTCCACTATTTCCACGTTGCTGTTGACGGCTGTCTAACACTCGTTTTGCTATTATTAATTAATAATTAAATTACCATTCTTGACTCTTAAATGAACAAGTCATTCAGCATTGTCTTCGCTTTGTCTTCGCGCTGTTCGCACTTTGTCTTAAAAGTCTGTTGTTTCGCATGTCATTTGATTCATTGCCATTTTGCGCCAATGTTATTGGTTTTATTTGCGCTTCTCTTCTATTCATTTATGTGCTTTGTGTTGTGTGTTTCTGTTAAGTGTGTTTGCGCTGTATTGTCTTTGGCGTTTCTTCCTGCATTTAATAGCTTTTAATTAATTCAGTTTTACAATTTTACAGCGATTGAGTTATGGTATAGTGTTAGAGCCACACAAACTGATTGAAGTCTTCCAATGATATTAATCTTTAAGGTTTAAGCTGTCTATAGTGACAGACGAAAAGCCACTTGCTCTAGAGAGAAAGACAGAACTGTCAATTAGTTCACAGACCCGTCTGCTTGGTTAATTAAGAAACAGGTATATCGCGGCTTGTTTTCTGGGAATATGATCTAGATTTGCTTTCAATTTCGAAGTGTCTGATCAATAATTATAAATTTTCAAAGAATTCCTCTCATACTCAAAAGTATAGCCTTGACCTCGAAATCCTCCGATAGATTAAGCCAGATGTTATTCTTTAATTTTTCTCAGTTCATGATAGTGATGAATCTCTATATCGTATTTCATGGGATATCTCTCTTATCTTTTGATTTTTTATGTTCAATTTTATTATTGTTTGACTTATAGCTCGGCGCAGAAATAGGTAATCGCTACCAAGATCGGCCACAACTTGCAGGTGGAGCCATCTTTTGACATCGAATTAATTTATATACCGAATAATATAATATGGACATTGGTGCCCGTTACCGGAACCGTTTCTAATTACAATTTTTATTATTAGCCAACTCTCTCCCATTCAATGAAATAGCAAACATTTACCGTCAGTGATGTCAAATTATCTATTTTTAATCCACAATGCTTGCGTCAGTTTTTTCTATTTAAATTTTTTTTTGGCCTAAGGCAATTAGCTAATTGCAATAAAATTAATTTGCGTGTTAATTATTCATATTTATTTTGAAGTGACGTCACAGTAGCGGTGAAAACATTAATTTTCTTAATATATATGTACTATAGAACTTGTTGTCCGTATGTTTGCACTGTGTGGGATTGCATTGAAATGAAGTATATTTGTAGATATGCGTTGGAATTTCAAGCAAAACAAGTTTCTGAACTTAGGACGAGGAATAATAGTTTATAAGGCATGCACATATGTATGTGTTAAAGGGTGTTATGTCAATGCCTAACGAAAACCAGCTACACCTAAATAATTTAAATCTATACTGTTCTCTATATAAGCAGTAACGGAAGATATTCTTAAAGGCCAAACTTATGATGGAAGTAGCAGATTTCGTCTACAAATCAGACAGTTTAGAATTACTCTTTCTTGTTCTCTTTTTCCTCCATTACTTTACTTCGTTTAATTACGCTCACGTTCTCCGCCACTCAAGCATACCATTCAGTCTAGTATGTTCCTCATATATGTATGTATTTAGATTTCAAAATTGTTTTTTTTTCTTTATCACTCTTTGCCTATAAATTTTCCTAATTCCCCAATAGATCAATTACCAAAAGCTTAAAATTCCATTTTTATTACTTGAACTAAAAAAAAATTGTTTTGTTTGGTTTACTTAATCTTATCAGGAAAATTGCGTCGAACTGGCGTTGTAATTTATCAAACACGCTCATACAAACAATACCAAACACTATGTACTTACTATATTTATTATCTTAAGATACAAATACTACTAATATTAAGTAATACAAATTAATATTGTGGCGCACTGCAAGTAACCTTGACGGGTTTTAGGCCCAGTTAATTGTGGAAGCTTTAGCTCAATGAAAAATAAAGAAACAAAACTCCTGCAAGTCTTTCAACGCTTTCAAGATAAAAGTTCCCCAGAAGAGCTGGTGCTTGTTAAAGTTAAGTTTATATATTTTACATTCAAGAGAAAATATTTACTTTAAATTTACTTACTACTCTTCCTCCGGGAAGTGGACTAAAGAGCAATCTATTCGAAAAAATCGTATTTATGGTTCTTTTTAGTTGAACTTTATTTACGGGGTAAAATACACATCATGATCCGTTTTAGTTAAATTTATAAATGATTTCTTTAAATGGAAATGTTTCAAATTAGATGATGCTTAATTAGGGTTTTTTCTTATCGTGCTCTGTAATACCAATTGGTATAAAAATTGGATAAAACATAGGAAAGAAAACATAGCAACGTGTGGCCGGGTCCCCTAGTTCTATTAATAAAATATTTCCAACTTATGATAACCTATTGACAAAAGGAGTTTTATTTTATTCCATCAAAAATATTGACACGCAATGACCAACTGACGTAGTTCCCAAGCATTAAAATCGTAAATGGGCGGAGAAGGTAAACATGAATTAATGGCTGTGTCGTTTATATTATATTTACGTGTACGTTAAAATACATAAAAATAGAACTTGACATTTGAAGTCTACCCTCCCCCCTTGTTATTATGAGAAATTAAGAAAAATTACCGTAAAAGACAGTATTGAAAATAATGGTATTTATCTTTTATAAAATAATTAAGTAAGAGTTAAAGCAAAAATTTTTCAAAGCCCAAAGCTTAATTTTCAGACTCTTTTTAAATTTATGCTTAAATATTTGCTAAGGGGTGGGATGGGCAAGCAAAAAAGCGTCGACTAAGGCATTGAAAAATTCTGTACTCATACAAAACCAGAGGCAGAATGAGCATAGCGTCTCATGCATATTGTTTTCAAGCGTCTTCAATACCAGAACGAAAGCTTTTTCTATAGAGGTCGAGAGGCTGGAAGATCGATCAAAATCTTCTTGATTAAGTCACTGCGACTCTATTGAAGCTTTGTACTTACAACGAGCATTGACTGCTATGGGAAAAGGTCAGGCTTTACGAGCTTTAAATTAAATAGAGAATTTCATGCTTTCTATACGCAGTATCGATTTGAGAATTACTGTAGCTCAATACATCCATTACATCTCAATTGCATGCGAGCCTTATTAGTACAAATAAAGTTAAGTTCATACGCGTTTATATCAGCAGTTTCAGCTTGAAGAATGTGATCGAGTGCAGTCAATTCAGAACTTTTGTTTATTATTAATCTTTATTCACAGTTATATGGTAGAGGGACTACACAATCTGACCTACAGCGGAGAAGTGCGATTCTACATTACACGCAAGAAAAATGCGAAAATATAATATAATGTGCTAGGTACAAGCCACGAGCTATGCAAGCGAAGAGGATAATTCAGACTGTAGATATGAGAGAGTGTTTTCATTTTCGCGGAATAAGGAATATGTAATGGGAAAAAATGGTTTTCCTTTTCAATATATTAGCCTTCTCATCACCTCTTCATCTTCGGTGATACATTTTTTATTCTTCAGCTTTTTTCTCATTTTTGAAACAGGTAAAAATCCCTCGGGTCAAGTCTGTGAGGTAGAGTAGATGAGTGAAAATAAAAAATAAGCTCCAGCCTCAAACTATCTTTCTTAATCATATTATACTAATTTTAAAGGAATTTGATTAAAAAATTTTCACATTTATAATTAAAAAAATTATAATTTCCTATTTTAAATTTCTGAAACTACATGAGGAAGCAAAAAAAAAAAAGAAAAAAAAAGAAAAAAATTTAAATTAAATTAGCACACAATTTGTCAAGCTTGAATGAGTCAAACAATAAGTAGAATGAGACCCAAAAAGTCACGTTCATGTGCTTGTCTCTGAAATGCTACTTCCTGTGTTCCGCCACTTAGATATTCAAGCACATCGGTGCGCCTCTTTCACTGATAATTAAAAAAATAATTTATTATAACATATTTATTGCATATATGGTACATACGTACATACATAGTATATTATATTTACAACTATTTACTCTTTCTACTATTATTTGTTATTGCTTTTGCGGTAACTTTACAAAATTTCTTTACTTTTCCACCTGTTTTTGTGAAGGACTGAAGGCAAAAAAGCTTAAATGTGGGGCGTTCTTTTGAGTTTCTTGCGCGCTAACGAGGTTACTTGTAAAGTACGATAAACATTAGTTCTCTGATAAGCAATAATGATTACAAAGCTATGTTAGTTTAATAATGCACATACCTACATACCATACATACCGGGTGTTAGAGAGTCGAGTAGACAGTCAGTCAGTCAGTGGGTTCGTTCAGTTTCCTTGCTTGTAGGCGGAATTTTCTAAATCATTTTTTTTGCTGATTGCACTGTAACTAGACCAATAAATTTTGTAAATTTGTATCTCATTTACTCGTAAGCTTTTTATAGCGCCAGTATTCACAGTGTGGTCGATAGGTATGTATTTATCTTGGAAAAGATTTGCGGTTTACCCAGAAAATAGAACTTTAACGCCATAATAAAGATAAAAAATTGTTTTAAAAAAATTAACAAACTGTAATTAGATTTTTGAAACGGAATTTTTAACGCCAGAAGGAAGGGCTTGGGTTTGTACCGCCAAAAGCTGCACTGGATGTAAACCATTACAGTAAAAGCAATAAATACTTGCGGTACAATTGCCTGACAATAGAGTTAAGTTAAGCTCAGACAAAACTGCTCTAGTAAAGCTTCAAAGATTAGTGCGCCACTGTATAATAGGATACATGACAACCGGCCCAATAGTGGCGCTAGAAGCTCTTTACTTTACACCTTTCCCCAAAGTTATAGAACTTTAACATAAAAAGCCCCTGTTGACGAGAATGAAAGAGAGGAGTGGGAAGGAAAAAATCGTGCCAACATCTTTATCCCCTCTTTCCTACTTCAATAGAGCTGAAGTATCAAAGATAAGATTTTTATAGTTAAAATTCGGTTTTTTTAGGAAATCCTTCAAAATTTATAGTAAACTGTCTCCGAACAGCGGATGGGTTTATCATGAAGAACTATTTTTTCATGTCAGAAATACATTCGAAGGGCTTGATACTTCCCACCTAGGGGCGACCGCAATGTGATAATTTTGGATGTACTTGAACCCTGCCTTTCCACTGCTGAACACTCGGCTGCCCATATTATTGAATTTACTGATGTCTAGTTACATAGTCTGCTAAAAAGAGCCGTCCGTTTTGAAGCCAACGGCTTGCTATAAAATCAGTACATCGTTACAGCTGGGTTCTGCGCTAGGTTTGGGACCCGCTTCGTAAAAAACTGGTCTAAAGAAAAATCAACGGAAACCTCAGAGGAGAATTTTTAAATTTGTTAAAAAGCACTGCAAATGTACTTAGGACTGTGATTCCCTCGATTGGGAAGATGCCGCTATCGCTGAGCTTGATATCCACGCCGTTCAAGAGCCACACAAATGGGCGATTCAAGGACTTTTGTGATATTTCTTACAGTAGCCAAATAAAGAAGGGCTAATTGAGTATTTGTGCTGAACATATTGCCACGTGAGTTCAGGACGTCTGAGGAAGGCCATATGGCCAAAGACGCTTCCTTGGAGTGCTTATAATTACTGGTCTTTCCACGAGATAAAAATCGTGTTTTGGTATTTTAACGAATCGTAAAGCAGTCAACCAATCGGCAGATTCGGATCATTGTCTTGTAGCAGCTAAACTAGAACCACTTTCTTTGAAAATGAGGCGTGTATTATACTCTTATGAACACAGGGAAAACGAAGGAAATTTGTATTGTGCAATATTCAATAAAAACGATTTTAGATTTGAAATTTTTTTCAGTGAAAATAGGTCTGTTTCAGTTGTATATTTTTTAGTTCCAAATTTTCTTACAATAATAGTTTAATTACTAAAACGCATATTTAACCACAATTTTTTTTTGTTTCAGCCGTAAATTATATTTGATGGTTTGCCATAATTTTCAATTTTCATAAAAACCGGTCGAGCTCACTACCTCTTCGCAAATAAATATGTACTTACAATAAAAAGTAGCAGCCTGAACTGATTCGACATTCATTCGGCGATTAATTAACATTTCCAATTTGCAAATCCTATTTTTTTTATATTTTACTGCTATTATTGTTGTTTTTGATGTTTGTGGTTAATATTTGTGTAGTTTTTTCCATTGAAACATGTCGGCACGGTGCAGCACTTCAAAATCAAGCCACTTTTTCTATGGAAGTGTGCCACCGCGGCTATTCAAGAGCTTTTAGTAATTTGTTGTTGCTGTTGTTGTTATTGGTATTGGCTTACAATAATTGCCCACAACAAGCAGTCGCTACAAAACGACAATTTTTTTACAATGCACTATTATTTATGTATGCACGCAATTTTTTATTTACTTTTTCAAATGCACTTTTGCTGTATTCTTTGTTTTTGTTTGTTGAATTTTTTGTTTTCTGTTTTCGTTTTTTTTTAATTTTTCTTTTGCTCTTTATTTAATATTTAAATTTCGCACAAATATATGTCACTTTTAACCGCAACCAACGCCAGCATAAGTCAATTAAGTCACTGTGCCGTTGCTGCTGTTGTTGTTGCATGGACATTTTCACTGTTGCCACGAAAGCGGTGAACGTTAACAATTTATTGTTGTTATTATTTAGTAATTAATTATTTCGATTTTTTATTTTTGCACCGAATTTAATTAATTTTTTTTTGTAACTCCGCAGCTAACGGTTTTTGTGTCTGAGTCTGGGAGCGACAAAATTAAAAAATTTTGATTTTTTCAAAAAATAAAATTTCGCGCCAAAATTTGCCTTCAATAAATTGCTAAATTTTAAAAATTGCAAACGCACGCCAATGAGTTCAGCTGTAGAAGAGCGCGCTCACGTGTTATTAGCGAGATTTATTTACTGCAACGGACGCACACTTGCACACCATACTTTTTTAAAAAAATTATTTCCCTCTGTTGTTGTTGTTTTATTTTCTTTTGTTTTTGTTTTTTATCTTTTTACCCGCCTGCACGTTGACTATTTTACTTTGAATCCGTTCGGACGCGTCGTGTAACGTCTAAGCACTGCAATGGAACTGTCAAGACTAAAAACCACATACATAAGCGCCAAAAAATTCGACGTGCTCGTCCCTCAGCAACGCCAACAGTGACAGCGTCAGCGTCTCAGCGTCGTGTAGAAAGACACGAGACAGAGACAGTGACATCGGTGGGCCACAGACAGCGACGTGTCGGCAAGTGACAGCGCTGCAACTGCGCAAATGCAAGCCAGTGAGCGTAGAGTTCCGGGCATACCACAGCTTCGAGCTGCGCAGCAGTAATAGCGTCGACGCCAACAGCATACGATGTCAACGAGCAGAGCAGTGACAGTGGCATTAAAATGTGGCAAATTTGTTGCCAGTTCGGGCTCTAGCTGCGGCGTTGATTTCAAAGAAGCCGTAAGCAGAAGTGGTCGATGTAACAGCGTAGCGGCAGTGAAGTTGTGTGACAAAAAGTGAGATATTGTCATTTGATGGAGAAGTCTCATGCGAGTTTTTTCACACATTGATTTAGGCAATGAGCTTGGGGGAATATTGAAATGGAAATTAAATTGTTGACAACAAACGATGACGGGGCTATTGTGGAAGATTTATGGTTCGAAAGCCTATACCATAGAGGCTTGAAGAATGAACTGTTCGGGGCATACATACTTTCGTCTCGGTTGCTTGTTGGGTGGAGACCCCGCAGCTAGTTTATGTCCTTTAAAAATTACATATGTACATCTCTGTCCCCATGCTGTGGCCACCCCTGTAGGATTTGTTATCATCGACAAGATCTTTTGCAAACGATAGTGCGCAAAGTCTAATTGACCGTCATAGGAAACCCTAGTTTTTGGAACCCCTTAGATAAATATGTATGTGGAAGAAATGGTAGAGAAACCCGGAATCTACTCATTCTTTAGGGGACAGAGCTACCCACTTAAATGATCAGATCTTTTATACTTCTTTTTAATTAACATAAGCACTGTTTACGCGATGATAATTGAATCAAAAATGGTGCTTCATTGAGAAAACTTATTCTGCAATATTTGTGTAGACAGTGGAGTCTCCCTTAAAAATCTGTTTTCGTCCGTGAATATTTCGCAAAGAAACCGATGAATGCACTCAAGCACTTCTTCATCGCCTTTACATATATTGGACGGTAATCCATCGACTCTAGCTGCTTTCCTATTATATTAAAAGCTTAAACTTTGCCCTGTCAACCGGACACTGAAGACTCTAAACGGACTATTAAATAGTACGTTCAACAGTTCCTTCTTCTTTACATTGAACAACGCTTTGTGTGGCATTAACAACAGTGATTTTGTACTAACAACAAGACGGTTCAAACAAGCTCCAACCAACGTGAGCTCATACCGCTAACGGTTTCTTCGAAATTTTCAAACAGAATTGGTTAGCGAACGAGTTGTGGCGACCAGCAGTGTTGGGGCTAATCGAACATGTTCGCTGGGAGGGTGGCTGCAAAGGAAGACGCTTGATAACAGTTGAAAAATCTCACAGTCGCTAAAGAATTAGAACGCTGCGAAAATTAGTCTCTTTTTTTGTTTTGTTTTTACCCGCCCTGATCCTCCGGCGTGGCGGCTGCTGTCAAAGTTAAGAACCTTAAGCTGTTGTACAACAATGTTGCAGGAATAGAAAATGCCTTAGTGACAATTAACAGCCGATTGCACGCGGTGATCATCAACCGGATAAACCGATCACAATCAACAACAAGAGTGATAAAAAAGTAACTGCTTTTTTACTTATTTAAATTATTTTTCTCTTTTTTTTCCTGGCTTTCTCGCGAGCTGATTTTTTATGGCGTCGATTTTGTGGCGGTACATTTACGAGCTGAAACTAGCGCCTTGTGGCGATTTTATGTGTGCTGTTTTGGGAGGAGAGTTCAAAGGCGTTTTGCGCACATCAGCGTCGTTGTGGTCTGGTTGGTCGGTTGGAATGTGTGTTGGCCATCATTACGAGCGTAAATATTAATAGTTAGCGCATCTTTGCATGTTTACACACAACTCCGCAAGCAAGTAGTAAATGGCTTATGCACATGCTGGCGTACTTATCGCTTACGTACGTACATACCATATGTACCTACATATGTATAAATGTACGAACACAATATTTTGATTGCAGTTAGTTGGATAGTAAGTGCGGGAATGGTGCGGCTTTAAAATCACTTTAACGAACATTTGTGGCGGGTAACTCGTGGTTAATTGGTTGTTTTACTCGAAACCGGTGTTAGGGATAACTCGAATGGCTTGTGTTTTTAATTAAAAATTCTATTTAGGTAATAAGTGAGTAAATAGTTTAAGCTGGAATTGTATTTTCGTACTTCTCTGCGTAGACGGAGGGATTAAAAGCCGCAGACTGAATGCAAAGAAAGAAGAAGATGCGCTCAAGCCGAAAGGAGTAATCGTTTGCAAATGTTCGATGAGAGCTGCGGATTAATTGAACGGAACTTGTATGGATTTTGGCGTTAACTAAAGTCATAGCGAGAGCATTTAAGACCTCAGTTGATAGGGCTCACTATAAGCCTGGAAATATCTGACATCTCTCCTTCGCAAACAAATGGACGCGTATTGAACTCATCATCCTTGAAAGAAAACAGACGCTGCAATTAGACTACAGCAAACCATTAAACCGAAAATGTCGCAGTGGCTCCGCTGAAGTTTTTTTCTTTAGTTTAGCCGTGACCTAAGGCTCCACACGGGCTGGTAACACAAGGTTGCTCCCGTTTCTGGGGTGCGCGACATGTATACAAGAGTAGAAATTGAGCGTTGCACCGCAGTTGTGGCTCCTATTGTATCCCCATAATACCCCCTATTCGGTCAAAAATCTCGATGCAATTCTTGATAAAAAACTTTACTGAAGGGTCGTAAGAAATATCTCAAAAAATATCCTGTAGCTCATCCTTGTCAGTGCTAGCTGCCCAAAAGTCCTAGACAGTTGAGTTTCGGAAAAAAGAGAAGCCCTCTGCCAGATGCAAGCCACTAACTTTCTCCCAAGCAGTTTAGAAAGGGAGGAGGTAGTAATATTTCTAAACTGTTGGCTATAAGTGAGAGGTGGACATATGAGCTGGGTTCTTCGGGGATCGAGGCAGTGATTACAATTCTATTTTTCAAGCATAATTTGAAGACTAAACTATATGACCATAGCTTAAGTTTCTAGAAGAAAATCAAGCGACAATTAAACTTGTGGCAGAGTGGATTACGGACAGATCAAAATATGTAAGGTTGAATCGACGGAGCGCAAGGCTCCTCTGCGAGTGCCTTCAGCAGATTGAGACATCACGCCGTTCACGATTTTCCAAGCTGCTACGTAATGGCCTCAGTGCCCTCGCTCTCGAACAGAACGTCAGCCTACCCTCCCAATCCATTAAATGAACGCAGAATGCTTCATCAAAAAATTAAAACCAGCGTGGTTCTCGTACGAAGAACTGACTGTCGCGGGAACTATTGGATTTATTTTCCTTGCCGACGGTTAATTCTTGTTATTCCCAAAGCGCTGCGTTTCCAAATAACATAGCTTTCTGTAGAGAATGGAGCTCAAAGAAGGTCGATAAAAGCTTTCAACTAACAGTCTCACTTTAACGTTGAACTTTAGATGAAATCTCCTAATTTTGTGCCAATTAAACTGTCCACACCCACTTTTAACTGCCATTCTCAACAACAAGCGAGATTTCTGTATAAAGGTTAAGTGGTCTGAGCGTTAAAACAAATTTTTTGTTGTGAAAAAGGAAAAATCTTCCATTCTCTTATTTTCCTCCTTTCAATGCATCCCATTTCAACTCGAAAACTCACAATTGACACAATTTTAAGCGATTAACGGTAATGGCATACAATAAACACACAAATAGCACACTACAAATCAATACCAATCACATCACATCACATCGCTTAGCTTGTTAGCAACACAAAGAGTTGTGGAGGAATTAGGAGAAATATCTGGGTAGAGGCAAGGAGAAGGTGCAAACGCCACTCGATCCAGACACTTCCGGTCAAAGTGGTGGCAGAAAACAGTACAAAAGCCTTGCTATAACAAACAATTGATTGACAGCTTACTTCGATGTATGGGCGATGTGATGTGGTCATATCAACCATATCAGCAGTAGTAACAACAACAAGAACAACACCAAAGTGTAACCGAATTTCCACTCGGCCGAAAATTTGTGTCACAGCTGATAAATTGAAGAGGACAATAGTTACTCAGACACACTCCAATCAACTTCTGTATGTGTGTGCATGCCCTTGTTTGGCCCACCGTTTTTGTGTGTGTGTTCATTTACTTTGTGTATCAAATTACAACACAGCTCTCCATCAAACCCATACCCGGCTTTGTCTTCCTTCACACCGTCGCGTGTAAATCCACTTGTATGGGTGTTAATATCCTATAAAAATCCATCAAAGGTACAGGAGCATACAAGCGATAAGCTATAGTGTCAGGCAAATATGTAGCATGTACAAGGATATAAGGATATTCAGGCGTTCATACGTGTATGTATGTATGAACACAAAAGCATATCAAACTGTGTAACAGTTTCATTGAAAGTGTGCTAAAGGTAAATGTGGCTTGTTTTAACCCAAAAATCGATATTATACAATAGTTTCTGGCATGTCCTTACACTCTAGTGGCATGTGTGTTTTCTTTTTGTGTACATATGTTTGTATGTTTATGCTTTTGTATCATTTAACTTCCATCCACTCGTTTGATTCATTGTTTTCCATTACATTAAAGATTCTCTTTCATTTGCGGACTTCCCTTTCGATTGAGCCAGCGTCGATACAGGAAATAGCCAAAAGTGTAAGGATGTTGAACTAAGTGAAGTGGACGCGGGATAAAAGTGTATATAATTTTATGTCAGTTACAAATTCTGCTGTGTCACTGCTAAAGCTCTGTTGTGCTGCTTCATTTTGAATTTTGTGAATGATAAGAGTATTTATAATTATGAAGGGATGCAAAGAAATATTTATGTGGACAGAAGGGAGATAGAGAGGGGTGAAATAAAAATAAAAAATAAATTAGTTTTCCTTTTCAATAATTTATAATATTTATACCCTCATAAAAAAATGATTTCTCGGTGATACATTTTTAACCAACGGCTCTTTTCTCATTTTTGGAAACAGGTAATCATCACTCTGGGACTGATCTGGCCTGTAGACTCAGTGTTTCAGAATATTGCAGATACCGCAACCACATTTCGGCGAGTTGTTTTTTCATAATCGAGCATCGTGGAGGAGAATTTTATTTATATATATATTTATTTTTTTAATAAGATCAGGCATGGTCACCTAGATGCTCCTGTCCGGCCCTGGGTCGTTTTTCATGGGTATTCCCTTACTTATTTAAGTAAACTCTGCTACTTGCAACTGAGAGGTTTTTTCAGACTAGCGTCACCGTACGCCAATGACATCCCATTCATGTTGGTTGCATCTGATTTTTCAGCTTGGTAGAGAACTATACTGCTCCGAAAATAATTATACCTATAATATAATCTTGCTTATACTAATTATGAGTCACTGAACATCATTCCGCGAACATAAAAACTCTCCCTCATAGAAATGAAGAAAATTCTGTTTCAAATAATTTCAGAAAGTGGTTGAGAATTAGATACTCACTTCGTGAAAGAATCCGCAAGCCATAAAACCGAACTGCGGGACAACCGTTAATAACGGCGGTGGCAACTTTTCATTTACATGGCGCTCTCTTAAGATAGGTTGCCATGGACGGAAGGTATGTACAATAAGATGAGTAGTTGCAGCATAAGCTTGCAAAAACGATAAATAAGAGTAATGTAAATCGGCCCCCAGACGCCTTAGAACACGGCCAAGTGTCAACTTGACCTCAAACTCTTCGCCAACATTTCAAAGTCATATCATTTCACTTACTCTTCCCTACAAAGCCGATGAACACAACACTAGCGATCACAAACTCTGCAATTATGGCATTATAAAAATCGATAATCTCCGATATGAGCAGTAAAAAGTGATCATGAAATTCAATATCAAATCACAGTTGAAAAAGAAAGAAGCAAACTACATACACGTACTATCTCTAACTCTTGATCTTGCTACGAAGACAATGTAGCTGGCAAATAGCTTCATTTCATAGCGCGTTAACTGGAGTTTATCAGATTTCATGCGATTTTTACAAGCATTGTGTGGGTGTAATTATTATTGTAGGCAATAATAATTTTTATGAGCTTCAATGGCTTTAATGATGTTACGAAGATTTGCACGAAAAAGCGCAAAATTATTGGAAATGAAAAAGAGCAACCAAAAAATTTTGCAAATTATAGCATAAATGAAGGCATTTTTAGCACTTTTATGACACTCTTTCACATGTGAACAGCAGAAGACATTATGCGTCGAAATTTGAGCACAGGACAACTTCATTTGAACATTATGATGTTGTAAAAAATTGATCAACCAATTCTATTTGCTGATATTGGCCGAGAAAATGCAAAAGAAAATAAGGTGAATTTGAAATGAGTGGAGTCATTATGGGTAGATAGTGTAGCAAATGTTTTTATTATTTGCTCCAAATAGATATGAAAGTGCACATTAATACAACCATAGCTATTTTAATATATCTTCTTTGCTTGTATCGCGCACTTATTGGACGCCCAGAATGAGCTCAAAACCTTCTGTAGACATGAAATGATAAAAGGTGCGTTGTATGAGAACTAAGACACATAGTAATCAAGAAGAAATAAAACGCTTATAATTTAATGTTATGACCAAGAGTTTAGCTTTATTACAAAGGCAAAGGTTTGCAATTAATTTTTAAAAAACTTCGAGAAAATGACCGCAACAATCGGCGCCGAATATTCCCTTCCAAGGCGTCAATCGTCTTGAGCTTATCAGCGTAGACAAGCGACTTCACATAACCCCACAAAAATAATCAAGCGGTATTAAATCGCAGGATCTTAGAGGCCATGCTACAGGCTCACGTTGCAATACGCTCACCAAAGTTTACTTCCATAAATTGATTACAATAAATAAATTGCGCCGTCTTGTTGGAACCAAAGGTCGCCGACTTCAAAATTATCCAATCCAGTCAGGTACCGGATGCAGTTTTGAAGAAGTATATACCAATGATTCCTTCTGCCCATAGACCAAGGGCTTACTTTTTTAGGATGTAACGGCGTCAGAATAGTGGCTTTTAGATTATCAACATTAACGCACTCATTCCACCCAGGGTGGGCTTCATCGCTAAATAAAATTTTCTTGTTATCGGTGGCCAACTCATTATAGGTCCATTCACCGAATGTGTTACGCGCTTGATTGTCAAGATCTTGCCTCAATGAAAACCACACGAAATCAAGAAATATTCGTGGTATGAAAATTATTTCGAGCTACATTAATGTTAGAGCGCTGCTCAGTGTAACCAACAGTTGTACGAGTATAACTCAAACGCTAGCAAATCTCAAGCAGTCCGCAGCGTGGCATGCCGAAAATCGAACAATAAACCGAGTAAATCTCGCTTTCCGTAAAAAGTGCTCTCTCTCTCTCTGAGACATTGTTTGCTGTCTAGTGTGACTACTTGTATGTCATTCGTTACGCTGAACCACTTGTAATTCTCCTATGGCTTATACGATATTGTATTACAGTCTTACCAAGTAAAATTTAATAGATCTTTTTTTATTTTATTTTTTCTTCAGGTTTCAAAAGTTATTGATAACTTTTTGAATTATTTCATCATGATTTAAATATTGCCAAGTCACTAAGCGTGTATAGTGAATGTGTCACCGAAAAAAATCTCATGTTCGCACTCGTAATTTTCCGATTGAATCGAAGACTGTCGCCAATAATTTAATATCTCGAGTTTCTTTGGCGTCGCTGGTCGAAAATATTTTGATTGCCATTATAAAGTGATATTATTCTTTTTATGACATACGAGGCAATCACAACAAATAGCAAAAATCTATAATTCGAAATGTCTATAAACACACACATGCATACATTTTACACACATTTCCCTATCTATAACACACAATTCCCTAATCGACTACAGTTGCCAGGTGAGCTTGCAATGAAAATAAAATAAAAATGAAGTAAAGAATTTCTTTCGAATAGTAATTTAATTAATCATTGCTGTTATTTTTACGCAAAATGTTTACTACTCACTTTTACGCTTTTACTATATACCATAAGTACTCTTGAGTTCTCCTTCCCGTAGCCTGCACGTCTCTTCCCTACGCATTCACTTAACGGTGTTGCGTCGCTTGTTCGTTTGGCGATAAGCATAATTGGTTTGTGGCATTTGTTTGGTATTTTCGTTTATCTAAATTGCGAACACTAGTTATCTGAAGCATCGCAGTGTTGTTGTTTGTATTGATAAATTTTGATTTCAGTTGGATTTCGCAAATCATTTATGTAAATATTACGGTGCAATTAATAAACAATTTCATAAGTTATTTTTTTATTATTCATTTTTATTTTTGCATAACATTCTACTTTTGCTAAGCCTTTACCGTTATAAGTGGCTGTCATTGATTGATCCGAGTGCTTCACTTTAGCGTTAGAAAAAAAAAATAAAAAAAATAATAAGAATGTGCTATGGTTGGCAATCGAGAGAGTATTTTTCCCAGCTGTCCCAGCCGAATGGTGAAATAAGTATTTGTAGTTATGGCATACCATAAGCTTAATGGCAGAAAGTTATAATTTTGTGAGCGAGTTAATCAAATGGCTTAAAGAGTTCAGAATAATTGATTTTTTGTACTACTCAATAACGAAACAGATCAGCTGTGACAGTTGCTTCGAAGATCTCCACAACTTTTCATCTAACCGCAGTTTAAATTATAAAGACTTATATAACTAGAGGACAATTTGTTCAAAACCGGCCCTGCACTCTAACCGTCCTATGTTACATATTAGTATCCCTGAACTTATGAAAGCTTTCAGCACAATCAAACTTGCAGCACTGCCATCGGAAGTTGAGAGAAAGGAACCGCATGTGGAAATTCATACAAGTGGTGAACATTTTTTGATAGTCATTCACCTGAGAGTGACCAAAAAATATTATTTTATATATGGTATATGGGGTTTAAGCAAAATGGAGGCGATCTAAAGTGAGAAGGCAAACCCTACTGTTCTTGCTCGTCAGGTTTAGAGCTCATCACATAAAAAACTCTCACATTGAAAATGTGTTGCTTTTTTCAGCTGAAAACAGAAAATTACTCTAAACTTAAGTCCAGTATCGACCAATTATGGGTATAGCTAAGAGTTAGAAATTAAACACATAACCTAAAAGAAAGGTTCTTTCAACCTGACTATATTTCTTCTCGGCTTGCATGCGCTACGTACAATTGTCCCATGCGACATGCTAAAAGTTCCGTTTAGGAAATATAACAATCCCAAACGTTTCAATGATAGAATCTAAATTACGTTTCTTGGATTCTGATGTTGGCTCTCTTAAAATGTATCAGGTTATTTAAAAAAATTAAAAATTCTATTCATATAAAACTTTATTTTTTATTTTATATTTCAACACGTAAAAATATTTAAAATTTACAGCATATTTTATAAAAAAAAACACTGCTAATTAATAGCTATTAGGAAAATTAACAAAAATAATTGATTTCTTCAATATTTGGCAACAACAACGTTCGCAAGCGTTCGCATTACGACGTGGGTGGCCATAAAATCTGCAAACTACTCAACAGTTAGTGTGGCGCCTTTTTTTTTTTTGTTTCCTTTTACTCTCTGTCTTTTTCTTTTATTTCGATGTGTTTAGGCTCACCAATTGTGGCTAATTGCTTTAAGCCAAGCTAAGCAAAAAGACTGACTTGCTGCTGCTCAACGGCTCTTTTGGGTTTTGTGGGCGTTAGTCGTAAAATCTTTATTTTTTATCTTTAATTTTAATTTTATTTTTGTGGTTAGTTTAATAATTGACGGTGTGGCGCCTCTTCGGAGTAGAGGTTAATGATAAGCGGAATTACATAGTGCAAACATATACATATGTATGTATATTACATTTTGTGTTTATTTTGCTAACTAAGTTTGTATAGTTTGTATGTACATAGTATGTATGCTAGTATAGATTGTATAATTTTTTAATCGTTTCTAATGAAATTGACTTAATTTGATTTATTTTCAAAAACGTTTGATGCTTTTATTGATTTTCGTTGGTAATATTTTAATTGCAATTTGACTTTGAGTAGGACAGCTTAAGTTATATAAATTTTTACAACGACTTTTCGATTGAAATTGGTCATATAGATAATAAATCGATAAATATTTTATACCAATTTTTTTCATATTTTTTGTTTTTAAATTTTTGATAAAGCTGTTGTAAAACATTTATGCCAGTCATTTTGCTATGGTGAAATGCTATCTCTACAACTCTTCAATCCTTTCGCACACGTATATTGTACGTCATTAATTCGAATTGCTATAAACAATTTTGAGACGTAATAAGTGAAATTTTATAATCGGAATTCCATGTAAAATATAAAGAGAGATAAACTTCAAGGGCATTTAACAATTTTTTGAATAGAGATAGTTCATGCATTAAATTATAATTAACTAATAATCGATGTTATTCCAGTTCGAAAACTATGTTCTTCAGCATTATTTTGAAAGTTTTTGATTTGAGAAAGTAAATAAAATTTCTGTAATTTCATTGACAAAATGAAAAAATTCGTGGTATTGAAATTTATTTGCACGAAAGAATTTCTCTGCGGAAGAAATATTTGTTCTTGAAAATATATGACTTTGAAACACTTTGTTTACACCATTTCACTGGAAAAAAGGCTTGTCATGTCAACCAATGCTAGAAATAACTTAAAAATAAAAAAAAAAACTTGGAAAAATTTAAGTATCAATTTGATTGATAAGACCACAGAGCTGTAGAGATAAAAATTGTAGTATTTGAATTTTCAAAGATTGGCGAATAATTTAAATTTAAAACAATTTATTTAATTCATAAATGACGGTGCATTTTTGAGAGATCGCGATTTGAAGATAGACAAGAGCCATGTGTTGGGCAAAACCCCCAGGTGCTTTAGAGAAAAGGTAAATAAAAATTGGTAAAAAAATAAAGAAAACAAATTAAAAAATGCTTGAAAATGTCAGCTGAGTTGATAAAAATGGTTCAAGACAAAAAGGTTAGAAATAGATATTATATTAAAAGAAAAAATAATAATAAATCAAAAATACTTAAAAAGGAAGAAAATAAAATAAAAACCAATAAAGAAAGGTTAAAAAAGCAACAAACAAGAGAAAAAAAAACCGAAAACAACAACAAAACTGAGAAATAACACTAAAAATAACAAACAAACAAAAAAACACAAAAAAAACCAAGTAAATAAAAAATAAAAAACAAAACATACAAATAAAAAGCAAACAGTAAAAGAAAGCAATGCGAAGAACAAAACGAAACAAAGAAGATAAAAAACAAAACAAACAAAAAAGAAACAAAACTAAACAGAAAAATATTACTAAAACTTAAACAAAAAGAAGAGAAAAACAAAAATAATTCAAAAAATAAAAATAAAAATCGAAACAAAAAATCATAAAAATGCAATAAACCTACAAATTTCCAAAAAAAAGGAATTATAACTAAAAACAACAAAATGAGAACATAAAAACCAAGAAAAGGAAAAGAATAAAAAACAAAAAATAAAAAAGAAAACCAAACAAAAAATTTCAAGAAGAAAACAAAAAAAAACCATAAAGAAAAAGAAACCAAAAGAAACATAAGCAAAAAAAAAAAGAATAATCAAAAAATTTAAAGTAAAACGAAAAAATAATTTGTCTTTCTGATACTCAAGCATTTTAGTTTACTTGACATCGCCGCCCCATAAGCTAATACATACCTAATGCAATTTACAGTATCATGTAAGCTTTTGAAATTTATGTGTTATTTGCAATTAACAAGTGTAAAATTCAAATCTCAGCCAGCTATTCAAGTAAAAGTCCCAAAAAAAAAAATAATAAAAAATCAAATCAAGTTATCTATTTATTGTACCACCTTTATAACTTTATAGATAGCAAAACCAACACGCTGTATGGTATATTTCACTATGTCGCGTACTGGCCGCAACAAAAACTTCTTTTGTGTTTGTTTGTTCATTTCCTTTGTTTTGCCTAATATTCCTTTCACTCCAAGCGTTGGCAGTGGCATCTGTCGGCAAATAATTGTATAATTCAAAGCCATGAATTGTTGGCACGGTTGTACTCGGTGTGTGCCTACCCAGTGGTATAAGTCTCCAAAAGGAGATGTTCATCAAAACGGTTCCTCCACTAACAAATATTAGGGAAACGGAATGCTTTGCGCGGGTATTCCGTAAAAAGGGGTGTCGGCTTTCTTTTTATACGGCGAGGGGAAAATTATCCCAGTGTACTTGGTGTGCCATGGTGGCGTGCGCTATATAACTCTGTCCCTTTGGGTAATGAGGGCGGCGCCAAATGATTGGGCACCAATACACACTCGCCTGAGAATTCTGACGGCCGACGCGTAGCTTGCGGCCTGGCTCGTAAGTGCGTGCCGGATCAGATTCTTACAATCTACAAAAGAGTGAACACCTTTTTTTGACGCAGACGAGCGTATTTGTGCTTTTGAAAAAATATATATCCAAGAATTCGAATTGTGTAGTGATTTTAGCAGAAAATAATTTTATATTAGTGCAGTGCCAGTCGAGGCAAATTGTTGTTGGCAGTTGAAGCCCATAGTTTTAGATTGTTGCTTTTGCAGTGCTTAGTGGCGGAACTGGAGTTTGGCGGCATCACCGGAGGAGCACCGAAGTTGGGTACCCACACCTGACTGAGAAACCATAAGTATCATTTATTGTTTTCGTACGTTTTTATTGTCGTGCCGACAGTGTCGTTCCCTCCGTTCGTCCTCACCCATCCCTCTAGCATCCCGCACCCAGAGCCCAGTCATACAGGCGGGTTAAAGTTACCCCCGGCAGCACGGGAGTAGTGCGAGTAGGTTCGTAACCAGTTTGGTTGGACCACACCTCGGGTGCACCCCAAAAACATATTTTGTTTATTTTGTGTACGCGCATATAGATATAGTTGAACTATTGTTTAATTACTGTCGTCGTGTGATCTTCTGTTGGTAATAGCGTTGATCATTTCACTCGGTTTGTTTTTGCCCATAGTTTTGTTATTGTGCGTAGATAGCGACCCACGCCGTCTTCACTAAGCTGGCCGGTCGCTTTGTTAGTTTTTGTCATCTCCTTTTTGTGCGGTAGTTTGTTTTGTTGACGTGTGTGGTTGTTGGTAGGCGCTTGACCAACAGCCACTGTAGGTATACATATGTATGTACGTATGTACATACGCACATACATATTGTTAATTGGAAAAAGTGGAGGTGACAACTAGCCACAGATAAAGTAACTGAAGGCCAATTGAAAGATATAAAAATTTGAGAAAAACTCAAAATAGAAATAAAACGATAATGTTGCGCTAAAAGTGTAAACAACTTTATAGGAAAAAATTTTAAATTAACAAAAAAAACATGATAAAAAATTCAAAATTAAAAAAAAAAAAGTATTGAAAAATATATATGAAAAATTAAAAAGTGAAAATTAATGATTTTAAAAGACAAAAAATGTTGCTAACAGGTGGCTAGGTTATTCACGGCACGTTTAACGGTACATACCATACTCTCATGCTGTATGCCGATATCAGTGTGCCAATTTTGTAGTAAGTATTTTTTAATTAAATTGAAAGTATTTTTTCAACGATTTAAATATTCTTTAGTTATTTCATTCATGGCTATTTTTTGTCTTTTACGAGCAGCGCTGCTCGACATTTCCGCTGCGTATAATTTTTTAGTTTACATACATATGTACAAACTTTGAGCATTAAATTCTTTGCAAAACAAATAACTGATATAGATATTTTGAAGTTTATAATTAAATTTCTACAATTTATGATCATAAATTTTATTTAAAAAGCGCTTTACTAATTACACTTGTTTTGCAACGATTTTTATCAAACTGTGACTGTCACATCACTAAGCCGGTATACTTTTGAAATTCTTTCTATAAAATTTATGTACTCTCGGTATGTATCGACCCAAAAGTATCACGTTTGATCTGAAATGTCTGTCATAAATTATTTCATAGTAAGAAATATTTTTGAAATATCTTCGTGTCAACTTTCAATTGACAAGTGTCATGAAAGCTTAGTGAAAGCTCTTTGAAAAATGTTTGTTTATTTTTTAAGACCTCTTCAGCTGGAGTAGAGTGTACCTGAAACTCCAAATAGGCAGTGATTCTACACTATACTTTTTATTAAGGATTATAGGACGATAAGGATATGTATCGCCTTCTGAAGGGTATCGGGACTATCTGTTTAAACCAATTTTTTCATAAAAGCACTCTACACACGTATAAACAAGTAAACGCTGTCACCGAAAATCATCGAAATCGGAAGACTATATCATATATCCCCCCATACAACCGTTTTTTTTCAGACATTAGAATTAATATTTGATCCCAAAATGAAATACCATAAATTTTATTTGATGTCAGAAGTTATGATTCAAATATAACCAGCATTTTAATCAGTTGATTCAGTAGGTGCTGAGATTTCTGATTTTCATTATTTATTTATTCAGAAACGGCAAAAGATAGAGAACGAGAACGAGCAGATTCTTGTTTATATCCACCTAAATGAGCTTGATACAACCTACCTTTCGTCTTATGACTGTTATTTAAAATTAATAATTTTCCCTAAAATTTTCCAACAAATTATATTTATTTTATTAAAAATAAAGAAAAGAGAAAAATACCCACAATTGACCCACATTTTATTGCCGAAATACATTGTAATGCCTACCACTGCAATTTATTAAGCCTCCTTACCACTTGATTATTCGTTTATTCTCCTAATCAACCGTGCCCGGCACACAAGGCCTTGCATATTAAACGTGGCCGCCGGTCTCAACATTTTTGTTGTGCCACATTAAGGCCTTGATATGCCGGAAACGTTCTTTTGGGCATATAATTTTCACTAACTGCGACTGGTTAACCGTTCCTTGCGCTTGTTGTTGTTGTTGCTGTTGCTGTGATTTTTATTTTGTATTTTCGTTGCTGCTGTTGCCACACATAACAATCAGCTTTTGAACAGAGATAATAACTGAAATCAACGCGCAAATGAAGCGCAACAAATTGCAAAAGGGCGTTGCAACAACAACACAGGCGCGCTACAATGGCAACAACAATATGGTAAAAAGATTTATAAACCAAAAAGAGTGTAGAAAAAGTGCAATGTATAAATCAGCTAACAATGCCCAACGACCAATGTGTGGCAAGTGGCAACCATACTGTTGTTGGTGTTATTATTGCAATATGCAAAACAAGCTGCCAACTCACGCTTTCGCACTTTGCTTCATGCTTTGCAATTTCTTTTTCACTTTTTTTTTTGTGCCTTATTATGGAATTCTTTTACTCTCTACGGCTAACCAATTCTTTTTCTTCTGCTTTTTGCTTCTTAATTCTTTTTTCGGATTTTTCTCCTTTCTGCTTTTACTCCAAAAGCGTGACCTGCCTGCTGCACTTTGGATGCTGAGCTACTGTAGCCTTCATGCTCTGTGTTGTTGCTTTTGTTATTGTTGTTGGTGTTCTGCTTGGAGTTGAATAATGCGGTAATTGTGTTTGGGTGATTATTTTAAATGCGTTTCGCTTGATTTGATTGGTGTTAATGTGGGCGAGCAAACAGGTGGCATGATTGTTGTTGTCTTGTTGTGATCGCAGGCTTATGGAATGAAAGAAAAGGAAATGTGTGTCAAAGGCGCTGCGAAGGCGCTATATACGATTGTGTATGAGGATGTAAAAAATTTTAGTTTTCATGAAACCAGCTCAGAAACTGACTGCTGAGCTCAATAAATCTTTAACTTAAGACTGCTGAATTTATGCTATTGTGGCGATGGTTCTTCTCTAGCGGGTGGAATTTTAATCTGTGTCCTTACTTCCTTTTTCCAAGATCTTTCCAGAGTTGTGGATGTCCTCTTCTTTCTCTGTTACTACAGCCGATACCTGTATTGTATTGAATGCTCTCAAAACTCAAAATGATCCGTTCGGACAACATATCCAACAACAAATCCTTGCCTCTTGAAGACTCCTTGTGCCAAATATTTGGATGTTGGCATTGGGTACACTTCTTTGCCATATGATATGACGGGAGAGGCAGAGAAAGGTACTTTGGGTAATAGGGATAAAGATTTGTAGGTCATTGTAGAACCCAGCAGCTTTCTATGCCATTGATTAAAAAAGCCATATCGTATCAGCTTGCTATCTGAATCTAGTGAAGAAGAAAGGAATTCAGAGAGTTACACCGAGCATCCCTGGTCCTTCATCCAAGAAGTGAGAATACCTAAGATGTAACTATTTTAGGGTCCCACTTATCATTCGAGTCTCAGCTTAGCAGAATTTCTGTAAAGTGTACAGTACTAACATTGTATTTAACGTCATGTAACGTGTGGTCTAAACCAAAATTTGACCCTGTGTGAGCTACCTCAGTAGTACTTTACTTTTCAGCCACCATAAGCTCACTTAAAGGTTGTTTTTTAGACGTGTGGTTCAAAGGAGACAGTCAAGGAAACTTTCAATTCATTGAAGGACAATTTTTGAGGGGTAGCAGTCTGGGGCAGTGTCTTCACAATATTTCCTGGTCGAAAGGCATAACGAATATTGCGCACTATACCGCTTTACTAGAGACAAACTATAGCCTGCGGCTCTTCCTAGTTTTTCTTTGTTAAAATTTTTAATCTAAAATAAAAACTCCACATCAAGATTAGAAGTATATTTCATTAAATTGGCCTGCAAAAACACTCCTACACTCTAGAAAGAGAAATTCAAATTATGAAAGGAGGAAAAAATCAAAGAGAAAACCTGAGCCAAAAATCACTTGTGCAAAATTATTAACAATTCATTGAGCAATTTGTTAATGGCCGAACGAACGCACGCAAGTGGCAAGAGACTGCAAGGCCAACGAAAGGCAGCACAAGTGCGCCAACGGCTCACCCTAAGTCATGGCAAATGGGCAATAATAGCCACATGCCACAATTTGGAGATAAGAAATTTTATATTTTCATGCTTTTTTCTTCGCCTTTAAATAAGTAGCTTTCTGCTCTCCAAAGCTGACTGCATGGCCTGCGCGCTAGTAAATAATTTCTTGCGGGTGCAACAACGCCAGCTGACGACTGACTTGCACCACCACGCTAACCATGCCACATCGTTATCGCAACAAATTGCAACAAAATACAGCGCCATTAATTGTGTGGCGGCATTTCCCAAGTTGCCTGCTTGCAACCGCAAAACATATTTTTTTATAGTTTGTGTATTTTTTTTTTTTTTTTATAGCGACGCATTGCGTTTTGATACTTGAGTCTCGCGTCGCGCCATCGTTGGCCCGCTGGGGCTGTGGGCCGTGCATGCTGGGCTGTCAGCGGCAATACAACACCATAAGTCACCGCCGCAAGCCAGCACAGGCCGCGTGCGAATGAAAAGCTGTGGAAATACTGCGAAAATAAAGTGTTGTTGTTGTTGCAACAAGGGCTGCGACATGCGACGCCAAGAAACAATTCAATTTTTTGTGTCTCGACTTGTTTTGTCTTCACTTCACTTTGTGGCGCAATTGATTTGTACACGTTTTTGTTGTTGTTGTTGCTATTACTGGCAATTGCTTTGAGTTTTTATCGATAAATATGCAATAGCAATAACAACAATGCATAAATTATTAGTAAAAATATCACTTGTAGTGCAAAGTTTATCACAATAATCGCACCGAAAACCGCTCAACACTTGAACAGCCACGAGCTGACGTGGCGCGTTGTGGCTACAGCCGAGAGTCAGCTTCCAAGCACTCTGCCAGCACAACGTAGTCCAAAGCAATTTCAGTTTGGCACAAAGCATATACAGTACACTCGTGACTCAACCTCCTACCTCTTGCATTATGGTAAGGTCGCCGCCTGTTCTGCACAACCAGCAAACAGACCACAAACTCTGTGTTGTCGCCGCTGCACTGCCAAGTGTCGTTTGGCAAATGGCGTGTGGCAAGTGGATTTCATTTTTGCCAAAAGCCAATATTACGATAAGAGCATACATAACAGCAACAACAACAACAGCAATAATAACCCTCCACTCCTTAGGCACTACAATGTGCGCTTGACCGAACAGCTCAATCTGTCAGTGGCTGTTCGGCTTATCGGAAATTTTTGATCTACCAGCAAGGAAATAAAAGAGAAAAGCTTTTAGGAAAATTGTTTCGGGGAAAAAAAATAAATTTCCAAGTGCACAAAGGGACAGCAGGCAAAAAAGTAATGCAAAGTGAAGCGTGTGGTGGGTTCCGTTGGTCCGTTCGGTCGGTTGGTTGGTTGGTTGGTTGGTTGGTTTCTCCTTTTTCGGTAGTAATTGAAATTGAATTCGATTGGACTTATCGGATTATACGCCTAACTGAATTGCTCTGCAAGTGAATTCTTGGTTAGTGAGTGGAGTAAAGTGAATATATTGGAAGTGCGGTGGGCATTTATGAGCGCAAGCGAATTCTCCACATTGAAAGGAAGAGTTTTATAGAGTTTAGAAAGGAGAAATTAAATATAGAAACTGGTGACGGGAAGATCTGCTTCATCTATGCATCACTTTCCGCTGAAATTTGGCAGTATAAGAAAGAAACTTTTGAAAACCGCATGGGCTACGAATCTCAAAAGGCGCCGGCTTTAAACGCTTATTAACTACTGATTGGTAGAGTAATCGAAATTCCAAACTCGGTCCCGAAAACATCAAATTTTGATGGCTTCACTTACACTTTTTGATAATTTCATCCGAATGATATAAACAAAATACTGAGCCTCATAATCAGTCTCAGTCAGCTCTAATCAGTCGGTTGTCGATCGGTGGGTGTCTCTCCGCGCAAAAAACGTCGTGACAATGGAAGCGAAAGCATAAGATCTTCAGCCCTACTGCAATTAACTGTGAACAAAAAAAGATTTTCATAACCTCAACTTCGAATAAATATCTAGGATGATTAGGGAAAATTTCAAGAGAAGTACGTGGATGAACAGAACAGTGTACATTGAAATGCTCAGTGGTGCCGCAGTTTTCCGCGATTCAGTAAGGGAATATGAGCGGACAAATTTATAGCCAACAGCGGCAATTCTGCCTAGAGTATTGGTATTTTAGGAACATCCTTCCTTCCTTTCTTCTCGCAGTCCGTCTCTTTCTCTCTTTTCTCCTACGTCAACAACGAGAGTACCATATTCTGCCTTTCAACTCTACGCGCTCAAATTACACCTTTTCGGAGAAATAAATTTCTGTCACCCCTTCTCCTCTCCACTCTCTAAACTTGCAATATATTCGTGTCACATTGCGCCTACTTTGCTTTATGACTGATCACTTTAGAATACCATTTCGAACAGCTCACGCAATATTCCATTCAATTGTTGGCCGATAGGAAGTAATGTTTTTTTTTTTAGTATTTCCATGAAATTCTATGAATAAATATCCGCAAAAGGTTAATTAATTAAATAAATACCTACAATAAGACACAAAAATATGTTTGATTAACTAAAAATAGTAGCACTTATACTTTCTTTGGTATTTTATCAGCGGAATGTATTCCACGAATTAAGTGGACTCAACGAATCGCAATCGATAAATGTAAAAATCACTTGAGATTTGACTACTTGAAATAGAGGAAAGTAAAAACATATTAAGCTTGCGGAAACAATGAATTGTTAAATACTTTATGATAAGGCGGAAGTGATAAAGAGTTTGTTGTCAGTAGTCTGTTTTTGTTAGCGGTTTTAGGGGTTAGAGAGGCGAAATGCCTCAGTGAGTTCTAAGAATTTGTCCAGTGATTTTGCGGATGGAATTTTTAATTAATAAAAACGATTTGGGAAACCATCAGCAAACAAAAGGAAGGTTTGGCTTAAAAAACACCAAACGGTTTTCTACTCGCCTAGCACTACTGTCTACCTTGCAACTTTTCCATCGACTGTAATGTGCGCTGAGTGCGAAAGATAATTTAAGGAGAAAGCCAGACACATTGATCAAGAAATGCATGACTATGAAGAGCTTAAAAAGCTGGCCGACAGGAGTAATATTCGAAAAATCGAAGAAAAAGTATGGCGTTTTGAAGAAGATTTCAAGACCAGAGCATGCTCATGTGGGACTCAAACAGTGTTCGAGGAATTGATGTCCTTATTATCCTAAATTAACGGTTAGCAACACCAAAAGATTCGTTGGAGCCGGAAGGGATCTCTTCGAGCCATTATATACTAAATGAAGTTCAAGACAAATTGACTCTTTAACATTTGGAAGTTAATGCTGGAGAATATAATACATTCTGGATAATTATATAAAGAAGGAACAAACTTCTAACAAGAACTGCAAGTCCCTCAACATTCCTCTCCTGTTATATGGTGCAGCAGGGCATATGGGTAATCGAGGGCAACGAGATGACCGTCGAACTGACTAAAGAGCGAGTGTTCTCGAAACAGGAAGTAGTCATGGACTTACCAATCCCAAGTAAACTACGACCCAAAGCTTACTAGATTTCTACTAGAAATTAGACGGGTTGTTAACCGGAGCTATTTGTTGGCATCGAATGGCTTCAAATCAGGGACAACAAAATCAGGAAATGCCAGGAAAGGGAGTTAATTGAAATATGGACAGTATAACACGTAACCTGTGCGTGACGGCTATATACATATAATCCTGACACATTTCCAATTATAATCACAGTACGAAATATATTTCTGTACACACATTTCTATGCAAAAATCTAATACGCTCGGCTACCAAATGCGAGATAGAGAGAGAACGATAGGGAAAACCACAAAAACAAAAATAAATACTACCGACCTGCTGTCCAAGTCTTTAAACTGTCTTTACATGCAAACAACTTTATTAAAGCCGCGATCAAGCAGAAAAAAGAGAAGAAGAAGAAACGCCGAAAAGGACACTTTGATGGGCCGTAAAAAAGTCTCCGGGATAGCTATTTCACCGAATGTGAATGTAGCTGTCACACGAACTCCAGCCAAGAAGTGAACAGAAGTAACCGAAGTAACTGAAGCAAAGACAAAAAAAAAAAAGGAAATAAAAATAAAAATTAAAAGACAACAACAACAATAACAGTGTTGGTAATTTTAATTAGGTACAATTTTATTGTAAAATTTTAATGCTGCTGTAAATTTCCAGCTACCTATGATCATCGTTAAACCCGATAATGATCATAAATACCACGGCGCAGAGCTGGGATATAAATAAAATAGACGGGGGTGTACGTAAGAAAGAAAGAGGGAGAGGGTGGGTGAGAGAGAGGGATTGAAAGAGAGATATAGAGAGTTGTAAGGAAAAAGAAAAGACACTCTGCTGAATTAAGATAACACTCTCGACACAATAAAAAATAAAAATAAAGCAAAAAAATATAAAAGAAACTGTAAATAAAAGCAAAACTAAAACTAAAACATAAAAATCAGTTTAGAATTTCATTTAAAAAGTGAAATTTATGCCAATATAAAAGTTAACAAAGTTGTAGGCGATTAAGAAATGTTTGTGCTTGTGTTTGTTGGTGTGTGTGCGTGTGACAGAAAGTTATTGGTGGCCTCTGGCAGCAGGAAGATTGACAGATAGTTAAATCCCCATATAAGCATACTCACTCAAACATTTGGTACATGCATATGTATGTAGATAAATAAAGCTTAATAAAGTTAGCGATTTGGTCATAATTTTAGTATAACTTTTGGCCACCAAGCGTGAAACAGCAGTTGGTTTCTAGAGTTCGCTCAAATTTTTATGATCTTTACTTATCCGATTGAAACAAAAAAGGGGTAAGCTTCGGCAATGTTTATGATTTCTGCAAATTTTTGTATATGAAAAAAAATTATTTATGAACAGACACCACTGTGCAGAAGATTACAAACTTGGCGAATGGGCCTAAATTTGTGTATTAAGTGAGAGATAGAGTTTTTGTTAAGGATGAGATGTGTCTAAAGAAGCATTTGAGTTTCTTCTACTGAAGCTGCTTTCCGTTGACAGCTTCGCGCTGAAAAATTCATGTGAATATCTGTTCGGAAATGGTATGAGTTAATAACTAACTCGTCCTTTAGTGGAGGATGAACTGGTTATATCCCAAATAATTTAATAGCTTTGTCCAAGAACTCCTTCTTTGTAGTACACACTCTTGTTTTCTACTCCCCTCGTCAAAAATGAGTAGCAAGAACGTTCCTCATACGAGAGGTATGGGTTCTGTGACTTAAAATGGCACACCGGGTTAGATTAGGTTACAGATGATTGGGCTGGTGCTAGGTTCTACTTAGAAAATGACATCACTTCTTCTATGTGTTGCTATTTTTCCAGTTCATAAGCGGTCGATAATACGCTTAGCGCCTTAGAGTGTTGATCTGCGTTGTTGAAGATATGAAAGCAAAAGGGCTCAAGACTTAGTTTCGCCAAGACGAGGCGATCAAATTCATTTAGAATCTTCACTGAAAGTAACTATTGTGATTTGATAAGTGCTGGAAGATCGTTCTTTCCTCTATTATCCACCCCTGGCTGGGAGGAGTTTGACTTCGTTGTATTTGCTTTGTGTACGTCAAATTGACATGTGGTTCATCTGTTCGGGGGAAGACCACAGGTAGCCGGAGGCACTAGCACTCTGCCCTGTCTGTTGGTATCGGTACAAGGATGCCCGCAGGGATTACGCTGTGGTTCGGCGTCCAAATCAATCTTACCGGAAGAAAGCTCAACCCTATCCAGAGGGTGATCAGGCACTCCACAAATGATTTAAAAGTATAAGTGTATTTAAAGCCAGAATAGTCGACTGTCTGTCAGGGTTCAGATTAGTAAATGGCTTTAATGGCTTTAAATCAAATGACGCTCCGGAGCTGTAGGAAGTCTGAGCCGATTGCGAATTCCAAGAACAAAATTATGCCACCTAGTCTGGAACCATCCGTATAGAAGCTTGCTGTATCTCGTTTCCATGCCGTGCCAAGAAGCCCAATCATCTCTAGACGTAGTAAAAGTGGCGAAGTTATTGTTGTCAGTCAATTAAGACGCCTTAGTCCAGCATTCCCTGTAAACTTCATCCACTAATCGCCGATGATTCAGTAGAGCTTGTATAAAATTGTGAGGGACTCCAACATCAACCTCACCTTGTTTTAGGCCCGCGCTACTCTATTGGTTCGAATACTCGCATTTTCCTTCGCAATTTATTTAGTAGTAAATTTCTGCTACAATACTTGATCAATGAGCATTCCTATCTATCAATATGGGCACAAAGTTTCATTATCGCACCGGTGATAAGCCGCAAAGACATAAATAAACAAACAAATGCGCTAACAACTCAGCGCCTTCTTCTACTATTTCCACTTCTACTTCTACTTCTACCCATTAGTTTTCTCAGATGTGCATACGAGTATGTATGTATGTATGCATGAGTATGTGCAACACCTATTTCACACCGCCGGCATACTATCTTTTGTTGTCAATACTTGACTTGTGTGCTGGTCGATATCGCATTGGATTGCGACAACGTTTAAGCGACGCGGCGCGGAGCGGCTCGGCGTGTGAGAGAATGCGCTCGAACGTCGTAGCGGAGTTGCCGCAAAAGTCCACGACAGTCCATATAGTGGTGCGTTTATATGTCATTAACCTTTTGTCATAAATACAATGTAGCATAAGTAGGCACATACATACATACATACATACATACGTTCAATGCAACTATGACACTCCACTTCCACTGTTCACTTCCCACAGCTATCCAGCGATTTTCTATTTGCGCTTTAACTTTTCATATTTTTACTATTTTTTCCTGCTTTTTTTCTTGCTGCTTCTTCATTTCTTATTTATTTGTTTAAACAAATAAATACAAAATAAATAAATAAATGCCACATATAGTGCATATGTATGTATGTGTGTGTGTGTGCGTGTGTCATTTCAGAGTATCCAGCATATGACAATCCATCAACCACTGCGTCAGAATCTCACACACACATACATATTTGCCCAACATTCTGTTTTCTTTTTTAATTTATTTCTTGGTTTTCATTCTTGATTCTCTTGCTGACTACAGATTTCCTTAGAAAAGTTAAGTATGGTCATGTGTGTAAGGTGATATATGCAGTTCCGTTTATTTTGCATAAATAAATGCAAAAATTTCATTTGAAGGCTTACAAAAACAAAACTAAAACAAGCATATTATGCTGAAGTGTTTGTGAAAATGTCATTGATCTTTATGTCTGGCCTCGGTTTCTAGTGAATTATGGCTGGAACTTTCTTAGAAAAATGTCTATGAAAAGAAAAGAAAAAATGAAAATAAACAATATAGTCCCTGCTTGAAAGTGCCAACCTACTTCCCGAGTCTCCAAAATCTATTCTGGTCTCTTGGTTCCCCAGTCAATTGTTTAAAGAAGCCAAGCGAAGTTCCATCGAAAAGGCTCCCTGGTTTGTTGTGGGGACACGGTCACTGCAAACTGTCTAATAGCGCCCAGTTTCCTTAAATGTTTCTCAATCAAGCGGAAGAAACTAAATGCTTGAGGTCTTCTTCCGAAAGATAGTTTTCTAGCCTCATACCTCATACTAACATATATGTATACTAGTTGTTTGGGTCGATTTAAGGTGGAAACAATCTCATCTGTCCAATGGGCTGCACTTCTTTCTCCTTATTATTAAGCTGTTTTCTAGCCCTAAGAGATTGTGCAGTAGCCCCCAGCTGTAGTCTTTCTACGTTTTAGGCAGTCACAAAAGTCTTTGTTTTTTTTTTTTTTTTAAGCCCCAATATTGTGTTGAATTGCCCCCGATTTCTGCAACAGATAGCTAAACAGATTGCATTATCTCTGGTTGTTCCTTATAGGAGATGTTACAGGAGCTGCAAAAATGTGATGAAGGCGAAACAATCACTTGTTTTGCGACAGTCGTGATCAAGTGAGTGTTAAGTATTGAGATTTTTAGATTTTTTTCCTGGTGATAACATCATTCGCATTTAGAGTATACAGAGGTCTACAGAAAGTTTTAAAGCTGAATATTAAGGCCCTCTTAAACTTTGCAAAAAGCTTTGAAGTCCTACGTGTCGACTATTTTACCTACAAAGAACGTATAGAAATAAATAAGGCGTAACAGTCTAACTTAATCTCTTAGTGATCTTTCCCAAGGATCTGAGATAACGATCAATAACCTATTGAGGCTTTTTAGGAAAGGGAAGCCTACAATGCAGAGATTGAAGGTACTAAAACGGGCTTCTTTCTGGCCTCAGTGTAGTTGTTTTACACTCACCCACCGGTAGTCACTTCCATCTTAGCTAAACTAATATCTGTTCCTTTTATCTTACTTTTAAAATATTTTTATTAAATTTAGTAAATAAAAAAATCTACTCTTGTAAGTAATTTTCCAACAGAGTACTGGTGACTAACGTTGTGCGCTGACAAACATGTTTTGATATTACCACCAAAGAATTTAGTTCTTTTCAAAAGGTTTTGCTTTACGCTCCCCCAGACGCCAAACATTCAAAAACATTCCAAAGGACACGTCTCATTCTCATCTCATTTTCCCTAATACCTCCACCATTAATATTCATAAATATGCTACGTGCCGATAACTGTCAATTTCAATTACCAAAACCACGCAAAAATTCATGGCTCAACAGCGCACCAATTCGAAACGAAAATCCAAGCACAGCGCCCACATTCCAGTGAACGCAAAGCCGAAACGAATCAATGCCTACCTGTGGCAGAGAAGTGCAAGAGGCGACAGTGCACAGAGAGGGCTTTGGGGTGTCATTAAACACACACAGCAATCAATATACCGGAAAATCAGCAATAAAAGCAAATTTCGTAATTTTCATAAAATACGCGAATGGCATTGCTGGAGAAAAGAATGTTGGGGGTGAACGAGCGTGTGCTGCAGAAAATGTATGTAATAAAAGCTGGACTAACAGGTTTCGTAATTACTCGCCATAAATCACGTTGATGGACCCCAAAATGTTGTATTTTCAAAGGAAAGGTGAATTGGATGCGAAAAAAGAAGAATTGTAAGAAATAAAAAATACATTTAGTAAAGGGGTGGCCGGCCAGTGGTAGTAAATGAAGGAGAGTAATATAGCGCACCCACAGGCGCATTACAGGTGAGGTTATGGAATGGTCTGAGCATTTTTGTTTAATCTAAAAGTCTATTACAAATACTTTCGAGAAAAAACTGTAAATAAATATACTCGTATTGCAGCGGTCTTGTAAAGAAAATAACAGTAATTCAAGTTTTTAGAAAAAGCTCAACGGAAGTTGGTTATAAAGGCTCTGTTTGCGCCATTTTTCCTTATTTCAAACGGAAATAAGCAACATTAACTTGGCCACATGTCGTTGAACGGCGGATCAGGACTTGTCCGTGTAGAGATTTTAAAATCGTTAGAGTTTCTTCCTGAGCACAAAACACTTTAGTTAAGAGTTGATGATAAATTAAAATAAAATAAATTAAAATAGAATTAATTAAAATAAATTAAAATAAAATAAAATAAAATAAAATAAAATAAAATAAAATAAAATAAAATAAAATAAAATAAAATAAAATAAAATAAAATAAAATAAAATAAAATAAAATAAAATAAAATAAAATAAAATAAAATAAAATAAAATAAAATAAAATAAAATAAAATAAAATAAAATAAAATAAAATAAAATAAAATAAAATAAAATAAAATAAAATAAAATAAAATAAAGTAAAATAAAATAAAATAGAATAAAATAAAATAAAATAAAATAAAATAAAATAAAATAAAATAAAATAAAATAATATAAAAAAATAAAATAAAATAAAATAAAATAAAATAAAATAAAATAAAATAAAATAAAATAAAATAAAATAAAATAAAATAAAATAAAATAAAATAAAATAAAATAAAATAAAATAAAATAAAATAAAATAAAATAAAATAAAATAAAATAAAATAAAATAAAATAAAATAAAATAAAATAAAATAAAATAAAATAAAATAAAATAAAATAAAATAAAATAAAATAAAATAAAATAAAATAAAATAAAATAAAATAAAATAAAATAAAATAAAATAAAATAAAATAAAATAAAATAAAATAAAATAAAATAAAATAAAATAAAATAAAATAAAATAAAATAAAATAAAATAAAATAAAATAAAATAAAATAACTAAAATAAAATAAAATAAAATAAAATAAAATAAAATAAATTAAAATAAAATAAAATAAAATAAAATAAAATAAAATAAAATAAAATAAAATAAAATTAAATAAAATAAAATAAAATAAAATAAAATAAAATAAACTAAAATAAAATAAAATAAAATAAAATAAAATAAAATAAAATAAAATAAAATAAAATAAAATAAAATAAAATATAATAAAATAAAATAAAATAAAATAAAATAAAATAAAATAAAATAAAATAAAATAAAATAAAATAAAATAAAATAAAATAAAATAAAATAAAATAAAATAAAATAAAGTAAAATAAATAAAATAAAATAAAATAAAATAAAATTAAATTAAATTAAATTAAATTAAATTAAATAAAATAAAATAAAATTAAATTAAAAAAAAAAATAAAATAAAATAAAATAATATAAAATAAAATAAAATAAAATAAAATAAAATAAAATAAAATAAAATAAAATAAAATAAAATAAAATAAAATAAAATAAAATGAAATTAAATTAAATTAAATTAAATTAAATTAAATTAAATAAAATAAAATAAAATAAAATTAAATTAAAAAAAAATAAAATAAAATAAAATATAATAAATAAAAAATAAAATAAAATAAAATAAAATAATATAAAATCAATAAAAATAAAATAAAATAAAGTAAATTGGAGTAAAATGAAATGAATTAAAATTAAACAAAATAAATTGTATTAAAGTGATATATACCTAATATATTGATTTCAGAAGGTGACAATCTACTGGAGTGTCTTTCATTATACGAAATGTCCATTTTAAAGCAATTTATCGGCTGAAACCTTGTTTTTTAGTTACTTTTTCTGCTCTTAAAACATTCTAAGCACCTCTAAGTGCTTTGAACTTTTAATATATTAACCCTTGCATCACATAAGTGAAAAATAAATGAAAACAACAGCAGCAACATGCAACATCCCAGCAAAACATTGCGTGTAACTTCCACAAAACGTGGCTACCATTAAATTGGCATAAAATGTAAAATAACTGTACATGTAATAATAGTAATTACGCTAAAATTTAAGTTGAAAGAAAAAGGTTGGAAAATAAATGAGTAACTAAGCGCGGATACACATAAAAACCAAACACTGTTCGAGTGATTTCTAAGGGACAAAGTCGCTAAGTGCAATGTTGCACGCAAACTGGGGCAATATCTTCAATGCTTGGGCTTAAAAATATTTCGAAAAAGTTTTACTGGCGAAGAATGAAGAATGTTAAGGAAATGTCAAGGGAAGTAATAAAAAAGTGAGGTAGTTAAATTTAAAAGGAGTTAAATTGTGTTGAAATTGGTGGAGAATGAAATTTAGTGCAGAGAAAATTCTGGTTGGAATAGAGGCGGTAAGGAAAAAGAGCTTTAACATTAGTTTTAAAAACTCGTGTGTAAAAGTGAGTTGAAAATTGTGCTTTAGAAATGAGGAATTTGTGAGTTAAAAGAATTTGATTGATTTTGTTAGAACTATAGAAGAAAGTAGTTCAAATGCTAATTTTCTAACTAAATAAAATTAAGCTTAAAGCTGTCGGAAGAAATTGGGAGCTTTTATACGTAAACTCACGAGTAAAATGAGCTTAAAGCTCTTATTAAAATTCTAAAATTTAGTGTTTACTATCTGTTTCGATAACTAGAAAAAATAGTAACAAGAGTAAGAGTAAGAAGCTTGCCTAAAGCTCTCGAACAAAGCGCACTAAAAACTCACATAGGTATTTTGAAAAAAAAAAAAATAAAAATATGCTGAGTCTAGATTTTACAGCAAGAAAGTCCAAAATTGTCCTCACTAGAATTATATTAATTTTATAAGGAATTAAAACCTTCCTTTGCCTTTGTAATAAAAAAATATATAAGTATATATTTGCATTTGCACCACGTCGCATCCAAGCTTGAGAGCTCTACACTGTGGCTATCTTTCATTTCCGGCACCGGAAACATTTAGTACTGGCGCGTCTGACAAATATTTATGCAGTAACGTGTAAATATAAACGCAAAAAGCGGGGTAAGCCCTAAAAATAAATACGCACACATTAGTAGCAGAAAAGTTGGCAGCTGATTGGCGGTCACTGAACTTGTGACAGTACCACACCCACCATACATAGAGTGGCAAGAATTGCACATAAAGTTTTTGCAATAAATGGCTGTACTTGTGTGTGGATGTGTGTAAGTATGTATTGCCAAGTGAATAGTTAAAAATATATGATAAAAGTGTAGCAATCGAGCCCCAATATCATGCCATTAAACCCCTCTATGCCACTACACGCTGCTTGCTTACCTCTGAGCGACCCCATATTTATGACTAAGTCTACCGCAGCACTTCTCTCAGTCAACAATCTCATACCCAGCAGCAGTTTACCCCTTTAATTTCGCTTGGGGCTAAGCCCTAAGCTTTGTCGCTGCTGCTGCCAAAAGGGCTGCCAAGTCTATTCAAGAAGACCGCAAACAGTTAGGCTCCCCCTTTTAAGCTTTGTTTCACTACAAATCTCTGCTGTTTGTACTCGCCTCTCACTTTGAGCTTGTCAGCTTGTCAGTGTGTGAATGATGGGTCTTTTTGTGTTCATTGTTTTCTTAAGTTATCAACGCCATTAGTGGGCATCTTTAGAGTGGCGAATGTATATGTTTATGTGTATATTTTTAGAGAATTGTCAACCCCAAATCTTGTAAGCAAAAAGAAAAAAAAACGCAAAATTGGCGGAAAAGTCAACTTGGCCACTGCATGACAACGAAAAGTTCGCTATTTTTCTTATTTTTCACAAAAGTAATGGCGGGAAAAACAGCAGGCTGCTGCTGCTTCTTATTTGTACAAATCACATACACAAACGAAATGCATATGGAAGCTTCCTTGCTGAAATCTCTCTTAACAGGCACAAACTGCTGTTTTTCAAACGCTTTTGGTTTCCTGTTTTTGTACCTTGAGGCGACAGCATGGCTCCTTGAAATTTTTTCCCTGCGCTCTACTTTGTCTGACAAGTTTTTCTTCGCCTAGAAGAAGCATTTACATTAATGTGTGTGTGTGTGTGTGTGTGCGGATGCGTTGTCATTTGATATATGACAACTTTATTCACTTTGCTCTAACAACTTGCACATTATTTGTTCACTAACCCTTTTCGCTAAAGTTTTTTTTTTCTTTCCGTTTCCCCACTCTTTTTCGCTTGGCTCGCTTGTGTGACATAAAAATATCATTTGTTTGTTATTTCTAACAATATTTTATAGTAACTTTTTAGATTTGATGCGCGCTGCTTTTGTGTCGGATTGGTCCTTTTTTATCCCTTTTATCCTGAGCATTATTGCAATTGAATTTTTCATATCGTAAATTTATTTTGCTGACTTTTTGTGATTATCATACGTTTTTAAAAGTTTTTTGGCCGCATTTTATAGGCTGTCCTTGAATCCTTGTTGGGGTTAGATGGTGAATACTTTGTTTTAGTTTTGGTATATAAATTTTCGAAGCTTTAAAGAAGGTGTATGTGGTCTGGAATGCACTGAAGACTCGGTCTGGCTTTGGCTATAAGACTATTTTCGCCAAATATTTCATTAAATCTTTGACCACAACTTTTTAACAGTGTTTCGGTAACTATGCGGGGCTCACTAATTGATTTCAGTGCCCTTTTCACTGAGCACCAACCAAGTTTTCACTTTCTATTATTGTAAATTTTAAATGAAAGGAAATGTAATATATTGTCTTGAGAATGTTTCTTTTTTGTTCACCCAAGTGCTATTCTTTTTTTTCTTTTTTTTTCTGTTTCCAAGTGTGGGAACTGAGCGTGCGTGGCGAGAACTCTCTTTTATAACTTTTCTGTCCCTTAGACACGGTTAGCACTGGCCTTTCTACCGCTCATCTTTTTAGACCCATTTTAATCTCTGTTTGCTGAATTAATTAAAAAAAATTATTTACTTTGCGAAATTTCACGCTGCATTTATAAACCACAAATCCACGCGTCCCCAGTGAAATCAAACCATTTCCAACTTACACTTAACCGCAAGTCGGCAAATAACTGAGAGAGAATTGCCTTTGAAAAAAATTGAAAGTAACAGTACGTTGTAAGCGAGTTGCCGTTATTTACATTGTGGTTTTCTATTTAAAAGCATAATTAAATAAAAAATAAAATAAAAAAAGGTAAAAAAATATGAAAAAAATCAGGGAAAAATATTTCTGAATGAAAGAAGTGCAGCTGGTATGCCATAAAAATGCAATTGCGGTTATAGCGAGTAAAAAAAATATAGAATATATTAAAATACCCACTAAAATTAGCAGATGTTTTTAACATTTTAGCACATATTTTGTTTTAATTGCTTGTTTTTCTTTTACAGCTACAGCAATCAAGTCACAACGCAACCGCAAAATAACAAACAACTTCCGCGCTAATACTTTCTGTATTAATTACTGGTGAGTCTTTTTCGGAAGTGTTGTATTACTTTATTACTAGCACTTTTGACTTTATTCGCTTTGTGGTTTACTTTTTTTGAAGTTTAAAATATCACATCATATGATGTGACTTCTTCTGCTATCACTGTAAAATCACCTCATGCCAATTCATAACACTTTGTTAGGGGACTTACTATTAGTACTGAGAAGTAGCATCAGATTTACAACAAATCTACGCTTTATGTTTATACAATCTTAAAAAAAAGTATATACATGCACGACATCGCATCACAACACTTCAATGTCCATATATGTATATCCTTTTGGCTCAGTATTCCGAATAAATAATGTATTTCAAGAAATATCGAAGTAGGTATTCGAAGCAAACTAATAAATATCACTTCATCTACACAAATCACATCATCACATAGTACAATCTTTTGATCGCGTGATATTTCGTCATGTGTTGTTTTTCATTGTATTTTGCCTTTTTAAAGATTCTGGAGGCTAGTATGCTAATATGTTTATTAAAAATAATCTTCCACAAAGCATGTATTGAAAATCACATTGTCCATTCTAATCGTATGTCTTATGATTTTTTAATCACGCTTTAAATCGTGAGAGTTTCACTCTATTTAGCAATTTTAAAGACTTTTAATAAAAAATATCTGATGTATTTCAAATAAAAGGGGAACATATAGAACAATTAATAAAAATCACATCATCCACAACTATCATATCACCACATCATATACATAACTATGTGATCTCACGATATTTCGTTTTACAGATTTTTGTCTATTCTGCATTTTTAGAGTTTTTTAAAGACAAAAACTTGTGTAATATAGATAAACATTTTTTTTAGATATAACCAAAATCACATCATTCGATCGGTTCATCACGCGATGCTTCAACATGTAAATATTTTTGGTTTGCAATTTTAGAAGTTGTGTTTTTGAAACTATATGTTGATGTATTATAAATATAAACAGAAATAATCGCGGAAAAAATTATAAAAATCACATCATCACATCACATCATCATATGACTTTTGACTTTTTCAAATAATTTTTAGATATTTTGGTTTTTCTTTTCCACTTTGAATATCCTTTTATGTTCTAATATATTTCAAAGAAGTATTCAAAGTAACAAAAATTTAAGTATAATAAAAAATGCCATCAACAATTTATTCCAATCATCACAACACATCATCGGCTCATATGACTTTTATGTCACGCGATTTATATCATATGAACTATCTTACATTCTTTAGAGCCTTTGCTTCATAATATTGCGACATATTTTAGACATAAATAAAAGTGTCATCGTCCTTTACATGCATCGCCAAGCACATGAAGGTCCACACATCACAAGCACCGACGACGGCAGGAAGAGCAGCAGACAAAAGTATCCTCAAAACTACTTAACACTGCGACAATTTTTAACCCTCCTCCCTTCTCTTCTACTTAAACTCGATATTTCAATAACAACGAAAATGAGTGAAGACAACAAAAATGTACTGCATATTGCTGAAAGCATTTCCATATTAAAAAATAATAATAATAAATGCTGTAAGAGCATGAAGAATAAGAAGAAGAAGATTGCAAAATTAAGCAAAAGAAATAATCACAAGTGCATGGAGATGCAATTCATACACAACAGAGTCGAATTGGCAACTGCTGGTCAGTGAGCTGTCCAAACACATTCCATTATTGTGGGTGCCATTGTTTGTTGTTGCTGTTGTTGACGTTGCTGTTGACATTGGACACTTTGTTTAATTTGCAAGCAAAAACAAATATGTCGCTTTGAGTAGTGTGTAAAAGTGCATGAAAAGAGAAATGAAGTAAAAATTCTGAAAAATCAACTGCGAATTGCAACAGTAAAGTGCATTTGCTGTCCAACAACTTGGGTTCCTTGGAATTGAAGTGCTGCTGTTTTAAGTTTTCGATGCTGCTCTTATTGCCTGTGTGTTGTTGTTGTTTTCGGCACTACACCATTGCCATATGGAAAAGTGCATTTTTATGTCGCATTATGCCAAGTGTTATTAACACTTGTTTGCAAGGGAAAAAATTAAAAAAAAAAAAAAACATCACAAAAGCCTAGCAAAAATGTATTGCAAAAAAAAATATTAAAAAATAAAAAGCCAAATACCAAACAGTAATAACACAAAGGTATTAATTTCAATATCAAAAAGCGTGACCAACGGCTTGCACTTGATTGCGTCTCCGTTGAATATGTGCGATTTCATTTAAAAATATTGACTCAGTTGGTGTTGATTTTTAAGAAATGTCATTTCAATATTTTCCACTTACTCAGGCTGATTTTTAAAAACTGCTCTTATTTTTGAGCAATATTTTCTGTTGGAAACTTACCTGAAATGAAAAAGAAACCAATTGTTATTTAAATATAATAAAAATTCAGATCGATTTGATTTCATTGTAATTAAGAATATGGAATTTTATTCGAAAGTAGTTCCATGAACATACTGTTTCGATGAAAAGTCTTTCGAAATCATTTTAGTTCCCAATTGCACTCCAAAAGCTTGTGGAACTATTTTTAAGTATTTTATTTTTACCATAGGATGGCTCAGGAGAAAGAATAGTAAAAACAAGGTTGCTACCTGTGTAAAAATTATAAGTAAAAAGCATAAAACTATTTTTGAACCAGTTTTCCGAACTTATAGGATGACTTGAGATCATAATACATACTCGTACATACAGCTGTCTGAAAAATTATAGAAAAAAAAACGTGAAACTGTTTTAAATACGATTTTCCAACAATAGAATGGTTGGTTTAAGGCATAGTTGGCCAATGGTATGAAAATTATAAGTAAAAAGGATGACTTGAGTTACATAATAATATTATTACAGGGTTGCCAACATTGTATAATTATAAGTTGAAAGCTTGAAACTATTTTTGAGCGATTTTTCCCTATAAAAGAATGATTTGAGATACATAATAATAATGCAGGGTTGTCAACAGTGTGTGTAAAAAGTTTGAAAGTATTTTTGAATATTTTTTTTCGATTTATCGAATGGCTTAAGAAACGTTATAGTATTAAGTAGTCGCCAGCTGTTTGAAAATTGTTGGAAAAAATTCGTGAGGTAAAAAATGAAGTGCTTCAAGAAAGCTAAAAATATTTTAAAGAAGCGTTGCCATCTGTTCAAAAAAAATATTGAATTCGATAATATAGAAGAAATATATAAATATTACAGTAGACTGGACATGCAACTTAAGAAGCTTAAGGCACTTATGCCTCGGTGAGAATCCTTGCGCCTTCAACTTCTCAAATGTGCGAACCATTTGGTGTGACTCCAAATTAACAAACATACAATTGTTCTTCATGCCCATATGCAATTTATAAGTTCACTGTCAAAATCTCTGACCTCACATTCACACGCTCTTTCAACACTCACTCACACTCTGGCACGCATATTAACACACCGCGTAATAATTTGTAATGCTTATTAACACTGGAATGTGTGACATTTCTACAGTTTACCGCTATTTGACTTTTAGGTGATGCCAAAGTAATTTTGAAAATTGTCTAAATGGAGGTAAAAAGATTATGCAGCGAAAGGGTAATAAATTGAATGAAGTTGGTTTGCGCTTTACATGTACAAAATTAAAAAAAAATAATAATAAAATTTGATGAAAGCAATATTTAAAAAATATTAAAAAAAAAAATATTAACGCTGCTTTTTTGTCTCAGGCAAGAGTCTGTCTGGTCAGGTCTACTTCACATAGAGAAGTTTTTCTTTCTATGCTCCATTTTGTATAAGAACAGCGTTAAGTAAAGTTAAAATTAAGTTTTGAAAAATTGACTTTTTGTGTAAATTAGGCCGTAAATAAAAAAAGACAGAAGTTGGGGGCACAAATTATTCTTGTAGATTTAACCACCATCTTTCATAATGATAATATTTTTCCAACAAGAAGCAGCGGGTTTTGTATTTATTTATTTTCGATTTATTTTTATTGACTTAATCGAAGTGTTATTGGTGCTGTTAATTAAAATTAACATACAATTTTTACGTGAAAATGTTAATACGTTTAAAAATAATTTTTGACTTATTTTCGTAGTAGACACGCAAATATTTGTCCATGCGATTATTGTAATATTGACAGCTTTCAATGGCACGTTTCGCTTACAAATTTATTTATGCAGATGAAGGAAGTCAAAAATAATACTGAAAATATGCGCAATATGTAAAATTTAGTTTTGAAAGCTTTGAATGAGAAATAGAACTTTTTTTTGTAAATATTTCGAAAATATTATTTTTTAAATTTCGAAAATATATTTTTTTGAATTTCGAAATTATATTTTTTTAAATTTCTAATATTTCAGCCATTCAAAGGGTTTGTTTATTTTCTGTCAATATTATAATTATGTAATTTATTGGGTGCTTTCCAAAGCTCATATAGGTATATGTGTATGTATTTGGCGCTTTGTAACCATTGAAGTAATTTTTGATTTTCGGACTCTTTCGCAGAAAAATGATTCTTTTCATAATTTGATAAATTTATATTCCATAAAAGAACCTTAATCTCTAACGCTAATCATATATGAATGAAATGAGTTACCACTGAACGAAGTCTCTTTTAAACCAGCTCTAATAAATACCGAAAAATCTATATTTTTTTACAAATTACCTTTCAAAATGCTCAATGAACACACTAATTTACAACACTCACCCAAATTATTTCACATTACGCATATTTATGCACGATATTTTACGTCAACAAAAACCAATGCAGACGAAAATGGCAAAATTTTGAAATTTATGTTACATGACATATCTCACGGCGTGTATGCTACTGGCTTTGCCTCACAGCCAATGTATGTACATATATGCCATGCCAAAAAAGCGGCAATTCCAAATTAATAAATTCGCTGATAACTTCGTACCATTCGTTGGCACCACCATGAACAGCCGACTGGCCAAATTGGCGGCCACTCACACAGTTCGACCTGTTCGATAGTTATCGCCCATGTGAGAGAGAGAGTGTGGACCCCCCATCACGTGTGAGTCAGTCGCATACGAGAAAGATGTTATCTCTATGCATGGTATACTATATGAGTATAAATATGACGCGGCTTGTTAGTTAACGAACATAACTGTACCTAAATACCACTTAGTAAATAGTTGATATAATGTTTATTTAGTAACAAAAATATATTAAAATATTTTACGAAATTTATTTAAATAATAAACTATAAGATTTGTAGTGCATTTCTTTACATACCCGCATATGTATGTACATAAATCTCAACATTTAAATGACGAAAATATTTATATATTTGTTGTGAAGAAATTAATACATGCGAGAGTACGTTGGCGCTGCAGCGGCGGTGCGATTGTGTAGGCCTGTTGGGCAATTGCTTTTAAAATATACACTTTAGCCACTCACTAAAGCCACACAATTGATGGCAAATATTTAAATGAACGGGAATGAGCGATAAAAAAAATATTCACCAAAATAATAATAATATTCGATTTCAGCTGGTGAATGGCGTTTTCCGTTTTTATTTCCATGTTTTTATTCATATATATTTTTTCCTTTTAGGTTTTGGCACCCCCACTGTTTGCTGTATTAAAGTTTAATTAGTCTGTATGCTTTTGGCGATTATTCAATTTACTTTATTGGCATTTTATTGGTTTTCCGTTACCTCTGTGGTATAATCATATGCATATGTACATACCTATATACACATATTTAGCAATATTTAAAGCATATTTAAAGCGGCTTTTTGCACTTGTCTAATAAGTAAACGTAAACGCTGACATATTTATGCACACGTTTGTACGTGTATTACAGTAGCATAAAAAATATATATGTATATTTTGAAACTGAAGGTGTGCATGCATGTTTTTAAAAAGTGAATGAGTTAAAAAAATTGTAAAATAAAATAAAATAAAATAAAATCGCATGCATAATTTTCATTACTTTTTAAAACTTTTGAAAGAACTAAAGTTAAAAAAAAATTACTTAAATTAATATTTTTGTTTATTTGTTCACAATTGTTTCACAAAAATCACAAAAAAAAAAAATTTGAAATTACTCAAAATTTATTTAAATGGAAAATATAATAAAATATTACCAAGAAGCTTTGACCTTGATTTTTTTTCTGCCACAGAAATGTTAACTTTACACACTTTTATCACAAAGGTGTGCTAAGTTTGGACAAAGCTATCAACTCGTGCTTTACTCCGCCTCAGGCATTTCACTTTTTTCGACAATTTAATTAAAAGTGACATGCGCTGAACAAGAGGAAATACAATTAGCAAATACATATCAACAAAAGCAACAACAACAAAATATTTGTTTCCATTTAAGAGTATGGTACGAGTATTTGCAAAAAGTTGTACTTTTTGGTTGTCGAATCAATTTTACAGCTGCCACTGTTTTATGTATTTTCGCATATCTTGTACATTTCCTACACTCAATTGTTTACCGATTATTGTTAATAGCAATGACAAAAAAAAACATGATAAGAAATATTGAACTTCGTTATATGTAAATCCCTTCAGGCGAGACAAAGTACAAAATTTTAACAATAAGTGGGGAAAAAAATTTAAAATAATTTTTTAAATTAGACAAAGAAAAAAATTAAGCGGTAAGGGGTATTGTAAACGCCAAAAAAACATATTTTTCAAGAATTTTTTTTTCATGTGGAAAGAAAGGCAATGCAATTAAAAAGTTTTAATTTACAACAAAAAATATTTTAAAATGGCGAAACTGTGGCATTTAAAGTTTTGAGACATGCAAAATATATAACAGAGCGGCCCGGTGTTTCGTTCCTTATTCTAAAAGGTTCAAAGAATATTTCTAACCAATAAGAAAAATGAATGAACCAATAAATAAAATAAAATAGCTTACACTGAATTAATAAATAAAATTAAATTAATTTAAACAAAACTAAATAGAAATATTTAAATAAGTTAAACTAAAAAGAAATATAATAAAATAATATATAAAAATAAATTTAATAAAATTAAAATGAAATAAAATAAAATAAAAAAAAAATTAAATTTTGTTAAATTTAATGCAATACAACAAAACAAAGTAATATCTATTAAAATTAAATAAAATAGAACTAAAAAAGGAAAAATTAAATAAAAAACTTAATTATAATGAAATGAAATAAATCAAATCAAACTAAATAAAATAAAATAAAATAAAACAAAAAATTTAAAAATATAAAATAAAACATAAAATAATATACAATCGATTATTATTAACACAGAGAGAGCTTTCTAAAGTTTATAGCGAATTTCCAACTTAACAAGATCTCACCTAGCTTGAGCTTCTTGCCTGGGAGCTTTTTGCCTCAGTTTTAATAACAATTCTGGTGGAAGGATTTCAATTAATTTTTATTTAATTTAAATATTTTTTATTAAAAATACCTTTTTTATTAAAAATACTTTTTCTATTTTTATTAGCAACACTTCAACAACAACGGCTCAAGTTATGACGCAGTTAGGAATACATTGTATATTTTTTTGTATTTCCCTCCGAATGTCCAACAAAAGTATACGCTTTTCAATTTTCGACACAAGCCATTTGATACACTGAGTGGCAATTAATCAATGTCTCATTATTTAATAAAAATTATTAATTTTTTTCCCTTAAATTTCGATGGCGCAGCAGGTGTTGATGAGCTCTTTAGCGTTGATGAACATTTATAATTTTGATTAATATTTAAAAAAAAAAAATTATAAATTCAATCATTCACTCACACGTTATTCGGTAGTTGCTCGTTGAAAAGATATCGAAATTTCAAACTAGCTTTTGAGCGGCAGTTCTCAGATTTCAAACCCATATGCTGCTGTCATAATTTTTAAGTTTTGTCGAATTGTTTTTTTTTTCGCTACGCATCAATTCAGCACAGACATTTAACATGTTCAAATATTTATTTATTTAAATTGAAGTTCACATACATACATACATGCACGTAAAAGCATATATTTTGAAATGTCTCTGGTATGTAGAAAACTTATATAAGGAGGTAAAGCAATTTTGCTTTTGTCAATTATCGTGTGTGTTGAAAACTGCCAGACTGTTTAAAACAAAAAAAAATGAAAGTAAACACCTATTAATTGCTGAGTAATGATATTTATGAGTGTATTTTAGTAAATTAAATTTTAATTTATGTATTTTATGTTGAGTGCTGAACTTGTGGGGAGAGAAGTGAAAAAATATTTAATTTTATACTTTTAGGTACAAGCGTACTTAGATATACAGAGATAATTCGAGTTGGAATAAAAAGACTGAATTGAATTAATTTAAAGTTATTTAATTATTATTTTATTTCATCAAGCTTCCCCGCTTTGTATCATATTTGCAAAAAATAAATATCAAATATTCTCAATTACATGTGACAAATCACATATTTCCGTAGTTTGTCATAAATACGTTTATGTTTACGGAAAGTGGTTGAAAGTGCGATATTTGCCTACACATTAGGAAAGTCAACAAGCCTGTGGCATGTACTGACTGCCGAAGGAAAGAAAAACTGCTAAGTAGTCTCTTGAATGGAGAAGTTTAGTGACGAAATATTAAAAAAAAAAACTTACTTATATAATTAACTTTTCTGGGACACTCTGCCATCGAATTTTAGAGATTTCAATCACACCAGTTGGGTTCGAAAGTACCTATTCCAAGTAATTTTCTCATTAAAAAAATATCATTAATATTTTCACCTGACGGTAACCAATTTTTCCTTACCCTCACCTTTCAAACCTAATTTGTTTAAATAAATTACATTGATTATCTTGGTATTTAAGTTTATTTGTGTGCATATAATATTTGTCATTTACAAATTGTTAAAGTGATAAGATGAAATTAATGCAGACGAAAGCTTAGCTTTGACGCTGAATGTGGCATGAAAGCTCTTAACGCAAGCACCTTTTTTAATATCGCATATCGTATATCGCATTAATACAATAGTATTTCATTATTTGACAGCTGAAAATTTACTTCCATTAAGCAATGCTGCGATTGATTTCGTAGGAAAATTGCTTGGAATGTTGCATCTGATAGGCTAATTTTTAGTTTCAATATAAAGTTTTTACATATTATTTTCTGACGCAACATTCACTTTTACTTAGTCAACAGTAAGTTGAATAAATTATTTGTTTTCTATTATTTTACTTCAGTTTAATTTAATAAATATATATATATTTTTTGATACCTTTTAATTTATTTTATTTCGCTTAACTTTTGTTTACAGATTTTATTTTATATAATTAATTTTATTTTATGCTATTTTGTCCTATTTTATTTTATTTTATTTTACGATTTTTCATTTAGTATAATTTATTTTAATTTTGTTTATTTTAATGCGTTTTATTTTTTTTAATAAAATATTTCTTCTTCCATTTATGTCATTTTGATTTATCTAATTTTATTTTATTCTTATTTATTTTGTTTTATTATATTTTGTGCTAGTTTATTATTTGTGTTCATTTCGATAATTTTAATTTATTTTTATTTTATTTATTAGCTCGATATTATTTTATTTTCTAATTTCATTAAATATAATTTTATTTTAATGAAATTAAAATAATTCTGTTTTATTTTTCACTTCTTTTCGTTGAGTCGCTTGCTTAAGATTTCTCAGCTTTCAGTTAGAGGTTGTTCCAGGTGTGTTTTGGTATTCCGTTTTAAAAAGTTTATAATTTTCTCCCCCTTGTTGACGATTATGTTTCCCTCCAAATAAATCTCATCCCTACATTAGTCGTCGCGCCAATAATGATGTAATCTATGCAGCAGAATTTCACCAACTAGACTGGTCAATGCCAGCGCAAAACCACAACTCAGCAATAAACCGGGCATTTGAAAATACACCATATTCAACGGTGTCAATTCGCGATATTCCGTTTGGAAAGTGTGATATCGGCCATATTTCATTGACTCCTCCAGAGATTGAGTTAGAAAGTGCCAATAGAAACCATAATCGAATATACGAATCAAGTCCAAATTGAGTAAATGATCAAAGGGAAAATTATGCTTTATCGGTATGCCAGCGGCCACAAACTGCACTGGTGTGTCTAACAATGTAGCACGCGGTCGTAGCAGAAAGCGTTGGCGATACATTTGCAGAAGACACTTATCGTGGTACAAAAACTGCGCGTAACGCGGATCGAGTGTTTTACGTAATGCGATTATCTCTGCTTGTGGCATCAATTCAAAGAGCTCTACTACAGAGTTAGGAACGCCATTAAATTTGATGCTCTTCATGTTGAATTCTGTAATCGGGACTGTGATGTTTAAAGTATGCAAATCTTCGAAAGATTTAATCTGACGCTCGTAAACGTCAGTGGTAAATATGCTGCAGAGACATGTTAAATAAATTGAAGAAACTACAAAACCACAAGTCGAGAGCAATATGCATAAGAGACGCCGTACATGCCCACGAATGTACGACAATTGAATGGATGCCATGAATAGACCCTTCAACACCTCTAGGAAGAAATAGTCAAAATTCCATACACCCAACTGTTGACGACTAATCACGGCGGTTAAGAGTATGAGCGAAGTAAACGTGACGATCAAAATGCGCCAGACTAGCGATGAGAAGGGTGCGATGAAGTATCGATATCTCTCGATGGGTTGTGGGTATCGTACGAGCAGGTAACCTTTATGCAGAAATATAGTTTGAGTAATCGGTATCAAATTCGTGTATGGGAATCCATCAGCACAAATATCCAGCTGCCCAGCTTTCAGCATTTCAATGCAATATTTTATTTGATACGTGCTATTTCCGGGTCCAGCTAATTCGATGAAATCCAGTGTGGCGTTATAATGCCCAGCGAAAAAACGTAAGCTTGCGGGTGCTATACCGTGCTGCTGTCGCTTGCCATGCTCATCGGTGTAGATTAGCGCACGTGGTGGATCATTTCCCACACCAACACGGAACGGCATGCCGAGGAAATTGGGTTTTTCTCTGCGTACACGTAAATATTCGGAGAGTGTTGTTGGGTAAATGCGTAAACTCGGAAAGTGTGTATAAGTGAGTAGCTCTGTAGTAGATGTTGCGTTCCGGAAAGTACACCACTTGAAAAGTAAAGCATTTATTAATCCTTGCGTCCAACACCACTCGAAAATCCAACGCCATTCAGTTGTAGTCTTTTCAGTAGCTTGTAGCGAGCAATCCTCACCTTGCTGTACGGCTACAAAGAGTATGTGCGTATGATGCCAACCGGCAAGTGTACGCTTTAAGTCTCTGAGTTGCTCTAGCGCTGTTGTAGAGTTTTCGTCAAGTATCGCAACGACAAGCGTATGCTCATGGTAGTAACCTCTAAGTTGCACACTGTGATTTGTAGTGAGTAGAAGTTTTGGCTTTGCCGAGTGCCTTAATAGTTCAGCGCAATGAACGTTTTCGACCGAACAATAGTATAACTCCGTGCGCGCCGCGATTTGATCGCTAAGCGTGGTTACAAAATCTGCAAGAGGCTGAGAGCTTACGTTCAGAAATAACTGGTATAAAACGCCTGTGAAAAGTGTAAAGATTTTAATATTTCTACAGTACATTTTCCTGTTGATATTCTGAATGCTTAAAGAAGACTAAAACTACGTCCAACGTGTGAAGTGGCATCTGCCTACATCGCGGAGCTTTTATTCTTTTAAATAAACTAATTAAATGCAATTAAATTATTGATAAAAATTTTTATGATTCACTTAATAAACTCAACCTTGTCAGTATTCAATGGAGCGTGCGAAGTTTGCTTGCGTCCTGTAGAAGCTCATCACTGGTAAGCTGACGGTGCAATTATCCTGCGGAAAGTATTAAAATAGCTCCATAAAGCAATAAACTGCTCTAAAAATTAGCTACACCGTTGATTTATTTTATTCATAGGCATTTAACACCGCAATAGCCGAATAGTTAGCATCGTGTACTGCTATTCGGTAGGCCAGGGTGCAAGACCTGCTCCGATCAACATTATGAAAAATTATGATTTTTTATTTACGTTTACCTTACCCCTCGGCAGGGTATATCAACCCCTCTGAGTGTATTAATGACATGAAATAAAAAGCACCGTTCGGAGTTGGCTTGGAGGAGGAGCTCGGTGGAAACTCCCTTCAGCGGTTGCACATTTAAAAGTGTTTTATTTTAAAATTTTTTACAAATTTCCTAATAAATTTTATTTCTTCACTCCCAAAGTTTCAAACAAATTATTATTGCAATAATAGTTCTACCATGGGACGCTCTAACGCCAAAGCATAATAAAAACGCAGGTGTATTTCAAAATATTGCACATCTAAGGGCGCCACCTGTTGGTGCTCCGTGCGAAAATTTATCAGGTTGCCTCGATTCCTCGAATGCTTGCGCTAGAGTTTGCCTCAAAGAACCACGATCGTTACGCTGTATCACGTGAAAACTAAATGAATCCACCAAATCCAAATGAGGAAGACCTCTTCGACAAACGGAGGCAAGTGGATGTAGTATTCCAAGCTAAGGTTACTGTAAAATTTGGAAGTGTTCTGATCGAATGAGTATTTCAAGTCATGATTTCGTTTCGTTCTTTCACTTTGATGAAGTTCAGCGTTGCACTGAAGTCACTGAACCAACAGGCGTAAGAACGTTTTGGAAGCTTGGCTTGCCATATTCATCACATCACGTTTGAGCTTAAGATTATCGCTGATGTCCACATGTATCGGCGTGCCTTGGAAATTTACCACCATGAGCTCGTAGGTATTGCACGAGTGTTATAAGGTAAATGCGCAAGCTAGAGATGCTCATTAACGGTAATAAAATTCAGAAATTAAAAATAATTAATTTAATTATCGGCAAGGGCTTTTAAAAAGTGACAGCTATTTAAAGAGGTACGTTGAATTGGCGCGTGACAGCAAAGATTTACGGCACCTCATAAAAATTAGGCTAGGAAGGGTACGCTAGGGTCTCTCGTGGCTGATATAAAAATCGTTGGTGTTATAGTTTCATTCCCAAAGATTTGCAATTTTTCCCGGAAAAGGTGTGGTGTGTTAAATTCTTAAATGTCGCTAATAAGCCAAAGTTTGCTTGCATTATTTGGCTATGGAAATATTAATTAATTAAAGAAAGTCTCTAAAGAGTGTAAAGGTATGTGCTTATATGCCTCATAACAATAAGTTAGTATGTTTGCAGTGAATTACACTGAATTTCTTGTAGCTCACACTTTGACACACTCGAATCATCGAAAATGAGAAAACTTTTTCTATTGCTCTGTGGCTTTTCTATCATACTACACGCCTCATCCACAAAACTGCTGGACATCATAAACATCGTTAATGCAAAGATAAATGCAACCACAACGTCATTCTTCTTGAACTCATACACCTCGACCACATACGAGCAAGCGTTGCGACAGGAGACGCCACCGAAAATTATATTTTCCTCAAAATTACCGGCGCAAGAAGTGAAAGAGTTAAGAAATGCATATATGCTTCATGTTGTCTTTCTACCACCGCCATATGTGGAACAGCAGCAGCAGTTGAATGATCTGTTGCCTGTAATCGGACGCATTAGCGTCAAGTTCTTTCTATTTGTCTCCACGGAATATCAAGATACACGTTGGCTCTTCGAATGGTGTTGGGAGAAGAAAATTTTGAATGCGCTACTCACTACTAACGACACTCCGACGCTGCTCACCACTTACGTACCGTTTCCACACTTGCAAGTATACAACACTACAGCTGACGCATATTTTGAACAATTTCATAAGAAATTTGACCTACGGGGCTATCCTATACGCTACGCCGGTGGCATGAATATACCGCGTTCGTTAATATTAAAAAATCAAAATAACGAATGGGAGGTTCGCGGCTATTTGGTGCATGTGTTCGAGCTCTTTGCCGCAAATTTCAACGGCTCACTGCAACGCGTCATACGAACTGAGAATTATACGCTCGATGATTGTGCAAAAATGACTGAAGAGCATCAAGTTGATTTATGCACTGAGTTGCATCCTTTCGGTGGCCACATGCATCTCTCAAAACCGCTAAAGGTGACGGGTGTTTATATTTTGGCGCCGCGTGCTAGGCGTTTATCGATATTCTATTATTTTTCCGCACCATTCACAAATGAGCTGTGGCTATTGATTGTTCTCACGCTCATCTCACTTACCGTAGTGCTAGGTTTAATGAGCAGATACCGTTACTCCGGCTGGTACTTCGGTCGATTACTACTCAATCTGGTTGCCAGCTTTATTTTGCTGCCATTCCACCTCCGTCCATTTGCTGGTTTCGCTAACTGTTTGCTCTACATCATTTTATTTATAGCGGGATTTTTACTTTCAACACTCTATTTGGCTTCTCTCTCCAGTATTTTCAGCGCCGATATTGATGAGCAGCAAATCAGCGATGTTGCGGGTTTGAAAAAAGCGAATGTTTCCATTCTTATCGACGAGTCTGATGTGGCCATCATGAAAATTTACAATGCGCCGCAAGCACTGCTGGAGCGTGTACGCGTCGAATCATTCTCGACGGTCAGATGTCGTCAATTGGCAATGGACACACGCTACGCATACTTATGCGGTGTCGACAAGTGTAGTTTACTTATGAGCCAACAGAAATTTATGTCGCATGGCAAACTCTACATGATAAAACCGCGTGCCATGTCAATATTTGTGGGTGTTGTGATGGCGAAAAATACTTTTTTTGATGTACACTTTAACCGACACTTGCAGCGGGTTTTCGAAACAGGTGTTGCTGCCCGCTTACAGGAGCAGAGCTATGAAGAGGCCATACGTTTGGATATAATAAAATATTTCCCAACTGAGAAACGTTTGAATGTGCACGCATTAAATTTGGAATATATGCAAATGCCAATGATGTTGATGTTTATCGGTTTCATAATGGCATTTATGGTATTCTGCATGGAGCTGTTGATTCACCGTTTGCACGTGAGCTAAGCCTTAGGGCTTGCGGGATCCATTTAATATGTTTAACCAAGTTGAAATGTAATTTTTATCAATATTTAAAATAAAAAAAGAAAATTGATTTTTAAATAGAAGGAAACTAGAAGAAGGGCTAGAACTTAATATAAAACTATTTTTGTTCAAATTATATTAAATTAGGCGTTAAATATTTTTTTTAGATAATTTCTTTCCGAAACCTCCGCTCGGTGATGCCGATTTTCTAGGCTTTTGCAAAAAAGTAATACAAAACTCGGCCTGATTTTGTAATTATCAGCGAAGGTTATAGGTTTGACCCCTGGGAAAGATCAAAAATTAAATGTTTTTGATTAAATAAAAATTTAAATAAATTTTTTCAATAGCGGCTGTACCTCGGCAAAAAATGTCAGTAGAGAGCTGCTGGCGAAAGAGCTCGGTCGAAAATCGCTTCAACGGCTATAAAGATCCAATTATACGCCATATACCATATAACATGAAATTCTCGACTCTCACATATAAGTATATACGTGTATGCGTTTATTATTATCTATACATTATCAGTCATTTTTGCGAATTCCTATGGAATTTACCACAAAATTTGATTTCACATAAAATTGAACATTTTTCAATTACTTTTGTTACACGTGTTTACTTAACTCTTAAACCTCTTACAATTCAAAACAATGACACATGCCAAGTAATTATTAAATTGTAGGTGCACATACCTACATACATTTATTACCATACCCAATAGTCGAGAGCGGTTAATTCCAGGGTATAGCCCAGCCTATTGCGTCGAAATTATAAATTCCATTGTTATCTATAGAATCAGTGCTTTGACACAGACAGACAGACAGACAGAGAAATGCTGATTGAGAAAGGAAAAGCAACAAAAAATTCAAATAACTTCATATAAATTTATATAGGTATGTACATTTTCGAGAGGATGAACACCTGTAGTGTAATTTTCCATTGGAGCTTATACCCAATGTACAACAATGTAATTAATTTTATGTTTTTTTAATATTCAGCTGAAATATCCAAAATAGATACAATAAATTTTCAAAGTCTCCGCCACAGCATTTAAATTGCATTAAATTGAATATTTCTGTATTAAAAAATATATAGCAAAGTCTCCAAACTCTACACTTTGTAAAAAATCATATATAAGAAGTTTTCGTTTAAGTTTAGGTTTATCCGTAATGTATTTTTGATTTTTCCTCACACTTCAAAAGTCTCCAAACTATCCACTACAAAACTGTTTACCTTTTTTTTAATATTTGACAGTATATTTTCATCGATTTTTAATTATAAAAATCTGCTCACTTTACAATGGGAGGTTTTTTTAATTTAAATATTTCTTTTCATAACATAAATAATAATTTTGGGTTAATGTTTAGAATATGAAAATATTTTTTTTATTTTTCTTTCAAAACTAACGCTGGGTATAAAAATTCTTTACTTCTCTACCCATTTAAAACTTTACAAACGTATTTTCATTTATTAATTTGCAGCAATTACTATTTAACGCCTTTTTTACGAGTGCAATAACAGTACAATAACATATGGAACGTGTCGAAAGTGTGGTGAAGTACCCACATTCCAAATGCTTCACCCCTCGATGATATGCCCTGCAACTCCGCCATAGATTGTACATACGATAGATAGCTGCCAGACAGATATTTCAAACGATTCAAGTACATTTTCCGTTACGTTCTTCCGCTTGTTGCCGCCCAAGTTGCGGTATTGTTGTTTTTTTGGTATATACACGTATATATGTTTACTGTTTTATTTCGCCAAAATAAACGACCTTAGCAAAAATGTCATATAGATAAAATTCCAACATTATTATTTAATTAGTGAACATGGCGGGATTGAGTGATTCGAATCGATATTTTTTGTTGCATTACCGTTAGAGATTTTCAGGTTTTGATATGCCATAGTTGACAACTAGAATATGTAATTTTTTTTTTGAGATGATTCAGTACTTAGAGACCGAGATATCTAGGTGAGCAGATGAGTTAAAGAATTGAGAAATTGTCGATCACTCACTCACTTTATGGTAAGAGAGGTTACTAGTGTCAAGCTTTAATTACAATTACAACAAACAATGGAAATACGAAAGTTCAATTACTTACATACATACGTGTATAAGTACATACAAATATTCAGGGGATTTATTTAATCAGAAAAAGTAAGGTAAACACTTTCAAAGCGCTACAATTTTTAACAACAATTTCACAATTATTATACATTTTTTGTTAAGCAAATACACCAACTACTTTGTACCAAATCGAACCAGTTAGAGCTTTTGAGTGTTTTTCCTAGAAATTCCACAATTGCTTTGATTACAAGTAAAATTATTGTGTTTTGGGATTTACTGTTATCTCCATAAATACTAAATTTTTATAGAAATATATTTAGTATCATAGATTTAATTACTAAAGTGCAGCTAATTATACTGTTACTAAATATATTTTTCCATAAACCTTATAAATTTACTCTGAAGCCGTTAATCTTTTGCCCACTTGATTATATTGTATATAGGCTGATTCAACTACTATATGCCCGCAGGAGTGCTATTTTTAAATGTTTTCGTTGTTATATATTTTTGTATTTGTATTAGTTTTACTTTTGTTTTTTCCTCGTTTCAATTTATTTAAATTAAATCTTATTATAATTTATTGTATTTAATTTTATATTATATATTTTTTTTTATTTTATTTCATATTATTTTATTTTGTTTTATTTTATTTTATTTCAGTATATTTTATTTCAATTGATTGTATTTTAAATTTATTTTATATTTTTATTTATGTAATATTATTAATTTTAATTTTATTATGATTTATATTCATTTATTTTATTTTTTTTTAGTTTTATTATAATTTATTTTATTTCATTTTATGTTATTTCTTTTCATGAATAATTTAACTTTTTTATTTAATTTAATTTTATTTACTTTAAGATGTCTTATTTTATTTAATCTCATATTTTATTTTATGTTGTATACATTTTTGTATTTTATTTTCCTTTTTTTCATATTTGTTTCATCTTTTTATTTTCTTTTTTTTAAATTTTTTTCCATTTTATTTTATTTATTTTTAAAATTCCTCCGCGCTGTTATAGTAGCGCTGAAAATAATTTTTACTACATTTTAGTAGCGACATTTATCAGCGAAATTGCATTTTGAAATCTGAGCGCATTGATCATAAAAGTAAGCAGCATGTGAGAATTCACCGTAAATATACATATATATTTTATATAGGTATATGATAAGTAAGTACAAAGTATTGATGATTCAATTGCTGGTTCGGTAGCTGTTCAATATTTTCCTTCTGTGTAGCCTTTTTGTCATTCCTTTCAAAGGAGCTTTAAAATGCTTATGTACACTGTGGGAAATATACATAGAGACAAATGGCAATATTTTCTTAACAAGGTTAAAAACATTTATTTATTAAATAACAAAGATTATAAATATCCGAAAACAAAAAATTGAAGGAAAATTGTATTCAAGTAGAATTAGTTCATGTATTAATTCTGATTCTAATATTGGCGTTAAGGGCAAAATATCTCTGAAATTTCAAATCACCATATAAACTGAACTAGAGTGCATTTTTGGATTGAGTAAAAATGTCTTTCCACACCAGTGTTTTGTACAGTGTGCTGGTTCTTAAATTTATAGCCCATCGATTCCTCCATGGAAGACTGAACTGGCGCCAGTCATTTCATAAATTGCACAAAAATATATGCATAAATTAGGTAAACGGCAAAAGCTCACACACACTCGAATACGCCAAAAATCGATAACTTATCGCTTCTTAGTTGTGCTGAAAAAAAAAACTAAATGCAACCTGAGACCACTTCAAATGTCAAAGACCTTTTTTATTTTTAATTTTATTTTTATATTATTATTAATCACTTTTTTTTCTGAATGCCAAGTGTGCCAATTTTACGCATTCCACCATGTTGAGTGACTAATTTAATGCAATCGTAAATTGAAACAAAAAATTATTAAGCAGATTTGACTTGAAGCTACCTACATTAGGCGCCAGCGTCGCAATAAACTTTGTATTGTCTTTTAATTTCGCAAACAACGTGTAATTGATTATATTTAAAATTCCATGACGGCCACTTCGCGGTATGAGTTATGAGTAATGCGCTTTATAGCCAACGACCCACACAGTTCATTAACATTCCTTCCGCAAAGATAGATAATAGCTACAGCTAATTAATTACTTTGTGCTCTTTTGGTTTTGTTTTTAATATAATTTTGAAATTAGTTAAATCCTTCAATAGACAAATTTACGCGCAGACATTTTATCACGCAGTAATTCCAGTAGCAACGCGATCAGTGCGATAGTGTAACCGCAGCCTAAGAGCAAAGCAGGCATCGCTATATACTCCATACCCAAGGGTCTTACGCCTAAGCGCTCTCTTTTCGCAAAATCCACATAACCCAACAGTATTGTTTTTGCATTCGCCTCCTCTTTCAGACGCTTATAAAGACCAGCAGCGAACATTTCCAGAGAGTGCTTATTGAAAATCTCTTCTAACGGCCAACCCTCTTTAATGGCATGTCCTGCTAGTGCGACAAGAATCGGATTCGATAATTTACGCATTAATGGGCGACGGAGCAGTTTCTGCTGATACATAAATAACTCCTGTGTAATCTCTGGATTCATATACGCGTATTGTGTGTCAAAGTTATTGCGATGCACGAGAAACTTCTCATAGCTGACGATGAGTAAACGATCGGCGATCACCGGGGGCACACCGTATTGCTGAAACACGAAATCCTGATACTCATGCGCCATTACGGTTATATTGCTGCGTCGAAAATCCTCGAGAGTTCTAATTTGCGGCTCGTAAACACTTTTGCCGAGTATGCTCGACAAGTAGCCGATATACAAATTGCTGAGCATAAAACCGCCAATGAAGAGCGTTAAAAAGAGCAGTGAGCGCAAGTGCCAACCCAATGGCCGAAGATCAAATGCCAAATAGAGAAAACTGGCGCAAACATTCAGTCCAAGTCTTCCCAAATGCCATTCACCGCACTGCAGTCGTGCCAATAGCGCCGTTGCTACAGTTACGAAGAAAATGCTGGCGCCAAACAATAGCCAAACAGCCGGTTGAAAGGGTACTTGAAAGTAATAGAGCTTGGAAAGTGGAGGCGCATAACGCACAACCAAATAACAGTTATATAATTGTAGGGGCGTGCTCACTACACTCTCAGCACTATATACCCCCCAATCACTGCAAGCGTCCACTACACGTGCGCGCAAACGTTCGCTGCAAACGTGATCAATATTAAAATCAGCTGAGTTCGGCGCAATCCAAGGCTCGATTGTGGCGTTGTAACGCTGTGCAAAGGCGGTGAATATCTGTGGCGCAGCGCCGGTGTATTGACGCTGACCTGTGCCGCGTTGACGATAGATGAGCGTACGTGGCGGATCATGTGCGTAGGAGATGCGCAAGCGATGACCTTTTAGATCGCGCCACCAGGTCTGACGTTGTTGTAGATATGCATCGAAAGAAGTTCGCATGAGCTGCAGTTGCGGAAAGGGTTGCAGTGTCAGTAATTGAGCGCGCGCATCGGCTATGAGTAGATTGTGAAACCCAGAGTCCAAATAAAGCGCCATGAGCGTTAACCAATTTTCGGTTGCTGTCGTGAGCTCGTGTAGCGCGTAGAAAAGCACATCGGTGTGTTGCAAACGCGCGAGTGTAATTAAGACTATTTTGTGAATACTATGATCACTTGAAAATTCGTTGTTGAGCAAAACAACTGCCAGTATTGGCGTATCAAATGTCTCACGCACTTTACAGGAAATATTTACCGTAATTATGATTTTCGGCTGCATCAATTCACTGGCCATCTCTAGTAAATGTGTTGCGCCCTCCTCCGCGTAGATAATGTTGGTGGTGACGCCCAGCTCTTGGCTCAAATTATTTACTAATTCGACAATATTTGTCGCCTCTACTTGACTGAGTAGCACAAAAAATGTTAAAAGTAGTAAAAAGCGGTACATTTTTTCGCGGAAATTCGTCTGCTCAACTAACACCGCACTGAATGTGTACTGACTTGGTGTACTAAAAATTGCAAGAATATTTTCCAGTGAAGTTTTTAATTGTCCACACTCAGCATTCATCCCTTCGGTGTAATGTCATGTGTAATAATTTGTATTTTGCAACCTAAATAATTACTGGTTACTGAAAAATAATAGTAGGCCTGTAAGCCACAGCCGTTTTTGTTTATTCGAATTTCATTAGAATGTGTATTAGGGAGTAAGGGTATTCAGAAGCTGGGAAAATGCATATAATGGCAAATATAAACTGTTCAGTTGAAAGTAGTTAGCAGACTTTGAAGGAGACTGATAGTTTTGTTTGGAGTCTTTTATTCATTTATAATTTATAATTTCTTAAAATCTCTCTTTTCCAAGAAACGAAATACCTACTTCAATATTCAAAAAAAAAAAATAATAATAATAAAAATAAATATGTACTGTACAGAGTTCAAGTGCGTGCAAATACACATGAAATTAATTAAATATCAGCAAATAAAGTACAAATATTAAACAAATAGTACGCCACGTAAAAACTATTAGCTTAGCAGCCACACAAGCATTTTAAAGGAAACTTAGTGTGAGATGTAGTCAAAAAGGAGAACTTAAATTTATGGAGCTTACGTAGAACTAAATTGAATTCCACTCTCGATCTAATGTAGGCAACGATTTGTTTTACAACGAAAATATATTTGAAAACGTTGCCTACATCTAGGCAGTTTTTTTTTTTAACAAATAGATGTGTAGTTATTTGTTAAATTATTTTAAATAAATGTATTAAAAATTAGATTTTACAATTTGTTTGCTACTTCATTCTTTAGGGGCCAAGTATGTTTCATTATAGATTTATTTTAACACTCCTCTCATACATTAATTTGTTGCTAATTGGGTAACTGTGTTCATTCACACATGTAGTGATAGTCAAGTTTTTAGCATGCTATTGGAATTTAAAAAATGTCAACAATTTGTCCATAAATAATAAACACACAAATACTTTAGACATACATAATACATGAGTTATATTGATGAGTAAATAATTTCATATTATTTTGTTTCTTCGTAATTTTTGTTTATTTGCAAACTTTTTTTTTTTAATTTCGGTATGCGCCTGTGCTATTTGAAAAAAAAAAGAAATGTAAACACAAACAAACAGTTAACATGTAAACAAATAATAAAAACATAATAATTTAATTAGCGTACAAATTAGCTTTTACGTTTACATATTTGCAATTATTAATTAGAGAGTGATGAAATTTAATTAAATGAACAGAAAATACAATTGAAAAAAAAACAATAAAATAAATAGAAAATATTGTTAATAAAATAAAATCAAATCAAATCAAAAATAAAATAACATAAAATAAAAACAGCGAAATAAAATAAGATACAAATTAAAGTATCATAAAAAATAAAATGTAATAAAATTAAATTAAATAAAATAAAATAAAATAAAATGAAATAAAATAATCTAACATAAAATTAAATTCAACTAAATTAAATAAAATAAAATAAAATAAAATAAAATGAAATAAAATAATCTAACATAAAATTAAATTCAACTAAATTAAATAAAATAAAATAGAATGAAATAAAAGAAAATGAAATTAATTAATATAAATTAAATTCAGCTTAATAAAAAAAATAAAATAAAATGAACTAATAAATAAAATGAAACTATATTCAGTCAAATAAAATGAAATAAAGCAAAAAAATAAATAAATAAAATTAATAAAATCAAATCAATTAAATAAAAAAGTTAAAGTTAAATTAAACTAGACTAAATTCAATTTTATCGAATAAAATTAAGTAAAAAAAACTTAACTAACCTCTTTTTAATAAAAATAATTAAATAAATAAATAAAGAAACTAAAATAAAATTTAATTTATTTAATTAAAATAGATTAGAATAAAATAATATAAGTTGTAAATATATTAAATAAAGTAAAATAACTGTCTCTGCAATAAATTTAAAATTGAAATAATTATAAAATTATTATTATTGTAACCCGAAGCTCTTACTTACCATCAGGAGGTAAATAATCTTGGCATAGACCGTAAGCTGTGGTAACCTGTAAAGAAGTGTGAGAAAATATCTTTAATAATTTAATAATTTTTTTCTTTAATTTTGTTTAAGTTGGGCATAAATATTATTTTATGGCTTATCTTTAGCGCCAACCTCAGTCAGAATAATAAAATGAGAAATAAAAATTCCTTTAGCAACACGCCTTAAATCATCATTTTTAAGACATTTCCAGGAAAGCCATTGAAAAAAAGGAATGAAAATATTTTTATAACGCTCTCTATGAAGAATACACAATTTCTTCAATATTTAACGGTGTGCTTAATAAACTCGCTTATGATATTTACACAGAAATAACAACGCTTTATAGCATATTATATGTGAGTATGTTTGTAAATTATATTCTCCTATTTTACAGACAGTTTATGAGATAAGCACCTTCTGGGAACCTGTTTGATTAACAACGGTTTTTTTTGTTGCTTAACAGATTTTTTTTGATTTAAAGCTAAACAGGAAGTTCAATGTTTTTAGCGATGATAAGGGGATATAAAAATTAATAAATATTATTAAATATAATTTTTATTGTCATATTAAAATGGTTAGCACTTTCACTGAAAAACCTTTGAAATTTTGCATTTCATAATGTGGGGATTTTTTGCTTTAAAAGAGATAGCTTGAATACTTGAGAATTCAAGTAATAAAACATTTTTGAATATTAATTCACATTTCTTTAGAATTTCCATTCCAAGCTTTGAGTTATTATAAAAATTATATCTACCAACAAACATTTATCATTTAATTTATAAATTCGTGTGCTTGCAAAGGCAAAAAGTGCTGGCTTTTGTTCGAAAACTTGTCATTACCAAGCGACGAGAAATCATTTCCGCAACATAGATTTAACGATTTGTGATTTTAGATGGTGATAAATCTTTGGTAAGCGTGACAAACACACTCGAATATATATACAAATACTTTGATATTTCTGTGCAGGAATGTCTGTAGATATTTATAGGTACTTATGCGGCACCTATTGTATATTACACAGCCACAAAGCCGGTCGGTCCAACCACCCGCAGTGCACGGCGCACAAATGTCTGGGCGTTCAGGCTGTTGTTGCTTTCCTCAGTCGATTTCCTCTTAATTTATTGTTGAAAATGCATTGATTTACACATTTTCATTTCCGTGCTTAAAAAATGTGTTATTTATGTTTGAATTTATTCAGAATGGCTTTTAATAAAAATATCTGCAGAACGAAAATGAGCTTTGCGATGAGCACGACAGAGCATAAGATAGATTTGTTTCTGTCGTTATAGAAAATTTTATTTTTACTTTTTTCAGTAGTAGAAAAAAAATATATATTTTTCGAAAATTTTATTCCTCTGAAATCGAAACATATTTTTTTGATAACTAAAAATTTCACTTGTTCTTGGAATTTTGCTAAGACTTTGAACTATTCCTTTTACTTTTTTCTATAATAATTGCCTTTAAGTGATTGTTTTCTTCCCTAATTCATTTTGAAGTACGGACTCAAACCTCTTGAGAGCATTTTCTCTTTTTCCGGCCATTGAAAAGCTTCCTAAAATGTTAGACAATTGAATTATTTTTCTTTTCCTGTTGTATATACGAGTAACAGCTGCTTGGCATACTTTGATTCAAGTTTATTTCCCACCACTAATTTCATTGTGTCTTCATTACTCTACTATCCCTTCATAACACTCACTCACCCTCCTTTGTAGTCCTTTGCCCCAACCTTTCGCTCCCAATTTCAGTTACAAAGTAGGTCAAACTCAATTTTTCTTCACTTAAGTGCATCGTGAATTAATTACCACTTATGTAACTTTACCTCACTGCTGACAAATTTAACAAGCGTGACGGGAATATATCGTTATATCGTTTTCTTTTTTATGCTTTTGTTTTGCGCTTGAACTTTTGTTACTTTTGGTACTTTTTTAACTTTCAGTGGTTCCACCAACCCTCGAAAGCCTCGTTGGTTGCTTTTAATAATTAATTACTGTCTAAGTTTGCCGCTGACAGTGTTGCTTATCTTCTGAGCCAAGTAGAAGGATATAAATTAGCGGTTTTTCGGTTGTCTTGTTACGAACGCTTTCATTCTCTTTTCTATTTTACTTCTTTTTTGTCACAATTTCATTTTGCCGCTTTAGTATATTCATTTATTATCACATCAGCTCAAAAGTAGGCAAGGTTTTTCGTAAGTTAGAAAGTGAGCCTAAAACGTTGCCTACATTTAGGCGGATTTTTTTGCTTTTTTTTAACGAGGATAGTCATGAAATGAAAACTGTTTTTACAAACTTTGGTTTGTTTTCTTATCAAGCACACTGTGCTAGTTTTGCAAAAATAAATTTAGTGAAGGAAAAGAATTTTTTTTAAATTAAAATTTAATTTACAAATTCTTGTAAATTTGGTAAAATTTAAACAAAAGTCCTGAAAACGTTGAAAATTTTACAAACTAAATCGGAATTTGTTGAAAAATTTATTTTTCTAAAATACTAAAAATCAAAATTTGTTTAAAACCAATTCTAAGAACATTCAAAAATTCTTAAGAATATCATAACAAATTTTCTTTAAATAAGGTCACACATCTCTTATATCAGTGTTAGGCACACTTGAATCTCATATCTAATGCTTTAATTCTATACCAACCCTTTCAAGGCCATTAAAGTTTAACCTTTTTAACAACATCATTGCAACTCAGTCATCGTTTTTGCAAAAATTTCAGGGTTAAGAAATGTGAAAACTCGCTTGGCCCACTCCTGACCTCAATACGCTGCACCTCTGCTCCTTTTCGTTAGTCATCTTGCATGTAGTGACTAAAAATATCTATGTAGCAGAACAAGAAAGCAAGAAAAAATTTTGCAACAAATTATCGCATCTGCAGTAGACTCACAAAAAAAAAATAAAAATAAAAAAATTAAGAAAATACTCGGCAATAGCAATGAACGCAGGTATTTTATGAGCTCATCTCCAATGCCCAAATGAACTCAGGCAATCAGTGATTTGGTACTAACGATGATAAGCAGCAAAAGTGGACCAAAGAACAAACAAGAACTAGAACTTGCTCTTACCTACTTTAGTTTGCCACAGTGAAGTGACGTTACATAATAGCAAATAGTTTTATCTACAAACAAACTTCGGCTGCCAGCAGTTAGTCATACGATTTCAGCACATGCGAATAGAGTGCTGTGTGTATGCACGTGTATGTACAATACATCCACTAAGTGAGTGCTGAGAGCAACTCGGTACGCCCGCCAAAATACCAACAAAAACTGGGTTAAAGTCATTTGGGCAGTCGACCGATCATTTGTGCCCCAACTGTCATCATCCATCCATTGACGTTGGCCACGACCAATGTTGACCGTTATTGACTTGCTGTGCACCATTTGTCATTTGGCTGAAAAGGTGACAGAGTCGGCTGACATACATACATACATACATACGGACGTAGTTGAGAGAAAGCCTTTCGCTGTGGCAAAATCTTTGTATGTATTTGTGTGTGTGCTGTTATGCAGAGAGGTTGGTGTCATGCGGCACTCGGCTAATGAGTTTGGCACTTTATGCCATCGACAGGGTATTTAGAAATGAGAATTGATGAGCGGATGAGAGTGTGTAAACAAACAGCATGCGATATTGGCTCTAATGATGAAGTCATTAAAAAATCATAAATAAATTGTTTGGCACATTTTTTGAATTTTTTACTATTATAGCTTTTACATTTATTTATTTTGTTGGGTGATAAGAAAATATTAGTGTTCGTTAGTTGGTGTGGAAATGAAATACTTGATTTATAAATATTTAAAAGTGTATAAAAATGTGAAAAGTAATAAATTACAGAGGTCCAATTGCATTTTTTATATCTTCAACGGCTTGCTTATTGCACTCAAGCTCTATAGTACAGGTGAAAGCTAGAAAGCTCTCTAAGCTTTCATTTACCATAAAAGCGCAAGATGAAAGGTGGGATATTTTGACTTATGGAAGGTTATATCTCGCGTAAAAAATTATATTAGTAGCAGTGGTTTATAAAAAAGCTTTCATAAAAAATTTTTGTGAAAGCGCCAAGGCTTGTAAATAGAAAGTTTTTACGACTTCAGTAAAAGACGAAATTTGTGCAACTTTTCACTCTTCTGGTACATATTTCTGATTAAATTTTTTTCCAATGTTCATTAGAAGTCTTTGTAGTACACTTGATGAGTTTAATAGTTTCTCCAAATAAGATAAAATGTATCCCTACATTTGTGACGAACCAAAAAACAAGGCATCGAAGCTCGCTCAATACCAACAACAACCACGCGAGTACATCGCAATACCTTAAGACATCACCATATGGACACTAGTATCTGCGGCGAAGGAAGAAGGAAGACAGAGTAGCCACAGACTAAATATACTAGGATTCTTCCTTCTAGCTTCTGCACAATTAGGTGAGGTACTATTCTAATAGGTACAAAGAGTAGGTGAAATGCTGTGGCTTGGCGCTACAGTCCGCCTTTACAAATGTTCAGACATTTAGAGGCTGCAAGGATCTATTCCCCCCTAGTTGCGAGGAGCTACTGCTCCAGCTTTGGAGCCCGCTTAAAGACGGATGTATAGACTAAATACAAACTCAAAATTTAATTAATTTTTTTAAAAGACCGCGGCATTTAACTTAAATTTTTATTTTAAATTAATTTTCTATAACTTTTGGATGCTGATCGCTTCAGGCTTTGAACCCTGGTCTTCCGAATGGTAATAAAATTTTAGATAAAACGGTTTTGATTTTATCTGTGAAATTCTTCAAATGCCGTCAAATGAGTCAGCAAAGTGCATGCCACAGTTTGTGGTAAGTGTTCGCGAAATTGAAAAGGCAAACTGGAATGATGGTAGTGGAAAAAGGAAAATAAATATTTAGTGGTTATATGTATGTATTTGCATATTTCTATGTTGCAACTTGCAACATGGTGTTCATGGTGTTGGCAATGTGGCAGCCACACATGCTGCAACTGCTTAAACGAATTGAGTTACACATAGAAACACATACATATGTGCATACTATAAACAATTGCTGTGTGTAACAACAAAAACAATAACAACGCACGCTGTGCTGTCATGCGTATGCAAACAATTCGACGAACTTGCTGCAACAACTGACATGCACAAGTTGTTGTAAGTTTTCCTTTTTTCTTGCTTCTTTGTTGTTGTCTATTTTTTTTTTTTGTTGTTTCCGTTGTTGATGCATGTTTCACATGTTGCTGTTGTAGTGTTACATGCTGATTATGAAATTAGAAATTGTTTGTTTGATTATTTGCCAAGCCAAAGCAATGAATGGGCGAACGCAACAACACAACAGCGTCAGCAACATGTTGGATGATCAAACAGTTGGTAATTAATACAAACATATGTACATATACATATATATGTACGAGTATATGCATGTTCACAACGTTTGTTTACGTAGCATACACTTGTTGTTGTTGTTGTTGTTCGTGTTGTAGCTTGCAGTTGAATGCAGTTAGAGTTATTAGCGAACACTACACTTGGTTAGTTGTTTGCTGTTGCTTTTGTTGTTGGCATTGTTCGGTTAGTTTTCTTAAAGTCACTCAGTCAGCGGTAGACCACTTTTGTGGTTGTGATTTTTTAATTGAAAATCGCGCATGCGTGCAAGTCTACTACCGAGCTATCGCTTCGAGAGAAGCCTGACTTCGAGCTCGAGCTCTGCGTAGAAGAATTTAACTTGCTGCAATTTTGCTTCAAATCTATTTTTATACTTATACATATATTTATTTAACATTTTTTTTCCATTTATTTTCTTTTTTCTGTCTTTCAATGCCGCCACTGCTTACTTTTATCATTTCGTGCCTTGACTGACAGCATGGCACCTCATTTGAGTGGACAGCCCAGCTAAATGGTTGTGTTCTTAACTATTATGGACTTCGGCCGGTGTTCGTTGCGTATGCGGCGGTCGGCGGTCGGCGAGTTTGCAAAAAGCTGCAAAAATAACCGCTAATAAATTGTTGGCCACCGCTCGGGTTGGTCTTTCACTCTTTCATTTTTTTTTTGTGTGTCTCTTTCTCCAGGCTTCAACTCGTCAGCCGGTTGTTTGCTCATTTTCGCGCTTCCGCGTTTTTTATGCAGAAAATTTGATTTCAATGCGTTTTGACACTTAAGAGTGGATGTGAAAAGAATTTGAATTTAAATACTTGCTTATTATGTACATGGATACATATGTACATATGTATATTTCTTTCTTGGAGCACCAACAAACGGAGGGACCTACGGTTTATATCAAGACGTCTTCGAGCGGCTGATGGTTTTATTATGAAGAGCCTTTTTTTACATGCCAGAAATACAGTCGAAGGGCTTGACGCTCGTAATTTTTTTTTATATAAATTAATTTTAGTTAACTTCCGAATGTCTGATGGCCTTTCGGCTCGCAAAACGCAGTGCTAACTACCCGGCTATCGCGACCAAAAACGTTAATACTTCGTCATAAAATCATTTGTGGGATAAATTATGAAACTGCAGAGAATGGCAGGTTTAACTTGAACAGGCGATAGAAATAGCGAGAGAGTTCTTGTGAGCGAATGGAAGACAAAGAAGCTTAAGAGAGAGAATTTCACTGCGTGTGAGCTGAGCAATTTTCTGATATTAAAAAAAAAACAATTATCAAAAAATGTGCCTCAAAATTTGTGCAAAATATGGAATTAAGTGTTCAGTGAGAGTACTCATGTGGTACAAGCTTTTGACAGTAGATCACGAAGATGTGCCGATGAAAATATTGAGCTGGTAAAGAAAAGTGTTATGGAACATCGTCGAATCATTATCAAAGAAGTTGCAGGGTATTTTGGCGAATCGATTTTCTATTAAGTTGGAGCATGAAACGTTGAATTTTGCACTCAACAACGCATGAGCACTGCTCCGGTATTTGGACCTTTGGGTTCTAGAAATGATATGCGATTGGTGTTAAAATGAAAAAAATAAAAAAAAAATTTCAAAGCGTGCGCTGAGTACAATGAAAATTTTAAACTCGTTTTTCTCAAAATTACATTCTTCAAATCGGGACGACAGATTATTCAGACCCTATTTATTTTATTTATCAGAAATTTTGATGGTAGCTTCTCATCCTTTAGAAGAAATCGGTCCTCCAATGGAGGCTTTTCAAAAAAACATGGAAAATAATGGACTCTATGACCGCCATTTAGTAACAAAATAATAATTAAAGAATATTTTTTTATACTTTTGTTCAATGAAATGGTTAAATAGAAATTTTATTTTTTTTATTTTTCCCAATATGCCTACAATAAATTTTTAAAAATGAAATGATAAATATATTCTGCGATAGAAAATCAGTCTTGTGATTGTGCTAATACAGTTGAAAACCCATCATTTAATGGCTGGCTTTTGTACTTCATTAATAGATTTTAAACGAAATAGCTCTCCGAACTATGCCGTGGAATATCTTGCCATCTAATCTCCGTATGCGAGTTTTTCAGTAGCAGTTGTGAAATCGAACGAGCGATAAATATAAAAATATAACTGTATTCAACTTCAAAGCCATTCACATCTAAATATAGTACATACATATCCACATGTGTGTGCCTATACAATTCCTACCAAATTAAAATTTTTTAAATACCAACATGTCTACTGCAATTGACAGATCCTGAAACTTGCTCCAAAAAAAGAAATATATATATTATTTTTTATACAAGTACTGTACTTTGGGAGATTAGTTGTACTTGTTAGCGGCAACCAAATGTGGCAACTGACAAATGCTAATGACAGCTAAACACGTGAGCGTGAAATAGCGAATAGAAATAGTTGCTGATAAAAGCAATTAAATGTTTAGGAATATATACACGTATATATATTTTATTTTTGTTATTTTTTTCATAGTGTATATAAGTATGTGTTGCCAATTATACTAAAAAAAAGTGCATATTTATACTGAACAGGCAATTGCTATTTGTTTTTTTATATTTCTTTCACGTAGCCATTATTGTGTGTTTGCCCCAAATAATGTTGAAAGCTGTCGACCTTGCAAAGTGCAATAATTTCTAAATATTTAACAACGCAAATGTTTGAGGGCGATTGTGGCATGTAAAGCGATAAGAGTTAAATTGATTTCTATGAGAAGCTTTTACTTATGTCAGAAATCAACTCGAACCTTTTTTATTAGAAAAATTAATTTTCTAAAATTTTGCATGTTTGGTCACACCAGGGCTCGACCCTGGTATTCCGGATATTAGCATGTACTGCTTACGACTCGGCAATAATGATCACTATAACAGGTTTTTGTAAGGCGTAGCTACCAACCAGTATATCATCCTTCTATTGTGGCGCCTTCACTGTAGGTTTTTTTTATTTCGTGCTACAGGCACTGTGAGTAGGAATGTAGCGAACGAAAATAAACAGTGAGATGCTTTGCTTGCTAAAAATGTTATTAACATCTCTACATTAATGGAAGTCTCGAGGACACATACTGAATGATTAGATGGGGGAAAATTAAGTTACTGATCCGCACGGGATAGTAGGCCTCGAAATTTTCTTGCCACGTATCTAAGCATATTCTGACCGAAGTGAACCATTTTCCTGATATTAGTAGTCACCTCTGCCAACCTAACTACTTCAAGTACTTACTTATTACCGAGGATCTTGACGTTAAAAAATTTAAAAGAAAAATTAAAATAAATAAAAAATTATAAAAAATAATTTTTCTTTTTTCCATTGCTCATTTCTTTTCTGTTTTCTTCTTTCCTTATTTTAATTTTTGAATTTTTTTCCTTGCACTCATCTCTTTCTTCTTTCTTTATGCCTTCTTTCTTTTGTTTAATTATTCTTATATTTTTATTTTTTTTTTTATATTTTCTTTTTGAATTCTTCCTCCTTTAATTTTCTTATTTTCCTTATTTTTTTATTTTCTGTTTGCGCTCTTCTTTCTTTTCATTTCTCCTTGCTTTTAATTTAAATATTTCCTTATTTTATTTTTTTTTGTTTTTCTTGTGGCATTCTTCTTTTTTTTCCTATTTTCCTTGTTTTTATATTCTTTTGCTTTGCATTCTTCTTTTTTCTTTCTTTCCTTCTTGTCTTTAGTTTTATTTTTTTATTTATTTTATTTTTCTACATTTTGTTTAGTTTTCCTTTTTGCATTCTTCTTCCTTTTCTTTTTTATCTTCCTTGTTTTTATTTTTATTTTATTTATTTTTTCTTCTCTTTTTGCATTCTTCTTCTCTTTCTTGACGCGTCAACATAATATGGTGTTAATTGTGAAGCATTCGTTAGGCTTCATCCGTCACAAATGTATATACAAATATACATATGTGTATATATATATATAGATGTACGTATATATTAAAACATACAGACATACTCTGAAGCAAGTATTTAAAAATCTACAAATAAATGAAGTATGGTGTTGGCTGTTTGCTGCTCACTGACTGATTGCTCGTCTAAGTACCTACTAGGTGTCTATATGTTTGTATGTAGTGCTGGACAATCGATGGAAATCATCGTTCTTACGCTGTTTTCTTTTTGCCGCACATTTGTAAACCACTATTGCCTTACCGATGAAGCTGCGTTGCCTAGAAGCTGCAGAATACCAATATAAATATGCTGTCTTTGCTTTTTTCAAAATACATACTTATATTTGCTCATACACATATGTACATATGTAAACAAAACCTTTAGTATTTTGCCTTTTATTTTCACTTTTTTTAGAAGCAGTAAATATGTTAGTTGTTGCAACTAATCAACTAACTTGTTTTACGAAATTCCTGCAGTGCATAAATGAGTGATGTGGCAAGTTTAAAGAATATTTTATGCTTAAAAATATTTTTTAAGACAGGACTTAAAATATTTTATAAACGAATTCAAAGTGCATTTTCAACCGTTTAGCCATATTTTCTATTTTATTTTAAGTGGGTGGGAACTTTATGCCAAAAACTTAATGTGCATTATCTGACGTGATGACAGACAGCAACTTTGTGCATTAGGATAGCTGTTTTTCTTTGTACTAAAATGGTGCATTTTAATAGGAGAGAATTATTTTGGGTAAATTTTATTTTAAATTGAGGTTCATTTTATTAATAACATATTTAAATTAAAAAAAAAAGTTAGGAAAATCTCTTAAGTGAATTAATTCAAATACAGTTTCATTGCTCTGTTTTTTATAGTTAATTTTCTATTTAAACTATAAACAGCCCCGTAAATATAATTTATGTGCCTCCTATCGGTGTTGCCCACTATAGGTATACATATTTAACGGTACCCGAAACTCAACAACATTTTTTTTCAGCCAATTGCTCTTATTAAAAGTGCTTGTTGACAGTTGAGTTATCCACGCTTCACACATAACGCACATATGATTGACAGACATGATTATACCATTTGCAATTACCTACTTTGGTAAACCACCTGACAACACAATGCAACTACAAAGTAAATAATCTTCATAACAAGTTGTAAGCTTAACGCCTGATGGTTATTTCAAATTACGCCAACTTTGTTGATGGTAAACAACATGTTTTTCTTATTTTTTTGATTTTTCGATTTTAAATTTTTTCGATTTTTTGTTGGTGGAAAATCATATGTAAAAAAAATTAAATTAAAAAAATAAATATTGTTAAGAACTGCCAGTAGCTAATATGTAGCTGACTAAGTCTCCACAGTATTAGTATTTACATTCAGTTTTATTTATATATATATTTTTATAAATTTTTTATTTTTAATTAATATTTTTTGAGGTTGTTTTATGTGTTGATGAATCTGTTAAATAGCTAGTAAAATATCTGAGATTAAGTAAAACATTTTAATATTTACGTTTTGCGTAGTTAAGATGTGCCAATGGCGTGGTATTTATTTTTAAAATCTTTTTTTTTCGCAGATTTCAACATATACGCATATCGATTTTATTGTTGGCTTACACGTTTGGAAAACACCTGCACTCACTTGTTTAAACTTTTTTGTGCTTACTCTTTTTATCTGCGAAACGTCATTAAATTGATAGTATTCTGCATTAAGTTGACTGCTGACAATTTTAAGCTAATAGCAAGCTGTAAAGTACAGTAATGTGCGTAGAAATAGTAGCAAAAATAGTAGTAGTGATTGTAGAAGTAGTAAAAGTAGTAGTAGTAACAAAAATAGTAATAACAGTAATAGTAGTTTTAGAAGTTGTAGTAATTATAGTAGAAATAGTAATAGTAGTAGTAGTAGTAGTAGTAGTAGTAGTAGTAGTGGTAGTAGTATTAGTAGTAGTAGTATTAGTAGTCGTAGTGGCAATAGTAGTAGTAGTAGTAGAAGTAGTAGTAGTAATAATAGTAGGTTTAGTAGTAGAAGTAGTAGTATTAAAAATAGTAGGTTTAGTAGTAGTCGTAGTAGTAGATAAGGAGAAGGTTGCAAGACATTTTACGAAGTGCAAATTACCTTAAATGTTTTTTTCTTGCTTATACAATGTTGCCAATTTTCCCAATTAAGAGTTTCGGTACTCACTAAATGCTGAAATGCGACAAGAGTTGTTGTTGTTTCGGAATTGAAAATTTCCTGATTCTACTGTTCATACGTGCGCTAAACCGAATTTTTAGATTCACGATTAGTTTGATGCAGGAAAAATATCTGAAATATTGAAAATTCCATGCACAGCTTTATCTTCGTACTTATACAATGTTGCCAATTTTCGTTTCATCAAATTGTGAATTCTAAGAGATTCCTTGATGCAGTAACAATTACCAACCCTTGTATGTGTTTCAAAATTATTTTGGAGTTCAGGACTGATAGTGAGTGCTTTTTATACCCTTGTGCAATGTTGCCAATTTTCTTTGCATCAAATTTTCGTGTTCACGAAATTCAGATCATCAAATTAAGTCACAACTGAATCTCAACATCAGAATAATATACTAAGCGGCAAAGTTACCAAATTTCCTCTCAACTTATACACACAGGACTCGACCTGTACCAGGAATGAGCTCACAAACAAGTGTTTCCCGTAAAAGCTGTTACATACATGGGTATATACGAGAAGCAAGTATTGAGGAAATGTTCTTTTCACACTCGCTTACAATGTTGCCAATTTTCCAATGTGGTTGAAATTAAATACAAAATGCCGCGTAAGAAAGCGTTATACACGCAGCTTTCGAAAGCAATTCTACGTTGGCTACTTCCTCTAAATAAATTTTGCGCTTAAATGGTACACCTTGACATGATTATTTGGGAATTATTTGCATTACTCTTTATTTTATGCACCAAAAATGCGGAATATTTTTTAGTGATTTTTGGTCGCCACAATCTTTGGTTGCCATTTTAAAACTCTACACTACTCACGTACTCGTAAATATGTATGTATACGACTTGCTTAAGCTTAAATAAACTGGTTAACGTTAGCGTAACACTAAAATGTTACTAAATCCATTCAATTTTTGATACATTAATTACTTTTTTAAAACCATGTTACTCTCAATTCATGCTTTGAAAATCCAGTTAAACAGAACTGGAATAATTCACCAAGACTAAATAATCATTGTGCATGCTACGCACAAACATAGATACATATACTATATACGTGTAAGTACAAGCATGTACCATATACTATACATATATCTTCTCACATATTAGCAAGTGGACTTACTTAGCGTAAGCGATATTTTTCATTCTGTGCTTACGACTTATAGAAATATGACACGATATGTACAACTTAATTAGTTAATTGATTACCCATTTGCCATATTCACCTGCATACGTGTACGTACTCGTACATGTATGTATATACAAGTATTTTTATAATACTCGTACATACTTATATATGAATATGAATGATTAAAAAGAAACACAAACTGCGCTTAATATACATATTTACATCTAATGAACACCTCTTAATTAGGTGTGTTAATAGCGCAGATTTGAATACGTAAATAATTTGTTTTCTTATTTAGAATTAATATTGATATATATAGCAAATAAAAGTCGTTGACTATGACAGTTAAGTCGTTTTCATAAATCACATACATATATCCTTATTGAAAGTGTCAACTTAATTGGCGAAGTAAGATAGAATTAAAAATAAAAATTATTATTATTAAATTTTTAACGGTGTTGGCACAAATATCAAATTTCTAATTAAAACAAATCAACAAATATACTCATTGGTGTATGTGCTGCGGAAATAAAGAAAGAAAAAAGTGTGGATTTTATGAGTTAATTACTTTTATATGAAATTCCAAGCATTTTCTTCTTCGTTAACAGACAATTTTTATTTATATTTTTTTCCACCAGATAGCTTTTAGGAAGTATTTTGGAATTTAATCACAGCTCACTTTATAAAAATTCAATTTTTGCCAAATTTCTTTAGCAAAAATTCGTCCATAATGTGTTTGTCCGAGTAAGCTTTGGAGACTTTATTATTAACGTGCCTTCCTGCACGTTATTTACTTATTTTAACATATTTTCGTTCGATTTTTCTTACGTCAAGAGTTTGGAGACCTTGAAAAACGTTAACATGGCGAGACACCTCTATCAAATATTTGTATGGTATTTTTTTTTTGTTGTGAAATATGCATAGACGTCCATTTCAAAGAGAATATCGATAAGTTTTTTGCTAAGAAGACTTTCAAAAAATTGTATTTTAACAATTTACGGGTTTGGAGACTTTCTGTATGATATTTAAATACCACTATTGTAATTTTAAACAAACGGTATTATTTTTTACATAAATCGCATGAATAATATTGCTTGATCTTTTTTTTTTACTTGCCGCCCATGTGTAGACTTTCGAAAAAAACTACAAAGGTACAGTCTATTTCAGCTGCTTCATTAAGCTATTCGAAGTATTTCTTTATGCAATTAGTGAGCATGAGGCTTTGAAAAATATGCTTATGATAATTAAATATGAAATTAGAGACGTTCAAAAATATGTTCTTAAATACTTTCTGCATATTTATATTGAAATGCTTTATAAGACATCCATTCAGGAGACTTTCATGTATGATTAGCATTGGCTTTGTACATGTAGCGCTTATAATCTAATATTAACGCATTGAAGCTGACAAAGCGATTTTTGAAATTAAAAAATTGTTTTCTGTCACTTTTTTGTTTTTATTTTTTCTACTCAATTATCTTCCCTAAAATTTTTTTAAATACTTCAACAATTTTTAAGCATTTGTTAAAATATATTTAATTCATTAAATTACCCTACAATAATATTATTTTTAATTAAAAAAGTTGACATGAATTATGGTGTCAATATAAATCAGTCAAAAGTTGTTCAACAAAAGAGTGCAAATTTTTCATTTCGTAAAAATTCCATAAATGCCAGCATAACGAATTTATACAAGTGCGTATATGTAAGGTTAGAAATACTTTAGCAAATACTTGAACACGAATATATTGTATATGTAGGTGTATATATGTATATAGGTGCGTGTATAAATGAAAAAAAAAACAAACCAGCAAATGACGACGGGTTGCCATAATAAATTTCATGTAAATGTAATTTATTATGCAATTAGTTAAACACGGTGTCACTTAAACTGGTATATTTGTATGCGAACAAAAACAACAACAACAACAACAACTTAAATTATGTAAGTTACATACAAAGAAATAATATAAAATTTCAAATTAAAGAAAAGGCCTACAAGAAACACTCACACACACACAGGGAGACAACTCACAAATACATATAACTCAATTGCTGTTTTTTGTGTGTATGACATGGCGTATACGTAACATTTAAAATACTTTACAAGTGTAAATAAAGCTTGCGCGCTTGCTGAAACAAAATGATGCTTTTGTAAGAAAAGAACATTTGTTTAGAGCAAAGAGAGGAGAAGAAAAAAAGGAAAACAAAAACAAAACAAAAATGTGAAATTAATTGCAACATCTGCTGTTGACATTAAAACGCACGTCAAGTTTAATAGCACTAAACCGGCAACAGCCGCACCATCCCGCGTACTGAATTAAGCAACAAATGCGCTTAACTGCTATAAATGAGTATATGTATCTATATATTAGTGAGTGTATGAGTGTACGTGTGTGCGTCATACTTGAGCGTTTGCCATTCGCAGTGGATGAAGCACTTAAGCATAAAAATGGCGTTTTCAGTAGGTAAAGTAGAGGAAGAAGAAGAAGAAGAAAAAAATGAAATATCAGCGTTCGCGAAGTGGCAGGCGGGTAGACACTGCACTCAGTGCAGCTTTGAAATTTTCAATGCCATAATAAACTGCGTACATTTGTATGTAACTATGCTAGTTGCAAAATAATCTCTCTCTGTGCCTTTGGGTACATGCTTGTGCCACTAACGGTGAAAAAAGCCTGTATGAAATGGATGAACATGACCTTGAACGACTAACAGGCAGCAAGCGACACAAATGCCAAGAGGGCATGAGAGAAGCGAAAGGTAGGCAACAATAAAAATACTCGAAAAATACTTAAGAAAATGTAAACAAAAACAGCTGAGTAAAAATTAAAGACAGAGAGACATTTTTTTTTCTTTAATTAAATAAAATTCCCCTTCCAAAAAAATGTTTATCAAATTTTTTGATGCCAAACATATGTTTGTATGTACATACGTGTATGTGTAAAGCACAGCCGTTGATTTTATACGTGTAGGCTTTAATTTATTATCCATTGGTTCCCCCTTTTTTAGTACACTTTTCTGCCACAACTCAACTCAACTTTGCAAACAATTTGTGGCAATAAATTTTTTGTGTGTTACAACTTTTCAAACTGACCATAAATGCGACAAGCAACTCATATACGTACGTACATATGTAAGTAGAGATAAGAGTGCATATTTATGTATACGTCCGCTGAGTTATAACACCGTTACGAACATTCTGGAATGATTTATATGCAACTGCAATGCGTGTAAATCAATTTAAATTAGGCAAAGAAACTGCAACTGCAACTGCAATTGCAAGCGGCGAGTCTGTGTGTGGTATTTGTTGCAAGCAAATTGGCAAGCGTCGCTGTTAAGGGGTGTTCTGTAAAGAGTGAATGAATGCTGGTATCTTTTGTTTGCAAATTTATAGCATATCCAGTGAACTTTATAGGCTAATATGCACATTTATGCAATAAATTATTGTAGGCAATTGTAAAAGCGTAGTTTTATATAATGAAATAGTTTGCAAAGCAAGTCAATATATAACAGGGATATATAATAGTAAAGGAATTGTTGGTTTTTGTGGTAATTTATGCATTCCAAGTAAAATGCTGTTTTTTTTTTTTTGAGTAAAAGCAAAATTTTTGGAGACTTTGGAGAATTATCTAAGTTCGTGTAAAACACGGTCTTCTTTATCTCACTGCAAATGTGAAGCAATTTTCGCTTGTTTGGATGTCACATTCATGATTATAAGACTTAATCGACAAGTAAAATGTTATATTAGTCACCGTAGTCACCCTAGAATTAAAATAAGTAATGCTCATCAAAACTAAAAAGCTACACGAAAAGGTTTTATGACGAAAAAATGTTTGCTAGATTTTTTAAAATATAAATTTTTGTAGAACATATTTATTTATATTTGGAGACCTTTAAAAAAGTTTTCATTTAGAATATATTTCGTATCAGTAATGCAAAAAGTAAACTAAAAACGACAATTTAGTCATTTCCAGATTTTGGAGACTTTGTAGAGATATTTAAATTTATGTTCGTAGCATTTATTCCTCATCAGTAGTGGAAAACAAATCTTCTACACATGCTAAAATGTCATGTTTACATTTTGGAGACTTTGGAGAGATTACCGAAATTGATCGATATCGTAACTGTTTTAATAATTTCGGGTCCAAGCCACTCATTTCATGTCAATTGCACTAATTTTAACTAATCTCAAATCCACAAACCGGAAACCAAAATGTGGCAAACAATCAAAGCCCGCTGAGCGAAATCAACTCAACTCGAGTTAACTCCTTTCGAGCAACGAGAAAAATCACAAATGAGCCGCCATCCAAGCGTAACCACAAATATCAATCATTTGAGTTGCCCATAAACAAAAATTGCACAACGGCCACTTGCCACAAACAACATCAGCAGGCTTTCGATCCAAACAAACAAAATAATAATAAAAGAAACAGAAAAATTGTCAACTTGCGTAAGCCGCACAGTAGCTACTTATGCATATTTACCACGCCATAGGATGCCAATAAACACCTATTTTCACCTTTCAACACCTATTAAGCGCAAAAAATAGAAAATAAAAACGATTGAGTCGCTGCAACGCACCTCAACCAAAGGCGATTAATCAATATTTAATTTCGCGACGTCGATACTTGCGCCTTCCGCACGCGCGCGCACCCACCAACCGCCAGCCGCCAGCCGTCAGCTCGCTGCTGCGTCGAACGCGTGTCGGCGACAACCGATAATCCGTGAATGAAATTGAAAATAATCCAATTATCGCCAGCACGCTTAATATACATAAATTTCGTCGAGCTTTGATAAGCCAACCTGAGCCACGACAAGCCAAGCCAAAGACATGTGTCAGTCAGCCTGTGTGACCAGACTGAACTGGATTTGATTTAGGAAGCGCACAAGCCACCAATGTTTTTTTTAAATATTTGTGCGTATGAATGTGTGTGTGTGATTATGTGCAACAATTTTGCATCTAATGTTGCATGCCACATAATGCTTTTCACGCATAAATTAAAGACACGCACACACACACAGTTGCACTCGGACTCAAGCTACTCGGCTTGTCTATCAACTCAACTTGAGCGATTAATATTGAATACTTGTTGTTGTACGAGCAAACTGGCAATTTTATTAGGATTAGACGTTGAGCATGGCGATTGGTGGGCAAGCAGACACGTTGACAACGAAAAAACAACAGCAACAAATGGATGAAATAAAAGAAAACGAAGAAAAAGAAAAAAATAGTGGGAAAATATTGCCAAGTATTTGATGTATGCAAATGCTGACAGCGATGACGATGAAGAACAGGAAGAAGAAGCAGCAGTAGCAACAGCAGCAGCTTGAACAGAGTCAGAAGCCAAAGCTGATGTGGTGATCACCGACTTGCCATAGTAGAAGAAGAAGACCAGTTGCTATCAGCCGTTTGAGTACTCAATGAATATTGTTGTTGTTGTTGCATATGACAAGTAAAACAACAACAATACTCAATGTAATTGTAATTTTGTTGCTAAAAAGTCGCCAATGCAGCAATTTAACATCATTCAACGGCGATTTTTAAGCGTTTCCGCAGCATTTTGTCTTCTTTTTTTTTGTTGTTGCACTTTTTATTGTTATTTTTTACAACTGCTTTTTGTTGTTGCACCAACAACATTTCTCCATGTGATTTGTGTGTGTTTATGATATTTTTTTTTTTTATAATGTCTGTACTACAACAGAATTGTTGTTGTGACTGTCATTACGACCGTGGCTTATAAATACTACACGTGTTGTTGTTATTGTTTTTGCCATTTTCGCATTTTTCTTACCTTGCAGAACAACTCAATTAGATGACAACATTTACCGATAATGACGCTCGCACAGTGATGAATGCCCAAGTGGTGCTGAGCTGTGTACATACATACAAATGTATGTATGTATGTATGTGAAGTGCGTAAAAGAATAAAAAAAAATGCATGCATGGGTGAGTGAGCATGCAACACATATCGTATCGTCAGTCATACGAGTGGATGACAACATCGTTTGGCGTTTAATAATGTCGCCATTGTCCATGTGCCTATGCGTTTAACTATGTTGTTGATGGCATATGAAATTATGCGACGCATTAAATTTGTTGATTTCGCAATAAAAAAGGGGAAGAATGAAAAAATATAAAAGAAAAACAAAAAAATGTGAAAGAGTGGGCGATGATGACATTTTTAAGCTGTCGGTTATTAAAAAAATTCCTGAGGGGTTGGTAAACAAGTCTTCTTGCCTCTGCTCTGAAAGGTAGATATTAAAGTAAAATTTAAATTTCTAGAGCTTGGGGTGTTTTTGAAAAAAATATTTTTAATTAGATATCACTTTCGAACAAATTTGTGCAATTTTAGAAAAGTGGAGAGTTTGGAGACTTTTGAAAAACCAGTTAAATTGTATTACATGCATCAAATATTCAAATAAAATGCTAAAATCTATTAAAAAATAAACCTCTAGGCATTGATAACCAATATGTATGTATCATATGCTAAAGAGTGGTTGCAGCAGTACGGTTAATTGTTAAAATTTTGAAAAAGTATTTCAAATGAAAAACGTATTTCGAGAGAATTATTAAATAAAATCCAAGATTTATATACCTACGCACGAATCATTAACGATTTCCAATGAAAATGATGAAAATATTAAATTTTTCTTTCAAACAATCTAAAATAAGAGTCTATAAAGCATTGGAGAGTTTTTAAAAAGTTTGTTTGAAGCATAATTCAGCTTAAGTTTAATACCAAATATAATTTTCAAACAAGTTTGATGACTTTTTGAAAGTGGAGATTTTGGAGACTTTTCCAAAAACTTCAAATTTTAACCTTAATCACTAAAATCTTAAAAAAAGCAATTGAGTCAACATTCAAATATTTTTCAAAACCCTTAAACATAAAATTTCGAGTTAAATACTTTTTTAGGCTAACATGCAAACGGTTATACATAAAAAAACTACCAGTAACTATGTCACCATACTAACTAACTTCTTCTGTATATATTTTCCGGCTTTCTAAAGATCTTTCTTCAACGTTCATCACTCAATTACTAAGTGTCCACCTCGTGCCATGCACAATCTTTTTCACACACCCACAACGTTCTGCAGTTTTTCACACTTTTTTCCGCACATTTCTTCATTTCTACAACTTCATTTCGCTACTTTACCACCTCCGCACGCTTTTCACCAAATGCCAGAAGAACATTTAAATTTGCCAGCCGGCGTCTACCATATATGCGAAATCGCGCATGCGCAACGGTTATCTGCGCGCGCATGCCTCTGCATAATTCACCGTTGGTGCCACTGGCGGTTTATTTGTGTTTAAGTGCGTGATTCTTTGCTTGTTTAATTTTCAAAGAAGTGGAAAAAAAACTTATTTTTCTCAATGTCTTCCTTCCTTCTTACTTTTTTTTCGCTCTTAAGTGTGCCGTGGTATTTTTGCGTATTTTATTTTATTTTTTCTCTATATTTTATTACATATTTTTTGCCATATTTGGTTTTGTGCTATTGCCGTTGAGTTGGTTTGTTCTGTAGGCTGTTGTTGTTGCTGTTGCTGTCATATGCGTGCGTAATTGATTTTCCAAGCATGTTTCGCCTGTCACTCAATTCAACTCAACGTGCGCGTCTGCCTCAAGTTATACGAATTGTCTTTCAATTTTTTTTTTTTTTTTTTTGAGTTCTTGAATTTTTTCATACTTTTTTGGCATCTTCATTTGACTGGCATAACATGCTGATATGTCATATTTATGTCAAGAAAAGAGCTACGCTGCTTTTGAACATGTGGTACGTGGTCACTGTGTTGAAGGTTGGCTAAAGATTTTATTGTTTTGCACTTTTTCTTCAATTTTTTTTTTTTCGAAAGAAGCACGATTTCGTAATTTTTCTCAGAAAAAGCTTTTTGGATATTGGATTGATAGTTTCGGAACTCAAAGTTTTTCAAAAACCATTTATTTTCTTGAGTACCTTAAGATTTTAATTTTAATTTCATTTAAAGTTAGTTTCTCGTCTGATAATTTTGTGTCAGTATCCTGAATTCAAAATTATCACAGAATATGCTGAGTAATTTTACGGTTATAATTAATTTTGTATAAATATTAGCGAGTACTTTTTTGGCTGTCGACGTTTTCAAAAGGCACCAGAAAATATTATAAGGAATAGTAACTATTTTTTTCGTAAATGTATAGTTTGGAGACTTTCAAAACTCACCAAAAATTCCACTAAAATCAAATTAGTAAACGTTTTTATGTATTTCAGAATATAAACATATAATTTTGAAAATTTTTATGGTTTGGAGACTTTCAAAATTTGCCGAAAATTGCTTTGAAATCAAATTAATAAACGTTTGTATGTATTTCAGAATATAAACATGTAATTTTGGAAAATTTTATACTTTGGAGACTTTCAAAATTTGCCAAAAATTGCTTTGAAATCAAGTCAATAAAGGATGACATACTTTTTTAGAACATTGAAAGCTTTAAAATTTGAAAAGTAAAAAAAAAATTATCAGCATCTTCACTTATTTGTGATGTAGCTGCTGAATTACAAAAGCATGGCTAATGCAGTTTAGGCAATAAAATTTTACGACACAATAATTTAGATAAATGCACCAATAATTAAAACATACATAAGAGTACAATGTACATATGTATATCCACTTGAAAAGTTAATCTTTTAAGCATTTTTTGGGTTGTTTTTCATCAAATGTGTAACTGTAGCACAACACACGTGTTGCTTGATCTATTGCATGCCTGCTTACAGCAACAAATTAACACGAAATTTAGCATTTTACAAAATTCAATTCACTCACAATTAAATTAATCCGAAATTATTAGCGAGGTGGTAACGGTGAATTCTTGTCGACAGCAAACGTCAAATGCCAAGCACTTGAGTCGCAAATCAAAATATGCCAACGACGAATGTGTGGCGTTGAGAAAAAAATGTAAATAATCTACAAGAAAATTTAAAAAAAGTGAAAAAACTTAAAAAAAGTGAAAAAACTTAAAAAAAACTATAAAAAATAAAAAAAATTAGTTAAAAAATTGAAAAGTAAAAATAAATAGAAAAATAAACTCAAAAAAAAAAAATAATAAAAAATAAGTAAATACTAAAATACATATAATATATGCAGATTTGTTTGTGTGTGAGCATTTTCTTCAAAAGCTGTAAGTAAGCTAATGGCACATGCTTGATAGCTCTAAGCAGGCAAGCAGGCAAGCAGGCAGGCAGGCAGGCGACCAGCCAGCCAATGCATTATTGCCGGTAAATATTTTGCAATTAACGGTATTTGTTTGTATGTTTGGAAAAAATGTTGAAAAGCGAAAAATGTAAAAAAAAAACAAAATGTATACCTATATTCTTTCAATTGCTGCAAATGTAGAGCGATTTTTTTCTTTTCGTATGAGATTTTGCTTGAGATTGAGTTTTGCAAAATCCAGCTGTTGTTGTTGAACAGGTCCACACAATGATTAGCAATATCTTACATTTACATATTTACATTTACATAGGTAATATGCAAAATACCAACCGATAACACGGGCGCACTGGAAGTGAGATATCTACTGTTTATTTTTTGTTTTTTTTCTTTTTGTTGTAGTCTGGCGTTGCCGATAGCTGATAGCTAAGTAAATTATACTTGTAAATATGCATCAGCGCAAGTTATTTAATGCAGTGAGCTTGCACTTGAGTTATACAATTACAAACGGTAACGCAAATCACAGTCACAGATTAATATCGAATGCCTCCCACTCCCCCCTGAACACTGTCCACAACTATCTGTTAGCCAGCATCACTTAATCGCTTGCATTTATGGTACACGAGTATTACAAGCGGGATTTTCCAAGTGATTTACTAATACATATATATATTTTTATTGAAATCAATATGTGTATGTATGTATGTATGTACGTTTATGTGTTTCCGCTAACCTCAATAAAATGTGCTGCCAATATATTTTAATTGAAATCGAGAAAACAAACGTAACGCTTACCTCTCAAATAGATATGTACCATATGTATGTACAAACAAATGAATTTTATTTAAGCTAAATACTTAAACAATCAATTTTTCTTTTTTGCTGCTCATTTGACAAACACAGTCAATATCTTCTAATCTGCGGAGTGTTGTAATAAATTGTTGGACATACTATTACATACCGAGTTCATACTTATACACTTACCATACAAACATACGAGTACGCTTACACTTCCGCACAGCGCGCGCCGTTTGCGTCTTGAGTAAATTAAGAAATTAAATAAAATTTATTAGACATTTTTACGAGCGATTTGTTGTACGAGTACTCGTATCTACTTGGCTTATTGTTCACTTGTTGTTATTGTTGTTGTTCTGTTGTTTTACACGCTTTGCAACACCAGCAATTGACTAGCTGACTGACAGCAATTGCACCCTTGACACTGCGTTTGCCTCATCAGCTGCGCCCTGTTGCCGCTCCGCTGCTGCTGATTCTGCTGCTGCCGCCTTAGCGCCAGCCATAGTGGAAAAATCTCTGTTAGCTCTTTGGGGAATTTCGCTGCTATCCTGCTGATATGCAATTACAACTATTTTTCTTTCCGTAAATACATATATTTCTCCGTATTTGTACTTGTATTTGTAATTGACACTGCGCTTGGCTAACGTATTGAATTAGAAGTAATTGTCAGCGTGTAATTTATTACTGTTAGTTGTCATCATTAGCTCAGCATCGTCGTGATATTTGTTAGCGTTGTTATTACGAGTATATGACAAATGTGTGTGTATTCGCCCATACATATGTATGTGTGTGTAAATTATTTAATTCACCCGAAGGTGATGCTATAATTTAATTTTCAATATTGGAACGGAATTAATGGTAATTTTATTAATATTTGATAATTTTCATTTACTCAGTCAATTGGTAGGTTGGTTGGGAGAAGAGTTCGGGGAGTTTTGGCGTAATTACGGGCGGTACTTGGCTGCACTGTTGGCGAACGCATCATTCACGATCAGATCGCTCACGTAGCGGGAATTTAACTGAAAGCTAAGGTGGGGCATTATAATTAAGCTCAGGTCATTTGGATTCCAGGGCACATAGTGATAGAAGGGATTACCAGGGTGTATATATAGGGTCCGCCACGTAACTTTTTTTTTTAAACAGTGCGCACAAGATCGATCGTAACGTTGGCTGTGTGGCACGGAGCGCCGTCTTGCTGGAACCAAATGTTGTCCAAGTCCTCCTCTTCGATTTCCGGGAAGAACCAATCCGTTAACATGGCGCGGTAGCGTTCGCCATTGACCGTAACGGCGGCTCCGCATTTTCGAAGAATGATGCCGCCGGCCCAAAATCGCCACCAGGATCTCTGAGGATGCATTGGCTTCTCTTCGATCACGTGCGGGTTTTCCGTCCCCCAAATACGACAATTTTGTTTATTGGCGTAGCCGCCAGGATGGAAATGAGCTTCGTCGGAAAAGATGATTTTTTGGTAAAATTCCGGGTCTTCGGCCAAGCGCTCATCTGCCCATTCCTCAATCGTATACACAACCATTTTCGTTCAGCGGAAGGATAAAACTAACTTTCTGTCAAATCAGATGTAACATCAGTGTTACCACACTCAAAATAACCACTAGTTCAAAAAAAAAAAATGTTAGATGGCGGACCCTGCATTTGGCGCTTTGTTACCGCTGAAGCGATTTTCGGCCGAGCTCCTCCCCCAAATTGTGGGTTTTGCGTCTTGATGTTTTTCCAACAAATGGAGGGACTTACAATTTATACTAAGCAGCCTCCGAACGGGTGATGGCTTTTTTATGAGGAGCCTTATTTCATGTACTAAATACACTCATAGGGGACATTCCCCGCCGAGGGGCGACCGCAATTCGAAAATTTAAATTTTTATTTAAATTAATTTTCCATAACTTTTGGATGTTGCTGGCACTGACACCGGGATTTGAATCCGATCCTACCAAATGTCAGTACGCAATACGAACCACTACCGGGCCGCCAGGTTAGCAGCAGCAAAAAATATGCAGATTCTGTGAGATGAGACCGAAACACCAGCTCACTTACTGCTGAAGTGCGAAGGAATAGCCAGAACGATATTTAAACACATACGGACCTTACAGTCGCAGTAAAATCGGCAGACCTGCCTTTTAGTTTCACTAGTGACATATTTGTGGCCACCTGGTTGCCCATACCGGAACAATCCTAATTCTTTTGGCATCCGATATTGACCATTTTTATCTATTACCTCGAAAGTAGTATTCACCGGGCAGCTTATTAAGAAAAAAATAACTATTTTCCAGTGATTTCGTGAAGGATATGCGGTCCAAGCACATAAGTTAGAAGCTTAGACTTAAAGAATTAGTTACACAGTTTTTGAAATAAAAATTTATTAAAATTCACATTAGTAATACTCGAATACTTCTATGTGACTTATAAGCTTGCTGAAAATTATAATCAAATTGCCGAAAGGTGACGAAACGTCGCCATTAAGGCAAATCCAAAAGCAGTTTTCTAACCGGTAATGGAAAAGATACACAAACACCCTCAAAAATAGTGTCACTACAATTAGAAAATCAATTTTTCACAGCGGCTCAAAAACTTCAGTTTAATAAGAGACACCCACAGCATGAGGGAAGGATTATACAGGCAAATTGTGCAAACATATTGAAAAGGCGATAAGATTCGCACATTTAATATAAAGCACACCGAAAAAGCAAATATACTCGTAAGCAGACCTTAAAGCGCCAAAGTGTCATGAACTCTAGGCGCCTGGTAAACAGACTGTGAATTGGGCGCACTGAAGTGAACAAATTTGAGGTGACGCCGATAAGGCAACCAACAAATTGAGAACCAAATTCATAGACATTTTAAGTTAGGGCTCAATTCGAACGAACGAAACGACAGATGGCTAAAGCGGGTCAATCCGTTTGACTGACTGATTGTCCGCGATAGCGCGCTCATTCATCAGTTTGATAGGGAACAGGAGCCGGTAATGCGAACAGCTGAGCGAGTGAGTGCTGAGCTGTAACAGTTGATTTCGTCGACGAGTAGCTTGTTTTGCTCGACGCATATCTGCATGTTGTTGTTGCTTGCGGCTTGTGAGAAAATGCCGTTCCGTCGTTTATTGCAAATAAAAACACACAGAAGTTTATAAATCCGTTTGGGTATGTCAAATCATGTCACGTCACGTCACGTACGCATTGTTTCTTGTTTTTTTTTATCTTCTGTGTGCGTCTGCATGTGGTAATCGGACTGGAAAGTTGGCTGCCGGACCGCCCAACAGCCGCCACTAAAATGCACTTCATCAATGTCCGAATGCATAAAATTCGCGCTAAAAATATGCGCATGCTTTGACCACCAGCGAAATTCCAAAAATATACAAAGTAAAATTAAAAAAAAAATAATCTATATATACCATATATGTATATAAAACTATACAAAAATGTATTACAAAAATGTGAAAAGCGCAAAAGACACCTCATATGAACCTGAGATATGAACATAAACAATTTGGACCTACGCGCAAGCGCATATTTCAAAGTCAAGTCGACGCCGGCACTCGACGCTTTCAGACTCACTCATTCACTCACTCGCATACAAAAATATTCACACGCCACCGTGACCATTTACATACACATGCATCTGCATACTCGCATGTGGGCTTCACAATAAATCCGTGCAGAAATCAAAGCAATGCGCAAATTGTACGCCCACGAGGTTTGCCTGCGCAGATCGAAGCGGCTTGCTGCTGGCGGCAATGAGAAAGCAGCCCACTCGCAAATACGCTTAAATGCGAGATTATGCGCCACTGCGCCAGCATAAAAGTTTTTTTTTGTTTTTTTTTTTTTTTTTTTTTGCTTCACTCTATTCGCTGAATGCGTGTCTTTTGGCTTAAGTGTGCCACGCATGCGCGGTGCGTACATAATAGAACACGCGTCCAGCAATGACTTTGCATTATAAGTACTTTGCTGTTATTGTACCTTTCTGTGCTATTTCTGCATAGACCATTTACGCCTTTTTTGGTTTGATTCTTTTTATTTGAAGTTTTTTTTTTGTTGTACGAATATGTGGCCCCACTGGCTGAGTGTCGCAAGCAATTTTGTAAATTGCTTTCGTCACTGCTGTCTGGCGTCGTGTGACGATTTGCCACTTGACTGCCGCAACATAATCGATGTGACATAAATTGTAGAACAAAAAAAATAAAAAATTGTTTAGGACGAGGTTCCAGGCAGCTCTACGGGGGAACCAAATAAAAGTTAAGAACACTTTACACTGCTGATTTTCTGAAAATTTTTTGGGCGTTCATAAGCGGCGGAGTGATTTTCAGTCGAGTTCCTCCTAATTTTTAATAAATGGAGGAATCTGTATATATGGTATAGGGGTTGCCATATAATTTAAATTTGAAAATTGACCATTAATTCAATTTCGCACAAATATTACGATATAGTTTTCAAATAGAGTTGCCACTCATAAAAAATCAAATAATTTTATTTATAGATATTTTACTCTATCATCATCTTAACAGAGTTGCCACATAATTAAAATTTGAAACTTAACCAATAATAAAATTCGCAATGGGTAGTTCAAAATAGAAGTTGTTTTAAGATTTTTTAGCGTTGCCACATATTAAGAAACATTTATGTAAAATAGAGTTGCCAAAGGAATGTAAAAACGAATAATCTTTAGAAAATATTTAGGAGTGGTGATAGAAAATTCTTGGTTAAAATTTTTTAAATAATTTTTAAATAATTCTATAACATTCTATAAAAACTTAACTCGAGTTAGGCCATTTTTTCAATATAGAAAAATTATCTTGGTTTCCTAAACAGTTTTTTAAAGATCAAACAGGCATTTTTGTGGCTTAGGAAGGCCTGTCAAGAGAAGTTTAATACAATAAAAAAATTAAAATTTTTTAATGGGAAACCTCCACTTTTTCGCGCCAAAATACTACTAAAAGCGCTTAAGTTTTTTAAAAAATGGACCAATAAATATTCGTATATATGTGAGTTCTGTGAATTTCAGATTTCATTTTAAAATTTAATGTAGCTTATATAACTGTAAACTCCAAATAGATTCAAGTTGAGTTAACGAGTACTTGTTGCTTTCAATTCAAACACGAGCTTCCATTCAGCTCGACCACTGCGACACCGCAGCCTCTTCCGCTGCCTTTCATTTAATTCGAAATCATAGTTCAACAATTAAAATTCCATTTGTAAAACATAAAATGAAAATTACAGATCAAAGCAACAACAACAACAACAACAACAATAACAAAAAACACTTGCCCTTAATCTTGAATAACAAATGTAAATGATTATTGAACGATCGATTCAACAATCGCTACACACGAACACACACACACACACACTCACACTCAGCGAACTACATAAAGAACATTGCAAAGTATGGACCATGGACCGTAGAATGAAACACAAGTAGCGCCAATAATCGAATCGAATGAATCGAAAAATGCAAATTCAATTTGTAAACTGTTGCAGCTGAAGCGGCAATAAACTGCAGCAACAACATAAATAACCCAAAGCAATTGCAAAAAAAAAAAACGAAGCAAAACAAAACGCAAAAAGCAAAAAATAAATAAATAAAAAATAGTGTAGAAATAACAAATGAGTAGAGACAAGCAAAAGAAAACAAATAGCATCTGATAAAAACAGAAACAACAACAAGAACAACAACAACAATTGCTACATGTCATGAGATAAGCCGCCCCTGGCCGGTCCGATGACTATTACGCTGACTGGCTGGTTGGCTAGCTGTTCTGGTGGGAGCTCCGTTGTAACTGGAGCAGCAATTCTCGTTCACACAGTAGCAATTGATTGAAGCCAAGGGCCAAGTGGCAAGATCACACACACACACACACACACACACACACACACACACACACACACATGTGGACACAACACACAGTGAATTGAATTATTCGCCCAGCCAACAACCTAGACAACCGGAGCAACCCAAGCAACCCGGCACGGGTGCATATGCGCAGCAAGCGAGTAGCTGGTGGAGAGTAAGAGAACGAGGAAAAGAGCATGAAGATATCAGTCCCACAGACAACATTGCAAACGACTTTATGCGCAAACTGCATATTTTTTATTGTTGTTTATTGAAGAGTTTGCATATTCGCGTGTGACGTCGTTGCTTCGGCAATCGCGATCATCGAGCATGCAAAAATTCCGACAGCTGGTGTATGTCGGCGATGCGATGGGTATGATATGCGAGAATGTGTACTCGAGCCGAATGAGAATCGAGACTGAAGTTGTTAGAGGGCATTTTTGTAGGCTGAACTGACAAGCGAAACTGGGACATTGCAGAAACCCAGTTTCCTGCTCTAAGCCGCTATATCTAAGTCTAGCATAGATAATCTATCGGAAATACTGATATGACAACTTTTTGTTTCTAAATCTGTTCATACAACTTGTACAATCATTTGAGGTGCCACGGAATTAGGTTTATCACAACCGGAGTCGGCGTTGACGTCTTTTAATGACTTGGAAAAGATCGATAGTATGAAGTTTGGTTTAGCTCTCATGCGAGAAAAAAATTCTACCTACTCATACATATCTACAGCGACTCACTTAAGTTGGTGGGTGGTTTATTGGTACATAGATATGCTCGCTATTTGAGATTCTTCAAATTGAAACCTAGCGGAAGCTCTCGGTATTATTAGGCTCTGTCTAGCATTTGTACACAGCCGATGTTGGATATTTTTATGAAATTTCTTAATGGGATATAAAATATCCATCCACCACATCTCAGGAGTCTGTGCTGGAGACTCAGCCCTATGCAATTTTTACATCTGAGGCCAAGTTCTGTATTAAACGCACGACTAGTGCTTTTGAATCTGCGTAACAACAATTTAAGTCTTATGCGCTACTCGCCATCCAAGGACCGATAAGCACCAGTGGACCGGAATCGGAATCGGAACCGAAGAGGTTTTGTATCTCTCAAGGTATCAGAGTTGTAGTAGAAACTTAAGGTCCACTGAGAGCACCACCGAGCTTTCGCTCAATTGAACTAAACAACCGTTGCATCTCCAGTAGGCACTAGCAGCGTGAGCTTATGACCAACTCACGCGACAGCTGGGGGCACAAAGCACTAATGTTTGGGGGAAAAAATGTAAATCGATATATGGTGAGGCGGAGAAGACATGAAAGAGGAGCATGATAAAAAATTTAAATAAATATTGAAAAATACTAAAAATAAGCGTTGTAGCGCCGCAAAAATTCTTGCCCATTTTTCCTCATTTTTTATCTGCTTTCAGACACACACACACCTATGTATATATACGAGAAAAAGAAACAAAAACAATCGCATCAACAACTCAGCGAATTTATTGTATCAACGGAATTTTAATTGCTGAACAGAGCAGATGATTTTTCATAATCATGCCACAACAGCGGCGGGACACAGCAGCTACACCACGTGTGTGGTCATTTACAAGGCGAAAGGCGAGTGAGTGAGAGCCAAGTGGCAGCTAAGCTAAAGAAGTAGTGAGGCAGTGAAAAAAGGGCGCTCAGAGCTGATTTTTTATTTATTCATTTCTTTTTTTTTTTTTTTGCAACAAAGAATTTATCTCGCAGTAATCTATACACCCGCACTGTGCGCTTGATAAGTCAATTAGCGGGCAGTGTGTGGCAAGGGTACCGATTTGCGCACTTAGAAAGGGCAAAATATACATACGCGTTAATATGCTGAGTTCTCCCGCATAAATTTTATATGCGTTTAAGCTACTTACGCGCAGAGTCCGCCGGCCGAAATCACTGTCAGGCTCGTCAAAACTTTATGGGCTGCCACTTGCGTGCTAAGCGGATTACAATACCTACAAATAAGTGGGCAAATGAAGTATGAAAGGAGCAAATAGAGTGATTTTTTCGCATTTTTATTTAGCAATTTTTTCAGCACTTTATGCCTTCAACGCACACCGCAAATCGGCGTCGGTTGCTCAATTGAAGATTTTTTGCTGATTTTATTTGCTGCATAAATTTAGCGATTTTCGATATACATACGAGTATACACGTATATAGATAATTATGCAATATAACGGGCAATTTAACGGCGTGTGCAGGTATGCAGCTCTTCAACGTAGCTTTAAGATACAAATACATACCTACACGTATATTTTTCTTGAAATATCAAAATAATTCCACCAAAAAATACTTAATCACCATGCGCGCGCTCGAAGCTCAAACATTCCGCTGTTGAATAAATAAATATTGACTTCTGAAAATGTGCGCAGATAAGATTGACTTTGACATGTGTTTGGTCACACTGTGCTGCGCTGGAACGCTTGCGCACAAGTGCCTTTGCTTTAGCACTTTAGCGGCGTTATCAGCATTTGGCGATTTACGTTTCGCTGGCAAATATTACACGCGATTATGACTTATTTATGATTCTGCGTGAATTTACATGTTTTTCATTATTTATTTCGTTTTTCATAATTCATTTTTCGCAAATAAATGTATTGACATTTTTGTGCGATGTTTAAGAAAAACCATTAACAACGGGGTTTAGTTTAATGCGCGGTAGCCGTGTTGCGTGTCAGCAGCGTTTAAACTGTTTTTTTTTTGTTTTTTATTTGAGAAAAACATATTTATTGGCTGGTTAAATTGAGGAAATTGCAAACCAGGCGATTAATTTGAAGTGAATTATTTTGGAAAATAAATTAAAAAAATATTAAAAATTTGTACGCTGCAGCAGCGCTTGAACAGTTTTAACTAAGATTTTGAGGTTAGTGCATCACGAACACGGCTTACTGCATTGCCCGAAAAATTTACGTAACTAAACAAGAGCTCTGACGGTAGCAGTAGCCGAGTGGTTAGTATTGCGTGCTAGCATTTGGTTGGCCACAGTTCCTTGGTAGGAAATCATAAGACCTCCTTTCTTATATAAGAATCATAGCTCATCATAAAAACCCATCAGCCGTTCGGAGGCGGCTTAGAATAAACTGTGGGTCCCGCCGTTTGTTGAATATACATCAAGACACACACCACAATTGGAGGAGGAGTTCGCTCTTGAGTTTTGATAGTCATCAGATTTGTTAACTTTCGACTTGTTCCTGTTCGTAAGGTTGAAGAGACCCATGAAAGGGCAGCGTTCTGCTACGATCACGGCGATAAAAACTATATCGCTGAAAGAGCTCAACGGCATACCACAAAGTCCATCATATTCGCCAGATTTGGTTATATTATATTAATATATATGATATATGATTGAAGAGAAGATTTAAACATCAGGAAGACAGCAACTTTGGTGCGAAATTTTCCATTATACAAACCAGTTTCATGACGCTGTGTAAAATTTAATTTAATTTAGCGTACTTTCAGGGGAAAACCATGTTAAATCATTAATTTTTGGACTTTTTCACATTTCATAAAAATGAAATGGCATGTTACTTTTAATCCGAAGAGATCGGATCAGAATGAGGAGCTAAGTTGATCTAGACATGTCTGTACGGAAACTAGATCCACAGTTTTTGAAAACATTTCAACCTAACTTGATACACAGTTCATTTAACGAAACCGACCAGATTGTTAGGTAGAGAAGAATTTGCATATAATTGCTTTCGTCTTCTACTCATGCCCTTCTTTAGGCTCCCAGTGCGCCGTTTCGTATTGTCTAAGCGTTGTCTTCCCTCCAACATTACCTATGTAATATATGTATGTACATACGAGTGTGTGAGTCTAAAGTATGCATATTATTTTTATTTATCGCGAAAGCACTACTCAACAGACATTTGACACACATTATTTTCAATATGCTCATATAACAGTATATTAAATTATTATTATTCATTTGTTGTGAGTTCAATGACCCCCATATTTATAATGTATACGCTTATGTATGGTATATATGTATTTATTTATTGTCATGTGGCATTTGGCCACTTATTCAACTGTCATTTATTGTTTTAATTTCGGAGAAAAAAAATTACGACTGAAGCATGCTTGCCACCGTTGGCGAAACAAAAAAGGATGACATTTGAGTAAAAAAAATTAAACAAATTATTTGTTAATACAATATTGTTTTTTTTTAGACTGCTTTACTTTTTATTGAACTTCAGAAGAAGTTCGTTTGTATAATTTTGCTTTAAATTACTTGCTTGCATTGGAGTATTTTTTATGTGAGTGAAGAAAAATAGGAAAAGAGCTTGCTTATATGACAAACTGGCACTAACTGGGTCAGAACTAAATAAAATAATTAAATTACAATTTTGTGCCTTCGAAGGCTGCGTTTATGTTTATCTCTTCTATATTTTAACGTTTTTGTTTTTAATTAAATTCTTTATATAAAAATTCCAATACTCACATCGTATTTATTTGGCCTCATTGTACCCATTTATTTTGCATGTAATTAAGATTCGCATTCGGCTACGCTTTACGACTACAAGCGACCATTGATGAAGTTCACGTTCACAAATTAACGCTATATTTACCGTTTTAATTCGTTATTAATTTTAATAGTTTTTTTTTTAATTCTTATTTATTCAAGCGCGTTTTTATGGTGTTAAAGGAAGTAAATATTTTTTATTATATTTAACATTTTTTTTTTTGATAAATATTTGAGAGATATTTTTTAATAAATTTTATAAATATTTTTTCTTAGTAATTTTCAAAAGAATTTTTCGATATTTATATATATTTTTTTTTGATATTTTTCAAGCACTAATAAAATCGTTTTTATTTCACTAAAATAATTTTATTCGTGTGTTTGCATAATTCTGGGTTACATAATAATTATTATTATTTTTTGTTGTTGTTGTTGTTAAAGTAATCAGTAATTTTGATAGTTATGCAATATGTGCCGGCTTTTATTTTAATTTACTTTATTTTATTTTTTTACTTATATTTCATTTTAATTTAATTCATTTAATTTTAGTTTATTTTATTTAACTGTCGCATAGAATTTTTTGTCTATTGATTTATTGAATACTTGGAAACTATTTTTTATTTATAAAATTTTATTATATTTAATTTATAATTTTCGCAAATTATTATTTTTTTGTAAATTGAATTTTTTTAAATTATTCCTCCGGTTTGAATTCCATATATGTATTTCTTCTAAATTTCAGTGCGCATAGTATATGTATGTAATAATTAAAGCAATAATTAAGTTACAATATGAACACTTTTGTTATGCTTATCTGTTTTTAGAATTTTTCTTGCTGCTAATATTTAATTTTAAGTATATATATTTGACTTTATCAAGTGAAAAATTTTTAAATACATTTTTAAGACAATTTTCATGCATACAATATTTTTTTTATTTTATTCAGATTTCATTGAATTTTGAAAATATGAAATAATAATTATTTTTTATAATTTTTTATAATTTTTTTTTTTAATTTTTTATTTATTTTTTCTTTATAATATTTTACTTATTCATTATATCATGTTCGTTTATTACAATCTATTAATTTTAATTTGAATTCGAGTATTTTTGCACTGTTTTATTCATTTATTGAATATTAAACATTTTTTTTTTGTTTTTTTTATTAAGTACAATTTTTGGAAATTATTCGTATTTGTGTTTTTTAAAAATTTCGTTGTTCGTTGAAGTACCGAGCTCGATTTTATGCGCTTGGTATTTATTATACATATCTAAATTTTTTTTTTAATTTTTTTTGCATCGATTTGCCGTCTTTGCGTTCCAGTTTACGTTTGGAAATTCTGTAAGGAGAAAAAAACGAAGTAAATTACTCTAAGTATTCAATAAATACACAAATTAAAGTTAAAATAGCAAAAATGTATCTATTTATGAAAATATACGTTGAAATGCAACCAGTCCGAAACCAGTTTAAATAATAATCTAGTCAGGGGCTAGTTAGAAAATATAACTGAAAATGCATTTTTTCTTTATATTTTGTAAATTGCAACATTTGATAGCCATTTGACAACTAGTTTGCAACTAGTGTCAGTTTCAATCAAATTAAAAAAAAAAATACAATAGTTGAAATTTAACGAATTTTTGAGCTTATTTGATTTAATTTTAATTTTACCAAAATATCGAAGTTTCCTGTGCACCACAGCCACAGATCTTTGTCCTTTTTTTATGCTCTTTGGCTGTTTAAACTTTACTTTCACGTAATAAAATTGCTATGACCCACCGTACGGTGTGTCACGGTTAAATTGTTTTGCACCGAAAATCACAAAAAAATGCACCGTTCATAATGAGGCATGTTGCAACACCGGTCACGTTGCACTAACTTCAGCAACTGTATGAAATGTGTATTTTTTTATAGCAAATTGCACTTTCAAATCCTTTTTCTTCTTCTTCTTCTTGCTCTTCTTCTTCTGATTCTTCTTCGTGAGCACTGCTCTGTCACTGACTAGACGACAAATGGGCGAAGTAGGCAGACGGCCAGGCGGTCACCATATGCAGTCAGCTGTGCGTTCAGAAACTAAACACACACACACACACACACAAACACTAATGCAAATGTGAAAGCACACGCACATATATACGAAACATATAAACCGCTGAGTTCTGCTACACATTATGTAATTTGCATGTAGGAAGAAAAGTTGTAATAAATAGTAGTGGAAGAATAAGCATTAAGAAGAAGGAAAACGGAAGAGGAAAAACGAAAAACGAAAAAGAAAGAGGAGGAGGCAGAAGAAGAAGAAGAAGAGGAGGTGTCATAGCAAAGAATTACAAATACGATTCTTTGAGAGACTTATTAGCTTTTCTTGCTACGATTGCGTCTTGCATTCTGTTCTATTTACTCTTCTCTTCTGCTTTTTTCACTTTTTTCCTGCTCAATTTTTTTAAACAGCGTTTATTTTTAATTTGGTGAAAACATGTGGAAATCACTATGTATTTTGCCATACTCAAACACACACACACACACACACACACACACACATGCACTCGTTTCACTCGTTGGCGCGCACCAGCAACAAAAATCTGGTCGATAGGTCAAAACGCAGTTATGCAGCTGTAACAGCAACAACAATACATAGCAGCAGCACGAACTACAGACCAAGCGTAGACCAACTGTCGCTAAAGCAACAGCAACAACAACTCGCTTAACAGAAAAATGCGACTGAGTTACAGCGGCTGACAAGCCTCCTTTTGAAAACTGCCAACAACACGTGGACGTACATACTTACATACGCATAATGCATATATATAAATAAGCATTTATTAACTGCAGATGCGTCGAGATTCTGTAGTCGAAGTAAAAGCCACCACAACCACTCGAAAGAGTCATGAAGCCATCAAAATGGCAATAAACTGGTCACTGGTCACTGTGCACTGGTCACTCGATGTTACATGCTGTGAATCACTCAAGAAGCCAACTTGCACAACAGGGATGTAACAAAGCTTGGATTTTGCTAGCGAGGAACTCAACATTTTTGCTTATTTTAGCCTCTGCCTTCCATCTGGGCCACAAAAATCTACCTTCATGACATCCACAGCAACTGAATGTAGCAATGTGACCAAGAAAGAGGACGTAACTTCAGCCACTACGACTTCTTCCTTGCTGAATGTAATGCCAAATATCATTTAACTTTTGAAGCATGGAGCAGATGGCTTTACGTTTTGTAAACCTTAGTAAACATTGATGAATTGAACTCAACTTCGTCACTTTTTTTCAAGGCTCTGTCTCGCAGTAGTGAGCGTAAATCATTTAACTTTTACTAACTTTCGGCTGACTACACTTTGAGTCAGGATCTCGGTGCCGAAAGAGTGGAAGTTCTAATCAATTTTAAACCATCGATACCGACTTCGATTGAACGAACGTAAAACACTAACGAAACCGTTATACACACCACTGTGGCATACCCAATCGACGGCACTAGACTTTCTTAAACAAATTCTAAGCGTTTTTCGGGGAAAAATCGTTAAGACAGCTGACACACAAGTGAGTGTGTTAAAGCAAAAACCCAAAAAAAGACCAAAAACAACAACAAAATAAAAACAAAACCAACACGAGTAATGAAGAAATGGCAAGTCTGACTGAGGCTTACTACAGCAAAGAGGCACGAAAATGACAGAAGCCCACAAGCGAAATACAAATAAGCAAACACCACACAGTTACAAAAATAACAACAACAATATCTTCATACTTATAACATACAACTGGGTGTGTTGTAAGCAGCGTACATACATACGTACACGCAAACACACTCATACACGCATGTATATAGTAGTTGCCTGAGACCACGTGAAAAATGCCGGAAACGAAATCGATTGGCAAAGCAACAGCAACAACAATAACAACAACAACAACAATAACAACAACGCCTGCAGCCCACAGCACGGTGCGCTGTGTGGTATGAGCAACCGCAACTGCATGGACGAAGCAGCACTTGCTGAGTGTATTTAATGGACTGTGTATGTGTGTGAGTTTAGCGCTACAGTCGTTCTCCCATGCTGTCTGCCTGCTCTGTATGAGCAATCGTGTGTGCAGAGCGCACAACAAAAACTGACAGGTCACTGGGACTGTGTGTTGCAGGTTGCTACAGCTATGCTAGCGACGAGCTGGCGGGTACGGCAGGGACGGCGGGTCTCTTTGTACATACGCGTACGTAAGTATGTAGGTAGGCCTACCTTATTTTGCCAGCAGCTTAGTGTACTTACCAACACCTCCGTTGTCCGTCCTCAGTCAAATCCCTTCAAGCAAAACACTAATTTTCCAAGCCACTTCCGCTTCCGACTTCCGCTGGCGGTTGATGGAGAAAGGCTCACGAAAAAAAAACAGAATTTAGTCCGGTTTTCACATAACAATTTCGCTACACTCACACACACTGCTTGTACACGTATGTATGAACGGGTGGATGTGTGTGTGTGTGCGTGAAAATTGTGTCACTATTGCCATCGACTCCTTTGAAAGCACTTTTCCAACTACATAGTATTCGCTTCGAAGGCACACGACACACGGGTAGAAGAGCACGGCGTGAAGAACAAAGCTTCCCGAAAATGCACAGCGATTTCGCACTTCAAATGGGAATATTAAATCATTGTGCTTTTCGTCGGATGCAAAAATTTTCACAATTCCTTTCCCTAATTCATAAAACAACGGTTTTGGCTTTGGAAAAATTCACGTAACACACTACCGACCGAACGACAACGACGACGAAATTGATTTGTGTGTCACGAAATAACAGAAATGTCAAAAAGAAAAGAGTTCTGTGTGCAAGCAACTACGACGACGACGACAACAGCAACAACAACAATGACAACAGCGGCAACGACGACGACGACGACGACCACTACTACTATTGATATCCTCGTTGCCTCTTTGGCTCTTTGCTGACAGTGCTGTTATTATTATTGCTCTTTTTTGGCATTACGCTCTCACCGTTTTCCCAACAACAAACAACTAGTAAAACACTAAGCGTGTAGTTATTGTGCGTTGCTCCACGGAGCTCAGGTGTGTTTTTGTAAAGACAAACTATATACACACACACACACACACACTCAAAAACGTATAAGCAGTGAATGCGGCTTTGCACGAGAGCGCAAGTACCTTATGAGAGTGCAGAGAACCCACTGTGACAGAGTGCATGAAATGCGGCAAGCGGCATATCATAATTCAAAGACTGTAAGTGGAAAAGTGAGCATGAAAATGTGTTTAGCAGGAGTTGCGAGAGCTGGAGCGCATCAGTTGTGAGAGAATCCTCCATCTGTGAGCGTGAACAACCGTCAACTGTCAAAATATAGTAACAGCTGACCGGAAACTGACAGTGATGAGTGGAAAAAAAGCAATGAGAAACTTCTTGATGAGAAAATCGGTTACAAAAATATCATTCAGGCAGGAAACGTTACAAATGTGAAATTGGTGGTTGGTGATTTAGAAAACGGTTTTCAAAACATTTCTCAAAAACCACTGCGAGGAATATTTTTATTGTTTTAACAACTGGTATTTTGATTGGGATTCAAGATTTCATTGCAAAACTACAAAAAACAAGCGATGTTTTGCTAGAGAATCTCAAAAATCATTCACAATACAGGGTAGCCGCTGGGAATCTTAGGGAAAATTGGGAGAGGTTCACTGTGAGCCAAATTGGAGTTCGCTGAATGAAAATGAAGCACTTATGGTAGACCTTCAGGGTGAGGTTCATACCGGAAATTATTTTTTTTTTCACTGCCTACTGAAAACTCGCGTGCCATCATCTCAATTTTGTGGTTCCTGAACTAATTGAAATGCAGTCAGAAACAGATATACTTTCACCTGGTAGAGCTTTTTTTGAATTTTCATGGTTTCTATGTCCACTGGAAGACCTAAGTCATGTGATTTCGTGAAATTCGGAAAGAAAATGCTTCGAAATGGTAACAAAAAGGTTAGAACAAGGACTACTGTTCACAACTGAAGAGAGAGAACTTAGCTTAAAACCTGTCGGTTTCTAAAAGGACTTTCGTTTAGAATTATTTTCTGCTTTTTAAGATCTGACTCTAAGATTTTTTTTCGCACAATGCAAAGCACTCTAAATAGTCATAAAAACCTTTTCGAAATGAAACAACTAAGCAAGTCATTATCCTATTTATAAACTAAAACTGTACAAAAGGGGCGTAAAATACTTTGTAGTCTCCGCAAAAAGGCATAAAAATACTTTTTAAACTAGAAGCATGAGTACAACAACTAAAGAGCTTTAAGTTAGGGAGTAGACATATTCTCATTCCCTCCCTCCTAAACGAACATATTTTTATAAGTAAGTGGTGGTTGACTTACTGGTTAGTCATTGTAATTTAAGAACTTTAATAATGCTTACTTAAGCATAATAGACACATACATACATATATACACACATACAATACATTTGTACGTACATCAATACATAAGGATATAAAGTCTACTCTACTCTTGAAGAGGCGGAGGCAGAAAATTTGTTCGTAATATGTACAAATGTATGCTTGCTTGGGGTTCTAACGTGTGGTAGCATTAAGTGTGGCTGAATTTAGTGAAAGTGACAATGGACGCTTCTAAGGACGACTAACAGTCGTAAGTTAAATTTTCATTTATGTGCTGTAGACAAATTTTTGTACTGAACTCAACATGGGCAGCTTATTTTCCTGTGCTGTTGCTGGCGTTAAGCGGCTTTTGTAAGGTAACAGTACAATAGTTGTTGTAGTAATACACATAAAAGCCTGGATAACGTAGGTAAGCATAAATGGCAATTTCTGTTGCTCGTTGCTGGCTTTAGGGGTGGAATATTTTAATTTTTCTGTTTTTTCGTTTTTTTTATCCTTTTTTTTCTTGCTTATCTGGGCGCTTGCTTGCCATGACCAGTGGCATATTGGCATATGATTTGGTCTTTATTATATGGCTATCATACTTAATTTATGGCAATTAAGGTTTTTTTTTTTTTTTTGAAACATAAACCAAAAAAATAATTTGAGGGATAGCGTGTTGAATATGTTATAGAAATGCTATATATACATACATAAATACTCTGTATGGACATAGAGACACAAGTGGGTTTAAAGTTTAGGCAAATTCAAAATTAAAGTATTTCGAAATTATGTATTCGACTGAGTAAAAAAGAACTCAGGTAAATATATTTTTAGGTATTAAAATTAATTATTTTAACACTTAACCGTCGATAAGCATAACATGAAAAAATTGGTCAAATGATTGATTTGGACGGAAATGCTTCAAACAAATTCTTGTTAGAAAAAAATCCCAAATTTATAATTCTAAAATATTCAAGTATTAAAAATGAAAATAAAAACAGTGATTATAAAAATTTATGCAAATTTAGGCCGATATTTTTTTTTAATAAATTTTCACTAAAAAAGTCTCTGTATGTCTAAAACAAATTAAACGAGGAATTAGTAACCAATTTTGTGTAAAAAACGATATTATATGTACTAAGAGTCTTTAATGCTGAAAGTTTTTTACCAACATCATACAACAAATTCGCCTTATTGCCTTTGCTGCCTCTTTTTCCTGTTTAAAACTTAAAGACAGAATTTAGGAGACAAAAACCAATGAGCTCAGGATTATATCAAAAAAGTCAGTCTTAGAAGTGCTCCAAAGATTAAAAAAAAAAACACCGATGCAAGGCTATTAAATCTGAGAAGGTCTTACTTGTGGCGGGAAAATTAGAAATTGTTGAAAAAACTAACATTTTTAGAGACTTTTCAGTCGTCACCTTATTTTTTGAGCACACCTCGTACGCTATATTAGCATAGGTTTATCAAAGCGTTTTTTACTTTTAATTTTTATGTATATTATTTCTTTTCCTTCAAAGAAATAACATTTTTTTTCTTTGTAATAAAAAATAATAAAAGAATAAAAAATTATGATTTTTTAATGAACTCATTAATACAATATACAAAAAAATATTTTACTAATTTTTTATTTATCTTTATTAATTAAAAGATTTATATAAATTAAAATTAAAAATTTTTGCATTGCATTTTATTGTTAAAAAAAATATTTAAATTATTATTTTTTATTTATTGTTATTTTTTAATACATATAACAAATATCTGCACATTGTTTTTAATTTGAATAATGTTTTTAAATTCATTTAAACTTTGTTTTTTACTAATTTTTTCATATCAAAAGTTTTTCTTTAATAAATATTAATATTTTTTATTATTTGCATTAGTATTTTATTAAATTAATATTTTATTATTCCAATTTATTAAATAAAAAATTTCTTTTCTTATGCAACTTTCATTATTTGCCATTAAAAATCATGCCTGATCACAAAATCGATACGTAAATTTCATATTTTTTTCAATATTTTGTTGCAAAAATTATACAAATAAAATCAAATACAGATTATCGCAAATAAATAAATTATTATAAATTATTGCAACTAATCACGATTTGAAGATATTTCAATGTGCAAATGGAAATCATAATAATAACATATAAAATCATGTTACTAACTTTGTGGCACATTCACCTTAATAGTTTAACCACTTGGCGACTCGGCTCGCGCGCGCCTTCTCGCCTCGACGGCCCGACACGCTGCTGCACTTCTATACACTGCACTTCAGCAAACACATGCCTACATACATACACACACAAATATACGCTAAACACTTTGCTTTGCTTTTCATTATCTTTTTCATCCGTTGTTATTGTTGTTGTTGTTGTTGTACACTTTTTCTTTGCGCACTTTTCTTTCGATATTTTTTCACATATCCCCACCATACACATACACATGTACATATACAAACAAGTGTTGTTGTTGTTGTTGTTGTTGTTGTTGTTGTCGTTGTTGTTGTTGTTGTTGTTGTTGTTGTTGTTGTTGTATTTATATGTGGTTATATTTATTTTTTAATTTATTGACTTGTTTGCTTATTTGATATTTTTCCTGCCTCGCGTCTCAGCCCCGCGACGACACACGGCTGACGATTGACGGTGATTCCGGACACTACACATACACGTACATATGTATGGTATGTATGTACATAACTATATATTTTGAGATGGTACGGTACTACGATGCACTTCCACATTCACTAGTAGAATGGGCCGTCTTAAGACGAAGCACTCGAACTCCGGACCACAAACTAAATATGAAGTATTAGCGAACCCACAAAACGCTTCTTTCTTTCAATAAACACTACGTTCTGCAGCGGTCGCTGGTGCTGGTGGTGATGGTGGTGGTGGTGGCGGTGGTGGTGTGTATGTTTTGATTTTCTGTCGTTCTCGTTGTTTTCGTAATCGAACAACACCGGTGCGGTGTTCCACAGACAATGTTCGGAGTGTGTGAACCCAACTAAATGCGATACGAAACTGAGGCGCAGGCAAAAAGCGCACAACGTGTAGTCTCAGTCTCAGCCATCGCTTTGCCCTGGCCCGACAGCCTACCACCAGCGCCTGGCTGCGGCATAGTAGCGACGTGGCAGCATGACAGCAGCGAGTCGACACAGTGTGAGTGCGTGTGTCTGCCGTGTGTATGGCTTGTGGAGTAACGCAGTCGCAATTGCGAGTCCAAGTCAAAGCGAAAAACGTCGTCGTCGTCATCGTCGTCGTCGTCGTCACATGTTGTCGTGGCAGTGCGAAGACAGTGCAAACACGAGTGGCCAAAGGCACCACATTTGTTGGTGGAGTATTAAGCTGCGTTTATGCCAACCGCGTCGCACGTTGCTGAAATGGTTCGGCAAAGACAACGACAACGGTAAGCGTAACGACGCAGGCTAATAACAGCGCGGCAGCAGCTGCGAACTATTGGAAGTCGCATGCTTAAAATATCGAGACCGCAGGCTAAAGTTTTCGCCGTCTTCGTTGTCGGTGGCAGTGTGCTAATGTAGACATATAGGTGTCGACTAAGCCAATGGTAACGTCTACGCTGACACAGTGGTGCGGATTTCACGCATGCATGAGAAGAAGAGTTCAAGCGAATATTGATAATACAGCCGGAGTTTTTAGAAGGATAATGGAGGTAGCCACATACACTGACAGGGTTGCCCTCGTTGTGCCGTGTGGTGCTTTTGGTATTGTTCAAATTTCTTCGCCAGAAATGGGGCTTAACTTAAAAGTTGTCTTACAGTTCCGGATTATTGTCTACCAAAGAGCGGTTGAATTTCAATATGCTCCTCACCAGAGTCGATCGGCGATAGAGTCAGCTGCTTAGCCAACAAACTTTCTCAGCTTAGTTGCAGGGACGCATTACACCTCAGCTCAAGAGTCCAAATCCAATTACCATCCTCAGAGCATAGAAATGATTGTGTGTGAATGCTAGAGCCGGTAGTGATGAAGCTTCACAAATTGTAAATATTGATTGAAGAAACAATTAGTTTCAGGCAGCTACCAGCCAACCTTTTTGAAGAGATCTACTACTTGACGTGACGAGACAAGACGTGGCGAGATAAAACGGTTCGAGTCAAGTTGAGGCGAATACGTACGAGCATACCAGGACCTTCATTGGTGGAGAGGTCGTCCAGTTTTTTTAGGCCTACGCATTTCGAAAAGACATGAGACAACTCTCCTTAAGAGAGAACATACTTTTAACATACACTGTACTCTATCTCAGCCACTGCTAACGGCTTAGCCGACCACTATTGACGCCACACTGGACGCGATTCAACGTCGCTGCAATACACATATACATTCACTCGCGCAGCGCAACATAAAAACCGCAAATGAAATGCAAATAAAAACGATATAAAGTCAACAGTAACAACAACAACAATGAACTTTTATGCACCCACCCAACAACCAAAGCGCAAAGAAACCACAAAGCTTTGCAAAAAAAGCAAACGAAAAAAGAAAATGGGAGTAAAGCTGAGACAGTGACAAGCTGGCTGTAGCGAACAGTTGGCGAGTTTGATGGCAGAGGGTACGGAGAGCATTTAACACACAACTTAGAAAGAAGGAGTAACAATGTGGCGAATGTTGTGGTAACTGAGTGAACGAGAGCTGGAGCCGAGTGTTTCTGTGTGTCTGCCACCGTTTCGGTTTGGCGCGACGCGTCGTCGTAACTCATCATTCGCAGCCTGAATGACTATGGCAAACTGGAGCAACGCTTTCACGTAAACAAAAGCAAAATCAAAAAAAGTGCTTACATACAAACACACATGTACATACAGACATAATCGTACATGCAGGCGACATATCCGGCGAGTGACCACCGGCCACAATTCCAGCGCTGCCCCAGAGCGGCTTAAGGCAATTTGATTTTAACGATTGCTGTGTGGCATAAGCGCGTACGGAATGTGTTGCTGCCTGCTGCCTGCTGCCACTGTCACCGCGCGGCGAGCGCATGATATGCGGAGGGTTTTGGCGAGAAGAGTGGAATGTAACGCCGTGAAGTACCTGCAGGAAAAGGTAGCGAAATATTGTGAGTCCAAAATATTTTTATTTTCTCATCACTATCATCTAAATATATTTATTTATACATCGTTATTTTACTTTGTGCCGGCGTGCGTGTGTGTGTGTGTGTGGGTTACTACTTGCTCCACATGCATAAATTATGCGGAGCATGGAAGGAAATAAAAGAAAAACATTTTACTCTGCGAAACCGGCAGCCAATTGTGCCTTTGCGACCCAACTACCCACAAAGACTTTGCCTAAACATCGGAAGACCAACCAACCAACCAGCTACAGCGCTCTGCAGCCACACCGGCCGAGTTAGCCGCAAGCCAGTGCAGGTTTTCTGCGTTACCTGGTCGTATGCAGGTAAGTTAAACGTTGGTCGTGTGGCATGTGGCATGGGGCAAGCGTTGTACTATAAATATTTTTCCAAACAAAAATGCAAAACATATGCATACCTACATATATATGGTACACGTACATACAGATGTAATGCGAAGGCAAGTGAGTGTGTGGCATGGCTTTCGGTCTGTTATGTTTACTATTTGCATGTGGAGACAGGTTGTAGGTGAGTTGTTGTTGCTGTTGCTGTAGTTTTTGTTTTTATTTTGCTTTTCGTTTCACTAGCTGCCAAATGCCCTCAAGGGGTTGAAGTAGCAAATTGAGTCATTTTTTCTTGTGTGTGGCCCATTGTGTGGCATTGTTATTATATTATGTTAGACCGTGGCAATAGGTTGTTGCAAGTACAAGTATTTCGTTACATCTTGTTTGCATTTGCCACAAGGATGGGTTGTTGGTGGCGAAAATCGTAAGTGGTTGCAGGAATTATGATATCAGGCTACTACCTGCTGCTGCAGTGGCATTTCATAACCAACACGAACTATTGGCGTTGAAATTGAGCATTTGGCGTCGGTTAGCAAGCTGGAAAGTTCTATTGAGGGTTTACTGCCTGGGGTGACGTTGTAAAGTTAATGAAAGAAGAGGAAATTGATGAAATTTATGATTTAAATTCAATGTACGTTGTAGGTAATCTCTGTGAAGACTGTAGTTTCAATTCTGAAAAATATGTTTCATAAACCCTTATAATTTTTTTACTCATGGAAGTAACTAAATTAATTAAATTTTTAAACTTTGTTCACTTACCTAACATCATAGGAGGTGTGCGACTTAGCTAATGTATGGGAAGTTTTGCCTAAATGTAGGCAACGATTAATTTGCTTAAATTTATTTTATTTCATTTGCCTTAACCTAATAAAATGCTAATTTTATTACACTTTATTTAATTTAGTTTAATTTCTAATATTTATTTTATATACATTTTATTTTTATAGCAATTATTATACATTATTTTATATTTTGATATGTATTTTTTTGTTAAGCTAAGTCGTTTTATGTTATTTTATTTCGTTTAATTTTTTTGTTTTATCTTAAATTATTTAACTTAGTTTTATGATATTTTTTTGTTTATTGTTGCTTAATTTTTTTATTATTTTATCTATTTTGTTCTTTCATATTTAATTTAATTTTTTTTTATTATATTAGATTGTTTTAGATAAATTTTTTTAGATTATTTTATTTTACATTATTTTAATTTTTTTGTTTTTATTTTATTAATTTTGATTTATTTTATTGCATTTAATTTTACTTTACATTATTTTTATTTTATTGTTTTTTATTTGTAACTTTTTAATTTTTTCTTAACTTAATTTTACGTTATTGCCTTTTATTTTGTTTTATTTTCTTTCGTCTTACTTTTTTTTTAATTTTTTGAATGCTTCGACTTTCGCTGCCAGTTTGCACATCTCTAAAATTTGAGTGTGCTGAGTATGCCATCGATTTAATTTCTCTAACAAATTTTCACTCAATATCAATCACATTTCTAAGGGTTGATTTCAGATCTGCTGCCTCCGCTGCTAACGTCACTGTTAGCTGTCATAAGACAGCACTCTTCTTATGAAGACCTCTTGCACTCAAGAAAATATCTCTCGCATGCGAATAAATTTAGTTTGAATTGCAGCTGCTGTAGCGTAACATAATTGTTAACATGCACACATGTTGCATGCAGTAACAGTTGCAACATGCTGTGGCAACATGTCTGCTTTTTAAGTTTTGTGTGAGTGCTTTTGTTTTTTGCTGAAAAAGTGCTCAAACTTTCTCCCAACAAATTTGAGTGAAAATTTTATTTAACTTTGTTGCATTTGAATGCAACATCTGTAATGCATTGTTGCAAGAAATTGTAGCGGAAACTTTAAATTTCACATTTGAGCCAAACAGTGGTATTCAAACTGTGTTTTCGATTTCTGCGCATTCTTATTGGCAAAATCCTTAAGGGATTGCCTTAAGTTGTGGTGTATAATAAATTGTAGCTGCTCTTGCTAGCGAGTCTTGATACAAAAAAAAAACACTTATAAAAATAATTTTCAATAAAATTATCCACAGGAACTTATAATCGATTGTCTGCTGAGGACATGACAATTTGTTACATTCCATCTGCACCCATCCACCCAGGCCATCAGCATCTACATAGACCTGATACTCATTGCAATATCAGCACATGATCATTATCTAAAAAGCATTTATAGTACACATATAGGTATAAATATATTTGTATACATATATATATATATATATACCTATAGTTAAGCGCTTGCCTCATGCTGGATGAAGCTGAGGCGCATCCAACGAAATGAGCTGTGAAATATTTGTTGCTATTAAAAAGCAATAAATTAAAGCGTCGCTTTAACGATAATAAAAAATCATGCTTGCATACATATATACATACATTCAACATAAAATAATTTAGCCACATGTTCGAGAAATATGAAAATTCACCGAGAACAAAGGACGACAAAAAGGAAGCGAAAAGCAATAAGTGGTAAATTTAAAAATTATATAAAAAAATCAAGAAAAAATTGAAAACAAAATAAAAAAACCGAAAAGTAATAAAAGATATAAAAAGAAATTTCAAATAAATGGAAAAATGTTAATATTATGTTTTTAAATGAAGAAAATATACATATATATACACGTATATACATATGCCTGAAGTATCCCACAGATGATATTTAAGTTATCTACAAAATCAACGCACAGTTGTTGTTGTGTTGTTATTGTAGTGCATATGGCTCTGTTTGTAGGTGTTTTCATGTAGATATATATGTGTGTATGTGGGTATTTGTAGCGCCAGCGCGTGCTTTGAACGCTCATTTATCACTTGTTCTAGGCGCAATCAATACGTACATAGTATGCATATGCACAACTATATGTACATATGTATGTATGTACGTATAGCCAAAAGACAGATGCATTAATTTTTAACACTTACGAGCTGACGGCAGGAGAGCGATGTTTGGCTTAATGGTGTGAACATGTCGGAAAAAATAAATACATGCCACACATACATACTCTCATATACATATAAGTTCTAAAGAGCATGCAACAAATTGTAAGAACAATGCGGGTGTTACATGCACATGATTAAAAGAAGGTAAGCGGTTGGCGTGCTTATGAAATGATGCAAGAAGGAATTTATTCATTTTTTTATCAATTTTTTTTTTCAATTTTATTCTTTAATTTTTCTATTTTCAGCTCCGTTAATATATATACATTTTTTTTTTAATAAATTTTTTATTATAATTGTTTTTTTTTAATTTTCATTTTATTTATTTTTTGAATATTTCTCTATTACTAATATTTACTATTTATTTTATATCTAAAAAATTTTTGCATATATTTTAAAAAATTTTAATACACTTATTTCTATGAACATACTTTTTGAAACTTTTTATCACTATCTTTTTTAATTTTATTTTGTAACTTAATATTTTTCATTTTAATATTTTAACTATTTCTATATTTAACAATATTTTAACTATTAACGCATATTTCTTTCTTTCTATATTTAAAATTTGTTATTATTATTTAATATTAATATTTTTTTAATTTGTTTTTTTTTTATATTAATTTGTTTATTCTACCATATTTGCACTTTTTTACTTCCTTGCGTAAATATTGCTTGATAAATTTAATATTTGAATTTTTTTTCTCATTTTACACCCGCACTTTTCGTCGGCTTAAATACTTGCCACGATCTGGGTATGCACATATGTATGTATGTACATGCAACATTTACAAATTGCATGCAAATCCAGCTGAGATAACGTACCTTTGTGAATATGTATGAATATATATATATATATACATGATGTTGCATTTTAGCGTTGTTAAAAGCAAAAGTGATTTTTTTTTATGTTTTCCATTGGCTTACAAGGACGAAGGACGCTCATACACACATACGCACATACATACATAACCAGACATTGCGTGCCGTTTAAATTGTGCGTTGATTTGCAGAATACGTATTTTTTTAAAGCACACATACATACATATTTTTACATTTACACGCCTTTACAAGCCTATCTGTGCAACAAGCCAGCCAGACAGCCGGTTGCATGGCAGCTGTTCATTCCATTTCGATCTCTTGGCCACCCGCTCGTTCGCACTATTCCGCTCTAACTCCACTCCCTGCGCTCGTTCCCTCGATTTGGTGGGTGCTCTGCTATTGACCATTGGGATCTGACAAAAATTGCTCAGCGGGTGGCATTTTAAATAACAAAGCATTCGATGCGTTTGCTGATATGCCACAAATGTTGATTATATGCACGTACATACATACAAGTATGTATACGTGTATATTTACAAATGCATATGCATACTCTTCTATTAGTAACTGTATGAAGTCAATAGCCATGGCTGTCTGGCTGTGCTTCAGAGTGTTAATAAAGACTGCTCTGGCTACTCTAGTCCACTTAGCGCTCGTCTATTTGTGGTTTACTTAGGTTTTATTTTTGTATTTTTCCCCCAATATTTTGCAATGGCTTATAAAGTTTTTTTTTTCTTATATCTATTTACATATTATTTTTATTTATTTTTTTTTTTTTCAAACTAATAACTCGCTGCGCTCTCATATCGTAGCTTTTGATCAAATTGCCGATCAGATTTCAACAAAGCCGAGAGACATATTAACTTAAATGCCTTTGAGGGATAGTTAAAATGATCTAACTGGTAATTTTTAAAAGAACTTGTGGAACATACACGTATAGTGAGATGAGATAATTTTTTTAATTACTTTTTTTAAACTAGGCAAAAATTTAAATTATTTAAAGAAAAAAATCGATTTTTATTAAATTTTACCTTTATCAATTTACAGAATATTTTTATTTCAATAAAAACACAAAATTTACAGAAGAGTTTTATCTCAGAAAAAATATGTAATTTTTAATATTAAAAAAATATTTTAATTAAAATTAGTTTTTTTTATGGAAATCTTTTTATTTCTTAAAAACATTTCAATTTCATTTACATATATTTTATGAGTTATTAAAATATAAAATTCTCTTGCAAAAAATTGTTATTTTTTTTTTAAACAATAATTTGTAAGCAAAAAGTTAATATATCGAATTATAAAAAATACAAGAAAAAATTTGAAAAATTTGAAAAATAAGAGAACTTGTTTGATCGCACTTTTTTTTGTCTTTAATTTCTATTTAATAATTTTTTTTTTTTCAAATTATGCAAAAAGCAATTTCAAAATTGTTTACTTAGTTCATTTCCGCAGCTGGTCAAGCAGTTGTACATATGTATGTTTACATAAACCAGTATGTATGAATTACTATGCATATTAGGCTTCTCTTTCTACTTCGTTCTCTTCTTCCCCATCTTCTTTGTCCGCCTTCAACTTACGTGTATTGCTCAGTTTGTGTAGATGCGCGGCGCGCCTCATTAGTCCCTATGGCCTGTTGAAAAATTCATTTTAATAACCAACGTAAAATACCACAATAAATAAATGACAATTATGAATGGTTTACAACATGGACGTTACTACCTTGGGTACGAACATACACGTATACAATATGGAATACAAATTTACAAGTATATACATATTTATTTATTAAAGCGTGTCTCTGCGTTGAGTAGTGTTTTTTGCGCATGCGTCGCATGGCAAACACTTTTTAAAGTGATTTTGTTTGGGTTAAGCGTAAAAATTTATAATGGAATTTGTTGCAGAAATTTCTATTAAATATTTTTAAAATTTAATTTAATATAGAATTATAATTTAGATAAGACTTATCGTGAATTTATGGTATGTTTTTCCTGAATACTTTAAGCTCTCTTTTGCAAAGCGACCATTCGGGGGTTAGTTGAAATCACTGTTGTTAGTTTGCTATTATAACGTCTTGTAGTTTCGCATTGTATTTATTTATTTCTATTTTTTTAACAATTATGCCCAACCAGCTACGCTTCCCTGCTAAGAAAGACCGCTGTTGGTACCATACCGTACATTCTTTACTTACTCGCATCTTAATGTTGACCACCAGAGAGCCCAGCAGTGAATTATGAAACTACATTTAAAAAATAGTATTTTAACATCAAACCGAATTGAAACTAATTTGAATGTAATCAAATTAAAACTAGTCATAGCATATTTTTCTTTTGTCTTACTTAACGAAATGAAATTTATTTGATTGATTTCTATTTTTTTTAAGAAGTACATTTAGTACTAGTGTTAGACTCTCATGTTTGCAATTAGCTTCAAGAAGGTTTAGTGTGGAAAACACGAACTAAGTACTAGAGATAAATTAAGTTTTAATATTTAGTGATAATGAAGAAAGCAAAATAGATTTAGGATTTCATTCAAATTGATTAAGTAGTTCTTTTTGAACTAGTATTAGGCTGGTATGCTTGTGATGAGATCAAAATTAACTAAGCCGGAATGCTTCAAATTGATAGAAACCGATTTTTATGTTAAGTATTAATTGAAGAAAACAGTTTCATTTATATTTACAATTTTTGAAGTAGTCCGCCTTAAACTAGTATCGGACTGGTATGATTTTGATAATAAAAATTCCTTGCATGGAAAAAAATATTGGGCTGACCAACTTGGTGTATGTTTGGAATAATTGCATTTTTTGCAGTAGTTCATTTTGAACTAGTATAAGACTGGTATGTTTCTGATAAGAAAAAATCCTTTTGGTTGGATAAATTGTAGTTGGATGACCAAATTGTTGCTTGTGCAGTATAATTGAATTGTGTAGTGGTTTATAACTAGTACATTTCACTACATGGTAGCTGTAGCTTCAAAAAAAACAACAACAAACGCACTCACAAATATACAAACAATGCGTATACACTCACATGTACTTCTTAAATACTCCTTGCAGCCACTTGTTGTTTTGCCACATTTTCCACTCAACTCCTTATACTCATTTGTCCGTTGTTGTTGTTGTTCGTGGTGTTGGTGGCGACGGTGACGGTGACGGGCTCATTAATTTGTTGTTTATCGCACCTTGTTAAAAAGGCATGAATATGAATATAAAAATGTCAGTTGAGTTTGCAGTTTATTTGTACTTGAAGTGACAGTGGCAGTGGTGGCAGGCAGTTAGAGTGCTGCACAGTCACAGGTACAGGCGCATGGGCAAAGTCACACACACAGCGCCATGCATAAACAAACAACATTCCAATAGGCATTTAGCCATTTACCATAAGCACCTCTAACTAACATTTTTCGCCTGCTGCTGCTGCTGCAGGCTCAAATACCTATTTCATTCGTATCTGTTGTTGCTTTTGTACACTTTTAATAATTTCACTCAATTTAGTTTTATTTTTGCTCACTAGTTATCCGTTATGCTTTCGCTTATTTTTATAGAAAAATATACTTTTCTCAGTTTATTTTATTTAATATTTAAATTTCTTTTATTTTTATATTTATTTTCATAATTATTTTTTATTTAATTTTTATTATTTATGCTTGTCTGTGTGTGTGCAGGTAAGTTCCTTGGCCACTCACCTGTGTTTAGTGGAATTAAAAATTTAATCGCTTTTATGCCTTGTCAGTACAAATTTGCAGCGTCAGCTTATTGCTTAGCTTCTTGACTGGATATGTAGCTAGAGCTAGCTCCTTGTTGGTTTAGTCGCTGCTGAAGCAGGAGGATGTGTGTGTGTGTTTCTGTATGTGTGTATGTAGTTAATGAAAATGTCAATAAAAGTTTTGTAAATCGTTGGCTTAAGTGAATGTTTAGGCATTAAAATTGAAGTTGAAGTCGTTATGGATAATGGGTTGCCAAAGGATTCAAGAAAGGAAGGAAGGAAGAAATTCAGTGAGTTGGTAGGAAGGGGGTTTATGGGGAAAAAATATTTTTAATATTATGAGCAGCAAATAAATTAAATATTAAATTCAAATAATTGAAAGTTATCAAATATTTCACACTAGTTTTTAGCTTTCTCCTAATAAAAATAATAATAGACAACTGTTGAACTTTTTTTTACTTGATTTACTCATTAATTTTTGATTCATTTGTTGCCAAAAATTATAATAATTTAATATATAATTATAGCTCTTTCCAAATAATATTTTTTGCGCTAAATTTTCAAAAAAAAGGTTGGATAATGATACCATCGATTTATATTATTTTCCATTTTAAAATTAGACAGAAATGAACTAGTCCGCAAAAGGCCTCTGCAGTTATAAAAACTCGTTATTTTCTTCGTATCTTAGCATTAAATACGAAAACAACTGCTTTAATTAATAACACAATTTTTTGAATTAGTCCATTTTGAACTAGTATAGGACTTGTAGGTTGGGAGAATAAAAATACCAGTAAAAAAATATAGTTGATCCTTTTTTTGAAAAAATTTCATGCATTCTTAGCTCCTCCTGGTTTGACGAAAGGAAAATTTTCAAAAAAAAATTATGTTAATTTTATTTCAATTTTTTTTCTAAAAACTTTCGCCATTCGGAGCCGGCTTAGTATAAATACGAGAATAAAATTCCATTCCTATTTAAATTTTTTGAATTCATCCGATTTGAATTAGTATGAGACTGGTATGTTTGTGTTAATAAAAATACTAGCTGCATATGTGGGAAAAAACAATGATGATGATTCTTTGGAATAATTTCATACATTCTTAAATACTCCTGTCACATACTATTTTATGTACAATAATTTATATTATTTTCGAATAGTGTGTGAATTTTTTCATTAACTTTATATCTCGCTTCACTTAAAGTCAGCTTAAAGTCAAAATAAATTTTCGTGAAAAAAGCCTAAAAATAATTCAACTGGAAAACAGTTCACGCGCTTAAATTAAAGGCTTAAGCTGTTAAAAGCCAATCAATGGAGTATGAAGATAAAACGCATTATGACGAGATGAAAAACAATAAAAAAAATATTTATGCACTCAACTGTAAAAATGAAGATGAACAAGCGCTTATGAATCACACAATTAAAATCGTAATAAAAATATTTGTTGAGAATGTGAGAACAAAAATATAATCACAAGCAGGAGGCAAGCGCCAGCAAAGGCATTGTTTGATAAAAAATAAATAAAAAAGAAAATGAAAACAAAAATATTGAAAGAAAATAATGTAAAAAATTGTAATAATGAAAATAACAATACTGGCGCAAGTAATAAAAGTAAGGAAAAAACAAAATAACAAAACAAAGAAAAACAATAAAAAGAAAAAAAATATTATTATTGAAAAACACTTCAGAAAATGGGAAAAATATTGAACATAAGTGTAGGTGTGTGTGTGTGTGTGCGCAAGAAGTCGCCGAATGAGCTGACGACAAATGTGCATTACTCAAGAAGGTGTTTGGGCAAAGGGAGAGAACCAACAGTGGCGGGCGACAGTGCTGACTGCCGATGTGGAAAATCGAAAACCATACTTGACCTCAACTGGAATGTAAATAAAGAAAAGCTCTTGAGATTGCAGTAGGCAAACAGAAATAAAAAATTATGCACACATACAAACATACGTGTACATATGTACTATGTATGGCTTTAGAGAAATACGGCAGGAAGACAAAATCAGCAGTCAGCAGCAGCCACAGTTGTCAGGGCGGCGGCAATTGGCGGCTGACAGAGTTGGTCAATATATGTGCACTTGAAAAACAAGAAAACTATGCACCGTTTGGTTGTATGAGTGTAATGACAACAATAACAATTACTGACTGGACATTGCTGACAACAACAGTACCGCAGTCGAGGTGAGGTCCAAAATATAGTAACATTTGTTTTTTTTTTAATACTAAGCCAAATTTTATTTTAAAAAGTTTATATTAGCTTGCGCTATTTTCGAAATTATTTTTTATCGTTAGAAAAATGTCGCTTTTAGTAAAAATTAAAAAAAAAAAATTATTTACTTTTTTCCTCACTGTACTCATATTATAATAAAATTTTAAATTTTTTATTTTAATGTAGAAAATTATAAAAAATGGAATTGAAAATAAGGGCATATATCAGAATTTTGTGGAAAAATTTCAGTTATTTTTTTTTTTCATAAAAGTTATAAATTTTCTTTAATTCCTTGAAAAATCTGATATTATTTAAAATAAAATACAAAAATTTACTTTATTAAGTTTTTTATTTATTTATTTGTTATTATTTTACGACGTTTAACATTAATTTCTGTAAAATTATTTTTTTATTAAAAAACTATTGACATATATTATTTTATTTATCAAAAACATTTTTTAATTATTAAAAAATTAATAAAAAGTTATTGATTTTATTGAAAAAGGATTATTAAAAAAAAATTATTTAAAATAAATTAATATATTCCAAATTTTTCGATTAACGTGAAATTTATTATTACGATGCAGTCTTGATTTAAATACAATAGCTTACACGCTTTTGAGCCTCACTGTATGTATGCTATGTTAATATGCATAGCCGTGGCAAGGCGCAACTCAGCAGCTTGCATCTTCTTCACCCTTTCATGTCACCATTTTTTACCTTTTGTTGTTGTTGATTTTTTCATTTTACAATTTTCCTCTGACTTTTTGTCATTACATTTTTTTTCTATTTTCTTTTTTTCTTTAATTTCTTATAGTCCAGCAATCAATTGTGTCTGTTTGGTCGCCTGCTTGATTGCTTGGATCCAAACTGTCGAACTCTATACAGCGCTTCTCCTTCCTTTTAGCCATTCTTTCATACATACATACACGTATGTGGTTATCATTGCATCCAGACATATTGGGCTGTTGCTGGCGCTACTAGCATTGTCTGTGTGGCGTCTAGTGTCTGCGCAAAGAGATTGAACTGCAAACTTCTATAAAAATTTATTTTTTCTTATTTTATTATTTATTCTTTATATTTTTATTATATTGTAATTTAACTGAAAGCTCAGTCTGTTTGCATAAAGGCGTCAATTTCCTATTGAAATTTTCATTATTTGCATTTAAATGATAAAAATTCTGCTTTTATTTATTTTTTAATTTTTCAATTTATTGAGTATCCTTAACCTTTGAGTATCCTTAACCTTTCTCTCTTGATATTCAATGTCACTGACATTGAGCGCTGTCATTGCGCTCCTCAGCGCCACCCTCACCCTGTGCTACACCTGTGGCTTTGCCATTATGCTATATCCTTTTCGGTTCTGCCGCCTTCAAAGCGTCATTGCCCTATCAACTTTGGAGCGATAATGTCCGTTACCTCAACTCGTTGGCGCCGCTCATTGTAAACTTCAACTTCAATTTCAGCTTGAGTAATAATTTGTTGCCGGTCGCCGCTTTGTTCTGCCCCTTTTCGCATTAATTTACGATAGTTCAATTCTATATTTGTTTTCTCAATATATACATGTATACATATGTGTATGTATGTTAGCCAATTATTGCACTTTGTGCTCATACTTCATTTTTATATATTTTTATTTCATTTTATTTTTTTCAATATATTTTTTTTCTCTTTTAAACTTCTTACTCCGTCCGTTGCTCTAGTAAATTAATCTGGACTTAATTACTTTTTCATATGAATGAGTTGCCTTTGTTCGTTCCGTAGCTCCTTACCTGGCTCCCACTTGTGCGCTGTCTGACGCTTGACTCTGTTTACTGGGAATTCCATTTAGTTTGAAATGATATTGTAGTGATCCAACAAGGCTATGCCAGGCGCTTAGTTCTTTTTATGTGCTCTTGGAATGCTTACTGCGACGCGCGCATGCGTAACTTTTGCAATTAGTGGCATTGCCCATTCTCTATACTCAAGCAATTGCTTTTTGTTTCGTTTAGGTGTTGTAAGTGTTGTTAAGAGGTGCTTAATAAAGTTGCCACGCAGTTGGCGGAGAGTTGTAAATATTCTATGTAACTATTTTACAAGCTTTCATGAGAAGTTTAGTACAAATTGTTAGGTGTTTTTGACGCTGTTTTGAGACTTGACTCACATCCTTTTCAGGTCCTAAGTTAAATAGCATCATAAATGCCATAAAATATGGAGAGGAGTTCCTTTTCCCTTCATTTAAATACGTAGGATTGATTTGTGGTGCATCGAGGGACTTACAAGATACAGGTAGTATAGCGATGCCTCCAGGAGTACGAAAGGACAACTTTGCTTTTTATAAATTAGTGGTAAATGAATGGAGTAAAGCACTCAAGCTTGCAGATAATGAGCTGGATAGTTTTACAGTTAATTCTATAAAGAAAGTATGAGCAAAGAATGCGTCCTCTGAAAGTTTAATGCGCCTAAACAGAGGTCAGAAGGTAGTTCAAACTGCTAAACCACTGCAGTATCTTTCTAGCGCCAGAACTACAGCAGGAAGCAGACCGTAAGAGAGATGGAAGGCGATAATGAGAAGATAGGCGAAATTGATCAAAATTCACTTGTTTGGGAACGAAAAAAGGGCAGCAGAATCACGAAAATTATTGCGTGAAGCTTACTAAGTTCTTACTAGGGACAAAAGGGTCAGACTTCAAGCTTCAGGTGGGTCTGTTAACGATGTACTGCAGAAACTCTCAAAGGATTGAAATACCAAGTTTTTTTTAAAATAGAAATGGAAGAAAAAGTGCAGTAACAAGGCTTGGGTCATTTTGTAGTGGCTTGCTCAACCACGTCTAAGAGCAAGCGAAGTTAGTGTATGCCAGGGAGCGTTCGGTGTTAGCTGAACGAGTTTTAGTAGTCATGCAAAGAGGTGTTTTGTGTCGTGCGGGTAACTATTGGATATAAAATATATGTTTAGTAAGTTGGGGCCAAATCTTCATAGTCGGCTACAGTATTTAGACCTTTATTGTGCTGGTATTCGTCTGCTGTGGTCTTCTGTCGTTGAATTTTTGGCAAACCATTCACCGTAAGAGTATTCATAAAGGTATTGGCAGACTGTCGGTGAATGGTGTTTAGCGCCTGTCGAGAAGTCTCCCTATGTGGCGATGAATGGTGTCCTTATGTCAAGTACTCTTTTCTCTATGCACATAGTTAACGATTCTGCTTCCAGTAGATCTTACCGTAAGGCCTGCCCTAGCAAATGCTTGCTTACACAGTTACACAGGTGACATCAGGTGATTTACTTCTTCATCTACGTGGAGCGAGGATTATCCGAAGCGATGCAGTTCAAGCGGTGTGAATGAGGGCAGGCTGCCTAATATTATTCCTAATAAGTTTTGATTACTTTTTGTCGGAATTTCACAGTCAACGACTTTCTTATTCAATTCGCGCCGGCACTCCTTCCTTCATCTGGTGAAGAGGGCAGCTGAAGATTTCGGTGTCTTAAGCCTCGTCAATACACGATGGCTAACATAGCTCGAATTCAACTGTTTCTCATCTGACACTGCCAAGGCAAGCCAGTATATTCTGACCTAATGCAATTTTCAATTTTTTTAAGTTATTTTTACTTTTTCCCAATATTTTAAATTTTGCCTAAAATTTAAAACCAATAATTATCCCCAACATTTTACAATCAGTTTCATTTAAAATTCACTTCATTTTCGATATTATTTGAAAATTTACGTTACTTGCATTTTTTAAACAAATTTTCAATATTTTCTAAAATCATTAACTTATTGTATTTGTTGCATTTTTCGCATTACAATTAGTAAATAAAATTAAAATTATTTTCTATGTAATTTTCCACAGCTGAAACAATATACATACAATATATTTTACATATATGTACACCCATATAACTGTCACTCCGTGCACTGCCTCACAGTAGACATGCGAAAATTAACAATGCAGTGACAAAATGAACGCGAATGTACCGCGGTCGCAGCAAGGCAACCAAGGCTTTGGCGACTCCCAACAACCAAACAGATGTCAGGCTAACGCTGATTAACTATTAACTAAAGAGCAAAAACAATTGACTAAACAAGTGCCAATACCTTAACAACAAATAAACGGTAATCAGCATACAACAACTAATTACAACGAAAATCGTTAAAATCAATTAACAACTACAATGTTAATAAAACAATGTGTGTATGTATGTATGTATGCACAACCATAGGTATGTAGGCCCAGCAACAGGGACTAATTGTAGTTCAAGCCAAACTGAGCTGTGTTGGCGCAGGGGAGATACCAAGTCTAAGCGGCGGTAAGCGGCGTGCTGGTCGGTTAAGCTAAGCGCCCGTGAACGGATGGCGTCTGTCAGCGGTGAATTTCTGTTTACGCGCATGTAATGAGTTTATTAGATAGTAAAAATGCCAGCGTCAACAGCAACAACAACAACAGCAACAACATCAAATGTAGCAAGATATCATAAATAACAATAACAACAACAACAACAACAACAACAACAACAACAACAACAACAACAACGAAAAAATCCACAACAAACATAATAAACCAACTAAAATGCCATTACAATAATTTGCATAAACAAATAAAGCATCGGAAAAATACCGTAAAATGTCTGCGCTCAAATGTTTGGTTTGGTATGTGGACGCTGTTAAATTAGTGTTAGGCGGAGACAAAACAAGAGCCAACAATTGAAGATGTACGGGTAAGTTAACTTGAATATTTTTATTTTATATACATATATTTTATTTCATAATTATGCTATAAAATATTAAACGGACCGAAGATTTTAAAATTTTATTTCCAAGACATACTTTTTTAGACGTTTTAAGTATAAATAAGTTTTTTGGTTAATTTTATAATTTTGCTCAATTTTAGCATAGTGATTAATTTCGAATTTTCGATGAATTTTAGGTTCTAGATAAAATTTCCAATTTTGATCATTTTAAAATTTTTGATAAATTATTGAATTTTTATGAATTTTAGATTATCGAATTTGAGATTTCGATGAGTTTTAGAATCAAAAGTGAAATTTTCAATTGTAGTTAATTAAATATTTGATAAATCTTAAAATTATCATGAATTTTAGCATGAGTTTTGGAATTTTAATGAATTTTTGAATTTTGATGAAATTTCGAATGTTTTGATACATTTTTGGATTCTTACGAGTCTTAGAATCCAGATGAGTTTATGAACTTTGATGACACTTATAATTTTTATGAATATATGAACTTAATGGATTTTTGAAATATTTACATTAAATCTGGAAATTCTTGCTACTTTTCTTTAAATGCAAATATTTTCAATATTTTTACGAATATTTTTATAAGACACTGTTTGGTTTTTAGAAATTATTTGGCGGCTGGGGCAATTATTGATTTTTCTGTCGCTTGTCGCTGTGAAGCAGCTCAATTGAAATAATCGCTGAAGTAAAAACGTATTTATTTTATATTTCCAGGAAACTTATCTAAGTGGACGGAAGCTAAAGCTTAACTTATTATGATTTTTCAGGAATATATTTGATTAACTTTTGTTTTTTTGGTTGCTTCACATAATTTTTTCTATTGAATTTTAAATTTATTTATTTTTTTTTCATTTACGAACACTTTTTCAATTAACTGTATGCACACATATACCATAATTATATACAAACGTCTTTATGCTAATTAGACTCATTTCGTTGGCTCTTTTATTTCACGCGCATCAATGACATTTTTCTATTATGAAAATCAATAAATACATAATTACATAAATATTATAAATTGTTGAATGTGTAATATGTTTGTGCGCCCATTTTTATTGCATTTAAAACATATATATTAAATTAAAAATAGCATAAATGAATTACAATTTCCTGCTACTGATTAAGCTGGCGAATCTGGTTTACCGATTAGTAGGAATATCTTTTTACTTAAAAATATCAATAATTTTTTTTTTAATAATCAGTCGCTGATGTCGTGGAGTATTTGTCAAAAATAATAATATATTTTCCACTTTTATTGAATTTATTAACAATGCTTAAACTGATAACATCATCATTGAATATTTCCTCGAAATAGCTTTTTGATTTTAAATTAAAAATTTATTACATACAAACTATAATATATAAAAACTATTATTTATCGCGCTCATTTTCCCTAGCCTTGCGTGAACTATTTATATACATACCTATATACACACATAAATCATGAAAAATTTTAAATGCGTTAAATTAAATTCATCACAACCAAAAATATTTCCTTTTTAAATATTCAATGAAATAATCAATAACGGTGTGTCGTGCCAATGTGCGCTCTTTTGGAAAATTTATCGCTTCTCCAAAATCGCGCCTTCTCATTAGCTATGTTAAGTAGCCACTCTGTGTGGAAGGCCAATCGTACGCCGGCAGCGAGTGCGGAGTGGTTAAATATCGATTGTTTACGAGTGCGTCGTACGCTAATCGCCGATCAAGCGCCGAGCAAGTGTAGTGTATGATGTTTGCTGATGATCGATTTCAATTAGATTTATTTATTTTTGTGGTCGCACGCGCAGCAGAAAAAATATGGCTGAAGGTTAGTGTTAATTGCGTCGTTTATTAGAAAATACATACAATACATACATAGTTTGATAAGGCAGACTGACACTTTTCCGACGCTTTAACAGGTTTATAAATTTCATAAGATATTATTATTATTTTTTCTTTTTGTTATTGAGCCTCAAGCTTTATGCTTTCTGGCAAATGTGTTCGCTACTTAACCCTGTACTAAACTAAATTTTTAGTTAACGCCACTTGTACAGTGAGCAAATAAATATATTTCATGTGTAGCTGTGCTATCACTCCATCTAAATGAGATGAGCGTCTAGACAATGTGGAAATCGAGCGTTTGCCTCTATATCACTCAATCTTTCATGCCTTACATCACTTACCAACCAACTAACAGTAATCTATTTGAACACCCATTTCCCATATGCACAAAATGTGAAAATTAACGCCATTTACATAATAAACTTTTTACGTAAAAAAATTTCCACATAACGTACACAAACAATTTGCAACTTTTATGCAGCGCTAACGTTTTAACTGTCCTCAGTTGGCCAACAAATGCAAATATTTGCATATGGAAATTTTATTTAATTAACGTTACATCATATATTCCAATGAAACGTTGTAAAACTGAGAAAATAGTTACTAATTAAAATATTAAAAATGGGCGTCGATTTAAAAACGAAGAAGCGTTACATGCAGAATAACTATAGAGAAGAAAAAGAGTAATAAAATTAAATAAAGTAAAATAAAATTAAATAAAATATGATAGAATAAAATAAAATAAAGTAAACTAAAAGAAAAGATAAGAAAATAAAGTAGTATAAAAAAATAAAAAAATAAAATAAAATAAAATAAAATAAAATAAAATAAAATAAAATAAAATAAAATAAAATAAAATAAAATAAAATAAAATAAAATACAATAAAATAAAACAAAGTAAAATAAAATAAAAAAATAAAATAAAATTAAATTAAATTAAATTTAATGAAATAAAGTAAAATAAAATTAAAAAAAAAATAAAATAAAATAAAATAAAAATAAAAAATATGTAACTATGGAGAAGAAAAAGAGTAATAAAATGAAATAAAGTAAAATAATATAAAATAAAATAAAATAAAATAAAATAAAATAAAATAAAATAAAATAAAATAAAATAAAATAAAATAAAATAAAATAAATTAATATAAATGAAATAAAATGAAATAAAATAATATAAAATAAAATAAAATAAAATAAAATAAAATAAAATAAAATAAAATTAAATTAAATTAAATTAAATTAAATTAAATTAAATTAAATTAAAATAAAATAAAATAAAATAAAATAAAATAAAATAAAATAAAATAAAATAAAATAAAATAAAATAAAATAAAATAAAATAAAATAAAATAAAATAAAATAAAATAAAATAAAAAATAAAATAAAATAAAATAAAATAAAATAAAATAAAATAAAATAAAATAAAATAAAATAAAGTAAAATAAAATAAAATAAATTAAAAATAAAAAAATATGATAATATAAAATAAAATAAAATAAAATAAAATAAAATAAAATAAAATAAAATAATATAAAATAAAATAAAATAAAATGAAATAAAATAAAATTAAATTAAATTAAATTAAATTAAATTAAATTATATAAAATTAAATTAAATAAAATAAAAAAATATAATATAATATAAAAGACTACAAAAGAAAATAAATTAAAACAAAAATAACGTAATATAAAAAGTTAAATAAAGTAATAAAAAAACAAAAAATATAAAAGATAAAATAATATAATCGGCATCGGTATGAAAGTTATAAATATTGACGCCACGAACAACTACTAAGATGACCAATAAACAATTTAAAGCAGGTGGTGCACCAAGAATGCAACAAGAGACTGAAATCAGCCAAGTCGATTGCTGCAAAAGGAACAAAATATCTGTAAATACAAAAACTATTACCAGCATTTGTGGTTGAATGAGCTTTTACGCTATTTTCACCGCATACTTACATAATAACTGCATGTAAATAACTGCTAAAAACACGCCTCAATGTCGGGTAATATAATATGAAAATCGAAGATGAGCCGTGTACTGCAAACGAGTTCAATACTGGACGAGTAGGAACGGCAAGCGGTAGGCGGCAGACCGCAGCTAACGCCTCAGCGAATGAACGAAAGATACTAAAACAACAATAACATTAAAAAGTTAGAAATAGAAGCAAAAGAAAAATAAATACAATTTAACTGAGAAATACAAAAAGAAAAAATACAAAAAAATATGGAAAAACCGAAAACAGCGCGCAATGCCAAGGCTGTGCCGCCAGTTTAATAGAGGAATCCGCAAAATTTCACAACCGCCAATGTAAGTGGTATTTAGTGCGCTAAGCAGACGCAGGCGCAGCCACACGCGACTGGGGCACTCAGCCAACGAGCCAAGGTAAGCCGTGGAACCGGCCAGATTGGCAATTGGATTTTATGCCAGCCTTGCAACGGAGGAACGCTCGATCGGTTGTTGATCGCCCGATAACAAGATTAGAAAATAAGATTTATCTCACAGATTGATAGATTCGATTACCGTGCAGGTTGTTGGAGGAGGCGCGCTAAGAAGTGAGTTGGCTGACTGACTGGCGGCTGCTTGGTCTCGCTATATGTATTTGTAGACGCAACTGCAACGGCGTGTTGCTCATTGCACTGGCGCGCTACTAAAAGAACCATTCCAGTTGGCTGAATGCACGCGGCGGACGGTGAGCTGCAAGGACGCGGCTCATTTGGGGCTCAAGCTCAAGTGGTAATTACAACATTGAGGCGCGCGCAGTTAGTTGCGTGGCGCGTTTAGTTGCGCTTCGTTAGACAGCAATTGCCGACCGCCGACCGTCGCTGCCGTCACAGCCGCTGCAACAAGCCAAGCGTTTAATAGACTTTTAACTGGTTTTCCGCTTACATTCAATTGCTCTTGTTGCTGTTATTGTGGTGTGGTGTGGCAGGAAGTGTACGCGCACCTGTACCGTCCATATTCGCGCTTGTTGCAACACTTGCAACAACACATTTGCAACGGCAGCGGCGCACAGGCGCAAAGGCGCACAAAAGCAAAAACAAAAACAACAGCTGCGATATGCGCATATTTACTAATTTAATAATTCAAAGGCATTTAAATTCCTAATCATATCGCATAAAATGTGGCAACCGCAACCACAACACGATGCTTGCAGCATGGCATTGAAGATAGTTGAAGGCTAAGCTAGGATTAGCTGGAGGTGCAGACGCAGGCGCTTTTCATATCAAAAGTGTGTAGAGGAAGACGACCAAGAGGAGGAGCTAGAGAATAGGCAGCACAGTGTTTGTGGCGAAAAATTCTCACCATTCGCCACAGCGCAAGTCAAGCGTGCAACGTGCAACATGGCACATGGCATTTTTCTGTGGCAAAGCTTGCTACTTTTGCTGTTTTTGCTTGTCTATTTCGTTCTGCTACCCTTTTTGCGCCACAAGTTGCACAAATGGTTGGTTGTTGCATGCCACAGCATTAACAAGTGTTTAGTTGTCATGTAAATTTAACAAATATAATTTTTTTTTAGTTATTGTTGCTTGTTAAAGCATGTTTCTGGTAGCTTTTAGTTGGGAATTTGTAGATTAACAAGATTTGGTCGCCGCCGCCGCTACCAACGCCCTCTGATGTTGGCCGATTTTTCAAACGCTCACAACCAGGCTACATTGTTTGGTAGAGGCAGTGTTGCAAGTGCATTTTTAGCATTTCTTTAAGTTATATTCTTTCTAATCACGCTATTGGCGTGAGATTATAGATCGTCGAGCGCCGCCTCAAATTTTTTCTTTCTTTGTCGGTTAAGAGATCAAGGCTTGGCGTTAGGCCAGTCTTCTTACGCTACGCTACGTCGCTAAATAATTTGATAAAATATTACACTTTTCTCGTTTATTTTCTTCGTTATTCGTTATTGGATATTTTTATTTGCTGCTTAATTTATCTATAATAAATGTGATTAGTCGCAATGAAGATATAATCTACCAGCACGAAGTGGAGGGGATTGACAGTGGTCATATTTAAAAGACAAATAAACTAAAAATTAGTATCAGAGCTTTTACTATAATTTAACATTTTTTTATATTCTTTTAAAACTTGGTATGCAAATTTTTTACTATTTTTTTTTTATTTGAGCTTTGCCATAAAAAATAATTCTTATTTCTTTCCTGATTTTTATCTTCCGGCCTTCCAAAACAAAAAATTAAAAATAAAAAAGTTAAGTAGGAATTGTTCCTCTCTCTGGCACTATAAAGGACGAACAAGTATATTATCGGTTTAGCAGCTGGTCGGCTTAAACGAACTTAACCTAAAATTGAGTAAAGAAAATAAAATTAAAAGTATTTCAAAAATTCATGGAATGTAAATATTGTATCAGCTATTTATTTTATCTATAGCCTCGTTAAAAAAAAGTTTAATCCTTCATAAAAGAACTCACATGGCCTAACAGACTCCATACAATTTGGACAAATTTCTTCCGCTTAGTTTGTGGACTTTTTTAGTAACTTTTTGAACTAAGAAAAGACACTATATAGTAGAAGACGCAATCTATAGTTCTAAAACATCCCAACCACTTTCGAACCTCCCTCACGGAACTATATTCATTAAACATTATATCTTTTAAGTGGCATTATATAATTTCATAAACGAAATCACCTATTTACAAGTCGTATGACTAAGCCACCACGCGGACCACACTCTTTCGGGGCATGCGTGCCGTTTAATGACAGCCACGCGTTAAATTCAGTAAATTATTAAATAAGCGCCGCCAGAAAAGCGAAAGTATGAACCATAAAAAAGGCATTAAAAGTAGACACGCAAATAGCTACAATAAACTTATATACTTGTAGATACATAAGTATATGAGAACATGTGAAAAGGAATACATAAAAATTTGCGTAAGAGGTTCCCCAAAATAAATGCAAAAATAAAATGAAATTACAATTAAAAAAAAAAATATACAAAAAAGAAAATATTTTTTGATGTATAATACTGAATTTTACTTCTTTTGGTTTTGAATAAATTACATATATAATAAATATTTAAGTCCTTGCAGACAAACAGTCATTCATAACTCATGCGCGTCATCAGCTGGCAAAAATCGACGTCATTTGCACGCTCTTCGGCTTAGCAACTAGCAAATAAAAAGTAGAAAAATAACCATAAATAAATAAAGAAAAAGTGAAATAAATGATGTAAAGCAAAATAAATAATCGCACAGTCAAAATACAAAGATATACCGTATATTATATAAAAAGCCGACAAGCTGCTCAGAATAAACGTAACAACACGATTAACAAATAAACTGTTTGCCATACCACAACTCTCGTCTCTCTAAGGACTCATTCATATAAAGTATAAACTATAGAAATTTTCTTGACTTCATGTATCATTTTCATCGTTATTGGCATAACTGACAGCACTCCTAAATTGACTATATTTTCATTTTCTAATTTTATTTTTCTATTGTTTCCCCCTTTTTTATTATTTTTGGAAAGTAAACTACTTATATTCCTCTATTGCCCACACTGTCTATTTATTGATTGATGTATCGTAATTTGGCTGATGTCATAACATGCACGCAATCATCGTTTCGTATTAGCGCATGTATACAATAAACTTATTTGAATAATTCTTGGGAAAACTCAGTCAGCTGGTGAGCAGGATATTTACTTAAAATACACTGGGAAAACTATTCAGATTTCGAAAACAAAATAATTAAATTGCACATCGCACAGACCCAAAAACTCTCAGACGTTTCAAGGCATGTTATATGAGAGTATTCAGCATTCTGCAAACAAAGAATATGCTTACTTGGCGAAGATAGGTATATAGAACCTTCAATCGGCAATGGACTCGGGCTAAAACGTCTTTATCAAATTCCAATATTTTTACACCAAAGACATAATAAAGAGTGTAGCAATAGCTAGAGCCGAACACTATGAACTTTATATCCTCGCAAATTAATCCATTCGATTGGGAGACACCTCAAGAATTCTAATCAGTCTAATCTTACCAAATATATATTACATTTTTTGCTTAATTTTTTTATCCTCCAGACTTTTACTGAAATTTTCATATAAAGTACTTGGTACAATATTTCACTCTAAAGTTTTTTTCAGTGTTGTTATTTAACGAAAAATTCATTCATAATTTCTTCTTCCAATGCTGTATAGAAGTTAAAAAATAATAATAATAAAGTAGGAAAATAAGCAAGAAACTATTTAGAATTTTTCTTTCATATTTCCTAACGCCAACGCATGCCACAAGCGTACGTGAAGCGTAGACAGGACAATGAGAGAATTGATGACGCCATCGTTGCGCTACTTAAGGAGCAGATGAGACAACTATGAAATTTAACTTTCTATATTATAGCATGTATAAATAGTGTGCTTAATAAAAAATTCATACGCGTAGCATTTTCTAAATTTATTTGTTGTCATTCGTGAACTAAAAACACAAAGTGAAAGAGAAAATCAATAGTAATACTTCAAAGGAAGTGAGTTAGGTTTTTTTTCATTCATTTTTTTTTTGGTGTAAACTAAAAATAAAAGGTTAGTGCTTGAGCGTGTATGTATGTGTCTTTATATTTTTGCTATACTTCACTTGGTAACAGCGGCGAAAGTAAAGCTAATTTTTCTCCTCTTGGGTATTATTTTCGTTTTGGCTGTCATTGAGTTAGTCAATAGTCGTAAGGTCACTGACGCAATGGTTCGTTTATTTTAGTAAGCAGTGTTGACGTGGCTAATGCCTTGAACTCTTCAATAGTTTCAAAGGATGAGTATGAATTATGTGTTAAAATAGTGAAAAAATACCAAATTTATGATACTGCATACGTAGAAATTTTCTTTTTATTTAAATTTGAAAATATATTCAGTAAAATTTTACCTAAATAACTAGTACACTTTTATTTTTGAAACAAGTTTTATTATAATTAGCCAAGAAGGCAATGTTTGTACGAGTATACATTTTTTATAGTCGCCCAAATGTAGGCAACGTGTCGGTTGTAGTGTTAAAAGAGACTAAAATGGTTATGCAGTAATGTTGCTTAAATTCAGGCACAATTTATCATAGTCCCACACCTCAATTGGAAATAATACATCTTATTTGCGTTGCATCCTTAAATTAATTACTTAAAAAGTGTAATTTAATAATTAATTACGAGGGAATAAAGTTTGAAAAATAGGGATGTTAATTAAAAATAATAATTATGAAGATTTTTAAACTTTTGTGTAAAATGTTTCAAATTTCCTCCCTTTAATTTTCTTTAAAATTTTACAGTGTTAAATCTGTATAAATATTCCATTACCGAATAGCGCTCATTTAATTTAAAGATGGCAAATCTTTTCATACTGCGAGAGAAAGAAGTACTGCTCCAAATCTTTTGGAGACTTGTATCTCAATATATTATCCTTCTTTATGGTGACACAGCTGTTGTCAAGGCTCAGTCAATTAAACTGTAAGTTAGTGTATACTTTTAGGCACAAGGCAACGCAATGGCGGACGCATTAGCATCGTAATGACCCTAATCAAAATTAAATAGCGGTAAGCAGCTGCGTGGCGGCTTCACTACATCACACTCACTCTATAACGGTTGGACTTTTACTCAGTTTACGGCATGAGCTTCTCAGCCACTGGCATGCTATAAATTCTATCGTTATTGTTATTGATTGAAAAAACTTTTTATTTTGCTTTGATTATACTATCATTCCACCAGCAGCTATAAAATTCAATCAATTCGTTTATCTTATTACCAAATTTCGAACTTGGTTGAATTGAAAAACTTTTCTGCGCATCTTAATTTTCCGCCAAACTTTTTCCATAGTTCTTGCCACCAGCATTATGCCATTTTATTTATTTTTTTTTCGAAGTGCAGATAATCTAAAAGTTAAACCTACGCCTGGCGCCTGCAGCACTCACCTCACTATCGCGGAGACAAAACTTTTTTTGAATATTCCTGCTGCGAGCGTCCTTTGTATATGTGAAGAAATTTCAGGGGATTTTTGCGTTGACGAAATTTTCTTGCCTACTTTTAGGCCTTTATGCATTCAAAAACTGTTAGTGTTACACCTCCAAAACGAAGCTGAACAAAACTTATTTTCCATCTATTTCATACGCAGCAACACTTCATCTTCGTCAGTGAAATGAAATATATCTCTCTACTCAGCGTTGCGAAATTTCGCTTGCGTAAGCCATAAAAATAGTTGAAAAGTTGTAGGCCTGCGGCAGCGTGACCTTTGCTTTCCCTTCTTTTCCTTTCCTTGGCAGCAAGCAGCCTGCCTCGTCACATAACTTATATTGGTTTGGTCATATATTTACTTTTGATGACTGCAGGAATTTCGTTTTAGTGCGTTTAATAGGCTCGCAGCTGCCTGCTTTGTTGACTCACAGGAATTGCTGCGACTGATGGTTGTTTAAAGCTATCTTCCTCACTGACTTTCTTTCGCCTTGGCAGTGGACTTGCTTTCGGAGCTCTTCGCCAGTTGAGCAGCTGATTTTTATGTAGGTCAGCTGTTCGTGTTCGTGCTTTAATAGCTTTCACTGCGGATATTTACTCATACACACGTATGTATGAGTCATAGGTCTGTAATATGTTTGCATTGCTCAGCATTGGAATTTATTCTAATTTGTCATCTACATAAAAATAAGAATTCGTTTAGTTTGTCTGACACAGTTTTTGGAGCAATAAAAAGATGTAATTTATGTTTATTGCTATTTTTGACGTTTTAATTGTAATTTTCGATTTTATTATATATTTTTGATGCATTTTTGGAAATTTGGAAAGACCAACAACTAAAATGCTTCTAAAGTGTGGTTAGGATAGAGTAGATTGAACTTACACTACATACGACCAAGCTGCCTGCTACACTATTTATTGTGTATCAAGTGCGAAGATCATTGCAGTTTTTTTTCGAAAATTTAAGCATTTATTTTGACCCCTGAGTCATTGCCAATTGAAGGTCCTGTAGCTTTCAAGTTAATCGATCAACAAATTGGATTTTTTAGAGTAGATCCTTTCCTTGTCCGGAGATTTTATTTTTTGTAAAATTCTTCTCTTCTCTTCTTCTCAATTACGAATAACCCAAAAAAAGTTAGCCAACTCTGCTCAGCGGCTTTCAATTGATTAGTTTTTATAAAGAACATCTATCTATACTCTATAATTTTGTCTTTATTTATAATAAAATTTATTTTAGTTAATAGTTTAAAAATATGTAGCAAAATTTAATTTATATGAACTTTATAGCGACTCTGCTTAAGTCTTTAAAACGGCGCAAAATTTTCTTACAAAAAACGTTGCCTACATTCAGGCTGTTAAATGAATACAAATTATTACAGACGCGCACCTGAATTGAAAATAAAACACTGAAGCTTTTTAAAGAGTACAATCCAATGAAATCGTTAAATTATGCTTTACAAGGAAAACTGCAATGTGAAAAGTCAAATAAATTTTTTTAAATACGCCACATTTTCCAATGAATGTAAGAATGAGCCACACCTTCGCAGCAATTGTTTGCATCAAAGAAGATTCCACTAGCGATTATTCTCAGTAAATTTATTCGCCCTCGTGTCGATATTTAAGTCCTTTGCATGATTGTTTCAAGAAGCTGCTAACTTCTCAGTACAGATTCTAACCTACATGGAATGGTTAGTTTTCAACTTGCCACAGGTGCAAGCAATTGAATAATTTTCCTTTATTTTTTCAAAGTTTACCCCACAATAAATCTGGAGTTTACCACTTTTTGTGGCAATAAAATTATTTTGGAGTGCAAATGAATTGGAATTTTCTGCAAGAAGTTTACGGAAAGTGTTGCAAAGGATAGGAAAAGTGTAGCCTGTTTATTTGCTTATTTGTTTACCTCCTGAAAGTTTCTTGAACTCGAAATAAGCACTTAATGTGCTCGTTTAGTCTATATATAATAAATTCTTTTTGATCATATCCACTCGTGGAGGTGGAGTAGTCTGTGCCCCAAAACTTTGTTTCCTGTTAGGGGAAATACTTGACAAGATGTGAAATTTTCGCACGTGTAAAGCGTAACCACGGAGAATATTGCAGAAGAAGTGTCCCAAAAGAAATTTAAATACCATCTGGCATCTTTTAAAGAAGTATCTAATTTTCAGCACCGTCTGAAAGAGTCGTGCTCCTTCTCCATATACGGTCGTGCATCTTGATTTTTTTCCAACAAGTGGAGAGACCTATAGTTTATTCATATCCATATGAGAAAAACACTCGGAGGACTTGATATTCCTTGCCGAGAGTTTTTTTGTCGAATCAGGCCTAAAACTCTGGCCTTCCGAATAGCAGTACGTACTACCATTCTGGGTTGAGAGGTCAAGTCTTAAAAGAAAGTGCCTCCAAGCCTTAAGTAATAAGAAATCCAATGGATGCGCCTTAATTTAACTAGCTTTAGGTTAAGGACAGACATATTCCAAAGAGGCAGATGGATTGAAGTGTGGTTTCAGCTTAAAAAATAGTCTAAAAACCTGCGACTATTTGTTTCTCTTTGGAAGCATTTTTACTCAATTTCCAACCGGGCTTCACTCACACACACACTTACACCAAAAAGTTTCCCCCACTTCATTTACACATTGAAATCGAAAGCTTTTTCGGCACTTTCGCTTATAAAATTTTAACCACAAAATGCAATTTTTGTTCGCTTCCCGCCATTTCGAGTGTCTAGCAAATTTAATGAAGTTAACGGTAACGACTCTACCAAGAATGTGAGTGAGAGTTGAAATGGGTTTGCTTGTTGGGTGCGAGTAACGCACATAGATATAAATGCAAATATGGCATACAGACAAATATATTGGATCTGCGGCTTGATGGCAAACAAACCAACAGATCAAATGGGGAGTTAGAAAGGCAATGCCGGTACACAATTGTTGCAAGGACAAAGACAGAGAGGTAGACTGAAAGAAAGCCGAAAAGTACAGTGCTCACACTCTTATAAATGTATGTATGTACGTGTATGCATTTAGTGAAGCGAAAAACCTCATGGAATTTCTTTTTGCTGTGCAAGGCAAGCAAATAACTGTAAGTTAGACAGAAATATGACAGCTACTCAGACCGTTAAATGCATACAAATGGTACAAATGCAATATGTATGTTTGAGAGTGTGTCTGCATGTATGAGTGTAGCAAAATATTCACTTAGTTATTTATTTGTAAAGTTTTGGAGTGGCAACTTGTGCATATACCTACAGAAATGATAGTAGTCCACCAGCAGTTGTTGGTTTTCGCTTGCGTCCGTTGATTTGCACACTACCACACCAGCTGAGCTGGTGGCAAAGTTCGCGCTTATCGTCGGTCGCTGGTTGTCTATCGCATTTTGTTTGTCAGCAACATGTTGCCTAAATTAATATATCTTTCACCCACAACTCTATTAAGTCTGTTTTGAGCGTTGATGCTGTGCTTCATGCTGAGTTGCAAACAGTTTAAATTTTAATCGAATTCCTTTGCGGAAACTAGCGAAAAGGTGCTATTTACATTTTTGCAAATTGAAAAGAAAGCATGATACTTAACTAGCCTGAGCGGAAAAAGTGAGGTTAGGAAAGCCCAAAGTGAAAGTTGTTTAAGAACTTTTTAGCTAGAAACCAAGAGTTACAAGAGCTTTTGAATATACAAAACAAAGAGAGAGGAGCTTGAGAAGCTGAACGAAAGGGTTAATCCTCGGACAGGTAGAAGACGGATGATGTCAAGACTGGAGTACTCATGTAGCACCCAAAGGGGCGATCTGGTGGGTTATGTCAAGATTATATTAAGTTTTTGCAGGGAACCCATTTCAGCCTGCTGAATGCAGCACGAAAAATTTGTCGAACAACGAAAAATAGAAAAGACTGAATCGAAGAGTTCTATAGTACAAGGGTTGGGTCAACTCCGGTGCGTAGAAGCACGATAAATGCGGGAGCCATTTCTTTCTGTATCTTCCATATACCATTCAATCTCTCGGGAGTACTACTATTATTATCTACTATTCATTTAAGGAGATATGTAAATAAAATTAAAAATACTAAATATTGAAATGAGGCGATGGCGCGTTCGCCAACAGCTGCGAATTTCCGCGCCTCATGAAGCAAATGTGGGCGAAAATATGCAATTTGCAGTTTAATTAAATGAAAAACAGACATAGGGCCCTCCTGCCCACCAGTAGACCAGTAGCTGAGTGAAATTCATCGGAAACCACTTTCCCTAGACCACAAAGAATCAAATATTTCATTTTCCATTTCATTTGCATGACAGTGAAAGTGTGTTTGAAAAGCTGTTTTACAAACATACATATATACCATATACAAACGAAATGGAGTGAAATTTAATGGGCGTGGAAGCACATACACACATACATGCATACACAAACACCTCTAGAGGGAGAGAATTCGTTGAAAAATTGCACAGCATTGAAATGCCTTTCGCCTACCAAATGTTGCATGTCGCTTGTGATGATGATTTACCGTTGTTGACCGCAGGCAAACTACATTTATGCCATAGCAAGAATTTTTAATGAATTCAAAAACACATTTTTTCCAACACCACACACAACTTAGAACGCTGCCGCTACTGCATTTAAATTGTTTTCGAATTTACGCTCGAAAAACTAGGTGTGCAATATTAAATTGTCGTTGCCATTGTGCGACAATTGCATGCCGCATAGAACGTGCCACAGAGTCGCGTAGGCTGTAAAGCAAGGCAAAGCAAGCGCAAGGCCTTTTTTTTTTTTTTGGTTAAAAGGAAAAATTAAATGGGCGTTGCGCCAATAAATTTGGGATTTTCGAATTTTTGTACAAAATTAAAAGGACATTTCTGCTCCACACACACAATCACACACGTAGTCTAACACAAACAAAGGAAAAATTGCATTTTATTATGCCACAAATCAGTGCGAGTTCATGGCTGGCCGAATGGCCGAATGGCCGGATGGCTGAGTGGTGGAGTGAATGAAATGAATTGCGCTCAGCGTCGTAAGCAGTTGAAGGCGACACTTCTGTTGGGGGTTGCTTGAGTCGCTATTTCGAGGTGCGCTGAAAGGCATGCAAAATTTTGTGGTTTTCCGGTAGCTGAAAAGGTGTTTTCAATGCGCTTCCGCTTGCAGTCTTCCAGCCAGCTACAGTAGCTTGTGTTGTTACCAACGGCAGTTCAAGCACACAGAATTCATTGTTATTGCTACGCCGCCGCCGCTGCTGTCTCTACCGCAACCTTTGTACTCGCATTATTTCACACTTTTTATATCCTTTTTGCCCTTCTACGACTGCTTGAGTAGGCGTTACACTCATACATTCATTGCAACGGTATTTACCATAGTTTTCTTCTGTGTGTTGTGGCTACGATTTCCGCTCTCGACCGCCTCAGCGTTCAGCTGCATTGAGATTTTTCAATGAATTTTTCTTCTTGGTTTTCAACCATTTGGCTACGGCCCAAAATTGGTTTTGAATTACATTTTGATATTATGAGCATAAATAAAAACGATTTTCATATAATAAGGTCAGTAATAATGTGCTGAGAAATGTGGCAAAAAACAAAATGTCTTGTAGGCGCCCATTTATGGTACACTCTGTTTGCGTTGCCAAAAAGGACATTTGTAGTGATGAAATTCTGCGAAGGCGTAAGAAAGTAAGGAAGCGGTTATGCGGACAAAAAAGTGATTTCGCAAATGCCACTCGTAATGAAACGTCGATCAAGCCCAAGGGAGTTTAGCGAAGTAATCAACCAAGCCACACGAATCGCTCTCTTCAACTCTAGTTCCCAGGAAAAACTATGTATATGGTATATTGTATATAGAAGGAAAAGTCGGATCAAAAGATTAGGCAATACAGTCGAAAGTATTGAGTGCCAAAGGGATGGATCGAAGCCCGAAGGATGTTAATGGTGGTATCCCCTCAAGAAACCCTCCCTGAGTCTGAAAATTATAAACTGAAAAACTGAGCTGACTCCACATTACTCTAAAGCCCAATCAGTCATCAATCAATACGATTGACAAATTGAGCTGAACTGTGAGCGATAACTACAAGAGATGGACAAACAAAATATACTATCTTTCAATGTATCCCTATACACAAAGATATAGAGGAAAACCATCTAGGCGCGGCACATTTAAGTTTGTTCTTCCTGGTTGATATGAGAAAGGCACATCAAATTGAACCCATACTATGAATGGCTGAAAATCTAGACAAGCTTGGAGAGATAACACGAAGTAGAAGTCTTATCAGACCAGTGCTTGATGGGACGAAATGCATAAAGTTAGTTAACTGCTGTTAGGAGATGTTTTAGAAGTAGTAAGAATGATCAGGGTGAATAAAGGAGCTTTCATGCTTTATGCGACTGTTCTGTGTTGAGATGAGATAGGCACCATAGGCTGGGAGCTGACTACTTCGTTTATTTGTCTAAGATAGGAGCTGTCAAGGTAACCAACCTTACAAACTTTAAAGGAACCTAAGTGGTTGGATTGTGAAATTAAAACATCAAGTTAAAATCGCAGTTTCGCAATAAGTCTACTCAGACCATCCATTACGATTACTTCTACCTACCTAACTGTCCAATCTGGAATGTTATTATTCATAACAATTTAAATTCTTCGGTTTCACTAACTTAGATTGTATTAATCAGTTGCATTTCTACGGAAGCCAATGCATTTTACGTTGCTCATTGAACTTTGAGTCTGAGAAAATTCATAAAATACCTAATAAGCGCTTCCACGATTCCATGACTAACTAACTATAATAAATAGCAATACCATTAGGCGTTTAGGAAATTAATTTCTTGACTGCTGCGAGCGAATAAATATTTGTTTTATCAAGTGAAAATATTTAACTTGATCTCTACTCTCAAGAGGGTTGCACGTAAATGTGTGGGAAAATATTTTAAGCACTTAGTGAAAATCACAGCTTGCATTAGGAGGCAAAAAATGACATTTTAAACCAAAATATTTGTTTCCTTTTGTTTTTCTTTTAATTTATTTTTCTTAAAAATCTACATTTCCAACTTGTCTGGCTATCGTCCGAATATCTAATTTTTACAACTATAATGTCTCACCCTAACTCCATGTATTTCAGGGAATTTAATTTTACTAAATAAATTTCGTATGTCAGTATGAGGAAGCATATTAGCGCTCGCACCGTTGCATAGTGTGACACGTTCGTAAAAAAACTTCTATAAAATTAATTTTAAAAAATTTAGAAAATATCTTTTGATTATTCGAAATTAAAAATTCAACGAATTACAAAAACAATATCTACTTTATAAGGCTCTAAAAACAGGCTAATTTATTTATTAAATAGAAACCATCTAATTAACATATTTTCTAGAGAGAAGTTAACTATAAACAAAATTTACTGGTTTTGTAATTTGTTTGTAAATTGTAAAATTTGTAAATAAAAGATATTAAATTTCGTTCGTAAAAAAGAAACCTTGCCGTCTTTTTATATTTTCATATTTTTCAAAAAATTTACCAACTTTTTTCATAACTTTTCTCTTTTTTCCTAATTTTACCGCTTTTAAATTTCTATAATTAATAATAATTTAATAAAGATAATAAAGATAAAAAAAGCTTACCCACTCTTTTTTTCATTTATTTTTTAATTATTTTCGCATTTTTTAAGTTTTTACATTATAATAAAGCTTCTAATTCTTTAATGGATTTTAGTTTTAACAGTTTTCTTCCTATCCAAAAATCTCTAAATGTTTTTCTCCAAATTCTCCTCTAGTTAAACCACTGTGCATGACACTTACCACGGATGCCAATGAAATGATTGAACCGCCGCACCACTTGAGATTCAATTGCTATTAGTAATAAATAAAATTTAAAAGAATCGATTAAGTAAAGCGTGAGTAAGGTGCGTAGTAGTCGCCGCAGAAGTCACAGCCAGTGAATGAATATTAAAAGCATAAATAAATTTTAATATCAACAATTAAAAGTGTCATATAGGAATTTTGATTTGGGTTTTTTCATAAACAAAAATCGTCTAAAAATGCATGATTTTATCTGGTTTTCGTGATTTTAGCTTTCGTTGATTAAAAATATTTCACTTTCTTACAAATTGGCAGTTCAGTAAACAAAGATAAATTTCATGCGACGATTGGTTAATGAATTAAATGAAAAGAGTGCAGATAAGTGGAAGCAATTAACGAAAATAACTGAGCATGAAAGAGAAAATAAATATCGAAATGGCGAGTGATTTAGAATAAAATCAAACGGAAACACTTAAACTTTGGACAATCGCCAACTAGCCAAAAACAAAAAAATGGCATGCCATATATAAAGTTATCTAATTGACTTCTTCACTTTGAGCAACAAAGCAAATCAAAGCGACAACATAAACATGCACGTGTCATAATAGTTACATACATATTCATATACATACATATATGTCACATATTTTTCCTATCAAAATAGCCTGTAATGACATATGCCAATATTTCCGCTGTCAAATTCCACTGGGAAAATCAAAATCAGTCTAACAATTACTATTATTGTTGCCTCGTCATTAATCGTGTGCATTCGTGCGCGGCCCACCGGCTGTGACAGTGTCAATTAAAGACGTTAATGTTGACAGTTGCGCTGTCACGTGCAGACCGTTACATTTAGTTTTATTCCATTTATTTGTCAATATTAGCAAAAATGTCACATTTCCGTCATTGTTCTAAGACACGTTTGCTCTTACATTTGGCTACACCCTCCCAGGAGAGTTAATTTGCTCATAGGCTGTAGTAAATGAACACAAATAACTGTCTATATGTGCGAGCATATATGTACACGTATATTCACCTCTCAGTGCGGCGTGCTGAGCCAAGCAAGCAGTTGTTGGTCTCGAAAATTTCGCCTATGTCACGTCACGCTTAAGGCCCGCACACATAGTTTTCCACTAAAATTTTCATAAATAAACATTTGTGCCTGATTGTTTTTGTCTTTTTCTCTCTCTTTTGTGATAACTGCCCGTGTTTATATTGTCATATTTTTGCTTATGATTTTTTTCATACTCCTTCGCTTTGTCTATGATTAGCAATATTTTGTATTTTGTCAATAAATCGTTTGAAAATATGACAACTTATTCTCCGCTCTCTACCTTAATGCCACTCACGGGAGATCTTCATTGATTTATTTGTCAATTCCGCCTAACAGTACACTACGCTGGCCAATTTGAGCTGAAATATTTGCAAAATATCACGTATGCTTTTGTGAAGTGAAAAAAAAATAATAATAATAAAAAAAAAAAATTATAAAAAATATGAAAACATTATGCTTGCTTGCCTATGTGTATGGAAGTTGAGAGCGTGAAAATCATTTGGTTAAAAATGCCTGAATTTTTTTCGTGTCTCCTCGTTTAGACACATTTGCCTTTGTTCTGCCATTGGCCCGGTGCTGTCATAATTCATGAGAAATTCATAAATTCATTGTTGGTTTTAATTCATAATCCTTTGCCACTGATATATGAGTGGGTTTAGTGTGCGCTTGCCACATGCCACATGCCACATATGCGTCAGACAGACAGTCTGGTTGTGTAAGAGAAGTTGGGCTACATACTCGTATGCTAAAAAACTAAGATAGTTTGAGAAGTATATGAAATATATACATATGTACATTTGTACATGTCTATATATTATATGAAAACAAAAAACAAATTAATAAATAAAAATCAAAGTTAAAAGAATATAAAATAAATAATAAAAATGGAATAGATAGACGCTTCAACAACGCATTGAAATCATTAAAATTCGCTATAAAAATTTCATCGAAAAATCATCTTGGCTGATGAGGCCTATTTTCACTTTCCACCTCGATAGCTCAATAAGCAAAACCGTCGCATCTGGGGCTCGGAAAACCCAAGATTTATTGTTGAACTATTTGGTGCAGTTGGTCCGGCCGTGAGTGGTATACGTATTGATCTGGGCAACGTTTACTTTCAACCAGACTTCACTACGCGCCACACAAGCAACGAAACCATCGATCTTTTAAGGAAAAAGCTTCTTTGAATATCAAAATGACATCTCTTATTGGAAAACCCATTACTAAAAGGAGTTTTTTTTCTATATATCCAATGATTGGGGGTCTGATTTCCAAGAAAGCCTGAATAAATACAACAATGATCCGATAGATAATAAAATTACCTGCTTACACCTCCAGTTTAGGCTCGTGTATATATCCACACTGCTTTCTTCGTTGTGGGGAATCGGATACTGAAATCCAGAATATGACCAGGATATGATGAATAAGTAGAACATAAAGGAGCCAAAGGGGAAAACAACTACTTTTTCTCCTACTTTTTCTCCATTGGAGGATTCAGGGGATATTCTCAAAATTAAGATATCTAGTTCTTGGCAATTTGTTTGGTATTTTTTTTAAGTCAGCAACAATTAAGTGGCTCCCTTTGCTGGCTTTTTCAAACATTTCGGGGGGTATAGAGATGATTTCAACTCCAACGGTTGCCTTAAGCTCATCAATGGCCGCAGAATTTCTGGGGTACGCCTTGGTTATCTCCTCCTTAAAAGAATTTTGGTATAAACACCATCCCAAATAGTGACTTTTTGGTCATACAATGGCGTTTCATGGAACTCGAAGGGATTTTTTGTTGCCTGCATAACAGCAATTTTCTTATTTCTTCAAAATTTTCTGTAAAAAATTCTGGGTCATTTCGAAGGAGTGTTTGACCTCATATATTTTCAACAAAATTATTCTAAAATAATCGTTTTCACTTGCCAAGTAATCATTACAAAATTATCATTATCAAATTTCCCTGCATCAAGCGCCAGCAAACTGCAGCACACCAGTAGAGTTATTTTCCCCGAATCCCCCTAAAATTTTACTAGGAAAATTACAAGCCTATTAGTGTGAACAATAATTGAATGGCAATCAACTAAAGACAGCAACAACAACAATTAAACATAAATCTTAAGCTATTTGACAGCTAACAGCCTCCGATAGCACACACTGTAATACAAAGATATGCATTTATAGTTAAACCAAATGTGTATATGTACCATATAAGTATAGCATATTAAATGCACCGCCATTGAACTCATTGTGGTCTCTCTCTCACTGAATACGTTTAAATTGCAAGAGTCACTATCAGCTGGTGACTCTGCTCTGCCCCGAATTATGCATGCTACATAAATTTAAAGAAGAAAAAAAATGCAATAAAATGTGGAAACACGCTTCACTTACTGTGTTGGTAATTTTGAGTTAAAATTTTTGTTTTTTTTTTCGTTTGCCAAATTTTTCATGCCTACCAAAATTAGGTAATTACCTATCACTTCGAGCGCACCAACGGACAACCGAACCGAAAAAAGAGTGAGGCTGAGTTATTCAGCAAACCAAAAACAAAAAAAAAAAATAAAAAGTATGAAGTCTTCAGGCAAACGCTCATTACATGCTGATCTTACACTTTTTAGTGACTTGCCGCCGTGTTTTTCTTTAATTTTCCTCCTCTTTGCTTTGTGTGGCCACACATTGATTTTTTGCACCTTTCCGTTTGTCCGTCTCTCCACTGCCGGCCTGCTAACTGGAAATAATTTTCCGATAAACACACTCTGCTGCTCACATACATACGTGTATTTATCTCCACTTGGCCGCCACGCTGCGTTGCACAGCTGATAAGTAAGTAACTCACAAGATGCTCAATGAAAATGCTCATCTAATCATTTTCCAGCTATTGACCACTTGCCTTGTGTGCTTATGTGTGCGTGTTATGTGAAAAAATCGGCAAAATTACCGTTGAAGCGCCATTGCAGCCACTTAGGTGGTAAAACGGTTAAGTGCTCTTGCTGACATTTTTGTATTTTTATAGCTCTTTTCCGAGGAAAAACACTTAAGCTATTTCTTACAAGCATTACTACGCACAATTTTTGAATATATTTTATTTGGCATTGCGAAACGCCAGTAGAGGTGTAAAGCAGAGAGCGCAAATTTCTGTGAATTTTCAATTCCTCTTTTTCATTTTTTTTTTACTTTTTTAACTTTTTTTGTTGTCGGCCAATATGAGAGTTTTTAGTTTACCAAATTTTTTCGATATAAATGTTTTCTCCTCGTAATCTGTTCTTTCCGCGTTTAAAAATTATTAATTATATAATTAATTAACTATTTATTAATTTATTTAATTACGCTTAAACCTACAACTTACACTCATACTTTATAATAAAAAGGAAATTAATAAAAAAAAATTATTTTAAATATATTTTATTTACGTTTCCTCAAAAATATAATATAGGTACTTAAAGCGCTACAGTTTGATACCCATATTGTAGCACTTATATCACTTATAATTTGTTATATTAAATTTTCCGCATATGGCAACTCTTTTACATTTTTTACCGATCCGCAAGATATTTGCTTTACAAATCCATGACATCGAGCGATTTTTTTTTTAATTATTGCATCTATCATTACTTTTAGGTCACCATCGCTAAACTGCCCAAAAATAACTGCTGTTCTCATTACTGATATTTAATTTAAATGCTCCTGTAAACAAATTTTATAGAGCACCCACTTAACTCTCCACAAGCCCACACAGAAACAGTTATCGTGATCACGCCATCTAAATGAAACCAAACACTAATCCCAAAGACATTGTACTTTTCGTTAAATGATTCCAGCACGTTAGAGTAATTAGAGTAATTACTGTTAAATACACATTTTCTAGTACTGAAGGCCCCACACAATACACCAAAGACCTCACGGCTTTATCGCGGTGTTTTATTATCAAATAAATGCTCGATAACTTAGTCTAGTTAATAGAGCGCTTGGTTACCAAATCCACCAATGCAGGTTTATTGGGTTAGACCTAGACCCCTTAAGTAGTGAAAAATTTGTTTCTGTTTTTTTTTTTGTGTTCTATTGGAAATTAGTAAACTAATAAACAAGTAGAAAGTTATCTCGCGCGTTGATTTCCAACAAAACAGGCAAGGCGAGAATCAAACATTCATTTAATGACACGATAACGACGAATGAGTTCAATGAATTTGTTGACAAAAGAAAAACGAAATAATAGAACAAGTGAAAAATTCCTGAAAATAAAAAGAAAATAGATTGATAAAATTTGATAATAGTACTAAATATTTCATAATAATACTGAAAAAATATATCTTGGTTAGTATGACCAAAAAATAATCCCCATTTAATCTCATAACTCTCCAGAACTTACTTGAAGTCATGCCGAGAATCACGAAAAACATGCTTAAAACTGAGAGTTTAAGAGTTCCTTATAAATATTTTTTAAATCTATTGCGTTCATTTTAAATTTTCTTCACGTTTGAGAAAAAATAGATCTTGTTAAGTTCGATATTCCAAGAAGTTTCATGGACCATCTTTATCTTGAACCATTCAAGTTAAACGCTGTGGAAATTTTCAAATTTTGACCACAGAAGCACTGCGACTAACTGCACTAGGTCACGGTCACTTATCGCAACACACGAAAGCAACCCGCGCCGCGCCGCACCGCCTTCGAGCGTCTTGCTCAGCGTTTGCAATATTTGTGATATGGCCCATTACGCGTTCGAGTACGAGTACATACGTACGTGTTTACTATCATATAACCATTCGTATATCAATAAAAACAAAGTTTTGCGAGAAATTATCGCAAATAGAAAGTACAAGAATAATATCAAATAAATACTCGTATGCATATACCATACATACAAATAAAGGGTGTTTTCAATGAGACAATACTTTTTTCGGACTTGGCCTTTTTAACAGCTGAACAAACTTACTTCGGAACAATGTTTAATATTTATTATCAAAGTTTTCGGTTCGCGCGACGCAACAATGGATCAGTTTCACATCACCTTTACACTAGAGAGATGTCCTACAATGCGCACCGAAGGCTTTATTGCGGCGACTGTGGTGGCAAGTGTCGAAGTAGACCCAAAAGAGTCAACCAGCCGTCGCTCGCAATAGTTGAAGCTGTGTCCATTCATTTTATGGAAGATTTTGCGGGAGGATCTTGGTTTTTTTGTGTTTAACAAATCCAACTCGTGCAAGAATTGAAGCCGAACGACCATCAAGCGCGTCGTACGCTTCGTGAATAGGCCCAAAACGATCTCCATTCTCACAAGGAAATTTCATTCAGCAATTAAACTCATTTTTGGTTGAATGAGTACGCTAATAAACAAAATTGTGGCATTGGGAGTGATGCTAATCCACAAGCCATTGTTGGGAAGCTATTACACCCCCCAAAAATCGCTGTTTGGTGTGCTCTATGACCAAAGGAATTTATTCATCATTTTATTGTAGGCAACCTTTGGTTCCAACAAGACGGCGCTGCGTGCCATATGTTGAAGGAAACTATTAATTTATTGAAGGAAATTTTTCTTTCTTCTTCAAAACCACATGTCTAAAAAAAACACCCTTTAGTTATATTTACTACTTATATGAATTTCAGTTTTTTTAATTTTTTTTCGTGAGGTGCCAAGAAGCTCTACATACTCGTGCAAGTGTTGTTATGATTTTTATTATATTTCTCTTTGTTTTATTTTTATTCCTTTTTTTATATTTTGTTTGTTTTTTTTTTTTTTGCACACTCACTTCAAATGTGCGATTATAGAGCAATTAAATCGCCCAGCAGGCGTTCGCAGCGTCGCTGACCGCTTTCCAAGTGTCCAATCTCCACTGTGCTGGCGTTTGATCAACGTTGTCGAGAGTGCGTTAAAAATGGGTTAGACACATGTTGCACTTTCATGGTCATTGTTTATATGGTTAGTTTTATTTCTTATTTTTAGTATTATTTTTAATGCCAACACTTTGGTGTGAGGCGCTGTGCAGAACCCCAGTTGGTGTTTATATTGAGTTCTGAAGAGTGAAATCGAATAAAATATGTAGCAGATTATTTTTTGTCGATCGAGAAAGTCCTAAAAAGTTAGGTTAAGTTTTTCTTCGAAGCCTGCTCTGACACCAACTCAAGGCATGAAAACTCACCATCTTTCAGTAGACCAATTGCGACGCGACGCCCCTTGTAGAGTTTAATTTCAAGTTTCTTTGATATACCTAAGTATCTCTAAGTGGCTTTGTATTATTTTATTATTATTATACCCATTTTTGTATTGTTATTTTTGTTTAGTGTATACGACATCCGCAAATATCATACGATATTAATTATTGCAATAAATAACGGCGACCTAGAAAACAAAAACTGCTGATAAAATTTGCTTGTAAACACCAAAAGAGGTATTCCCTAAGAAGCTAAAACGCCTGTTAGCCGGCAAATTTAGTCGTTAGGCTATTTAGTCTACGGTATTTATCACTACCTCATAAAACTCTACTCTATTTTTCTTTATTTTATCGTTTTTAGAATTAGTAATCAGACATGAAAAGATATTTAAAAAATGGCATGTTTTTTCGTAGGCAATAAATTTGTATATAAATAAAAATTATAAGCAAAAAAATATAATTTTTTGTGGGCACAAAATTTAGTGTTTAAAGAAATGTTTACCTTTGCCTTTCATAATTAAAGTCCTAATTTTCGTAATTTTTAAAATAATAGTTTTCCTTACTGAAAATCTTTCAAATGAAAAAAGTAGGTGCAATCAACCTGCAAAAGAACTACAAGTTGCTTAACCAATTACATGGGAAACAAGAACAATAGATAAGCAAGCCTAGTTAAACAGGCCTAAACAATAACCAAGTTCATTTAGAGTGTTGTATAGTAAAACGTAATGCTATTGTGAATTATACACTGAAAAGTACTTGAGGAAATTCTAGCAAAATTCTAAAATATTTGGGTAAGTAAAATTAATTAATTTCTTATAAAAATATGAATTATGGAACTTAAACGAAAAATATAAAATATTGGATAAAATATTTTTGATTTTTGTTTTTAATTTTATATTTTAATTATTTTTAATTTTTTAATTGATAACATTTTAATCCTAGTTACATAATAATTTATATGAACCAAATCTTCTCAAGCAATAGATATATGGTAATGAAAATTAATTCACAATAATTTCTTTTTAATTCTCTAATACAGATTTCATTAACCGAATAGACTTTTTGGCAGCTAACAGTGTTTGAAAATAAGTCAGCTCTCTTCAGTGTTGAGTTGAAAATATTATAGCTAAAGTCCTGACCTGACTCTTGGTGGAATTCTTTGTTTAAATATTTTTTAGTTGAAGTTGTAGTGAGCAGCGAAAGAAGAAGGCCTAAGAAAGAAAATATTATGCATATGCAGTTCTCTACTGCGCAGTGCAATTTCTCATTACTATCTCCTTATGTCTTTCACGTTTATTTTTTATTATTATTAAAAGACCACTTAGATATAATATGTAAAAGAAAGGCTCGTGCGCTCTTAAGTATTTGATAAGATTAGACTTGTGTAAAAAGAAAAGAATTATATACACGTAAGTAAATATAATTGAACAAAATGTCATTAAAGTGGTGAAATTTAAAACATTTGCCCATTCATTCTTAACCCTCTAATGACGCCGTGAAAAATTTTTTGATTTAACAACTGAGAGAGACTATGTGCTGGTGCTTATTTTGACTAATGAAGAGTTAGAAAATATAGCAAGCTCAGATCTTTTTTCATTTTTGGAAGCAGGTAGCAAATCACATTGATTAAACTTTAAGAGCCTTTTGTTCGAAAGTTATATTTAAAAATCTATAAAAATAAATTGGAAAAATTTTTTCAACGCAAAAAATGAGTCTTAGAATAATAAGATTATCAAATAAATATATACTGGAGATTTGAAACGTTCACACGTTGCTACTTGACTTAACCTCAAATTGTACTTAAAGCCAAAAGCTTTTAAAAGTTATTTGGAATTTTTTTTAAAGAATTTACAAATAAAATACGTAATTTCTTGATTATTTTATCTGAATTTTGCTTTTATATTTATGTGTACATTTGTGAATAACGGTGAAATGCATTTACATGGGCATAATATATGCTATTTACACTTGATAAAAGGTAATAAGCGAATAAACAAACGAAAGTTCTGCAGCATAAATAATAAAAATAATAAACAAAAACAAAACAAAAAAATTAAAGGAAAAAGTTTAAAAAATTAAAAAAATAAAAAAAGGAAAAATAATAAAAAAAAAATTAGAAAAAAGCAAATAATAAAGAGGAAAAAAATCATTTACAAATATTTTTACAAAAACAAAACACACTACGCATACCATGCTATATTTCTACATAAAAAAATTTTCCAATCAAACGATAAGAAAATGCGAGTGAATTTACTAAGTAAACAAATTTTGCGTGTGAAATAATCAAACAGTTGTAAGTAGGTATGTACTTTTTATAATGCTATTTAATTACTTTTTTCGCTATTCTCTACCTTTTTTGTTGAAAATAAGTACTGGAAAAGTACCCAGGCCACGACCACCCGCTCTTTTCGGCTATCTCGTACCAGCTAACTAACCAACCTAACAGAAATTTACGAAGGCGGCAAAAAGCTTTACAAGCAAGTCAGTAAAAAAAAAAAAAAAAAAAAAATAGTACAAAACAAAGAAAATATTTAAACAAATAATAAATGAAAAAGAAATGTAATAAAGAGTAGTGTGATTATTTATACGCTTTACTACGCTTTTATTGTAGTGCAATAAATAGCCGGGAACGCCTTTCATTACAAACGGCAAATAAGCTTGAATACACAGTTGACATACATACATCCATACGTACATAGGTATGTATGTATGTGCTTGTATTAATGTGACATACATATACTATACGAGAGCCAAGGCAATTTGAACGCGCAAGTTTGCTTACCAACACCGCCAAAACAACAATAGTAACAACAGCAACAACAACAAAAACAACAACTCCGTTCTTCAGATAAATCCATACAAAAATTCAATGTAATATTTCTTATCAAAACGCACCGAAACGCCGCCAAACAACCGCTGCTGCTGCTGCTATCGCTGCTCTAACCTGCAACAACAACACCAAGAATAACAACAGTGGGCAGTGATAAATTGGAAACCCTTCAATTGAATGTCAGGCGATCGTCAAGTTTTCTGAACTGACTTTATGATATTTGAGAAATTCTTTAGATTAAAAAATTAAACGAAAAAAAAATAGAAAAAGTATTGACGACAAGTGAGCGGAGAAAGTGCTAGCGAGGTGTGGAAAGACGCTAGAAAGCGGTGAAATATATTTTTCTTTGCACCGAAAACACCGTTAAGCAACAGGTTGGCCGAATTCCAATGCGATTAGTAAGTAATGTGTAGCAGAAAAGAATAAAAGAGAGAATGTGTGATAACGATAAGAGATCTGAAGGTGCAGGAAAGCTTTGGTGTGTGTGTGAGACAGAGAGAGAGGGAGCGAGTAGGGTGATAGATAAGGCAAGTCAATAGCGTAACAGGGCAATTTGGTGGGCTTGGCAGGTTGTAGATAATCGGTGGATAATTTTTATTATTTTTTTTTTGAGCTCTCAAATTTTGTCAATGATTTTTTTAAGTCGTACAGCAGAAAGACGTTAATTTATCTTTAATCAGTAATAAAAATTAAAAAAAAAAAATAAATAATTTAGCAATCACGAAAAATGCGCAATAATTACTGCTTACTCTCACAGAAGTGATGAGATGGCATTTTTTACTATGCGCCTTTTTGATGTTTCATGGTGATATTTTTATTGTGGCTCTTCTTAAATATTTCATATAAAATGAGCTTTAGGAATTCAAAATTTTTTATTATTAAATTAAACAACTTTCCTGAAAATTTGCACTAAAAACAAATATTTTCTAATTTATTTGATTTTTTATAATAAAAACATTTAAAAAAATATTTCATGGAATTAGCGATGCTAATATAAATAATAATTATAAACTGCCTACTAAGCCACCCACTGATAATAACTGACAAAATATTTACAAAACTTGTGTAACAAAAGAATTTATTTAACTACAAAAGTCAATAAAAGCACAACTAAACATTTTCAAGCATAACTCAAGCATTTTTCCAAGAATTTCGCTAAATGCCTACCAGATACATATCAAATACCGTTGTAAATAATTATAAAAAATTCTTCAGCAGCAAAAAAAAAAACGGCTCTATCAATTCAGGTGTGCTTTACATTTACTGTTTGTAATCAAATACATATATATATGAGCTTTTGTTCTTAAGGTCAATAGCAAGGCTTCACTTTGGCATTGAAATATTTTTGGTGAAAAATATTTGACTCCCAAATTTTTCTAATTTTCAAGTGCAATATGAAGGTTGTCACTTGTAACGAAAAATATTAATTTTTATCACAGCAAACTCAATGTCTTCATTTCCATATCATTTTTTAAAATCATAAACTGAGAGCTTTGCACTGACAAACACTGTTCGTTTGTTAATTGTAGGTTTGTTTACTTTCGAAAAGATACATACCTGGGGAAACACATCTAAATAGCAGATTTGCCTGCGTCAATTTGTATAAAGTTTTAAAGGGTGTTTCCATTATTATTTTCTTGTTTTTATGTAATACTGAATTTCCAATACTTTGACTCTCAGCTCATAATCGCTCATGTTGTGTGGCATGTAGCACCATCTCGTTGAAACCACATATTGTCCAAGTTGTGTTCTTCAATTGCAGGCGCCAAAAAATGTCGATTATGATACGACGATACTGCTCCGAATCGACAGTGTCAGCCTTGGTCGACGTTGTTGTTTTCAAGGAATCCGCCGAGTAGGAGATGTGCCTCGTCGCTGAAAAAATTTTTTTTCGAAAAATTGCGGACCACTGCTTGTTGTTCAAGCAATCAATCGGGAGATGTACGGCGGTGTGAATGGTCGGCTGGCTTCAGTGGTTGTGTGAGGTAGACTTTATACGGTTATAGGTGGAAGTCCAAGTGCAAAATACGCCAAAATGGGCCGCAAGAAAGTCCCAGCTTTTGAGAACTTCGAGAAATATATACATTCGGGTCTTCGGCTACACTTTCACATACAGTAGCGATATTTGAGATGAAACGAGCAAGTCTCTACGAATTTCTTTGAAATTTTACTGATTGCTTGAGTAGTTTCCATATTGTGCCCCACAATCTCTTCTTAAAACACGAAACGTGGTCGCATTTGAATCATAATTTTTGTTGTAGGTTTTAAGAGTTTTAACACGTTACGCCGTTGTTAAGCGAATCATTTTCTTGAATGCCTGAATTTTAACTAAAACAAAACATGTTTGGTTTGACACTTAAGCTTGACAGTTGAAAATATACAGCGCAGTACTTTTGAAACAACGAAATTGATAGCCCTATATTATTATAATTTATTATATTGATTTTTATTTTATACGTTTTTTTTAGATTTTTTTTGTTTTTTGTACATTATTCTTAAATTCAGTCAAGTGAACAAAACATAGTTAGATGCAGAACTATTTTGTGGTCAATAGAAATAAATTTATTTCCAACAATAAATATATTTAATAGACTGTGAAAATATAGAAATTGCCAAAAAAAAATTTATTCTTCCTCTAATGAAACCCAAAGCACATTTATTTAGTTAAAAAGATATAAATTGTATTTTTGTTTATATGTTTATAGTAAAAAACGCTTGCTAGCGTACATTTGAAACTTACGTATCCTTTGCTTACTTTTATTATTTATTTCTACTTGCTTCCGTTCTTCAAGGAAAAGCATATCCTTTCTGCGGTTTTACGTTTGAGTAACTTTGGGTTCAAAATCTGTCTGCTTGTGGCTTAAATAAATCTCAGTGGCAAAACAAAGGCAGCTGACAGGCCACACTTCCCTCCTAAATGGTTTTTATATACGACTATACGTATATGCATGTGTGTATATTATTTAATTTTTTTGGCCTGTGCAATTTGCGGGCAGACAAACACCAGCTGCTTTTTAAGGCTCATTTTAATCACAAAATTTTCGTGGTTCGTAAAGGATTGCTTCCAAAAACGGCTGTAAAAATTCTATATTCTTTACTTATGTCCGTGGTAAATTTTGCAAATATTTTTTTCATATAAATATATGAATATAGTATGTAAGCCACTTTTTCTCTGGCTTTATAATGGGAGTATCAGCTGCCTGCCAAATCGATTACAAAATCAAACATTTTTTTTTCATTTTCATCAACTGCTACTTATTATGTGTGTATGTATGTACACATGTAAGTACCTATACATGCTTTTGTGGTTTAATATAAAAGTCAGTAAATAGTTTTCTAACGTGACTTGGCAATTTCCTTTGGCCACCGCATGCCGCTGACTGAGAAACTACGCGTATAGCCCGCCCTCAGAGTTTGTTTCTATTGACCAGCGCTTCTGCTTCTGCTTCTTCTTCATCTTCGACTTCTGCTGTTATAAGAATGTTGTTGTTTACTTTATTGTAGGCGCTACTTTATAAATAAGCAAAAGAAGAAGAGAAAGAAAATACTAACAATTCAACTACTTTTATTTACTATTTGATTTTTGTGGCGCTTATTTTCCAACTCAACACTCGGCACTCACCACTCCGTACATTGATTGTTTAACACATGCCAACTGCTTTTGACTGATTTTATATTCACTACTTTTACAGTTTATATTCACTACTGTACAGTATGTATGGTATATATGAGTACACGTTTGTATATTGCATTCATTGGCGAGTTTAATCGATTTTCAATGCACACCATGTATGCTACTAATAACAGTAATATTTTAATATACATACCTGTATATGTGTGTGAATGTGAGAAAAATGTTTTTACTACAAACCATTCATAATCAATTTACAAGCCACAAGTCAAAACCAAATTTCGCGGCTGCGACAACTGTGCTTATTATTGGGTGTAGTAAAAAGTAATCCATTATTTTTCCAATAGATGGCGTTATTTATCTGTATCTCGTGTTGTATAAGTTCGGTCGGGTTTCGCCCTTCAATATCACGCAACAATAATGGGTTTCTTTTTACTACAACACTACAACGCTATGGTCTTTCAGGTGACCTTTATATATCTGTTACAATTATTTAAAATTTTCTTATAGACTTTACAATTTATTTCTATTTTTTATAATATTTTTACATTTGTTTAATTCTACAAATATTGTAATGATTTGTTTTTGTTAAAATTTTTGTTTAATTATTTTAAATATTTTAAATACAATTTATTTTATTTAATGTTTGTAAAACTATTACTTTTTTATTCTAAGTAATTTTTTTAATTTTCCTATAATTTTGTTCAGTTTTGTTTTTTGATCTTTGGCTTTTTTTGGTTCCGAGTTATATTATAATTTTTTTTACTACTTTAACTTACTTTACCTTTTATTTTGCCTTTTCTTAAAATTGTTTACTTATTTTTATTTTGTGTAAATTTTTTTTTTTGATTTTTTAATAATTTCGTACAGCTAGTATAAGATATACAATTTTCAAGTTAAGAAAACTCTTAAGAAGCGAGTAGAAAAGCTTTCTTGTTAATGTAAAGGAACCAAAATCATCTGTGGGGATAACAGTTGGAATTAAAGAAAAAATCAAATTCTCTAAATGAAAAATGTTTGCCGAGAACGTCAAACAAGTGTCCAATACTCGGTTAGAAAAATTTTCAAAATCTCGAGATCATTTAGGAAATTTATTAAATTTGATTTCAAAGGCCTTGCCCTAGATCTGAATTACTAAAATAACACTTTCGCCTTGTCAATTGAACTGGCCATAACAGACGAACATTGAGTGCTAGTCGTGAGAATCCCTCAAAAAGCGCACATTGTTCTTAACAGAAATGGGACTTTTTCTCGCTTTTATTTACGAAAAAACTCACCTTTATTCACTTTTAATACAAAAATGTAAGAAATTAAATTAGCAACGCTGCGCTAATTTCTTAGTCAAATAAAAGTTTGTATGTGGCTTTTTTAAGCTGTCACGCCTTTCGAGTTACTTACACGTATATACATATACAAATATGTAATATGCAGTACAAGCCTCTGAAGCGCAATATGGGCTCGCTTTTAAAATAAAGCATGTTTCCATTATTTTCCATAGCTAAGTAATTCATTTAAAATTTCAAGAGTTGCATATGTACTTCTGTATATACGTGTTCTACATAGGTATGCACATACATAATATTTGTTTTGTTGTAGATCCAGCCTCGTGCGCACAACCTCCAGTCACTTGTGTTTGCTTTCTTCTTTGTATGTATATTTATGCTTGTAAACTCACGATTATTTGCTTGTTATGTTGTATTTTCATATATATACATATATATCGTACATATATTTGTACTTCCTAGATCGCATTGATCTTGGCCGCTTGATCACTACTCGATCGTGCAAGTGAGATCGCCATTAACACACATCCAAAAAAAATAAAAATTAAAAGTAAAATGAAAAAAAATATGCAAGCCTTCTAGACAAATACTTACATACATACATACATGCACACCTAAATTTATAAGGCTACGCACAAATTCTTTGCGAATAATTAAATTTTCGCTCAATTGATTGTAGATACTCTTTTTTATGTGTAGTAGTGTCATTTACATATTGTCACAATGTATTGTAGTTATTTTGGGTTAAATATGAGTGACCTTATTGGAATTTCGCGTACTCATGTGTATGCAGCGTAGTTGAATATATATTTGCTTAGTGCAATAATTTACTATCGATTTAGTATATTTTATTCTACTTTTCCGCCGCACAATGACCATCGATCGACGTGATCGCGTCAATTAATAAAAATTTCTGTCGAGTTTTATACGCTGCTTTGCCGGATGACTAATGACAAATAGTACGATATAATAATATCAAAAATAAATGTGTTCTTGTAAAAATCGATCTAACCTTGTCATCGTGATCTAGTTGGATTATTGGTAGATTGGTTGAAGGAAGGATCGGTGAGGTTTTCACCTCAATTAAGCCATATTGATATTGATATTGATGAACTGTTTTATTTTCTTTCTCCAATTCTCCATCTGAATGAGGCTAGATATTTGACGTCTCAATCAACAGAACGCCGAGCACTCGCAATGGCAGTGGAGCGTTCTATATTAGGAGTTCTCTTTACCATTGGAAAGATCTTCTCGAACATCCACTGGCATGGAACCCTACAGATATTTACTTGAGGCTCAATCTCTGCCCCAGTATATCAGGAAAGCAGTAGTGGACTATACAGATTCCATTCAGGTCCATAGACAAGAACCACTGTACAGAACGGCGTACCGTCAGGCTTTTTGTGAACTACTTTCCAGTAAGTAGCGTTCTCGATGACCTATTGCAGACGAAGATCTCGAGCTACCTCAAGAGACCTGTGTAATGCTGGCACCACTAAGATCTGGATATTATAGTTGGCTGACTTCGTACATAACCGAAGTAGACCAAACGTTTGTTCTCCACCACCTTTTTGCATGCTCCCTAAAACCTACTCATATAACACCTCCTTTCCCTTTCGTCTGAACCCGTTGAAACAGTTCATTTACTAGAGCCCCCGTTAGATGACATCGATGACGTAGACTAGTCCCTTCACAATTCGCTCATAACAACAACAACAACAACAACGTCTCTCAAGGGCTTAGGGTATTTCGCAGCCAGAAAGACATTAAAACGCAGGTCACCTATGGTCTGCTCTAGCAGAGATAGCACAGATATCGGCCAACGCTGTGGGTTTATTTCTTAAATTTCGATCTTCTTTCCCACTTAACTAAGGATTTTTTCGTCCGACTCAGAAAGAGTCAAATTTTTTGCAGATAAACTCAGTAGCTCTATGACTAAAGTACTCACCCGTCTCATAGAAAGTAGAAAAAGAAGAAGAAGGAAATATTGTCTTAATACCAAATTCACTTACTCTCAAAGCTAATTAGACGCACGAACTCCAACGTGAATGTGGCATTAATTGAAATTAAATTGAAAGTGGCAGTCAATGCCAAACACCAGTGAACTAAGGAGGCATCAGCACCGGGCGTGTCGCTCGCCAAACTCGTATCTGGTTGGCGACGCACAAATCATTCGATAATAAAACGTCAATCGAGCTTATAAGGCGGAAGCGTGTATAGTGTGGCAAATGAAAACACTTTAAAAGTGAAACAACAACAACAGTTGCAGCAACAGCAACAGCAACAGCAACACTAATAATCAATGCATAAACAAAGAATTAACTATGAAAGCGATTAGTTAAACGGTTTGAAGAGGCGATGATAGGCAATGGAAAAAATTGCCTTGAAATGAGAAATGAGGAGATTACAATAACAAACAACAACAGTAGCGTGTGCAACAAGAAAGTCTAATGCGCCGAGCACGAGTAAGTAAGTGAGCGCACGCAAGAAAGTGCGAACATATTTTGCTTCATCGGCCCCCATCAGCTGCAGCGGTGTAATGAATGCGCGCGCATGCGCATGCGCATGCTTAACTTCTAATGTCGCTCGGCTCAGCAGCAGCGTGTGGTAGCGATCAACAAAACTGTCAATTTTAATTGAGTTTGATAAGACATGCGATCGCCGTACGGTGGTGGACAGTGGACGGTCGACAATGTTGGTAGATCAGCAGTTAAAAGGGAAAGGGTGTTGCCATGTAAGCGACCGCAAGTCTTCATCGAAGCAGAGGCTACCTATGTGACCACCAATAACAGCAACGATGGTGAAAAAAAAAATTACGGCACAAAAAATTACAACATCACGAGGCCAACACCAAAGACCATAGCACCAAAGCTCCTACCAACATTTCTCCATTCGGCTGGCTGGCTGACCACCAACGGCGGTGACTCCTCCGGCTCTTTGGTCAAACCGGCGCAAACGCTGTGTTGTTGATGATGTTGTTGCGCCTAAAATTTTTGCGGAGGCGATTTTGTCACGATTGTCAGTGAGTGGAGTGCGCCTCGCGTCGAGCTGAAGTAATCGCCAACAACAACAACAGCAACAACAAGAAGTTGAAATGCAGTAGCTGCTGCTGAGTTGTGGCCTACAAAATGCAATCACGATCACGAACCAATTCGATCCATTAGACTTTGTATGGGTTATTGGACAATAACAACAACAAGACAAGTGTTTGCTTAGCTACGTGTAATTTGTTGTTGTTATAATTATTTGTTGATAGGCTTCCTTGAGAACAGCTTACAAACACACACATATACACAACAGCAGTGTTACCTCTCGGTTGGAGGCGTTGGAGAGCAGAAAATAAATAATTGAACAAAAAAAACTTACAACAATAAGACAATTTACAATAATGTCAATGTAGTGAACTGGAGTACACAGTGGGCCAATTCGAAGCAAGAAATTAAATTAAAAATATTTTTGTATCCCAAATTCATTTATTGGATTTTTGCATGTCTTCGCCGATCCTTTTTGATACCGCTTGTTGCCAGTGCCCACTAAGACCAGGTCGTTGAGATACGTGTCTTTGTGCAAGTCCGTTCGCGACCGCGCAATCATTGTGAGAGACCTCGCACCTTCAATGGCAGAATGCTTTCAAGTCACGCACCCTCTAAGGGCGAGCAACCCTTGAGACGCGGTTAAAAAATACGAAATTTCAGCAGGTTCACTCTGGCATATCAATTAAATGTTATGAACTATGAAAAGAAAGTTGATCCTGATTGGGGAGGTGACGCTTTCCAGCTGGGGGATTTCCTCGTAATTCTAAGGGCCGACATCACGGCCATTCAAATAATTCTACGGACCTTGTACGGCGATCATAAAAATAGCATGGTGTGCACGGAAGGAGTCTTCGGCACAACTGTTGGAAAATTTTAGTTCCATGACGAAGCTTCCTCTAATGGTATAAGGCTGATCGTTTTCCCTTGGGACCGGGATTTGTTCCCAGGCACCACACACGCACTGCTCTTCATATCCTGGTGTAACTGGAACAGGTGGTAACTCTTTTGAAAATACCACACACAAATTTTTTGCTCAATTTTTAATTTTTCCGATTTTAGAACGCTACGATTTTTACACAAGCATTAACATTTTTGTTTTTTTTTTTTTTTGCACATATTTTTGCCTTCATAACCCACTGTACTGTATGAGCGCAAGCTTTATCCACACCTGAATGGCTAATATATAGACTAATATAAAATATTTGCTGTTATTCTTGTTGTTGTGCGCCACCATTGGTATTTTTCTATATTTACTGTTGATTACCAATAACAACAATAAAAATACTAAAGAAACCCGAAAACCTATAAAAGCGTCACTCTCTGTGTTCGCGGCCATCACCAATTGCCATCACTGTCAACAACGCCATTGCCAACGCCACCGAACACAGCGTCAACCCAACGCCTCGGTACAGCAACACCAACACCATCAGTAACGGCACCAACACTCAACCGCACAACCGTACAACCGTACAACCGCACAGCAGCAATAACAGCAAGTACAAGCAATTGTTGGCAGTGGCGTGGTCACTCAAGTGGCATCCAATCGGCCGGTCGGTCGGTCGGTCGGTCGGCTAGTCGTTCGGTGATTGCTTCTTCATGGGTGGCATGACAATGTTCAAACATTTCTGCGCATGCGCAATGAGCATACCAAGCCATCTTAGCTGAACCTAAGCGTGTGCTGCTGGAAACTATTGCTGGCATGCGGTAACCGCGCTGCTTCCACTTCTTTTTCTGCATCCTCCTTCGTTGGTATTTGCTTTAGCTGGGCTCCGCACATTCTTTCCGCGCTGTCATCTCAACGTAATCACTTCCAACGCTTCACATTTACAGCAAATGAATTTGTTGCACGTTGTTGTGGACAATTTTCCGCGGACGTGGCGGAAGTCCCGGGTGAGTGTGCTCAGTTTGTGGCTTTGTTTGTTTGTGTTGTCTCCGCTTTTGGCGGATAAGGCGTTTACATTGTTAACTCGAGCTGTTGTTACAGTAAGTTTCTTGTTGTTGTCATTTATTGTTGCTGCTTTTTGTCATTTATTATTCTTATTGTTGTAATTGTTGTAATTGTTATGTGAACATAACCACCGTTCACCGGTATCGAATTTATTTAGTGTGGAAATTAGAAAAACGCCCCATTTATTCTCACATGGACTACGCGAGGCTCCTTTCTTTCCCCACCTATCTTCCCCTCTTTCTCTCTTTATGTGTCTTTTCAACCATTCCGCCTCCTTGGCAGCATTGTGGGTTTGCAGTTGCAGTTTGGCGCCTAATATGGTGTAAATTCAAATGTTTAACATTACTCGCTTCTATCGTTGTCATTTTTATCAGGCTCTGATTGCTGACCTCGAAAGAGTTTTTTGGCGAAAAAATTGTCTTTGGTTTAGAAAGTAAATACCTCTCACTTTAGTTCTAAGAAAATGCCGTGTTTCAGAGTTGGCGAGGAGTCAATACAGACCAATTTGGTCTTACAGCATATAAGTCTTGTGTTTGTGAATTTCCAAATTTGTTCCTTTCGGAATGTTCCGATGGTCCCTTAGCTGCTGAAACAGTCAAGTAAAGCTGCCGCTGTTCAAATGCTGCTTTACGTATAGTTTGACGTCTTCCATCGTTGGTAGGACCCCTCGGCGTTTTGCATATAAACTCACAAGTCAGAGTTTCAGTCTTAAAGTTCCCTTAGAAATGTTCTACTTTTCAGAGAATATTCGTCCCGCGGTCCTTTCAGCCAAAGTTAAGTGAGCATATGATAATCCGATAATCTCACCCCAATATGAAGCATTCGTATTTAAGTTTCTGGCATAAAATTTTTATATAGATGTACATACATAGCAGAGCTATCTACTTTGGGAGACTTTGACTGAAAAGCTAATTCGATTTACAATCTCTTTCTTTTACTGGGAAAGTAAGAACCAAAGTTAATGAGACATTTGGCACGGTAAGATATGAAGATAACATCACCATATTTAGGCGGCCCATACAGTCGAGTGAATTTTACTATGTAGAGTTTTACAGGTTCAAGATTCAAACCCACAGATTGGATTTCTGAAATTAATGAAAGTGCTTCTCATAAATATTCATCAGTCGTGCGAAATCGTATTAAGTCTGCAGGTCCCTTCCGTTGTTGGGAAAAACTAAAGAAGGAGCAGGCCCGAAATTCGCTCCAATAAAAACAGTGGACAAATAAAGTGATATCTAAGTGTAAACTAAGAGAGAGAAGTCGAAGGTCGATATAGTTTCCAAGGCATGGAAACCCATTCGGAGTACTGTCCTCTAAGTCGGAATTACGATAATGCTGGTGATGGAGTTAAACTTGACATTTAGTGAAGTCACAGGTCAGTTTTATCTCACTTTTGATACGTGAGAACGCTGACGCTGAGGGGGTAATATTATGGCATTTAATACAGTGGAACTCTACCGTTCCACTCCTTTGCGGATCTACTTGCCTCCTCTCTAGGTAGTTTAACCACTCACACAAGGCTTTACACACAATATCTTTACTATAACAGTCATAACTGCACTGGACTTTAACTTTGGCCTTCATTTTTCTAGACTTCATCAGATTCCAGAAGGAGCTACATGAAAGTACCACGGAAGTATTCTACTGGGGCGCAGTCCAATTTTGCTGGCTCTGACTTTATTCATTTTGAAATTTTGGCATTTTTATAGTGTTATTTTTTCTGGTATGGTTCTTTTTACAATTTTTTAATTATGTATGTACAAAACAAAAAACCTTCGACCGTATAAAATTCCTCAAAAATTCCAGTCAGTCACTGCATGCCAACTCCTCCATCCCTCAGTTGCATGTCAATAAATAACCGCTGTCCGATCAAATGAATTAACGAAAAAACCACTACACTAATATGGAAAATGAAAAATATGCATTGACCACGCCCACAGCAACTTAATTGGCAGCACACCGTTGGAATGTCTAATGAGGTGCTGCAAAATGGCTGGTCATACGTGTGCATACGAGTACATTAAACGCAAGCGGCGAGCTAGCCAAAAATATCGAACGTGCAGAAGCTGAAACCGAAGGCAACCTAGTCGTATGTATGTATGGTATGAATGTAGGTATGTAGGCAACGAAAAGTGCCATCAACGCAATACCAAAACGGTCAATCAAATGGACAATGGACAAGCCGAGCGCAATTAGTCAACAGAACGGACAGATCGGACCAGCTGAAACGCATGTACGCAGCGCAAAATGAGCAAAGAGCCGGCAAAGAGCATGGAACCAATAGCAAGTGGAGCTGAAAATGGTAGAGCGTACAAACACGCATACATACGAGTATATTGGACTATAGGTATTTAGGAGCCGCGTGCGTTGCTGTTCAACGAATATATTCTAAATTAAGAATGCGCGCCAGCAACAGCAACGGTTCAATCATAATTCAAGTCATCCTGGGTGATCCCGCACAATCATGTGTCTTACGTGTATGTATGAGCTGAGCGAGAAGGAAAAGTGAACGAGGGGAAATGCGAAGAATAGCGGCGGCAAAAATTCGGCTATGTCAAACAGTGGCCATCAGCTAACGATAACAACAATAGCAGCAACAAAAAGCGGCAAATTGACTAAGAAATTTTGTAAGAAAACGACTGACAGGCCAAACAACTAACCGTTTTCTGAGTACAAAAGAGGGCGTCATGAGTGATCTCTTGAAATAACATATAAAATTTAAACATTTATAGATGAAAGGTGTGGAGAATGAAATTAAAAATAAAATAAAAATAAAATTAAAAATTAAAATAGTAATAAGAATAAAGAACTGAGGGTTATTAGAAATGAAAAATAAAGACGTTTGAAACAAAACCTGGAAATCATAAAAATCTCTGGAAAAATGTTCACTCCCCATCATCATATTGGACTGCTTTATGTCTCAATTTCATATTTAAGCTTCAAACGCCAAACAAGCAAACTGCCATAAATATGCATTTTAATCACTTAATTAAGAATTCTGGTTCAATACCCTACTGTTAGCATAGAATTAAGCCTGTAAATCAAGCAATTTTATATAGAAAACGTCACCCCTCATTCATTTAACACAAAGCAAGCCAAGAGAGATCTCAAAAATGATTACATAATAACGGTAAGCCAACAGAAAAGGAAAATTAACAGACGCAGCAGCGTAAGTTATTAGAAAAGTTGGTACAAAAATTAGAAAATATATACCTTTACCTTTTTCATTGAAAAACATTTTTCGAATTTCGAGCAATAATTTTTAAGTTTTTCATTGATTTTTCTCACCGATAATCCAGCGCTGGTTGAAAACAAACTTCAATATAGAAATTAAGTAAAAAAGGTTGCGCTGAAAAGCCAACACCAGCATTCAATGGGCGCTTAAATTTAAATTTATTCTCTTTTAATTGGACAGCCAACTTCTCGCTCGTTCTGCTCTTATCAAAAGCTAACAATCGTCAGCAGTTACAGTCATCATCAAGAGCCGGTGTTGACATTAAAAGCAACACCAAAAGTGGAAACACCATAAGCGAGAATCTCTACATACCTATATGGTATATATATATATTTTTTTTGCCGCAAGAAAAGCACAATCTCTTTCCTACACTGTTGGTCAGCTCTCGACCTTTTGACTGCCACACATAGGTATGTCCAAGGCAGCGACAGAAAAAGCCTTTCTTCGTAACCAAATGAAGGTGAAAAGAAACAACTTTCAGGCTCGAAGCATCTTCAACTCGATTTGATTCCATTTACTTTACAGATTTTTTTTTTAATTTTTTTTAACTCTTCTCCAAATTTTTTCACCAAGTGCACGCTTTTTTCGATAATTGCCGAAAAATATTTGTATTTTTTTCATAGTCTCTTCAGTTGGTTTGGTTTGGTTTGGTTTTCGTTATCTTCGTTGATTGTGTCGCCTCACTTAATTGGAACTTATTTTATCTTTTCACGCCGATCGAGTGTGCCTATCGAACCGTACCGTTGTTAGTTGTATTATTTTTTGTATTTACATACTTACTATGTGTGTATAAGAATTTTTAACGCATTGTTGTTGTTTAAGTTTTATTTTTCATGATTTTTTTGAAGTGAATGAGTTCTTATGTTTCGAAGCAATACTTCTTCGCTTAGCTTGCAGATCGAAACCGGAAAAAAAGAAGTCGATCAGTTTGGCTTCATTGTCAGACTTTTGGATATACATATGTATACCCTGCATGATGAACTTAATTAACTTTAAAAAAATAATTGAGAAACCAGAGAATATCCCACTTTGTAGTTCATGTTCATCTTTGAAAATTCTTTGATCCTGAGTTGCTGCTGATCTTATTATGACAAAAACAGTATCAGCTTGTTGCTTTACAATTTTCCATGACTGTCTTTTCTCCACCATGATGATCTAAGAAGGAAACAGAAGGTGGTCCAAATAAACTGTGATTGTAGTTTGATCTATCGCATAACCAACAGGAGTTTCCAGCAAAAATCCATTCTAATTTTATAAACATTAATATAAATTTTCAATTACTTTCTCCCCACGAAGGGCATTAAGAGAACTTTTTTCATTTTATTTATTTACATTATTTCTTTACCATTTTTCTCATATTTCTTCTGTTCACTTTTGTGCAGTCTGACTACTTCTTTCACTAACATTGTTTGCTCGTCAAGTGTTTTTATTTGTATTTGATAAGAGAATTCGATATCGTAAATAAAAATTCAGAAATAAAAAAAAGAATAAATAAATTGGGTGAAAGAATTTCACATTTTTTTCGATAATTCATATACAAAAATGGCTATTGAATGGTAATTTACTGCTTTCGAGTGGCATAAATTACTGTTGGCAGATATAATATTATTAACCAACTAAAAAAAGTTAAATTTGATACTAGAGTACGCGCTAGGTGGCGCTGACTGGATAATAAAGTAAATAACTCGATAAAATTTAAAAAGAGAAAAAAAAATTAAAAATATTAATAAATATTAATAAAATGAAATGAAATAAAATAAAAATATTATATAACATTAAATAAAATGAAATTAAATAAATTAAAATAAAATAAAATTAAATAAATTAAAATAAAATAAAGTAAAAAACTTAAAATAAAATTAAAAAAAAATAAGTAAAATAAATTTTAATAAACTAAAATTAAATTAAACTAAATTAGCTAAATAAAATAAAATAAAATAAATTAACGCAAAATAAAATAAATTATAATAAACCAAAATTAAATTAAATAAAATTAACAAAATAAATAAAATAAAATAAAAAAGTTTAATTACATTAAATATAACTGAAAAAAAATTAAATTAAATTAAATAAAAAGTAAATAAAATACTCAAATAAAATTAAAGTATTTAAAGTAGAATAAATTAAACATTAATTTATATGAAATAAAAATTAAAATTTGAAACACCCTGTCAGCGAGTAGATTTTGATTACTTTTACTATATGCGCACATACTCCTACATACATACATGTTTTCTCATATTCACAATAAATGTATGTATGCATGTAAATATGTAAAAAATAAAAATATTCAATATGTGTATATATTTAATTTCTGCATCGCCATCCATTTGCGCGCCAAAGCGGCTAATGACTTGGCAAATTGATCGGCCAATAGGTGTATATTGCCACAGAAACCTGAATGAGCCTTTAAATATGAGTTAATGAAATACGAGCGGATACCCGCAGCGGCGTCAGCAAAGTCAGAAACGTGGACGGCGACAAAGTCACATACTCATACATACATAGCTTGCAACCGCAGCGCCGAGAGTCGGAATACGTGTAGTGGCTGAAAGTTGGCAGCAGCACACACGGCAACGTTGGGAAGGCAGCAATGTGGCGGCAAATTGGCCTTTATGTTTTTGGCTTATCGACAAGTGCGTATCAATGCAATGCACTTAAGAGGCTGCTAAAGGAGAAACGGCAGAGGTAGAGGTACACGTAGAAGCAGTTAGAAGGGAAGTGGGTGACAAAGAAAAAGACAGAGACAGAGAAAGGGAACAAAAAAAAAGAATAAAATCTGCAGCGGATGCTGTTATGCAAAGCTGTTAAGGCAGAAAAAACGCATATTAAATATTTATTTCTTAAAAAAAAAACAACATTAAAGGCTGTGAGAGAGCATGCTTTTGTAAAAATCAAATAAAAATTAATATAAAATAATATGCACACATCTAGTATAAAGCATTCTTGGTGTTGCTTTCAGCCATTGGCATCGCCGTGTCCGCGCTACGCGCTACGCATCGCTGACAACGCCAAAGGAAAAACCGTTCTTTAAGATCGCTGCTTGCTGATAAGCGAAAATTTGTATTTAAAATTATATTCATAATAAGGAAAATATTTTTAAATAGTTTTATGTACATAGCGTAAGCGCATAATAGCGTAAGAGCCTACGACTAGCTCGTATGTATATCGCTCAGCATCTTCCAACCACCATTGATGGCTATCTAGGAGCTGTTGCCAATGGCAGTGGCAGTAGCAGTTCTGTATGTGAGTGTATGCGTATGCGTTGTTGGTCATATGGTGGCCACAGAACTTGCTCTAGACTGCTGATAAGCATCGCTGCAGCTGCGCAATCGATACATGCGGTGGCCACAAGATCTGTGCTATCGACTGCAGATGTGAAATCAATTTTAATATATTTTTATTATTTTTTTTTCTCGTTTTCTGTGTTGGTGTATGAAAAAAAGAATTGAAAAAATTCTTAAAATTCTTTTTCATTTATTTTTGAAGTTTTTATATACGCATGCGCACACTACCGAAAGGGTAAATTGAAATTAGATGCAGCAGCAGGAGCAGCAGCGGAGCTAAAATAAAATTATAATTAACTGGCGCGCTGCTTGAAGTCTCAATCGTGTTGTCTGTCTGTGTAGGGAGAGGTCCTTGCTACTTGTGGCATATTTTTAATTTTTTTTTTTAAATAAATAAATACGTTAGTATTTTCGTACGTGTGTAAGTGCATATTTATTTATTTTTTTTCACTTTTTTTTGGCTTAATTCAAATTCATTTTGGTCAGCATCAGATAAGCCAGTCAATTAGTCGCATATTTGGCTGATTTCAAGGCTAACACTACGTGTGTGGCGGGCATAAAAAATAAAAAATGAGCAACGAAAAAATTAAAAAAAATGAGAAAATATATTTGATAAATTAGTTAGGCACCTGAAAGTGATGCAAAGGTTTTCTCACATTTTAACTAATTTTGAATATATGTATATGAAAAAATGTTAGAAATTTTCTGTATTTTTAAAGTAAATAACTACTAATAATAAATACTGCAATTTTGATTATAAATTATTAAAAACATATATTTATCAAAATAATAAAACCTAAGCACTTGAGGCACATTTGCGTCGGATCTACTGTAAAAAAGAGCAAAAAAAATTTGTTTCACATAATTTTATTTTTACCCTTTAAATTCATATTAATCATACTGAAGGTCCATATTAGTTTTTAAAATTTTGAAATATGAGCATTATACATATATACATATGTACAAATGTAATGACAAAAAAAATGTCACCTATAAAAATGCCATAAATCATAATTCTTTCCCCAACGATTGTTAAGTATCCTGATGCAAGGACACTTAAAAATAATATATCATAAGTATAAAACCCTCTTTCTTCTTTTGTTTACTTTTGATGTTTGCGACTCATTAGCGTTTTTTTTTTATTAATATGAACCAATTTTCTCCTACTTTCATAATCATTTCTTCTTCTTCGCAACCGATTAGCTGAATGCCTTTACTAACCGTTGAGGAAATTTTTTATTTTATAAACACACAAAGGAATATCATCATCATAAATAATTCAACGCACCGCCTGGTAGGTCCTTGCATACATACTTACTTCAATAGAATTTCCCATCCTTGTACTCAAAATATTTGAAGGGACTTTCACCTTCGTTAGCATTCATTTTTTATTATTTATTTATTATTAATTACCTGACATTTTGTGGCTTCTTTGTTTGTTTTCCTCACTACGATTATTATTTTCTTTGGCTTCTAGGCGGTGTCTTGTGTTTAGCAAATAGTAGTTATTGTGTACAATTTAATTGTTTACAAGGATATTTAGTGTTCTCACAGCACTCAAATGCCTATGTTGAGAAATAAATCATTCAAAAATTACTTGGAAATATTTTTAGACACTTTTTTTTTGAATAGCTAAAAGAAAGAAGAAGAAATTAATTTTGTTCTTAAGCTTGGAATATCTAAATCTCATAAGAGACTTTTCTTTCATCAGTAGACCTAGCCCACATAATATCATTACGGTTAAATTTGATACTCACATGTTAACATACGTAAACCAAAATCCAATTCTATTATAATACTTATCCAGCAGATTTTATTTTGTTAATAGCATATACCATATAATTGTCCTGTGCGATATCGAGAAGCAAAAACGTAATATAAATAAAATGTTTGTATGAAATAGTTATTTGGTGCAAAAAAAATAAAGTTTTCTTAGATTATTAGAATAAAATAAAATTTTAATTTCCTAAAGTTCTGTGAAAAAAATATTTTCGGTCTTGTTTTAACTCATGATAGCAACGGCTGGCTAATAAGGTCACTCGCGTCACGAGCAATTTTATCTCTAAAAATCATAAAACTTAAAAAAATTTCCACTTTCTCAATACCTATGAATCTCCCTTACTCTTCTCATAACAAATCACCAATTTCCCTTCAAAAATAATGATATGCAACTAATAAAAAACTGTAACAGCTTTTGTCGGTGGAATTAAAAAATAAAAGTAAAATAAAATAAAAAACAAATTTTACAGTTCCGTTCTAAATGTTTTCGTTAAAATTTTATTGCCGTCAAATAATAAAAACTAACAACTTTTTACAAATCTTCTTTGTATTTAAAGTGTCTAAAAATGTACTGAAAAGTTTGTAAGCAACGCGGCATTTAAGAAAAAATTCGAAAAAATATTGTGAGGCGCTTTTTAGACACGACATTCAGTGTTGTTGTACCTGCCGAGCTGCACAAATGGAAAAAATACAAACAAACAAACAAGCGCGCATCAAAATCATATCAAAAAATTTTTCAAAAAGCACCTTGCGCATGCGTCGCCCCACAGTTTGGTGTGTTTGTCGCATTTGTTAGCTTAATCGGTGTTTGGATGCAGGCTGGTAGTCCCACAGCATGGAGAATACGTGAGACATGCCTGCATTTATGTGTATGTATGTGTGTGTGTTTGTGAAGTAAAGTTTATTTTTCAACAAGAAATGTTAATTTCTTTCTTCATTGCCGCTTCTCTCTTCTATGAAAATAGATTTATAAATACCATATGTATACGATATACCTATATTTGTTTGTATGTCTTTCTATTTGTTAGCTCAGTATTGTTGGATTTTCATAATACGAAATGCATTTTTGCTGTTTATTCATGTATGTATTTACATTAATGTGCTTAAGTTTTACTTTTTTTATTGTTGTTGTTTGAATAAACATTGAGCATTTTGCCGGTGCATAAGCTTTTGTGTTGTAACACGATTTTAATTATGAAAGTTGCTGCTTGTACATTTGTAAGTATATACGTTTTATTTGTATTAAATATGTATTGTGTGACAAGTGTGGATAGCTGGATTTTATGGGCATGAAGGTTTGTAAAGAAATCATTAAAATGAAATTACAATAAATTCATATTAATTTTATTTATACATACATACATATATTTTAACAGTAAGTTTAATTTACGCACAACTTGTTGGTAATTAAATAATAACATAAAAATGTATTACAAATGCAAATAAAAGTAATAAATTAAAAAAATAATTAATTAAATTAAAATAAATAAAATAAAATAAAAATTAAAAAATTAATGGAAATTTATTCAATTAAGTTATTCAGTAAAGAAATAAAATTAACAAAAAGCATATGAAATAAAATAAAATAAAGTTAAATTTAAACAAATAAATGGAATAAAATACCAAAACAAAATTTAAAAATATTAAATTAAATTAATTAAAATGAAATAAAATAAAATATAATTGAATTAAATAAAATTAGATAAACTAAAAGTAAATGAAATAAAATATAATTGAATTAAATAAAATTAGATAAACCAAAAGTAAATGAAATAAAATAAAATAAAATAAAATAAAACAAAAAAACAAAAAATAAAATAAACAAAAAATAAAATAAAATAAACAAAAAATAAAATAAAATAAAATGAAATTAATTAAACTGAAACAAAATAAAAAAATAATAATTTTAATTGAAATTAGATAAACTAATTTTAAATGAAATAAAATAAAATAAAATAAAATAAAAATAAATAAAGAAAAATAAATAAAATATAATAAAAAAAATAAACTAAAATAAAATAAAATTAAAAAAATTATTTTAAATTAAATAGATTAAATTAAACAAAATAAAAAATATAAATTAAATTAAAAAACTGAAATGAACTGAAATAAAAGAAAATAAAAAATACATTTAAAAAAATTAAATTAAATTAAATAAAAGAAAATAATATAAATATTTTATAACAAATCAAATGTAAAAATATAAAATTTCGTAAAATGAAAAAAGCTTAAATAAAATAAAGTTAGTTTAAATTAATAATATATATATTTATTTTTTATTCAAAAAATTTTATAAATTCCCTGCTCATCGCCCATTCCAACTTCCCGCCATAATACTTTAAATTTACCGTTTCAATACATAGAATTTCGGGTTCGTTCATCATCCACTGTGTCCACTAGTGTTAATTGCCCTATAATCTCTACACTTTATGATAAGCAGATACAAAAAAGCAGCCGGCAAATTTCGACAATTCGCCATCAATGACGTCCGACCGCCACTAGTGGACAGGATATACACTTAACTGTGTACTAAGCCAGCCGCAAACGGTTGGCACACACAGACCGGCTTACAACACATTAAACTGTCAACACCCATTAAATAAAATGACAAAAGGAAAATGAGATATAAATCTTCAAACTAACAAATGCCAACAAATGTAGATGTGTACGTGTATATAACTACAAGTTGATCCGTTCAGTTGCTGATCAGTTGATTGATGTGTAGGATCCTTTTTGTATTGTCCGTGACACTTAGAAGTCGGAAATGCTGATTGCCACCAAGGATAATGGCATTACAAGTTATTTGTCTAATTTTTCTTTTAATGCGTGGTTGGCGATAATTGCCGAGCTCATAAAACACATTTCTATTTCACTCGTATTCATGTGATCTCGTTAGATGGATGTTAGTAGAATGCAATGAAAGGAAAATACACATTCAGGCGTCAAATTGACTTGCAATTCGTAACTATTGTAAAATTTTATGTCTAAATTAGTGCAGCTGATTGGTGTGAAGAGTGTATTGATTTTGAAGACAAATGACTGAATGAACATTTAGGAGTTAAACAAAAATATTTTTTAAATTTGTGCCTGGTATTTCGTCGGAGTTAATACAATACTTTCGACACTGCCTTAATATTCATATTTGTATAATTAAAAATACACACCTTAACTAATAAATATCATCGTTTTTTAACTGCTGACGTATTGATTTTTTTAATTTTTTTATTTCTCTAACAACACCTTTCTTCAAACACAATCTGCTTATGCCGCCCTTCACCTGCTTGCTTTCTTTATACGCCGCATTGACGTAGATAACTTGACACATTTAGTTGGAAATTATTATGAAAACAATTCATGTCAGCATTAATAAATTCAAAATGCCAATAATAATAGAGCAATAATTTGTATATTTTAAATGAAGTCATCATATTTGGTATCATAACTTGGTTAATGAAACACATTTATATGTATCCATATATGTATGTATGTATGTATGTATGTACATATAATATATGCGAATATAGCTGGTTATATGAATATATGACTATATAATTTTATAAGAAAAAATTCCATAAATAACAACAGCAATAAAAAAACGAAAATTATTTGAAAGCCGATTTCCCTCTCACTCTCTCTCTCTCTCTCTCTCTCTCTCTCTCTCTCTCTCTCTCTCTCTCTCTCTCTCTCTTTCACTCTCTCACTCACAAACACACTTAAGCCATGAGCACAACAAGTCTGATCTATCCCTTCAATGCATCCGTATGAATATCAAGTGCCAGTTTTTGTTTTGATCTAAGCTTCGCGTCTTCGCAGCCGCACCTGTTTAGCAACGTCACAGCTAAGAGAGTGAAGAAGAGTTGAATTGTTAACCGAATGAAAATAAAATACGTGGGTGCCAAGACAAGAAATTAAATTTTCTGTTTTTTATTGAAATTTTCGTTCGAATAGTTTCACATAAATCGATGCTCAGGTCCGAAATGTTACCAAAACACGAAAGAAGAGCTGTCTTCGGCGACAAGGGTTATTTGTATATATTGTACATATTTAGAATATCAAATCTCACGTTTGTAGATGCTGTTTTGACAGAGTTTTGACCAAAGCCTCATATCTGAAAAAATCGGTTGTTATAGTCATCCGATTTCAATAATTTTGCTTGGATGCTTTTTTGGTAAAATTTTATGGTAAGTGTGAAAAATAGGATGTATTGTATATATGCTCTAGTGGCCCGATCTGACTAGTATCGCAAATGATCGTTTAAATTTACCAATGCAGCTGTGTGTCACTTTTGGTGGAATATCTCAAAAACTGTGGAACTAGTCTTCATACAAATAGACGGGCAAATGGACAGGCGAACAAGACTAAAACAACTAAACTTGTCATTCTTTTCCTTCTGGCTCCTACATACTACTTCTGACCAAAGTTAATATATGATTTCATGCACATTGTAGGTATAAAAATGCTTCCTATGCAGTAAAATATCTCTTTTGTGTTAGAAATTTTATAGAAAGTTAGAAAAGATTATTTCTGTTTTAAGTAGAAATCTAAATCTAAGTCTTTTCGAATTTTATTCAGGCATTTTTTTTACTTTTATTTAAGATTACTCATTTCCTAAGCTTTACACGAAATCCTGAAACTTTGCAATAAGCCCTCGTGTGCCTATTATTTCCTGTTTTTTAAATCTTCTAAAATACATTTATATGTAGGTTACGAAGTCGAAATTCAATCAAACGATTTTTCACGCTCATGACACACCTGTACTGCTATTTTCTGCGCTTAAAAAGTGTTAAACGCTTCTAAAAATAAACATTAATTCAGTAATTAAGAGCCGAAACACGTCAATTTGCTTAGCAGGCGTAATTTTGTTGGAATTTGAAATAATTACGAAATTCATCATTCAAATGCCAAACCATGATTTTGGCATATTGCAACGCTATATATGTACATATGTTGTTATAAATATATTTGAGCTGTTAAATTAAAGTCAGATTAATTTTTCTCTCTCTATTTCTTTTTCCGTGGTCTCCAGTTAACCATTTGCTAAATTTATTTGTAATCTACTTATTTTTATTGCGTTACTAAATAGTGAGAGGTTATGACGCGTTTTATTTCATATTTATTGTATTTTTTGGAAGACCATTATAATAGTAAAAAAATATCAAAACGAAAAATAAATTAATAGAAGTAAAAATAAAAGATAATACATAGCATCATGCCTTCAACATTGTTTTGAAAGAAATATTTTTTTTTATTATTATTTTGCCCAAAATCCATTTTATTGCCTTTTTATGACCGCAAATGCGCGCTCCTGTTTTCTTGGCTTATTTTTAACGCTTACCTGTTACTTCAATTCATAACTGTTATTGTTTTGTATTGAAATTGAAATACAACACATGTATGTATGTATGTATTCCTACGCTGTGGGTCCATAACAATAGTTTAACGGCTTGTTGTTTTGTTATTGAGCTTTGTAGTCAAATGAGCCAATGATCACATGTACAATGTTTATTTACTTAATTTTTATTATTCATTGCTATTTCTTTTGATGAATTCATCACACATCAAAGTGATCATTTCATTGCTCGAAACAGTCGATCGCTTTTTTCTTTTGGTATTACATAGTTGTTCGAGGTAATTGTAGACAATTCACTAAACAAATTTTTAGGCGAAATCTATTTGAAGTGACATAAGTTTGAAAGATTTACGTTAATATTATTATAAAATCATTCGTCATTGACTGGGAGGGATAGTAATCACTAAATGCGAGGTCCTTACTATAAGGGGGATGCATAAGAATCTCCCAACTAAACACAATCCCCGTCTTGTTGGCCAAAAATAGGCGCTTCTGGGCGATAGCTTCCTTCAGCCGGTCCATTCCCTGACATTACTGGTCCAAATTAATATTCGGATGATCAATATTATCACCGTCCTTCTACCACGAACGTTTTCATTTCATCTGTTCATCAGCAATAAGCATCTGTTACAGAAATGGTGATTCGGCGATCCATGTGGTATTTTCTAGTTAACTCATGTGGCACCCATACATCGAGCATCCATTTCAAGCGGTTCCAAACTTTTTTTTCTGTGCCATTTTTAGTTCATGGGCATTCGAAACAGTGCTCGCATGGCGTTCAGACTCGCGGATTTCCATTATTTTATCATGATTTTTTACATAAATTTTTTTTTTTTACATAAATAAATTTTAATCAATTTTGTTTTATTTGGTTTTATTTTGAACTGGTATTAAACTGGTATATTTCTGAACGAAAACTGAAAATGTATATCTAATTTACTTTTATTGACATCTGAGCTAGGAACTCTTTTGACTGTTCTGAACTAGTATGAAACTGGTATACTATTTATCGAAGTCTGAAAGTAATTATTTGTATAAATAAATATTGACTGTATAATAAAATATGAATAATTAACTATTATACATAAATATATGTATATATAAATAAATATTAAATGTCAAACCAAAAATCAAACAAAATTGGTCTCCTCTGCTAGATTGTAAATTAAAATATATTAATTTAAATAAACTTATTTTCCATTTGCCGACACTTTAGCTCTTTTGAAGCGCCAAATATGTTTGTATAATATGCTGTTATCTATATAATTGGCTAATAAATATATTTAAATATTTACTTGTTGGCCATTTACATAAATAAAAGCAAATAAAATAAAGCAAAGTGAGCGAAATCAAATAAAATTAAATAATTTAATCCCTTTTTGCGGAAACTTCAAAAATTCAAATTATTTACGATGTATTTATTTAAGTAAATTATGGACAAATATAAAAAAGATAAGCCGTGTGGCTTGAATGAGTTTCGAATTTTAAATAATTATTTTGAGATATTCTTAATATAACTAGTTATATTTACATTACAGTTTGCTTCCTCAGCAATTTGTCTTGAATAAAAATAAATAAATAAATAAATAATAATTTCTGTACTTCCTTAGAAATAATTTAATAAAGGTTTGCGCTAAATTATTTATTCAATATTTTTATAAATAGCTTAACGCACATATTCATGAGGAAGTATATGTATGTAAATATTGGAAAGTATATATATATTTGCTTAAGAAATATGTACATACATATTTGTGTCAAGAAAAATGTATTTAAGTCTTGTTTTCCAACGCACAATCAGCGAAGGCGTGAAATCTAACAGCTTCAACGCGCCCTCCCAGCAAAACCAACACCAGCACCAAAACAAAAACAAAAAAAAAACAAAAATACACAGATTAAAGCGACAACATTGTTATTTAATAAAAATAAATAAATCAAATTTTAAGTAGTTTTGATTTATGGCGTGAATAAAATTAATGATGCCACCTAGACGACCAAAGACAATCGAAACAAACAAAAAACTGAACAATGGCATTACAAAAATTAAAAGAGCGATAAGAAAATCTAAACAAGCAAACAAGTTGCCGTAAAAGGAAAGGCAGTAAAAACATTAAAAACACCAGCAGCTTAAAAAAATACAAAAAAATCAACAACAATATATTAAACAACAAAAATTTAAATATATATATATTTAAAAAAAAAACTAAAAATTGTTAAGTTTTGGCTGGCTAGTGCTGCAGTAGAAATGTAGAAAAAAATAAATAAAATAAAATAATAAAATGCAATAAAAAAGCGCCACGCAATAAACGCTCACACTTCACAGCGTAAAACCATTGCTGCTTGCAACACGTGCAGGCAACGCTGAACCCTTTTACATTTGAGCTTTTGGGCAAATATATGTAAATGCCTCAAGAAAAATTACAACTGTCACTAATCAAAACTTTGCTTATTGATAAAGCATTGAAATGTGCGTGTTTCCAAGTATGTGTAAGTGTCTGTGTATGTGTTTAGTATGGACTGTGCCTTCGCGGTGGCCGGAACAAAAGACTTATTTGTGTGTTAACAACAAATATTTCGACAATTTTGTTAAACAAAAGTGTCTAAAAATGATAATAAATTTGCTTTAAATAAAAAAAAACAAGCAGATAAAATATTTAAAAAAATCGAAAAAATGACAAAAAGTTTAATTTAAAATAAAATGAAACCGGCCTGCCTACATACAGATTTGCATACTAACAGACGAGTTTTTTATATAATAAAATATTAAAAATATGAAATAAAATAAAGTCATTTAACAGCACATAAAAATTCTGGCGCCTCCTTGTGCACACACAACACAAATATACACACATACATAGGAAAATTAAGCAGTCACTATATGTAAATATTTTATTTTATTTAATTAAATGCAAATTTGTGAAAAATTTTAGATGAAAAAAATTTTAAAAATTTGCTTATATATTAAGGTGTCAACGCAAAAATTTGCATTACAAAAGTATTAAGAGACGAAACTCAATAAAAAAAGATTCTAAACAGGTTCACAAATACATTTAAATATAAATTTTTTATTAGAACTTATTATTTTTTATAAGCTCACTTAACTATGCAAAAACTACAATTAACGTCTTTCCAAATAAATCCTTAGCTGACGAGAGCTTTAAAAGTTCTCAAAGCTTTCATATTTTGTACTTTGGGCGAAAGCTCTAAGCATGGCGTAAGCTCTTTGCATTAAAAAATTGAAATACGAAAAATTTTCTGGAGGACAAAGTTTTAAATACATAAAACAATTTAATTAATGAAAAGTTACTTAAGAATCCTCGTAATAAATAATTTTACATTTTTTATAACCTCAATTAACATTTTTGTTAGTTAATTATGAGCTTTAAATCTTCAGAAAACTATCAAATATTTTTTGATTTCATTAAGGCTTCAAAATAAATAAAAAAAAATGAATCTCCTAACCTTTTGTTGCCAATTTTGTGTTACGTGCGTCAGTAGCCGTTTGAAAGTTATACTAGTTGCATAAAAAAAGTTAAACCAACAAAACAAAAACAACAAAGCAACTTTAGACATATTCATTAGTTTGGAACCGCAAAACAACTATTTTGCGTAAGATCATTCAATTTACTATCTAAATCTAAATCAGTTTATTAAGATTAAATTTATAGCTTACGGTGATAAAGCGATTTGTCAAAATACCTGAATTAGCACAGAAAATGCCAAACTGCATTAAAGCTTATACATATATATTTAACAAAGTTGAATTTAAATAATGCTTGACATAAACACACGTAATATTTAGTAAATAACGAATTTGCAAAAAAATGGAAATAAAATAATAACAAAAAAATTAATAAAAACTTAAGATAAGAATATAATAAAATGAAAAGAAGATTCAAAGACTTTATTCTTCGTGTTTCATATTTTTATATCTTTTTATATGTCGTTTTTTTTTGTCTTATTATTTTTTGTTTTGTTTTTTTTCGTCTGTTTTATTTTTATTTTTTTTTTGTCTGTTTTATTTTTCTTTTTTTAACCAAGCCGTACCGTTTTCGAAAAATGTATTATTTATTAAACCGGCTTCCATTGTCTAAATATTTTGACGTAAATTTGTTTGATTATAAAATTTGGCACTTTTTCAATACTTTTTTTTTTGCCTGAATAATACTCTAATTTATGTTTAAAAATGTTAACAGTTGTTATTTATATTTAATTTTTTTTACTTGCTCTCCAATGGGTTTTTTGAAAAGGCCGGTTGCCTGAAGAAAACTAATTGCGCTCATTTTGAGTGTTAATTTTAAGCATTTTGATTGCTATTGTTTTCTTTTGGTCCAGAGAAGATTTAATTTTTTTGTAATGTGGCTGAGATCTCAGAAATCAAGGAAAGTTTAGAGCAGGTTGAATTTTTTTTAGCCGAAAACACTCCTACAAATATGGAGAAAGGCTTGTGATTGTATATTTAGTTAAGTTGATATGCTTTATCGACCTTTCGTATACCTTTAAGGTCTTCTAGGCGCTTTAGATTCCTTCTATTGTGCTTGAGATGTTTATGTACGGATTTGAGTACTCATTAGACAGCGTTAATTACGCTGACTAGCTTTTTTGTAACAAGAAGTAATAAAAAATCCCATTATTCCTCATCATCTCATAATCTCATTTTAGCAGCTGAGCAGCAAATCTCTATGTGTTAAGTTTAAGAGACAATTGTAACCGCGATATCGGACTCGAGTTCAGAAAAGTACAGCCTACGGCTCAATGGTCTGTAGAATTTCCTTTTATCTTTTAGACGCGCACTTCGGTCGGTTGAATGCAAGATGACGAACGCTGGGCTCGTTGCTAAAAAAATTATTACTTTCTGAAAGCAATTTATATTCTATTGAATGTCTTAAAACTATCGGTGATCTATTCTAGGAGATAATTTAAAAAACCTTCTAAAGAAACGAATATTATTATAGAACGCCTCCTTTCGGAACACACATTTCAAAAGTAAGCCATAATTTCACGAACCAAATAATTGGCACAAACCGGGCGAATTATCAAAATGTTTCCGAACGTGAGACACACAGCGCTTGCGCAACACATGTACCTTTGTACATACCTAAATATATATGCATATACATAGAACGTCATAATGTAAATTCACAAAATAGCTAAAGGAGTGAGAAACTCTTAAAGAATAACAAATATAAACAACACAAACAACAACAAGCACAACAAATTACCAAACAAAATTATTGCTTGCACAAGTGCAAAGGTGCTTAAGACAAAACACCAACTAGCAACAACAATTTACAATGCGTATATGAAACGATGGTAAAGAGCCGAAGTCATAAAATGTTGTTACACGTACAAACATATGTACCTACACGTGTACATATGTATGTCTTTATGTACCTGTGTTTTTCGGCTATTTAAATAAACAATACAAGCGTGTAGTTAAAAAAAACATTTGAACTCAACGAATTCCTGTGTATGACAAGTGTAGCAAGGGCATAAAATTTGATGTGTATGCTTACATATGTGCATACATATATAATTAGAAAGGACATAAAGTAGCAGGTATTAAGGGTACTGCAGTTGAGCTACATTACATGAGAAACAGGAGTGGCGAAAAATTACAGGTGAAATGCAAATAAAACAAGTAAATGTGAAAGAATTCATAGCGAAATTTTTTTTTTTTAATTTTTCCTGAACAAAATTTTGTCTAAATGGACATTCCGCTTCAGCTTAAACTAATTTCAAATCAAAATTTTATGATTTTTGTACCGAAAAATACCTTAAAACTACGCTCTGTTCTACTAAGCGCAATCCATCAAATTTTGTATTAAAAATTCACTTTCACTAGCTGTAAATAATCAGAAAATTATTAAGACCAACTTATTCAAAATCATATAATTCTAAGGCTCCATATATGGTAATTTTAACTCTTTACTTTATGTTAAAGTTCTTTTAATAGTTTTCACAAAATTCTCCTTCGAAAATTAACTCCACCACGAACTGGAAACAACTTTCCAACTTCTACGCACTGGTCAAAAGTTCAACAAATACTATTTAGCAAAACCTGTATTTCCTAAATATTGTTTCGGCCGACCTTTAGCTCCTCCAAAACTTAAATTGCAGCATCAAAGCATCCATTTTTATTCGATACAAGGCGTTAAAGAGAATTGGCCCTGAGGGCTGATGTTGGTGCCAGAAAATGCGTTAAAAAAAAAATTTTATGACGGAATTATTCGGAAGCATTTTTTTCAAAAGGAACGACAATTTCAGAAATTAATAATAATCAAAATTTTGTCGGTTTCCAACTTTGAATTAAAGTATTATTTTTTAATTAAACTATGCTCCTAGATTAAATATTGAAATTGATCTTAAAATAGAACGTTCGATGTAAATTATCTGAGTGTTACTAACCAGAATGTCTCGAATTTCACACCTTCTAGTAGTATCATGTATAGCACTTTTGACTGTATGGATTGAAATAAGAACTCTCACATCATTCATTCAATTTTCATCTGCAAAAATCAACTTGTGTCCCAAAACCAAGCGAACCAGCACTACTTCGTGTAGGATAACAAAACAAATCAAGTCAAATACGTACAAATAACACCTAACAATAAGCAAACAACAATACATATTACCTTACAATAACAATAACTACCACTTTTGCATACCAAAGAACCAAAGAGAAAATAATAAAATTAAAAAAAAAATCAAAACAGTCAGTAAAAGCAAGAAACAGTAACAACAAATGAACAAATGACTCAGAATGCGGAAGGTCAGTGCATGTTTAATGATCCTTTGGTGCTGTGAAAATCCAAAATTAAACAAACCAAACAAAAACACAAAAAATACATATGTACGTGTATGTCCATACACACCAACAGACAAATAAACAAATAGCCAAGCATGCAAAGTATGCAATAACAATTGCAATAACACAACAAAGAGCGATGATGAGTAGGTGCAGCGCCTATACAATTAGCCGCAAACGTAGTTAGAGACACCGGCAAGGTGGGCAGAGAACTGAGCAGCAGTGGAAGAATGTGTGACGAGCAAGAGAGGGCTGGCACCCACATATGAAGATAGTGCTCGCGCAGACATTAAAATAAGCCAACTTTTCATCATTTTTAATGTTGTAAAGGATCATAAAAGCAAAACGTAAATACACGGGTACAACTATACATACATACATAAGAGTGTGTGTTTATACGCTGGCGAACTGTGTACGCTTGCGCTTGGCAGTTAATGTTAGCAAAATAAAAAGAATAAGTAGAAAAGCACAAAATGCCATGCTATGTTTACCAGCATAGACGCATTGTGAAATAACAACAATTTTTATGTCTTTTTTTATTTGTGTAAATAACTACTTTTCATCTCACTGCACAGTTCCAGATCTAGACGCACAGCGCCAGCTTACACCCACCCAATAACATTTACATATATGACAAATTGTTTTAACACCTTCACAAAAATGTGGTTTGTGTTGGAAGTGACTCCGAGGCCGAGGCCGAAGCGTAGGGTTTTTAGTATCTTCTTCTTCTTCTTTTCTTTTTCGTCTTTTTTACATAATTTTTTCTTTTTTTTTCGAAATTCTTTCTTCCAATTTTTCTTCAATATTACGTGTGCATCTCTAAATATGTGCCAAGCAGTTGTTGTTGTAATTTTTGTTGTTTTTTTTCGTTTCCCGTTTTTGTCTTCTCTGTGGTGATAGTAAAACCCGTCTTGCCATTTGACCCAATTCGTTAAACCGAAAACATAATTAATTGAGTGTCAGCAAGCAAACGTATCACGGTACTTACGAGCATACTCGTATTCGTATACGATCTGCGCTGTGATCATAACGATCATTAAAATCAACAATGCTTTATGGCTAACTATTGAATAGTCATAAAATGTGGCATGTATATGTGTACATATGTAGCTGCATTTTTTCACACCTACGCGAAGTCAAATAAATGCATATATACATGTTTATATACATACATACATACACATATACTTAGATGCATGGAAAAGTTTATAGACCTTTGATTGCGCTGACCACAAATTTTTTTGGTGATATTTTGTGTTCATTTTTTGTGTAATAAGCTCTTCAGCCCTGCAGAAATTATAAAAAAATTATGTGGGTTTTTTGGATGCTTCACAAAATGTATTGTAGCAGATTTCTGATCACAAATTCAATGTTTATAATGACATCTTTAAACAGATTTGCCATTATATACTCCAATTTGTGGTCTTGCGTCTTAATGTTTTCCCAAGAAAAGAAGGGCCCTAAAGATTATTCTAAGCCACCTCCGAAAGGCCGAGGGAATTTTATTAAAAGCTTTGATTTTGATATCAGAAACACACTCGGAGAACTCGACAGTCCTTTCCGAGAGGTGACTATAATTAAAAAAATCGACTGCTCCACGTGACTCGGTATTCATGAAAAACAAAAAACAAATATACCGTAGATCATGCGGACTGCGACCAATGTGCGGATTGGTGGAAGGTGAGAAACCTTTTGGGAATAAAAATAATAAAAAAAACACCGTCTCTTTGGATTAATATTAAAATTAAAAAGTGGCAATTCTGTTTTCAGCTCTCTCTCGAAAATGGTGAAGATTGTATTCTAAAGCTTCTATTGTAGATATCCAAAATGTTTTCTAATTTATGGTATAAGAAAATTTAATTTTCGTGATAATCGCAAAAAGTAATTTTTTTCAGAGACGGAATAAAAAGTATAGTCTATATGTGATCTTACCTCTTTCGCCCTTCAATTTATTGATTTGAGCCAAGAAAAGGCAAAAATATATTAAAATTTTTGCACACCATTCATCGATAACAATATTGATCGACTTTTATATTTTTCGCTGATTTTTATGAATTTGTATTTACTTCATTTTTGTACACTGTAAATGTATGTATACATATATAGATTTTCATACATTTCCCACATTTATATCGGGTGTAGTAAAAAGAAATCCATTATTTTTGCATAAAATTGAATGGTTTAGTTTTTTCTTTTCTTTTTCTTTGCTTTATTCAAATGGTTCAAAAATGTTTTTTGTGCAATCTCTAGCTCTTGGGCAATCGAAACAGTGCTTACATGGCGGTCGAACTCGACAATGTCCATGATTTTATCGACGTTTTCGACAATTGGTCTTCCACTGCGTGAAGCATCTTGACTGTAACAGTATCAGTGGCTTGCATTTTCGCCCTTATCGAAGAAAATCTCTAAAATATAGCGTATTTTCTCATTGCTGGTGTGCATCTTTGACGCACGCTTAAACAAAACTGAATCAACCAATCACAAAACTGTGAAGAAAGTTTTTTAGTACGAAATGTCGTCTTTCTAACGCCATCCAGCGAAACCTGATCGACCCTATCGACTTATACAACGCGAGATACAGATAAAGGACGCCATCTATTGGAAAAATAATGGATTTCTTTTTACTAAACCTAACATATTGAAACTATCTCGCCAGCCGAGCACCTCATTACGCTTCAACTATCGCCTGTGATTTGCCCTAAATTTGTATGTTATCGACTTTTATATCTCCTTCGCTATCGCTGCTAATTATTGTGCAGACTTGTTAGCTCAGCTGTGGCGCGTGTGGGAAACACCTAAATCACATGCAAATAAACATAAGTAGATTGCATTTCAAAAATGTTATAAAATCATAAAAAGAACAATAAAAAGTTTTTATTTTTATTTTAGAAAAGGAAAAATCCGCTTAACATTTGTTGCCCCAAAAGTTGTCATATTCGCTACGCGGCGTTTTGGTCATAAAAAGAAATCATGCCAAAAAGGCAGTGAGGTGGCGTCAAATTGTTGTTGGTTTTATTGCGATGGTTATGCGTTGCGCTAACTAACATACATATAAACATACAATAATTAGGTACTCAAAACATCTCTACTATTTTTAGTATTTTTTATTCATATTTTTTTATTTTTTGTTTTGATTTTTTTTTTTTAATTTTTATGTTTATCCAAAAATACGTGTAAATAAAACCAAACATTGTTCAATGAGCGCTGTTAACCAATTTGGAAAACTCTATAAAATTATAAGTACTGTATTAAAAAATCGGCATGAGGCCTGTGACGCACATACATACGTACACCCATACTTTTACAAGCAAGTTTCATCAAGAAAAATTATTATTATTTTTTTTTTCAAAACCAAATTACAAAATCTCATCTATTTATAGACTAAAGTCAGCATGAAACAGATTTAGAAACTCATAAAAATCGTTGATATTTTGAAACATAGTTGCATGTCATTTGCTTGTTAAGCTTCAGCGCAAAATTATTATTGTTATTACTATTACTGATACATACAGCAACAATACAGAAACATTCAATAGTATTTATATGCATACATACATACATACATATAGTTATACCATACTCTTAAGCATTCATATAAATATTTAGCGGCTCAAATCTATGTATATTTGTCTACATACACGTATGTACGTATGTAATTACATACATATGCATATGTACATGTGTATAGCTGTTCATGAATTATTTTAAGCTCATAAAAATTTGTTAAGCTGTCATATTTGTTGTAAGAATTAAGCAGCGTTTAGATTTTAGTATCATGTTGGCCTTTGCTGTTTCGCCTGAAGGTGTGTGGGTGTAGCGATATATGTTATTTAATTTTTCATTTGACAACTTGTAAGCGTTTTGTGCGCTTTATGTATGTATGTACATATAATTTTTGACATTGTTAAGGTCATTTATGAAATTCTTTAGCAAAGCCAAAATCGTGCTTCCCCTTTGATATTAATATAAATAATAAGCTACTTTAGTTTAAGTGAGTCCTTGAGATTATCCGATGGATGTAATCCAGCACTCCATTAAACACTTCTTTACGATGTTGGTGGCGTATTCGGGACACCAAGTGTAGCCACGTCCTTCCCCACCTGGGTTGAAATTTTTCAAAGCTGAAATGAACCCATCCATTCGGCCAACATGATCTAGCCAATCCAACCGTTGTCACTTAATTTTCTGGACTATGTGAATGTCTTCGTATATCTTATGAATATCATCATGCCATCGTCTGCAGTATTCACTCTCAAAAAAACTTTTTTTTTCCGAAAACCTCTAATACCAACACCTCGAATGTCCACGCTTTTGCACTTCCCACCAGAACGAGAATGATGAATTTGAGCTTTGTTTGCGAGAGAAAGCTTTACTTTTCATTAGCAGTTGCTCAGCTGAAAGGACGAGTCCTTAGCTGTGAGTACCATCATGCAGAAAGTCATGGTTTCGAGTCCTAAGCCGACCTACATTCAAAATTATAGAAAATAAGTTATTCAATCACTTTTTCTAATTGCTGTCGCCCCTCTATTGGAAATTTAAAAAATCACAGGAGAGCCCTCAAAAAAATCGATCAGCCATAAGGAGCCGGCTTAGTATAAACTGTATATAAAAATATATTTTTCCATTGCTTCTAGGTGAAACGTAGATTCCCAATAAACAAATTTTAATTTGACGCTGGAAATTTGATTTTTTACCAAGAATAACCGCTTTTTCTGTATGTGCTGCCATGAGTTCGAATCTCTGATCCTCAAAAACGACACCGCGTATATTATTTCTCTTACACAAAGGTACATGGACTTCAAAAGAGATACTGAGGAAACTGATTTAAAGAATAAACTGGTTTCAGACCTTAAGATTGACTAGCGATAGCGGTCCTTCCAATGGAGTGGAGGTCTTCCTCTTCCTAATAGCTGTCGTGTAAGGTGCGAAAATATAATATTTCAACGGCAGCCAAGTTCAGACTAGAGTCAGGCAGAGGTGCGTGCTAACGCCGCCCATTCATTTCAGTCCGATATAATTCTGTAGACTTATTTTTCCATAATAATTCTTTTAAAAAATAATGTTATAGATCTTGCCAATGGAGTTCTTCATTAAACCACACAGCCTCTCTACGCCGACTTTTCATTTACGTTCAATGGAATTCGTTGCAAGTTAAATATTTTATCAAGAATTTTTACTTGCATATTTTCAGCATAACTGACCCACTCTACAGCTGTTATTAATATTGAAGATTATCGCAACTATTTCAAGTTTGAATCGCCATGAGACGTCAATGCAGTAAAAATATAACCCACGCAAATGACCGTTATTAACAATATTAAGTTACAAATATTTATTTGCAAAAAAAAAAAACTGAATTTAAATATAAATGTAAACAACTATTAGTGCAAGAACCGTTGCTAAACGCAGCAACTAGTTTCCAGGCGACGAGTTGAAATGAATTAAACGATTTTAAGGCGAACCACACGCACCGCACCGAGGAAACTGCATTGAAATACTTTAATAAAATAGCAAAAAAAACAAAAACAACGCTTAAACGTGAAATGTCAAATGCAAAAAAATCACATTTAAACACTTTGACAAATTACCAAGCGGGTCAGTGAAGTAGGTAAGCCAAGCCAGGCGACACCTGTTGAACTGGTCGAACTCAACGTCAGCCGGCGGCTTGCCGCGTTGAGATTAGTAGAATGTGCGTTATGCGCTTATGTGGTGTGGATTACGACGGCGGCCACATTTGATATTTATATACGAAATAATCGCTTATTTTTGCCGGTCGCCCGGTTAACCAGGTGCTTGCTGCATACATGCATGAACCGAGAACCGGGCAAAGAATTTCACAAATGTCGTAAGCTGGCTCTTGTTTTGTTTGGTAGTTGTGCCGGCCGCGGCGGTTACCGGCTCTTCAACATGTTGACATTGTCTGCGCGGCTTGGCACACACACACACATACACGTACGCATAGCTTGGTGGCTTAGAACGGTTTTCTCAACTAGCCACTGGCTGATTTTCCCAAAAGCGACGAAAATTAAATAAAAGCAGTGTAATAATGACGCACAGTTGACGTTTGCATTTTCATTTGTGTCGTGCAGGCGGCGCGCAGCGGGTTATATTCACACGCGTTCGCCCGCCGACACTACGGCGCTGCGCTGCGCTGCTCGACTGGGTTGTATGAGACTATTGCGTGTATTTATAGTTTTTTAATGAGCTGCATTTTTTCGCTGCGGTCGCGCAGACTTTCTTTCCTCTAACACATACCTATTCATCTACGAGTTTGTTTTCCTGCTTCAGTGTCTAATCGCCGTTCGGTTGTTATTCAAGCAAGTATACACATGTAAATTAGTTAGGAATTCCACACAAACAAGCTTTTCATTTTCAATCAAGCAGCTCAAATTGTTTTTACTTGTTCTGTAGTAGTGTCTACACCGCCGACCGACCGCTCACCCTCCAGCACTGCCCGCTGTATGAGTAGGTACGCCTCAAGCGCGCTGTTAAGCCGGTTGTGTGCGCTATTGGTATGCATACAGGTGTTTATGAAGACTGCAGCTTCTAGTTTTTTTTTTTGTTTTTTTTTTTTTACTTTTTAATTCTATTATTTTGACTTTTTTTAATCTTTTATTTTTGAAATTTAAATTTTTTATTCTTTTCCATTCTTCAATAGCGTACTTAGTCTATTGTTTACCAAAGCGTTGTCATTTTTCATTTTGCATTTTCCTCTAAAGAATGAAAGAAATGTTAATAAGAAAATTATGTTTGGTGTGAAAGAGGAGGGGCGAAAGGGCGTACGCGCGGAGTACCTCACCTGCGGTCAACAATTCCAGCATCTAATTAAATGGCGTTGATTATTTCGTTGGAGAATCTTCGCTTTTTGACAAATTACCTTAACCGTGTGCATGTTAGTGTAGTACGAATATGTAAATTCCACTATATTTATGTAGTATACAAATGTATAAATATTTGTATACATATATCATTTGCCATACGTTGATATACGATCACATATGATTTATGTGAAACTGGGAGAGGCTGGAGGTTGGTTGGTTTATTGGTTGGCCTCTGAATTGTTGAGCTCAAGCATTAAAGTGTTAACTGTTCGTTCGTTTTATTAACTTATCGAGGAGCTACCACGTCGTTGACTTTGACTCGATACGCTTACTTACATACTCGTACATGCAAACTTAATTATGTACCCGATAGAAAAAGGCGCTAGTTATGTACAAGTACGCCAACTGTATTTGTTTTTTTTTTTTTTTTTTGAATGTGTTATTATAATTATTTCCAATTGTCAAATTGCTAACAGAATTCTACCAGTTTCATACTAGTACCAAATGGACCAAAATGTAACTAGTTCTCTTACAAACCAAAACCGATAATTTTATTTAAAAACAGTATTTACAAAATAAAAATTATCTAAATCAATTGCTATAGAACACTAATTAATGGTTTTGCTACTTACCATGATTTGGTTGTTTTTAGACTAGGTCACTTGCTGTATGGACTAGTTTCCTTTCTTTTTTCCATACTAGCTATTTCTGAGTATCTATATTCATATTTAATACGTTTGTATATACATATATAAGCACATAATATTTATTTGCATATTTGCATCTTTCAATGACTTGTTTGATGTATTAATTTAATGCATCGCTCCGCTCTCCCTCCCTCCTCTCTCTCTCTCTCTATCTCTCTCTCTCTGTGTGTGTTATCGCCATTCAAAAATGTGGTATTTGTTGTATTTGAATTGGCATTTTGTGGTAGCCTGCTTTGAGAAAACAGGTTAATACCAGATAGGCATTTATTTATGTGTTTTACACTTTATTTCGTTTATTACAATATGTCACAGCACTTACACGTATATTGGTATGTAGTACATTGTGCTAATGCAGGCAAGTCTGGCTTTCGTGGATACCATGAAGTTAATGAAGCCTTGAACCATACAATGGATTTTGAAAGCTTCGTTAAGCGTTGGTTTAGAATAGTTGTGTAAATTTAGAAGCTTTGTTGTGAGGTTTTGAAATTCCTCAGCAGCTGTTATAAAAAGATAGTGACAACAGAGAAAAAAAAAATGTTGCTGACATTAAATAACTTCGAAATTAATCGTCAGGGATTAGTTAATTTTCTGTTTCAATGAAATGAAAATTAATTTCGTTCGCGAGAGAAACAAGAAATAATGTAATAATAATACAGTCTTGATAATTTAATGGTATTTCTTCGAAGAGTTATTCATAGAATTTCAGATAAGACCTTTCCGGTGTGGTTTTAGAACTGGTTCAGATATATATTTGCCATGCGCCCAGTGTTGGAAAATACACTTGAGAAAATAATCGAAACACATCACTCCTTCGTCGATTTTAGACCCGAAGTTAATCAGTCTAGAACCAGAATAATAGCTATTCAGCCTTTATCTCCAACGCGGATTTCTCTTGCAAACCCATGCTACTTTAAAAAGTGCACTCCTATTTTCACGGACAAATTTCAAGTCGCTCATCATTACCGTCCTTCTTTATAGCGTAAATAGAGATTATGGATTTTCGAGAAAAAAATTTTCCGAAAGATTCACAAAGACTTATGGTCCTCTGCTATCACAACTGGCCAACAAACCTAAGCGTGTTCGAGCAAGGGAACCCCTGAATGATCAGCTTAAGTGACTATGGTCCTCTGCTTATATGCGACGACGTGTACCGCGAACGATGTCCTAATGGGCTGCATGAAGTATGCCGTGATATTGGCATTGTTCGTCAAATTAAGGGACAGCGGTTACGCTGCCTAAGCAACGTACGAAATATATGATCTCCACTCTGTTGGAAAGAGTAAATAGAGAGCGACATCTGCAGCAACAACTTCAACGTTATTATTGACTCCTTACTCCGTTGACTCGAAGCGTTCGCAATTAATCTCAACTCTCTGCAAACTTCAGCTGATATCATGCACTTTTAGCTACTTCGTTATTGTGGTCACATTTCGAAGTGTATATCCTTTCCTTTATCCTTTCCTTTTGGAACATCTTCAGACGTAAGTTAATGAACAAAATTCGACTATCTAATGCCTACAACTACCATCAGTCACCTTACAAATCTTTTCTAATTTGCTTATGTACTTCTTAATGCGAATTTACTTTGCTCGTATGCCAAGACTTTTAAGTTCCAAGCGGCATTTTATTTACTTACTTTGCTCTTAGTCTCTTTTATCAGCGAAAATTCTCCTTCATTATATAAAATATTTCGTAACAGAACTCTTCAAATTCCTCGCAATAAATGTAAATAAAATTGTTTACACTGTTAGTGGCTCTTCAATTAAGAATTCTTTTAAGAAGCACATACTCGTTACTAGTTTATTGAGGCATTTAATAGAAGTGTTTGCCACGTGCTTAATTTCATAACTTCACATGGAGAATTCATGTGTTTTAGAACAACTGCAACAACAATAAAAAAAATTACAAATGAAAAAATAGATTATTTGAAGGTTATGTTTTTAAGGTTAGGTTAGTTCCTTTTTAGAATTCTCAAACCTTACGGTGTACATATATATACAACAATACTCCGTTAGAATTGTCATCTTGTAAGAGAGTTTTGACTTTGAAAGGACAATAAGTTTACCTGACCTTTAACGTCCATGTTTGGTGAGCTGGGTCAAGTCCCACCTTTGTAGAAGCACATCTGAGCTTAGCAGAGGAGCTTATACTCAGGTCTTGTCCAACATTAACGCAGCGATGATATTCATATGAGCAAAAAGATTAGCTTTGCAGTTCCCAACGATATAGCTACCCATTTGATTTTTATATTGTTTACGCCACGGATAGTAACGAATTTAGTCTGTTTTGAAAGTTATCATCCGTCAAGTCAGGGTCGTAGTAGTGGCCTGGCTATCTGAGTAAATATTAATTTGCCTTGTAGAAGCGACCCTTCGAAGCCTTAATAAAATTAGGCTGGGAAATGCTACAATAGTCTGAAATTTCAGACGTTGCATCCATTTTTTGGCTGAAGATCCTCCGTCGATCTTTCCGTCAGTAGTGGTCGCTAGACCAACAACAAAATTAAAGAAAAACAAAATTTAAATGCGGTTGCTCCTCGGTAGGGCATTTCTTTCATGAAACAAAATGTTGATTATAAAAATCCATCAACCGTTCGGATGTACATTAGAACTATGGAGTAGATCCCACCATTCGTTAAAAAAAGGATAAAGTCGAATCCCTTAAAAAGAAAGGGAAAAATTCCATGCTCTTGACGATCAAGGAATCACACTGCCGTTTCCAAACCTCCCTTGCTGCAAGAATCCCTTGTCAATGTTTGCCCTAAAGTTTAGTTTATTGTCCAAGTTTGCTCCCAAGTCTTGTACTTTTTGCGGACAAATGTACGCAAACGTGTTCAGATCGAGGAAAGAAATGCTTCAAGGATTTTATAAGTCGTGGTAAATAAAAAAAGGCTCAGTATACAGAAAGTTCCTACTGATTTTTTACGAATTAAGGCCTCATCAAGAACCCTCCAGTACTTCATCTTACAGCCACCATATTCGATCTTCTATAATGAAAACGTTGACATTCTAGACCCGTAGAAAGCCGGTCCGAGTCTCACCTTGGAGGTTGTCAATAATGATCCTGGGAATTCCCTTACTCAGTTTCGACAGTTGGAACGCGTAGCCAATTTCAGACATCACATTTTGGTTAGATTTACTTATTTTTTCAGTGCTGCCACTTGTTGAAAACACTGAACTGAAAAACTCAATTCTTATATCATACTTACGCTCTCTCTCGCATTATGTTGAAATGTATTTCTTGAATGTTTTCAAATTTCATTATCTCTCTTCACATCCTTTCTACCCAACCACTTCTTACCTCTCCGCTAGATTGTATTTAATAAAAGACAACTGCATAACTGTATTGTACTATAGTCATATCATATTTATTATGATTTCTTTTCCATTCATCATTATCATCAACATCATCATTATCATCATCATTATCATTAACCGTGTTAGCAACGCCTTGGTCATCATCATCGTTATTATAATTATTATTATTATTATTCACATTGTGATTAGTATTAGCATAATTTAAGCTATGAAATAAACGCTTATGATAAGCGGCTAACAAAAAATGCTCATAAATATTGTTTATATTTCCATTTCTATATATATTTATATTACCGTTATTATTTGCATTAACATACATAATATGATTAGCATTGTTGTTATAAATATTATTACTATTAATATTGTAGTTGTTGTTGTTGTTGTTGTTGTATATAGCATCAATAACATTATGATTATCGTAATTGTTTGCGTTTGCTAAGCGTGCAGCAGCCAAAGCGAAATTGCCGGCAGCAAAAACAGCTGCGCCAGCAGCAGCAACAACAACATTTTCCGCATTATTTTTATTATTGTTTGTATTAATTAGAGCTTGTTGTTGTTGTTGTTGTTGTTGTTGCTGTTTTTGTGGCGCTTGATAAGCATTAGCAATTTCATTCACACTAATTTGATTAGCATGCATCTCTGCTTCTTCTTCTTCTTCTTCTATATTTACGTTAACATTTTCATTTGCATTTTCATTTACTACGACATCCATATTAATATTATTGTTAACAATATGCATAATATGATTATTATTATTGTTATTGTTGTTGTTATTGATGCTATGTTGACGAAAAAACGGCAAGCGTTGACCAAAAAAAAACTTACGCTGCACATTATTGTCATGTACGTGTACCACGTCGGCTCCCGAACGAGCCGAACGCTCTTCGGTGCCAGCAACCGCAACAACCTCAACTTCGTTGGCAACAGCATCACTCGTACGCGCACTAGCGGTGCTTGTGTAGAAGTCACCGTTATCTACATGACGATTAACATTATTTTTACTATTAACACTAGTTTTAGCAATATTTACTTTGTTGTTGTTATTTTTATCTGTATTCATATTTATATTCGCATTTTTCATATTCGTTTTTGTGTTTAATGTATTTTTATACGCATTCGCGTTCGTATTCGTATTCGTATTCGTTATTTCGAATTTTGTTTGGCTTTCGAAACTCGCTGCGGAAGCTATTTTCACTTCCGCGGCGATTTCTTTAACTTCGTTTGCGGCCAAAATGCCTTCGTGTTGCCGCACGTGTTGATCAAGCTTTTGCTGTTGCATAGCAACATGCTTATCAACAATGTCGGCTGCAACAATGTCGCTGGCAGCAACATGCTTATGTTGCACCTCGTCGTTTCCGTCATGAGCCGTTGCCGATGAAGCCGTCATTTCTGGTTCGTTTGTGGCTTCGTTGGCAGCAGCGGCTCGTCGTCGTCGATATCTACGTCTATTGTGTTTAAGTGTTTGCTGTTGCTGTTGTTGTTGTGGTTGTTGCTGTTGTTGACTAAACTTAAAATTACCGTTACTACTACTACTACTACTCCTACTACTATAATCAGTCATACTAGGGTTAATGTTATCACTACTTTTTTGACTTTTCCTACTGCTACTCATACTATTACTACTTTTTCTACGCCTATTGTTATTGTTGCTTTCTCTGTAGTTTTTGTTACTGTTATTGCTATAATTATTATCATTATCATCATTCTCTTCGTCATCTATATGACTATGAACATCATAATCAACGGCGCGCTGATGCGAGTTTAGTTCGTATAAGTAGTTTTTTGGCAAGGCAGGTATAGCATTAATATTATCATTAACATTACCGTTATCATTATAATTAGCATTAGCATTATTAGTATTGGTATTTATGGTTTTATAATTACTTAAAAAATTACTATTAACATAACTATTTGAGTATTCGTCTGTTTGTTGCTCAGCAACATTTTGCGGCGCTGCGCTCACTGGTTCAACGACGGCCTGCGTTCGCCGCTCTGGTTGTAGTTGTTTCTGCTGTTGTTGTTGTAGCTGATGTTGATTCCGATGTCTGTGCACTGGTAGAGCAAGGTCACCTTGCATAGCAGCAGTTAGAGCAGCGCGTCGTTGTGCGCGCTCAACTGACCGCTCCAACATCGGCCGCGTCGTTTTTTGTCGTTTTACATCAACACTCGCTGCATCACTAGGCGTTGCATGTGCAACCGCAATTTGCATATCAGCCTGCGCGCTGTCACCTCCACTACCGCTACCGCTATTAGTTGTGTCGCTGGCACCCGCGCTCGCGTTTGCGTTCTCATTTTCCGTCTCAGTCTCTGCCACCTGTTGCTTTTTCCGCCGGCCGCGCTTACGTCGCGTCGCCGCCAGCATAGCCATTAGGTCAATCAGCGTTGTTGGCACCAAAGAAACCGCCGTCGCGGTGAGCGCTGAAGCTGCTGTTGCTGTTGCCGATGAACTGGCTGCCGCGTCGGGGCCGCGTGTTGACGTCGGCTCTTGCTGTCGCAGCTGTTCGCGTTCATGTCGCGCCAACATGACCTGCCGTTGACGACTTTGCTTACGCAGCAGTTGCTCGCGTTCGTGTTGACGTCGGCGTGCCATTTTTGTGCTGTTGTTGTGATGATGGCGCATCACATTCTTCGTCGACGACAGATGTTGCTGTTGCTGACGCTTTAACTGCTGTCTGCGCCGGTTGTGTTGGCGTCGACGTTGCTGCTGCTTGCGCTCAATACTATTGCGGTCGTGACGCAAGGGATGCTGTTCGGCGCGCGGCGTCATTTCGCGGAGACGCTCCTCTAGCAAACTGCCCGTGATGGACTGTTGTTGCTTATTAATTCTACTGTTATTATGCTGGCTATGACTATGGCTATCATTATGTTTATTGTTGTTGTTTTTACTGTTATTGCTATTGCTATTATTATTATTATTAGTAATACTCTTTGCAGCTTCTGTATGCAGTTCTTGTTGTTGCTGTGTTGTGTTTTGTGGTTGTTGTTGCTGTTGTTGTTGTTGTGGGCTCTCCTGTCTAATGTCATTGTTGTTGGTGTTGGTGTTTTTATGTGCATTATTTCGAAAACGTTGGATGCGCGTGACTTTGGGTGCATGTGTAGTGGTGGTGGTGGTGGTGGCGGTTGTTGTTGTTGTGGTAGTGGTAGTGGTGGTGGTGGTGATGGTTTTTGGCTTCACTGTGTTCGGCGCGGTGATTCTACTTATGATAATATCCTCCAAACGGCGGCGCTCAAAAAGGAAATGATCCTTGCTGATGCTGTGGCCATGCCTCAGACGCTTCGGTCCGATGGGCTTGAAGCGCTTCGTAAAGCCCACCCTCAACGTTGAGTTGTAGGCATTCGCGTACATGTAGTGGCCATGTTCGATGGTCTCACTAAAATGGCAATCACGCGAGAGCTGTTTCTGTAAGCAGAGGAGAAGAGGAAAAAATGGAAAAATTAATTTCAGAAAACAGCAACAAAATCAATGAAAACAGAATACAAATAATAGAAGTTATTGAATAAAAAAAATAAATAAATAGATAATTATTTCACAAAACTATTCGATTATATCTTAACTATCAACAACAATAAAAACTAAAACTATTTCTATTATACGCCACTTCATAAAATATTTCCCTCGAGTGTCTCTTAAGACTGATATCCGCAATATGTACATAAATATGTATGTACCATATGTTCTTCTGCTGCTTTTATGCTGCCGATATCGTAAATAAGTCGTAATATTTTCGCCCTCTAAGTACGTCATTGGTATTTCCAATGCCAAATTATAGGTATCAATCAGAGTCTAATGAAATCCACCTGCCCATAAATATCTTACATAAAGATTTCTCTATGGTATTTAATTTGCTTGGTGTAAAACCATTTTGTTTCCACACGCCACCAAAATAAAAATCATATCAAATGAATTTCAACAACTATTGATAAATTTATTAGACTGATCATTATACGATTTTGCTCGGCGTAGATAGGCGATCTTATCGTAGAAAAGTGAATTTGGTTAATGGCGTTGACGGTGTTGGAGACTTCTGAAGTAAATGTAAAATTTAATATTATTTATTTTCATTATTAATAACCACTTCCCAACCGCGTTAACCACTTGAAGAAGTAAAGCTATCATTTTAATTGATCATTAATTTAGTAACACTTGTGGTATTTCAGATTAACTGGAAAGATTGCAGCTTGGAAAATTAATTAAATAAATAAAATGTGTTGGTTCCTAAAGCCTTCATGGCAAAACCAACTGCAAAATCTTTGGGAAAACATTTTGTTTTAAATGCTTTTTATCTTAAAATAGAAGTATTTTAAAAAATTGACACTTTGGAGAGTTTGAAAAACTCTATTTTGATTTGTTGCTTAAATATTTTAGTTGAAAAAATGCCAACTGTCAGTTAACAAAAAAGGGGAGAGTTTGGAGAGTTTGAAAAATATTACTTTTATCCCTATTGCCCTATGTTTAGTTGAATGCTGCAGTTGAAAGACAAGTTAAATCACAATTTTCGAAAAAAGTGTAGAGTTTGAAGAGTTTGTTTCGTTTGTTATTTTATGTCTACTTGCACATTTTAATTGAAAAATATGCTAAAAATCGGTTTATGTGAAAGTGGAGAGTTTGGAGAGTTGACTCAATATCTTGGTTTTGATACTTATTTCTATTTGTTTTAGTTACACTTTATACCAACGAACAATAGGCTACAGTTAAGAAGAAAAATATTCTTAAGCAATAAAACAATTAAATTACTATAAATAAATAATATTAATATAAATTTTGTAACTTACCAGTCCCTCTAATCTGCCACGTCGAAAGCATAAATAACGCCCAACTTGCTTGGCATAAAGCGTTATAAAAAATGGATCTCCATTGAATGGATCACCAACAATATCCATGCTTATGGGCTCTGCAAAGGAACAGAAAACTTCAATTAGTAAAATTCAAGGTTGCGCTATTTATTATGTATTTTAAATGCTAATATTACCATAAAATTCATATCTTAATTTTTTTACGATAACCTACTTTTTTGTTGTGCAGAAACAAGCGGTAATAAAGTTAAGTAAGTTTTGAACGAATAAATAAAAATAATAAAATTAATGAAACTATAATTTAAATAAAAATTACTAGAAAAATTAAAATTAAAGTTACAATTAATTGAAATTATATTAAAAATGTATAAATGTATGCCGCTTGTGCAAGTACACACACAAATCCACATATTTCTCGGTTATCACATATCGATCAGAGTTTAAAAATAACTGCAATACGTATGAGTGCAAATATTTTAAACTTGGGTGGCTTTCGTTTCCTTTTTTGTTTTACTACCGTTTTACTGTTCTTTTTTTTAAGGTATGCACGCAATATTTATTCATATTTTACGACCAGAATAGCATAAAACACATACTTGAGATAATATTATTACGTATACGCCCGGGTGTCGCCGTTGGGTGCTCGGAGTATAATAAGGTAATAAGGCGATTGGCATTTGCTTACCAAGAGATTAATTTCCTGGAATCACGTTTTAATATTTACTAGCACTCGAGATAATGAAAATGTAGAAAGTTCTTGCATTATCTTCACTGAATATAATAATAACTAGCAATGGTGAAACAGTTAGATACAAAGAAAGCAAAAAGTAATTGCAAATAATTGTTATAAAATTTGTCAATTACTCTTTTTCTAATACTTATTACTCTATATTTAGGCAGAAAACTCATGACCACATCATGAAATTACGTGCAAATTGTACAAGAAAATAATAATAGTTAAGGATTTGAACAAAATTTGTGCCCGAAAATTGTTTACAATGTCAATTTTGAACTTTTTATTTATTTTAGTTAAAACTGAAACGAGTGTAGAGTTTGCAGACTACTGAAAATCACCACATTTCTTTTATTGTATGTAAATTTAATAATTTTACACTTTTTAGGTATATATTTTGTATTTTTGGCTAGTGTAGAGTTTGGAGACTTTTTGTCAAACGTCACATTTCTTAACAATGTTGACAAATTTTACTTTCTAAGCATAAACTTTGCATCTTCTTAGTATTGTAGACTTTCCGAAAAACATCATTTATGTCTCTAAAACCATTTTTGATCTGCTAACAGATGCAGCGTCTTCGTGGTAATTTCCTTGAGCTAATGTCCAATAAAGAAGAAAAACAATATCGCATATTTCCCCACTGAATAATATGTATGATAGCATGTGATATTCACATATCTTGCCACTTTTAACTAAACAACGATGCGCTTTAGATTTAGGTAGGCAAGTACATATATGTATTTGAAGCAATTAATTCGAACTTCGGACAAGTAAAATGCTAATGACATAACTTAGCCCTATATAACGGCAGAGGTGGCAGTAGTATATATTTTTTCAACATTTTTGTTTACAAAAACAAAATGAATTTCATAGTAAACCGATCAATTTATAAATGCCAAAAAAGTCTACAATGTGACAGGAATGATGTTTGAAAACAAAAATTAAAAAATAAAGTGCAACAAAAACACTATGCAAATATTATTACACATGCATATACAAATTTATACTACTATGGAATTTTATCAATTTACGCTTTACGATTTTAGCATTATTTTTATATTTTGGTTTTTGCCTCTATTTTGTTGTTAGCGTCGTATACTCTAGCTTCTTTTTATTTTTTTATTATTACTTAACATTTGATTATTTTATCGCTTGTTTATAGAAGATTTATAGAAGTGGTGGTGCTACGATTTATTTTCAATCGCCCGTCTTGTCCCATTTATACCGTTATTTATTTTTTTAATGTATTGTCTACTCTATTGTATATGATTTAGTATGAAAAATAGGCATAAAAAGCAATAACTGCTTAAGAAAAAAATGCACATATTTTATCGCTGCAGATAACTTCACATACGTGTATGTATTTGTATATGTATCTGTATATACATATGTATGTATGTACATACATCGGTAGAAAGCAGTACACCAACAAAAAATGTTTTGATTTGGTATATTTTTTTTTGTCTGCACACGAGCAATGTTTGGATTATTCTTTATTTATTTACCAGTAATAACCGGTAAAATTAGGTGAAGACTTATTTCTTTATGTAAAAAATGTGAAAAAATGCTTAGGAAGACTTAATGTGCTGCATATTATTAAATTTATTTAAAAAAATTAGCAAATTTATATTGTTTTTAAGCTTTTTAATTTTGGTGCAGCGCAAGTTTTAAACAAATATTGCTCTTTTTCGAGTTTGGAGACTTTCTCAAATGGAGCGCTATGCTGATTATTTGGTCATTTATGAGTGTAATAAACTTCTTTTTAACCATTACATATATTTTTTTAATTTGTAGAGTTTGTAGACTTTTTCGAAAAACTCAGTTTTTGACAATTACCCATCTATTTTAACAAGAAACACACAAAATTATTACCTTTTAATTACTTTAAGCTCTTTAAAAGACATTTCCAGCCCGATTTTCTGGCAACAAAAGAAGATTTTCAATTGAAAATCACATTCTACGCAGCACACAACCGCTATATAAATGATTACAAACTTTTTTTATTTTCATTTCTTAGAACAAATCTCTGTGCAATGCTTAAAATGTCAAATGTATTTATTAATGAAGCGACCTAGAAAATCGCAATGAGCGACACTTGCTTGTGGCGTTTTCGACAGCAAGTAAAACCGCATAAAAAAATAAAAAATTCAAACTTCACCTACATTTCTAGTATATTTATATGTAGGTAAAAGCGTGGGTTACACAGATATTTATTTATTGTAAACACAACTATTTAGTTGCACTATTACAGCGATAAACGGTCAACCAACCGGTCATGCGAATGTACATACCTATGTATGTGTATAATCATGTCTCTTTTATTTCAATAAAAAATAATAATTTTTATTACTGACAATCAAAATAATAGCAATAATTTTTATTTAATTAAGCGCTTTATTTCAGTATACGCCTTCAGGAGTATTTCAATATGTGTATGTACATATGTGTGTATGTATGTATGCACTAGATATGCTACCAAACCGCAAAACCAACACTTAAACTGACAGATGGCGCCAACAATGGCTGGCAGTGGCGCTGATAGTAAAAAAGCTCTACCATAGCATACTATTGAATTTGAGAGTTGCATTTTTTCATTTTTTTTTTTTTTTAATAATTTAATAACGACTGTCAGGCAACAACATTCCTGTGTTTAAATAATAAATTTATGTGCTTCAACATGTGAGGACTTTAAATCAACATCAATAAAATATTAAATTACCATAATTTAATTAAGTTGCTACAGTTGTACATACATATATACATAAACAAACACGATATTGAACGATATCGAATAAATAAAATGAAAAATTCGTTTGGATATATAAAGACAGAGTGAAGAAAGTCGCAAGCTCTAAAAAAAAAAGGTTAGGTTTAAAAGCCAATTCAATTAAAAATTTGCAAAATTAAATAATAAAAAGATTTCCAATGAAAATTTATTACACTCATTCGGCGAAATTGCAAAAAACGCCGCCAGCTCGCAATTGATTAAGATGTACTTGAGTTGAGGAATCGAAATTTTTCTTAATTTCTATAACTCAGACACTCGTACAAACGCACAGCATTAAAAATTGCGTGTAGAGAGTGACACAATGTGGTTATTTATGACATTGACTGCCAATAAATCCTACTATTGTGTAGATGGAGTTAAAAGTTGAGCTTGAATTTTTTATGCATAACAAAGTTAAATGAATTTTTTAAGTGGCTCACAGACATTCAACTCAGTAGAAAAAATATTCAGGAGTGAATCATACCGGTTGACTAAAAATGAATTTAGTTAATAGTGTGCAGTTTTAAAAATGCGGAAATTAAAAAAAAATTCAAAGATTTTGAAAATTCTCAAAGCTTTGTAGAATTTCAAAATTTTGGTGACTTCAAAATATCTGGATATTTTCATTATTTTGAAGGTTTTTATTAATTTGAGGAGTTTCTACATTTTGGACATTTTTCAAAATTTTGGAGACTTTCAAAATTTTCGAATATTTCATAAATTTTGAAAATTCATACATTTTTAGCATTTTTACTATAGATTTACAATTACATTGTATAGTAATATTGTGTATAGAATACTACGTATGCAATATCTACGCAAAACTTTAATTCTAATATTTTTTCATTTATAGTTAATAAAAATATTTAACACTTAATATTTAAATTGAAACTTACGTGCAAATGCTATGTTAGCTGCAGTCACCTTGCCGACGTCATTTATATGTAGCGCTCGGTCGTTGTGGGTCGTTAGCATTAGGACATAGTCTTTTGTTTTTGTATAAGCTGGAACTACGAAGGCAAACATTACCTGTAATGGAAATGAAATGGATAACAAATTATTAATAATGTTATGCATCATCACATCTTATTCAAAGAATAACAAATTTTTCAACATAACGCTTATTCAAACAATTCCCTTAAGCAAAATTATGTAATCTTACAAAAAACTGGGATTTAACATTCAAAACCACAAACAAAGCTGGTTTTAATGGTACTAATATATTTTCAAAGAGAGTGGAGAGTTTCGAAATTTTTGGAGACTTTCAAAAATGTTGGCATTTTACAACTCTTGACATTGCAAGTTATTTTTAGTATATTATAATTTTAAAAATTAATCATTTTTTCAAAAAATTCCGTAAAATTCATGAGTATTTTAAACTTTGAATGTTTTAATTTTAATTTTTAACTTGACATTTCTTTTATTCTTTAAGAGATACAAATATTTTCTTCACTTCTCTTTTTGTACGAAAACCAGCACAAAGTAACACAAAATTTTTAACTCTCAGTTTCACTTGGTCACGGCCTTTTGTCTGTGTTGTTTCGCATATACTCGTACATATGTATGTATGTTCTTAATCCCTCAACTCACATAACACTACTTTATCGCATCTCATGCAATTATCTAAATGACTTTCATTAGCATTCCAGGCGCTATCATAAAACATGTTCTTAACAATATCGCTACTACTACATCCATACGTCCACACATATGTACATACATACGTTCATACGTAGTGTTAGCAAATCGATTGGGTCCATGGATTAAGCGTTGATATACCGTCACAATAAAAATGCAAATATTGTCATCGGCGCGCACATTTAATAGCAAGTTTATTAGTCATTTTATTTGCATAGCCGACAATTAAAATGCAATTCATAAATTCTTTAATTTTTTTTCGTACAAAGAGCGTAAAGCGAAGAGTAAGAAAAAGCTAAAAAAAATCATAACAAAATCAAAAAAAACAAAAAAACAGAAATTGTATATAAAACAATTTCAAAAGAACAGTCTTCGCTTAAATGCTCCAACAAAGTGTCACAAAGAGCAGCGATGGAAAACAAATTTACATACATATGTATTATATATGGTATGCTTGAATATGTACGTCAGAGCCACGCCGGTTACTACGCCAGCAGCTGACTATTATGGCTTGACCGAACAAAAGACACAACTTGCTTGACATCTACCGAAAAAAATTCCCACCATAATAATAATTATTAAAAGTGGTATAATAAAGCGGGCGAAAAAAGCGTATGCAAAATGCTTATGAAATCAGACAAAAATTGATGATGATGATGACATCGATATTGAGACAGACGGAGTGAGCGTGCATGCTAGGCATGGAGCTACAACGAAAGACAATCAGAAGAATACCGATCGCTGTTGGGTTCACTTGTGCGCTGGAAGGGGCGTTTGCTTGCCATATATAAATGCTTATAACTGATGTGATGATTTAGTATTAAAAAAAGAGGAACAACTCATTAATGAACGGCATTTAAGGTAACTTACTGCAGGATATTGGAGGGAAAATGAATAAGCAACCGCTGAGTAAACGCTGTAAAGAATGGTAGAGTATTTAGGAAGGGTGACTGCTAAAATGCAAGTATGTATATAGCTGTCTGCACGGAAGTACTTCCTTAAAAGCCACCAAAGGCTGCGTTATTTGATACCAAAATTTTGTAAAATAATAAAAATATAATAAAAATAATATTATGCACATGAAAGCACAAAATCACGCAATAATCGCAAGGCGACAAACAAAAATTATTGAAATTTTTTTTTTAATTAATAAATAAAAATAAATATGCTTATGCACCTCATAAGCTTGCTTGCATAGTACATGAAACCAATCCAGGTAAATAAATATACGTATAAATAAAAAAAATATATGTATGTATGTATGTATATATATTCATACTACAAAATGTGGACTGAATATATTTTTATTTTAATTTTTTTATTTTTTTTTACACATTTTAATATAATTCCTATTTTTTGTTGCCCAAAAACACTCGAATTACAGGTGTGTATGTTGACGTTTTTTTTCTTAATTTTTTTTTGTTTTTTTTTTTGAATATTTTTGCTGACAAGTGTGTAACGTGTCGGATTAAAATGTCATATCAATTTTTTCTGCCTTCACTCGATACATCACAGCGACAAAACTTTTTTTTGCGATTTGCATTACCATAAATGTGTGTGTGTGGCAAAGATTTTGGAGTGAAAAAAGAAATAAAATTGGAAGTCAGTAAATAAAAAGAGTGACAAAATCTGCATATCGTGCAATGTGCAAATCTGTACATTCATATATACATATGTAGCTACATGCGTGTAAATTTACATATTTACATATGTTTTATAGTCACAAAGGAAAGCAATTGATCACGCACGTTAGCAGATTAGTAATCATGCTGGCGTTGTTAATATTTACGCAATTTAAAAGAGTGGCAAGTAAATGTGGGTAATAAGAGCGTTCATTTCTTGCAAATATACACGTAGGTAAATATATGATCTTAAAATTTGTTTTTAGCATGTGATTTAAAAAAGTTTTTTCAAAAGTTTTTGAAATATGTAAAGTCTCATAAAACACAAAAATTTCAAAAGTCTACAAAAATTTCGAAAGTCTCCAAAAGTTTTGAAATTCGCCAAAAAAAAATTTAGTAACATTAGACTCTTATTTAACTACTTTTACTATATTAAAAAAAAAAGTTTAATGAATTTCAATATAATTGCAATACCTTAAGCTCTACAGAGCTTAAAAAACTTTAAGAAAAAACAGAAAACTCTTTAATTATAAATTGCAAAAAAACATTAAATCGATATAGTTTTGAAAGTCTTCAAAATGTTTAATTTAAAAATCTTGCAGCTATTTATAAATATATTGTTACTGAAGTTTTGAAGTTTAATAAAATTTCCCAGATTTTAAGCTCTAGTAATATTTTTGAAGTCTTTATATTATCAAGCAGAGAAGCCACTAAATATTACACCCAACATGCATGAGCTGTCTACCAACACAAACTAAAGCATACGAAACATTTTTCAAAAGGATTATTTCAGTAATATTTATAAACGACAGACTGCAGGTGCTCTCCACAAGCCTAAGAGCTTAATCCTTTGTAGCGCCGCTGTGCAGAAGTGGCAACTAGGCAAGTGAGTAAAGTATTGTATATACTCGTAGGTATATGTATACACTTAGGTATATGTATATGTACAACTTCGTTGGCTGGTTGCCGTTAGGAGTAGAGCAACATTTACCTTTAAAACTCTGCTATGCCAATAAACTAACTACCGCAGTAGCAACAACAATTAAATGGACGGATTTTAAGCAACGACCTCGATGGCTTACCGGCCTACAGAGTCGACAGAGCCGACAGAGCCGACAGAGGGACACAATTGTTATGGCATTAAATGTGAATTTATTGAAATGCGCTCATGTTGAAAATAGATTTGCCAATGTCGCATATCGCCTGCCAGTTTTTAGACGTATTTTGACGTAAATTTGTTTTTGTTTTAAAGTTGTATGCAGTCTTTGTATGTTTATGTGTCAGGAACTGCTGCCACCGCTGAACGACAGACAGTCTGCATAGTATAACAGAAGCTAATAAAAATTCTTGCCGCAAGTGTGACAAAGGGATGCGTCTCTGCGCGCCGGCTACTACTTAAAGCCTGCCGGGGAGAGTTGAAACTTTAACCAGCCAGTTGTTCTTGGCGCTTTAATGTCACCTTTTTAAAATGAACGATTTAAATTAAGGCCACTTAAGCACACATAGCCATGTACAAGTAAGTTTATATATTGTAGATATGATGTAAGGCTTCTGAGCTTTAAGTCATAAAAAGCGGGCATAAATTGGATTTAAATTCAATTTTCAATTAAAATAGGCATAATAAATGGCAAGAAAATTATATATGTTTACAAGAATGTTGCATAAGCTATCAGCTAAATACCTTAAGGCATAAAAAACTTATTGGAAATAGATAAATGAAAATTTATCATAGCAGCTTATGCCGCCAAACATGGCCAGGAAATTAGTACATCAACTAATAAATGCCTTTTAATTTAATATTTTTTACATTTTTTTAATTATTATTATATTTTGCTTTTTTTTAGGACAACATATCATTTGTTTTGTTTCTTTAAACCCCACTGACTACCAAAGTCTTCATTTCCTTCATGCTCTTGCACTTTGGTAACGACAGAGACCCAACATTTCTTACATCATCATCTTGCCTCTATCTCTCTGCCCGTGCTTATCAAACGTTGACAGCTTCTTTTGTCACACATATGCCATAAAGCGCACCATTAAGCTTGTCGCCTTAAAGAAATGCTACACGCCTTATGTAGCTCACTCTTGCTTTCCTTTTTCTTCCCTTGCCGCACCACTGTCAGTGTCCTGTCGTACTATACCACACTCACTCACACTTACAGCGTGTGCCTAAAGCGTTTCCATCTATCTATCTATCTATCTATCTATCTATCTATCATTGACTTGCACCGCGCCTAAGCCGTCTGGTTTATGTATAGGCTTATGCAGTATGATTGATTACAACGAAAAAAAGAAATCGATTTTTATATTTTTAATTTCCTTACATTAAAATTGTGTTGCGAACGTTTTGATGGTATATATAATAGGTATATATGTATATGCAGCAATAATACTACGCTATTTGCACAAAGTGTAATTAAAATAGATTTGTTTAAATACGCTAAAGCTTTGTTGGCTTTTACATTTTAAGTTTTAGATATTGGTCTGCTGTGATTTCATCAAATTTTTTACACATAAACTTACAAACATACACGTATAGTGAAGGGTACAACCTTTGGTAAATCATGCATTTAACACTTTGTTATTGCATGCCAATTGATGAAGGATTTTTTTTTTAGTTTTTAATTTAATTGATTGATTATTGGAAGTTTTTTCATACTTTTGCAGTTAGTATTTACATTCAGAAAACTTTAACATATATAAAACAAAAATTTCTAAAAAAAATTGAAAGTCTCCAAAATTTTTGAAAATCTCCAAAAAAGTTTTTTTGCGTAAAACTGCTATGTAACTATTCTTATTATTATTTTTAAAAATTTCAAGTGAATTTAAACTGTATTTGTAGTGTTTTTCAGGAATTCTAAACATTTGCAAAGCCTCGAAAATGTTAACTTAAGGCAGAAAATTGATAAATTAATTGATAATAAATATCAAAAAAAAATACTCTATTGCGTTACCGCTCAATGTAATGATAAATTTGTTGTCAAACACTTGATGGGCTTTAAATATTACCACCCAGAGTTACACAAATTTTCAATGTAAACAATTGTTTTTGAAGGCATTTGTTAAATTATTTTTCTTTTTTTCGTGTGGCTACATACGAACAGCCGCTAAGGGAACATACAACTTGATCCTCGCAGTTGTGATATCATTCTGGTATTATTATCTTCTAGATATTACCTTTATTTTCAAGCATTTTTTTTTCTCATATGTGTTTTTTGATATTTTTTTAAGTCTTCCTTTTGCTCCATGCCAATATCGGTAAGTCATTATGAGTGGTTAGTTAATGTTTTTGGGATTTAGGGTATTGCGCGAACCACATAACTTTATATTATATTAAGTTGTTATTGTATATGTTCTATGTATTTCTAGTACTTTAAGTATGTGTATTTTGTGCATATTCCTTACTGGTATATTATCCCAGTGCTTTTGAACGTTATTGAAAGGCCTCAAAGAGGTATTAAGCTAATGCACAGTGCCTAATAGTTTTTTCAGAAATTCGTGGAAATAAAATTCAGAGACTCATATATGTGATATATCAAATTAAATTTAAAAAGATTAATGTGTCTAGGAGAGTCTACTTCGCTATAAAAATCGATGATATAATAATGAGACATTTAATTTCTTAAGAATTCATATTATTTGTTTTACTTTCAAGCGTAGGTAAAGTCCAAAATATTTTCAACAGAAATTTATTTAAAATAATCAACAAAATATACACAAAATTTAAAGAAATAAAGCTTAAAAGATCATTGAGAGTTAGTTTCACATTTCCACAGACTGCGACAGCTCGAATTCAAATTATATCTGCGCTCTTTAAATAAAAAAAAAAAATTAAAAAAAGCATGATAATTTTTTTAATAATATATATATTTGTAACAAGGCAATTGAAAACACTCACGAGCTGTCATAATATCCGCTACAAAATTCACACTTTCCAAATATAAAAATCGACAATTAAAATAATCTATGGCGACAGTGTGACCCCTGCGAACCACCACAAAACACTAACCAAACAACACAGACAAATGAGAGACATAAATCAAAGTACAAATGTAACAGATTAATACAATTGTTGTAGTTGATTAAATGAATAAAAAAAAAACATAATAATAAATAAACAAAATTTGAGATAAAAACAAAATAATACCCACAACAAAAAGAAAAAAGTTTTAAAATATAAAGATATTAAGCAAAATTAATAAAAGTAATGTATTTAAAAAATTGAGAAGAATTACGAAAAAATTATTACAATACTAAAAAAACAATAAACATTAAAAAAATTAAGTAAAAAATAAAGATGTTAAAAAATTTAACTATTAAAATAATAAAATATTAAGAAAAAATCAAAATATTAAGAGAAAATAATACTAAAAATATTAAAAAAATTAAACGTTAACACAAATAAATTAATGCAACAAAAGAGAAATATATAAATTTTAAATTTAGTATAAAGAATATTAAAAAAAAATTTGAAAAAAAAATTGTTTAACACCCTGCTTGAAACTGCTTCAGCTACGGCTAAAAAAATATCAGTTTCAAAGCGATTCACATCGTAAATTTCAAAATTGTCCAAAAAATAAACATAACACTTAGCATGAGAACTAGAGATAATTGAAAATGAAAATTGGATTATGCATTCAAAAATAAGCACAACAATTTCTGATGGTGCTTTATCAGCAATGAATTTCTTTCAATATTTTTCAGCCATTTGGACGCCCGCAAAAGCTTGATTATTTTTTTTAATTTTTTTTCAATTTTTTTTTTTAATTCAAACTTATAGCTTTTGTTTGTTACGCCTATTAAAATGCTGGTATATTTGAATTAGTTGATTTTTTATTTATTAAAATTTTTATTGCTCAGCCGCGTGTTTGTGATCTCTTCTCTGTCACAGTTCAATGGCGTTCAACCCAATCTGTTTTCAAGTGCTTCTATAATAAAGTGTGTTCTTATAAACACCACAAAACTAATCCAATATTTTTCCTTTGTACATATGTATCTGGCAATTGTGCTAAGTGCTGTTGACAAAGCATAATCATACAAAAATTTATGGGAAATATTATGACTGATCACTTATGTTGATAATTTCTGTTGCAACAGATGCGCTGACGAGAATTTTTAAGTGGATTTTTTTTCGGAAATTTGTAACGCTATTTTTTGTTTGATTTGATTTTAAATTAAAATTATGAAAATCAAGTATTTATTTTTTAAATATGTGATTAAATTAAATATTTTTTTCCAAGTTTAATGTCTGTAATTTAATTTTTTTTTAATTTATTTTAATTTAAAATTTTATTTTCTTGAAAACTAGTAATTTACTCACCATAAGTAAAATAGTATTCTTGGCATTGAGCGTTAACTGGGGTAACCTGTAATTAAATAGAAATAAATATAATTATTAAAAAATTTTAATAGCAAAAAATTTGCATAAAATGTATACTTTTTCATATAAAAAATAACATTATTCAATGACAAATATTCAAAGTATAAAAATATATTTTTTTGTAAATACTCAACTGCGCATACTCGTACACTGTGTTTCATTTCTAAAGCTACTTTCCACGAATTCAACAGCACATTCATACTGAAATTTGTATGCAAATTGGAAATAACTTAAAAAGTAAAAAATAAAAATAAAAAAGCGTTGGAAACGTAGAAAACAATTAAATCATTTTTTAAACGAAAATCGTGAGCTCACTACATACATTTATTTTTCCAACATTTCGATAGCTGAAATGGTTGTTTAGAAATGTGTTTTTGAAATGAGAGTGAGTGAGAGAAAGACAAGCATATATATGGAATCTATAGACGTATTTATAATTAATTACTGTTGCTTGACTTATGACTTGACTACTTTCAAAAAACAAAGCAGTGTTTTGTTTAATAGTAATAAATGCTTGACTAGCACTCGAAAACGTTTTGAGTTCGAAAGCAGCATTTACGTAGTTTTTTCTAGAACTTTTTTATTTAATTATTATTCTCTTTCCTTTGTATTGTGTCATAGAGCTAAAATCAAATTTACGACTTGAAATTTTAATAAATCGTAAATTATAGTATAGTAATAAATAACTGTTTATGTTTTTTTTCAATTTTTTTTCTTCTGAATATGCAAATACTTAGTTGAAGATTGAATAATGAATGAATGGCTATACCGTACACAGGATGACAAAGCTATTTACTGTGTAATGACGTGGGTGGTTAGTGAGTATTGTGTTAAGTATTATATGGACAGCCTTAGGCGCAGTTGTGCTTGAATAGCGGTACATGGCTGGTAAACAAAATATTTCAAAAGCAGTGAAATCATGTATAAAATTATTATTTTTTCTGCGTTAAATGTTTTATTGCTTGTACAATTTCCTGTAAGTTTTTATTGAAAGTTATTTGATTAGTAATTTTTAATTACTTTTTAAATATTTTTTAAAATCTTAAAGTTAATTATTTTTTTAAACTTAATATTAAGCGTTGTAAATATTTTTAAAATTGTGTTCTTTAACTTTTTAATTATTTATTTATTTATTTTTCAAATATATTTAGTTTAGTTTTTTGTTAAAGTTTTATTTTTTTAATTGTAATTTTTTTTATTTTATTTTATTTAAAATTTCATTATTTTTTCTATTTAATATATTTTTATAATTTTGTTAATTTTTATAATTTTTTTAATTTAATTTAAGAGTTGTAATCTTTTGTAATTATTTTTTTATTTATTTGTAGCTATTTTTATATACATATTTGCATTTAAAATTTTTCTGTAATTATTACAGTCTCATATTAAGATTAATTTTTTCAATTGCAAAATTTTATTTTTTCAATTTTATTTTATTTTTGTTACACATTTAGAATTATTTAATTTTATTATGGTAAAAATTAGTACTATTGTTATTTTTAAATTTTTTTATTGCTTTTATATTTGTATAATTTTAAATATAAATAAGTTTAATTTTTTTTTTTCAAATTTAAAATTTTTGGTTTTATATTGAAGTCCGAACACAATTAATATCTCCATACATTTTTTTTACTATTTAATTTAATTATTTCACCATTTATTATATATTCATTTAATATTTTTTTATTCATATAAAATTTTTTTATTATTCTTTATTTTTAATTTAACTGCGTTTGACTTGTAAGCTTTAATTCATTTATTCCTCTCTTGCTACGCTCACATCTTTCAACTGTTTTGACACTTCCGCTTGTGAAGTTGACAGCTTAGGTTAGACACTTAACAGTTACCTTTTACTTTTCAATCATTTTTCATTTCATAAAATGCGCCTATTGACAGTTAGTGCTCAAAATACAACGGTAATGCACTCGAACTGTCAAATTGCTATTTAAAGTGCATCAATACATACTATGCAACAACAGCGCATATTCAAAAGATTTCCGGTATAAAACATAAAATTTATTTGTCGTATTTCTTGCGCACATTTTTATTTACATATTTAATTTTTTCTTATTTTTTTATTTAATTTTTTTATATTTTATTTCATATTTTTTTATTATTATTTTATTTATTTTTTATTTTTTGTTCAAGTAGTCAATTATTTCGCTTGCCGGCGCAAGTGGCAACACATTGTTTGCATTGCATTGAAATTATCATAATTATTATTTGTTTCTTATAAACATTTTTATGCATCTTAATTTTTAGCCTCATTTTTCACTGCCACTTCGGCCGACGGCCACTTTAAGCGCCCATTGTTATTTAAATTATTATTAAGTGTCATCTGCCACATTTCATTAACCTCTTATAAGGCGCATACACACACACAATTGTATGTGTTTGTATGTAAATAGGTATGTATATCATTTTCTTATATAGTTATTATTATAATTAAGTATACAAAATGTTGCCAATGTCTCAAGCTTTATTAAAAACATTTAATAAAATTCAAATTAAAAAAGTTAAAAAATATTATTGAAAATGTAAAAAAATGTAGTGTATCGAGAAAAAATTTACAAAAAAATGGAAAAAATATGAAAACAATATTTGAAATTTTTAAAATTTTTTTTTTTTTAATTTGCTCATAAATCATCAACAAATTATGCATTTATTTGAATGTCATCACACTTGTCGCTTGGCATATTATACTCGTATGTATGTACGTATGTCGTTACATATGACGAGTATACCATATACCGCTTATTGTGCAAATGCAGCAGCAATGTCGCTATGACGCACACTTTCCACATTTCTACAAGTATCTACTCAGCACAAATAGCGGCTCGTGTTATTGTTGTAATATCGATTGAAATCTTTTGTTTTCACTACTAACACTTTTGCTGCCTATTTCACATGACTTTCAATTTTTTTTCTTTTTTGTGTCTATTATTATTATTTTTCCTGCAATATGCTGATGATTACTTGTTTATTATTGTTGTTGTTTTATGTTGGCACTATTTAAAAAATGTTAAGTCGTTTTCTAGGTTAACTCAAGTGGCAAATTGCAGTCTTTTCAAATATATATCAAGAGTATATGAAATAGAAAGTGTAAGTGTTGTATGAAAAAATGCGGAAATTAATGCATGGAAAATATTTATAATAAAAAGAGGTACGGAAAAAGCTTTAAATATAATAGTTTGTTGGCATTTAAAAAGCTCAAGCAATTAACGCTTGTGTTCTGCGAGCTCTCAGATATTAAGTAAAAAAAAAACTTTCGGAGCACTAACTCTCTCCCCATCTCTCATGTCATTCATCTCAACAGCTCGCTAACTACACTATTGATCTCACAAGAGTACAGCAATCTCACGAGTGTCTAGCGAGTAGTAAAGCGGCGAGTAGAAGTTCTAAATACCATTCCACCATTTTTATTTACCTCCAATATCTTTAATATTTCCAAAAATTATTTTAACTTTTATGTAAATCTTCTTTAATAACTATCTGCGCTCAAAATATTTTGCCAGCATTCGCACTTATTTCATAAAGGAGAAATATATAAAGAAAGACCACGTGCAAAGTAGAAACTATGTAACAGTCAGAAAGAAAACAGATTCATGCTAAAAGTGTGTAAGGATGAAAAATAATCGCCACAAAGGTCATTGATTTCAGCTTAGAAGTAAGACCAACAAACCAACCCAAAACCAAGCAAATCAAACTATAGAGCGAGCGCTCTTTAAGAACAAACAGCGCAAACAGCGAGTAGGCATATCGCCCGATATTAGAAAGAGTAACATGCTGAGCAGAGGGTTGTTGCTGCATGGTGTTAAATGAAAGCAGACGCCGAAAAAGAAAAAATAAGCAAAAATAAGAAAAAAAATTAAAAAAAAAAAATTAAACAAAAAGAAATAAGGAATAAAAACGCGCCGCAACACGAGCCACTTGGTGGTAGGGTAGGTTAGTAGTTTAGTTGCTGATGCACAAGGTAAAAAGCAGCCGCTAAAAAGAATTATGTCTTGCGGAAAAGGTAGTCCGCAGTGTCCAGAGGGCAAATATACTTAGAGTGTGTTTAAGGAGAAAAATAAAACTAAATAAAATATACTCATAATAAAAAGTGTTTGTGCATTGGTTTGAAACTCCTTTAGAATTGCAAAGGCATACCGATTTTTTTTTTTTTTTTAATAAAAAGGCATTTACACCGTATGTCAAAGACGTCTGACTTAGCGGGAGACTTTTTTATTTATGGACTTTTCAAGATATCGCAAAATTCTTTGGGATTTCTTTAATTTTAATACACTTTTTCGCACTCTCTTTTCACATTTCAGTGTCAAAAAAGTGAAAATTCCAAACAGCAAAGGTAAAAGTGAGACTCAGAGATAGAATATTGAATACAAAAATCAATAATTTAGTCGGAAGTGCAAGAAAAGTATAAGGAAAAAAGGCGTGAAGTAATGACAAATGGCGACGAGAGGATGAATGCGGGCAAGTAGACAGAAAAACAAGAAGGTAAGTCAAAAATTTAACACGTGAAATGAAGAAAAAATAAAATAAATAAAATAAAAGAAATGAAAATATAAAAAACGTGAACAAAAACATGAAAGAAGCGCACATTCAAAAAAAAAAATAATAATAAAAAAAATAAAATTAAAAAATAAAACAAATAAAAAGAAAAAATATTCGCACTCATTCACAAAGTTGCAACGATCTTCTATAAGATTTCAAGCACGCTTCTAAATATTATTTGCTCACCAAAATAACCAAAAAAGAATTAAAGCTGCTAGGCGCAAATCTTTTTACGCTTCAAAAAAAAAATTTAAATTACTGCAAACATGAATAGGTTGCGAATTTATTGTTGTATTTTTCACGAAATACCCACATTATTGTGGCAAATAAAAATTAATCCGAATTGATTTATGTTTCGCCGTAACTGACTTTAGATGTTAATCGGAATTTCTACACGGAAAACCCATTAAAATCGAAATTGAGAAAATAGTTGGTAGGATTTCGACTTTTTTCCAAACAACAAAGCAATTTGAGCTCAAAATAAATCAAATAATACCTTGCAACTACCAACTTTTACCCCAGATACAAGTAGAGAAAAAAATACAAATATACTTAAGTAAAGCGACAAGGATATGTATACTCTTTACCTTGCACACGTTAGTATTGGGCAATGCGCCAAAAAAAAATCAAACAAGCACATACCTTCCTAAGCCAAAAAGACACAAATGAGAGCCTTCAACTTTGCGATACTATTATAGTAATGTGTGAGTCCTTCGCCTCTGCCGCATACAAACTTTGGCGCAAAACAACCGTATTGATGGTACGCGCAGTGAACTGAAATAGATTTTGGCACACAATGTGCAATTTTCTCTATACTATACTTATTTATAGTATCCTGTTTGTTTTTTTTTTCTTTCTATTTCTCGAAGGATAATTATGCCACAAAGTTCGCTTTTTGTAATTGAACCAGCATTTGGCATTATCGACTTGTATTCTTGTTTTCTTTCTCTCATTTTTTTTATTTCTTTATTTTTTCTTGCATAAAAATCAGCGCTATTGTTGAACTTCCTAGTAATGGTAGCTTTCAAAAAGAAAACCACAAAGCAAACAGCATTTCTAATAACTACCCTGTGCAGTCTATTGTAGTTTAAGCTTCCCGGTATGCCAATTGATAGCTTTGGCTTGTCAAAGCTTGTAATTTGATATGGTAATCGTCTCGTCGTTGTCGGTTAGCCATTTTTTCTCAACCAGCCGTGTTTCATGTAGCACTATTATTTTCAAATGATTTACAAAAATAGCTACTCCTGCCTACTTGGTTCTTACTGCCAACTCTTTCTTATGTTGTATTTTCTGTTATGTTTTTTATTAATTTCTTTGTTCTTTTGGTTCTTCTTTACTACTGACCTACGTGACCTGCTTGTTTTCACTACTCTGCACATAATCCTTTTACTTTTTCACTTTGTGGAAAGCACTGTGCGCAGTATGCAATTACAAGAGGCCCGAGTTGAGATGCCTTATATGTAATTGGTATATTCATTTTTAAGCTAATTTTATTTACTTTCAATATGGTTGTTATTATAGTAGAGAAATACTTTTTAAAGTTACTGTGTGTCATTTAAATTTTTTTTTTAAATTCGTTGTTTGTTTTGTATATTTGTGTACTCTTCAGTTTGTGTTTCATTATAGTTTTTTTTTTTGTTGGTTTCTTAAAAATGTTGCTAGTTTTGAAATAGTTGTTTGCCCGCCTTAATTGTGTATTTCTTATTCTTCACCTCGCTCTAATTATTACTCACTTCTTTCATGCGTTTCGAATATGAATTACTCCGTTGTTTCATGACTTTGTATAAAATTCTTTAACCCTTGTTTACTGTAACAAATTCTGTTTCTTCACTTGTTTTTCTGCTACTGTTTCTGTAAATTTATTTGTTACTATACTAAATGGATATTTTTTCTATTTTCTCACGTGATTCAAATTATTTTTCGTATTGTTCCTAGTCTGTTCAAGCCCTTTATAGCACTTCAAAGTATACGACCCCATCATGCTACTCACGTTTCTTCGATGTTCTTGTTCTAATATACATGTGTTTATTGCTGTTAAAGCTTCTACTTTTATTTGTTGACATTTTCTTATTTGACTACTACATTTTCGATTTTTTTCTTCTCTTCTTTTTTCATTCTTAACCATATAGTTTCGCTTCACACTACTGTTTGTTTCTTTCGCTGCTTTGTTCATTACATTTTCACATTCTTTAAACTGCTTGTCGTATTTGCTTTAACTATCAACTACCTTTCGCTTCTTAAATATGCCGTCAGCGTGTCATTTAGTGACGTCAAGTTTGTTAAAGAATTTCGTACGTGCCTTGTCTTTGAAATTGCCACCCAAGTGTAGACGGCGAAATGTAGACAAGGCAACATAAACTAGGGGCAATAGTTGACTTTGAGGTTTAGCGTAAGAAGAGTGTTTTCTTTACGATGTAAACCATGGTGTGAGAACTGGCAAGAAAGTATTCAACAAGAAAATAAATTTAAGGAATCTTTAACAAAATATCTAGCTTAAAAAATGCTAACCAATTTGAAGATTTGTTTTGTAAAACTCCCCATTTTATGCCTGAAAATCTTTAAGTATACAATCGCAAGTTCCAGATTTCATAATTATGGCATTCAAAGAGTTCTTAAAGCTATACCTACATACACGTATGTACGAGTATTCCTCACATGTCACTCAGTTTCCTAGCTCATTACTCAATGGGCGAGGAATCCAATTTGAAATACATAAACGTTTTTACATCATCCGATTATGACGACTTCATACCGGTACATAGCCGAGAACACAATGAAAATTTATTTAAAAAAACAACAACAACAACGAAGTCTGCAAACAAAGCATTGAAAAGAAGCAGTCAACGACGAGTTGGGCAAAGCAAAAAAAGGATTCAAAAGTTCAACAAAAAGCTAAACAAATAGAATTGTGCAACAAAGAAAAGTAAAACGAAAGCAGGCGAGTAGGTATGCGAAAGAAAAAAACAAAAACAAAAAACAACAACAAATAAATATATGAAATAAAAGAATTCTGCTTTAAATAAATACACGTAAAAGTGAAGTTGAAGAAGCGCATACACGTACACATGAAAACAGCAAGGATATGCCTGCAAAGGAAGAAATAAAAGAGTGTACCATATATAGGAGTATGTATATTTTGTTGTAGTAAGAAACACCGTGTGTCACATGAAGCTTGTATTTGAACGTGGTTTGCTATCTATCTATCTATCTACTTGCCTTTCAGTCTTCTTCTCAGACTCGCCTGTGGCATTTCAAGCCAAGCGTATATGAAGATTACCACAAATAAATACACATGTGGGCATTTGAGGGTTTCGCATACAAGGATATGCACATAAATTTCTATAAAAACAGAAAAAATTCTGTCCTTTACATTTGCAAGAGTGGAGTGTTGGTAGTCACAAGGGAGTCAGTCTTACGCAGTACCAGGCGAGCAGTTTAGCGAACAGAAAGCAAACAACAATCGGAAGTTAATCAACAACAATGAAAAGAAGCACACAGGATATACATACACGTATAAGAGTTTTTTAAAGTCAGCAAATTCGTTAGATAAAAAGCTAACTGCAGTTGGCGTAAAGATTTATTGCTAGAGAGAGAGAGTGTGAGTAATAAAGAAGCGTAATGAGGGTATGAGGGTAAAGTAACAGCAGCTAGGCAGTCAATGAGTCGCTTTAATGTTTTTATTGTTATTTTAAGAATTTTATTTAATATTAATCTCTGCATAAACATATTTGTTGTTTTTTTCTAACAAAATATTTATTTTTTTTCTAATTTTATAATTTTTTTTTTTGAAATTTGAATTACTTTATAACTTTTATAACTATTTTTTCTTTTATAATTACTTTCTCATTTTTAAATGATTTTAATTTTTTTATATTTATTTTTTTTTTTATTTCTTTTAGTTTTTTTTCTTTTTGTTTTTTTTTTATATTTGTTTATTTTCTCTTCTTCATAATTTTTTTTTTATTTTTTCCTATTCTATTATGATTTCGTATTATCCTTTCCCTCTCACATTCGATTTTACATAACCACTTGTGTGTGTATTTTTCTCGTTAAATGTGATATTTGCACACATTTTCACCCTCATCAGCCTGTGTCTTTCTGTCTATCTATCCATTTGTCTGTCTGTTTGTCTGTTGTGCAACGCTTGCAAACATCACCGTCAAGTGTCAATATTTGTCATAGAAGTTGCGATTTTACGCTCCTTTTACTCTTCAATTTGTCACATTTTTACTGTTGTTGACTTTTGTTTCAAGTACTGCAGCACTGAATGTCGCTAATTTAACAGTTGAATGACCTAAAATGTGTGAAAATAAAAAAAGGAGAAAACAAAGAGGGGCGAGACTAACAAGCTAATATTTTTTTGTGAAATAAAAAAAAAAAAATAGTAAACGCAAGCATATATTTTTTGGGTTTTTTAATTAATATGTTTTACGCAACTTTTTTCTTTTTTTGCTATTTTATTAAATTTTTATTTTTATTATTTTAGTTTTTTTAACTAATAGTTTTTTTTACCAAATTTATCGTTTTAAGATTTTTATGGTATACAATTTTAAGAACTTCGTTCACGCTCTATCAACTCTGTCCTCAGAACAAATCTACTTATCTACTGTAGGCCACAAAATTTAATACCTTCCACGCCACCTTTCCGCAACCCAATACTTCTTCCCATGTTGTTTTGTTTTTTTTTTTTAATTTTAATCACCCCTGTGCTTCATACTCAAATCCAATGAAATTACAATTTATAAAATTTATAAGCAATTTTGTAGCTAATAAATAATCGTCACTAAAAAAACCAAAAGGATATTGATTAATGACACGTGCAACATGAGTTTTTAGAGATTTCCAAAAAAGACAATACTTTTTCAAAGGCTTAAATTCGACGAATGTTAAAATTAAAATAACAAAAAGAAAATTAAATTAAAAAACTTACTAACAAGCCAAATGATTAATGCTAAAAAAAAATCCCAAACACCCCTCTCCCGCTTCTCCCTCTTTAAACTCAAACTTAAACCACCGAAAACAGCATAATTAATGTGCTGCCACAAAAATTGATTATCAGGAAAACATAAAAAATTCGTTACACTACAAGCGAAAAGTGTGTTGTGATAGAAAATTCGCTGATACGAAAAGAAAAGCATTAGTAGGGTTAGATAAAAAAGAAAAGTATAATTGGGTGGGGTCCTGCTTAAGCGGATAAAAATAGGAAAAATCCAAACTTTTTTCGAAAACCCTTTTTCTGCTTATGAAACATGTAATCGGATATTAATTGTTTATGGGCAACAAGCCAAGGGTTGCATAACGAAATGAATTTAATGCTGCTGAAGCAACCGAAACTCCGCTCGATTGCACTTTCACTTTAAGCTACTGCCGAAACTCTACAAAACGAAGCGCAATTGACAGCGGCGAGTGTGAAATGTCAGCCGGCATTCGCTGTACGAACTTACTCGTTCCTTACATAGTAGTTTTGGAAATTCGCTAGCTGTTCACACTAGACGCATTTAATTTACATTTCCGCATGCAGTGACAGCAACAATAATAAGTAGAGTAAAAAAAATTGTTGCCGTAACGAAAAGAATATGCTCTACGCTTCCTCTACCGCCTCTTTTTCGCTCCCTCTCTCCCTCATTTGTTCTTCCATTAACTGCTTAACGGCCAAGTGACACACTATAACACTTTTATTATATTTTTCGTGTTGCAACTTTTTTTTTGTGCTCACCAAAAGACCAAAAGTGGGTGGTTATTGTTTTATATAAAATATTGCACTTTTTTCGCATACTTTTTTAGCTTAGAGAGGGTTGAATTGTCATTGCAACATTTTCCCATGCAGCACTGTTTTTTTTTTTTTTTTTTTTTGTGTCAGCACCCCTAAAATAAGGTGCTACAATGCTTAGTGTAATTTTTTACACTTACAAGCTGATGCTTAAGCACCTCTACATGCATTCTAGTGCGAATTGAAATAGAGTGTGATAAAAAATTGTTACAAAAAAAAATTCACTTTTTGTTACTTTTTACTTTTACACCTTTTGTGCGCATTAAAATAGTGTCTGTAGTTGAACTACATATAATTTGCACTTTATTTATTTGCAGTTATTTTTATGTTTTGTGCTTAAGGGTTGCTTTTGTTTTCTAAAAGGTGGGCTCATGTGTTCTTGTTTTTTTTTATGCCTTTCTCTCCTACAACCCACCCTACTCGCCACAAAAACATGCACTTTATTGTTTGCATTGTTGTCATACGTGTATATATTTAACCGTTGTTGTAATTTCACTACTATTGCACACTTGTATTAAGTGCAAGTTGTGCACTTTTCCTCGCCAAATTAATGCGGTTTGACGTAAGACACCCTACGTTTCCTTCTGCAGGGGTAGGACACTTGATATATACATATGTATGTGTGTATGTATGTATGTACAACACCCCTTACTTTTCATCTAAACAATATGCGCAAAGAGGCGCGTCGAGGCATTAAAAGTGTATGCACTTTTTTCACTTTGAAAATCTTAATAAATAGAAATCTGGGAAATTCACGCCTCTTCAATGCTGTTTAGCTGTTATAGGTATAGGTATAATGGACCAAAGTGCAAATTTGTCAAACAATAAGTTACGACGAGTTGTCAATTTGTATTACGTATTTAGCCAACTCATTACGGTAAGTGAACTTATTCATATCACGCATGCGTTACGCTGTTATGTAATATTTATGCAAATATTTAAATTCAAAAGGTTGTTGGTATGTTTTGTTTTTGTTTTCGAGAAAAAAACATTTCGCGGAAGCTGAAGTTATGTAAATGTTACAACAGTAAATTCACAGTGTTGCATGTAAAGTAGTTTGTTTTGCTTTTTAAGTGTTTGTGTGTGGTAATGTTTGAGGAATTTATTGTTTATCGAAAGATCATGTAATCTTTTCAATATGCGTGCAAATAATGGAATATCGTTAATTTGTTAGGAGAGAGTAAACAATTTAAATTCCCAATCATAAATTCATTCTAAACTACTAGACTTTCTAAGCTACTTGGCAACAATTATTTATGAAAAGAACAACTTTTATCAAATATTTATTTACTACCCTTATTTCCTCCACCTTGAACCAACCGAACACGAGCTGGTAACAATTTTAGATAAAAATTTATGCATATATCATAATATTTTTCTTTAATAAACCACCAGCATTCTTTGTGCTCTTTATCGCCGGTCGATAATAACAGCGATGTGTCAATTAAGCATAATTTTTATTTAACTTTATTTAAACTCATCTTCCTTTTCTTTCTCGCATTTTGTTTTATTTATTTTTTTTTATTTAATTTAAATTAATTTTTATTTTTATTTTATTTTATTTTTTAATTTATTTTATTTTATTTTTTAATTTATTTTATTTTATTTATATATTTTATTTTGTTTTATTTTCGTTTATTAATTGATTTATATAATTTAATTTTTCGATAAATTTTTTATCATATTTTAATTTGTTTATCTTATTTTCATTAGTTCGTTTTGTTAAATTTGATTTTTTTATTCAATTTGATTGAATTTGAATCTATTTTATTTTATTTCAACTTATTTTTGTTTTATTTTCATTTATTTTATTTTACTTTATTTTGTTTTATTTTATTTTATTTTTATTTTATTTTTCTTCTAGTTTAATATAATTTTATTTTATTTTATTTTATTTTATCCTTTTTTTATTTTATTTTTATTTTATTTTTTTACTCTATTTTATTATTTTTATTTATTTTTTTTTTTTTATTACATTTTTTTTTATTTTATTTTATTTTATTTTATTTTATTTTATTTTATTTTATTTTATTTTATTTTATTTTATTTTATTTTATTTTATTTTATTTTATTTCATTTTATTTTATCTTATTTGACTTTTGTTTTATACTTCTTATTTCATATATTTACATATAATCCCTTCCACTCTTTCACTTACTTACATTCTTTGCCTTAAAATCCGTCTTCCTCGCATATGATCAGTTCTAGTCCTGACCGTTGCTTTTTTCTCTCTTTCCCTGCTATCAGGAAAATCTCCACAAATCGCACATTAAATCAAAGCTTATAAGCTCTTAAGCGTCCAATTGTAAAGTGGAGTAATAATAATTGCACAAGTCATGCTCATTGTCAATGCGAAAATCACAATTAAGATCACAATCATTATATCATCGCATTTGTGCTCAAATAGTAAATCAACCTTATCAGGGGGCTTGGAGCACACGAAAGGAATAATTTCACAGTCACAATCACAAGAAAAATATCACAAATCAATCACGAACGGCAACAAAGTGCGGATCACAATTTCTCCCATGGAAAAAATCAACATTTTTTATCAGCACAAAATTCTTTTATTAGAAGGCTTTCAGCATATAAATTGCCGTTAGTCGTCAAAACATAGTAAAAACGTCAAAGCAAACAAATTAGCTATTAACTTTAGCCATCGACCGCTAAACACGGACGAAGTAATGAACGTTAAACGGTTTTTGTATTTTCTTTTTTTTTTTTCTTCCACTTTGACGCGTTTCACGGAGCGCGTGTGAAGATACGTAGGGCGCGAGTGCCGAAATCGCACTAAATTCAACGATTTGAAGTAAGTACCCAATTGGCAAATATTGTACAAATGTCTATATGTATGTATGTACATAAGTATGTATGTACGTGTAGTATGTGCGATTACTCGATTGTAGACGGACTAAAAGTGTGCTCGCAGCGTTGCGAAGGTGTTAAGGTGTTGAGCGGGCGTTGAGGAACACCCCTAGAATAAAAACAAAAGTAACAGCAACAACAACAAGCATTTTAATAGCAAGTACACATTAATAAATAACTATACAAAAAAACAAGAATTCATTTGATATCACAAATACACATTATTAACGTGAGTGAGAGAAGGCAGACATACGACATATGGCATTCGGTATACACAAACACACATACACGTTGCGAGGAATACAAACATTTTTATCAGATAAGCACAGCAAGCATTTGATGGGTCTGGTGGTCCACTCCGCTTGACGAATGTAGTTGTAAATAGTATTTTTTTTTTGTTTTGCCTGTGCTAGTGTGGGTGTATTTATGCATGCCTTCTTAGAGCACTCTTGCGATTTTTTAATTGTTTTAAACTAACTTGGAGTATTATTTGGCATTTTTAGCACACATATGCTTTTTTGAGAATTTTTAGTTTATTATTATAGTTTTTTTATTTATTTTATTATATTTTTTTTGTATTTTTTTATCATTTTATTTTAGTTTTTTATTTTATCTTATTTTATTTTAGTACGTTTTATTTTATTTAATTATATTTTATATTATTTTATTTTTTATTTTTGCTTTTTTATTTAATTTAATTTTATTTTACTTTTTCGTTTTATGTTATTACATTTTATTTAATTTTATTTTTTTACTTTAATTGTTGTAAAACTTTTTTCTTATTTTTTAATTATATTTTTTATGTTTTTATCTTGATTTATTTAATTTTATTTTGTTTTATTTAATTTAATTTTACTTTTGTAATTTTTTTAATTTCTTTTATTTCATTTTATTTTTATTTTATTTTATTTTTATTTCATTGTATTTTATTTTTTTGCTTTTTATTTTTGCATTTTATATCGCTCTACCAAAGCAACGCCCCACAAATATCGCTGATTGTCTCGCTTTGATTACCTATGGCTTTTGCTATAGCGTGGACAAGACTTTTTATCATTGTATAGTAAATACGGCAAAAAAACTGCTTGGTTTTTATTGTTTTTATTTTGATAAATTATTGAAGTAGAGTAATAGATATTCGCCACGCACGTGCTATTCACGTTCACGCCGAGTGCCAGGTGAACATGGGAACTATATTTTTATTTTCCTCTTCTGCCTTTTTATGGTTTTATTAATCTTTTTTACTTTTTCTCAATTTTTTTTTCACGAATTTTATAGTTTTTTAATTATTTCTTTCATTGGGCTCGGTATACTTTTACGCATTTCCTTTTTTCTGCGGAAAGGGGTTTGTTTGCTTCGGTATTTATGGCTGATTGGAGGTAAAGTGAATTTTTGAATTTTTCCAAACGCTAATTGGCAACTAAATAGTCAAGTCACTTAATCACATTTTGACGATTCACTCGTGATTTTCTCTGCGAAGTGGAAAAATATGGAGTACATTTTTATTTTTTATTTTTTTTTTATGCTTTTTGTTACTTGTTCCTGCCCGACCCAATTTTGTCGCACTAATCTAATATCTACGAGTATATATTTACGTACGTGTATGTATGTTTGTATTTAAGTTTATCGAATTCCTTGAATTCTCTGATTATCTAATTAATTTGCCTATGTCTTTTGTGATTAATTATTTAATTAACAATTTATATACTTATATATTTAGCTGGGCTTTTATATACATATGTACATATAGGTATATGCATATTATATACAAGCATTTATGTTGATAAATGCGTTAATATTGACAGGCCAATTCAATATGCCGCATTAGGAACGTAGACGCCAGACATAATTCGTTATGAGTGCTTACTCAGGCATAGATATGCTTAATATTTTGTTAATAGCGAGGCAATTTTTATTTGAGTATTATAACTAAATTAATTTTTTGAGCTTTAGATTTTTGTTACCAATTTATTTATTTTTTTTTCTTTTCATTTCTGACTCACTTTAATAATATATTATCGCCTAAGTATTGTAAGTAAAAATTATGTTGACGTCAGCTGGTAACGAAAAATTTTTAAAATATTCTTTTTTTTTTCACTGAAAAGCTTTCTTTGTAATTTTTATTGATTTTTGTATTAGAATTTCCCCCCACTTTGCCCAGCTGTGTGTGCGACATTCCCCAAACACTTGCGAATTTAATTATTATTAGACTCCAAAAGGTATACCATATACACAAACATATGTACATACCTACATATGTGTACATGGTTTGGCAAAATTGTCGATGTTTGCACGAAAAGTATAAATTTCTAACTTTATTAGCAAACAAACAACAACAACAAAATAATAGAAAAATTGCAAAAATATTTTGCTATGGCAGAAAAAAACTGCTAAAGAGGTGTTTAAAAATGAAATAAGTAATGAAAAATGGAACAAAAAATAAAAAATGCAACTGTTCAGCATTGTGGCGCATACATTTATTATATACCAGGACATGTGTATTTGAATAATGACGCTAATGAACGATAATTTTTGTGTGGTGTTAGAAAAAGTGTGAAAAAATATTAATACAATAAAGAATTAAATTTCAGGAGATACCTAAAAGTTTCCAGATCGGTTTTTTTTTTTTAAATAAATGTATATTTTATTTGAAAATTCAGTTGTCATTAGTTTAAATATCGTTACACATAATTTTTTTGAAATTCATTTTATACACATTTTATATCTTTTAATGAAAATAATAAGATTAATAATAAGTAAAAAAAAAATATTTTATATGAAAATCGAATGCAAAAACACAACATTTCTACGAATTAACTTTTCAAACATTTAACATTATTTTTTATGAAAAAATTAAAGAACTTATACACATATAAAAATGTAAATTAAATTTGTATAATAAATCTTAGCATTTTTTTATTATTAAAGCTTTTCTGAAAATAATGTTTTTTTAAGCACAATTAATTTATATATATTATGCAAAAAAAAATTCTACGCATTTTATACAATTTTATCACCTAAATTTTTCTAAGTAATTAATATTTTTTAATTATCAACATCAATTGCTTTGCTGCAAGTGCGCCACAAATACGTCATTACCCCCATGTTACGCTGGTACACAATAGCCTCCCCACACACACACGTACATATGTATGTATATACGCAGAAACATGTTTATATGTAGGTATATGATATCGCATGCAAGCCCATTTAATGCCATGCAGAAAAATTCCAAGGTGTTTCCCTGAAATTTCTCCATTGCAATTAAATTATAGCGATAAATATAAATTTTTACATATGTATGTATATGTGTGTATGTACGCAATGATGGGCGATAACTAGTGCAAGGCGTGTGCCAAATTTTTTTGTTAATTTTTGTTGTTTTTTTTTGATGTCTAATGCAAATTAGCTAGAAATTATTATATTATATATATAAATATATATATACATAATTATGCAGAACTTTTCTTATCACAAAATATATTATTTATATAATTAAATTAAATATATTTAAATTATGATGAATGTTGTGTTATCGATTATTGTATTGTATAAAATATGTATGTATATATGCCATATAATATTATAGTATAATATAACATACGTGTATGTTATGTAGATAATAAGTAAAAAATACTAATATTTCTTAAAAGATAAAAAAAAGAAACGAAATGGATGGTACAAGGTACAAAATGATCACGCAGAAACGAGTGATTAAGGTTTTGGCACAAAAATAAAAATTTATATAATCTATAATCTCTTGCAAAATATTTATAATATTTAAGGAAAAATCTTTCAATGGGTATGTTTTTGTAAAACACATTGTTTTACTTTTTTTTGCAAACAATGTAAAGTTCAAAAAGTTTTTATGTTCCAATTTTCTACATTTCAATGTCTCCTTGCACTAAATACTACAAAATTCAATAACACCCATTTTTAATAATATATACATATATTTATTACAACGTCGGTGCACTTGGAGATAATAGATTTCTACTATAAGTGATTTACTGGTATGATTGTTTTAGATTTATTCTCAAATATTGACCTACACTCCAAAAGTACTTCTGCACCACACACTTGGCATTCTTTAAACACAAGTATTCAAAAAAATAAATATTTATATTTTTTTTTTTAAATTTTTAAAATTCACTTTTCAAAAAATAAAAAATAATTATAATTAAAAAATAAAATTAGCTTGCTTTTGGTATTTTTTTCATAACCAAGATATTGCAATGGTGTATTTATTTTTATTTAGTTTGACATGATTTTATTTTTTTTATATTATTTTGTTTTGTTTCAGTTTATTTTATTTTATTTCTTTATTTTATTTTATTTTATTTTATTTTATTTTATTCTATTCTATTTTATTTTATTTTATTTTATTTTATTTTATTTTATTTTATTTTATTTTATTTTATTTTATTTTATTTTATTTTATTTTATTTTATTTTATTTTATTTTATTTTATTTTATTTTATTTTATTTTATTTTATTTTATTTTATTTTATTTTATTTTATTTTATTTTATTTTATTTTATTTTATTTTATTTTATTTTATTTTATTTCATTTTATTTTATTTTATTTTATTTTTTGTTTATTTTATTTTTTGTTTATTTTATTTTATTTATTTTATTTTATTTTATTTTATTTTATTTTATTTTATTTTATTTTATTTTTTGTTTATTTTATTTATTTTATTTTATTTTATTTTATTTTATTTTATTTTATTTTATTTTATTTTATTTTATTTTTTGTTTATTTTATTTTTTGTTTATTTTATTTTATTTTATTTTATTTTATTTTATTTTATTTGATTTTATTTTATTTTATTTTATTTTATTTTATTTATTTTATTTTATTTTATTTTATTTTATTTTATTTTTTGTTTATTTTATTTTATTTTATTTTATTTTATTTTATTAATTTAATTTGGTTTATTTCTATTTTACTTTAATCTAATTTTTTTATTTTCTACTTAAATTTACTAAAATTATGCGCATTACTTTTAGAAAGTGTACCGGCGCGAAATCGGTCAAATAGCCTTGTCAATATACATACATACAAACACATTATAGATAAGATAAATTTTATAGTAATTTATGTTATATTTTTAATTAAAATTCTTTGGTATGCGATTATTTATTTTTGTTGCAATTTTATATTGACAAGTACAATATATACATATATATATATAAATAAATATATATACAAAACCTTATTGTAGTTTACACTTGTCCCATAATTAACTCACGTCAATTGCTAGACGATGAGAAGTGTTTCGACAAAGAGAAGATAGGCTATTTATCGTAGGGGCTTTCCAAGATGAAAAAGTCATAAAAAATAGTATCAAAAGAGACGAAAAAAGCTGAGTGTTTTGACCGTAAAAGTTTGTCCTATATCAACACAATCTAGACATATTTGTTCGCATATTTGCAGTTAAATCACAACTTTAAAATCGAAATGGAAAAAAAGTCGTAATAAAATTTAATCACTTACTAAATGCTGGCCATAAATTAAATACAAATCATATGAGATTTATGTGTGTACTGGTGGAATTGGTGGTGTTTTTAAATATATACATACATATGTACATATCTTCTCCTCTACTACAAATTAATTTTCACCACTTCAAGCATCATTTCCCGTCAAATTGACTTTTTTCAACCAAATAAAAATAATTCCAAAAAGTATTTTAACATAAAATATTTTTATTTATTTAAATTATATACGAGTACATGTGATCAAAATGTCTGCATGTGAATGTATACACGTATACGACTAGATACGTACGTATGTTTTGGCCACTTAAACTTTGCACCGCACGTTCTCTGGTATCTCTGCGGCGCATTGACTTGATTTGTGATTTTTTTTTTTGTTTCGTTGCTGAAACAAATATGGTATACAAACATGAGTTGTAGATATTCGTAAGTAAGTATTGCTAACAGTTGTTTTTGGCATATTTGCAGTGAAGTGGTTTTGATTAGGTTATAAAAAGAAAGGCGTTAGTAACATTTAGCAAAATTTATGCCTCGTAACTGTTTAAATAACATATGTATATGCATATATATACAATATATCATATATATAATCAATATTTCTGTAAGTGTGGTTTATATTCATTATGTTTTTTTTGTTTCGGTTTTTGTTGTTATATTTAATTAGTATTTTTTTTTCTATTAATATAGCTCGCGTTGGCATGCGATTGTTCAGCCGACAATGATTAATTTGATTAAAATTTTTAAGTTTTAATTTTTTTGAAATTAATATTTCATTTACTTTTTTCCTATTTAATTTCCTTTTTTTTTTGCTTTTTTTAATTGACAGTTGACTTGATTTGACTAGTTGCATCTCTACAAATATATATAAATTTTTCCTGTGATAATTCACACTTTTATCTGATAATACACATTTTTTGCTGATATTGCTATTTTTAAATTAATCTATTATTTATTTATTTGCTTTTTATTTTTTATTGTTTTTATTTGTTTTCTTCTCGTTTTTTTTTTTTGAAAAAAAAAAGCTTTTTAGTTTGGGAATTCTTATCGCTACATGTCATGAGGGCATTATCCAATTAAATGGTGAAATTACTTAATTTTTTTTGTAAATTTGTTATAACAATAATAACAACAACATAAAAATTCTGATTAGTTGTGAAATCGAAAAGCGTGCATTTGCTTAGGATAAAGTTGTAAAAAGTGGTATAAAAAACATTTGTAAAACATTCACTATGTACTCAAAATTAATTCAAAAAATATATTTCTATAATTAATTCATAACTATTAATCAATTTTAAGTCATCAATTATTAACTTTTGATATTAAATTTTTTTTTATTCGTTTTATTTTTTAAATTTAGTTTTTTTTTTTTAAACTTTTCTATTAGTTTTCGTTTATTTACAATTTAATGTGTAAATTAAATTAATAAAAACATTTATATTGGTTTAACTAAGCGCGATTTATAATGAAGAAATAGCATTAAATTATTATAAAATATTAAGTTCCGTTTTTTCTTTAATTCTTTTAACAACAAATTAATCACATAATTAGTTTTAAAAGAATTTTAAATTTATATAATATTTTAATTTCAATTTTTTTTTTAATTTTTCTCCCGATTAATCTATTTTAATATTTAATTTTTTTGCTTACCAAAGTATTTTTGAAAATTTTTTTTAAAATGATTTACACCAATTATGGAATAATAACATTTAAAAATTTTTTTTTAAAGAAATGCAGTTTTAGTATATTTAAATTTAATTTGAAACTATCTGCAATTAATTCACATATCGCATCTCACAATGTCTTTACCAGTTATGGCCTGAAAGCGAGACCGAAAAATGCCATGCTCAGCACTGTCTGTTAATATAATATATCGTATACTTACTGATATATAATATATATGTAGGTAGGTATGTATTTATATGGGTTTGTATATGTATGCAGTATGACAAAAAGTTTAACGCCAGAAAATGCTGGAAACGTGCCGCAACATATTCGCATCTAATTTTCAAGTAAGAGATTTCCGCAGCAGCAACAACAAAAATACAAAATTTTCAATGTTGTTGCTTGTATGTTTTATGTTTGTTTGCTTTCTTTAAGTAAAATCAGTAAAGCATTATGGAAGAGTACGCTGCCGCAACCCTTTCTTGACTCTGCAAAGAGCAACGCGAAATTCGAATACAAGAAAAAAATTTAATGAATCTAAATGAGCTGAAGAAATTATTATTAGAAAAGGTATAACATATAAATAAGGACAATATAATACATTTATTCAATGTACGTGTACAATAAAAATTATCTAACTCGCATATTTTTCAAACTGGAAATTTTTGAATTTTTTTAACTACAAATTCTCGAGTTGCACAGAAAAATTAAATTAAATTAAATTAAAATAGTAAATAAAAGCGAAAAAAAGTCAAAGCTGCAAAAAAAATTGTTTCTGCCCATAAAAATTCAAAATTTTTGTGTTAGGCGCTTTCTGTATACCAGTAATGATATATTGGATGAGTGCATAAGTTCGTGCCCGATTTCAAGTGCAAACTAAAATTGAAATTTTTTGAAGAAAGTTTAATCAATTATTAATCAATTATGTATTCGCCATCATGTTCGGCAATCCACTCCCAACGTTCAACCAATTTACGGATGCCTGATTCATAGAAATCGCGCGGTTTCTCGTTGAAAAAGGTGTCAAGGTGGTTTTTGACGTCTTCCACATTTTTAAATTTTTTTCCATTCAAATTGTTCTGCAGCGATCGAAACAAATGATAATCAGAAGGTGCAATGTCGGGTGAATATGGGGGATGCGGCATGATTTCCCAATTCATCTCCTTCAGTTTGGCCAGGGTCGGTTTTGCAACATGTGGCCTGGCGTTGTCATGATGGAAAAGAACTCCTTTGCGATTGGCCAAAATCGGACGTTTTTCATCAATTGCTTTCTTCAATTCGACCAATTGCTGACAATACTTGTTGGCAGTGATCGTTTCTCCAGCTGGCAAGAGCTCAAAATAGATCACGCCTCGGATATCCCACCAAATTCACAGCAGTACCTTCATCGGATGCAATCCACCTTTCGACATCGGTACCACCCCCACGAGCCGATCCAAAAAAGGTTCGTTTTTGATCCGTCGAAGCAAAGAAATTGCTGTTGACATACGGTCCACTGTGTTCTTTTCACTCAACTGGTGTGGCACCCATGTATCGAGCTTCAAAGTGTACCCAACCATTTTTAAACGACGAAACGCAGTTGATTTGTTGACGTTCAATTCACTGGCAACCTCTCCCGTCGAAATACGTGAGTTATTCGCAACTAAAGTCCTTAGAACATCGTCATCAAGCTCAGAAGGCCGTCCACTGCGAGGTTGATCTTCGAGGTTAAAATCTCCAGAACGAAATTTCGCGAACCATTTCTTTACTGTGCGGAGTGCTGGAGCACGGTCCAAATAAACTTCGCGAATATCTTTAGTTGCAGCGCCCACTGTTTTTCCTTTGCGGAATTCGTATAACATAATATGACGCATATGATCTTTTTCGTTGTTCATCTTCCATGCGTCTTTTCACTAAGCAACTCAAATCAAAATGAAGTTATTTTATGCTTGATTTACAGTTCGGACTGTCACCTTTCCAACGATATATAATATGTATATATTTCTTTCACGAGCGCCACTCTCAAACGATTCGTACGGCATCCAGCGGAATCGGGCACGAACTTATACACTCATCCAATATTTATATGCATATATTTCAATTGAGACAAACGGATTCTTCTAATCTTTGTAAATACACAATACAAGCATACATCGTATTTGTACATACACGTACATGTATCTGTGCTTATGTGTTGTTGTATATTCCACTTATTGAAAAGAGGGTAGCGCCTAGTAACATGCTTCGTTTTAAGTTTTCAGTTTTTGTTCTTTTTTCATTTCTGGTTTATTCATTGCTCTTGATTTGCTTTACGTTGGCTATAGCCGCAAGGATTTTTACGTTTCATTGACTCTTCCTTTACTCATTTTTCAGTCCTTTGCTTTTCAGCATTTTATTTCCTTACTGCTTACACCTTTATTGTTTGTTGTTGTGGTTTGTGTGCCTTACTTTTTAAATTAGAATATCAGTTGTGCCTCAGCAATCTTTTTTATACGCTTTAAATTCTTTATTCTTTATTTTTTCATTTTTTCTTTTATTTTTTTGCTACCCAGACAATTGCCTCGAGCATGTTTTGGGCAAAAGTAATAATGAAGTCACACATACTTGCATTTACTCACACATAATCATTCAAATTCCTGCACTCCTGTAGCACCTCACCTCTCCGCTGCGCCGCATCTCCTCATTTCGTGCGCATTTGATCTTCGCCTGCTTCTAAAGGGTACATAGAGATAAGCTTAGCATAGCATTTTGTTTTCTAAACATACATGCATAGGTAGTTGCATGCTTTTTTATACAATATGTATATACGTGTATGTACATATGTCGCTAGTCTTTCCGCCTTTCCATTTTGAAGCGCATGTTGAATCACCTGAACGATTTGTCACCCAAGTGCGCATGAAAAATTGTAACAATTTCCAGCGAGTCGGCGGCAGCAGCGGCACTTTGAAGCCACCAACGTTGATTATAAACACACGTACATACACGAACATATGTGCGTATATATGAAATAAAATAAAATTGAAATGAGGAAGAATTGAACAAAAACAGATTTGAATTTTAAGTGCCTTTTAAATACTTACTAAAACTCGTAAGCGAAAGGAGGGAAGCTGTGACTTTTAGACACATATATGTATATACAAACCTACATAAGAGTACATGCATTTCAGCGTATGAGTCACTCTCTCCCTATAGATGATATTTATTTTTTTTAAAAGTATATTTTTATTTTATTTTTATTACTTATTTCTAATACTTTGAAAAATGCTTATGCATTTAAGTGATAAGAAAAGCCTTTTTATATGTAATTTTTCTTAATAAATAAATACAGATAAATTAGGACAAAGTCGTTATGTAAATTTCATAAATGACTCATTCAACTCACACGCCACCATACACGCCACCTTACCATAAGTCCAACAATTTAATTTCTTAGTGGGCACTTCAACTGGCACTGGCGCGTTCTGGCGCTGCTTAGTGCAATATTTATATGCCAATGCGTGTATTTACTTAATAAAATCACGTAAATATAGTATGATAGTAAATATCAATGTAAATATTTTTATGAAAATTTATAATCATCACACTATAACGACAAAAACAGCAACAACATCATTGACAATAGCCATGAAATCAATGCTTTTTTACAATTTTTCCATAACCATTTTCGATTTTTTTTCTTGTTTGAGTGCAGTATGTCGCCAACACGACACAACAACAATGGCAACAGCAACATAAATTGGTAATTGCGTAGAAAAGTGTTGTGCTTTGATTAAAAAAATGGTAAATAGTTGTAAAATTTTATTACGAAAACACAATATATGTATGTTATGCTATTGAGATATGTGTATGTACATATGCATATGTATATTTATATAGGCATATACATATAATAGCTATCATAAAAGTAATTATATCTTTTTTTGTTTTATGCAGAGATATATTTTTATTGGATTTCATTTTGTTGTTGTTGTGCGCCATAAAGGTCAATAAAAATCACATTCGCAAAATGGCTTAAAAAAATAAATAAATAAATTGTCAAAGGAACAGTTTTTGCAAGTGTTCGACGTTTCACTATGACTTGCAGTGATCATATGTCGCTGTTTTGTTGTTGTTGTTTTACTGTCACTTCATTTTATAAATATTGAATGCGCCATTAGAGGTCATAATTTGTCATAAAACTGCCAAATTCATTTCTTTTTCCGCACAATTCACACTTTTATTGTTGTTGAATAAGTCATTTAGCCAAAGCTTTGATAATCGAAAGTGTAAAAAGTGTGGTAGAATGCACTGAAACACGTTTTAAATTACCAAAAAAAAAACTGAAAACTTTTGAGGAACTGTGTCAGCAATTATTGATTTAAAAATTTAATTAAAAGTATGTAATCAACTCACTAAAAAATGAAATTGCAAAAAAATCAAAACAGAAATTGCTAAAAAAAAGTAATTTCTCAGCATTTTATGGTCAATAAATTCCTAAGCCGTTTTCGAACCGGATTTTGATTGTTTATTATTTTAATTCGTCATCTCCAGGCAAAAATATTTGCGAAAATTTACATATTCATAAAGAACAGGTTAATGATGTATAAATATTCAGCAAGAAAATTTTTGAAAGTAGAAAACAAATGTGTTGAATTAAAGAAAATGATGAACAATAAAAGAAAATTAAATTAAATAAAATAAAATAAATTTAAATAAAGTAAAATAAATTATAATTAATTAATATAAAATAAAAAATAAATAAAATAAAATAAATTAAAATAAAATGAAAGAAAGTAAAATATAAGAAACAAAATAAAATAAAAGAAAAGAAAATTAAATAAAACAAAATAAAATAAGATAAAAAAAATAAAATAAATTACGATATTATAAAATAAAATAATAAAATAAAATGAAATAAAATAAACTAAAGTTTATTAAAATAAGTTAAAAAAATAAAAAAAATTAAAATATACCATAAAAACAAAACAAATTAAAATAAAAAAATAAATAAAATAAACAAAACAAAAAAATAAAATAAAGTAAAATAAAACAAGAAAAAAATAATAAAATCAGTTAAAATATTCTAAAATAAAGTAATTAAATAAAAAGTTAAAATATTACAAAATAAATTGAAACAAAATAAAAAAATTATACGAAGGGAAATAAAATAAAAATTAAATTATACTAAATTAAATAAAATAAAATATAGCAAATTAAAATAAAATAATTTACAATAAAAAAAATCAATAAGAAGAAGTCAAATAAAAAGTAGAGCAAACCAAAATAAATGTTTATTAAAGCAAATATCAAAAATTTATCAGTATTTCAAATGTTTTTCCATTAGTTAAACTATTGCATAAAGAGAAAATTATTGAATGAAATGTAAGGTATTTATTTATTTTTTTTTTTTAATTAATTCAACTCAGCTTAGCAAATTTTTTTTTATTATAATGTGTGGCAAATCAAGTAATCTCTACGCTTTTTATTTAAATTGCTTTCAGCGCATTTTTTTCATTAAAGTGTGAAATTGGAAAAGTTGTAATTGTACAAAAACAGCTGCAGCGAGAATAATAAAATTATTTAACATTTATGTGAACGAATTTAACGGGATAAGAATAATTTTCATTCAAGAAATTTTATTACAAAAAGTTACCTAATAAAATTAAAATTATTGTTTTACGATAAAAATCATAAATTAATTAACTTTTTTTTTATTTATTAACGTAAATAATTAAATAGGTATGAGGCAATGCAGTACGTTATGTACAGCTGTTCAGATATTTTTTCATACAAATTTTTCATTTTGTTTTTATTTAACGTATATTTTCGTTCTTCAACTTTGTTTAAAAAAGTACGAAATTATTAAAATAAAATCAAAAATTAAGCATTTTTTAAGACCTGGATTTTTGCTGAACGGCCAAACTCCATTAGCACTTCTCCTAAATTCGATTTCAAACATTTATTAACACTTTTCGTGCGCTCACATATAAATTAGCGTTAATCATGAGGAATGCGATTTTCGTCATCTTTCTTTTATTTTTATTTTGGTCAAGGGACCAACACCTGTCAATGCCAAGCGAGCAAAAAGCAAGAGCGAAACCAAGACTAATCAATAAATTTGAAAAAATAAAATAAAAAATAACAAAAAAATATTTGTCTGCCTGCAAAGTTGGGCTGAAAAATTGGGTGAGGAGTGCAAAGTAAAAACCACTCATATTTTTTTTTTTTTTTCGAGCGCACACATGTGTGTGTTTGTGGGCGCAAATAAGTGTCAAGCAGCTAAAAAGCGTACAAAAGGCGAAGGTGCAAATTAGTTGTCGCCGCCATTCGCTGCATATTGCTGCTGCTATTGCCGCCAATAACAATTTGTATAATAAATGTGGCGCACGTGTGTATGCATGAGTGTATGTGTGAGTGTGTGCGTATATGTGTTTGCGGAAAATCAGTAATGAATTATTTTTTCAGCTGTGCTGCTGAAAAGTGCGGCCGTTAACGATTATTTGCAATGCCGTTGTTTGTTGTTGCTTGCGGATTTATTTTCACATTTCTTTTTATTTACTTTTATTTAACTCTTTCTCACTGTTTTGTTTGATGGCAATGATTATTATTGACGTGTGCTGCTAATGTACGCGTTTTAAAATGCTTATATGTGCATATGTATGTATGGTATGTGTGTATGTGGCCAAGCGGTCAAGTCAACGCGTAATTGAGTGCCACTTGCTGTTTGCTTGTTGTTGTTGCAGATGGTCATTGTGCAATTGTTTGTGACTAACAAAAAAAAAAATAAAACTGAAAACACAACCGAATGCGAGAAAATGTTTAAAAATGTTGAAAGAAAAATAACAACAGCAAGAAAAACGCACCACACACACACAAACGCGAAAAAGACAAGTGCGAGTAAATTTCAACGAGCGCCAATCAGCGAGTGACTAGCCAGCGCGTAGACAAGACAATCAGCCCGCTAGCCACCCAACCAACCACTCGCCTGCACTTAAGTGCAAGCAAATAAAAATTCTCCAAATATTAGCATATGCATTTACAGTCGGCACACAGTGTGCGCAAATAAAAGGGAAACGAGTAAAAAAAGATGAAAAAATCAGCTGAAAAACAATATTAGACAGCAAAACAACAAGCAAGCGCTGAAATGCAATACCTGATGAGAAGACGAAAAAAAAAAAAAATAAACTAAAAATGAATATTAAAAACTTAAAATAGAGAGGGAGAAAAATAAAGAAAAAAAATTCAAAAAAAAAAAATTTGAAAAATAAAAAATTGAAAGGAAAATAAATATAAAATGCGTTTTTGCCATGGTCTACAAGTACATTGACTGCCCCTACAAATTGGTCAATGCGCAAGCAGCCGCTGCACATACATCATTTTGCCCGGCTGCGCATGCGCTTTTTAAACCACAATTTATTTACACAAATAAAGTCTATGTGTATTAGCAATGCTTTTATGCGCATGCGCGCGCGCCGATTTTAATATGCCGCCAACAAATGCTGTGCCATGCGCCAAAAATTGCGGCCAACAAAGTGAAGACAAGGAAAAAAGCGCAAAAAAAAGTTAAAAATAAAAAAAAAACAAAACTTAAAAACATTTAACAACTAAAATTTAGTTGCAGATAAATAAATATTTTTGTACTTTTATTTGTTTGCTAATACATATTTATGTATGTACGTGTATGTTTGAAAACACAAGCTTTAAAGTGGTAAACAACTACTGAGCCTAATTTACACACAAATTATGGCCATTTACAAAGCGTTTACATGCGACCTGTGAACGCACGAAAAATAGACGAAGAAGGCGTAAATGACTTTTTTGGATTTTTGTTTTCTAGAAATAACATGGACAGCTGCTGTCTAACGGCGCGTAGTCGCTTCCAACAAGCGATAGTTTAAGAATGATTCTGCACCTGACCTGCTGTCGATTTATATTATAATGTACATGCAGGTGTATGTAGTTATGTATATATTCTAGTGCATATAGGTACAGCGTTGGTGTTGGCGCTAGCATTCGTGCATTTGTACATACATATATACACACATTAAAATACTGAAGCGTTGAACGCACAAAAATATTTTTGTTAATTTTTATTATTCAACTTTTATATCAAAAAAAAAATCTAAAAAAGTCTATGAGTATTAGAATAGTTCTAAATAATTTTAAGAATTTTAAAAATTAAAAAATAAACTCAAAAAGTTAATAAAAAATTAAATTAAAAAAATCCACAGGTTAAAAAAAAATGTTTAAAACAATATATACCCAAAAAAATATTTGTAATTTATAGTTAACCGTTATCGCATCCAAAAAAATATTTATGTTGACTTTCAATGAAATATATTTTCCCACTGTGCGCTTCTATTGCCACACACTGCCATGCAACGTTACATATGTAGGTATATTCTCCTATGTGACACTATGTGAATGAAAAAAGTCAACAGAGCCAAACGAACAGGTACATACATAATTGGAAAATCAAGCAAAGGTATTTGGCTGTGAAAGGGAACTAACTGAATGCGAAAGAAAGGTGCGGACCACACCTACAGCGTAGAGGAAAATTATCGGCCAGTACAAGTGCACTTCAAAAACACTCACACACACGCACACACACACACACTGCAGCACACATGTAAGCACGCTCAAATATCTAATGTCAGTCAATATTAGATTTACTATCGAGAAACCCGACAATAATTTGCTACAATGTTGCCAACACTCAGCTCTCGGGGCAGGCAGTAGCAATTAATGTCGTACGGGAAAAATGCTGCGTTGCCCTTATACTCACTTACATAAATGCATACATATATTTATTTTTTGCAATCTTTTTTTTTTAATTTTAATTATATTTTTATAAACTTTTTTTCAACATTCTTTTGTTAGCTCGGAAAATTTGTGTCGGCGCCAGGAAAACTTTTTCTCAAACCCAATCTATACCACTATGTATGTATGTGTGTATGTACATATGTGCATGCACGCGCAGTTAACAGTTGTTAACTTTTTTTGTGCTTTTTGTTGCTGTTGCTGCTTTGTTGCATTTTTTCGAATGCAACATAAATTAAGCAGCAGCAGCAGTAAGTGAGTGAGCGAACAAAGCAGTAAAAGTTTGCCGTTATTTTTGCAGCATTTTTTTCTCTCGAAATTTTCCCTAGTAAAAAGTGCACAAAATTTGTTTTTTTTTTAATTTTCTACTTAAAATTGTTACTTTTGCGCACATTACTAAATTTTATGGCTGCCGCCATTTAGGTTGCCTGCTTCTTGTTGTTATTATTGTTAGTTGTTTCTTTGCCTTTACGTTTGTTGTTGTTGTTGTTGTTGTTGTTGTTGCTTTTATTGTTATTAGCGTGTTCGGAATTAACTTGCAGCTTTAACTGCCAATCGCTGCTGTCAAATGTTATTGTTGTTGTATTTTGTTGAACACACTTATAAGTTGTTTGATATATGTTTTAACATGTGAATTATTGCATGCTTGGGCTGGTATATGAAAATGGCAGAAAAACAACGTGACAAAAAATGGAAAAACTATAAAAAAGTTTTCTTAATCTGTAAAAGCTTTGCCATTAATTGAGGACACGTGAAAATTTAATTACAAGTTTTATGTGTGTTAGTTCGCAATGGCTTGTGGCAGCTCGACTGAATATTTTTCAACGGTATTTTCGAATTTTTTTTTAAATTATTTTATTTTATTTTATGTTATTTTATTTTATTTTAATTGATTTTATTTTATTTTATTTTATTTTATTTTGATTTATTTTAATTTATTTTATTTTTTTTTTATTTTATTTTATTTTATTTTATTTTATTTTATTTAATTTTATTTAATTTAATTTTATTTTATTTTATTTTATTTTATTTTGTTTTATTTTATTTTATTTTATTTTATTTTATTTTATTTTATTTTATTTTATTTTATTTTATTTTATTTTATTTTATTTTATTTTATTTTATTTTATTTTATTTTATTTTATTTTATTTTATTTTATTTTATTTTATTTTATTTTATTTGATTTTATTTTATTTTATTTTATTTTATTTTATTTTATTTTATTTTATTTTATTTTATTTTATTTTATTTTATTTTATTTTATTTTATTTTATTTTATTTTATTTTATTTTATTTTATTTTATTTTATTTTATTTTAATATATTTTACTTTAATCTATTTTTTAGATTTTCATACTTGTGATATAACAAGTACTTTTGTTTTCTATAAATTTAAAATTCATATTTACATATGTATTTACATGCAGATGGGTAGTACATACACAGTCAAAATAATTTCCAAAAATTTCGCTCTACTCAGTAATTAAAGTAAGTAATGTCTCATATAACAACGTTGTCACTGTCTGTCCGATGGTCATCAAAAGCTGTCAACGTAAGCATTTATACGGCAGTAAGCAGACAGCAAAATTGAATGAAAGACAAATATGAAATAATGAAAAAAATAAAATAAAAAGAGTAATAAAAAATTATTTTTTAATAGCTAAATAAAATTGGTAAAGTAATAATCAAAAATTAAATTAATTTTAATAAAATTAAAATTGAACAAAATGAAAGTAAAGTGTAATAAATTATATTAAATAAAATTAGATTTATTATATTATTTATTATAAAAATATAATTTAATTTAATTTAAATAATTAAATTAAATTATATTTTTATAATAAAATTCAGTAATATAAAAAATATATGAAAATTGTTTTAATTTGAATTCAGTTATATTTAAACTATTTAAAATAAGTACACAGAACAACAAAAACGTGACAGCTCCATAAAAAGTTAAAGAAAGCCCTCATAAATTTTATCAGTGCGCATTTCATAATTGACGATAATAATTACAATTATAAAAAATATACAATCATGGCGGTGACGAAATTGTTGAGTGAATTAGGAATTTCTTAGATTGTGCCAAAGCAGAAATGTTGCCAGGTGTAAGATTTGTGCATAACACAAAGGAATGTCTGAGTTTCTTACTAAAATTAGTTGACGCCATTTGGGCAAACATTTTTGGCACGAACAAAAAAAAATAATTTATGAATGCCTCTAAGCAGCAACTACTTAACAATGATAGTCTGGGGTATATATTTTATGAATGAAAACATGGACAATTAAAAATCAAGTAGATATCTGCATATAAAGTGGGTGTTACAAATTGATAAAACTTTTTTTTTTCATTGTCATACTTTGTTTTATTAAATTTCAAACATCTTATTTTTTTATTTTTTTTTTAAATTCCTTATTTCTTTTAATTTCGTATTTTTTTTGAATTTCTCATTTTTAGCTATGATTAGCTGCCTTTTTCGCCTACGGCATACGTCTAGTGTAAATGTGTACATTTTGGCACTCGCAGCCAGACAATCTCATGACAACCGCAATACCAGCAGCTGTCAGGGTGACACTACGGGCCAACAAATCATAAATAATAATATGCAAATACATACCAGGCATATGTACGTACGTATCTATGTACATCCATGCTAAAGCATTAATATATGTATTTTTATAATTTTATCTCTTCGCCAATATCTTTTGCAAATTTATTAAATTGTCACCTTCTCTCAACTTTTGCCATACAAAGAAACAAATAAATATTTCGCCTTTCAACGCTAGCAGCTTTATATGACCTCATTATTAGCCGGTGGGATTAAGTGTTCATGTGCGACAAAATGTAAAATAATATAAAAAACATATTTAAACAAAATTGAAAAAATTGAAAAAATTAAAAAAGTGAATAAAAATAAAAGTAGCCGAACAGCAACAATATCACACAACTTATTACTTCTTATCTTGTGAACAATTGAAAAATAAGTGAAAAATAATTATATGCAGACATATGCATACATATAAATGAAAGCAAGTGTATGTTTTTGTTTCAAAAATTGTTCCTGGTGAGTGGGTGACTAATTGCTGGACACATGTATATATGTATGTATATATGTATGTCTGCCTGCTTGGCTACTTCTTATTGAACAGCAGCACGCCTGCCGGTTTCGGCGCTTTTGTATTAAATTTGAATATACAATTATAATGATGCTTTATGCTGTTTGATTTTCATTGTTGTAGTTGTTTGTGTATATGTTCCATTATTAATAATCGCGCATTATGATACTACCAAGTGTATGTATATATGTACGAGTATGTACGTATGTAAAACACATGTATTATGGAATTATTAATACATTAATATACTGCCGCTAGCTGCCCGTGCGTAGGCGTAGCGTGTCATTTTGAATTATTATTGAGAAAAAAAAATATCTTAAAAAAATAATAAAAATGAAATTATGAGTGATTTTTACAAATTCCAATATATTAATTATATATAAGTGTATGTATATATTATTCTATATAAATAGCGAGTTTATTATTATTAGTAATAATTGCCGAGAATTCAATATATGAAAATTATGGCAAGAAATTAAAAAAAAAACCCCAAAGAAAGAACAATAAAGTAATGAGAATATGTGGACACATTTATTAGGATACCATATATACATACAATTCGTAGTTTTGCGTTGATGTTTTCCCAAAAAAATGCATATATAAATATTGCATAATATCATTTTAGATCTTTTTAAATATTTTGTGTGTAATTTTTCAAAGAAAATAAATATTATTTTTTTTTCTTTTGTACTAGAAATCGAAAGAAACAGACAAATTAATTAAATAAATTATTATTATAACTGTAATAAATAATAAATTCTTGCAATAAAAATTTAAATTAATTCCGAATTTCTGAATATGCATATTTCTGAGCCTTTTATAAATATTTTTCATGTGCCATTTTTTTAAATAAGATTTTATTTATCTTTAAATTATTTTGTCATTCAAAGGAAATTTCTAAAGGCACAGTATTAATACATTAATTTACCAACAAATGAAAATACTACTAATATAAATTTGTTTATCTAACCTAGCTTTTTAGGAGTTTTTAAATATTTTATATTTTAATTCCCATGAAAATGGAACAAAACTGCAAATCAAACATTTTTATCATTCATATTAGAATTATTTTCGAGAAAAAGAGTAAACTTTCTAACACAAAATTCCCCTTAAAAACAAATAATTGCAGATGTTTAGCAACAAACAACAGCCAATTCAGTTGTCATCGTCACATTGTCTATGTTCATCTATGATAACGGTAATTAAATAGTGTACAAGTAACATTTTGAACACGGCAAATGTCTGCTAAACGATAGGGGAAATTAAAAAGAAAAAAAAATTAAAAATAAAAAAAAAATTAAAAATTAAAAACAAATTAAGGAATTAAAAAGAAAAAAATAATAATTGAAAATTAAATAAATAAGATTAAAGATTAAAAAATATAACAATAAGAATATAAAGAAAAAAATTAATGTAAAAGAAATAAGAAATAAAAAAAAAAATTATAAAAAAAATTTAAAAAATACTAAAGAACGGAAAAAACTGTAGAAAATTCTGATGAGTTGACAGGAGGAAATTACTTCACAAGCTTTATTTCCTTCCATTAAAATAACTGTTTCTCACCTTATCTCAGGCATTTATAACACCAACAATTATAAAAACCAGAAAGCAAGTGAGGAGCATAAATGATTGTATAAAGCTTATAAACATTAAGCAAAGTTGCTTGACTTAATTTATTTATACGAATTAACTGCGTTTGTGGGCTCGTTTATTGCGCCAACAAAAATAATAACAATAAGTTAATAACTTTACGTGTATGATAAATGTATTCCACAAAATTTTTGTGCATATTAGTAATAGTGCAAATATTAGTAGATAAAGATAGTTGAATAAAGGCAGGCAGTTGGTCAAAAAAGAGAAAATGATTTACTTGTGTATGTATTTAAAATGAAGTGAGTTAATTAGTCAGCTCTTTAATGAGTTAATCAACTCGTTAGCGGAGCTTTGGTAGTCTTCATTTAAGCTTCCCCAGCTTTAAATGCTAAGAAAGAGACATTCTTCCACTCCGGCGTATAAGTCATATTAACCTTTTGACGCAGCGCTTCGGATTACACAAAGCGCTGCCAACAACAACTGCACAAATACATATGCATATGTATTGTAATAACAATAACAATTAAATAACAATGAGACATTGAGAAAGAAGCAGTGAATCTCCATTCGAACCATATTAACTTTACAACCAACTCAAGTATTTGCATGAAATGCCTACACACACACATTTATATATATATATATATATATACACGCATACATATATTTACTTATGTGCGCATTTTTCCCAATGCTTTCGCCAGCAGTTCAGCGAGTTCAACGGTTGTGCTGCTGCTGCTGCTGTTGTGTTGCTGTCAAGGGTTGTGCGCCTATAAGGCTGCTTGCATTTCACTTCATTTCAGCTCAATTGCAGTTGTTGCCTTTATTTATTTGCATTTTTTTTTGTTGTTTTATATGCTATATGTGTGTACTTGTACCAACTAGTTGATTTATATCATGTCAGCTGCAAGCAATAACAACAATAAACAATATTAACAAGCAGCCAGTAGTTGGTTGGAAATTTATACGCCGCATATATATGTACGTGTACATATATATGTGCATGTATGGTATGTGCGCTTATGTAAGCGGGTGAAACGGGTGTTATGGGCTGAAGGTATTTAAAAAAATATAAAATAAGTTTTTTTTCACTTCACCTTAAGCAGACTTTATGGATTTGAGAAGGCTACTGCAGCAACTTGCATGATAAGTATGTAGTCGTATGTACGTGTATGTGCCTTTGAATGCGCCTCGACGAGTTCGACGAGACGGCGGCAAGGGTTGTTGCCACTTCATACCCTTCATTGCGTCGCGTGCAACCCTGTCACATTTAATGTTTCAACATTTGAACATTGATTGCTCTTCACTTGCTGGGAAAAAGCGAGTTTAACATGCTTACATTTATACCATACATATGTACATACATACATACATACATATTATATATAAATAAAAATTTGCATATTTTTATGAATGTGCATGCATGCATACCTGCGTCTCTGCACACATACACACATTTATATATACATTATTCAATTATTGCATGTTATTTGCCTCCCTCCCCGCTCTACGTATGTTAATTGTTATTGCTTTATATACGAATACGAGTATGTTTTTATAAGCGTGCATTTCTTATTAAAGCATGTAATTTATATGAAAAATATGTATGTATTGCGCACTAAATAATCATAAAAATAGTTTAACAAATAGTAATTGTGATAAGAAATTCATTTTTAAATGCAAATTTAAAAAAAAAGGAAAAAATTACACTTAACTTAAATGCCGGAAAACTCACGATCGCACTCAGCGTCAGTGGGGTGGCTGCACACGTGCTTTTCAACACGTGCCCAATGCCAACGGGAAAAATAAATATAATTTTTAGTATGCCGTTAAGGTGGCAGATGATTGATTACAATGATTGGGATTTTTTCCGTGGGTGGATTTATGTGTAGGAGAAGACAAGTTGGCAGTGAAGCTGAAAAGTTCTATTTAAAGCGCGTGATAAAATTTAGAATTAGATGACAGATGACAAAACTAATGTACATTTTAAAGCTGTAAGATGAACTTATTTATTACTTTTTTTTGAAATATTTTTCTTAAATTTGTGAAAGCTTTCAATTAAATATTACTTTTACACACATATTGGGATTATTGAACTTTTCTGTGAGCTTTAACATGACCGAGCTTTCATGTAATTTTGAATTAGGCACCAAAGCTTCAGCTTTCAATTTTTTTAATTAATATTTTTAAATATAAAAATAACTATAATTATAACCAATAAAATTCTCCAAAAAAGAGTATGCCACAAGCATAAAATGTATACACCTTTACGCTTAAAGAGCTTTCACTGGCGAAAGTTTCAACTTCAGACTATTTTAATTTACGCCTCTCTTAAAAAATTGCTAATCATTCATACACTTTGCTTAAAAGTTTTTTCGCAATTGTCAACACTATCGTGGGCTACTACTATTTTACGTACTATTTTATATCTTTATTTTTCTCGCTCTACGCTTATTATTTTATAATTATAATATTCGCTTATCAAATGTTTACTAGTTCGCAAAACAGTTGTAGAGTCCCACTATCTGCTCAATAGTATTTACCGTCTGCCCGTGAGCTTATTAAATAAGTCTACTCGGAGCTACTACTATTTATCGTAATACATCTTTTTTTTTTGTTCTTTTTTTTTTTGTTGTTGTAAATCTTAGGCTTTATTGTTGCTGTTTTTGAGAAAACAACTTGCTTACTGTGATGATAAACATTTGATTACTTTTTGTTGGTGTTGTGTTTGGGTAGAATTTTTGCTTATTCCATAACTGCTCAAAATAATATTTTTCGATATGTTAATAATATCAAGTAATAAAAAAAAAACAAAAATTCGAAAAAAATCATTGAAAATTATTCAGCTTCGAGATAATAGATTATAACGCAAACATTTAATTTGGAGATATTACTTCTTAGTAAGTTATTTCACTGATGAGTACTAATAAATATAAAAAATTTACGACTAAAAAAATTAAGAAAATTAAAAAAAATCGTTTAATATTTTTTTGGTATTAAAAAAATGTATATGTATAAATTTAAAAAAAATTGAAGGAAAAATTTTAACACAGAAAAATTTATTTAATGTTTTTAACACAGTTTACGTAAAAAAATTAATCATAGAATTATATATAAATAAAATTGTGTTAATTTTTTTTTAAATTATTGTTATATTTCTATAAAAAAAACTAATTTTGTGCTAAAATTGTTTACTTCAACTTTTTTAAATTTTTTTATATTATATAATTGGCGCTTTATAACTGCTGGAACGATTTTTTTAGTTTTGTAAATTTTCTGCGTTTTTCTTTTAATTAAAAAAAGTTATTTCTAATACCATTACAATGGTTTTTATAATAAAATAAAAATAAATTTGTCATAATTATTTATTTTTTTTTTTTTTTTGGGTTTTAAAAAACTTACATCGTATCTTTCTGGCCTCATTGTATCCCCAAAATGTATGGGTTTAATTTATAATCCAACATTGGTTATTTGTGCGACACCACAAAAATGCAACATTGGCTGTGTTTGTATGTTTTTATATAAACAATTTTTTTTATATACAAGAAACGCTGGAAATTGTTGTTTTCCCCTCGTTTTTTTTTTACTTCTTTATATAATTTTATAGTGTAATTCACTAATGTTTGCAACAGTTTTTAAGCAATTTTCGTTTATGGAATTTTTTTTTTTTCGATTTTCAGAACTTTTTTTGGTTTTTCAAAATTTTTGCCTTTTACAAAATTTTAATTTTCGAAAATTGTTGCAGCAAATTTATTGCACTAGCGTTGAACACTATACCAATTTTTTTTACAAGCAAATTTTTCTTTATATGTATATTACAGTTTTCTTAAACTCAGTTTGTTTCAAAACTGTATTATTTTTCAAAAATTTTCACTTCCAGCCACGTTTTTACTTTGAATCGTAGTTTGGTGTTATTTTTGAATTTTTTCAAAACATTACTTCTGTTTGCACGCTTTAAATTTTGCTTGCTTTCATTTGCCGTATTTTCGAAGCAAATTTTAAAAAAATATTTTTTTATTTTTTAATTATAAATTTTTTACAAATTTTTTCTTTTTATATTATTAAATATTTTTTAAGAAGATTTCCTTGTTTTTAGTTAAATTTCGCACTCTTTTTCTGTCAAAGAGTCTATTTTTGAATATCTTAAAATTTTTCAAATATTCGAATTTTCACTGCTTTAAATTTTTTTCGTTTTCTTCACACAATTTTCAACACCGTTATAACATTTTATTGGAATTTGAAATTTTCCTTCGTAATGCAATTTAATTTTTTTTTGCGACTTCACACTTTCCCAATTGAATTTTTCTTATTATTTAGAACATTTCAACACGTTTCAATTTTCTTTGCCTTCACTCGGTGGCACGCTTTTGAATTTTATTTCACAAAAAATGTTTTTTTTATGTATTTTCGAATATTGTTTCGGCTGCTTCAATCTCGTTGATTTTATCTTTTATTCAAAAAACATTTTTTCTCTTCAATTCTTCAATTTTAACTAGACTTCATTTACTTTTCTTTTTCTTGCTTTCTTCATTCAAATGAGTGTAACTTTTTATGGTCTGAAAATCGTTTTCAACGTTCTTAACCCGACGACAGTTGCCACAGAACTGAAACGTACGCTTACCAAATACAAACTAAATGCTAAATGTCTTGTTCAGTGTTGAATGAATCCGATACGATACGGAATCGTACTGAAATCGAATGCTGAAGAAAGAGGAGGAGGCTTCGCTGTCTGCCATACTGCCTGGCTGCCTGCTTGCTTGCTTGCTTGCTTTCTGTTGTTGATACTGTGCGATGGCGCTGCTGCATTACTGAAATCATATCGCCTGTAATGTTATACGGCAGACGACCGAAACGTCTACAACGACGGTATGACGATTGTGATGATGATGACGACGACAACAACGACGACGACGACGAACCTCAGTACCATAGCACCACCACCACCACCACCACCACCACCACCGTCAGCACCGTGAGAGCCGACAATGCCACAGCTACCACCTAACGGCTTCGACGACCGGTGTGCGGGCAAGCCAGTCACTGAGCCAGCGAGCCAGGCAGCGAGCCAACGTATTCCGTACGAACGAACTATACTTTACGAGTACGAGAATTGGTCATTTTCTATGGACGCACATACACATACAAACGCACGCACTCATGTTAAACAATAATAAGTGAAACGAATGTAAACCTCCACGAACTTCAACGACTGGTTATTTTATAATGGCAACAGCTTTGCCCAAGTACCCCAAAAAGTATTTTTGACGACGTACGAGCGTTATTCGCAGTCGAGCTGAAACGCAACGCTCATTTGAACCGAACTTAGGTGAACTGTTTCGAATGCTCTGTTATGTGCGACCGCAGTGCATTGTGAGATGTTTAGATTGAGTTAATTCGGCCCCACAATGGCGATGGCGTTGGCGTTGGCGATTGCGGGCGTGAGTACTCGGCGCTCGACGTTCGATGCTCCCAGTGTCATATCGCGATAAATGCTTTCGTTGATGCGGGTGAGTTTGTGATTGTAGTTGATACTGCACCTGGCTGTCCGTTGGAGGGCGCTAAGATCTTTTGTATGTTGCATTTGTTCGATTGTGTGGGCTGCATTGTAGCGCAACTAAGCATCAGTCATTGAATTTAATTATTCGCTGTTGCCTGATATTCAAATTTTCTATTCTACAGTCGAAATTGCTGTCACTGATTAAATGAAAAATTTCCATCTTGTCGCACGGGACTATTTCATGCATTTCGACTGAAGAAAAACAAAACACTAAAGAAGCCCCGATTTCAGCGAATTTCGAATTTATTTTATTTATTTATTTTTATTGCACTTTGTTTTAAGTTTACAAAAATATTTTCAGTTATCTTTTCAAATAATTTGGCATACTATTCAAAGTAATGTCTCGTAAAAGGGTACTTTTTATTATGTTTAAATTACTTTGTTGATTCGGCTCAACTTTTAAAAGAATAGCCAATAGCCTTAGTTAGGGAGACAGAGAGAGGGCGAAAGAGAGAGAGAGAGAGAAGAAGAATTAATGTCATATATTCTGTCACTTGTGTCCAAATATCAAAATTTTATTAGCATAACAGCTACACTGCTCCTCAAACTGTATGGTTTTAAAAGCTATGACGTAACAGCGGTGCTATAAAAAGACTTAAGCAACAAACTTTATTGCAAAAAGGATAAATAGAGCAAGTTAAATAATACCATTATTTTAGCAAGATATTGAATGTTTTATTTACCATAGTTAGATTTATCCGGTTTATGTGAAATATGCACCGATTTGCTCGATCACTTTTAGCCATTTTGAAATTAATGTCATTATGCCCCTCGCGTAGAAAGCCTTGTCCCTATTGGCAAAAAAAAATGGGACAAACGATTTAACAGGCTTCTCTTGAGGCCAGTTCTTCACCAGCCAAATCACCAGCCTTAGACAGGAACAAATGGTAATAACTTGGTACGTGGTCCGTACTATAAGATGAAAGAATCGCCCAACCATGCGCTCGAAGCTTCTATAGAACTATCAATGTGTGTGGTTGGTTGCAAAAGAATCTCCCAACCATGCGCTCGAAGCTTCTATCGTGGCGTTGTTCTGATGAAACGCAATTACCCTCCTGGTGGCAAAAGCTGGGCACTTCTGGACGATTTCTTTCTCCAGACGGTCCAACTGCTGACAGTGCAGGTTCGAATAGGGGAGCAGCTTATAGTGGATTATTCCTTGAAAATCCTACCAAACACACAACAAATTTTCCTGATCGTCAATCCTGGCCTGGAGACCATTTGTGCTGGCTCACTGCCCTTCGACTAGGACTGCTTCCGTTTTTGTAAGTGATCCACTTTTCATCACCAATCACCATACGCTTCAGAAATGGGTTAATTTTGTTACGATTCAGCAACGTTTCACAGATGGAATCTCGTTCCATGAGGTATTTTCGCTTTGCTGGTGCACATATTTGACATACGCTCATACAGAGTCAAGTATTTTAGTGTTTTTTAGTACAAAATATCATCTTTCGAACGTCATCCAAGCCAATCGTACTTATAAAACCCGAGATACAGACCACTAAAACCATCTATTGCAGTAATAATGGATTACTTTTTACTGGTTCTAATCTTGCGGCACAAAAAATAGTAGTTCCTTAAAAAAAAAGTTTTCTAATAAATTACTCGAAATTCCTTCACTTTATAATTCCAACCTTATCCTTCACCAACGCTTTACTCGAGTTAATTACAAAATACCTCACATTAATTCATCAGTCACATACCAAACCAACAAAGCAATCAATGGAAATAACTGCTGTTTTTGGCATTCCATTCGACCAACTCATGCTCGCAGGTTTTTCGCAAATATTTACTGTCGCATTCTTTTCGAGTTCGTACTTTGCACCATAGCTACAATGCATAAATACCTTCAGAAGCTCATATCTCTCTTATTACTTCATATGTACATATGTATGTATGTACCTTCAATAATGACAAAACGACACCCGCAAGCACAATGAGCACTGAATGAACGGGGTTGCGTTTCTAGCATATCAATTTTTCGTTTTTGTTTTCAACGAACTGATAACGCACTCTTTAGCTTATCGATTTACTTCTTTCTTACTTCTTTCATCATTTTTTTAATATATTTCGCTTTGATTTGTGCAAAAAATCATTGTATTGTTTCCATTTTTTTTTTTTTTTGATGTCGACATTTTTTCACTTGCATTAATATTTAAGACTTATGAGATAATAACTTCTGTAACTTACATGCAAATATACGCACACATTTTAAAATACTTCTAATATCCTGCTTTTTATATATTTTTTTTTTGCTTCTTTTCACGCAAATTTATGAATCATTTTAAGTCACATAGTTTATTTGTTGTTCTAAGTCGTCGTGATATCTTCTTTAGTATTGTCTTCATTTGTACTACTGATTATCACAACATGGAAATTAACTTGTTGTAGCACTGCCTATTTATTAAGTATGAAGTTTGATATGAGTTTGTAAACAATCTACGCGCAACTCGGAAGTACCTTGACAAATTTTGAAGTTTTTTTTAATTTTTTTAAGACTTGAAATGTGTCATTGATAGAAGTTTATCAAAGAATTGTTCAAAAAATTCTTCAAAGAAATAAAAAGTCTTTAATTTGTAAATTTTTTTCTAACATTTACGTCCAAAAAAATATAATAAATAAATAAAATCATGAATATAATTTTATATATCAAAATTAATAAAATATACAAATACAATTTTGATATAATAATTTGAATTTTTCGCGTAAATATATTCAGATATTTTGCACGTACAATTCAGTAAACTTTCTTGATTTGAAAACAAAGTTTCTATTTAATAAATTTATAAAAATTTAAGAACTGTAATTTTGTTCAAAACAAATCCGCGCATTTTTAAAACTCTCCCAACGAATTTTATTAACATTCGCTTAAAATAACAGCGATAACATTGCTCTGTCAAATAATCTGCTGTTTGTTTCACACATGTCTATTGTAGTTTGCGCTCGAAGCAACACTAAAATCACTCAAACCTTTTTGCAACTACTTGCAACCAGCACAGCAAACATGTTGTATCAGCACACATTTTATTGCAGAGAGTGCAAAGTAGTTCTGTTAATTAGCATACAGAAAATAACCGCAGCTGTTAAAGTTAACATGCTCTGTTCCGATTCTGCTATAACAGGGGTGGATTTCTTCGTAATCGCATTTTTTAAATTCCCTTCAGTGTTGCGTTATTTCCTATAATCTCACTATGAATACCAGAAATGATCGGTAGTAAGGGTGAAGGAATTGGTCTTAATATGGCTAGTTTTGTTGGATTTGCACATTCGTTTACCTAATAATTTTAACAGTGAGTTAAGCTCACAATACCTCATAAGGGTGTGTGTTAGAAATAAAGCTTGGCCATGGAATTTTAATTAATAAGTGATTTCCAAATCAGAAAAAAACTCAGCTTATAAATTATCTCTTTACTCTAATTTTTAGGAATCTCTATTTAGCTAGGAGGTAATCTGCTTAGGCATATGCAGAGTACTGATTATAATGAGTTGGAACACTCATGGCAGTTTCGAAGCTTCTTGGATGAATCATTCTAATATTTCTCGAAGTTCCATATTCTTGTAGGGCAGATTTTAAAATTTCCTTCGCTGCATTTATTTATCTATATTACTACTGTACTACTACATCACTTCACTACTCCTTTTTTAGTTTCAGCAAATGTTGCTCATTAAATATACATCAACAATGGACGGTTCAATTATTTTGCCATTGTTTGGCTCGTAAATAAATCTTTATTATCGAGTTTTAAGACCACCAAAGAAAGTCAAGTTTATTCTGCAATGCTTTGTATTTTTGCCCCAATTAAGTGTCTTAAGAAGACTTTATCAAGAATTTTAATTAAAATGACTATGAACTTAAATAAAAATGCAATGAATTTTTAATTGAAGTTGCTAAAATGTTGCCGAAGATAAAAAAGAAGAGAAAGACAAAAAGAAAAATGTACAGACTGCTTAAGTTTAAATTTTATATTTTCAAATAATTATATAATATTATTTAATTTAATTTTTATGCCAGTTTTATGTAATTTCCACTCTCTTTATAAAAGTCTTCTTCAATTGAATTTCCTTTTTGAATTACCATTCAAGTTCATCGAACTTTCTCGCCTCTACCTCTCTCTCTCTCTTTTTCAAGTGTGCTCGTCCTTTTTGTTGGCTTGTTAACAAATTGTCATTTTATCAGTTACAAAAACAAACAAAGCAATCAAGCATGTCACATAAATTATCCAGTTAAATGTCGCAGATGTTCCTCAATTTCTATTCTTCCTTTATCTACTGCCACTTGCAACATTTCTAACTCTAACGAATTAATAAAATTTCAATAAAATTGGAAAATTTATTAGTAGAGAGGGAGAGAGAGAGAGAGAGGAGTGTAGAAAGTCATGTGCGCAATGAAATTGTCAAGCAACTGTCATATTTGGTACAACAACAACTGTCACCTAGTTGTTTAGATCATTGATTGGGTGAGAGAGTGCAGATGGGAGTGTAGAAAACTGTTTTACTGGAGAAATGAGGGTTTGACCGAAAAAACAATTTTTTTAAATTTGATGTAAATAAAGATATTTCATTATTTTAGATACTAAATTGTGATAAATAAATCAAAAATATGCTGCGTATTTTTACATAATTTTTTTCTTTTAAAAAAAAATTCTAAATTTAAAAAAAAAATTAAATTGAAAGACATGCCGAATATATAAAAGATGCGCTGCTAAGAGCGTTAATTTCTGCCAAGTGAGTTCAATTATTCGCGACATATATCACTTTTGCCTAGAAAAATCCTTTCAATCAAGCAAAAATCCCACCGAAGCCAGCACTTCATCTTCAACAGGCGTTGCAAGCTCACAGTCATTAAATCATTACGATAAACCAATACAAAAGCTTAATAAAATCAACAATTCGTAAACAACAACAACAACAGCAAAAACATTACTTAAAATCAACACCAGCGCATAATAAACTCGATCGATCGCTGCACTGATCGCGTTGATCGCGTTGATCGCATTTTCGATCTTTAACGATGACGACACGCACAGCCGCAGCCAATTTGTGCTTAGCCCAGTTAAAGAAAGCCCCCGCCTGTCCGTCTGTATTTACGTATACCAATATTTTATTTTAATGCCTTGGCGTGAATATTTCCATGGAAGTGGACAACAGCAGCAATGGCCTACTAGCGACGTCACCTTTACGCGCTGCACCACCATCACGATCACTTGCCAATGAACCCGATCAGCTAATTCCACGCCTCAGCCTTAATTTTCGTCGGTCTTTGGCAGCGTTTATATTATTATTTTTTCTTCCTTCTTTGTTTTTATTTTTATTTTCATTTTATTTGCCGGTGATTTCGTTTTTATTGCACACATTTTTCGACGCCCACCGGCGGCTGTTCAATGCGCGATTGCTCGAATTGTTGTCCGCTTGCTACAGGATCACTACTTGAGCGTCGTCTGCTTTTGTAGTTTATCGATTGGCTGGTTGGCTGGTGGGTTGCATTGACGATTTTTTGGTAGTTTTTAATTTTGCTTCTCCACCTTTTGTTGGTTTATAGTCTCATATCTGATCGATATATTTTTTGCTTTGGCCTCAGCGATTTTTATTTTGTTTGTTTCCTTCATTTGTTGCAGGATTGCAGCGACTTTCCTTTAAGGTTTTTTGTTTTTTGTTTTCTGATTCCTTTTTTGTTTTTTTTTTTTTGTTTTGGTGGATTTTGTTGCTTTACTTTGGGATTTACTGCTTTTTGGGGAATTTTAATTAAAATATTTCTCACAGCTTAAAGTCGTTTTTTGCTTTTATTTTTTGTTTTTATTTGTATTTTTAATTTTGTTTAGTTTTACTTATTTCTTATATTTTTTCTTATTTTATTTTTTATTCCTTATATTTTTTATTATTTTTTTTTTTTATTATTGTTTTCGTACAAGTGTTGAAAATTTGTTTATCCATGTCTTGCTTGGAAATCTTAAATCTCTTGGCGTACGCGCACGCGTAATTGCACGAATAGCGAATTAAAATTTCTTTAATTTTTAATGAGCTGTTCGGGCTTCTGGGAAACGGTGAGTTTTAGGGTTTGAAAAATGAGGCCAGAAGTTTGCAGCTCATGATATAGGTTTCATTAGCTTTTTTTTAAATTTATATACACGTATTAATTTTTAAATTATATTAGAATAATACTATTAGTATTTAGGTATTTTTAATCACCTGTAAGTTCATTTATAAATCACTTTTTGGAATGTGATACACATTCACAACCACAATCATTATCTGCTTGTTAACAAAGTCAGCTTAATAAATTACTAAAAAAAAAAATTGGCTTCCCTTTTCCTTCCAAGCCATAAATTCTACACAAATATTTTGGCGAGAATAAAAAATTCTGTATTTTTTTACGATCCCAAAAAGTTTTTTATGCCCGCCAATAAATCTCTAGTTAAGCCGTCGTCAGCAGCGTAAATTTTTTTTAGAGACATAAAGAGATCACACTTACCAAAGAGCTGTCAAACAACAACTAACACAGCAAAATTAAAAAAAAATATATATGTAATTTCTATTTATATTCTTTGAATACTTGCGCTCGCTGTGGCTGTGCATGAATTCCTTGCTCCGGCACTTCCTTCTGCGGCTTGCCACAAAAGCGGACTTGTCACATGAATGCATGCAGGAAAGTGTTAGTTTTCTACAATCTCTGCTCGGTTGGCGCCACGCTGCTCGTCAATCCTGTGGTGCCAAAAAGACAAGTTAACAAAAAAATTTATACGACAACAAAGAAAAAAAAAACGTGTCTTGATTGATTTCTACATTGTTACAATGTGTGGCTCACCGTTCACACTGTTCCTCTTCCTTTTAATAATATGGTGGCGAACAATAATATGACGGTGTTTTTCATGTTTTTTTTAAATATTACCAAATCCAATGACCCACAAACAACACTGCTTATTTGTTACTTCCTGATAACGATCTCTCTCTAGCCAATTCGGAGGAATTGTTTCGCAATAAATTAAGGAAACACAAGACATAAACACATGAAGAACCAGCAAACACTTGAAGAATATACAAAGTAGTGATTGTAAGCGCGCAGAATACCAAATTGTTTCGGACTTGACTAGGTCAATGGTTGTTTTGGAAAAAACTCTGAACTGTCATAAGTAAGAAATGTAAAGCTCACAGATTTTGAAATAATCTCTAAAATTTACTGAAACTATAAGTTGTAGTTTTGTAGTTTAAACGAAAAAATTAGCTATTAAAATAGGTTTTATTTACGAAAACTTTTTTTCGCTAATTTTTAGCAATTTTTCTTGTTGTGTCGCCCTTCATGTTCAAACAGAGAAACTTTGTTTGTGCAATTATCTGTCTCCAACTAAGACTTGCGGCAACAAAAGTTGCCCTGAGAAAACTTAACCTAAAACAGAAACGAAGTGTGGCTCGATAAATAATCAAAAATTAATATTAAACTTATTAATTTTGCCAATCAATCTCATACTCTCCTGGTATATTCAAGATGTGAAGTTCATAATAAAGACTGCGCAAGTTGGGGATGAATTGGGTTTTACAATAGGGAGTTGATATAGCAGCGATACATTAAAGCTTGCACACGAATTAGCTCTGTTTAAAGACAGTCAGTTATTAAGGAGCCAGTATCTTCATTGGATTTAACTCTAATTCAACCACTTCCTTTATGGAATAACTAACACCAATTGTCAAGATGAATCACTTTTTGAATACTTTCTCTGAAGAGATTCGAAGATGCTAGATGATTCGAAGCGTTATATTTTACAACGTGCGAAAATCTTTATTTTAAGGCTACTAATTTGGACATATGTTACAACATAGGAGCTTCCAGACCACTTATCAAAAACTCTGTGAGGGGAAGTAAGATAAAGGAGTACATTGAGTCTCCTACATTTACCGGTGATTGCTAATTTTTCCGTTGATCATTAAATTTTGACTCAGGTTGATTTGGCTTCAAAATCCATCTTAAGCAGAAGAAGTGAAAAATCTACTGCGGTTTCTAAGGAAGATCATAACAGCTTAGGAGATTTATTAATGCCAAGTGGTTGTATAGCTAGAGGACCGTAAGATATGGTTCGCCTCTTCTGTTATTTCACATCCATCTCGTGTTTGCTAAAGAAAAGACTAAAATGTCCTACCAAGTAGCTACCAGTTAGCAATAGTTGTGCGTGCTATCATGCGAAAAGTAATCAGCTGGAATCCAAGGCAGGCTAACATTAAAAATTATGAGAAAAACTTGCAAGTTATTGAAGGAAATTCAAACCCTTCAGAGTATATTTCTCATAAGGAAGAACCATCCTCTAAAACATAAAAAAGACTTTAATATCTCGACCTTTTTTGAAAAAAAGGTCAAGACGCACTGCACAAGTTAGAATAATAGTTCGGCCCACAATAGCTTCACCATATATTTGTTCTTACCTTACCATTCTTATCGCTTTCGAATATATCTCTTTGTTGTACGCTGTAGAATTGATTGTATTTCACTTCTGCTTTAAGAACAAATTTTCCACCGCCTCAGATTAGTTCGAGTGCAGGCTTTCAAGTCAATGTAGTGTTCCTTGAGCAATCGCTTGTGCCGGAATATTATTACAATTAAGAATTACCCAGGGACTAACATGTCTTTGGAATGAGTTATAAAATAAACTAAAGAGCTGAAGGACCTAAAAGTTCCTCTTATCGCCACTCATACTGCCATTACTCTTCAGAGCTTCCTCAGTTGCGTCAGTGAGGAGCCTTATCTTAAAAAAAAAATGTTTCAAATTTTCAAAAATTTCTCTCAGTGTGCTCATCTTCATATTTTATTCATATGCATATTTTGTTAATATTTTCATACGTCAATCACTTAATGACCGAAATATCGAGATACATACATACACACTTACCAAACTGCTATCATAAATTTCCCAACTGACAGACTTTTGGAAGTAAAGACGTCAAAGCACCAAATATGGCAACGCAGTGCGCAAACTTATATACACATACATACATACATGTACATATACCTATAAAACCGATAAAAAAAACTACGCTCTAAATTATGACATTTAATTATAATAAATTTTGACCAAAATATGTATGTCCGATATAAAAGTCAAAAACGTCAAAATAAATGGTTACCAAAAATTATTGAACGGCGTGAAAGTGCGTACAAGCAGATGCGCAGGCGCCGACGCAACACAAAAAAGCACAAAAGTACGAATATAATTAAAAGGTCGTAAATTTCAAATAACTAACCACTTAAGCCAACAACAAAATGTGATGTGAGAGCAATGAGAAGATGAATCGATGAACGAAAAAGTGAATGAATGAGTGAACGAGTAAATGAATGAAAGAGTGAATGAATAGTGAGGCTGAATAGAGATGGCGCGGGCGTTAAAAAGCGTGTGAGGGAAATATAAACTGTGTTTGGCAAGCAAAACAGCAACAATTCAAAGCAAATGAAATAATTACCATAAAATTGACAAAAGCAGAGGAGCTGCGCTTGACAGCAACTACAAAATGGCAATAGAAATAGCGCTAAATGGAAGCGCAAATAAATAATTTAAAGGCAAGAATTGACACAGCAACATGCAAATATTTTTCACTGATTTCAAATATTAAATATTACCATCGCTAAAACAAATTTCAAATACCGAAATGTAAAAATTTCTTAAACAAATACATTTTTTTTTAAACCAATAATGTAAGGCTGTCGGCGCCGTGTCGAAGAGCGCGCGATCTGCCACACCTACCCAAGGCGCAAGTTCAAACCAACACCACGCCTTAGCAGTAGCTGCGCATGCGCTTGCTTATACACAAGTATGGTAAATACAAGCATACATGCAGCCGCACATACATACATATATGTGGTGGGTGGAAAATCTTAGTTGAAATCACACAATAAATTATTTATTTATTTACAATAAATTTATTTATTCAATTGGTGGTAATTAGTTAATAAATATTCAAAAATTTCCTAAATTTCGAAAATCAGCCAAATATTTTAAATACATACATACAAACATATGTTCATATGTAATGTAAATACAACACAGACAATAAATTGTTTATTTTTTTTTTTTGAGTTGCGCACGCGCAGACGACATGAAAAGTGAGTGCGCTGATTATATGTACATACATATGTACGCGTGTGTGTGTGAGGGTGTGAAGGTGGTAAATCTTTACCTCTCGGCCACATGTTCATAAGTAGTTATATAGGTACATATATGTGTGCTTAGTGGCTTGTATCTGTAAATTGTGTCTGCCCAACAATCGAAATTTGCATTACAAAAGCCGCCACATTTTGTGGCAATATCTGTGAAAATTCTTATCTATACGCAAAAAGCAATTCTATAAATATTTGCTTGGAATGTAAGCCAATTGATTGTTGTTCTTGTTTAAATATTTACTTAGATGGCGCTAGACTTTATATTGAACAATATAATAATAACATAATAATGATGCTATTAAACTACCCATATGACAGATCTGCTAATAAATTTATGCTTAAAAATCTCGCTTTTCTTAAACATGAAGCCAATGGATTTTTTAAATTTAAGCAAAAAAAAATTATAAAAAATTTAAAGCATTCCATATCACCCGGAAATTTCATTATATCTTTAGCGATTTTAATATTTTATGTATTCGTCAGGCAGATGGCACTTTTGGCAGTCGCATCAATTATTTCGTGCTCCTCAATGCCCTCGTGGCTTGGTAGCTAGTATATCTATATAGAGCTGCTTCCTGCTACCAAATACATTTTCTGATGTAATACAATGTGAGATTATTACCATAACTTCCGCTTGGCTATCACATATTGTGTGTTTTATGTGGTTTCCGCCTGGAAAATTCTGCATTATTTCGAAAGCTTGAAGGATTGTCTGAGGGCTAGCTCAACGCAATAGATTCCGACGCTCACTACATCAGCCATTCATAGAAAAATCACTCGATGGCTTCATGATGCGTTCAATTAGCTTAAAATACCATTATACGTACATATATGTTTTATGTGTAAAGTACATATGTACTCTTAAGTCCTCAGCAAATTAATGCGCAATAAGCAATACCAAAAACTAATGCAAAATAAAACTTTGAAAAAAAAATCAGCAAAGGTTTAGATACAAAAACGCTGTTTCCATACCATACATATGTATTTAAGTAAAATTATCAATATTAAGATACTAAAGCGCCAATTTTATCAGGGAATCTCAATTGCCCATCTGTTGCTATGTATGAGTATATACGTCTACTTAAAAAAAAAAAAATAAATAACACTGTTCATTTATTGGTATTATTATTATGCACAGTTGTACGTGCATGCATACACAACTATATATATTTACTTACATCCACATTGTATTTGTATTTCATTCAAAAAGTCTCTCAAAAAATCTGGCAATACACCACCCGATGGCGTTTGCGGCTGCTCAAATGCAATCAAACGCTCATTTACCATTGCAATTAACGCAAAAGCGTGAAAAAATAGCAGAGATCAGGATAGGCTTTGAGTTAACTAACAACAGCAAGCTTAGTTACCGAGAGAAGCTGGCGTTCCGTGTATCAAATACACGTTTGTGCTTAATAAATTATTTATGTTAATATTTATAAATATATTTTTTCTAAAATTGGCAAAAAAAAAAAGATCTGTTGTGAAATGTATGACCCATAGAAGATAGCGTAGATCTAATGAGCGACGAGACTGAGATCAAATACTTTTCAGTGTTAGAGTTTATTAGGTAGAAAAAATTTCGAATTTTATTTGAAAATTATATTATTATTAGTGTGAAGGTAAACTATGTTTAGATACGTGTACATACTATGTACATACCTATGTAGCATATATAATTTTTGTGATGCACCACTACTAAGTTCGGTGAACTCGTTCGTCAATGAGAACTAATAATAAAGCATACGAGTATGTTTAAATAATATCTACTTAAGATCCGAATAAGTTTGAAGCAGTTTTTTTAGCACGAGGTAGCGTCCGGTGAACACATTGGGGTGGCTTTTGCGACATGCAAACTACTCCTTAAAAAATGGAAATACTTATGAGCAAATAACTTTCGCGAGAGACTCTTAACTACATTTTCCTTTCATACCTCGCGTTCCACAACTCTTCTATAGCTTTCCATTCCCTACAACTTTCATCTCGCTATCTTTTTAACAATTCTCTCAATATTTCATTTCAATTCTCTCAATATCATTTCTTTTTCTTCTTCCTTTTGTGTATGCACTTGAATTTACGTTGTGTTAATTTTAAATTTCAATTTATACATTTTTAGCGAGTTTTTTTTTCTACTACGAAATATGTACAACAGATATACATACGTGTACATATGTACATATGTACTATAGTTAATAAATAAATAGTATTGCATATGAGCCACTCAGCAGCGTAGTAGTCATCTTACTCAAAAAAAAACCGCCACAAAATTCGGTATAAATTCCTTCCTCGATTAGAATTTAATTGTGAATCTTTTATGCAAATAAATTGAAGTAAAATTATTGAGAAAACAACAATATTTTGGTTTAATCGCAAATTATTGGATTTACTTAAAATATTATATACACATATGTATACTTACACATACATGAATACATACATATAATATGTAAAAATGTGCAAAGTTTGGTGCATAAAGTAATAATAAAGATGGCATCACAGGCTAAAGTCCGAAGGAAAGTAAAGAAAAAATATTGTAAGGAAATGTTAAATAAATATTTATTTATTACAACAAAACCCCATAGGCAATGGAGAGGAGAATTCTTGAAAATGTTTCAATGTTATTAAGTGGAAAAGGGGTTCTTAGTACTTTACCTGGCTTTAAAGATGGTTAAGTTTACACTAAAAAAAGTGGCTAAAATGAATTTAATTGTCAAAAATTTTGCGTCTATTAGTCCAAGCAGCCAACGACATACCGACTCAGCTGATACGACGATATTTTGAGAACGCCTTGCAATTAAACGCTGACTCTTCTTAGGACCGCCAAAAGGAAGTCAAAAACAATTTGATTTTTTCCTAAAATTTTGCCTCATTTCCTGGTATTTCTTAGAATAATCTATCAATGAATTTTGAGTCAATATTTTTTACACCTTGAACTTCTAATAGATAGAAATTTGTCGTATTTATTTAGCAAATAATTTGTACCATATATAGGTATTATAGGAAATTTGTCTAAATTTCAGTTTACGCGTGTTTGATGGTATTCCCACCATCATCTTAATTCAGCTGTGGAAATATTGGAAAAACACGTTATTCCCGTGCTATTTAGCGCACAAACATTTATTTAACTGTATTTGTCTTGCCAAAAAAAAGATAATAATAATTTTAAAATAAATAGAAAGACTTGAATTAAAAAAAAAAAACAATTTTTTTATTTTTCTAAGCCAAATAAATATTATACTTTGCTATTGAGGAATGTCAAGGTAAATAATATAAAACATATGTACATACATATGTAAATACGTACATTTGGGAAAAGCCCAATATATGATGTTTAGACAGTTTGGCTTCTATTCAAAGAGAGCTGTGTAGTAGTATTGTATAAATGTTTATATTGGAAATAGAATTCGTCAGTTTTTTTATGAAATGAAGTTTTTCCAAAGAGCTGGATTAAGCGATTAATCTATTAATCAATATTTTGATATCTTTTCGTAGTGAAATAATTTATTATTACACTATTCTTCGTTTTTGGCATTGATATCGCTTACCCGTTTATAGCCTTGTTTTTCCTTTCGCTTCCCCGGCTTCACTTGATGTCTGTAAACTATCAAATGAAGCCGGATCACTCTTCACCAGATCTTCTTAAAGAAGTGGTGATTTTAAATAATAAATAAATCAATTTTTTTCGGACAACTTTATTAAACAAAAAATAATGAAATAAAAATAATAAAATTTATTTGATGGAATTTTTCAATGAATAACCGTACATGGCAATCTATTAGTGAAACAACCATGCAATCAAAAATTAATTTTGACATATACATACATACTTGTATGGTATATGCAACTCTAATGCCGTCATTATTTTTTATTGCACACCATTTTCATACCAATACCCACTTAATTTAATGAATTATCTTACCGAATTTACATAAAAGCCTTGCATGGTAGACAATTTCAACTTTAAAAGCAAAGAAAAAAAATCGAAAAAAGATTTATTAACTACGAATTTGTTGAATGCACCAAATACAGAAAAAAAAACACTCAAACACTAATTTATATTCATTGGCGCCACAAGCCACCTCCAGGCAGCCACCGCCACTTGCCGAAAATGGCAAAATAGCTACAAATTAACAACGCCAAAAGAGCGCTGCAACAACAGAGACTAAGAAAAAAATTAACAGTAAATCCATAACAATACGGTCGACAATCAAAATCGGTCAAATGATCAGCACTGAGTGAATAGCTGACTGAATGACTGGTGCACTGACTGACTGAATAAAATAAATAAAAAATAAAAAATAAAAATTCAACAACACAACCTTTTAACAAATGTATTTATTGGTTAAAATGTTTAAATGAGAAAATTGAATTTTACAATTTATGTACAGGTGGACGGACACGTCCACAGAAACACATAGAGTGACACCAAACATAGCGAAAATTTAAATACTGACATACCTACACACTACACAATAAAAGATAAATAAATAGTAAAATCGCACAAAAACTCATAAAAAAATTTGAACAAAAAAGAATTAATAAAAATTAAAAGAAAAAAAATTAAAAAAAAATAAAAATTAAAATATAATATTACATTAAAAATAATAAAAAATATTTATTCAAATATTATCAAAAAATCAGTTATTTGTTTAAAACAAGAACGTCAAACAGCGGGCGATAGTCAATGGCACCAGTAGCACCTCACCTTCTGTGACACCGGCGCGCAACAAGTTCACCTGTACAACGCTGTCAAAATGTTGCCGCCTTACTTCGCTGGCGGAACGCCGAAATATTGATTGTAGAACGTGACTGGCTCATTTGTTGTTGTCAATATGTTGACAACTGTTAATAATTTTTTATGCAAAAATAATTCCAAATTGTACAAAATTAAATGGACATTTTTTGCATATGTACATATAAACATACACTATATATTGTACAATACTTACATACATACGTACTCGCATGTACATAGTTTAATTTACAACGAATTAATTTTGTTTGAATTAATGTTAAATAAATTTGATCACGTTGTACAGTTAACATACACGTAATATCGGTTTCAATTTCATGAAAAGCAAAAAAAAAACAAAAACAAAAACACAAAAAAAATGTGTCAATGAAGTTTGTTTGTTGGTAGGAATAGCGTTTGCTGTTTTTACGCTCGTTGGTTATAGCGTTAAAATATTTTATATGTGAAACTCAGCTGTGCGAAAAATTCTTGGAAATAATATTTGTTTTTATTTTTTATTTTTACACATTATTTTTGTTAATTTTTTTATTAAATTTTACTGCTTGCCCAACATCCGGCATAGTTTTAAGTAATTATTTACAATTTTTTTCTCTTATTTTACTTAACAATTTTTCCACCTCTTTAGCTTTAAGCACGTGTTAAATTATTATTGAATTATATTTAATTTAATTTTTTTTTTTAATTTCAGTACATCAATTTGTCTCTCATTCTCTTGCTAATATTAAGCGTAAATACAATATAAATTACTATATAAAATATTTTATGTATATTTGTACTGAACTGTGGATATTTTGCATAGCTTTCCGCTTTATGCTTTCCGGCGTACTGCGAGTCGGCTGCGCAAATAAATAATTGCAAATGTGGCTAAATTTAGCTGCCCATGCTCAGCTTACCATTTTACCATGCATTTTTTGGGAATTATTTTGCTTGTTTTACATGATTATTTTTTTTTAACATTTTTGTCTTTCATACTGACAACATCCTGTGTGATTGTACTGAACTGAGCCGAGCTTTCAAAACTTCTTATATATTTTTTTTTTTTTAATTTTCAAATAATCTCTTTGTTGTTGACCTCTTTAAATTTTAAGCTTAAGGGCATAGAAAAATATTTTATTTATTAATCAAATGTGCAACCGCTATAGCCGAGAGGTTAAAAGTGCGTACTGCCATTCGGAAGATCAGGCTTCGAGTCATGGTTAGACATAAAAAATTATAGAAAATTAATTTTTCTAATTTAGACCGCGCCTCAGCAGTTAATTTCCAGCCCTCCGAGTATATTTCTGAGATGAAGCCAGCGAAAGTGGGTGCAGCTTAGAATGGCAAGCTGTAGGTACTTCTATTTGTTGCGAAAAAAAAACATAAAAACGCAACTTTAAGCCGTAGGGAAAACTCTTAAAATCATCTGGCGTAGGTTCTACTTCTTTTCCTGTAGCAAAGACGTCAATGCTCGAACAAAAGACGCAGGTTCTTGTGGTCAAATTTGGTATTAGATTAGTGGTGGGAGATAGACTCTACCGCAGAGTACTATAACTCACTCCAGTGGACGAACGTCGTCCCACAATTCGTATTAAATCAAAAATGTTTAACATTTCGCTGATTAAAACCCATGTCTTGGTGGTAGAACGCCTGGGAATAAACCCGTGAGCGCTGCCTCCACCACAATCCAAAAATCGAGCTGGACAAAGTTTTGGTTTTTTGGTTCAACAGTCAGAAAATTTAGTATCTATGGGGCGAGGCTGATCGATTTCGCCTGGACTCCAAGCATAGTTATCTGTAGTACCAAATTAAGGCAAAAAAAAGGCCATCGAGCATTATCACTGCACCGGATGGAAGTGTGGAAGAAAAAGCGAATGTTGAAAAGGGAAGCGAGACTCCATTGCAGAAAAAGAGAAACACAGCGCTTAAGAAGCTAGCCGACAACGAAAACGTTCGAATATTCTCTGAGAGGATGCGGTGATCGGTGACCTACAGAAGGTTTTAAGATCGTGGCACAGACTTGTAGAAACCAAATAGGTGACTTAGACAGTAAAGGAAGAAACGACTAGCTCGCTTTTGAGGACTCAGCTATAATCGTGTAAGTGTAAGAAGTCAATGCAATTATTATCTGCATATTTTAGAAAAATTAAATAATTCCAATAAAAATCCAGCACTCGGGATTCACGTATTTCTCCCAATTAAAAATCAAATTCAAGTTTGTCCGAAAGTACGAATGAAATAAAAATCATAACTTTCAAAGCAATTACGAGAATCGGTGAAGCGGCATACAACACATATGTGTAATAACAATCAGCGTCACTCACGGCGTAGCTAACAACACGCAAAGAAGGTGATGCTGAAGATGTCTATGAGACTAATGATAATGGAAATAAAGGAGCTTCAAATAGAGAGTAAAAAAAAAGTATAGCAAACATATACCTATGTATATGTATGAGCCACGTTAAAATATTTGAAGGGCCCATACTAATATCTCGAACGCCCTACAAAAGCCGTTGCGCATGCGCAGTTGAAGTTGAACTTGAGAGATGCTAGAAAAGTTATTAACAAACACATGTATTTTTCCCAGCTTTTTGTTGTAATAAACTCACTACACTTTCGATCAATTTTGCTGTTATAATAATAAATACATTGTGGCTCATACACTCGCCCACTGCATGAGGCACCACTACTGCTATCTAAGCATCGTTATGGTGCGGTGGCGCGCAATATCCATAAATCCACTGGGTAGCGAGTACGAGAATATGTGGAAACACCGTGAAGTTGCGCCACGTACGTGCACATGTGGCACATCACGTTGCTTCTGCTTCTGCGCTGTGGCTTGTTGCAGCTGAAGAAGATCAAAAGCAACAACAGCAACAACAGCAACAACAACAACAGAGTCAGCACTCTCAGAAGCAACCTCGCACTTTGCCGCTGTTTATTTATTTTTCATATCGCCATCATCGTCAACCTCCTCGTCAGCCGCATCGTCTTCTTCAGCGGCTGCTGCAATCTCAAGGCGAATGTTGCTGCTGTTTGCGTAGCAGGCTGATTGTGCGCTTATTAATTTGCACCGGCAAAAAAATGTTGCTCGACGATGATCATGTCTATGACCACGACCAAATACATGCGCCACTGAACGAGGAGGCAGCTAGGCGGCTAGGCGGCTTGGCGTACAGGCTGATGGTTGTTGCGGCTGCCACTTGTCTCAACACCCTCTTGGCTGAGGCAATACATTTTTGTTGCCTTTTTTATTGTTGTTGTTGTTGGCATCACGCTTAAATCATATTAGAGCGCTCAGTGGCGGACATTGATTGCACTGATTTGCTCACTCAGCTGCCGCTGTTACTTCCAGTGCTGCTGTTGTTGTTGTTGTTCTTTTTATCGCGTAAAATGTGTGGCAAGTTCAAGCGGGCATTAGCGTTTAGAGTGCGGCATAATGCAGCTGCGTGCAATATTATTATTTGTTCAGATCCGCGCGATTGCTCATACATTTTCTTCCTCTTCCCCCTTCACTCTTTGCTCTTTGCTCTTAATAGTTTTTATGATATTTTTCTGCATTCTCTTTGCCGACTTTTGTTGTTTGCATTGCATGCTGCGCGGCATGGTGTCAAACGTTTTGTAATCTGTCACGTCGCATCGTTTTCTCGGCTGTTTGCTACGACGCTGTTGCCGCTTTGAGGACGTAAGTGGTTCTCTGGTTTCTGTTTTATATTTTTTTTAATCTTATTTTTATTTTGCATTGCGTTTGCATTCCTCTTCACCTGTTACTTTTGCTGAGCATCATTTTTATTTCTCTATTTTTTTTTGCATTTTGCATTTTTTCTTTTAATATTTTTGCTCTTAATAACCGTCTTGGGCGCTCACGTGCGGTGCGTTTTCTAGGGAATTCTACCAATTCGCATTTTATGCGGTGGATTTCTCTGCTCCTTTTACCCACAGACAGAACTTGTTGTTGCTGATATTTTTGTTGTTTTCATTATATGCCAATTTGTTGGTTTGTTTTTCTTCGTTTGTCCGAATTAGTCATAATTCTGTGTACTTTTGCTATTCTTCTTCTTTTTTTGTTCTTTCAATCTAGTTTTCGTTTCTTGTTGCTTTCATTTTGTTGACCTTCAACATTTATTGTGCGATCTTTGACTTCTATAAAGATTTTTATTATCTCCTTCACCTCCCTAAGAAAATATGACTCAGCACTTTTCAAGTACAATATATTATGGTTCGCACGATCCGCAGACCAAAAAATTCTTAAAAATTACTTAATCTTTCTTAATTTCATATAGTGACTTGCCGAAGAAAAGAAAAGTAAACTTCGCTTAATGGATATACAATTTTTTCGTACTTTCACCAAATGATACTAGCTCATCTCGTCTTTCCAAGAGGATGGAAGCTCATTGCCTTTCACCAGCTATCGTTTCATCGCCTGCGGTTTTTGTCCACGATGGCCAATAATGAAGTGGGAGATTTGGTAGATTTAGCTCCTTATCGGCTTTCGAAAGCAGCTTCAAAGTTCACGAAGAGTTGGTCTGGGTCGTTCCTTTATATTTGGCGTCACATGAATCAATGGTGGATTTGGCGGATCTGAAGCACCACACTGATATAGTTTGATCAGTTCATTGACGGTGGGCTTTATTCTTTCAAACATTATTTAGGATACTTATACCACGATAGTTGGCGCGGATTGTGGGTCTGCCATTTAGTGGATCGGACAGAGCACAGAGCTCAGGCTCCAATCGTCGGGTATGCATAACAGCATATCTTCTCCAGAACTCCTCAGATTCCAGAAGAACTCGAATTATTCGTCTGTTATATGTAAACTGCAAAGCTCCCATGTCGTTTTACATGACATTAAAACCCAGTTTTGCTGTAGCAAGTTGGAGCAAATCCTCAAATCAAGAAATATGCACAAAGTATCACAACATCTAATACAATTTAAACTCGATTCACTAAGCGTTTCGAGAGCGCATCTACAAGTAGTGACTCCATCTCTTCGACAGCAATTCTCGAAACTAGGAATATCATGTTTCTTGAAATCCCACAAAAAATTCCCACACTCTTTCTACAAATTATACGTAACACAGTGCAGTGTGAGTGCAGCCTTGTGAATTAAAATTAATTTGCCGTGAAAGACTTAAGCTCCTTGAGTCAGTGTCACGCTGTCAGGATCAACGCAGTCAAGACGGCGCTAATCAGCCATGACGAATTAATGGTGATCAACACTCTTTTCTGGTGGAAATTACATACTGACTAACTGGCTGACTGACAACAAGAAGAGATGATGAATTTCGTACAAAAATGCAAGAGAAAAAACAGTTAATTTTTGATAACTGTAAAAGCTGGCATAACTTGAAGTTGTTAAACAGCTGTAAATGACCTTAAATAAATTTTACACAATTTTTGTACTTAATTTTTCAGTAAATATTTTTATTTTTGAAATTTGCATTTATATCCACACACATATTTACTTACATATAATTAAAAATAACTCGATAGCAAAAATTTGTATTGTTTCTTTTAATAAACAAAAATATGTATGTACATTAGCATGTTGCCTGTCGACCCTTTTGACACGCCCTCAACTGCTGAACCGTGTGTACTCGCAAGTAAGCGCTTGAACCAGTTTAATGCTGCTCAATGACAGCGACACTATAATTTACTGGCAGCCATTTAATTTGTTCACTGTTGTAATGTTGCTCGGTGCATTGTTGTTGCTATAAATTAAGCAAAGTGCATGACATACATATGTACGTGTGCACGAGTATACTGAGCTTAAAGGGCTGCTCATTTGCAAATTGCAGTTGACAGCAAAACTGAGCAATGATCAGCATATAAACTTATAGTGAAGTAGATACATATATAAACGAATAGTTTTCCTCTTTTTTAACTTGCTGTTTATTATTATTATTTTTTTTTAGTATTTCTATATTTATAATGTCGCTCAGCGCTTTTGCTATGCCATTTTCAATTTCTACTGCTCCCTGGGCAATCAATTATAATGAAGGCGATCGGCCAACCGTAAACGTTGACAGCTCAACATTCCATCGCTTATGTAAAAGATAAAAAAAAACAGCTTTTTTCTGATTGGCCAACATAGGGCGCTAGTGTGGCCAGCCGCTTTTGCAAGCGATTAGGAATGACAAATATGTGCAAAAAACAACAACAAAAATATTAAATAAATAGCCATAAAATTAGATAAAATCTTCAAATAAATTCAAATAGCTATAGGATTAAAAATAAAATAAAAATAAATTAAATTAAATAAAACAAAAAAAGAAAATAAATTAATAAAAAATTAAAATAAAATAAAATGTCATATAATTAAGTTAAGAAATTAAAATAAAAGTAATAATAGAAATCATAAGAAAAGAAACTAATAAAAAAACAAAATAAAAATGTACGAAATTAAATTCAAAAAATTAAAAAAAAATATAAACATAAGAAAAATAAACATATTAAAATGAAAGAATAATTAAGAAAACTTAATAAATCAATTAAAATAAAGGAAGAAAAATAGAAAGTAAACAAAATAAAATTAAATTAAAATAAATTAAATTAAACAAATTTAAATGAAATAAAACTTAAAAAAATAAAATAAAATAAAACGAATAAAATAATATAAAATAGAATGATAACAATAAATAAAAATAATATAAAAGTGAATAGAATTTGAATAAATAAACTAAAATTACAAATTAATCCAAAAAAAAAAAATAAAATAAAAATATAAAACAAAGTAAAAATAAATAAATTAAATTGAATTAAATTAAATATAGAAAAATAAATAAATTAAAGAAAATTAAATGAAATAGTATCAAATAAAATAACAACATAAACTAGTATAATACATAAGTATAATAAATTAAAATTAATTAATTAAAATTAAAAATTAATCAAAAAAGAATTTTACAAATTCAAGACCAAATGAATGTGAAATTGCTGAAAAATATTAAATTAATGAATTTGTTTTACATTAAATAAATTAAATAAACAGAAATAAATTAATATAATTTTAGAATAAAATAAGAAAAACATAATAGCAATAAAGTGAAATAATTAAATTAAATAAAACTAAAATAAATTCAACAAAACAAAGTAAACAAAATAAAATATAATTTAATAAAATAGAAAAAAGATAAATAAAACAAAAATTGTAAAGAAAAAATAAAACTTAAATCAAAATAAAAAATAAAAGCTTAATTTGCTGAACTAGAATATTTTTTGTTCTAGTTTAACACATTTTCCTCAAATTTCGTAAGCTAGATCTGCTAACTTTTCATTTTATATGAAAAATCCAACTTCAGGGTAGTAAGTTAAGAAAATTTGAATTATTTAAAAACCACTTAAATAAAAGTTGAACCTTTATCAGGCACCTTTTAGTCCTCTAAATGACAAATTATAATTATTAAGCGATTGTAAAGGGATTTTATGACACTTAAGTGCTGTACTAAACGTTATGGACCTCTTGTACCTATGTACCTAACCTAAAAAAGCTGCACCCAAAAACTCATAAACGAGAACAATAAAAGTACATACTCTCCATTTTGGTGCATTTACACCGTTAAGACACCAACTTCTAATGCCAGTAATGTCTCCCTTTATTGACCCTAATTACCCTGCCAGGCTATTGTGCTTTCAGTATAATGCATCATCAAGTGTCATCGAGCGTCATTAAACAATAAAAAAGTCAGCAAATTTAATTGCATTTGCACTCAACAAAAATATAATAGAGCAAAAGAAAGAGGAAAAAAAAAACAAATAATGCATTTGAAAAATACACAAAACACACCCGAAAACAAGAAAAAAGGTAAGAGAAAAGTAATAAATCGAATTGAGCACAGGGAGCGCTGGTCAACAACAACTAGAAGAAGCACAGACATAACCAACCTCCCACCCGTTCGGTACCAGGTGTGCGTGTGTGTGTATTGTGGGTGGCAGCAGCAGCAGCAGCAGCATTTGTGGCGTCATTGTTGACATCAAATAAACTTTATTGTCGCGACTTGCAACTTAACGTTGCATACTTTTCGTCGCCGCCAATGCAACGGTAATTTTACAATCCCTTTATTTTTTGTTCTTATTATTTTTTTCTTCGATTTTTGTTCTATTTTTGCTTTCAACTTGACTGGTTGCATACAAAGTGCAAAAACTCCATACACACATACAAATGAGAGAAGTTCGTCTATGTATAACAGTTGCCAGTGCTGGCCACTTTGGGTATGTGTGTGTATATGTGGGTGTATGCGGGGCATGCATCGAAAAAATGTCAATGAACTTTAAATTATGTTTGGCAACAAAAGAAGAAGAAGACCTCAAGCCAAGTAAGCGGTGCCAAGCGGATGTATATGTATGTATGTAGGTGTGTGTGTGTGTATAGAAATTGGGATAGATTATTTTCTTATACCATACATACTTTTTCTCTTGCTTCGTAGTAAAGAGGCAAGTCGAAAGTGGATGGTTGCATACATATTTATGCACTATTTTCACATGCATTCAAAATTATATCCTTCTTTCCTACTCACCCTACTAAGTTACAAAGAAAATATTTTTTTGGTCGCCCACGATAGTTGCATCGTCATTGTTGTGCCACACCATTAACTTATCTTGCCACACACGCTTGAATTGCATACTTACAGGCGTTTAAGCTGTTACATTCGTTATCTCATTTTGTGTTTTGTAAACACTGTTGCTCATTGTCTGCCATTACACTTCACGTCTTTCTGCCTTATCATACCTCTATCTCTCTATCCGCTTTTTAGTTATTTATAGCAAACTTTTTCTTAGCAACTTTTTTCCTTTTTTTTTTAGAGTCGCCTTCCTGTCGTTACTTTTTCCTCGTTTTGCTGCTGTCATCATCCAATTTTTTTGCCTTGCATTTATGTATGAGTTTGCTCAAGACAAATTGTTCGTTTTACGCATGATATGAATATCTAATATTTGTATGAAATTGACTTTCGTATAAAGTAGAGTTTGTTGTTTGAACAGATTAGACGCATTAACATTGACAAGTTGCCCGCGGGAAACTTTATGTGACACGGAACTGGTACGTGGATATAAAGTTTGCTGGAAGTTTTTATCATAATTTTTTCTTGACAAATTTTATATGCAAGAGAATAATGAGGCATTGATGTAGCTTTATGTCTGGAAATATGATCCAAAGCATTGCCTACATTTATGCTGACAATGAAATTGTATAGATTTAGGCTAGAGATAAAAATGTTGGTAGTAGAAAAAATTAAAACGAATTAAAATAATACAAATAAGAAAATGAATGAAAATAAATGAATAAAATAAATAATAATTTAATTAAAATTCTTTAATTTATAAATAATACAATAATTAAAGGTATAATATACTGAATCGCCTCAAAAATATCACAACTAAAAATAAATTTAGGCCACAAAAAAAAAACGAAATATGTATGAAAACGATGATTATTTTTTAATTATAAAATTGAATTTCATTTCATTTTTATTTTTATTTTATATTATTCGGTCTTATTTTTTATGTAATTCTTATATTTTGTTATTCCTCATATAATTTTACATTTTTTTATTTTAAATTTTTCTCCAATTTGAATATATTTTTGATTTATTTTAATTAAGTTTATTTTATATAATTTTATTCTATTTTACTTTTATAATTAAATTTATCTATAAATTAAATTTTAAATTAAATTTAGTTTTATTCTATTTTTTTCAAAATTATTTTATTTTATTTTATTTTATTTTATTTTACTTTATTTTATTTTATTTTATTTTATTTTATTTTATTTTATTTTATTTTATTTTATTTTATTTTATTTTATTTTATTTTATTTTATTTTATTTTATTTTATTTTATTTTATTTTATTTTATTTTATTTTATTTTATTTTATTTTATTTTATTTTATTTTATTTTATTTTATCTTATTTTATTTTATTTTATTTTATTTTATTTTATTTTATTTTATTTTATTTTATTTTATTTTATTTTGTTTTATTTTATTTTATTTTATTTTATTTTATTTTATTTTATTTTATTTTATTTTATTTTTTTTTATTTTATTTTATTTTATTTTTTTTTATTTTATTTTTTTTTATTTTATTTTATTTTATTTTTCAAAATGATAAATAGTTTTCACTACCCTCGTGTAAATCAAGTAGTTCAGTCATTCAATTACAGCGAAATTTAATTTTAACTATTATGGCATTAATTCAAACTATCTAGTCATGCATAGAAATCCCTATCATCGCGCCTAAAGCGCACAGGCGCACCATATGTGACCGCTCAATGCAGCGATTGACCCTTTGTGCAATCAACCAGCAACATGAATCTTACAAACCTTTACACACACACATAGACAAATGATTGCAGTTTCAAAAATCTCATTCAAATGCAAATCACAGACTTAAACACAATAAAACATCCGACCAATGGATTGTGGGTGGCGCAAACTGACAAATTTACAGCACTCAGACCCACTTTTATTAGTCCTTAATACAGTCAATCGTAGCAGTTAATTTACAAACAATTAAATCTGTCAGTAAACTCCACTTGCTAGTGTTGGTAGCTAGAATAGTGATAAAATAACTGACAGAGACAATCAGGAATGAAGCACATTCCACATTCTAAAAATCAGTCAACCTTTCAACCAATCAATGTTTCACTCATATACATACACGTATCTGAATACAATATGTATGTAGTCAGGGCAGTGGAGAGGAGTTGTTGCACACATACACTTACATATGCATGCATACAAAATACATTTGTATTCAAACATTTTGTCATTTATCCTGTGAAATGTATAGCCACATATAATGTTCTGGCCATTGAGCACAGCAAATTGCCATTTACAAGGATATGTGGGCCCTCCCTCCAACTATGAACCGACCAACAACTCGCTTGTTATTGTAATCTCTAGCGCTGCTCATACTACGAAATTTGTGTTCGAAAGCAATCCTTTTCGAAACACAATGGACACACCAGTCCTGCTGCATTCGGTTGTGAATTTATTCGCACATATGCATACATATAAATATCTGACATTTTGCATCCAATCTCCTTCCACAATGCCAACGTACAATTTACAGCAGTTCATGTGATTTAACAAGCGACACTTTGCAATTTCATCCCACTCAAACCCTTGGTAGCTTTGGAGGCTTAGCGCACATACCACATTACATATGTATGTATGTATGTACATATATACGAGTCTAGAACATTTTGTTGGGCGCAGCTGCTTGTAAATTGTTTGGTCTTATCTCACCTATCCTTGGCAAAGTTAAGCCTTACAAATTGGACACTAGTGTATAGAAGTTTGGCTTGGAAGTCAGCAGAATTTTGCCCTTGAGCGAGGACCCTACAGCCACTTTTTTATATGTATTGTAGAGAACAATAGTTGACAGTTTGAATATAGTTAAATTTGTAGATTTGAAAAATAATTTAGTCCCCCTTTGGGGCTCTCTTAATGGCTATTCTTTGGATGAGTAAATTTCGATTCGCTCTTACTCTACAAAATCTTTCTGACCTCCCTCAAAGTCACTACTTATTATTTTAATTCTTCTTCTTCCTAATTGACGAAGTAAACTGTAGTGTTTTCGCCAATCCAATGATCATAATCTAGCCGCGGTCTCTTAAATAGTCTCATAAATTTATCTCAAAACCTTCTTCCCGAAAACTCCAATTCAATTAGCTTCCATTAAGTCAGCAGAGTGCTTATAGTCAGCAAATCTTGCGTTTGGAACTCTTAGAACCAACAAGTGCATAATAAAATCCCATATATAAAGTCTAAAACGTCCTTCTGTTGAACGATAGAACGGAAATCTTTACGCCAGAAGAATAAAGGCTCTTTGGGACGTAAGCATTCCTGACTTGGAAACGATTAAGAAATACATACCTAAGAAAAACTTCTGACGTTTTTAAAAGCATCGTGTCAATACGAGTCCTTTACTTTTTTCTTAGTAAGGAAAACCTCATTACCTCTTTTAGACGCATATCCCCTCGCAGACACAGCAATAAATTCATAAATCAGGTCATAAGGTCATTGGCGATGCTCCACATACATTTGTACTTACAACATATGTTTGTGTGTAGGTAAGTAAATAAAACCACGCCAAACGTATGTAGACTGTCTGGCAACAAAGAACCGATACGGAGTATAATGTCTTTTTGGAATTCTTATAAATCACCAACCTTCGTTTAACCAACAGTCGCTGCGTAGCTCACACCACAAGTGTCCTTCTCTGGGAGTTTTGCCCCATTTCGATACTTTGGTGTGAAAATGTATACAAAATAAATTTGCCAAACAATCAGAGATGCCAAAAGGCTGTCCAAAGGGGTTGAATTTAGACGCCGGTGTGAGTTTGAAACAAAAGCTATCAGACGCAGCTCGTTGGAAGTTTTCAAAAACCACCAAATACGAGGCAATTACGATGCAAAAGCCTAAGGGCATACATAATATTAAGAGTTTAAAAAAATATTTAGGCTTATCTGCTCTTGCCGGCTCGTGCGTGTGCAGTACAGATTAAATCCACAAGCAAAAGTGGCTGCTGCTTGAATGCGCACTTCAAAAGCGCGTAGTTGGCAATTTTTCCTTTCGAAAAGAAGTCAAAAGATAATCAAACACAAATATTCGCTAAGGGAATGGAATAGTTAATTTTAAAGAAAAAGTCTCCAAGCAGCGGAGATAAAAAGAGGACGGAGGCATTTTTCTTGTAACCACCGCACAGTGTGACGAGTGCTACTAGAAATAGGAAGAAAATGTGAAGTTCTTTACTTAGAGAGCTAAACTAAAAGATAATGAAAGAATTAAGCGAAGACGTATCTTAAACTAATTATTTAATAATTCGAAAAATTAATATACTATTAAATATAGACATATAAAACTTTAAATTAAGAGGTATGTTGAAGCAGTACTAAAATTTTGAGAAAATGTTAAAAGTATGCCAAAAAAAATATTTGATTCTTTGTTTCAGAATTCACATGTAAAGAGTAATACCGAGATTCTCACTTACTCCACAAATGACCGAAAAGTAAAAAAATATTTTCACCCAATAATCCAAAGGATCTTCGGTAGTGAATTGTCCACTTACCCACCTCACATACCTGAAAACGAAAAAAATACACTGCTTTGCCTTCGCCGCAAGAAAGTCTCAGCTCTTGAGGACGTCTAGAAATGGACATAGAATGGGCAAAATACAGCCCTTTACTTTTGAAATCACGAAATAACCTATTTGTGTTAATTGCAAAAAATGAAAACATTTTCACTTATGGTGCTCAGTCAACTTCGTTATTTCTTATATTAATAAATTAAAACTTTGATAGGATGTGGCTTAGAGATGTTTCTAAAAAAAACTAAAGAGCCAACAAAATTTGGAATCCTGGATTTTTTTCAGCCTGCCCTGCGCACCTCACATACCCCAAAATCCATAGAAAGTTAAAAGTTCACAAAAATTTTTATTTTCGCATTTTAAGCAGAATATATAGAATAGCACCACTGTGCAGTAGTGCCACCAAATTCAAAGTTGTCGTCTTTGCCACCGTCGCCGTTGCCATCGCTGATGCTACGTCTGATAGCGCTCACATTGACAATGGCCGTGGTAATGGGCATATGTTGTTGTCTGTTTCTATTGTTGTTGTTTCTGTAGTTATTGCCATTACTTGCACACGTCAATATTTGCTGATGCTGCGGTTTCTGCACACAGACCGCCCACCATTTATTTTATTTTATTTGCTTTGTTTTGAGTAAATGAAAATTTGCTAAATGCCTGGCGAGATAAACCATGGTGTGACTGATTTTTTGAAGACACTGCAGATTGGGTCTTATACAAGTATACCAATGTGCATACAGACAGATATATATAAACATTAGTTTTTTTTTTAATTTATTTAAACACCTGTATTTACTTTTATGCGTTCGATTACGATTTACGTGCGATATTTCTCAGATAACATCACACCTTCCCCCTTCCTCTTACTCTTTCTCTTTCCCTTGTAAATTTCGACCATTCCATACGTACCACCTCATACTTGTTATACGTGCTTAACAGTCAAACTCAATCGCCCGAAATAACCGTTTTCATGTCATGCAATAGCATTCGCAGTCACACCAATTTACAATCCACCAACAATTTTACGCATCACATTCACCGCCAGTTAGTTCACCCCGAGCAATGCTCATGTCAACACAAGTTGTGTGGGCGTTAACGGTAATTTTTTGATTTCACTCAGAGCAATCAGTTGGTTACGAAGTCAGTCGTTGGCACTTCACTTACGCATTGCCCACCTGATGGAGGGAGTCCAGCTCCACTTGGCAGACGGTCTACATAAACCAGTGGTTGGCACAGACACTGTTCGACGCCATATTGACTGACTTGCAAACTTTGTTGGTTTTGCAATAATTATTTGAGTTAAAAGTTGAATTGGCAATCAAGATCTCTGAGTGATTAAAATCAGCCAGCCAAGAGATGGCGTGCGATATTTATTTCTTACTTTTAATTAAGATTAAGGCAAGTGATAAACTCCTACTGTACTTGTGAGGTCATTTGCGATCGAAGAGTGTGATAACGAAGAGCTTGGATAACGTGCCTCGGTCTCGAGAAGTACTTCTAATATCGTAAATATTTGGAAAAGATCCACAACTTACATATGGATATACATTTACAACTAGATTTGGCGCGAACTTTGATAATTCAGCATAAGTTTTCTACCTCAAACTCCAGGGCATGAAAATGTGTAGTAGACTGGTTGGTTGATCGGTTTAAAGCTTTGAGCTTGCGACAGGGAGTACCATCCATCAATACTACTAGTTAGGTATGCCACTGTTTGTGGGTTTCCGACAAAATTTGTTTTCTTCTTCAGTTTTCCTTGGCTACCCTTCTTCTTCTTCTTCTTAATTGGCGTAGACATCGCTTACGCATTATATAATCGAGTCAACAAGCGCACGCCAGTCGTTACATTTTATAGAAGCTCGGCCCCTTTCAGAGAAACAAAGTGAAACCAGGTCTTCCTTCACCTGATCCTTCAAATGGAGTGGAAGTCTTCCGCTTCTTCTGCTTCCGCCAGCTGCTACTACATCGAATAGTAGTGAAAGCAGGTGAAGCGTTTACATTCCTCCGTACGGTAAGACCTCGCCATCCAAGGCGCAGTCTCTCAATTCGTTGAACTATGGATATCAATGTCACTCGCCCCTAAAATACGGTTGGACTACTCATAGTGTATAGAAGCAAAGTTCTACCGAGCCCCTGGTAAATTGGCAAGAACTTTTGCGTCTTACAAAGCAAAGCACCCACTTTTGAAAGAGTTCCGACTGTGCACGAATGCCTTATGCCGTCTAAAAAACATACTCCCAACAACTTCGCTTGAAAAATGTTGCACGTAAAAACATTCAAGGTTCCGCGATATGCAGTTATTTTGCCCGAACAACAAATCCATAAATTGTCAATTTGTTCGGCATATTAATACCAACACAACAAATCAAGTGATCCAAGGCGAGGAATAAAATGAAAAGAGTGAAACGAAGATAAAAAGAAAAAGAAATGAAGAGAACTTGTTACTAACCGATGACAACGACAGCGAGCAGCGCCGGCATACCGCCACGACGAGTGGCTGCGCTGAGACACAAAGCATACGTGTAGATCGACAAACAATCGCCAGGGAAGGGTTTAGCCCCAAAATGTAGGTCTTCTGGCCAAATTGCGCGGACACACAATGTTTGTGTGTATGTAAGGATCGTTGAAGGAGCATGTTGAGCACGCCGTCGCATTGAACTGTGATTAGCGTTGGCACTGCGGGCAGGCCGACAAGTCGCGGTTAGTTAGAATTGGCTGAAACTGAAAATAACTATATGTACATAAAGATCGCCTGTGGCTCACAGACAGCAGCAGCAGCAGCAGCAGCTCCCTTTACGCAAATTGCCTAGAGGAGGAGCGACCACAAGAAATAACACACAACAACAACAAGAATAAATAAGAATGTAGTAAAAGAAATGAAATATTTTCACAAACGCATAACCGAACGTAACCGATCTGCTGTTTGGCGCTGCTTGTTTTAGTTGAAGCGAGAAAAAGTGATTATTACCAACTCAACGCTCAATTTCTGAATTTCTTGCGCCGCACTTGGTCAATTGTCGGACAAGCGATTGCGGCTGCAGCAGCGTGAGAAGTGCGCATGCACGAAAATAAAGTGTTCATAATTGGTTGTTGATGCGCGCGCGAAGATCACACTTGCACTAGCGGCCGGGAGAGCTGAGGCTGGGCAAAAGTATGCAATTATATACCATACAGTTTTTCATTTGTTTTCTTCCGCTTTTTTTCGCAAGCAAATGCATTTGCACTAAAGCCGCCACATGCCGCATGTAGCAAATACTCCAATGCACTCACATATGTATGTATGTACATACATTTATGCATGTGCAAGTATATCCTTATATAGATTTGTTGCCGATCGCTTTCGTGTGCAATAATTATGCACGGTTCATAAATTTTGTGCTGATTCTCCCGACTCGAGTCGCCGAAAATGATTGGCAAAGAAAGGATATGTATGCAGCCACTACAACAACACCGCGCAATGCGCATGAGCAGCTCTACTCATATTCATGGATGTTACTGCGTGCGAAATACCAAATAAATCCACTAAAATGGACATTGATTTAAATAACAGTGATTAAAGTTAATCGCCTTTGACGGCATATTTTGCGCGGTTGCGCATGCGCATTGTACTTACACACACACATAACTAGATATGCGCTTACATATGCACAAAAGGACATTGAGTGCTGGTAAGTGAAGTGAGAAAAAGTGTCGGTTCTTAACAAGTTCCCTCAGTGCCAAGTTGGTGATTTATTGGGAGTGAAAATTGCTAAAAATTACTTTTTTTTCGAAGAGACGGACGTAAAAAATACTAGTTACACCAAATATGTATATCACAGTATGGGAAATATTTTTTTTGTTTTTTTTTGTGGTTTTTTTTAAGGCTTACATATATTGATTAAATACGCAGCAGTTTCAAAATAATTTTAAATTTTATTCACTTCTTTATCTTACTATTTTCATCTAAAAGATTGCATACTTAACGGCGCCGGAAGTAAATATTGTTAGAGTCTGAAATGAAAAAAAATCGCCTAATTCACCAGGTGCCCATAACGAATCTTTCCGTCGTATATATAACTTCCCCAGGCGCAATATAAATTCCATTCTGTTTTCGATCTTTGACTCCAATCGAAAGCTACGATGTAACGAACTTTCACTTAAAAATATACTTAGATTAAGTTAAGCTGACTCTAGGGAGTCTTACATGGACAACACCATATAACCAGATACTCCACTTGCGATCAAAGCTTTGTACTGCAACCTTTCCTCTTATGCCTCTAAATCAAATTGCTCTGATGAACCCTACCCAGTTGAAGAGGTTAAAAACACTATATATTACATTGATTATTTAAAGTCTTTTCATCTTCTCCTCGCCAACTAAGATCAACAACCTCTGTCTGCCGAACGCCGACCCACTCTCAGATTATGAGCTACACAGTATCCATACGTGTATGTTTTATACATTGTATTTTTTCCCAATTCTGCAAAGCCTTCGCTCGTTCCCAAAGTCTGTTAGACTGACAAAACAGGATCGTTTCTTCTGTGTGTGTGCTTTGCTACGCTGAATGGATCAGTCAGCCCAGCCTTTAATGCCCAAGTCTCTTAGAGCACAGTAAATGTGAACTTTTCTTTTCTCAGCTAGTAGTCTTTTCATCGCTTCTTTGCACAGTGTAAGAACAGCCGACTTGGCGCTGTTGTTCTGACGTCATTTTTAAAACAAATGTTTCTGCTAGGAAGGACTGCAGTCGTCCAACTTCCGTTTCGTTCAGAAACATTTGTTAAATACATATAGAGTTTTTTGTGCAAACCTCACTCTTTTTTTCCAAACATATGTATGTCTCTGAAGGAAGCTTTAGGGAAGTCAGGAGTGAGGCAACGTAGTCTAATCATATTTTTAGTGATAAGTAGTGGTGGAGAGTAAAAATCCAACGTAGAAGCTTCTCTTGGCACCATTGTACCCTTTATTCCCTAAGGTGGTCTGATTTCAGAAAGGTTCTGTCCAAGTACAGCCAATATGATCCCTTTCTGCAAACAGGTCAATGCACATGGTCACGCCCTACATTAGCCCTAAACTGCAACTCAACTAGGTAGCAACTGTGGACCCGCCACACGTCAAAATTATATAAAAAGATGCTCTTAAAAGTCCCTTAAAGGGACTTAATAGAAGAATTAAACCATCGAAACACATTTTACCAACTAACTGCCTTCAAAGATGATCGAGTGTCGAAAGCAACTCCCTAAATTTAGGGTCTGAAATTAAAATAAAATAAATAATATAATTCCCCCACGTCATACACTTACTTCTTTTACACACCCAACCAGTTAGTTGTTTGTGTAATTTAAGGTGCAATCAGAAATTGCACCGATTTCTACCTGGCACACATGTCCGAGAGTATGCAGCTATTGGATGAGAGTTCTTCAATATCTTTAACATACTTTGAGGCGCCGGAAGCCAAGTTAGAAGAAGCAGCTTTACATACTTTTCTTTAAATTAGTGTGGGTTACCAGGCGCCCATAGATCTTGAGCACAACGAGTAAAACGAGCTAATTTTCTCGAATTCTACCAGGCGCACCTGACGGTGAACGTGTGACTTTTGCGTGAAAATTACTTAACTTCACTAGCATACTTTTGGGGGCGATGGAAGCGAAGTGCAAGCAGAGTTCTCTGCAGAATTCGTCTCAAAATCTACCAGGAGCACATGTCAGAGAGCGAGTGGCTATTAAATGAAAATTAATTCAATTAGTTAGCATACTTTTAGGCGACGTTTTAAAAATTTAATAAATTCGCTTTGAATTCTGTGCGAGCTTGTTCTCTCTGGCAACGAGGGATTAACGAATTCGAATCATCTCTTGTTAGCGAATTCAGTAATATAGTTGTTCAAGTCGTTGGGAATCTTCTGTCATTTCATGATATAAACAAGGTTCTACAATCCACTATTATTTTCGTGAAAAATTCTACGAAAAAGTTATTTTCCCCAGCTTGTCTCCAATTCAATAGCATAGCTGGGTTGGGTTTCTGTGGCAGCTGTGCTATTTATCCGCGGTAAGGCATGACACTTTGGGAAACTTAACATTTTGGCACTTAATCTGATCTCAATGCAAAACTAATTGAATTAAAATAAAATTCGGAATAATAAAAAATTCAATTCTTCAATATTTCCTTAGTATCTGCCTAATTATTTGCCCACTCCACCTTTTTTTTAATTTAAACGTCGTTAAATGACATATTTTACATTTGTATGTTCAAACCGAGAAGCCCCACATCGTTCCATCACTTTCACAAGCAAACGCACGAACAACAAAAGCACTTAAGTTGACAACCAATTAAAATTCATTTGCGACATGGAGGTATAAAATTGGATTCTTTCGCCAATTCTTGACATGTTGTGATGTGTCTTATCAGCTGAAAATATCTCATTTTCGAAGTTAAGCCACGGCGGCGAATCGCTAAAGACCGGCGTTGATCGTGTGAAGATATACCTGAGCATTTACATACACACACATAATGCAACTGGAGGCAAAGAGTTTCCCGGAATCACAACTTAACGTTCCAGCTCGTTTATCAAACATATGTCACTTGACAGCCTCAGGGGAGGGCAGAAGGCAGAAGGCAGAGGCAGAAACGGCGTTGGCTGTTTCCACTTGCCACTCGCCATTTGGTTGCACTCCAGCTTGGCTACAACTACCACCACCAACCACCAGCGTGGCGATTTACACTCCGGCATTTAACGCTTTTGATCAGTTCATTATTACGCCGTCGTGGTGGTCAAGTGTCATATTAGCATACATACATATGTACATACACGTATGTACGTACGAACGTTTGTAAGATGTCCCTTTTCATTTCATAACTTCTTTTGCCTGAAACTTTTTTGCCTTAACAATTCGACGCTCATCAGCTTATCGTGACGATGATCTTGTTTTGCGTTCGCCAGTGTGCAGTTGCTGTACGTAGTTTGTATGTGTGTTTGCATATACATACGTATGTATTCAAATTTATAATAAACTGTATATGAGCTATATGTTGCTGTATCAAAATGCCGCCACATTACTGTGACAACGACAAATTGTTGGTAATTACAACGAAACATGTTACACACATACATAATATTTATCGCGATCGCGATTAACATCTTGTCGCGCTTGCGCATGAAGTTGGTCAGTGGAGCGATTGCACTTTAAAGGTTGCAGATAAATTTGATATTTTTATGCATATTTCATGTATTAAATGCGTGTTGTAATTATGTATGTATGTATTTATAACGTAAATATTTATATGCATTTGCTTTGGCTGCCATTAAATTGGCATATTTATCAAAAATTTATTTTTAAACTAGAAAAAAGTGTAAAGTTCCTTTCAGTTTTTCAATTTCTTTTAATTACTTTTTTTTATAAATATAATTTTTTATCTAATTTTTATTTTAGTTTTTTTTATAGTACATTTTTTAATTTTTTTTTATTTCTTTTTTTTTTGTTTTTAATTTTTTTTTGTTTTTTTTTTAATTTTTTCTTATTTTTTTTTTATTTTTTTAAATTTTTTAAATTTTTGTTTATATTTCTTTTTTTTTTGTTTTTAATTTTTTTTAATTATTTTAATTCTTTTTTTTTTTGTAATATTTCATTTTTTTTATCTTTTAACTTATTTCTTTTTAATTTATACATATTTTTTTAAATTTCTTTATTTTCTCTACTTTTTTTTTTAATTTTCTTTAAATTTTTTGTACTTTTTTCCTTTAAAGTTTTTCTATATTTTTTATTTTTTCTGGTTTTTATTTTTTTTTTTAATTTTTTTTCATTTAATTCTTTCTACTTTTTTAATTTTTTTCTGTTAATTCTTTCTACTTTTTTATTTTTCCTACTTTTAATTGATTGTGTATTAGCGACACAAATTAAAAATCTTTGTAGCGAAAATCTGAAGCTAGTGAGGTAAAAGAGATTTTCGAAGATTTTCGAAAGCTTTCTATACAAATAGAAAAAAATTAGTTGAGGCTATTATTTTCTTAATCAAATTTTTTTATTGAAAGCATTATATTAGCATATACCCACATACATTATCTTTCACATAATAATATAAAATATACATTTTCACTAAAAACTATACTAAATTTTTATCTTAAATTTTGAATTTTGTAAACGAAAAAACCGCTTAGGTGTAAGTCAAAGTAGTTCGAAGAAATGAATGTTACGTTCTACTGAATTTTTAAATATCAAGAAGCGTTTTTTCCAAGTTCTGTAATTTTCCTTTGTTTGTTTTAAAAAGTTTACCACTTCTATTGTACATTAAGCAATTTCCTTACTTAATATATTCATATTAAAATATTTCTCAGTACATTTTAATATATTGAACTAAGTTTGAATCACTAATAAAAAAAATTTCATAAAAGATAAGTATATTTTGAAAAGCTAAAAGACATACAAAATTCAAAATTTTTAACAAAATATTTCGTCCAGTTTTAGCAATAAAAAAATATTAACATTGCAACATTGCAACAGCAATCAATGGTACAGTCATCAAGTAAATGATTATGTACATATGTAAACATTTGTGTGCTCTATTTAATAACGACTATTGTTTGTCTGTATATGTATGTATGTATGTATGTATGTATGTATGTATGTATATACAATTTCATTTAGAGTACAAACAAATGCTGAGCCTAAATGTATGCTATTCCCGTTGAAATGGTCGATTTCGGTATGCACTCGTCTGAGGTCTGAACTCGCCAAATCGTGGCTTCTGGTATGCAGTGGGTCTCGACTCGTCAAATCGTGGCTTCTGGTATGCAGAGGACCTCGACTCGTCAAATCGTGACTTCTGGTATGCAGAGGACCTCGATTCTTCGAAACGCTGTTTTTGGTATGGATGAGGTCTGGACTGCCTTCGATCTACAAAACGATTATCCACTTTGTAGTGATTTCGATTTGGCTGCTCAGCATACCTGGGCCTCTCATAGGCATGCGCTACAAATTGGTTGTTTTTAGTGTTAATTGTATGATAATTATTATGATTTGAATTGCTGTGAGGAAAATTCGAGGCAACTAAAAATGATAATTTAAAAAAATATATATAAGTTTTTTAAGCGTTTGTGGCGTGTTCGACGACCTAATCACCTTGCGACCTGCTGGCATTTACATATTGACTACTGTAATTGCGATTATTGCCATCTGACCGATTAAAAGTATTATTTCCGAATCTCTGATGCGGAGGTCGTGTGGTATGTTGTCGCTGCGCTTTTGTTTCCTGACGAAAACGTTCGAAACGATCGCGCTTATCAAACACTTGTGGCGATGGCGGCAAGGCATGCTCAGCAAGCGTGCGCCAAGAAGGACGCTCAGCAGGCGCCCGCCAAGAGATAGGCTCTTTGGCAAGCGAATTATTCGCCAGTACACCAGACTTTTTCAACTTGTTTAAGTCATGTAATGAGTCCAGATAGTTTTTGCGTTCGATTTGATGACCACGTGAAGTATTGAATTCTATTGTGCAGCAGCGGTTGAAAGAAGAATGTGATTAATTTAATAATAATTTAAACAAAAAAAAAGCATATATGAATTTTTAATGTGGAATAGCTCACTTACTATCTATAGCCTCTTCCGGCTTCATATCCAGCTCGGATATCATGAAATCGCAAATGAGGTAGCCAGTGCGATTGACGCCATGCGTACAGTGTACACCAATGAGTTTATCTGAAAGTGCGGAAAATTTTAATTTGAAGAGAAAAGCAGCAAAATTAAAATTCTTTTGAAACATTACATATCAAGTAGAAGCATATGCATTTATTTAGCAACAAAGCACTACTGTTTACGCTTTACACATTTCGAACCAAACACAACAACATTGCAGAGACCTACAAAGTAGAGCATACTATTCTTATATAAGTAAATAATTCCAATTTACGCATATTCTCAAGATTTTATAAAAAATTATTTACAAAAATACAAACTTCCAGAATGGTGACATGGAAAAAATCGAAATTTATATGTGCATCAGTAGAAAAATGTGGCACAAAGCAAATATTATTTGCAGTAAAAGCGACAATGTCGGCTAACAAAAGCCCAAAATGTAAGAAGCGAGCGAGTGAAAGAAATCGACCACAAAATTTTAATTTACAAAAACCAACCGCAAAAATATGTCAACACCCACACATTGAGTCACTCAAATGAATTGTTAGCCGACGGAAGAGCGGGTGCGCATGCAAAAGCGGCTTAAATGACCGTGGGGCACACACACACACACACACATTCATATTATATTATATATGTGCATACATACATACGTGTATGTGCTTTTGATAGACTGAAAATATGCGAACGTGTTGAAAGTCCAAGTAGTGGAAGATCCTACAGCAGCAAAAGTTACAGCGTTCGCAGCAACAAAAGCAAATGCGGTGCGCCTCAACAACAATAATAATAACAACAACACACATACTGTTTAACATGGGTAATAAATTTTGAAAAACATGTCAGCGCAACAGCAGCATTTGCACAGCTAAAAGAAACCGAGTGCTATGCGCATGCGCAGTTTACATGAGATTCGTCATGTTTGCATAGTACGTCTGAATGTATGATGGCTAGCATCGAACCAGCAAGGAAGACCGCAAGAGCCGCCTCCACTGCAGCTGCTGCTGCTGCTGTGGGCATTGTAGTAGGTTCAGTTATCGCTTCTTCAGTCGCCATTGTTTTTACCCAACATTTATATTTTCGTTGTTGCTGCTGTATGTTGATGACAAGACCACCGCAAATACTGATTTGTTGTTACTTGTGCTTAACTTGTTCAAATCGGTATATATGTTTGCAAAAGCAATTTGTGATTGCGTTGTTTACTTAAATTTGTGTTGATACTACTAAATTTATTGACCGCTGCAGAATTTTTTTTTTTTTTTTTTTGCCAATAATAATAGTAAAAAATATTTACAGACGCATGTCACTTTTTAATGAAGCCGACAAACGTTTATTTTAAACGCACCACAAACTTTTAGCGGCGCTAATTATTAGAATATGAAATAAAAGGAAATAAAAAAGTAAAAGCCTAGAACCACTACCAATAAAAAATGAAGTATTCCTTGAACTCAAAAATACAGTACGCACTTTTATTATCATTGTGTACGTGACAACTGCAAACAACTTGCAATCCGCAGTTTCAGCAGGCAAATTGGAGCCCTTTGAGAAACTAGTTGTTACAGAGCTATGTATGTGCCACGTCTTTGAAAGTCTGAGTTAATTGGTGTTAGACAGTCTTAAACACGTGGGTTGATGACATGAAATGGTTACATGTTCATTGTCTACCGCTTAGATGGTAGTTCATAAAATTATAAACAACTTATTTTTATGCCAAAGTGGGTGCACTTGCATTTGGCTTACTAATTGGCACACGAGTCATATGCGGAGAATGTCAAAAACTGACGTGACTCTTTGCTTTAGCATCGCAGAGTAACAGATGCACGTTATGATAAATGAACTTTGTTAACAAAATAATATGTATGAGTATTAATTTGAAGAAAAATAAACAAAATGTGGAACAGAAGTCCAAATTAATTTGATTTGAAGAAAGTTTGGAAGATTTTGTCAGAGAAGCACTTTGTTTAAGGGGGGACATCTGAGTAAAATTTTGAAAAAATCAAAAAAATTTTTTTTCGTTTAAAAGATGCTTTAGGATCTTAAAAATAATATACCACAAGATAGAATCCGGCAAAAGTGTCTAAATGTCCAAATTTTCCATTCTGCGGCAATGCCTCATAGGCATATTCTATATATATATAATAACTTTAAACGCGTTTTTCTCGAAACCACTTTTTTTTAGACGGCCGGAAATATAACTCGAGCAAATCTTAACCGATCGATCTGAAATTTTGACAGTATATTCAAAATTCCTTCCTCTATCGACACACGTATAATTTTTTTTTTATATTGCTTACTTTTTTTTTATAAACAATTTTTGGACTTTTTTTCCTCGTGAAAATTTGAACTTTTTTTTCGATCACGCACCATTTTGCGAAAAATCAATATATCGAAAAAATCCTACGTGTGTCGATAGCTGTTGATGTATAGAAACTAACAAAACTTTATTTTTTGTTCCAGATCAAAAATTAAGGACGTTAGCTTTCCGGCCATGGACCCCCTTCCCAAAAATAGGGCCTACGAAGAAATGCTGCACAGCCGCCATTTTGTTTTCGATTTCTTTCAAAAAATCATATTTTGTACATCGGATCGCATATTATAAAACCTACTTTACAAAATTTCGATTGGCTCTTTCGTTTGGTCAAAAAAAATTCCAGAAAATCCGCCTATTTTTTTTGAGTTACTCAGATGTCCCCCCTTAACTGAAAAAAATTTTTAATAAAAACAAAATAGAAAGCATCGTCTCAGGTTTGGACCTCGGCACACTGAGCTACAACTACAATTTCAACATTTCAAAACCAATACTATCAAATAAGCTTAATTTACATCAGGATTAAAAGTTGTAGTAAATTCTTTCCGAACGCTCAATACACAATGAAGCCTTCAATCACATAGAAGGCGAATCATTTCAATTTGTTATTTAACTTACCATTATCAGGGTTTTTCTTTAAGTAGCTCAGCACCATATCTTTAAATCTGTAAGTAGGAAAATCTTCATTTAAAAACTGTTGAAATAAACAATGAATTATGTAAAACTTACTGTTTAACTAAATGTGGCTGAGGCGTTTGATGACCGGGAATCATTAATTTATTATATTCCAAACCCTGACTTACGAAGGACTATTGAATAAAATAAAAAACATTTTTAACAAAAAAAAACATACATAGATATGTATTTCATTAGAAAATACTTACATCTGGATTATAATATCTGGAGGTATTGGTCAAATCTATTATCATACCTAATTTAGGTACTGTTTTCAATAAAATGTTTACATCTAGGCGCTTTTTTTCCTCCACATTCACATTAACGGTCTGATAAAAATATAAGTTGAAATTTTTTGTTTAAAAATGTGTAATTTCATAAGAAAAAATACGTTTTTTTTACTTTTAGCGAACTTTTTTACAATTTACAATTAAGCTCAACATACACTTAACATATATATACATGCATATTTGCAATGCAATGAGTAAATTGAAAAATACCAGTCAAGGGCCCGCAAGTCATACTGCATGAGACCACCCTAAATGTCGCAACAAAATAAATTGCTTAATTAACGAAAAATAAATAAAAATAGGGCAGAGTATGCGGAAAGTACTACAATATACGCATAAATATTATATATTTTTCGCTAAACACTTGAGCATGCGTGTATCTTTGCATACGCGGTGTGACATGTCTTGCCTGCAAGCGGATTTCTGTGTGGTATAATTAATATAAATTTAACTTTTAGCCTCAACAAAGAATCCCAAAGCAGCATTGAAGCAACACAGACTCCAAACGAAAAACTGTGTAAACAAGGAATTGGCAAGAGTAAAGGTAAGCAACAGAAATCATCGTGTGGCAGCCAATACCGCTGCTGCTACCTTTGGGAGTTGCTGTTATTTAATTAAGTAAAACAATTTAATTTTGTATTCATATTTTCCTTGAGTTTAATATGAACTGGCGCTTTGGTTCTTTGTTCCGGCATCGGCAGTCAGTAGGCGTGTGGTCCGCAAATGCACCGTTGCGGTACGTTGTCCTTACTTTGCCTCATATTCGCTGTATTGCGCTTGTAAAACACGACAGTTGCCACTTTCATGCATAATTACAAGACGCAAGCATCTTTTGATTTATTTTGTAAATAAGAATGTGTGTATGTATGTATGAAACAGTTTTACATTGCTTTGACTAAAAACAAACAAAAAAAAAATCGTATGAAGAGTTACAGTACTCAACCAGTTTTAGAACAATTATAATTTAGTAAAAATTTTGTTGTTGCTATAATTTAGAACTAAGAGTCCTTTTTTATATTTAGTTTTTACCAAATGTTCCGAATAAAAATGATATATTAATTTAAAACATTTAAGCTGTTATTCCTTTCGGCTGTGTTTAACGTATTGTAATTTGATGTAGTAAACTTTTTACATACATGTTGGTTGAAAAGACGCTATTGCATGTTTAAACCGGTTTCATATAGGTTCTGATAAAGTACCAAATTTGTTTTGACACTGGTTCCTTAACTAAGATGGAGCTTTTTGTATACTTTATTTTGTCGTTTTGTAAATTTAAAAGATCCAATTTGCCAAATTAAAAATGTGACATTTAATTACTAAAAGAGTGGCCGATACCTAGTGCAGAATAGAATGGCACCAAACGGATCCTTAAGCTTTTTAATCAAATACACTTATAAATAAATATTACCATATAAAATACTTACCTCCCGCAACGGCACCTTAAATGCAATGAAGCGAGTTCCCTCAACACGTTTACCCACTGGTACATAGTTCAGCCATCTGTAAATATTAGAGTATCTTTTGAAAACTTCCCAATATCGCAACTTCTCAGCGTCGCGTCGCGCTCCTGCAATCTTCCAACACACTTACCTGTCCGGTATTGAAGGTGCCATAGCGCAAGTACTCTTTGATAGTTGTCGAACGGACAACAAAAAATATGTAAATAAACGAGAATGCACTTTGAAATCAATATTTTTTAAATATATACAAAAAATTATTATTTTACAAAATATAAATGTTTATTAAGTTATTTGACATTTCACGCGCACGCATACAGTTGTCAGATATTACGTAGGGATGCCACTCCGGTTTAAAAATTCGCAACAATTCACTCTAATCTCTCAAATTGGAGGTGAGTTTTAGGACAAAAAATTTATTTTTTATAAATAATTTAAGATTACATTTAAAGTTATGAATTATAGTATTAAAATTACAAGAACCGAACATATTGAATTAATTTTATTACAATTTTTCTTTATTTTTATTTTCAAAATTACCACACATTTTGGCATAAAAGCAGCCTGTTGAACACTTCACCACAAACAGCTGTATCGCAGCTAATTTGACTTTTGGACTTTCGTGGCGATCACCAAGTGAGTGCTTAATTATCAAATAAATACATATAATAAATTAGAGAAAATCTTATCAATCGTAGGAGACTGCAGCGGAACGTTTTTATTTTATTTTACTTAGTAATTTTAGATCGTTAAATAACAATATAACAATGTTCACGTCCAACGCTAGGAATCTGATGCGTAGCACCTTGGTATGTAACAAATTTCGAAATATCACGCGTGAAAAGAAAAAATAGAAAATTGAACTCATTACAGCTCCATCGTTGTAAGAGCACTTTGGTAGTAGCCGAGCACAACAATGAGGCACTTAATCCTATCACTTTAAACACTATCTCAGCTGCAAAGAAGATCGGCGGTGATGTCACAGTGTTGGTGGCAGGCACCAAGTGTGGACCAGTAAGTAAATTACAAGCATGCAATTGTCTAAAATGCCCATACATAATTTGCATAATCAACAAGAAAATATTATCTTTTTTATAAATTTCTAGGCATCTGAAGCTGTTGCTAAGGTCGAAGGTGTTGCCAAGGTATTAGTTGCCGAGAATGCAGCATTCAACGGATTTACGCCAGAATCCCTCACGCCACTAGTGCTCGCCGCACAATCACAATTCAAATTTACACATATATTAGCTGGTGCTACAGCTCTTGGTAAAAATGTCCTACCGCGCGTCGCAGCTAAATTGGATGTCTCACCCATATCGGAAATTATCGATGTAAAGAGCGAAGACACCTTTGTGCGTACGATCTATGCTGGCAATGCCGTTTTGACTCTACGTTCAAAGGATCCCGTTAAAGTGATAACAGTACGTGGCACTAACTTCCCACCCGCCGCAGCCACTGGTGGCAGCGGTGCTGTCGAACAAGCACCAGCTGGTGATTATGCCTCCCAATTGAGTGAATTTGTTTCACAAGAACTTACCAAATCCGACCGACCCGAATTGACCGGCGCCAAAGTTATTGTATCCGGCGGACGTGGCCTCAAATCAGGTGATAACTTCAAGTTGCTTTATGATCTGGCTGACAAGTTTGGCGCTGCAGTTGGTGCGTCACGTGCAGCTGTTGATGCTGGTTATGTGCCTAATGATTTGCAAATCGGACAAACAGGCAAAATTGTTGCGCCTGAATTATACATTGCTGTCGGTATCTCTGGTGCCATACAGCATTTGGCTGGTATGAAAGATTCTAAAACGATTGTGGCTATCAACAAAGATCCCGAGGCACCTATCTTCCAAGTCGCCGATATTGGTTTGGTTGCGGATCTTTTCAAAGCTGTACCAGAGCTAACAGAAAAATTGTGAGCGTAAAATAACGTCCCTTATTGTCTGTTAAGTAAAACCGTAGTGCATTTATTTAATTTTCTTTTCGAAAAAAAGTCTACCAACAATTATTTTGTAATTAGTAGCAATTTATAAAATTTCGTTATTTTTTATATCATGTATCAAGTAGCCTATACAACCCTTTATAAATATTTTTTGTTTTAAGAAAAAAATGCTAAAACTATAATAAAATATATATACAAATTTATGTACTCAACGTTTATTTGGGATTATTTCGTTTGTTGGTATTTTTCTAATCAGCTATCATTACGTAATTGTGTTTGTTGACTGGGGTGATCTCTAGCTGATATGTGGCGATACAACTTAATTTTCGTAGCATACTTCTAGGCTGCAAGAAAATTACACTTTGGTTTAGTAAAAAACAAAAAGAAAAACTTTTGTAAAAAATAACACACATACTCGCACGTCTGATTGGTATGGAACTCGTATGTAGCAAATATGTACCATATGTGATGACAAGAAATAGCAACCATTGTTAAACGTAAGTTAAAATGATTAATTGAAAATTGACTGAGATGATTTTTTAATAATGTGACTGAGTAGAAAACAAACAAAAAATCTGATTATTGCAAAAAAAAATCAACCCCAATTAATCCCAAACACAAACACAACTTTGATTATTAACTAAATTTTGTTTACTAATGGGCATTGCATTAAATTGTCAGTTATCTGAAGCCTTAAATATAACACCGTTAATCACATTAAATTAATTTTAATACATATTTATCATATCTCTTTTAATCAATGAATTAAAAACAAAGCGGCTCATGGGGCATACTACACCACACACATGCATACCCAGAAATAAGTGCTTCATTCATTATTATAAGTTTTACTTTAATCATAAAAGTGGGCCCGTCATGTCACTCCATATCGCTATGACGTCAATTTTGTTATTAAACAATACCACTTGGTTACAATTTTTCGCGTCAATCACATTGAAAAATATTTGCATTTGCATTTTATTGGAGAATATTGATGTTTTCTTAAGTTTGTTATTTTCCTAACCATCAAAAAAATATTTTTCACTTTTACTCAAAAAAAAAAGTAATAATATATATTTTTTATTTATTTATATTCTTCCACTATAAACAAGATAGTGCGCCTTTTCCATGTGACTTCAATAAGTAAATACTTATTATCGCGCTGACCTATTTTGAAGCCAATAAGTGTCATATATGTATGTACATGTATATATTATAAATACATTGATATGTAAAAGCAAAATATAACTTGTATATACTTATTTATTTGTGAATGGTGTTATGATTAAAAAAATATGTATGAAAATATTGGCTTAAAAATTTCTAAAGTTCGTTATAGGTCAATTCAATAAAAAGTAACAACTAAAAACTTTGTTTTAATTATAAACACATTTCTATTTTTTTGCTTTTATTTTATTATTATTGTTTTTAAAACGACATATGTATATTATTTATACATTATATTGCACTATTTATTCCCTTTCATAAAATAGAAATCATTAGGGATTTTGTTTGTTTTAGCACTATTTGGCATCTATTCTATTTTCAGTTGATTATTTGAATGCATTTGCTTATCAGTTTTTTTCTTTTCAATCATTATTTTAAACTGTACAAATTTTCAATAAATAAATAATTATTTGTCTTTTCATTTTCCTTTTTTTTTAATTAGCGTGGTAGTGTGGTGAGAGACATTCATATGCTGCTTCATCAAGTAAGTCATTCACAATAGATAATTCGCTTATAGGAGTATTATGCGAAATCTATAACTTGTGCCTTAATATATATTTAAAGTTAAATTAAAAAATTAAAAAGCAAAGAAATTCTTGCCACTTTTGTTATTTCCTTTTCCACAAATACACGCACAAACAAGTACTCATATACCACGATGAGCACTTTGACGTCCAAAGATCGCAGTGATCATATGCCTGCCAGCGTCATGGGGAAATCTTAGAACGCACTGTTGTCATATGCGCTTATCAACATAGACTAGACATTAATTATCATTTGTTATTTTATTTTTGGATTTTTTTTTTTAGCGAACTTTTGCTCTTTTCACTTGATATGGACACGGACAGACATGCGACAACTTAATGTTGATATTGCAACAGCACATAAAACGATTGACTAAAATGTATTTAAGCAATTTAATAAACTTCAGTACTTTACTACATATACTTTTTACTACAAAATACGTATTAGGCAGTTTACTAGCAATTTCAACTGTTGAAATTCAATCGTTGTTGAGAATACGGAATGCGTTTTTATATTCTTCCAACAAATTCATTTTAAGCCGCCTCCTAACAACATTTTTTCGCAAATTGCGTTTCAAATTTACCAGATGTTATTGTGAGTAATATTTTTGAGAAAAAAAAATAATAATAATAAAAGGAAGTATAAGCGCCAAACACGTGTTTAAAAAAATATACATACAAAATTAAAAAATATTATATACATGTACATGTACTTATGTATATATTTATGAGTGCTTATAAAAAACCCATGTTTACTGATAGCCTATTAATTAAATTTGCAGAAGGTACAACACAAAACGGATGTTAGAAAAGAATATAAAGACTAAGCTTTTCTTCATATTGAAAAATATTAACTGTCATTCATTGTAAATTGTCTTCATTGTAAATTGTTCAATGTGGTAGAAGAACGTTTTTGTGAAAAGTCCAAAAAGATGTCCATGAAAATTAACGCCATTAATAAATTTTTAGACATTTTTTTAAAGCTTCAATGGCGAACTTATTTGGCACGCGAACACTAAATGTTTGAGTATCAGGAACAAGGTCAAATTTGATATGTAGGCTGAGGCCTGCTATCAATGTATACATACATACATAAATAGAAATTTTAAGTCTTTCAATAAAAAGGTTCAATGTTTAATTAGTAATTAGGTGGGAGTACAGATCGACATACGACGCAATTTCTGGCAACATGCGCGTCTTAATTCTGTATATTGAAGTTCTAAAAATTAAAAAAAAATGGCTTACAGGTAAAAAACAACATTACCTTACAATATAACCTAATAAACGAAAATATATTCCTATGCCAGCGGATATTCTTGAAAAAAATTGCTAAAAAAAAAACCAATTTCATAGTATAACATTAAGGAAATAATCTTTTATCTCACTACTAGTTCTCTGTACAATATAAAATTTTATTATTTTTTTAAACCTGCACCTTGCAAGCGCAAGGAACTGATCAACCATCCAAATTGAGGTATGTGTTAATCGTTACGATACAACATCTGACTTGCTAAACAACTATGCGCAACTGATTGCCAACATAATTAAACCCAAACTTACAAACAAAGAAACAAAAAAATCAGTAAGAAAGAGCTAAGTTCGATTAAGATGAAAGAAAATTTAACTTAATTTTTTGGATCTTGGTGGCACCGGGATTTGAACCCGAGCCTGCGTATTGACATTCGGTGTACACAATGCTAACCACTCGGCTACCGCGGCCCCGAGCGGACTGTAATATAGAGAGTGCTTTTTGTGTGAAAATAAACATAGTGACAAATTTCCTATATAGAGAAGTGTCCATCGCCTCTATTCTTCGTCCGACCAATCTTTGAACAGACAGGTTCAAAAACTTTATACCACAAGCAGACATTACGACCATAAGAAAATCTTTGTTTTATTTAAACAACAGTGATTTTAACAGTAAGAAATACCCACAAAAACAAAGAAACAAAAATAATAATTTAATATTGTGTTTCAGACAAATAATTATAAGGACCAAGTTTAGGGCATCACACATTTTATAATCATGATTAAATGGAAAATTATTTTTTTTTTTTTAATTCTTTTATCACAAAAACTGCTTATTTTTGTTTTCATATTTTTTTCAATTTTCGAATTTTTTTTTTAATTTTTACGTTCCTTCGACATTTTATCACAAAAATTTTTAATTTTTTTTTATTTATTTTTCTTTTTTTTTGATACATACTATGTACATAAAGGGTGGTTAAATTGTAAGGGCCGATGTTGAATGTGAACCACACCTAAACGCCAAGTTTTTTTTCGAATTTAATTTGACATTTCTCTATTTCAGACTTACTCAATTTGAACAATGGAGAGATACACAATCCAACAACGTGTTAAAGTAATGCAGACTTATTATGAAAATTTTCGAAGAAAATCATCTTCAGTGATGAGGCACATTTTCACCTCAGTGGATTCGTCAATAAACAGAATTGCCGCATTTGGGCGAATGAGAATCCAAGAGTGATTGTCGAAAAACCAATGCACCCACAAAGAGTGACTGTTTGGTGCGGTTTATGGGCTGGCGGCATCATCGGGCCGTATTTTTTCCAAAATGAGGCCGGTCAGGCAGTTACTGTGAATTGTGTTCGCTATCGTGAGACGAATTTTTTATGGCCACAATTGGAAGATATGGATGTGGACGATATGTGGTTTCAGCAGGACGGTGCCACTTGCCACACAGCTAACGAAACAATGGCTCTTTTGCGCAACAAATTCAATGGCCGTGTTATCTCACGTAATGGCGATGTCAATTGGCCCCCAAGATCATGTGATTTGACACCGTTGGACTTTTTTCTCTGGCGTTATTTGAAAGAAAAGGTGTACGTCGATAAGCCAGCAACAATTCAAGAGCTAAAGGATGAGATAATTCGGCACATTAACGGCATAGAAACTCCATTATGCCTCAGCGTCATCGAAAATTTGGACCATCGTATGGAGGTGTGCCGCCGAGGTCGCGGCGCTCATTTGGCCGATATTTTGTTACATACATAATTGAGTAATACCAATATATCATAATAAAATAAAATTTCAATAATTTCCTAAATAGTTTGTGTTTTATTCAAAATCAACATCGGCCCTTGAAAATTTAACCACCCTTTATTTACATTAGAAATTATTTTGAATAGTTTTGAATATGATTCCCGATCGATTCGATTTTGAAAATTTTGCGCAACAATATTCTCTTGAGCAAAATGTTCACGACGAAAAGGTCTGACGTTGTTCGAAAATTCCATTTAACCATCAACAACTCGACCTACTCTCCTGACTTGGCACCGTGTGTCCTCTATCTGTGAGGTAAAGGTAAAGGAGCAGTCATATACTGCTGTTAAAACGATTCTGGGGACCGCGATTGCTGTTGCAAAGGTCTGGTGTGAGATTGTCCCGTTCGACATGAAAGTTCTGTTGCTCCACAACTGTTGAATGAAACAAACTTAATGTAACCTGTGAACTTACTACAGGTGGGTACGAAAAAGAAGCGAAAAGTTTACTAAATCCTCGACAAATAGTTGCAACAAACCATTGACTAAATAACTGACCAACTGACTGACTCTTTGCCGCGCACTTACTATTTGCAAGTGTTAATTATAGTATTAGTGGTCAGATAAGCCAAGCAAATTTTATTGTAAATTTTTGTGTTTTTTGTTTTTTTTTTTAATATTTAAAAATATGCATACATATATACAAAAGTGTATATGTAGGTACATAAATATGTATTTATATATGGTATAATATGTATACACATATGAGCTTATGATCTTTAAGTACGATTTAAGCGACATACAATTCGGACAGAATTCCAATCACCGAAGTCTGACGCCTGCAACAACAGCAAAATACAAGTACATATATATACATATGACATATACATATATACAAATGTGAGTACATACGAGTATGTTGTAGAAATAACTATAACGTGGAGTCTGAGCCATTAACGACGACGGAAACGTTGCTGATGTTGGCGCTGACGGTGAACTGTCGATCACAGTATTTTCCTGGTGATCCAACAAAGCGGACGTGTCGACGCGTGAGCACATTTAAATAAAACGTGGTGAATACTTACTACAAATAAAGTAGAGTATTTCAAAAGTGTAACGGTTTCAAGCGGTAAAGTTTCAAGTGTTGCATGAGCAAGGAAGTATCTAAAAGCGGAAGAGAAGTGCTAAAAAAGGAAACTTGAATAAAAAAATAAATAAAAAAGCAAAACAAATTATATAATCCACACATTCATAATGCCTACAAATGGTAAACGGGTTTGCGTTATTGGCGCGGGCACAGCAGGATTATGTGCACTGAAGAATTCCCTGCAACAGGGCATGGATGCGGTGGCCTACGAGCAATGCAGTGAGATCGGTGGCACTTGGGTGTATACGAAACCAGGACAAAATGATGTGCACAGCAGCATGTACGAGGGTTTGCGGTAGGTGCATTGAAGAACCTTTGATGTTGTTGCCAAAATATGGCAATAATTTATTTCACTCTCAATTATAGCACCAATTTGCCCAAAGAGGTTATGGGTTATCCTGATTATGCATATCCCAAGGATATTGAACAATCATTTGTACCATCAGCGGAGGTGCTGAGGTTTTTGCAGTCATATGCGCAACATTTCAAATTATCGGATTACATTAAGCTGCAGCATGAGATAATACGTGTGCGGCCATTGAATGGTAAATGGGAGGTGAGTGTAAAAAGAGTGGAAACTTCAAATTAAAGTCCTAAAATGAAATACTACTTCTATTCGGAAGCCGCTATTGTGTTTGTGGACAGAGTTTCGATCCCGACCAGAACAACATCCTAGATATAAGAAATTAGGGGTTTCTAAATGAAATCACCCCTCCGCAAGACAAGACACCATACATACAGAAGAGCTTTTCATAAAAATCCATCAGTGGCTTAAAACTGTAGGTCCCTCGAACAAATTAGAGGAGGAACTTGCCCACAGATTAAGCAACTGATTATAGAAACCTAAAACTTGGAGGGTGCGTTCTGCATATCAAACATCCGTTAAGAAAGGACTTTCCGCAAAGTGGACTTGAAGTCCTATGTTTCACATGAATTTTGGCATTGAGGTAGCTCTCTGCTTAAATTGAAATGGAAATCGCTTTTTATTCCGGGAAGAAGACGTAGGACCGATATATTTAAAAAATCGTATTTTTTAGATTTATATTAAATTTGGTACTGAGGTAGCTCTTTGACTAAATTAGAATTCAACCTATTCCTAGGACTTTAAGCTTAACTTTCAGCGGTTTTCCAGTTTTCGCCGGCTTTATGCCTACCTCAGGGCAGAGAATTAGAAAATATTTTTAGTATTTTTCAACTCACGAGTGGTTTTATTCCCCACCCTCCTGCATTGTGTTCCTTTGGCTACCATTACTTTCTGAACAAACATTTAACTAATACTTCCATGTTCTTTGTAGATCTATGTGCGCGACATCAAAAATGACAAATTCACTAAGGAAATCTTCGATTACGTTTTCGTTTGCAATGGACATTACAGCAGGCCGCTGATGCCGGATATTGCAGGCATTGATGAGTATAAGGGCAAAACCCTGCACAGCCATTGGTACCGCAAACCGGATACATTTGAAGGTGCGTAGCATGCAAAATCATGTTTTAAAAGTAGTACATTGCCAATGTGTACTCCTCTCTCCATTAGGTACCACTGTGCTCGTGATCGGTGCCGGCCCTAGTGGCATGGACATCACACATCACATTAGCAAATTCGCCAAGCACATCTACCTCAGCCACAATTTAGATCCAGCACCTTGTACCGATTTCATGCAGAATGTCACACAGAAGACAGTCGTACAACGCTTCACCGAAGATGGCGCTGTATTCAAGGATGGCACCACCGCAACCTTCGATCACATCATCTTCTGCACCGGCTACAAATACACCTTCCCCTTCCTCAGCATCGATGTTTTATTGCGCGTCGATGATAATTTCGTGCATCCACTCTACAAGCATTGCATCAATATTCATTATCCCACAATGGCGCTGATCGGTCTGCCCTTCTATGTTTGTCCATCACAATCTTTCGATTTGCAAGTACGTTTTGCGCTTGCTTTCTTCTCAAAGAAACGTGAATTTCCCAGTCGCGAAGAAATGTTCGCCGATCTGGAGAAGGATATGGAACGTCGCCGCAAGAAGGGACTGACCAATCGTCAAGCGCATGCGATGGGCGATAAACAGGTGAGCTTGTGTTGCGCCTCCTAGCAAATTTTTTCTACTTTAGATGTATCAATATATGTATATTTATTTTATTTCCTTTTAGTACGACTACTACAGCGATCTGTCTGAGACTGCTGGTATTGAGAACATCAAGCCGGTAATCAACAAAATCATGGAAGATTGCAGTCGCAAATACATTTATGAGCTGGCCACATACCGCAATGATCGCTTCAAGGTTTTGGATGATGAAACCTTCGTGAAATATCCGATGGAAACTGCTTGAAGTTCGAAAACTTTTATGCTACTTCTTGAATATGCTGCTTGGGTACTTTTAAGGGGATAATGGGTGCATAATGCTTACTTTATATTAACTGTTTATTTAAATACTAAAATACTCATACTACGTTCTTGCTTTGTTCAACTGCTGTAAATAATTCTTAAAATGTTTTTCAAAGATTAATAATAATGAAAAATCAAAAAAAAAAAAAAAAAAAAAACAAATTTTGCGATAAGCTGTTATGTTTTTTATGACTGTTCATTCATCTCAAAGATAATTAACGAAAAGTTACTGACTCAAGAACTCAGAAATGTACCGTGATGCGTAGTGTGAAAACTGTTATTGTTCTGATTGAAAAATTATGGGACTGTAAATAAGGCAGAAGAATAAGCATTGTTTTGTAAATTGGATCAGCTATATTAAAAAAAGGAAAAAAAGCAATTAGTTTGAAATGTGCATATGTAGCTCGAGGTTATAATCGCACATGTTCGAGCAACTAGAGTTTTCGAACGAAGAGAACTCAAATACGTGTTTGGTGCTCAATACTTAGAACTCTGCGAAACTTGAGCAAAAATTATATGATTTTTTCTCTTTTTTTCTTCATTTATGCTAAATTTTCAATTTAAAATCAATGAAATTTTACAGAAATTTTGACTATGAAATATTTTTTCGAGCTGCGCGCATTTTTCGATGCCACAGCTACTAGAGTTCTAGTCTCACATTACAGATCAGAGTTCTTATATATGTGGCCTCACCAATAAATAAACTTAATGCCCACAACTCTGTCTTCCCAGCATAGCTTGCGGGTATTACTGAAAATCTTAAATGGGCAACCGCTTTAATAGTGAAATGTGAAAACATGTAGGAAGACAATTAACATGGCTTCCCGAGAAAACTTGAGAACATAACTTGAGTTCCAGATCACACGTGTGAAGAAGATAAGAAAACGTGCCGCTGGTGAGGCTGACGTCATCTTATGTTTTAGACCATTCAATGCCTTCAGACCCTGTTTAACTTTGAGGAACACTTAAGATGCTGACGCACTTCCAACATACAGCTCATCACTTCTGTGGTGCAACATGGATTACAGAGAGGCAAACTTCTACTTGCACTATCCCTGAAAAATCATCTTCAAAACCAGGTAAGGTTGAATCGGTTAAATGCAGAGCGTGCACAGAGTAAGATGAAACGCTTGGCTTTCAGTTGATTGAGACTTCATATCTTTCACGATGCTCCATCCTGACAGATATGGAGACACGTGAGTGGAAGAAAACAAGAGAGTTTATTAAATCAAGAGAGTAGTCAAGGACACCGATAACGCCTTAACCAGTTGCCGCCATGTAATCACACGCTGCGAAAATTGTATCATAAGAAGGTCAGCTGCTGAGATCGTGTACGTCAAAGTAGATCAGAAGAACGAATAGTGATAGAAATTAATATATTTTTACATAAGTATATCTAAATATTTATGAAAAGTTACTATAAATTTTGTAATTAGCCTCAAAACTTTCCACTTTCCATAATCTGACTGTGAGCATAATTAATTTAATGAATAACCCCATGTATGTTCATATTTATTTTTAGCTGCTCTTCGTAAATGAACTGATAACAGTACTTTCTAACGAAATTGCAAATACTGGCATACATACTGCACAATTTTTAAAATTAATCATAATTCAATTATATTCATATTTTTTCATTTTAAATTTGTAATTTATCTTTACTTCTTATTTTTTCTTATTTTTTGGTCTTTATATTTTTAATATTTGTTTTTATTTTTCAGACGAAACCATCTTAATTATCGGCGTAGACCGCAGCGGCATGGATTTAACCAACCAACTAGGCCGTTGTGCCAAACACGTTTACCTAAGCCAACACGTGATGTTCCCATCACGCACCGATTTCATGTCGGACGTCGCATAGAAACCGATCGTGCAACATTTTACATCACCAAGCACGATTTTCAACGACTTCAGCATTATGCTATGTTGTACTGATTTTCGTTATACGAGTACAGCACCCTTCCTTAGCGCCGATTGTGGTCTGTTTGTGGATGAAAATGCAGTTTATCCACTTTACAAGCATTGCATCAACATCAATCGGCCAACAATGGCTTTTATCGATTTGCCATTGTATTGTACATATATTCTCTCCGGTTTGCTCGACATACAGGTACGTTTCGCACTGGAGTATTTCAGCGGGCGTAAGGTGCTGTCTAGTTGGTAGGAGATGTTGAACGAATTGGATAATGAAATAGCTGAGCGAAAGGCGCGGGGGAGCGAGATGAGATATATATGGGCCGTATAAACATCCTTTGAACCTTATTCATTAGTTCTTAAATTTATATATTTCCTTTTAAAAAGTTGTTATAATTGATCTCGCTATGACTGCCAATATAGTAACACCTACCGAACTGGTTATCTTCAAGGTCGTGAATAATATTAATTCGAAATTTCAATACGAATTGAAGACATATCGACAAACCATCTGTGATTTTTGTGGAGGATGAGAACATCGTGATTTATTGTAATGTGAAAGCTAAAATGGTGCGATAATGATACTGACGGCGTATTTAAGGATTGCACTGTTTTACAAAAAAAAAAAAAAATTAAAAAAAAATTAAATTGAAAAAACTAAATAAGAATAAAATAAATTAAATGAAATAAAATACAAAAAATAAAATAAAAATATAATTAAAAAAATTTAATAAAATAAAATAATATAAAATGAAAAATGAAATAAAATAAAAAATAAAACAAAATGAAATAAAGTAAAATAAAACATAAAATAAATTAATGAAAAATAAAATAAAGAAAACTAAATTAAAATAAAATAAATCGATTTAAAATTCACAAAAATATGTTCTATTAAAGTAAAACTTTTAAGAATTTTTCGCAGAATAATAAAAATGCCCAGCGAACATATCTACGCAGGGTATACCATATGCCTAATTGCAATTCATACTAAGTTTTGGTTCTGAAAATTTAACTAAACCGAGCCACGAATTTGTATATTTTTTAATAGATCGGCCTACTTGCCATAAACAACGAAAATAAATAAAAACTCGTTTTGTTTGAATAGGTCGGTTCCTAGTCCACTTTCCGAAGGGAATCGAATTTAAAGTAAGTCAAAGCATAAAAACCGTTTTTTTTTTGCAAGAATCATAGAAACAAACTGAGAAACATACATACAATCGTGAAGATTTTTCCAATTTTCTATGCATATAAAAATTAATTCCACATTTTTTTTTTGTTCAAAACAGATTTAAATGACTTTGCACTGTTTTTCTGTACTAATGTAAATATAATTAAAACATTATTTATGTAATTGCATTATATAGTGCAAACATAAGTTAATATGCACACATTCATATGTATGTGTATATGTATGTAAGTATGGCTTTGTAGAAAAATATGTATGTACGTGTTATCATATATAAAATTTTAGTATGTAAATATTTTTCTCTTCATGTTATAGACAACCCTCAGCCGAAGTAAATGAATTCACTAAAATAATGGGTGCCTCATTACGACTTCTCACAAAAACTAAAATGCAGAACAACATGAAAATCTTTCCTCTATGTAAAGAAGGATTTCTGAACCTTGTTCTTCTAGTGCTTTATTTTTAAGCTCATTGTTCAGGCAAGATTTTCTAACCGAATCTTAGGCTTTCAGTTTGTCAAGACATTGTCTGGAAATTATTCTAGCCTCTCTCGGAACGTAGCAGTATTTTGGAACTAATGGAATTATTTTTGACCAATTAAAGTACTCATTAATAGCGACTAATTGAAATTTGTTACTTTTATTATTGAAGCTGAACACACCTCGGTTTTCAGAGTTAAGAATACCAACAAAAATTAATCAGTTTTTTTTTCGAAATCGACTTTGAAAATTTCCAAATAAATGTTGGAAAAAGTGCTGTTAAAACATACAGATAGCAAAATCATTAAAATTGGCACAGTTCTTAGTATAAAAATTATCAAACGAATCACCCTGTAGGCATATACCATATGTACATTTGTATGTATAAATGTGCATATTTGAAATTGTAATCGTTATTGGTCGAACGACAGAGGATTTCCATATCAGAGTCAATTAATTCATATCAGTTTAGATTGAATGAAGAGTCGGTATATTGAGCGCATAATAGCAGATCAGCAGTAAGCGCTAATGATCCCTCCACAAAAGTGAGTACAACATACGAATAAAACTTTGTACGAACTCACGCAGCTGTTCAGTTGCAGCGTAAATAAGTAGCGAAGAGGAACTGCTCAAAAGAGTGCGGGTAGTTTTAGTTTGATTTAATAAAAAATATTATTATTTAAAAAAAAGAATAAAATTATAAACGTAAATAAAAACGCATTTTTCGGCAATTAAAAACATATCAATATTTTTTCTACACCAAAAAGCGCTTATCACTAAAATAATTTATTCTTTGCAAAAAAAAAATATAGTATAATCAAGCAAATAATATAAAAGAAAAAAAAAACAATGAGCGCGAAATCCCGTTGCTGTATAGTTGGCGCTGGTGCAGCTGGCCTCTGTGCATTGAAATATGCGCTCGAATTCGGCATGGAGGCGGTGGCGTATGAGAAATGTACTGAAATCGGCGGCACCTGGGTGTACACGGAGCAAACAACGGATGGCTTTGCAGCAGCGGAGGATGTGCATAGCAGCATGTACGAGGGTTTACGGTAATGCACATAATTAAATATAAAAAATATTAAATTAAAATATGTTTAATGACATTTGTAACAAAAAAAAACCCAGAGCAGATTAGCTGATATTGGGAAAATATATTTAAAACAAATAAACAATTTTCACTTAGAAATTAATAAAAAAAAATATTTTTAAACAAAAATTTATTAAAAAAAAAATTACAGCACCAATCTACCAAAGGAAGTTATGGATTTTCCCGACTTTAAGTTTCCCACCAACATGCGTGAATCCTATATTCTGGCCAGTGATGTCTTGGCATACTTTCAAGCATATGCCGAACACTTTCAACTGCTGCCACATATACAATTACAGCAGGAGGTGGTGCGTGTGCGACCCCAGCATGACAAGTGGGAGGTGAGTGTGTGTGTATGCGCCTAGCAAATTAATGAAAATTACTTACAGCTTTGTTTCGTGTATTTAAAAAATTCTGTAAATTTTCTAGGTTCTAACGCTCGATTTACAAAGCAACAGCTATACGACAGAACTTTTTGATTACATTTTCATTTGCAATGGACGTTATGCTACGCCGTCTTATCCGCAAACCGAGGGTATTGATTTGTATAAAGGTCATAAAATACATAGTCATGTTTTTCGCAAGGCGGAGAGCTTTAAAGGTGTGTATGAAATTGTGTAAATTTATGTATTTGTGTCATCATGCATGTCGTTGCTTTCTCCTTCATATTCATTCATTTCCGGTTATTTTTAATAAATTTAATTATTTTGTTTATAATTTAATAATGTTAACGAGAGCGTTAAAAATCATTAAATCGGTTTTTTCACAAGCGAAAAATATGTATGCATGTATGTATGTGATAATAAATAAATAATTCTTATCACTATGGAGTGTTAATTAAATATAAACAATAATTGGAACAAGCCATACATACATATTTATATAAACATCTGTGACAATACAAACCAAAAGATTCACATGATAAGACCGCTTAGTGATTGAATTGCAATTAAAAAATATTTAAATATTTTTAAAAAACAATCATCATAAAACAAGAGATCCCGTAGAGACCTGGTAGATTTCGTTAAGTGGATTTCCTCTTCTTCGTGATATGTTTTTTTCCGTTTTCGATAACTCACACTCCAATTTTACATTAGATTAAGTATTTTTAGGAGGTTAGGTCCTGTGTCTACGAATATATCATTATATAGAAGAAACGAGAATACAATTCCCCTCTGGAGGGTAGTTAGGATAATTTTTTCGACTACCTTTAATACCCTAATAGCCGACGAGCGAACTTCAGCTAAAAGCCGAAGCTCGCCTTAAATCAAAAAACTTTGTCCTTCCCGATAAAAGCCCGAGTTGGCAGGTGATTGTCCTTTAAATTACTATCAATAAACTGGTTACCTTAAGGTCATAGTTAACAGATTTTTTATACAACCATTCAATTGGGTATCTAATATTTGGACCCATTCGAACTTGGCTCTTCATTGCTTGTTTGTACTAAGAGAAATGTGCAAGCTTTCAAAGACTGCTATTCGGACTGGAAATGTTAGAAGACGAGAGGCGTTAGTACACCTGTACTCTGTTTCTGCGAGGCTTCATCAGGAACACGTCGCTTCCTCCACGGCCAAGGACTATCACTCCCGCAATATTCCCCGAAATCCAATTTGGTGAATATTTTTGCAGTTACAAAATTAAGAAAAACACGGCTAAAGATCTTCGCCGTTCATAGGATTTGGTGAAATCTTGAAATCAAGGCGAATATTGATGTTGTTTTTGTTGTTGTTGTTGTTGAAATGATATGTGAGTACAAGTTCCTGGCCAAATAAAAATTCCGGTATAAAAACCCTACTACCGCCACGGGAGCGATTGGATTTTAGTCGCCTTTCAGAATGGGCAACCCCTACGAGTAGAAAAAAGGCGTGCCGCTCACTTATGGGGGCCGTCGACGTGGCGAATGGCGACAAGCTCACCCCGACTTAGATTCAGTCTCCATCTGATACTACAATGAGCCAACAGATCTGCGTAAAGCATAGCAACGAGTCAATGTAGTTCAAGCTAACCTAAATTTACTACAAACGCGTTTTCTGCTACCTCAAAGCCCAAGTTTCAGGAAAACCAGACTGGCAAAACGTTTTTAAATCCAGATGTGTACTCTACTGGAAACCACTTATAGGAATAAATACCTAACACTTTATTTTTCGTTTTTATTAATGCATACTCTTTCTCTCCATCCATAGATGCCACTGTTCTCATGGTTGGCGCCGGTCGTAGTGGCATGGACATCACCCATCACATCTACCCATTTGCCAAGCACATATATCTCAGTCATCACTTACAACAAAAACCGCCAATAACAGATTTTATGCCGAATGTCATACAAAAGCCCGTTGTGGAGCGCTACACTGCAGATGGCGCCATCTTCAAGGATGGCACGCAAGCCAGCTTCACGCACATAATCTTCTGCACCGGCTACAATTTAACCATACCCTTTCTCAGTGCCGACTGCAACCTGCACGTCCATGACAACTTCGTCTATCCACTCTACAAACACTGCATCAATATCTATCATCCAACAATGTGCTTCATTGGTCTGCCAATATATGCGTATCCCATCAAGCTGTTCGATATGCAAACGCGTTTCGTAATGCAATATTATAGTGGCAGATTGCAATTGCCCAGCACGACGGATATGTTGGATGATACGGAGCGTGATTTGGCCGAACGTAGGGAGCGTGGTTTGCCACGTCGAAAGGCACATTTGGTGGGCGAGCGACAGGTGAGTGTTGGCGGAATGCTATGCTATTTATGAGAGTAGGTGTAATAAATTTTATATTTTCTGTATTTAGTTTGACTACTATGATGAGCTGGCGGCGTTGACGGACATCGATAATATCAAACCTGTTATTAGAAATCTTTCCAAAGTCTGTAGCGGCAAATTTCTTTACGATTTACAAAATTATCGGAAAACTGCGTTTGAGGTTATAGATGAAGAAAACTTTGTACAATTCAAGTTGGATGAAGTCTAAAGGGGAAAATTTTAAGAATACCTATAGGAAAATAAAGAGATTTTATTTTAAGAAAACTAAATATATACAAATTTTTGAAAAACTTTTCATTGAGTAACAAAATATTTCAACGAAAATTAAAAAGAACCTAACTGCAAACCTGAGATGTTATTTCGGAAGGTTCAGTAAAAGATTATCTTCGAGATGATATTAGATCGTGAGACATTTAAGTTTGGCAAAGTGGACAAAAAATCGTTTAAACGAACATTTGAGTGAAGAGTGAAGAGTGAAGAGTGAAGAGTCTTAACTTTTTCTCTTTTGCGTTTAAATAAAGGGTGTTTTTTAGATGTATGGTTTTTCGGTGAGGCATTACTTTTTTCGGAGTTGGTATTTTTGACAAATGTTACTTGATTTACACTGAGTTTGCTTTGCCATTTCATAATAAGATTTATGGAATGAATCAATGGACTCAAAATTTTTTATTTAAATTAATTTTCTATAACTTTTTGGATGTTAGTACGACACCAGGATATGAAACCGAGCCTTCCGAATGGCAGTAGGCAATGCCACTCGGTTACCGCGACCGCCACTATAACATATTATAGATAAATACGACCGTGAAAAATACACTGTCGAGTGGCGACCGCAAATAGAAAAATTAATTTTCAGTATTTTTGGATGTGGTTTGGACCATAACCCGAACCCTATACTTGCGAATGGCAGTACGCAATGCTAACCAAATCTAAAAAAAAAGACAAATGTAATTGGGATCCTTACTGGGCATGGCCTTATAGGACGATATGAAGAAAGGCTTTTTTCGCTTCCGTTACAAATTCAAATCTTGATAAAAAAGAACTGTTCCGGAGGATAGCATTCATTAATTTTAAGCAAATGGAGTTTGAATTTTTTTTTTTCATTGGAAAAAATCGTGAATTAATAAAATAAATTATTTGCAGAAAATAGAAATAAAGTATTTAAAAATTTTAAAATTTCATAAAAAATATTTATAAAAGAGTAATCATGCAAACATATTTAAGAGAAAATTTAATCAAGTATCATAGTAAGAGCGCCACTCGTCTGCCGAGTACAAAAGATCGCATTTAACTGCATATATACACACATTTTATTGTAGATAAGCTGCAAAGCTAGATGATTGTGTGAAAACTAGTGCAAAAAATATAAATAAATACAAATAAAAACACAGAGCGTCAAAGAACAGAGACAGTCGCGCAATAGCCAAGAGCCAGTCGACTAGCTTGCTACGTATATAATAACATACTATAATATTTATTTGAAAGACTCGCACGGTCGATTATTATACGAAGAAAGAAATACGCATAATATTTTATAAACATAAAATTAGTGAATGAAAATGAGTGGCAAAAAGCGCGTCTGTATCATCGGAGCCGGTATGGCTGGTTTGACAGCACTAAAGAATTCGCTGGAACACGATTTGGACGCCGTGGCATACGAGAGATACACAGCGGTTGGCGGCACTTGGATCTATATGGAACGTAAGGAGGGTGAAAGCGAGGAGGATGTGCACAGTAGCATGTATCAGGATTTGTAGTGAGTACTGAAATGGAAATAACGATAAGATATTTTTGGAATTCATTTTATCATATTATACCGCCTTTAGTACCAATCTACCAAAAGAGGTGATGGGCTTTCCAGATTATGATTTTGACATGAATATACCAGACTCATTTATCAGCTCCGAGTTGGTGTTGGAGTATTTAAGAGATTATGCCAAACACTTTAATTTAATGCCATTTATCAAGTTGGAACATGAGATAGTGAGGGTGCGCCCACGTAACGAAGGTTGGGAGGTAAGTGAGACTATCGTATTTGTTAAGAGAATTGCTAAATATTACGCACATCGCTTCATATAAAATAAAGATAGAAATGTGGCCTAGAAATACAATTTTGAATAAATTACGTAATCAAATTAGTTTGCATTTTTTCACTTTTTTTTCGCTTTTAATCTATACGCAAACAGATTATCATACGTGATCTCCAGTGTGATAAGTATTCCGTTGAGTATTTTGATTTTGTTCTGGTTTGTAATGGACACTACACTACACCCGCGTATCCGGAGACTGAGGGTCTTGAAAGTTATCAGGGCGTGCGCTTGCACAGTCATCTCTATCGGAAACCCGATATCTTTGCAGGTAACTTATGACTTTATATTTTCTCGTCTCATGAGTTTATCATAACCTCGCGCTCCTCTTTGCCGTCTTCAGGTCACAATGTACTGGTAGTCGGTGGCGGTCCGAGTGGTACGGATATTGTACATCATATATACCGTAATGCTGAGCACATCTACTTCAGTCATCATCTAGAGACCGCACCGCGCACAGATTTCATGACGAATGTCACGCAGAAACCAGACATAAAGCATTTTACGCCAGATGGCGCTATATTTAAAGACGGTAGCTGCGCAACTTTTTCCTACGTCATCTTCTGCACTGGCTACAAATATACCTTCCCCTTCCTGAGTGTCGATTGTGGCATAAATATTGATGTCAATTGGGTGCATCCACTTTATAAACACTGTTTGAATATTAATAGACCCACGTTGGCGATCATTGGTTTGCCACATCAGATTTGTCCTGCGCAACTTTTTGATTTGCAAGTACGCTTTGCGTTGGCTTTCTTCACGGGAAGTAAGGAATTGCCGAGCCGAGGTGAAATGTTAGCCGAAATGGAAGCGGAAATGGCGGAACGTTGGGCGAATGGCGTAACAAAACGGGTGGCGCACAAAATGGGTGTTAAGCAGGTAGAAATATTATAAAAAAAAAAATTTACATCTACAAATATTTTTCCAAATTCTTTGGAATTTTAAAATCACAATAACAATATTTCCTCCCATTTTTTCGCCCTGCAGTACGATTACTACGAGGACTTGGCAACCACAGCCGGGGTCACTAAACTGAAACCAGTCATTACTAAACTGATGAAAAATTGCTCCAGAAGATACATTTTCGAATTGGATACGTATCGTCAAAAACGCTACAGAGTTGTCGATGACGAGAACTTTATAGGAATTGATTAACTTTTTATGAAAAAAGTTTTTGTATATTAAAAAATGGAAAAAATAATAATAATTATAAAAAATAAAAAATATCTCAGACTAAAAAGCCGATGGACTTTTATTAGGAACTTTTTATTATTATGTCAGAAATATACAAGGGGGCTGTCGAGGGTGACGGCGATCAGAATATTTTTTCTTGGCTACACAGTGTATCACATGTACGTAGCGCCTCAAATAATCGAGATTAGAATATGTAATATGTATATACATTTGAATATATGTATATCAAATTTCCTGGAATAACGGGACGAAACATGTTATGTTTTAGTTAAAAGTCGTGCATTTAAGAAAATGGATCGCTTAACATCCGGTCAACGCGTGCTCTAGGTGCAAATTTGAAGAGATTTTATCAGTGACAGATATTGTAAGGCCTGTGTATTAACGTTTTACGATACTGTATGTAAATGAAAGTGTAGCCGAAGACCCGAAGACACATTCTAAAGAGCTGCGACTTTCTTACGGCATATTACGACGAATTTTGCGCACAAGATAGTCCGACATGTCACACATGACGCATGACAAATATGGCGTTATCTCTCGTCTTGGCGATGTCAATGCACAACCGAGATCGTGCTATGCAAAAGACGGTGTTTATGCGCATAAACCTTCAACTCTTGAGCACTTGAAAACCAACATTCGTCAAGTTATGGTTGAGATACCGCCCTGTGGATAACCCTGTATACCTCAGAAACCACGGAGAATTCGATAAAATATGTTAATTATTATTCCCATAGTCTAACGGCAAAAACTACGTCCTACTATCTTATAAATTCCACACCTCGGCAGACTCAAGATCGAAAATTTAAGGCATTATCCGCCAGAAATCAACCAAACTTGATAGGCATGCTACTTCTAACAGGGACTTATGTTAAGTCTGACAAGAAATACATAAAACAGAGCTGTTTTGACCGATCTGTTGCCGACTCAATAGAAATAGCAGCCTAGCGTCTTATGTTCGGTTCCAGCCAAACTTAGTTTTCTTCACTTGTTTTCTACAATTTTGCATATCGGTCGGGTCGGAATGTAAACCCATGACCCTCCACACTGTTGCTGTTGTAGAGGCTACGTTAACCACGCTCAGGAGTCATTCCTGGATTTCCCGGGAAACGTGCTGTTTCGACGGGATCGGACAAGAGGGAGGTTAGATGTGTCGGCTTAAAGGGGCATGTGAAGAGGTGGTCAATGCCGTGCTGAGACTCTCTACATGCTGGGCATACGTTGGGTATGTTGGGGTCGAGCCTGGATAGATAGGCGTTTAACCTGCTACAGTATCCAGACCTAAGTTGTGCCAGTGTCACGTGGGTCCCGCGAGGCAGCTCGAGCTCGTTTTCTGCGATAGGTGGTGCTTTTTCTCCAAGCACGCCATTCACGGGGAGTCTTTGAATGGTGTTCAGTGCTTGTCTGTACGTCGTCTTGTCCAGCGGTTATTGCACTTGTGCACATGTGTGAACCCTCCACATTGTAGCACATACTACTAATTTATCCGCTATTGCGGCCGCAGACGCACTAACTGTTTAGTTAAGTTCATGCTCCTCTTTTATAATTACCATTTCAAGAGACACGGGCTTAAATTGCTATACTAGAAATAAAAACCTTCCGCTTTTCAAATAAGAACACATTTTTTTTTTTTGTTGGAAATTAGAAATTACACTTTATTCATTCTCTCAAGTTGTTGTTTGTTTGTTGGTTGATTTTTGATGGTGATTTGTTTATCGTTTATCGTAATACAAGTACATACAAAATGTTTAGTTTTTCCTCAATTAAGTAATAATAAAATGATACTGCGGCCGTTCTGCTGCTACCACTACTGCTTACCACTTATTTTTCTTACTTTGCTGCGTCTGGCTTCTATTTGATCAAATTCTTCTACTAATTGCAGATCTCCAACAAAGCAACACAACAAACGAAAAATCAAAACGCGCTAATATAAATGACTTAATTAATTAATAAATCATTATTACCAATAGTAATTACAATATTTCAAAAACGAAAAATGTATCGGTATGCATGTGTTTATATGTAAATGTGTATATGTGTGTGTATCTATATCGATAATTTGTGCAACAGATGTTTTGTTGTTGTCTATACAAATACATTAAGTTTTTTTTCTTTATACATATGCCTGATGCAGTTATTAGTACGGGTTAATTCTTGTTGTTGTTGTTTGAAGAAGTCCAACAGCGCAGTAGCCGCCCGCACACAGAAAATGAGCTACCACGCCAAAGCATGCGCAGCCACGCAACAACAGCACGCCGCCACTGGCAACCGTTAGCGTCGAGTGTAGCGTTGCAGGAGCCTGCACATTACGCATGCGCCACCGGCATACAAGCATTAGTGAACCAGCCAGCACCCACAGGTTGCGCACCTCCGCATTCTCAGCATCACAAATGCATCGGCGGGCAAGGGTAAGTGCTGTGCTCACCGGCAGTGTTATGTGCGACACGCGCAAGCGTAGCATGCGAATGCGCCTGCACGCCCCGCTGAAACGGCCAACAGTTGAGCAGGAGGCAGAATGACTGCTATGCGTTGTGCGTGGCATCGGCGTAGTTACTATTGCGTATTCTATTATTAACAAATCATAGTGTTGTGGTACTGTATGCATACGAAATTTCTAACTTTTGCGTTGGGAATTTTGCTCTTTTTTTGTTTGATTTTTCACAATTTTTTTTTTTCTTTTGTTAATTTTTTGTTACTTCTTCAATTCATTTATTCTACTATATCTTCGACTTTCAACGTTCTAACGTCTACTTTTCGATCTCGACTACTGCTTATTCAACATTTTAACTTCTTCAGCGAAATTTCACTAAATACGCACATGGTTGTTGTTGTTTTTATATATAATAATAAGATTTTACATGATAATATTATTTACTTTTTTTTTAATTTCATATATATATATATATATAATTATTTGCATTTCTATACATAACAGAGGAAATATGCGTGTATGTATGTGGTTATGTAGTGTTGTCTCCCGGGTTGCACGAAAAAACATTTGTTCTCCACTCAATGAAAGAAAAGAAGAGAGCTTCTTCTTTGGCCAAGCGGAAGGTTGTTCTCGTGCAACTGGCATGCGTGTGGCTGTGTGTGTGTGTGAATGTGAAGTGATATTTGGAAGTGTGTGCGTATGTGTGACACTAAGACGATTATTTTTGCATATTTCTAACGTGCGCACACATACATCTTCAACATTGGCTTGCAACTAATAATTGCATCAACTTCGGTCGCAACTTGAACTTTAATTGTTTGTTTTTGTTTTTGTTTTTTTTTTTACTTAAACCCTACGCGCCACATACACATTACATATTCATTTTCTATGCAATTTTATAAATTATTTGTTTTTGTAACAACTTCAGCGCATTCGCACCTCCATTTTCTTTAAATATGTATAGTATATGTATATCTATTATTAATAATTATATATGTATATATTTATATTATGTGTGTATGTATATTAAGTATTTATAGATATAATAATTATACATTTATAAATACCATTTAGTTTAGGTTTTCACTGTTTTAGGCTTTCGCTTCGAAATTTCAAATGTCTCATAATCATAATCTTCCTTTTAAGCTTATCACAAAAAAAAAGAAATATATTATAATTATTATTAATAATAGTTCTTACAAATTGAACAATAAAAATAAACACATATATAGGGACTTAGTTACAGTGTGTGTTGTGTGTGAGTGTGTGTTTGGATGTTTTCTTTTCGCTTTGATTTTGGTGAATTGATGTTGCTTCAACCATTCCTTAGTAAGTTTGCTTGGCTGCATACATGCATGTATGCATATATGTGTGTATGGGTGTGTTTCCTTTTAAAGACGACCTTTTGTTGTTTTAGGCGCAGTGCGCGTTTGCCCATTAACGAACCATGAACCGTTATCATCGCGCTCAACAATGTGGTCTTTCCCTCAATCAATGCAACAACAAAAAAGTGATCAACATGCGCACCGCTCAATGAGAGACGTGGGGTGTAGCGTTTAAGAATAAATCATATGAAAATTCATACAGCCTAAAAGTAGGCTTGAAATGGTGGTTGTATATTGAGCGCTTTTTGGTTGTTTGTAAATAACCAATTCCTCGATGTGTGTGTGTGTGTGTTGTTGTTGTTGTTTTTTATAAGCGTTATACGCAAGCGCCCGTTTTATGGGAAGTTATTTGTGAAGAGCAATCTTCAATTTCTAGAGTAATCAACTCCGTTTATAGCAGAAAATATCAATAATATAAAGAAATTGCGGTTCAATGTATTGATTTTACTACGACTACGCCCCTCACTTTTGGCTGTTCGAATTGCGGTCGCTTTCAGTTCGTCACTTGATGTTCTAATTTTGGTTTTTTTAGTTTTTTTTTTTTTGATGGTGGTGGTTTTATTTATATTCCTTAAATGGTTGTCTTTGTTGTTGCTTTGTTGGTGGTTTCTCACTAATTATTTAATATTTTTTTAACTATATACTGTTTCTTTGTTTGCTTTATTTAAATTTAATTAATTTTAATATTAATTTTAAATTTAAATTTACATGTACATTTTATTTAATAAGTTTGTTGGTTGGTTGATTCCATTCCCATTTGCATTTTTAACTTTTTTACTGTTTTTGGTTGTAGTATATTTTTTTTGCTTTCTTTATCTACTTTGAATACGCAAGTTTTTCTTTAAACAACAACAATAAACGTTGTTGAAAATATTTATAATTATAATTACACAGAAAACAAAACGGAAATATCAGAAAAAAACATTAACGAAAAATAGAAAATCGTTAGTAATATAAACGCAAAAACACGTAGACAAGTAAAGAAAGGGAATAAAATTCTTAAATCTCACAGCAAAAACATTTTTTCAACAAAAATAAGTTAACTACACAAAAATGTTGGCAGCGACGTTTGTTGCGATCTATCTCCGATGTGCAAAAGTTTTTGAAATATTAATATCATTCCCGTAGTTATTTTCTTATCATCATTTTCTTCATGGCGAAAAAAGAAACCCAGACTCTTTCTTTTTTAGTTTAACATTAGGTTACTTTATGTATATACAAATATAAATTGTAGGATTTCTTTTGTTTTTGTTATCGATAATGGTCTTAGTTCCCCGAAAATAAATAAAAAATCATAAAGTAACATAACATAAATAGAATAAAGCTGGGTTATATATACATACAATATAGATAGACATACATATAGACGAAAGAGTTTTCGGCTTTACGCATAATGTGGAAAATGTTGGGAGCTGTGATAGAGCAATTACTTGTCTCGCAACAATTCAACTGTCCTATATTCTTTCTTCGACGTTAGGAATATTTCGATATTAAAAACCAGCCGCTTGTGGTACATTTTTCTCAATTTGCTTCTGCGCTTTTTTTTCTTACAGACAACACATTCGATTCTGCTTGAGATCTGCTAACGCTGCTAAAAGCGTGCTGTTGTTTATCAGTTGTAGTTGTTGCTGTCGCTAATCCTTTTCACCTTTGCTTTCTTTGGTTGTTGTTGTTCTTGTTGTTGCTGCTGCGTTTATACTATTACAAATTTCTTTGATGAATGTTGCTTGACGCATTTTAATGATTGTTTGGTTGGTTGATTTGTTTGCATATTTAGTTTTAATTGATGTGGATGTTGGATTTGATTTACAGTTGTAATTGTTGAATAAATTTATTTTGTGTACAAGTAAATGGCAACAATAAGACCGTACAGACCCAATACTTCAGCGAAAATGAGAATCAAAATCATACCGACGAACAGACGCGGCTGTTGTGCTGTACCTCTTACACCAGCATCACCAACAATACCGATCGCAAAACCTGCCGCTAAACCAGAGAAACCTACCGACAAACCGGCACCCAAATGAATGAAACCCCTGTGTACGTAAAGAGAAGAAGAAAATGTAGAATTAGGCACAGTATTTATCCAGAATTAACACAATAGGTGATAAGTAAATGTGTATATACATATGTAGGCAAGATGCCAACAAGAAAACGATCCTTACTTGTACAAGGAGTATTCTGAGGGCTCTGCCAAAGCACCAGCAATAAGGACAGCTACGACCAAACCGTAAATGGCAATAATACCAGCCATGACAACGGGAATGATGGATTTCATGATCAATTCTGGTCGCATCACTGACATGGCAGCGATACCAGTTCCTGATTTAGCGGTACCATAGGCGGCTCCCAGAGCTATAAAAAAAATGTAGAATAAGATTATTAAGCATATTAAGAATGTATAGAAAATTAAAAATCGAATACCAGTTGTTAAAAAGTGAAATGGAGTGTCTAAAAATGGACATTTGAAGAAGCCGAATGAATGCCTATTGACTACAATACTTATAATTTTGTTAGTTAGTTGCTGATTTTTCTGTACTAGTCGAAACTATTCAGTCCTTTTAATTAAAAAAATGATTGTTAATTAAATACAAATAAAATAATATATATATATAAAAAAATAAAAAAAAATATATAAAAAAATAAAAAAAATATATAAAAAAATAAAAAAATATATAAAAAAATAAAAAGATATATAAAAAAATAAAAAATGTATAAAAAAAAAAATATATATATACTCGTATTTATCATAATATACGTTTCCAAGCCCATTTTTTAATTATTTTCCAATTTACTTAAACATTATCTTGTAGAATAATTAGTTTTTCCTAACAAAATCACTTGCAATTTTAGTCACATGACAAGCTTGCAATTATGACGAAAATCGAGCAACATTAAAAGAGATAGGAAAAACAAACAATAGCGATTTTATACGAGTATATAGAGAAATATTCAAGTATATCTCAACACAACTATGAGAGCTTAATACTTGTTTTGGCATAGAGATCCGACACAAATTGATCAAAAGTGTTTCGCGCTAATGAGTCATTGAAAAGAGAGTTGGGAAATAATTGGAAAAAAAAAAAATTTGTTTATCACAATCTTTGTTTAAAAGTGGAACGTTATGAGAGGGAATAATATAAAGGCAAATAGAATAAAAGATATGCCTTGAATAAGATAAGAAAGAAATACGTGAATGCTTGATAAGAATAAATTTCTAGAATTTTATAAGAGCCAACTAAACTTTTTGAATTCCTACCAATTTTAAATTCACAAATAAAAGTTAAATATTGTTATTTTCTGATACAAACTTGACTTTTTTACTTGCTTCGTACAATATGAATTCATTTATGCAATTATTTTAATCTGTAATTTTTTTAATATTTATATATTAAAGTGAAAATTTGTATACATACTCGTATGTATGTAGGTACATCCCAACTTCCAACGAAATTACTGAGCAAACATGCCCATGTATATAGAAATTCTAATTAAGAATACACGAGCGCATATATCGAACGTAAATATTATTTATATACTCTTATATATACGAGTACATACAATTTATTCAAAATGAGAAATAACCGGTTTGTAAAAGCAAAAAACAAACAAAAAACAAAAAACTTAAATTAAAAAAAATCAATTAAGGTTGCAAGCCAGACATAAAGCGAACGCCAGTTTTCGCTTAAAGCTTGATACATAACATGGATATTCGAACTGAAAAACGCGTAACATGGAGTGGAATATTTTACAAAAATTATACACACAAACATACAACTATATACATAAATGTACAAGTATATCCGACTACAATGAATACTGCCTTTTTACATAATAGCTTACAAAAATTTTAAATAACTAACATTTGCTAAAAACTTAACTCAATTTGAAGGACTTATGTACATATCGATTGTGTTTGTGTATTTTTTTATTTGTACAAATGGCAATATAAAATCAAAGATGCAGAAATTAGCAACTGTCAAAATTGAGTTTAAATTTCGCTTATTACTCTCTAACAAAGTTAACGCTTATTGGTTAGAAGCACAGCGATCGTTCCTCTGTACATTTGTATGAGTGACGTTGAAGATACTCGTATACACCTGTAGGGCAAGGTGGAGTTGGGTGTAAAACGACATAACTGTTAGGTAGATATGAAATATAATGACAGTCATGTGATTTCTCTCTAATTAGCAACACAAGTTATAAAAAATGTATGTACGTGTATGTATTAACATGTAAATAAAAACGACTATGTACGTACGTTATTTTTATTAGCTGACAAAAATTTCATTGAAATGTATACGAAAACCAATATAAAGTACTGAGGGGGTGTATAATTTTATGAGAATTCAATATAAATGTGGAATAATAGAAAATTAATAAATTATAAACTGGAATCATTAACATATATCATTCCTACGATATGAGTAAAAAACAAAGTGGATGTTGCGGGACACTTTCAAGCGTTAAAGTGAAATTACTTCAAGCTCCAGCAAGTAAAAGAGAGCCAGCAATCAGTATTCATAATTTCACAATTACTACTAATTGAACTGCTGTTCGCCATTATTGATATACATCTGTTTGTACATATGTATGTTGTCGGAAAAAAAAACAAATAAAATCCACCACAAACACAATAAAATGATTTGGTATTCCCAACAATGTGTATGGATGACAACAACACATATTAAATCTGAGACTGACTGCAAGTACGGTGGCCCAGCAATAGCATTACTAAGTTACTCCAAAGCTGTCTATATTTACCCAAGTGCAATTTTTATACAATTATCATACTTGAAGCAGCAGCCGGTATTGTGTACATCAATGGTTGATGAGCATCACCACTGCTTCTAAATATACATAGTTCTCATATACATACACACAATATAAAACTGTATATAAATTAGCATTTGGTTGTTAGGAATATGCTACAAACATTTGTGTATACTTTATTATTTTTTAATTTTATTTTTCTATAAACAAATTTGAAAGTAAAATTAGTACGCCAGTGGAACTTGGCATTGAAGATTGCTGAAAACCGCTTTATTTACTAGTACAACGACTTAACTAATTGCACATTTTCAACATTTTTTTTCATTAGAATTGCTTGAATGAACGAACATTCATTTATATTCTGAAACCGTGTGTAATATTTCAACTCGTTGGAAGAGTGAACAAATATATCAATAAAACTTGTTTTAAGCTGAGTTAGAAGTTTGCAAACATTGAAAGTATTTGAACTTCATCCAATTATTATTTTTTTTTTTTTGTAATTAAAATTTGGGTTCAATTAGCCAATAATTTGTAAATGTTTCATTTTTGAAGCATGATATTGTCCAAAACTGTTATTACCGAAAGATATTAAGAATATTCATGAATGAATCGAAATGCGAGAGGGTTAGTGGCATTTAAATATATTACAACTATCATAAAAAAAACAGAATTTATTAAAATAGTGTGTGCGACTGAAACAAAAAAGGGTTGGCACTCACGGCACTGAGCTGAAATTGGTGCCAATAAAATTACAATGAAACACATTTTTCTTCTTGTTTGCATTCTACTTTCTTGTATAGAAATAATATTTAAAGACACTTTACGTCACAAAGACGTAGAGACGTACTAAAGAATGTATTGTTAAATTGAATATGAGGATATAGTCAAAGGCAGCAGACACAATAAAACAAACAGAAATAAGAATTGAAGAGAGAATAAGAACGAAATAGAAAAATGCTAGGAATTTCCATCAAAAGAGAGAACTAATCTTATCAACGCAGGAATATGTAATATATTCGGTAAATTGACTAGAAGCACAATTTATTTAAATTATTACGCACTGTTTCATTCCTGTTACGTCATTTCTACTGGATAAATTTTTATATGTGAAAAAAAAAATATTTTTTTTGAAACAATTTATTTCTTACTGCTTATTTAAAAATCGTTTAAAATAGTTTCGAAACACTCTGTATACACATGTACAAGGCAATGCATATCCATACGAACACATTGTTTTTATACATAAATGAGAACGCACAAAATATGCTATAAATTAATATAAATGACAATAAGAGCGCGTAAGCATAAATGCTCCTTTGAAATAGAAATGTGGACGATCTTTTCATTGACTAAATAAATGTCAATTGATGACGTTTTCGAAAGTAGTTGTATACGGTGCAAGTGAGATTCAAGCACAATGAATTCTCTTCAATGTGAGAGATCTATAAAAAAAAAACATACACTTTGAGCAACGGAGGTCATTGTTATATGGTTTATATGCGCCATATTGGCCAATTTATTGCAAATTTTTCTTTCCCTCGAAAACATTTTCTGTTACAAATACTTTCGTATTCGTACAAAGGCAAAGCAAGAATAATGAAGATGATCACACGAATAGCTGGCAAATTAGTGGATGGCATAAAAAAATTGAGCTGAACGATGAACGCGTAAGCGTCTAGACACGCTCGTGTAATATATAGCATAAACACTTTCGTGGGCGTTCCGGTTGTTAAGGCGAAGAAGCTAGTATTAATAACTTCTTCAATGTCACGTGACATGCTACTGTTTACTTAATATTAATAATTTTTCTATTAAGTAGAGTTAAGAAAAAAGAATAGTTATTTACATATATTAACATAAACAAATAATCCATATATATATTCAATAGTTGAAAAAGGGCGTTTACTCATTCAGCGATAAGAAAATTTTATGAAACGCGTCCGCAAAAGAAAAATGACACTGATTATACACATATGGAACTACGGCAGAGTAAATAAGAGAAATCTGGAGCATATAAGAATGTATATACATTCAATTGTAAAAAAAAAAACAAAAAGTTCAATGAAACGAAGCCTTTCAATGTTATGAGAAGAAATTCTAATGAATGTACAAAAATATGGCCTAATGATGGATTATTGAAATTAATAACACTATGATAAATTAACTATTTACAAATTTATATATATAAAAAAATAACATAATCCGAGGTATATACAAAATTTGGAATTATATACTTTGTTTGAAAATATTTCACTTTAATTTCCCATATGGTCTAGTGGCGGGATAACTAAATGTTTATTGACGTAATGGTAATAATAATAATGTATAATATCTAGATAAATATAACTTAACTAAAAAGTTCAGTACACTATCGTACAAAAAATACAGCTACTCTGTCCGTTATTTTGCTAGTTACTCTTTCCGTAAACTTTTCATAGTGCCGAGTGAGTGAATGAGTCAAAGATGATTAGCATGTCATATCATATTTAACAAACGGAGAGCTGCAATTTTAATCGACGAATTACAAAGAAAGCGAAGCGTAGAAATAATATGAAACGAATATGTGAATAAATGAGAGTAGGGAAGAATAATACAAAAAAAAAGCAGTTACTCATGTGACTGGATAACCTATTCGATAACAGCGAAAGATTGTAGGCCGGCGATACGTATTGTTAGCATTGTAATATAGCATAATAGTTATAACTGAACAGCGGAAATAAAATAGTTCTAATTTATTAATTAAAACCTTTAATTATTTAATTATTTTCTTTTTGCAATTCGATCACATGTTTATACGCTCTTACTATCTTATAAAACACGGTTATCTCTAAATAAATCACTAACCCATGTGATAATAAAGAAATTTTCATAAGTAACAAAATAAGTTAAAATAAATAAGGTTGAGGACTAACATTACGTAATATAGAGGCATATACTAAATTTAATTTTATACTATTAGATTAATATGGAAAGGTTTCTAGCTCGAAATATTGAGAACCATTCTAGAAGCCTAAATGTTTACCAAAACTGTCATAGAATTTTAGACAGCTAACGTTACTTTTCTTATCAAATTTATTATCATTTGACCATGTGATATGTAACAATAATGAGCATGTGATTGCTGCAAGTTTTAATCATGCTCTCATATGGAATTTTAAGTTAAAATCTGATTATTTTAATGCAATAAAAAGAGCTATACAAACGACAATTGCACAACCAAAACCTTATATTCAAGGGATTTCAAGCAATGGCAACACTGCACAAGGCAAAGAAACATGAGCAAGTCTCATGACTTGTCATAATTGACGACATTGCATATGTTTACTTATAGAATAATTTTAACCATACGCAGCTCAGGCTTAACCTTAAAAATATGCACACCCATCCCACACCGTGAGTAAAAAACCCCCAAAAGCTTATACCAACTGGTTTGCTATCATACGTTATATTTGCTGGTTATTTGAGCTTCAACTGGCGCTTGTTGTTGACTCATTTTACAGTGATGAGCACAATACTCTCTTCTAACTCTCTTATTTCACGATATTAACTGACCAATTTTGCTGCTCTTTTCAAATCAGATAAAAAACAAAAAAAAAAAAGAAAGAAAAAAAAGAGCGCGTGATAAAAATTATTGGAGGTTACTTTTGTACAGCGCAAAAAGGAATTAAAAGGGAATAAAAATTTATGACCGCATTTTCACTTCACTTTTTCATACTATTTTCAGATAAAAGCAAACAATTGAGTTTCTTTTTAAAATGCCCAAAGCAAATTATATGTTAAAATATCGATATCTTGTACAAAACCTAATTACTACTGCCTTTCTTTAATTTCTGCAGTATACACTCTTATTGCCTGTCCACCTTCCTGCTTTCCCAAATATGTATAAACATCCATGCATACCTAGGGAATCACATTATGACTTACTTTTCTTTATTTCCCTTTCATCCCTCTTTCTTTATACACATGCCAAAATATTCGATTTTTCATACATTTCTTCATATAAAATGCAAAAAGACATTAAAACAAAACATCGACATTTATAAAGCTAATACAAATTCCTATTTATTTAAATATTCCTTTCATACATTCACAACTAACGGTGGTTGCGCGTTTTACTATTTCATTAACACCCACACATAAATAAAGGAAAATACGATTATAAACCTACTTCAGAAAAGAACTCTGAACCCTGTCTGGCGAAAGGAGGTGACTGTGTCATGACTAAGGTCCAATAGTTATCCAATAAAGAAGTCACTTTCGGTATATTACATATGAGCCTTTTCGCAATCGTTTTCACACTACTACCAATTATGTCTCATTGTTTTATCCCGTTATAGATACTACCTAATTTTGATGATTTGGAATAGTTTACTTACCACTGAAAATGATGGCTGAGGCTGCTCCCATGACGCCAAAGAAGGGTCCGTAGATTGGGTTATCGCTCTGTGCATCAGACATGATTCTGTTTTGTTGTGTATGTGCGGGGTGTTTTGTAAGTTTTCTAGGAAAAAGAAAATTTATTTGATTTTTACGATAGGGCTTGCTGCTCAAAAGATGTGCACTCGTTTAATATATATTCTTTATATGTATTATTTAATTCGGTTCTTTTGTATTTGTGCTGAAGAAGGGAGTTTCTGCAGTACTATTCTTGCGAATTTATACGCTTCTGTATATTCTTATTTTATTATATATTGCCTTGATTTATAATATATATTATTTGTGCTTTTATATTTAAATAGGGAATATGTAAAATTTATTTTGCGTTTTTACTTGATAGCACTTTTCAAATTTCTGAGCTCTTCACTTTGACTGCTGCTTGTCGACTAGTGTTTTTGCCTTTTTCTCTTCGATTGTTTCGCTTCGTTACGTCTCGTTTTTTGATTCCGTCTCGTCGTTAACGTCGGCAACGTAGCTGTCACCTTCTATCGCGGCAAGTTCGTATTCAAAGTATGTACTTTTTTTTTACTTGTAATTTTTCGTCGTTGCTTCTGCTGCTGCTGATTTTTCTCTTTATATCCCGACGTATTTTGCACTTTATCGAATTTTTATTCGCTACTACACTTGCCGATTTGTATTCGATTATTCCTATTACTGCCGCTTACCTTTTGACTTTGATAGCTACAAAACGTCGAAAAGTAGCTACTGTTGGAAGAATTACAGATTTTACTTAAAATAACTGAAATTCGGGGTTTTCCAAAGCTCACTTCTTGGATTTTCAATATAAAATTATTTTTCGTGCCTATTTATTTATATCACATTCGCAAGTCACCAGTGTGTACTCTTTGCGCTCACTCTTGCCAATGCAAAAATGGATCTGCTCCTTTTTTCAACTTTCTTTTGCTTTACATTTCAGCAAATGTCGTGGCAATTTCTGCGCCTATACTCTGCTCTGCTTTCTTGTGTATTCTTTCCAATTTCCCCGACCAATGTACAAAGCGAATCGACTAGTCTATTCAGTTTTACGCTGAAGAATTTTCAGCACAAAGTATTAATTCAATTCAGCTGTAATCCTCCCCTGCACTATATATTCCACAACTTCAACACATTACTCAGACCGTTTACAACTAATTGAGTCATATAATATTATCACAAACTTCACATTTTCAACACTCACTTGACTAACTTGTGGTTAGCTTTTGGCCTTTCTTGGGTCTTGACTGGTAACTTGCTGCTAGAGCGTAGGAGTTCGAACAAGAACTGGTCGGTTCGGTCGCTGACAACACTGTGAGTGATTTTAATTTCTTCACTAAACGCTAAACTCCGCCGCTGATCAACTCGCTGCTGTTCAAGCCACTCACAATATACACCTGCTATCACACTCTACAGTTGTACTTATTATATAGCTAAGCCGTTTACCCTAATGTTATCACCCGATTGTATGGAGTATGGTTGTTGCATGCGCATGATTAGAATATCGGTCATATGACCAAAAGTACAAGGAAGCCGGATTGGGTCGGGGTAAAGGTGTGCTGAAAAGGAGGAAACGTCACACAGCAGCACGTACGAATGCAATCGTGTGTGTGTGTGTATGTGTTTCATAAGAAAATTTTCCCTTTAAACTGCGCGTGACCATAAAATTTTTGTATTTACTAACGAAAACCATCAATTGAAGCTCTATGATTATGTCCAGTCTTAGTTTTCTGTAATTGGATTAAATGCTGTTTTTAATTAAGAAATTTTAATCATGAAATTATGTTGTTTTCATAATATAAAGTTAACGTTAAATTGGTCATTGAATTTTAGGAGGGGAAGTGAGCATAATTCACATGCTATTTTAATAAAGCGGGTGCAGGGAAGCAGAGAAGCACGTGAGAGTTTAAATAAATGTTATTTTGCTCTTTCTCTCGCCGACGCAATGAGGGGGCTTGTGCATATATCTGTCTTCTCGTTAAATTTTATTGACAGCTTACGAGAAGCAGGGTTGTGTTTCACAAACTTCTATCAATAGATGGCGGCGTAGTCTTTTGAACGACAATAAATTTTATGTTTTAATTTAAATTATTTAATAAAAAATTGTTTGCTTTAACCTATCCTAACTTCTGCTAAAATACTCCATTAAGGTGTTCTGGTTACATAACTTGAAATTAAGAAAATACAAAAAATACTTTTTAACCTATTTTTATTTTTATTTCGATTTGTTTTTTGTTTTTTTTTTTCCTTTAAGGGCAAATTTAATCTTATTAGGCAATGAATCGAAACTTATTTAAAATTTGTAAATTTATTTCCAATTTATACCAAATATGGAGTCAGAAATGAAAACAAAATTCCACAGAAAATGCCACTTATGAGCATGGCACCCGCAAACATGCCAGCTTTAACTTGGAAATTTTGCTCCACTGTCTGTGGTGTGTACATCATCGCCAAGGCACTATAGTAGCCGGAAGTGTAGGCCATTAACACACCGATAATCCAATAGATCCAATCATTTTTTATTAGCACCGGAAGCCTCCTGTCCACATTCATAGGAAGGTAGTTGCAAAATAAATATAATGGTATGAAAATAAAGCGCAAAACAACCGGTACTATCAAATATTTAGGTCCAGGCCATTGTATCCAATACGATGTCAAACTGCCCAGCATAGCAAATAGGTTGAATGTCAAAAAGCAGGTATATTGTACATACATTACGGGGTCCTTTATGAAGAAATCTGGTGAAGAGGCTTTAATATCCGAATTTACTGCTGGAAAAACTGCTAATGTGACGAAAAAAATCATAAACACATTTAGGAGTTGTATGGATGCTGTTTTAAAGATGCTCCAATAGGGTATATCCGAGTTTTTAACATTTTCATTATCGTCTGCTTTCCTTGAAAGTTCATTGTAAATAAAGAACTTATTTAGTGGCAGACCGAAAAAGGTATCAAAACATAGCACCAAAACTATCATTGCCGTTATGAAGTAATATATTGCAGCTGTTCGAGTTGTAGGAAATATATAATTGCTGCCAATACTTATCAAAGACACAAGCAATCCACAAATGTTGCAACCCAAGATTACGCCGCCGGTGTATCTGAATGGAAATGTTGCAACCATGCCGTATATAGAATTTTGATAAACAGCCGCAGCCATATTTAGAATAACCACTGTAATCATTGTTATCCAAAAGAAAGCGCCAGACCAATTCGAAGAGTCTATCATGGCCATAACTACCGTTAACACAAACAAAGTCAACTCCACTAAGATGCTGATGCCCATACGCTTCTTCAAATCTCCACCCAAGTTCAAAAACACATTAAGCCAGTTGAAAACGACGTTCGGAATTTGAGCCGCGAAACCATGATATTGCAGGAAGTTCGCCGCATAATTTGATGCACTAGTTGAATTTTCACTTCCGCCTAATTTGTAGTCAACAAAATAACTTTTAGCCGTTATAAACATATTCCACGGCATTAACGTGCCAATGCCATGTATAATGAATATAAGTAAAACAATATTCCATTTATCTTTGGGTGGTTCCATAATGGCAGAATATTGTAATTTTCCAACAAAAAAATCGTATTTATTGAAAACGAAAAAAAAAATCACGCCGTGTCAGCACAGAGTGACGGTGGTGGAAAGTTTAAAAATATAAATGGATTTAAGATTAATTTAAGAGTTGTGTTCGAGAACATACCGATTTACTAAGACTTCTATTTCAAAGAACAGGACCATAAGAAGAGGAGTGAAAATCAAGTGCCTAAATCACCTCAGCTTGACTATAAAGATGAACCCTGCGATAGCATTGAATAAGATATTAATTTTTGTTATAAGTTTGTGAGCGAAAGGCTTATTTGTAATTTATTTCTCTTTAATTTTTTATGTACACACCAAAAACAAGTAAAATTTGTAAAAATAAAAAAATAAAGCTAATCATAACCTAATTCAAACATAACATCTAAAGTATCTAATGCTTTTCCAAAGCTTTTGTCAAAAGTTCATTCATTGTGATGAGTAACGTCCGCGGATCCTCAGCAAGCCCAGCACCGACCATAGCATTCGCAAACAGTTGTTGTGTCACCAAATCTGCAAGCTCAGGATCACTTGTGCGTAGCTTATTTAATTTTTTAATGATTTCATGTCTGCAAATAGAATTAATTTTAAAATTAAAACAATCGGTTCCTTAAACTTTTCAGTTGAATGATTACTTGGGATTTATTTCTAGTTGTGGCTGCAGCAAGGCGAAACGATTTTCCTCTGGCAACTGATGGCTTTGTGTACGAATAAAATGACGCGCAGCAGCCATTTCTTCCACTGTAATCACACATGGGTGCGTGTCCAGGCGTGTTGTCACTTTAACATTCGCCACTTTCCCATTAAGTTTCTCGCGTATCCATGGTAGAAGTTCATCAATTTGTGAGCGTAACAAACTACCCTCACCATAGTCTGTTACCTTTTCGCCTGCATCATCTTCACGCATCTCCTTTTCAACAGATACTAATTTTTTACCTTGGAATGTGCCCAATTGCATGAGAACCAACTCATCGTAAGGTTCATAACAGAACAACACTTCAACGCCACGTTTCTTTAAGTTTTCATAGTAAGGTGACGATTCCGCGAGTACGCGATTTGGTGCTGCTAAGTAGTAAATATCTTTTTGTTCGCCTACATTTGTGCAATAGTCTGAAAGGGAAATACGATTGCCATCGGAATTCTTCGATGAATCGAAACGCAATAGCTTGGCAATGCCTTCTTTTTCGTTGTGGTCATTTGAAGTAACGATGCCCTCTTTGAGAAATAGACCATAATCCTTATAGAAAGCAGCATACTCCTCAGGTTGTTTATTTGCACGTTCTTGCAGGAAGCGCAAAACCCGACTAGCCAACACATTGGAAAGCTTCCTATGAAAATTTTATACTGAATATTAGCCGAAGTGTTATTTAAATTTATAAATTAGACTAACTTGATTAAAGCGCTGTTTTGTAGCAGTTCGCGACTTAAATTTAGAGGAATATCTTCAGAATCCACAACACCTACGGGTGAACAAAATATATGTGAAAATCGTTACTATTATTTATTTATTTATTTCTAACTACCAATTGACTACCAACCTTTAATAAATCGTAGCCATTTGGGTACCAGATTTTCTGTTTTGGACTGTATTAAAACTTTGCGAGTGTAAAGAGCTACACCCACATTACCATCACGACTCATATCGAATAAACCGGGTTTACCTTCAGGGAAGTACAGCAAAGCGCGTATGCTGAGAGGTACATCCGTCTGAGAGTAAATTAAAAAACAAAAAAAATTAACTGAATGTAAAAAGTCCCTTAAGCATTAAATGCTTACCTTGTAATGCAACACGAACCGTGGTGTGTCAAAAGTATTGCCAATGAATCTATAGAATTCATTATGCTGTTCTTGTGACACATCTTTCGGTTCCATTAACCACAGTGGTTGAATATCATTAGCCCGTTGACCATTCAAAAATATAGGTGAGCCAACAAAGTTACTATACTTTTTGATGACCGCTAGATACGAAAGTAAAAGTTAATAAGTTATTCAAATATTTTCACCATCACTATCAAATCTGTACCCCTAATTCGATCCTCATCTGCATACTCTCTACATTCCGGCTTCAAATGTATAACAATTTTTGTACCATAAGCTACACCATCGGCTTCTTGAATTTCATATGAGCCCGAACCGTCGGATGCCCAGCGCAAGCCTTGTGACTCAACTTTAGATGAACGCGTAAAAACTTCTACTTTATCAGCGACCATAAACGCGGAATAGAAACCCACACCGAATTGGCCAATTATATTCGAGGAATTCTCACTACCGCCACCAGCTTCTTTCACCTGCTCCAGAAATTTTTTAGAACCGCTACGCGCAATCATACCAAGATTATTGATGAGCTCATCACGTGTCATGCCAATACCAGTATCCTGAATAGTTAACTGCATCGATTGTTTTTCAGTAGCAATATGAATTTCCAATGGTCGATCTGTTTGCGCAAAATCTTTCTCATTTTCACCAGCGGTATGTACGCTGTAGCGGAATTTCTCTAACGCATCACTAGCATTGGAAATTAATTCTCGCACAAACACTTCATTCTCTGAATATAATGAACGTGCGACAATATCCAATAGCATACGTGTTTCAGCTTGAAATTCATGCTTATCTGCATCGCCAACCGGCTTTTCTGTTTGACGGATAATGGTGTGGAAACGAGATTTTTCATCTACCTTTGCCGATGCTGTTGATTCTGAACTCATGCAGCGTGCAACTTGAAAGACTATGAAATAAAGTTCAATTATTTAAGAATTACTGTTTTGTAGAAATTGAAATAGTTTGTTCTACCATTTCTGCCTAGGTTTTTGTTCCAGCGCAACGACCACGCTGCCTGTGGACTGCCGATTATGTTACGCGTTGCATAACGTTGCACCTGGGTTGATGAATTGAAAACACGACAGAGACGTGAAGTAAATGACATCCTTTCCTAAATTTTCTCTAACTTTACAATTTTTTTTGTGATAATTGTTCTTCAAAAAGAAAATCAAATCCAGAATCTTCACTTAATTCACATGTAAAATATTCTGTTTGACAGCACTCTGTGTTGACTTATGGCGAAATCAACTGTTTAGGGGGAAATTCACAATAGAACATGGAGGTATATTCTTTAAGGGGGGTTCAAAAGCTTGAAACAACATTTTTTTGTATGTTATATGGTAATCTTTTAAATATTTATAACTTTGAAACGAGTTGGCTTGTAGTCCTTTGAACGGCAAAATTCAAGGATTTTTGAGAAAGTTTCCCTCCGTATCATTAGAAGATAACATTTTTTTTCAAATAAAATAGAATATTCATGACCGATAATGGCTTGTTTAAGATATGCCGTTTAAGCTTATTCAAAGAACACTTCCGTAGCCAGTAAAACCAAAGCTGCTGCTATAAACCCCTAGAAATACATAGATATGCATACTTTCTCAGATACGCCGAGGTGGCCGAGGTCAAGAAGAGTTATTAACTATCTGTGCGTAAGACTAGAGCACCAGAACGTTGCAATTAAAGCCTCCAAAGTCACTTCTCAGCTTAGTAGAGTGATGGCTAACGTAGAAGGACAGACTCAAGAAAAAATAAAGCATCATAACAACATCTTACTGTACGGAGCCGAGCTATGGGCGGACTCAATTAAGAAAGATATTAGGGGAATGGTACTGGTCAAAGTACACCGCACAGCTGTTTAGAGGGTAGCGTCGGCATACCACAAAGTATTAGCTGAAACTATGTATAGCTGTAGTAAGCGGGAGCGTTTCCATTGACGTATTGGCAGGCGAAAAAAAAGTAACTGGACACTCAAAAATTGAGGAACCAAGAATGCATTATCAATACAAACATAAGGAAAGAAACGTTGAACCAATAGCAATCCCGATAGGAAGTAGAAAACCATGGCCGATGGACGACAAGCTTAATAACAGGCGTCAAAGTATGGACGACTAAGAACTTCGGAGAAGTAAACTACTATATTATCCAGATGCTGTTCGGTCACGAATACTTCAGGAAATAGCTGTTGTAAAGAAATGCACTCGCTGGCAGGACGAGAGAATCAAACTTGAAAACATAGTTGGACTAAGAGTAGACTAAGAGTAGAGAATATTATCTCAATTATGATCAAAACTAAAGTAAATTGGGAAACGTAAAGGAGTTCGAAGAAATAGTACTCCCAGCGAGAAAGCGGGACCTGGAGACAAGTGGTGAGCTGTAGTTGGTAGTTGGTAGCTCCTTAGAGGAGAGTTTTTTAGTGACCTGAAAGTTGCACATACCATTGATGTGACCGCATAATGATGATGAGGAAGGCATTTTTCTTCTCATACCATAACTCACCCAAAAAGAACACTTCCGTAAGTCCTACGGTTTTATGTTTGTAATGAAGAATTACTTTTCAATTTTTTCGTCGGCGTACTCTAAATTCATCATTAAACATTTCTCCTAATATATGTACATATGTATTTTTATTTGCTTGATAACTTTTTTTTACAATACTATAAAACTCCACAAATTGCATTGGGCTCTTACCGTGCAAGCTTGAAAAATGCCCAATTAATGGTTGACACGTGCTTATCTCCTCGTCAGCTGTTTGGGCTTACGTCATATTTTTACTTTGTTTATTGGGCATTTAAAGTATTTCTTATTATCATACGACTTATTTGTCATCCTACCAGAGGGACAAAGCTATTTACCTATTATTTTTCACGCGCCGCAAACAGCGAGCGCTTAGTAGCAGCGTATGTAGGAAAAAGTATTAAATTTTAGTTACTTTGGGTGGGGCAGAGGGTATGATCAACGACATACATATGTATGTATGTACTTGTGTTAATTGGAAAAATAAATAAAAAATGTTTGACGTTTGTGTTGACGTCTACATAATTTATCTAGTTTTTTTTTTTGGTATTTTCCAACTATTGTTGTATTTGTGGATCAGCTGATCATTAGCCACACCACAAACTGATCAAACTGATCTGGAAGGCCTGCCAAAATTTATTAAGAAAACACTCGATATTTTTATACAATCAATTTACAATTCTATATATTTGTTTAATAATTATATTACTCGTATATGTATGTAGTTTTATATGTAATTACATTAGAGATTTTTTTGCATTATTAATTATTATTTACGATACTAGGTATGTATGACTATTGATAAATAATTGTTTATGTGTTAATTTATGCTTATAGTTAAAATGGGTATGTTTAAATGTTTATAATATATAAATAAATTGCGAAAGCAGTTTAATTTAATTAATTTAAAATGTTTAATTTGAAAAAAAAAAATATTTTTTTTTACTTTTAGTTTTTACTCTTTTACACATTGCAATACAAAATAAAATTTCTTTTAAGTATGCATAAATTTGCTTTTTTTCTTATTTCTCATTATAATATTATACTTTTTTCCTGCTTTTTTCCCTAGAAAGCGATTGTTTACTAAAATATTTATTTTGCTTGGTTTAATTTAAGATAATTACATACAAAACACATGTATTGTGCTCCAACTACTCGATGGAAAGGCGCTATTTACACTATACATACATTTGTATATTTAATATTAATTTACTTTTTATTCATACGACACTTAAAAGCGAAATATATATATTTTTTATTTTTTATATTTTAAATTGTTAATTTATTCTTATTTTTAATATTATATATTTTTCTTTTAGAAATAAATATAGCGAGGCATACTCATATACATATTAACAAAGTCTGACTGTTTAGTTGGATGAAAAATTTGTTTTAATTTGGCTACGAATATGCCTCTTTATCTTTACAAAAAACTCATTATGAACTCTGGGAGACTTCTTTTATCAAATATAATTTTTTTACAATTTTTTTTAACACAAAAAAAAATGAAATGCCTTGTGAAAAGTTGATTTAGAAATTCAAATACAATATTTTCCAATTATTTTTAGTAAGAAACTAGTTTAAAAAATAACAACACCACTATTTGTTTATCAATTTCCGCACTTCAGTTGTTAAAAAGATTAAAATACGTGTTTTTTAAGTTATTTTGAAATTTCACGAAAATTTTGATATTTTGTATAAATTTCATTTAATTTAATTTATCTCTTATTGCAATGTGAAAAATTTAATTTTGTTTCCAATATATGTATGTTGATTTTCTTTCTTTAAGTTTTCTTTTTTTTCGTGACTGTAATTTTCTCCTTTGTTTTGTAGTGTTTTATTGCATATTATTTATATTTTATGAATTGATTTTTGTTTTCAACTTTTAGTTTTCCCATGCAAAATTTGAGGTAGTTCTCTATACCTTATCTATCTGTTAATTTTTATTGAAAATATTTATTTCTGTTTAGTTTAAATTTTTAAACTTAATTTTATAGAGTTTTCTAAAATTTTTACATACACCCACTGTGCTGGGCGCATGTTTTGTAGTTTCGATATATTTTTTTTGGATTTCTTTTATTTTTTTTATATGAAGGCAAATTTTGTGCGCTCAATCGTTTTACCTTATATTGAATCTTTATAAACTTACGAACTTTTAAAGTAATATATTGATTGTTAATAACGATATTCTGGGTTAAATAAAATATAGAAAAAATTATAAAAACAAAACAAAAAAATTGAAATTCATATGGATCTCCTAAATTCTTTAATCAACAATTCGTGCTAAATTAAGTTCATCATAAGTGCAATAAGTTACTTTTTAAAATTTTTCTGCATTTTATCTTGTAGCATTTTTACTTGTATTCTGACAATTGTTAGCTGTCAAAATTAAGCAGATGGCAGCCAAAAGTTTTTTCTCTCTATTTCGCTTGCGCTCGACTGGAACACACTAAATTCTTGAACCAGAATTCAAGTAGCCTAAAATTGACAGCTGCGGCAAATTTAAATGACCAGCATAAATTTAATAAAAAATTATTACGACTTATAAGTTTTTTAAGTATTACATTTTTAGTTATAAATATTTTTAAAATTTACTGGATTGTTTTCAAGTTATTGCTTTGTGTTACGCCAATGATTGAATACGAATATGTGTACACACATATATACACGTAGTATAAAATGTATAAAAACTTTCATTTTGTGAATGTTAAATATCTATTTAGAAAATATTTGGCCAAACCTTGAAGAATTAAACGATTATAAATAAAAAATGAAATATAAAAAAATGTGTAAATTGGTAATTACAAACGAATTCGTCTTAAATATTTGACATTATGAAAATTAGGTTTCCGGCTATTTTTTATTATTTATTCATCTTTTGTTATTTCACTCAATTTTTATTCCGTTTAATTTTTTTATTTTTTTAAATAACTTATTTTATTTTATTTTAACTTTTTTTTAATTTATCTTCAATTATCTTTTTGCATATTTTGTTACTACATTTGATTTTTTTACTTTATTTCATTTCACATTGTTTTGTTTTATTATTACTTTTTATCTTGTTTATTTTTATTTTTTATTATATTTTATTTTATTTTATGTTGTCTTATAATATTCAATTTTATATATTTTTTATTTTGTTTTATTTTTTTATTTTATAATGTTAATTTTGTTTAAATTAATTTTATTTCAGATTTTATTATATTTTTAATCTATTTTTTAATTGATTTTCTTTTCGATTCTTTTGTTTCATTTAATTCAATTTAAGTTATTTTCTTTAGTTAATTTATTTAATGCTATATTTTATCGTTTTTTTTATTTAAAGTTTTTAATTTAATTTTTTAATCTAATCATATTTTTTTATTTGATTTTATTTTCTATCCTTTTGTTTATTTTGTTTCGTTTAATATAACTTACTTTCTTTAGTTAATTTCTTTAATTTTATTTTCATTCTATTTCATACTTTTAATTTAATTTTATTTGATTTCTTGAACTTTATTTTATTTTATGTGGTTTTATTTTATTTATAATATGATTCTATTTTAGTTTTAAAAATTCATTTTATTAAATTTATTGTATTTTATTTATGTATATTTGATTGTTTTTATTTTGTTCAATTTTATTTTAAGTTGTATTATTTTATTTCCTTGTATTTTATTTCTTAAATTTAATTTTATTTTATGTTGATTTATTTTATTTAATAATTTTTTTAATTTATTTAATTATTTAATTTATTTTTTTATTGTATATCATTTGATTTTTGGTATTTCATTAAATATATTTTTTATTTCAATTAAATTTTTAATCAAAAGATTAAATTTATTTTATTATATTTTTTAATCTATTTTTTATTTGATTTTAGTTTCCTTTATTTTGTTTCGCTTAATGTAGTTTGATTTTTTATTAAATAATTTATTTGTTTTGTTTATTTATTTAATTTAATTTTATTTTATATTCTAATTTTATTTTTATTTTTCATTTTATTTATTGTTATTATTTTGTTTTATTATGATTATTTTTTATTTCATTTTAGTTTTTTACTATTTTATTTTTTATTCTTATTATTACAACTTTCTAACAAAATTTTTTGAAATAGTTACCCATATAATACAGTATGGCATAAAAGTAAACGGTTCTTTTAGGTTGTTTTGTTCTGAAAATTTTCTTACATTCCCCCAGCCGCAAATTATTATGATTAATTTTTTTTAGCAACTACAATGAATTTGTGAATTCACTTTTTTTTAATAAACTTATGTCAATATATAAGTGTGTACATATATACTATATGCTTTATATTTTATTTTTAATATATTTTTATATATGTATTTTCTATTATTAAATCTTTTTTATGACACACATACACATATGTGTATATATAGTTGCTATCAAAAAGGAGAAACAAAAATATTTTATTCACTTGCACTACTTGTTTCATTATTTATATGTATTACTAAGAGACAACATTCATGATTACATTCATTATGATTTTTTAGTATTATTAATTACGGTTATATACCTATGTATGTAGTATCTATGTATTTATATACGACTGTTTTGTTTGACAAATCATTTGAAATTAGATTTTTTCTCACCCTTGTTATTGTTTTCTTTACATTAATATATTTCTTTCATTAAATTATTTTATTATTTAATTATTTATTTATTTATTTTTTTTTCTTGTTTTTGTTTAATTAAAGCAATCAGTCCATTTCTTCATTTTGGCAGTGATGATATACTTTTTATCGTTTATTGATTTTGAGACTAATATTTAATATTTTTAAATTTTTAATATTTTATTTTTAATATTTACATTTACGTAATTAATATGTACATGCACTTTGCGCCTTGTATTCTGTGCGCTGATATTGAATATTAAATAAAAAATAGTGCTCATAAATTGCTAAATGGAAGATGGGTTATTATAAGCGAAAAAATTAAGTGTTTCTGAATTTTGTTAAATAAAAAAAAATAAATAAAATAAAAAAAAATAAAATAAAATAAATAATAAAAAATTCAAACATATAAAAAAGTAATAATTAATTAAATAATAATATTAAAAATAGAAAAGTAATATTGAATAGAGAAATTGAATTTGTCTTAATACATACCTCAGTTGCTTTTTTACAATCATTTTTTCTTTTTTTTTTGCTTAAAAAGCAATCACGTGTTTATTTTCTATTTTCGTTGAATATCAAACTAATTTAATAGTCATTAATGCCATTGAAACAGTAATTATCATCCATCAAATTAAGGTATAGATACATACATACATATGTACCTAACATGCACGAATGTATGTACGTGTATGTATGCAAACAATAGCATTGCCGAAAGTTGATAAGCAGTTGTGAGGCAAAGTAAACTTACAGTAAAGTCTGCTTTAACGGAGCTCCAAGAAATATTTAGTTAGTTGGAATTTGTTTGCAGTTCTTTTATTGTTTTGTAAAAATTTTATTTTGGGTGCAAAAAATGGCACTGGAGTGCATTATAAGAAACTCACTTTATAGTTTAAAAATGTTGAAAATTCATCTTTAGAAACTTCAAAAATTTTGTTTCATAAGATAAATTTCGGTATTCGAATCAAAATATTGATCATTATTCAAATTAAATAATTTTTTTTTTAATCTTTCGACACTGACACAAAAGAGATATGAAATTTTAATTCTTCAAAATCATAAAAACAATTGAGGGAAGTTTTTTGCAGTTGTTTTGAAAACTAAATTTTTCCAAAAAAAATCCCACACTTTTCGGTAAAGGTAAGGAGCAACAGGAAGATTTTTTATATAGTATAAAAAAGGACGCCTACCAAAATTTTCGCTTTACCATGCATTGGCTAGGCATTTCTTTTGCGTTGCCTACATTTAGGCACGCGGCTAGAAAAAACTGTTTGAAATAAATTTATATAAATAAAAAAATATACAAATTAATCAAAAAAAAAAATCTAAAGTAATTCGAAAATATAAAAAATATATAATAAAAGTATAAATTAAATAAAAAAAAATTAAAAACATATAAACTAATTAAAAAACAGTAAAAAAATTATAAATTAAAAAAAAAAATTATGTAAATTTAATTAAAAGAAAAAAACAATTTTTTTTTTTAATAAAAAATGCATGATTATATTTTATTTAAAAAAATGTTTTCTCATATATTTTACAATAATGGATAAAATATGCTAATATTTATGCATGTATGTATGTATGTAAATAATAAACGTTACATGGCATACTCTGTAAGCATGTGTGCACGTGTATAATTAATTGTTATATCAGAATGTTTAATGTTTTATATATATATTTATGTATATACAATTATTTGAAACGTTTAAGTTTATGAAAATGCATAAGATGTACGTATGTTTATATATTGTATAATGTATGTATGTAATTATATTCTTACAAATGATTTACATAACTATGCTTAATATATACATACATACATATAGATGTAGGTATGTATATCTAAATATGGTATATACTTGTGTATATTTTACATATGAATTTTATATTGTATATATATGTATGTGTGGTGTATTTTACTAGTTGCTAAAATATTTATATAGAAAAAAAATATGCTACAAATGGACAAAAACACCAAATAAAGGTTGCAAAATTTTACGAAACACGTAAAACGAGAACATTTTTTGGGGAAATATTCAAAAACAAAATATATAAATAAAATAACTTAACTAACCATGTACGTATGAAGATTGTACCAATTATTTTTGTTACATTTCTTATAAAATTTGTTTAGTGTTATCAATCTGTAACTATGCGGAAAATTAAATACATATTTTATATTACTAAAAGTAATTAAAAACATATTTTTCTTTAATTTAAATAAATTTAAAATTTGTTTATTTATAATTTATTTTATTTGTAACTCTGTCGACTAACACCTAAATTAAACAAAAAGTAAAACAACGTTCATTCCTAATATAGTTTTCTGTCTGTAAGTTTGTTTGTATGTATGCATATATGTATGTACATTAAGTTTAAAAAAAACTGTATTAAGTGGCAAACCCGCCACTTGAATGTGGCTGTAATGAAAACTTATTTGCAATAAGTCAAAATTATTATATAATATATATTTTTTTAATACAAGTCTTATTTTTTGCATTTTACTAAGTGCATAGAAAAAATTAAACTAAAATAAAAATATAGTATATTAAAAAGCATACTAAACTTAAGCGCTAATGATCTCAAAATTTTACTTTGTGATTTTGACTAATGATCGGCTGAGTTAATTCGTTTATACCCTTTCTTACGCATGTATGTATGTATGTAATATGAGCATGCATACATGTATAATATAAAATAGTTTTACATATAATTTTTTTTTTTTACTTTGTTTTACAAATTATGAATTAATTTAATTTTGAAAATTTTTTTATTTAAAATATATTTATTTTTCAATTGAAAATATGTATGATTTAGTCTGTTATATAAAAATCTTTTTCACATTTTAGTTTCAATTATTTACAAAAAATAAATAAAAATATTTGCATTATGAAATAAAATAAGAGGTATGCGAAAGCCATTTCGTTTATATAAAAAAAAAGTAATAAGAATTAAATACATTTTACACTTCTGGAGAGAAAACATACACTACTCTTCTCTACCACACCAAAAACAATTTCCGCATTTTTTTATTCTCTTTTACTAACAATTATTGCTCACCTTTATAAATCTACGTTATCAACTACGGCACATATTTGTACAGTTACAAGCCTACAATTGTACATACATTTCAAGAATGTTTGTTTATATATACAAATTGAAAATCATTTGTGTACTTAAAATAATTGTTTATGCTTTCATTTTTATTAATTACATAAATAGCAGTTTTCAAAAAGTCTTCTTGTAAATTGGTTGTAATGCATGTAATTTATGGGCATTATTGCTAAATAATTGTTACAAATTAAAAAAAAAAATTCTTAACTATTTTCTTTAATTTAACTAAAAAAATTTCATTTGTTCATACGTTTTGTTTTTCTTTATCGCCTTTATTTTTAATTTTTTTTTTTTGCAATTTTTCACTTATAACAGGTGGTGGGCTAGTGGTATACATACATAAATGTAATAATTATGTTATGCTGTTGGCTGGTTGGCATTGTTTGATAAGGTTTTGATAAAGTGCTTTGCCGTAAGCGTTTGAAATTTTAAAAAAGCTTTCGACTGGTTCGAGGAATTTGGCGCCTGAAAATATGTGCCACATTTGCTCAATGCCTTTTATACAATTATGAATGAGTTTTATTTATATGTTTACTTTTTCTGCATGCTCCGCTATGTAAATTTTTAATTTTTTGTTTTTGTAACAACTTTTCAATAATATTCTAAGAAAAAAAAAAAATAAAAATCAAAGCGCTACTTCTCAAACCTTTAAAGATTAAAGTAAATAATTAGAAAAGATCTTTCCAAAAATCAGCAGCTTACGACAGACACTTTATACAAACTTATATATATTTAGTTATGTAACAATAATAAATTTAAAATTGTAACGCAAAACAAGCGCATATGTAAATATTAAAAAAAAAAAACAAAAAAAAAATAGTTAAACATATAAAATATAAACAATTTTTTAAAATATTTTGCTAAAGCAAATAAAACTAATAAAAAAAAAAACAATTATTAAAAATAAATATATTTCTACAACTTAATTAAATAAGACTAAATGTATAAATGTAATGCGTTTATGTACTTAGTATAAACTTGCTCTATGTTTTTATTATTCATAAAAAATCATTATATGCGCTTTATTACTTATTGCTAAATATGATCTTATATTAATTATGCGTTATGCTACAATAATTTATTTACATAAGTTGCTTTTGTATGCTCGTACTCTTATTACAATATATTTATGAAATGAAAAATTGCAAAATATAGTAAAAAAAAATTATATATACGTTGTACAAAAACAATTTGAAATTATATTTATAAATTTAAACCAAAAAATACTATAATTAATGCTAAATATGCTGAACTTCCGTAAGACCGCTGCATTGTTGCTACGTTTGTAGTAAAAATCGTAAAGAAATTAAAAATAAATACCAATTGCAGACTTGGGAATTACCAGCAACACACACGTACGAGGACAGACAGCGGCACGCATATAATTCTTTGTAGGAGATCATTGAGTAGCTCAGTTAGCACAGTTTCAACTGTTTATCTTGTTTTTATTTTGCAGTTATTTAAACATTCAACGGCTTATCCAAGTGTATACGTTTTATTGGCTTACGCGTATGCTTACGCCGCTGTTGTATTTGCATGCGGGAAATTGCAATTACGCTTTGTTGTTGTTGTTGTGAGCTACGCACCGTTTCCACCAATGTAGCCAATTCGGTTTCATCGCCATCGTCTAAAAGATAATAATATAAAATGATTATAATAGTGAAATTCTGGTGGTATTTTGCAGCTTTTCTTCAACGCGCCTGCGCATTTATTTTAGTAAAACTTACTATTTTCATCCTCTTCATCGCCATCATCGGAATCATCGTCTTCCTCATCCTCATCATCATCACCAGCAACATCATCGAAGAGATTTGTTGAATAGGGCAATTTGTAGGCGGTCATCAGTAAACTCTCCACCTTTATCTTCTCTGCTGGACGCATACGTTTGATGTTAACCGTTTTAGTATATGGACCGTCGCAAGCAGGCATCCATTCATCCGCGAGACTACAAATGTGAAAAAATAAAAAATAAAAAAGTATTTTAAACGTGATTAGAAGAAAAATCTCTCTATACTCACATTTCACGCGGCGACCAGCGCACAAAACTTTCATAACTGCCTTGTAGTGTTTTGCGGCGCATCATGCATTGTCCATTGAACGTAATTGTATTGGTACCATTGGTGAGGATGCTTATCTGTCGCAGGCGATGTTGAAGACCCTCCATTATGCCGGTATCAAAGAAATCGAACATGCGCGCTGCAATGAAGACATGCAACGTTAGATTGCAGTTCAAAAAGCAAAGAGAAAATAATAATAATAAATACCTGAGAAGGGCTGACGCCGATAGCGTAATTTTTTGCCATTTTTACGCAGCTGCTTCGGCACAGGTGGATCTGAGGTACGCTTATTTGAGCTCTCCTTGTTTTCGGTCGCGGTAAAATGATTATTAACATGCTTTTGAAGCGCCAACTATGTATGAGCAAAGCAAAAAAGGATTAGTTAAATAAGTGTTTAAATGAAGAATGCTTGTTTAAATGTCTGCCTTCACTGCCGGGTTATTTACCTGTGAACCAAAACGCAAACCGCAACCTTCCACAATGCATTTGAATTGTTTTGAGCCGCCATGAGACAGCACATGACGCTCCAGCCAGCGTCGCGAGCAAGATTCCTTGTTGTATACTTTGCAACCAACCCATAGACAAGAGAATGGACCCGTTTGCGTATTGACGTGCAATGTCTGCATGTGATCCAACAGTTTGGAGCAACTGTCATGCTTCTTATTGCATTTATCCCAGTAGCAGACACCATCGTGTCGTTTGGCACCCTTCGGTCCATACCGAAAGCCGCCCGTTTCGGCGGGGAAGCGTATAGTCTTAGGTTGTGAGAGTATGGGTGAGATGGCTGACTTAGGCAACGATTCACTGGCTGACTCCGCGAGCTTGGTGTCGATCAGTGTTGGTTTGGAACTGAAACAGTTGCTGCTGTTGTTGCTGCTAGTGTCTACGGTTGATTGTGGTTCGCCACTCACGCTACTATTGCTGCTGTTGCTGGTGCAGCTATTGGAGTTACTATTATCAATGCTAGTGGGCAAGCTTGGTGCTGTGGGTACGGCACACTTGGAGGTAGAACTTGTAAGCGTTTCCGACAAACTAGCGCCGTTGCTCAAATCATTCGTACTGACTGGCGTCGGTGGTGAGATTGGCGATTCTGCTACATTGCTGGCAATGGAATTACTATCCGCAATAGCAGCAAGTATGCAATTTGTAATGTTGCTGGCACTTTCAACACTGCCAGCGCTATCGGTGGAGAGTGGTGTGGGTGGCGGCGAATTCGAGTCTATAGAGTTGATGATGTTGGCAATGATTTCAGCTTTGCTGCTGTTATTTGAGCTATGGGAAAAAGCAATAATATATTAATTAACTACAAGGATAAAACTTCGACTAACAACTTACATTGTGCTAACAATGGACTCGCTACTTTCGCTGGCCGTCAAACTGCCGCCAATACCTGATTCGGGAGTTGGTAAGTCACGTTTTTCGCTGCTTTCCTCATCCACATTGGCATCCTTTTCAATATCTTCGAGTCCTGTTGTATGCGATTTCTCGTGTGAGACTGTACCATCGCCCGAATTCGACATTTCCGAAGTGAGATTGGACGATATGCATGAGGATGTCACCATTTCACTCAGCATATCTCGGCCTGTAGCAGCGGTGACACACGAAGCGGATGATTCGGAGCTGAGCGATGCTGAATTGGACTCGCATGCTTGTGTTGGTGGCAATGGAGGCGGGGAATTGCGCGGTGATGCACCCGTTGATGACGAGGGCGCTGGCGACGGTGCTGAGGAACAAGAGGCGGATAGGGAAGAGAGCGACGGTGGGGTGGATGCTTCCAGCGAAAGATCGGCGGCCGAGGAGACAGAATTCGAGTGTGAACTGAACGAATACGAAGAATATTCATTCGATTGCGTTATGCCGCAGACCGTGCTGGTAGTGGGGTACATTTTTGTGGTGTCTTCCATGAGTTCGACTTTAATATCAGCTGGTAGCATTTGATTATGCGTTGAGACATTAAAGCTTTCCAATTTGATGCCGCTGTCGGAGGTACTGGTTGAGGGCACAGTGGCCACTTCGTCCATGGGCTCCTCTTTGATCTTGGAACAAAAGCCATCACCAGTTAGAGTATGGGTTGAGGAGCAACGAGAAGGCGACGATGCGGATGAATATGAGGACATCGATGAATGACAGAATGAAGGCAGCAGCGAGCTGCACTTGTTAAATGTGTTATTGCTGCAATTGTTATTATTGATGACATTACTACTGCTTGTATTTGAGGTTGGAGCAGTTATACTGATCGCGCCATTCGAATTCTTAACTAAGTCGAAGAGATCAGGTGTTGAAGATGTCGTACTCGTGGCCGTAGCAGCAGTGATGGTTGCTGTATTCACTTTAACTGCGGGTGGAGCTGGCTGTGCTGCTGGCACTGACACATTTGCCGAAGTAGATGTCGCCTGAGACGTTGTTACTGTTGAGCTTGGTTTGGGCGCAAGTGGCGGCAGTGACGACAATTTCATGGCAGCTGTTGGGTTAATGCCGTTTGCTGCAGTGATTGTTGTTGTATTGGTGGCTGGTGCAGGCGCAATGCTTATAAGAGCTGGCGTAGGCGGTCCAACGGCTGTTAGCATTTGTTTCGCTATCGGCGCGCTGCGACTGGTAGATGAGGAAGCAATTGTGCCACCACTACTATTACTACTGCTGAGTGCTGGCACCAACGGCGGCGGCGTTGTGGGTGTGGCAATAATTTTGCCACCTGACGTGATTTTCGCCTTAGTGCTCGGAAGCGAGGGTTTATTGGGTGCTAGCGCGACCGGTACCGGCGCAGGCGCTACCTTGGGCATACGCTTCTGATAGGGTTTAGCGAGTGCGGCAGGTTTGTTCGTCATAGTGTTGATATTTGAAGCGGCACTGCTGGATGTAGCCGGCGCTATGGGTGTCGCGCGAGATTTTCCATGTGAAATGGTGACCAAAGGTGGCGGCTGAGAATTAAGAGTTGTAAACTGTGGCGCTGTGGAGGCAGTAGTTGCTTTTACTATTGCCAATTTGGCAGTGTTTGCGCTATTTGCTGATGACGGCGTCGCGGTGGTCGCATTCATTGGCAGTGGCGTTAAAGATGCGGCGGTGGGACCACTTTGTGCCGATGACGAGTTTACCGCTGAAAGTGGAGGTGGCTGTGTGGCAGTTATAAATTGCGTCTGCTGCTGCTGCTGTTGTTGTTGTTGCAAGAATGCCAACAACTGTTGCTGCTGCTGCTGGAAGTCAATATGTTGATCATGCGCGGAATGAGATTGTTGCTGTTGCGCGGCACTCGCGAAAATGGAACTCAACGCCGGCAACGCGTTCTGTTGTATGGGTTGGAGGGCAGGCAGCTGCTGCGGATGCTGCTGTTGCATTTGCATTTGCTTTTGTTGTTGCTGCTGTTGGTTTGTATTCACAGCCAATGCCGCTGCTGCCTGGGCTAACATAGCCGGCAGCGAAGCAGCGTTTAATATGAGACCTGCTGGGGTTGCCATGAAAACAGGCTGCGCTGCTGCTGCGCCCAATCGCTGGAGTTGCTGAAATTGTTGCTGCTGTTGTTGTTGTTGATTCGCGGCAATAGCGGCGGCAATTTGCTGCTGAAATATCTCCTGGAAGCTCGCATTGGTCGCCTGAGCTGTTGCAGAAGCAGCCGCTGCGGCAGCAACAGCTGCAGCCTTTTGTTGCTGTTGCAATTGCAACTGTTGCTGTTGCTGCTGTTTGATAAGTATCTCTTGCAGGTCTGCGGCAGTCATCAAATTAAACGGGTTCGCTGTGGCAGCAGCACTGCCGGCAGCCACCGCTGACGTTGCCGTTGTTGTAGTCGCTGTGGTAAACTGCTGTAACTTGAAGACAGTGCCATTGAGGAAATATTGTGCGGCTGCGGCCTGTGCTGCTTGCGCGGATGTCGCTGCCGCTGCGGCAGCCGCTGCAGGACTGGCATTTTTAGCTGCCGCAGCAACGTTGTTCAACTGCATTATATTGGCACCATTGGTGGCCGCCAACAGCTGTGGCAATTGGACTAGATTTGGCAGTTGGACTGCGGGTAGTTGATAAAGCGTTTGTGTTGTCGTAGGCGCAGCTGTTGTTGTGGTTGGAGCAGCCGCACTTACAACCGGAGCCAATTTCGGCGGTGAGACAGTTTGCTTCAGCTGTGTGGGCGTCGCTGGTGTTTGTGTATTTGTTGCTTGAGTAGGCAAACGTATGGCAGTGAGTAAAACGGCTGGCTGATTTGCGGTTACCTGTGTTGTGGTTTGGGGCTGTGCAGTGCCCGCTGCCGCTGCTTGTTTCGCTGCAGCCGCTTCGGCTTTTGCTGCCGCCTGTTGTTGTTGCTGCTGCAATTGCTGTTGTTTCATTTCAGGCGTGCGTGGCGCGATGGCAACATGCTTCTTCGCTGGTGATTTCCCATTGCCGCCATGATAGTTACCCGAAGCGGATGGTGTTTTCCGTAAATTTGGCGCGACCTGTGCGATTTTGGTTGGTTTACTGCGTTCGATCTTTTTCAAAGCGGGCACTGGCATCGGTGCCATTGCAGTAGCGGGTGTGAGTGAAATGAGACCGCCTGCGCCGGAGCCTGAAGAAACAAATGTGGACGACGCTGGCCCATTGGGTGTCGATGTTGGTGGTGGGGGTGTTGCTATTATATTACTATTTAATGATGACGTCGACGTAGATGATGGTGATGATGTTGGAACTAAAGTTGGCTTTTGCATGGTAACGTTACTGCTACTACTTGCACCACCACTATTGTGGCTGTTATTTTCCTTTAACTGCTCCAATATGTTGAAATATTTATTCAATGATGCCGTAGTGGCAGGTGCGCTCATCGTTAGCGATGTTGTATTCAGAGCGGCGCTTGCTGAGCTACATGCAGCGATCAATACATCCATATTGCGCTTGGCAATGTTATTTTGATGAATTTGCGATTTCATTTGTGACTTAAAGTAACCAGTGATTTTCGTTTGCGACTCTTCCAAAGCGGCCGCTTTCAGTCTTTTTGCAGCGCTAGCAGCCCCACAAGCGTTGGTGGCTGCCGTCGCGGAAGCACCATTTGATGCGCTATCACCACTACTATTTCGTGCTTTTTTACCTGAGCTATTATCCGCGGATGTCACGGCAGCAGCGCCACGTTTTTTATTGTGTTGTGCGGTGTTTGATGAGTTTGATGATGCTGTAGTACTACTGCTTGGCGTAGTATTCCATGGCCATTGAAGTGTAGGCAGTCCATTACGTGTTGTGGCAGTGTTAGTATTCTTCTGTTGTTGTGGTTGTTGCTGTATTTGTTTTAATTTGGCAGTGTTGTTGCTATTATTATTATTGCTATTTGTTCCAGCGACCGTGTGTGTATGAACATTTGTGCCACTACTTGAAGCATTAACGCTTCCATTCGCACTTTGTGAACTGTTGGTGGTACTACTCGCCGATGGCAAAATGGTAGTTTGTGGAGGCATGATTCGATGGCTTTCTGTGTAGTTCTTACCCCCAGCTTTGGCGGGCGAATTACTATGCTGATCGTCGCCACTTATTGAGTGTTGGCTAAATGGCGAACTCGGCTCTGAAGCATCTTCACTGGAACCAGTGCTGGAGTCTGTGCTGCTCAGTGATATTACGACGCCACTGTAACGAAAATGCAAAGGAAAAAAATAATATTTAGAACAAATTGCAAATATTATATAGGTACAATATAATACAGGTTGACTACGCCCGTTCACTGTACACTCACACACCCATCACTCAATGTGGCACGTAAGGCATAAACTTATCAAATCATACTTTCTTTCACACTAGTTCTTGTTAGAATTTTAGTTTGTTTTCATTAACAATTTGTTTTGTTTTGCTAAGCGAACACACTTTTGTACAAAATAACTTTTTACTTTTTTATTGCTTTTCCTCAAGCCATTTGCCCGCGAGTGTTTACCAACAGCTGATTTTGTACTTGATACGACGCAACTGTAGATGGCGCTCACATATAAACAATAAAAACAGCTCACAACAGATGCCGCTCAACAAATTTGCTATTGGAAATCGATAAAGCGAAATGTACAGAAATATCATGCAAAATACATTAAAAGCAGCATGTTTATTTTGTTAAGGTAACTAAATTTGTTTGCATGATAATATGTTGTGGTATTTGTGGAATTTGTCGATATGTAAAGCAGACAATAATCGATAATATAATGATAATAATTCAATGGGCTCCTCTCTCACTAGATTTTTATGTGTGGCATCATCATTTATACTAAATTGTAAATATGTGTTTTGCGTCTAAAATAAAAAATACTTCGTTTAATTGATTCCTCTGAAGCGCTCATCGATAAGTTTTGCTGTGGAAAGTGCAATCGAAGGCACAACTCCGATTCAGCGTTCGTTTCTTAAAATCATAAAGGATTACATCAGAACATCCTAAAAATTCCCACGGAAATAAATCAGAAGTGGCCTAAACATACTTTTACAAAGTTGAGAATCTGTCAAAGTACGTACATATATCACTAATAAACCTATACACATATGCATTTGGTCTGTATTTATAGGAAACTCTACGGATTTCACAGAATTGAGCATACAAATGTAAAGGACTTGTCAAGCTCAGTGAGAGTGAACAGAGGTGAGAGATAAAAGATACATGTATGTATGTAAACAGCTACAAACATATGTACAACAACAAACGCGATAAATATTGGAATGTTAATGAAAGCGATGATAATGACGGTGTGAGGGAAGAACGAAGGGCAAAAGCAGCTGCGAACTATAGAAATGATGTGAAGCGAAAAAGTAAAAATAAAATGTAGATACCTACGTATATTTGTATGTATTCATATGTATAAATAAGGAAACAGGCTGAAAGAGGAGGGTCCTTTTGAGAATGCAATGAAAAATAAAGTCAGTTTATGTTAATTCCGTTTCTGCAACATGCTCTCATAGTAGTAGTAGTTGTAGTAGTAGCGGTATTAGTATTTGTAATGTTGCATGAGCAATATCAACAACAGTACAACGGCAATAGTGATAAGAAAAATAAGAAAGAATGTTAAGTAGAGACGCTGCCGTTAGACGTCGGTCGATAAACGCCGACATGAGAGTGTGCGACGCTAAGCCGCTGTTGGGCGCACGAGTCGCCACACGACAACGTGGAACGAAGCGACCAAACAACCAAACGTCCAACGAATGACGATGTGTCGACGACGAAAGTAACAATGTTGGGGATGATGGTGTTGGATGGTATGTACATATGTACATGTGCACACAAAATGGGAAAACAAGAAATAAAAATAGTGCAATAAAAACAAAAGCAAAAACATACATACATACGTACAGACATCAGAGAGTGGAATAAATGAAATGAGTAAAAATGCTGGCTCAGCAGAGGAATAAATTTTGTGATGAACTTGCTGGGCTGGCAGAAGTGGTTGCTGCATACATAGAAGGCAACAGCTTGTGACTGCTACTAAAATACCAATACCAACAACATTAACCAAACAAGTGGAAATAGAGTAGTGGGACGGTAATGCTTATACACGTATGCGGTGCTCAGGATAGTCCAGCCGCAGAGACAATCAGTGGGGCTACCGATTCCACGAGTATAAATATAGCAAAATGTGGAAAAAGGCTCGAAGCCTCAGCTTCTAATGCGGTGTAAAATGTTGAGCCGACAAAAGTCCATGCGTGTGAGCTGCAGTTGCTCGAGTGTCAGGTATTTAAAGCGGAGTTGCTCGAATTAATGTGAAGCGCATAGCAAAGGCGACCGAAGACGATTAGGTCGCCACAAGCGATGGCAATGAATACATACATACGTATATATGTACAAACATACATAGGTACATACATACGTTAAGAATATATATGCATATACGTACACTAGAAAAACCAAAGCTACACAACAAAAACAACAACTTTTTTCTAAACACACTCCAGTCAGGTACTTTATTGTTCTTGTAAATAAATACATATTTCTTTTTTTTAATATGGGTTTTATTATTGTAGTTGAATCGTTTATCGCCTCGCTGCATTCTTACAGCACGCACAAACATATTTATATCTACGAGTTTGACTTGTTGTTGTATTCCTAATTTTGTAGCAAACCTCAGCATTTTTCCACTTCATCCATATACATACATATATATAATATAATTTACCCTATGCCCCAAAGTGAAATGTCGAGTCCACACAGACACACGCACACACACACACACACGTACAAAGACTGACGTTGATTTGCTGTTTGTGTGTGCCTTTTTGTTAAATTGCACATTTTCATCTTTGTTGGCTTCTAATTTTTTTCTCTGTATAATCCGTAGGAAGCCAAGTGAAGAGGCTGAACTCGTTAGCGTGTGCGTGCGAAAGGAGGGTATCTAATGTTGTGTCTCTAGGTGAAGCGCGTTGTAGGAAAGAAACGCTGAAAATAAATGAGGGTGCCCTAACGATTTGCATCTGATTTTTTTATGTCCTACCTTACAAATGCGATTATAAGGATTTTTTCACTGACAATTTTTCCTGCTCTCTTAATATCTTATTTACATACCTATGTGTAAATATATACTTAATATGTATTGCTGAACTTGTTTTAATGCAGTCAATCTGGCAGTGTTACTATCGGACTCCTTATTACCGTCAGCGTTTTAGATGTGGACTATGAAATACCTCAGTAGGCAACAATGTTTAACTACCGCCGCAGAGTTCACGCCTCACCTGCTGGCAGCTGAAACTCCAATCCAGTAAGAGAGTACTTGATCTCAGTACCATATTACAGATTCACTAAACACCATTCACAGAGCGTCTGTCAACGCCTTTATTAACTCTCTTGCTGGTAATGGTTTTAACTGAGTGCAACCAGCACCCATAGTAAACGACGAATAGCACGGAGACCCACTATGTCCTGCAAGCAATAGGCACACGCCTGTCACTATCCATCTCCTTACATGCCCACTATTAGCCACTCATATAACAACTTTGTTCGTTCGAAACTCGTCGAAAGAGCTCCAATGGTCGCTTAACTGCTTTATTAGTACTTCTACATACGTCACACGGTTTCAATATTTCTCTACGCTATGGAATTATTATTTAAAATTGATTACCCTAATAAGACCTTGTTCAAAATTAATCATAGAATGTGGGGTCTTCAAAGACTATATTGTTTTTGTTGTGCTAACCACAAAAAATATACCCCAAAAAGGTTTTCGAAGAATATTGCGTGAGTAACAGGACTTGGCGTCTTGCGACAGGCATGCCTTGCCGCAGACAAATTCTTGAATCGCTAACCTGTAGGAGATGAAGACTACGGTATTTTTAGTGGGTAAGGCAAAAATACAAAATCACGTTGCGCTTAAAATATTTCCTAATGTAATTAGTAGAGATTTCGAAAAATTTTAAAATAAATAAATTTTCTCAAAAATCTCAAATATTATTTAAAATATTACCTTTTAGTTTTAGTTAATTTAATGCATTTATTCCCTTTAATCTCGCTCTTTTAATTGGTGTTGGTGATTTTTATAAATTATTAATTATTAAGACAGCCGAAGTATTTTATTTTTGTGTCAAACATTGATTAACATTTTTAAATAGTATTTCAAAATATTCTTTAATTTACATTTTTGCATAGTTTTTATTCGAAAATTTAGTCAGTATAGTATTTTCCCTTGCAAAAGTCTTATACGCCAAACATCACTAAATTTAAAAAAAAAAAATTATTAAATAATTTAAACACATATATACGTGTATATATTTATATAAAATAAAATACACTCATTTATTTTTATTTCGCTATTTAAAAGCACTTGAAATCGCTTCAATTTATATTCAACACAATTATGCACTATTTGTTGTTGTTGTTGCTGCTGCTTTGCGTGGGAAGTATTGCTTTTTTTCCTCACTGAATAATAAATTAACTATAATATATTTTTTCTTTACTTTGTTGTTTTTCTTAATATGTATTATTCCGTTTTTTTTTTCTTTAATTTATTATTCCAATTACACTGCCATATCTTTATTTTATTGCTGGTGCTAACAGCTTGTTATTGTATTAACTAACGTTTGTATGTATATATATCTTCCCACATTGTCACGCCGTTTGCGCACACCGAACACACACACGCACGCACAATTTTCACTATTTTCTAACCTTTATATTATTTATTTTTATACACTTTAGTTTAATTTTAATTATATTCATTTCTTTTTTTTTTGTGTTATTTATCTTTCTTTTATTCAAACTTTAAATTAAATTTGAAATTTTATGCAATTTATTGCTGTGTTGCGCTTAATTACTTATTATTAGCATTTAAATTTGTTGCCGCTGGTTTATGTTGTTAATTTTATTGCTATTGTTTTTGCTTTTGTTACTGTTGTTGTTGTTGTTTGTGCACACATGGAATCAAGATGCATAAATTATGCAACCGGCGCAAGCACTCCACTTCTATATGTATGTATGTATGTATAAATTTAGACTTACAAGCAGACAGACTATGTCATGATATGTACCTATGTACATACATATGTAAATATATTAAGTACATATGTACATATATTTATTGAGTGTAGTACGAGAGCTCGATTTATAATGGAATAAAAAAATAAAAATAAATATCCGACTACTGGCCGACGGAAGCGGAAGTCGTTAAGTTCTTTTGCACTCGGCTTTTATTAGCATATTTATTGGCTTTTTGTTGCCTCTTAATTTTTTATGCTTTTCAAATTTGAATTTTAGTCTTTAATACAAACAGTTATAGTAAAGAAGACTGCTTGCGGTCGCGAAGCTAATTCACATTTCTATGATTATAAATATTAAAAGCAAAAATAAAAATATTATTAATAAATATGTAAATACATAAATAAAAAAATTAAGGAAATAAATAAATAAACAAATAAATAAATAATATTATTGAAAAACAATAATATAAAAAATAAGAAAAAGAAATAATTAAAAAAAAATAATAATAAAAAAAAACCAATGATAATAAAAAATTATTACAAAAATTATTCCAGGCAGCTTTAGTTTCAGTTAATGTTTAAATCTATTATTTTAGGGCTAAATTTTAATTATTGGCAAATTTTAATGTATTATATCAATTAATTTTTCCTCAAATGCACGCTTAACGTGGCATAATGATAGCTAATAAATGTTAAATATTTCAACAATTAGTAAATAATATTTTTCTCAACTCAGATCGTTCATTTTGCAAACTCTAAGCAGTTATTCATGTTGCATTGCATACTTCAAGGCGCTTAAGAGCTGAAAAATGCACAAACGGCGTATAAAAGTGTAAAATATCAATTGTACCGTTAATTAGCTGGCTCCTAAGTGAAGCATTTAAAGCATTTAAAAAATATCAAACAAATTTACAAATTACATATGTACATATGTACAAATATCAGTATGATATGGACAATGTGACCACAAACTTCCTGCATTTGTTTATTAATTTTTTTTTAAATTTTTTTTGTTGTTGCTGCATTTTATATATTAATTAAGAGTACACACGGTGTTGACATTTAGTATACAAGTTCACAGGGACAGCCATATGTGTGTACAAAAAAACAAAAAGCATATGAAGACAATTTACATATATGTACATATATAATTGTGTGTTTACTTTTTTTGTTGTATATACATACATATATACTCGTACATATGTACATATGGCATGCCCTCGTGCACATGTGTTGTGTGGTAAAAATAATTTCACTAATAATAATAATCAAAATGCAGCCACAATGGCAAAAACAATAACAACAATCCGTACCATAATAATGATAATAGCAACAACAACAGTAACACATCCAACATCATCGTACTAACCAAACCGTCACACACTACATATGAATATGTCTATATATACATACATATGTATGTATGTATGTTCATATGCCCATATGTAATAATGAAGAATAACAAATCAAATGTGTCTGCGCGCTGTTATAGTCTCGGCCTGGGCGGTTAAGTTCCGCATCGCGTCGCGTCGCGTCGCACCACGTCACCTACCCAACACCCTCCTCGTCCTATGACTTTGATCGAGCGAATGAGCGAGCGAGCGAGCGTTTATGGTCGCGACCGATGGCTTTCGGGCAAAACATGAGCAGGGTTCGTCGTCACCACCGTCGTCATCATCGTCATCGTCATCGTCATCGTCTCTGTTCGTGCCGTGCCGTGCATGCCGTCGAGTGCATTGAACGCTTAACAAAATAGAAACCACGCACCGCAAACCACCTCACCGCGCTGCAATGCCACTAACTTCCACCCAGCGGTGAGTGTGGTGTACGACGACGTTTGTTGCTGATAGTAGTGGTGGTAACACTAGTGGCGTTGTTGTTGTCGCTGCTGCTGCTGCTGCACACTACTGCCTGCTGCACGAGGGCTTTTTTGTGCCACAACTTTTGTTATTACTGTTCTACGCTTTGTTGTTGTAGCGCCGCACTTCTTGCCCTTTCGTCAAAAACTAAATTCTCATGTGTTTACATATGTACATACATACGTACATATGGGCAAAGGCACTTTCATACATACATACACCCATATGTATTCACATATGTATATATGTTTGTATGTTTCTCATGTTGTTTTTGTTTTTTTTTGTGCCTCACTATTTTTATTTTAATTTTATGAGGTATGCTTCTGCTTCTTCTTCTTCTTCTTCCACAGTTTTTCTCATTTACACTGTTCTTTCCTTATTCTTGCAGCCGATAGTGTATATTTTAATATTATTTTTTATTTTTTCTATTTTTGTATTAGTAATTTTATTTTCTAGCAATGACTTTGGCCTCTTCCTGCCACTTTTTCCATTACTTAGCGCACTTTAATAGCCTTTTATTATTGTAATTTTTTCTTTTTTTTTTAGTTTTTGCCGTTTTTAAGCATTATTTATTTCTTTTTCTATGGTCAATAAAAGATATATGTATACCCATTTGTACATATACATATGTATGTATGTATTCCGTGAAATTTTATACGCTTACTCAGATTTTGTTATTTTACATGAATATTTATGTGTAAGTTTTCAAAGTAGCACTGCAATTGTAAGACATAAGGCAACCGTAAGAATTATAAAAAAAAAGATATTTTTAAATTTATGATCTTGTCTGGAAAGTAAAACCGTTACATAAAAAAAAGAAAAAAACCTATGAATTTTAATTCAAAAATAATGTGACTAACTGGATTACATTTAAACCAGCTTTGGAAATCAAAATTAGTAGTAGTAGTAGTAAAAAAACCCTTTACTGAAGTTTAACAATAATTCCAGTATATTAAGGGGTCCAAAAACGAGCACTAATTTCAGAATAATCCTTTCACTGCTTTCTCATAGCCTTAGCAGATGTTTACCTTAAACCCATTAATTAGAAAAATTACAATAAATTCTGGTGCTACTACAGCTAATTCCGTTTCTAATGCCAAAAGAGTTATAGCTAAGACCGACTGCATTAATCCGTTGCTAACTCCAAACATAACTCTCAAAAATATCAAGAGTTAGCAGCATTGCAACATTGTTGAAACGTGAAAGCTGATCTCTATTGTGAATGAAAAATAACCTAGATATCAGCTGTTTTCCCATTTTAAGTTAAAAAGTGTGATTACTTCGAGCAACTATTTTCAAGAATGCAAAAATCATTGGGTTTTCAGTTTATCCAATTGTCTGAAGGTAAATTTTATATACCAAAGAGTGATATAATTGGTTTTATTGTTTTCAGTAAGCTGTTCAAAGAAATTTAGCTATGATCACAATGCCACAGAGGCACTAAGTTCTTCTAACACTTTTTCTTATTTTTAAGCAATTACAACATTAACATATTTATTTAGTCTTTTTTCAGTACGGGTTTTCTATCAACTGTGCAGCGAGCAATCGCAATGTTTGCCTTCTATCAAATCCAATAAAAAAAAGGCCGCAAAACCTAAAAATTTGCTTCAGATTAAAAGCGGAGTTCTGAATCAGGGATGTTGGTTCATTACTGGGCAAGTTTTTAAAAGTTTTCAAAGCCAACGGCAGCTTGATTAGTAACAAATATATATATATACATACATATATCAAAAAACCAGCCAATCACACAAAATTTCTGTTTTCCGTCGCACAATAATATACAAAATAAAATAGCGTAAAATAATTATTAAAAGAAATATTTAAGGCTAATAGTTTATTGCAATTTATTAAGCATTTGTTTACTAATTCTATGTGAAAAAATTGAAATAAGGTTTGTAATTCTTTTTGCGGTTTGTATTATTAATTTTTATTCCAAGCTAATGAGTTTTATTTGAAAGGCTTTTATTTGTTTGTTTGAATTGAATCTTTTTTATTACAAAGAAAATTGTTGTAAATGTCTGCTGTTTCGTATTAATTTGTTTACGATTTTTTATTTTTATTTTCCTTTTTGCATTAGTACAATTAAATTATTTTAAATTTAAAATTTCTTGTATTTATTAAATATTAAATCGTTAATTAGTTCTATCATTTTATCATTTCCTGCAAATGCTAGTACTATTTCCATTTATTTTTGTGTCCAAATGTACATTATTATTGTTTTAACACAAACACTTTTTATTTACATTTAAACTTCGTTGTTGATTATTTTTGTTTCTGTTTTTATAATTAGATATTTAAGTAAAAAACATATTTTTATCAATAATGGTTTGGTTTTTGCATTTTCGTTTGGATTTTTTCTTTCTATATTTTATTTATTTTATTTGAATATTTATTGTTTGCTTTTATTAATGCTTTGAGCGATAAATATATATTCGTACATATGTTGCAGCTGCAATCATTAATTTTACCACTGGATTTTTATTTTGTTTAATTCCTAATTTATTTATATTTTATTTAGTTCCTATCCAATTCTTTTCAACATTTTTTAGTTATTGTTCAACAAGCACTTTAGTTGCAATTGATTGTTGAGTTTTATAGCATATTTTTCTGTATATGTATTGTACACGGATTTCACTTAGAATAGCGGCGCGGCAGGAAGTAGGAAGCAAGCGTAATAAGCCACGGGCGGGCGGGCGTGTACGCTCTAAGTCACTTCAAATTAAACTACAAACAAAAAAAAAACGTTTAACAAAATCAAACGCCAAAGCGAGAAGCGACCGACTAACCAACCGACCGGCGGTGGCATAAACCGAACGAACGAGCGAGCCCTAAAGGCGGCTGCCGCATAGCGCGCCTAGATGGATGGATGGATGGACGGATGGATGTTTGATCAGTGCATGGATACATGGGCAACCAGCCAAGGCAGTAAGTTAGAACGACCGATAGGCAGCAGGCAGACAGGCAAAAGCAAGAAGAAAAAAAACGCCAAGTGCACAGCGTTTACTTTTTTCGGAGCATTTACATATACGTATGTACATATGTATCTAAGCTTGTAGATATGTACATACATACCATATATGTATCTGTATAATTGTGTTTAGCACATTAAACGGCTGTCAAACAAACGTGTTTCAAAGCCAACAACACACAACAACACAGTGCATACACTAATATTTAAGTAGGCATGTATTTAAACACTTTCTTATTACAAAAAAAAAAGTATTTAAAAGGTAAAATACACTCAAATATATATACACGATCAAGCACTTTATGAAGACCAACCATTTATGCTTGCACTCTTTTGTTCATTTTTCCGCTTAACTGCAGTATGTTAGTTTGTTTATAAGTAGCATACATATGTATGTATGTATGTACCAAAGTGTATCCAAAGCGTCAAACAACACTAACATACATAGAAATAAATACAAAAAAAAAGTTTTTCCTTTTCCGTAACAATTTCAAACCAGCGTCCGCACCGTTTTAGGGAAAATATCTGACTGATTTATAGAATCCAGCCAAGTGACAGTGCAAGTCCCAAAAATTTCATTTCTTCTCATCGGCACACTCAAAATACTTGCTTGCATACATACGTACATCCACTATAAAAGTCAGTAAAACAGCCAGCCGTGTGTTGCTTTGTGTTGTTTTGTGCTGCGCCTCGGCGCTCCGTGCCGCGTTGCTTGCAGCGCAGTTAAGAATCAGCCCGTGTGCTGAGTATGTGGAGTTGAGTCGCATAGAGGCGCGTCCACGGCCGCGTTATGCTGCTACTCTTCGTTGGCTGGCTGGCTGGCTCGCTGACTGCCTGTTTGCCTTTATGCTGGTACGTGAGTGCGTGCGATTGCAAGCAGCCAGGCAGTCAGGCACACATATCTCGTATGCCTATAAACGCGAGGGCCAAATATAACCGCAAACATACAGGCGCACATGTGCTTGTGCAACGGAGTGTTGTGCCGTGTAGAGACACATTTAAACGGGAATCAACCATTCATCCAAGCAAGCATTGCACGTCCGTCCGATCGTACGTCCAGCCAACCAGCCAGAGAGTTTGTCCGTCCAGCCGTGCATGGGAAACGGGATGATTTCCCAGTTTTTTTTTTTTCCTCGAGCCAACAAACAAACAAACGAACAAACTAATTTTCTCCTATTGTTTCGCTGCCACGGCTCTGACTGCCGCAGCTAATGTGGTCGACGTAAGCTACTACGTACGGCTCTCATGCACTTGGCGTGATGGCTTCGCTGAGAACCACAAGTCAATGTGTCTGGATGTTCTCGCTGCACATAAAAACGACACCACTGAGCAGCGTGCCGATGTTGCGAAGGGCCATTGAGAATTTGGAGAGTAGTATTGAAATACACGAAATATAGAGAGGATAGTCGGCGCAAACTCCATATGAGAATGTGTGCACATTTGTACATATATACGTTCATACATATCATATGTTTGTTTGTATCTACATACATATGTTCATGTGTAAGAAGTTATGTTGCATTTGGAGTCAGTATTGGAGCAGTTACGGAAGACCGAAGAGGAAGAAGTTAGGGAACCCTTATCACTGAAAGGTGTAAGGACCCCAAAAACCAAGGCAGAATGATATCAACAGTGGAGAAAATTTGAAATAAGCTACATAAGTAGCGTGTGACTTGTCGTTAGGTATATGTACTTGGCCTTGGGATAAACACCACGGACATACCGAGCGCACCTGAGGGTTTCCACCTTACGAGGCTTTTCACTTCACTGAAAGAAGATTAGTTGAGGGCTTCCATCTCCACTGTCTATATAAGAAGTAGCTCAGTAGAACCTTGGGTATATTTTTCAACGTCCCTCTTTTACATTCACGCTTCTCGGAAGAAATGGACAATGTATCGGAAGATTCTTTTTGTGAGCGCCTAGTACTAGAATCCATCAAAAGAGAATTCATTAAAGCTACAGGGCCATCTTCAGATCTATGAACCATAGACGGAAGAAATGTCTCCACTAAAGGCTTAACGATTCCTTGGATCTCTGCCTCTTTTTATTTTTGAAGAATCTTATTCCATTAAATGATTTCTTGAAAAACCTGCCCCATTTGCTAGCAGACTCATATATGTATGTATATACATATATGTATTTATGTAGTTAAACCTATGCTCCCACATACATATGTATGTATGTATGCACATTACGTGTATGTGTGATTGTATCTCCACTTTGCTCAAAGTAAACATTCTCACACATTTCCGCACATACAAATACACACCAGTGCATACATATGTTGAACCACAACAACAACGACAACAACATTGTCGTCAGCTATCACTATCATCGTCAGCAAGCAGCGCAAACAGAGTCAACATAACCAACACTGCTATCATCATTATCATCATCATCATCGTCATTATTATCATCAACCTCCACTTCGCCGTTGTTGCCTTTATCATTAGCCCAAAAAAAAAAATTAAATAAATATTCTCACTACTTCTCACCAACTCCACAGCTGTTCTGCGGTCGGTTCTGCTCTCAAATACATAACGAATTCTTCAATATCCACACACACACACACACACACACACTCTTCGCCTTTTGTTTGGATTTTTATTTTCCCTACATTTTTATCATTACTTTATTTTATATTTTATATCTCTTTTGCCATCCTCCTTTTTACCTTTCTTCTTATGTTCTTCGTTTATATTACTATTATGTTGCATGTATGTGTGTGTGTGTTTTTTCAAACTCCCAAGTCAACTCCAAAAATATGTTTTTATGTGAGTACATGTGTACATTCAAATTTATTATGTTTTATTTTCTTTACCTCGTTGCTCTCAGATTACGGTCACGTAGACAACACGTCCATGTTTTCATGGATGGTTTGAAGGATGGATGAGAAGAACGAACTTCTTCTAACTCAGTTGGTTTCATATAATTCCTCAATTAATCAGTGTTAAATTGTTAGGTAGCCGGCAGGATTTGCTGGGTTTTCAGTTATTATATTATCCACCTACTCTACAGGAGGATTGGATGGTACTTAGAAAAGGTGCACTAGGCTCCTTTGGGGACGGAACAAAACTTGATGGAAAGTTCTTCTGTTGAGGACCATCTCATTGACACAGAGCTTAGGCTTCTGCAGTATTTTATAGGATAAGCTTACTACTGTGGGTTCACTCATGGGGAGCTCGATATCTCTGTTTGTTTGTAATGTCACCAGCGCTACGCTACCGTACCGCGAGTCGGTAGGTATATCTCTGACGCTTTGTTACCACTCCAATTTTGTGGCTGAGCTTCTCCACATATTTGTGGTGCGCGTCTTGATGTTTTTTCAACAAATGGAGGGACGTACAGTTTATTCTAAGCTGTCTCTGAACGGCTGATGAATTCTTATGCAGAGCCTTTTATTTAAAGTGGGAAAACACTCAGTGGGTTGACATTCCCTACCGAAGGCCGATCGTTATTAGAAAAATTAATTAATTTTTAAATTAATTTTCTCTAATTTTGAATATTGGTCAGGCCAGGGCTGGAATTCTTCACCCTTCAAATGATGTTTTTTTTATAAGGAGCTTTTATTTCTTGTCAGAAATATACTCGAAAGACTTGAAATTCCCTATCAAGGGATGATTGCAATTAGAAAAAAATAATTTTGTATAAGTTTTGAAGTTGGTCGAGCCCTGTCCACTCGAATGTTGGTATGCAATGTTAAGCCCTTGGTTACTGCGGGAATCTCTTTATTCTTTAAAAATCACAACTTCCACACTCGATGAGAGTTCTGATAGGACATAGTTCGGAAGTCACTCACGTACGAATGCTAGGGATTTTAACGGAGTTTTACTGTCAAAGTTGTCCGGAGGTGAAGACTTAATCATCTATGCACTTTGCTTTGAATTGTTCCGCGTTTGCGAGACTGACACTAAATACTCTCGGATCGAATGCTTTTATCAACTCTGTTAGATCTACCATATTTGGTAAAATAATTGACGTATCTGCTACACCCATTTGTGTTCTTCTTCAATCTAACCAAACTTTCTATAGAAAAAACATATGATCACATTAAAACCTCTGAGATAGCGATCGTGACAGTATATTTTTGTTACGGAAAAAGCATGGCAAGTATTCTTCTATTAAAAAATTGTACCCTTGAATGGTATAGAATTATGTTAGTTTGGATATTCCAGAGCATACAATAGTGTTCCTGGTTAATTAACCTCGAGTGCCTCGACATAAGAAGGATCTACCATAAATGAGATTAACCAGATCATTATGAAATTTCCTTTAAGAAGTTCGGCACAAATCAGACCAAAAACAATTTGGTTCGAAAAGGACTAAGGATATATATGCCAATGCAGTAAAAATCCTTACACTATTTGAAAACTGAGTTAAAGCTGAGGGAGAGTTATTCCTCGTCGTCGTGGTGAAAACCGTTAAGACAAAGGAATATTCTCAGTAGATCGTGAGAGAAATATATATAGTACCTAACATCTAAAATTCTACCTTTACATCAGCAGACGTGATAGCATATTTAAGAGGTTTTGGGATTAAAAAAAAAATATGAAAATGTATTTATGTAAATATATGAGAGAGAGAGAGATAATTTTATTTATAGAATTTCCCACTTTTACGGCACTTATCAGCAGGCATTTATTCGTTGAAGGAGGCTGCAAGGAAGTGCAAGCGGAAACATGAGTACTTTAGAGAGCGTGAGAGTACTTTTTTAGTATTAATTCACTCAGGATATTTCAATAAAAAGTAGTTATTTAAAAACGCTGACTAGAGTAAGGAAATTTATTAAAAACATCGCTTTATAAATAACCAAATTTTTATTAGAAAGAAAACAGCGGAAGCAAAAAATTACAATCAGCTACAGAAAGCGCTCAAAGGATATGTGAAGCAGTAAAAATATTTTATATAAAATACTGGTATAATTTACGCTGCTTTCAATGTCCAAGAGCGGCAAGGATATTTTTGTACTGAGTTTGAGGGTTGCTCTTGCTCAATGAAACGCAGCCAACGCTCATCTGCACGTCTGCACGGAAATACACGAGCGAGCGGACGAGTAAACAGCGGTTATCTAATCGTCAGAAGGAGGACGAGAGCAGGGTTAGTAGGGTTACCTACACATATGGAAATATGCTTATGAGCTAGGAGCTTTCAGTGTTACATACATACATACATATATGTATATGTATATACAATATATAAATATATTCAAGCAAACATATGGACAATTACATATTCATTTACTTGTATTCCTATTTGTATTCTATATGTATGCATGCACTCGTATGCATGCTTGCCGCCTGTGTGGCTGTTGTTGTTTGTGCTATAAAAATTACATTTAGTATTCCTGTTATTTTTATTATTATATTGTCTTGTTGTTGGTATTTCATATACACGTATGTGTGTATATATTTATTTATTGGTATTGTTGTTGCCGTCTTTATTGCCGACCAAATGCTGTTGGTATATACAAAGCTCGCATTTTTTCCTTGCCCTTTGTTGTTGTTGTTGTTGATGGTTTTTTAGCTTGTTTTAGCTAAATGTAAACAATTATTTGATGGCTTAAGTGTAAATATGTACATATGTATGTATGCACGTAATATTGTAAGCAATTTGACAAGGCAAAAGCCGGTAGCAGCCGAAAGGGCAAACCGAAGCTGTAGGCAGCTGGCAGCAGCTGCTGCAAAACTTATAAAAAGTAATGAATACAATACAATATGCGGTGTGTTGGGGCAGCTCTCCTTCCTTCCCCTTTAACCACAATTAATTTAAAATAAATATTTCTTTAAATTTCATAATTTATGCTAAGAAGTCCTTTTAAACTAACGATAACAGTCAATATTGACAAGTCAATAAGCTCCAAGAGCGTTTAAGCTTAAAAGTAGAATTTCTAGCATTCTTCACCGCAATAATGTATTCATCAAGGAGTCGTAAGCCCGTTTAACCCGAGATGATAACCTTCGCTTTAACGGTAGCGATTTAATTTTTAACGGGAGTAAAAAATTTAATAACGAAAATTCGGTGGCATATCCGTGCGCCCACATACCTACATACGTGTACCTACATACACTGTTATCAAAATAGCGGCATTTATGAAAGCCAATGAAGCGGCAACACTGTGTGCAGCCAACAGCTTCGTGCTATCAGCGATTACGCGATAACAACTGTTCGCTGGTGGCTCGTGTGGCGTTGTCGTTTTGTTTTCGAAGTCGCGCCAGTGAAAATTTATACATGAATTTCGTAGGAGTTCGGGAGGTTCACTATACAAATGTACATATGTACATACGTACATATACGTGTATGTATGTATGCGGGCGTCAAAGCTCCAGTATAGGTTGCAACTGCTGCCCTTTTGTGACTTTGTTGTGTTTGTAGAACGTTGAAATTGCTTATTTTTTGGGTGGCACTCAACATGTGTATGTGTGTGTAATTGAGGTGTAGATGTGTGGCAATCGTATTTGCATAGTTTGTGTACATATCTATATATATATTCCTCTTCTAAGCACACTAAATTTCAAATTTTAGTCGCAATCATTTTCATGTCTATCAAACATTTTTTGTTTTTTTGCTTTCTACCTTTTTCGTGTTCATTTGGTTTGACTGCTCCAGCTGGTGGCTTTATCAGGTTTAGTGTGATTAGTTTGCTTATTGGATTATACATACATATTCAATGCATTTTAGTTTTTTTTTTTTTTTCAATTGATAAATAGTCGGCACTTTTTTAATATTTTTCTGTTTTGTAAAAATTAAATATTTAATAAAACTTTATATTTTTTATATTATTTATTATTTTTGATTCCTTTTGACGAAATTGTCAATTTTCCAAGAACTAAATTGCCCCCTCAAAGAATCATTTATGACAAAAGGATTGGTAGAAGCCGAGTGATTGTGCTCTTGGGTTGGAATCCTGGCCAAATTAACGTCAAAAATTATAGAGAAAAATTTCCAATTACCATCGTCCCTCGGCAGGCAATTTTGACCCTTTCGAGTGTATTTCTGATATGAAGGAGAAAAAACTGAAGGTTTTCTTAGATGTTCGAAACGACCAGGGTTCGAGTTCCGCGCCGACCAATCTCCATATATTATAGAAAATTAATTTAAATAAATAATTTAGGTGATTTTTTCTAATTGCCGTCTCCCCTCGGCAGAGAAAATCAAGTCCTCTAAGTGTATTTCTGACAAAAAAAAAAAAAAAAACAGCGACTCAAAACAAACTGTGCATCCCTCCATTTTATGGGAAACTCATCAAGGTGCACATTACATATTGGAGGAGGAGCCCGGCCGATTTTCCTCAAATCAGCTTGGCATCTTCTACTGTGTATATGCTTTAGGAATGCAGCGTAAAATCCATATATCCTATATATCCATATATTTTTAAGGTGAAGATATCCCGAAAGCGAAAGATTTTCTTTCTTACCACTATTTTTCACGGTTTTTGAATGTATCCAAAAATTCTAAAAACGAGGAAATAATTTTTCCTACACATTTTGTGAGTTAATTGAACGAAATACGGTTATATTAAATCCTTCCTGAAATGTCCTTTCGTGTCGTCGGTTGGCTATACTTATTGCCATATGGACCATATCTGATAATTATTTTTATTATCTACAAAATCATTAAGCTAATGACAAAATATATCCTCCTAGGCATTTAGGAGTTCTAGTGTTTCGGATAGTTCTTAGCATTTTTCCGTATTTTTTGTTTTTTTAATTTCCAACACAGCAGGTCGCAGCAATAATTAAAAAAAGGAAGATTATTACAATCCCAGCAGCAATGTCTACAAATGCGCCACACACACACCGATGTATTGTAGAATCTTGAGAAGAGCATTCTGCGGCACCAAACGGCTGTTGCAAGCACACTCATCATGACTACTTAAGAAATTCTCACTTTAACATACAACATTTACGAAAGGGGCATAAATCTCAGTTGTGCCACGAAATTGAAAAAAAAAAAACATGAAGAAAACGAAATAAAATTTACAAAAAAGGCAAGGAATAAATACAGTTGAAGAAAGAAGGGTAAAAAAGGAGCCATAACTAAAAGCAAATGCGATTACGAATCAAAATAAATAAGCAAATCAACACATTTTGACAGCCAATAAGCAGTGCAGTGTTGCATGCAAAGAGGAAGCTTAAAGGAATTGTCAAGGGGGAACACTCAATGGCATGAAAGCAGGGTCTCACGCATACATACCTACACACATACTACTACTGTGTGCATAAGCTTAAGTCCCACTGGACTAAGCTGCCATCGTACAATGTTCCAATAATGTTTATTACATTTGGCGAATTTCGAAAAAGGAAGTTGTTTTCGACGCAGGCAGTTAGTTGGCAGTCAAAAAGGTAGAGGGAGATGGTAAAATTTTTGTAGCAAGTCAAAAAAATATATACAAAACTAAAAAAAGGAAAAAGTAAATAAAATAAAATTAAAGGTTAAAGAAACGAAAGCAAATTACCAAAAAAAGGTTAAGCAAAATATAATAATAATTAAAGAAAAAAAAAAACAAAATAAAAAAAATTACAAAAACCTATTTAAAAAAAATTAATAAAAAAAATTAAATAATTTTTATTTTTAATTTTACTATTTTCTCTTATTGTCTTTTATTTATTTTTCGCTGATTTAGGTTTTATGTTTTAAAAACATGATATATGCATATACCATATATGTGCATACATACATATGTACACATATGTGTCTGCTGTCAAATGCAAAGCCACAACAACAAATAACAGCAACAGCAACAATTTAGCGTCAACAACATTTCCGGTGGCTGCCGTTGCATACAAATTATCGATAGATCGAAGACAAGCAGTAAACATATAGAAAGACAGGCGAGCAAACAGCTACAACACATTCTTCAAATTACAAACAAATATCTACATACATACATATGTACGTCTGTAGTTGTATGGAAAAATATTAAGAATATTAAGAATGACAGCAACGGCGCCCTGTGCAATCCCTTCATTGCTACGAGGGTCGGAAATCGATATATCACAAGCGATTTGTTGGGCATATAAAGTACTTGTACATATGTATATACGTGTATATACATGTGTGCGTGTAAAATTGTAACTAAGTACAATAAATGTAGGTATTTTTGAGAAGTTTCCAATATATCATGCTTAAGTGTGTCAATGTGGCAAGTGTGCGCATAAATTTTCGTAATAAAGGGAAAATATTTTATTTATTTTTTTTTGGTTTTGTTTTCATTGCATTGCAATAAATAAAGGCTAAAGTAAGCATAATGTAGGGATTTAAGCCTCTTGGATATTTTTGTTTTGAAAATGATTTTAAAAAACCGTTTTTCTTTTTTTTTTTAACAATCTGACAAATTAATTGCATGCGGCGAATTTGGGATTTAAGGGGTTAGGGGTAGTCAGAATTTTCAAAAAATCAAAATTTTTTTTTTGCATTTTCGTTAAGTATAATATCTTAAAAATAATCTCTGAAAATTTCAAGTTAATCCGATAATTCGTTTTTAAGTTATTCGACAAATAACAAAGAGAGCTCGGGCATTTCAAAGCGCTAGTGTGAAACTTTAAACGCGTTTTTCTCAAAACTATGTTTTTTGAACTGGTGACAACTGTATCTCGAAAACCATTCAGTTGATTTTAATGAAGTTTATACAGCTTTTAGAATACATAATAAACTCGGGCCTGATCGAAGAATTTTTTTTTTTGAAAAATTTCGATTTTTTAAGACCAATTTTTTCCCAAAAATCTAGACAAAAATTTCCTGAGGCCGCTATTTTGTTAATTTTTGAAAAAAGAAAAAATCCTTCGATCAGGCCCAGGATTATTTATTTATAAAACTAATTTTTTTTATCCGATTGATTTCAAATGAATCTCCAAGGACTTATGATTGTCACCGCAAGGAACTTTTTTGGGAACTGGGTTAACACAGACAGCTGTAACTTCGGAAATAAATTTTTTTTCTTTGAAATTTTCGTGACTTCAAGTCAAAACATTGTTTAATAATACCATATCACTACTTTTGTAAAATAAAATTATTTAATAGCAAAAAAAAAATACTGAAAATTCTCATTTTTTCGTGTCTGTGACTACCCCTAACCCCTTAAGCGAATTTATTGCTTATTTGCTGGTGATTTTTGTTTATTTTACATTTTGTTTTTTGTTTTTTACATTTGTGTGCGAGAGGGGAGTGAGCATAGTTAGTTTTTAAGCTTTTGATTTTTTATTTTGTTTTGCATTTTTTCACATTTGGTGAGGTAGCGAATTAAGGTTATCAATCTCGATGTTCAAAAAAATTTCCATAACCAGCCTAGAAAGCAATCTTTCTATAGGGCAGTAAAATCTGTTTCAAAGATAAAAACGAGAACTTAACTCTTCAATTGCTTACGTGGAACAAAGGAGCACCTTTTGGCAAGAGTGTTTCTGCGTTGGATTTCAAGGCAGATAGACGAAATTATCCACGATCTCTAAGTTTTGACGTGGTAGCCAATAATGCGCTGCCTGATTATTTAATGACCGGAGAGATTTAGTTTTGCCCCCACTCACTACCAGACTCATGCGCTTCGCAATTTTTATCAGGTCTGGAGAAAGCAGACGTAACTGCGTTATTGTTAAGGCCTATGATATCAATGTCATCGGCAATCTTGTAAAAAATTTTGGCTTGTCTATTTAGCTCAACTCTTAGCTCATATGATCCTGAACGGCTCCAAATCAGTTTTGCGGGGATACCAAATTCAGACATAGCGGAGTATGGGTAGCTCTTTTTTTGTGGTGTCGAAGACTGCTTTAAAATCGACGAAGAGATGTTGTATGCCCATTATTTTCTCTGGGGTCTTTTCCAAAATTTGAGACGAATGATGACCAATAATGGTGGATTTTTCAGGTCCAAAGCCACACAGATAAGGTCCAATCAGTTTGTGATCAGTGGGCTTTAATCTTTCACAAAATATCCTAGATGGGTCACTGTCAGCGATGTTGAGGAGGCACCTTGGGCCACCCCTTTTGGATATTGGACAGAGCAAACTAATTCTGATAAGATACTGATGCATGCAACTTGAAAAGCTTTGCCGGCAAGCCATCGGCTTCTGTAGCTTTGTTGTTCTTTACGGGTTCAATCCCCATTCGAATACAGTTTTCAATTGATTCTTTTTTCTCATTTAATTTTTTTAACTTTCTTTTTTTAAATTTATTTATATCAATTTTTTTTTATTTTTTTCTTTTATTATTTTATGCCCACTTTTAGTAAAATTTTGGACGGTCCTGTAATCGTGCAGGTGAGCAATTCATCGACGAACAAATAGTGCTAGCATTATAAAGAAACTCTTGACAGTTCACAAAAAAAAAACAACAACAAAAACAACATATTTTTTGCTATTCACATACCCTTCCTTACATCCACTCTTCATAAATAAGGTGGTAAGTGTACCTCAAGGCTTCCAAAACAAACAAAAGCCAATTACAAACAAACAAACACACAAACATATTTGCAAACTTTTCTGTTTTTTTATATGTTTGTATGCTTGTATTGTACATATGTACAACACAATATCCATCGTTAGCGGTTTGATGTTTTTCTTTTCAATTATTAAATTATGCCTATTATGCAATTGATAGAGAGAGAGAGAGAGTGAAAGCAACAACAAAACAACACTACTAAAATATAAATAAGAAATGTCAATGAAAAAATTCTAAATTTTATAAAAAAAATTAATAAAAGCGAATTTCCTGCATTCAATTGGAAAGCCCACAAGTAGAGTTTTTGGTGTATTTACCTATGTACAAAACATTTTGAGTGTTTGTGTGTGTGGAGCGCAAAGCTAAATAGTGAATGAGTACCAATGGAGTGCTTTACTATTGGCCTTACCGCATTCGCTTTTTGATGATGGTCTATCTACAGCATTTTTTTTTTTTACCCGAGCTGTCGATAGACAAAATGCGCCGGCTGGCATTGAAAGATGATTGTTTGATCATTTTGTACACCACCTACAAAGGCACTCACAAAATATTGCATAGATGCATCCATATACATACTATGTACGAGTATGTATGCACATGCTTATGTCTGTAGATGTTTGTTTGGATTCTTTTTTTCATGTAAATACTTAAAAAGACGCTGTCGTCCTATGCGTTTATTTGGAAATATGTTTAAGCACTTACAGTGAGGAATAAATGTTATGAAGGGAAAACTTTCTTATATTTATATTTGTGATTTTAAATTTTGTGTAAACTTAATTATTAAAAATTAAAAAAAAACTAGAATCCTATATAAAAATATTTCAACTCAAAATTAAGAAAAACTAGCATAAAAATTATATACATACTTGTATGTATATTAAAATTTTTATGCAATTTTTTTAGTACAATAAATTATTTAATAAATTAAGATTAAAAAAATTAACAAAATCGATAATCAGAAAATCGAAATTCCAAGCAACGTAAAATATTTTTAATAATAAAGCAAATGTTAATGGACTTTTGAAACTTTCTTTGTAAGAAAAGATTTAATCTTCATAAATATTATTTTTTCATATTTATTTTTAAGTTTTTTGTTTTATTTTTTACAAATTTTAATTATTATTTTTTATATAAACAAAAATAAATAATATTTTTTTGCAGTTTTATATAAATTTTTTTAATGATATATACAAATTTTTATTTCTAAATTAATTTTACTTTTTAGATATTTTCTTTCCAACAAAAACAAATAATATTAATGTTAAACGAAAAATTTGTATTCAAAAATTTAATTTTTCTAGATAATGATTTTAAATATATACCTTTTCTATAAATTTTAATTAATATTTACTATTAATATATTTTTAATAATTCAATCAGAAATCTAGTTTTTAATTAATTGTTTTTTTTATTTTAATTTTTTTAATAAACTCTTTTTTCTATAAAATATATTTTTATAAATAAAATTGATTATTTTTTTTCATCAAACAAGAAATTTTGTCGTAAAATTTTAGTTTTAAATAATAAATATTTTTGTATTTGTAACAAAATCGAGTAAGGTTTTTTGAAGTTCAACAAAAAAATTTGAATAGAAAAATTAATTAATTTTGTTTTTGTTAAAAATTAAGAAAATAATTTAGCTTATAAATGTTTTTAACTTATTAGAAAGAGCCACCATTCACTTTTTGAAGTTTTTCCCTAGACACTGTGTGCATACACGTATGTACATATGTATGTGTGTGTACGTCTGTCTTCATACGTGTTTGTTCCGAGCAAATAGTCGAGCATGAAAAACACTTGGTTGGTGCAATATTAATAAACAAAACACTCTACTCTACGCTATTCTACTTCAAAGTAGTAGAAAAAAGAAGAGGCAGCACATATATGTATTGTACATATGTACATACAGCGGCGGCGGCGGCGAGTCAAAGAGCGGCTGATAGATAGGCCAAGTGTTTGACCGATGAGCGATGCTGTTGGTGGTGTTGATATGAAGAACTTTTGAGCTGTGCAGAGTTGTATGAATCTATGTAAGTATCTATGTATTGTATATATATGTGTATGTATATAAGTAAGAGAAGAAAATGGTATTATACCTGCTGCCACAGCCACCAAACAACACAACGAACATTAGCGATATTTATTTGGTAGTGTCAACATACATACACACACATACATTTATAGGTATTTACATCCTGCATACATTTCCATTTCAATAGCCTCGTTATCAGCAATATTTGTTGAACTTAGATCCTGTTTAAGGCGGCAAGCAGGTTGTCGCTGTCGCGGCTAGTTGGTTTTATGTTGCAAGATAAACATTTGGACATACATACATACATACATACACGTATACATAAATGGAAAAGTTATTTAAAGCATAAAATAAACAAAAAGAACTCTTCCGATCCTTGTCAGTTGTAATCAAATGTACAAATATTAGCATTTGTTTGGACATATTTATTTAAGTTTTTGAAAAAAAAACTGCATAAATATGCAACAATATTACCATTTATAACTCTATGGTACATTGCTATGTGTAAAGTAATAGGAAATATGTGCCTTTTGATTGTGCCTTTACTTGGCTCCTGGGCATGATATCCTGCTTAACACCGAGTTGTGTCCACAAAAAAATAATAATAAAATAAATATTTGCCACCCTTTTTCCGCTGTCAATAAGAAGAACTAAAACTGCACACATTTATGTAGGTATGTATATAAGGGTGACATACAGGGTGTGAGACGGAAGAGTTTTCAATCCAAAATTTTTTCTCTGTAATGAATTCGCAAACCAGCTATACTGAAATGTAGTCTTCTATTGAAGTTACGTTCCAACAATGGGTGAATAGACGTGAGTAAAGCTTCTGAGGAAGCATTCTTTACGGAACGATATGAGAACATTTAAGTGAAAGTCTCATGAGTCAGAATGATCAGATCAATCAAGCTGCCGAAACGTAGCTTCTCGTCAGACCTTTTGCAGGTAGCAGACCAGCTACAAGAGGATAAATTATATTTTGCCTTACATTCAAGCAGAATGAAGTCGGTGGTGCTTGCATTACCATATGTAAGGAAGTGATCAAATGTGTGGCGATGAAAAAAGAATCGCCCTTAATAGGTATCAGAACATCGATGACAATGAGATAACCTATAAATTGTCTAAAGAGGGAATCCTTTCAAAAAAGAATTTACCAGTTGCTCTTGAATCGTCAAGCCAAATTAATTTGCAAAATATATGACGGTAAGCTTACTAGGGTCTTTCTAGCGACAAAGAGGTCAGAGACCAGACCGCAGTTTATTTAAATTAAGTCTGGTTGAAGACAATTAATGCAGGAAAAGCAGGGACTGTGCGGAAGTAAAAGAGCTATCTAATATGTGAATGCGGGCAGAGACTGATGTTTCTTGGTTAAGAAATGCTGCTGGATCTTCAAAAAGCAATGTACGAAGGGGCCAAAAGTTTACTTCCATTTTCTAAGGGAACAGCTAGATTGTTTACACTAGAGACACTACAGGAAATGTAGCAGTACACAGATTTGGGTATAAGTAGTGCATGTTTGGTTGCCAGATTCTGACGAGGTGCGACAGCAACAACAATTGTTCTGTCTGTCTGTCCCTGACTTGAGTTCATAATCCTACGATGCCTACGCATAATAGCACACACTACTTACCTCTCAACTACTCTGTATGCGTCCGTGATTTGGCTCCACAGATATAGAGACTGTCCTGCGAACTGCGCCGAAGAGCTGGTTAGAAGGGAAGCTGGTTAGAGGGGCAACTGGTGTTAACATCAGTGAATCCTATAAGCAAAGCGCACAGACATACAAAGTTCTTCGACAAAATATCTGCTAAGCGGAGAGAAGTGTCTTTTCTCCTGCCGGCCCATATTCAAAAGTGAATTTGCTGCCAAACACCCTGTATGCCCAGCAACTATGAACACCCTAACATACCATGTGTTTCTTTGATTTTGTTATAACAATTGCAGTTAAGTATTTATATGTACTATATTTTCAGTCATTTTTAATTTAATGGTTTTATATGTGCGGGTAATCATTTTGACAAACACACACACTCACACACACACACATACACTGGCATACAAATAGTAGACCTTTTATTGCATTACATGGACCAAATGTTCGCATTATGATTTTGTTCCTTTCTGCTTTTGCCATTGTACGCTTTCATATGTTTGGATTTTCATTGCCGTGGCGATAATCCTGCAGTACAATGGTTCTCCTGTTTTGCCTGAGATCAAAAAAAAAAAAAAAATTATCAAATAAAATGAAATAAATCTGCACCTTCATTAGTTCACAAAGGAGCACGAGGGAGCAGCACAGCAGTGGAGTGTGAGTGCGTTAGAAGTGCAGGAAACGCGCTTAGTTACCAATGCGCTAACAACAAACACATAAGGCAATGTACCATAGTTAAATCCTCAGCACCAGCATATGTACATATGTATGTATGTGTGTATATGTGCTTCCAACATCCTTTGCGTGATGTTCCTGTCAAACAAACAAGCAGCGCCATAATAATTGGCCTTTGGCAGGTTTTAGTTCAGTCGACTGGAAGACCCCCTACACAAAAGTAAAGGCGCCCTCGAGGACTTGTGTACACACATATTCACTTATACATACACGTATGTACATATGTATGTTTCGTTTTCTATTACACTCTACTGTTTTCTTTTGATTTACTTTAGTTCTTAATGAAACAATAATACAGATGGAAAAATTTAAGAAAAAATAATTGGAAAATGAATAATAGTAGGTATCTCTGTATGTACGAGTGTGTGAAAGGGAAAACTGATAAGTAAGTAGTGCATTATTGTGTAGCAGGTTTCCATGTACATCACAATAATTGTCTTTTATTTATGTACGTATGTACACGTATGCATTTATGTAGTTTTTTTTTTAACGCATGCACGCCTGAGCCTACGAATGCATAATTGACGAGAGTTAAGCCTTAGCAGGTGATTGATGTAATTACGTCTAACTGATTGGAGATTTGGTTTCAACATTTCATTATTTATTTACCCGCCAGTGGCACTGGCATTATCCTGCGTATGAGGGGAGAGCAGTTATTGTGTTTCCTTTCTTTTTCCTTTTTTTCCATTTTTATTTGTGATAGCCTCGAGTGATGCACCTTTCAGGTGAATTTATGTGGAATTTCAGTTGATTTAACAATGAAGTGTGATTATGTTGTGATGACGGAAAATCTGATTGAAAAGAGAAAAACATTTCCACAGCTGATTCCCATGAAAAATGCTCTAATGATAATAGTTTTAGAAAAAATTAGCATTTCAATTTATTATAAGCCGCCCCCTGAAAATATTGAAAAGTTCGTGTTTTTTTCTAAAAAATTATTGCTTTTGTCTGAACTCACTGCATATGCTTTTAAATTTCTTATTTTGAACTAAAATTGCAGAACTCTTGAAAAAATCTCACATAACATTCGACCGCTAATTTGCATGACAATTTGTATACAAGAGGGTTATTTGAAGTGATATTTTATCACGTCACATTATTCACATTAGTTGGCATGGTAATTTACTAGTCAACGGATAAGCAACAGCACCCTATGAAGGTCCTTAAATCCGACCATGTGCTTCCAAAAATCAGTTCCAACTTAGAAATATGACATCACATCACCTAAAGCAGGATGGTACTTATTGATAACATACCCTAGAAGGTACAAGTAATTAGCTTTTAGGACACCCTTACTTAAATACCAACTATCTTAGATAGTAAGCTATGACCGTAGAGTGCGGCTGTGAAGCGTTTGAAACATGTTCAGCGGAAACCCTTTGTCCTCAACTCCTACGAAAGATTGTGAAACTCTTCTAAAACTCCTCCAGAGCGGAACGAATGAGATAGATAACAGTTTTGGATGAAAGCTTCATTAAATTTGTTTTGTAGATTTTCAAAACTGTTTAAGACACTCTCAAAATTTTGAAAAAATGGAATATTATTTACAAAATATTATATGAAAGTGCTTTTTGGAGAATTCTGAAACTCTCCAATTTTTTGGAGACTTTCAAAAACTTAAAATAACTTATACAAAATCAAATTCTTGATGTTTTTTTTATAAAATTACTCATTGTTTGTTTATTTTCTTAAAAACCATAGCCTCAATAAAATCCAGTTTCAAGAAAAAATAAAAAAAAAATCGTGTATTAAAAAATCTACATAGTTAAAAGTAACGGGTTCTTATGTAGAGTTTACAAAGACTTTTGAGTACATCTTTCGCTTATTTTCTTCTTTTTTCACTTATGTACTTCTAACCATCAACGTTCCTTAAATTTAATGTTAAATAAAATCAAGCATTCATTAATTTTCCAAAATCTCTTTGTTTATTTCTTACTCCTTCGATTGCTGTAAACCTTTTCGAATGCATTTCTGATGCTGATTCAAAAATAATTCGTGGAAATGTTGCAAAAAGTAAAAAAGTAACGGAATTATTGCAACAGTGTGATGACTTTGCTGGAATTCAAGAGATCAGAAAACAAAATGAATTATCTGAAATGTAAAGAATGACTTTAATAAAAGGTCGAAGCTGCATTTCATTGGAAAAAGGTAAAGTTTCAAGAATTCGAAAAAAAATTCCAAAAAAAAAAAAAATTGGCGCGGAAATAAATCAAGAATTGATTGCGGAAATTGCGCGAAATACAAAAGCAATAAATGCGTTTCTTACACGCCGCCAAAGACAGCAGAGAGGCAGTTAAAGATGCGTTTGGATCGTGTTGATTATGATTGATGGCTTAACACCCACAATGGCGTCAGCGTGCCAAGTAAGCAGGCGATCTTGGCATTACTGTGCAGTTGCGGCGTGCGACGAGTAGAATGAAAGATGAAACATATAATTGAAATTGAAATTATAATAATATTCTTATTATCATTTGGCAACGTGGGCAGGCAGACAGAGTGAGCTGGTGACGGAGAAGTGAGTGAAGTGAGCTTAAGCATAATAAAAAAAATTGAAAAGGTAAGTAGACAAATGTTTGTATGATTTTCTGTGCTTTTTGGGGGATTAATGCAACCGCTACTTCTCCCTTGCTCTCTTTCTCTCTCTCTGTCTTTTATCCCTACTACCCTTGCTACCTGAACGCGCACCTTTGGTGCCCTTTTTGAATTAAAACAACGCATACAAAAGCTTTGTAAATGAATTACGCGTGTTTTTTTCCTTTATTTGCTAAGAGACAATGCGTCGAAAAAATTTGTACTTAAAAAATCCTTTTCAAGTTGGCCTGCGTTGTATTATGCGTATTTTTTGTGCTCATTAGTGCTTGCGCGTTGCGTGAATTACAATTTTTTTTTTTTATTAAATTTTCCATTTGGCGATTTTTCATTTTTTTTTTTTCGTTCCAAACATTTTTTCTATGCTTAACTTCATTTTGGTCTTCTTCTAATTTTTTGTAAATTTTTTTTCTATTTTTTCTCATTTTTTATTTTCTCATTTCTCCGCTTTTTTCTCACTCAAATATGCATTTATTTCCTGTTTTACGTAATTTACAACACCAACAAAGCGTGTCGCGCCAGCTAATGTAAATGACAGGAAAAATATGTACATACATATGTATAGCAGCAGCAAGCACAAAAAAAATGTTCTCCACCCACCTTGCAACACCGACCGCGCCACCTGCAGCAATAACTGCGAAATACCATACATACAGCAGTTGTGCATACACATACATATATAGTATATAGAATATACATATACCTATATACATATGTACGTACGCATATAAGCTTGTTCTCCTCCCTCTTCCAACTCCGACTGACCGATTGTGCTTGTCTGACTGCCACTTTGGGCCCTGGCATTCATTACAGACGCGTCGTCGCATTTGCCTTATTTGTTATTATTGTTTTTGTTGTTATTGTTGTTGTTGTCGCACTCATTTGGCATTCCAAGTTCATGCGATTCGTAATTATTCAATACGTCGCACGTGAGTCGCATCATCAACAACAAATAAACCGACATTGAGCGACCGCAGTCGTCGGGTCGTCGGGAGATGCGAATCGCGAATTGCGACTCGCAGTCACAGTCGATTGTGACGTTGAAAATCAACTAATGTCCGCGTTGCATCATTGTTGCTTCGTCCATTGTTGGCATTGTCGGCTTTGCTTTTGCTGTCTGTTGTCATTAGTTGGCAACACTGTCAACTTGCATGGCGCGCTCGATGGGGCAGTGTTTGCTACATAATTGCTAATATTGTGTTCAAATGGTCGTTGCTTTTGTTGTTGTTGGTGATGTTTTTTTCCTATCGCATGTTTGGGCGGCATGCGGTTTGTTATTTATAAATAATTTGCTTGTTGTTGTTGTTGTTGTTATATTCGTTGCTGCTGTCGGTAATGCAATTTATTGGCAATTTGCTTGATTTTGTTGCTATTTATTTGTTTTTGTTTGCATTTAATGGTAAATCCGACACTGACAGCGGTTTAACTTTCGAAGAGTTGACATTCCATCATTGGATTAAATGCCGAAAAATTAGTTAGAATGCATGAAAATAGAATACTATTTGATGGTGTTTGGTAAATTTTAGCGGAAATTAGTTGTAGGTATGGCAATTGTGAAATGCTGATTGAACTTAATTTAGCGGGAATAAAACTAAAATTAGTGATTTTTTTCATTTGTATTCTGCCAGAAATTTCATTACAATTTTATCAACCAAGCTCAATAAATCAAATAAAATTAAACAATGAACTTTAGTAGAAAAATGAAAATAGTATAGTACTTTAATTTTTTTTTTTTGGAGATTTTCAAAACTTTTTGTAGACTTTCAAAACGTTTTTGTAGACTTTCAAAACGTTTTTGTAGACTTTCAAAATATAAATAAGAAATATAATTTTTAATCAATAAATACAAAACTGGAATATAAAACTGTTTTTTTTTTTTTGAAGATTTTCGTAGCTTTTGAAGACTTTCAAAAAATTAAAAAAAAAAAATATTTTAATGTACCTATGTATGTACGTAAAAGATCAATTTTGGATTTTCTTAAATTAATACATTTTTCTTAAAATTTCATTACAGTTTTAAAAAAAAAAATTTAAAATGCAACGCTATGAAGAAGATGGTTAAAACCTTTTTTGGAGACTTTCAAAATATTATTAAAATGAAATATTATTTTCAACTAATTTACGATATTGTACATAATTTCTTTTTGAGATTTCCAAAAGTCTACCCTTTTTTGGAGACTTAAACAAATTTAATTATACTAAATAATTACAGATTTTAAAATGATCCTTAGGTGAAAAACTTTCCTGTTTGTTGAAATACTAGCAGTTTATTTAAAAAAATATATATATTACATACTTTTGAAGATTAAAAAAAAAACCATGGTAATAAGTTTAAAAAAAATATTAAAAAAACAAGTATTTTTTAAATTCTTTGGCAGAATTTTTTGACATTGCTTAAAGCCTTGATTTTTATATAAAATAATGAAGAAAATCAAATTGTATAAACAAAAACTCCACAAAGTCTGTAAGGTATATATATAACAACAATTATTATGCTATTTTTGTAGGTCTCCAAAAAATTCAAAATCTCTACAAAGTCTCCAATTTTTTTTTGAACATTTCTAGATTTAATTCATTTTTGAAAATAAAAAGTATGAGATGAAACTCAGCTTCCAATTCAGCTTTGAATAAATAAATATAAAAAATACATTTAGATATGTCAAATGTGTGTATGTGTAACTTGTGTTGGAAAATGTAGAATTGAAACATCTAACTATATTACACATTTTGCTCTTCTATCAATTTTGCATGCAAAATGAAGTAAAACTAATTGAAGGGAATTACGTATGTACTCGTACATATGTATGTCCACTTTGAATGTATGTACATACTTACATACGTATGTATATGAAGCCTTAAGTGTTATAAAATAAATGTATGTAAAAATATGCTCAAGCGTTTATACGAGTCTGTATGTATCTACGTGTATACTTGGCACATTTTTAAATGTATGTAGGTAAATCTTTGCAAACATTTATGCACAATTTGTCATGAAATTCCCATGACAAAATGTTTAAGATTGATCACATAAAATTTATACTATTGCTTACACAAAAAAAAATAATAATATTATGCATTAGAAAAATTGCAGTAAAAATTTTCTCAACTTTTAAAAGTACTGGTTACATTAGCATCACTTGGAGTCTAGTTATATTCGGAGCAGTGTTATTTATTTTTATAAATTAAAAAAAAAAGCTATCCGTGTGGTTTAACATTGTTTTATGAAAATATTGAGTGTAAGGAATGCCATATTATAGGATAATTTAAAATTTTAGGTAGAATCCTTTGATGAGTCGTCGAGATCAAACGCAGTAGCGAGTGTTTTTGCTACGATTTTAAGGTTTTTTGGATTCAAGTAACTTTTCTGAGTTGGTACCGCCAATTATGCCACATGAACAAAAACAATTTAAGCCAAAATCGAGTTCACATAGATTAATTCACATTTCCAATGCTGGGTACTAATCGCTAATACATGCAACAACTACACATATTGTCTATATGTATACAAAAATGTACAAAAAAAATTACAAACTGTGCTGATAGTGATGCATTGACAATTGAATTCTATAATTTTTGTATAGTTCGACCACCCATGAACCTGTTAAATGGCATCAACGTCGTCATCACCATCAACAGCAGCAGCAGCAGCAATAGCAAAAACAGCAACAACATTTCTCACATAATTGAGAATAACATAAAAGCGATGAGGGTACAAATGTACATATGTACATACATACACGTATATACCTATTTTCTTAATGAATCTACATACAATATATACAAAAATAAATAATAATAATTGTATGTATGTACGAGTATAAATGTATGTAAGCGCATTTTTATAAAAATTAGTAATATAACCTTACATTCACTACAATAAGAAACATTTATTTCTGTATTTTTGTAACTATGTATACATAGGTACATTGATACATACATATGCATGTATGTTTGTATGCTTGTATGCCTGTAGGCGTGCTTATAAGCCAAATGCTGGCAACTGTTTTTCCTTTGGCAAGCAGCTGAGTCAATTTAACTCCAACTCCAGCGGAGAGACACATTAAAATGCAATAAAATAAAATTTACAATCTTTATAGCAAACATACCATACATACATACCTAGTATGTATATCTAAAATGTGCGTTTGTAAAAAATAAGCAATATCACAAGTGTTCTATGCCAACAAACAGCAACAAAAAGAATTTTTTTTTTTGGTAATACATTGTACATATGTATGTACATACATATGTATGTATTTCTGTCTGTAAATAAAAATGTCAAACGGCCAATTTGATTTGGTTACATAAGTGAGTGCATGTAAATACATACATACAAATACAAATGTACATAAATAAGTAAGTAACAATAGATATTTATATTCCAAAATAAGTTGCTGAGGCAACAACAAAGATTTTATTGAACTGATAAATTCATTACGAAAAACTTTTTCACAATGCAATGACAAAAAAAAAAATAACAACAACAACAACAACAGCAACACTAAAGCATGTTGAATTGTATAGGGGCTGACTCCTCCTCCGTCTGCAGCTCTAACTTCGACTCTTAACGGGCGATTGTGGCTGCTTCTGCTGTTGTTGTTGTTGTTGAAACTACAGAGAAGTGTTCAATAAATAAATAGTCCAAATGTCCTTTGTGTAAGCGGAGACACATAAAATACTCAATCACATACACACATACAATACTTGCGCATATATACAAACATACGTGTATGCACAATAGTATTAGCCTATCGAAAATCTATTGTTATTGTAATCAAATATTTAAGCAATTGAAAATTTCTTATTCGCATTTATTTGTGTACTCGTAAGTAATGTTACATGCATACGTGTATGTACATATATGTATACTCTGAGCTCCAACCAGAAGTGTGCGCAAAACATGCGTGCGTGTGTGTGTGTATGCGTAAGTAAATTGTCGTTTTGAATAATTTAATAGTTGGAAGAATGAAAATGCAATTGATTGTTTTTGATTGTTATGCGATGAGGTGGAGATAAAAATCTACAAATATTTATTTGTGTGTGAAATTTTTTCTTGAAGAAATATATATGTATGTATATATATCATACATACGACTATGTACATGTTTATTTCACGGCATTTGGTTGAGAGTTGAGGGTTTTGAAATATCACATGCATTTTTGAGTGGAAAATTATTAAACGTTTATTAGAATACTTTGATGGACGGTTTGTTTTGAGAGAAAAAACGTATATTGAGAAATTATATGAGGGAGATATATACATATGTACATAAGTTGTTACCAGCACATTTTCTTTTTCCCCTTATGTGTTACTTTTTTCATTGTAGAAAACATTTTTTCATCAGAAAAACTTTTGAAAACTTCCGGAATTATTTTTCTGGAGGCAAAATGTTACTAAAATTAAATATCTTATTTTAAATTGGAAAATACTGCATTAATATTTTTTTTGGAGATTTACAAAATTAATTTTTGGAGACTTTCAAAATGTTCTCAAAATGAAATATTACTATTCACCAGGTAAAATATGAAAATATCTCATCAACTTTTTTTTGGAGATTTACAAAACTTTGTTTGGAGAGTTCCAAAACTCTACCTTTTCTTGTAGACCTTTAAAAACTTAAATCAATACTTTAATAAGAAAAAAAGAAAATATCTCATCAACTTTTTTTTTGGAGATTTACAAAACTTTGTTTGGAGAGTTCCAAAACTCGACCGTTTTTTGTAGACTTTCAAAAAATTAAATCAATACTTTAATAAGAAAAAAAGACTGTTTTTCGGTTAAATTTCAAACTGGACTGGAGTTGTATACTTGACTTTTAGTAAGACAGAGCGCCTAGTGTGGGCAATAGCCAATATTAAGACAAGTCGGAGTTCATGGGTGAGCCCTTCATTGCAACCAACGTCAAACACTTCAACAGCATCGATGAGAAGCATGGGAAGGATCAAGAGAAAAAGCAACGGTCCGAGAGAATCCCATAAGCGAACCGGAAAGCGGCAATAATAAGCCTGAAAAGTTCATCAGACTTGATGAAAAAAGGATATCCACATCATGAACAGTAAATTTAGTAGGAGCTCGGCTTCCAACGCCATAGTGAACTGACCAGACAGCAACGAACAACAAACTTGTACGGAGTTAAGCTGATTAAGTGTAATTATGTAGCGACTTTACCATACAGTAGCTAAAGAAAGTGATTTCGGTCACCCAAAGGCAAGGCAATAAAACCAATATATCAGCACGAAGGATAAGAGCGTAAGAACGAAATCTATATTCACAGAATGTGGAGAAATTTTTGGAAAGAAAAGAAAAACTATGGAAATAGTTACTGAATCATTTTTAGCGACGTTTTGTAAACGCTGAAGCGATTTTCGGCCGAGCTCCTCCTCTAATTTGTGGTGTGCGTCTTGATGTTTTTTCCGCCAAACGGAATGGGGACCTACAGTTTATTCTAAGCCGTCTCTGAATGGCCGAGGGTCGACCAGTACTCGAACACTGGTCTTCCGACTGGTGGTACCCAAAGCTGACCATTCGGTTACTGCGGTCAAATATTCTAAGAAAACACATACAAATAAGCCGACACCAAAGGTGAAAAGTATGAAAAAAGATAAGATGAGATTAAAAGAGTCGATAATTGCCCGATTAGAAGATTACAAATCCTCAGAGGATAAAGGATTTTACAAGGATTTCCTGGCCCAAAATAATTTTAAAGTGTTTTAAAGGCACCGAAATTCATTTGTTGGAATTTTAGAAATAAATATATACATATATGTATGAAGATAAAAAAATATTATAGTTGGCTGCAAAAGCATTTACATACCTACATACATACATACATACATATAAGCGCTCTCAGTTCACCATTTAAATAGAGTGAGCATATTTACGTTCCTCCATTTAAACATACATACATACACATTTATCTGTACATACATACATACATATATCTATATTTAAATATTTTTCTGTGTATTTGTATGTTTAATACATATGTATACCTGCCTGTAAGCGGCTCACACTACTTCGACAGTTATTTTCTGTTTATTGGTCTGCAGCACTGACAGGATATTTGCATTTCACACATTTTATGCAGACTTTACACACCGTACCGGCAAATACGGCAAATACGACGAGTACACATAATAGCAATGTAAGCCGGAGCTGTACGAATATATGTATGTAGGTGTATATGTACTAAGTAGCAGCAGACAGCAACAAATAGGCTACAACAGCAACAAAGCGCTGAAGATTAAAATGAAAATTTCCATTTTCGGTTTTTGTTTTTTTTGTTTATTTTTTTTTTGCTAGAAAAAACTGATTTTACTAAAGAGGCGAGAGTTTATATTGCACACACATACATAGAATTCGCTCGGTGTGTGTATATGTAGTTGGCTCATAGCAGTTTATGGTTAACAGACAGACAGACAGCCATCAATATGGCTCCTGTTTTGACGCTCGACACGAACACATAATTAGATGAGCTGTAAAAGTAGTCTATTGCCAGATTATTGGCTTTGGCGTTGAAAGAGATGCCAGGTTAATGTGGCGCATCTGTGTGTGTGTGTGTATATGTGCATGTGTGGACGTGATGGATATTTAGCTACATACCTAAGTATACGTAAATATATATGTATAATAAGATCTAACTGGATATCTTTTCGTCTTGGTTTCCAGCGATTTTGAGAGATTGGTACTCGAAATGTAAAATATCCAATGGTCTTCAAAAGCTGAAAATTCCCTCTTTCGACTATGCTTCCAGTAAACTCTACTTACTTGGTGGATGTAGCTCGGTTAAAAAGGCTGTCGGGAATTTCCTCCAGAGATGAATATGATTTTGGTATCGTAAGGTTCAAACTATCAACTTTAAGAATCGGACACCCTCCATACATGAGACTGTGATGCACTTATCGCAATCTATTTTCACTCGAGCTCCTAATCAAAATTATGGTTCATGTGTATTTATATTTTTCCAACAAATAGACCGAGGACCCATAAATCTATCTATTTTGCCGCTGAGAAGGTGCTGGATGGATCTCTGAGGACTTATTCATTTCAGGCCAGGTTCACACTCGGAGGGGTTGACATTCTGTAACGAGTAGTGACGGTTATTGGAAAATCATTTTTTCTATAATTTTCGAAGTTGGTTCGACGATAATTTGCACCTGTGATCCTTGGCTAAGCTCTCGGCTACTGCGGGCACCAGGAGAGTACTCAAGATATGTAAAAATTCGTGGTTAGGCCAGACTGTATATATTTTCGTTTAGTGGACTTACGATTCTAAACTCACTTAACTTACTTACAGTGGGTTTTACCATATATGTTTAACTCTGGTGAAGTCGCTCCTGATTGTGTGCTCGGAACTCTGTAATCAGAGTCTGGTGAAGGACCTTTGTCCTTCGATTTGTGCTGTATAATTTATAATTATATTCCTTTCATTCTGGTGTGTACTCTTTTCCGCTTCATTAAGATACCAACAATTACTGCATTCAAGCCTCTCTACGGCTCCATTCAGAATATGCACGCGCTTTAAAGACTTGAAGAATTTCTATGGCGAGAATTTTTATTTTGAAACAAAGAGGCAACTCTTTGTATGTTGCAACAGATACTTGACGCACACTCGTATTTAATTTAGCAGGCGAGATTTTCTTGAAATTCCCAACACAATGCCGGGAGCTTCTGGGAGCAAACACTTCAAAATGTTGCTCATTTGTGAAAATTTCTTCAACATTCATTTTCACTCAACCAAAAATTTCAAGTGTGCTGTGCACGCTAACGCTAACCGTAAAGGGAAGAGTGGGGGGAAGAATAAGAAGAAGAAGAAGAAGAGGGGGAGGAGGAGAAAAAGGAAGATGTAGGGAAATATGCGCAACAAATCAGCAACATTGTAAAAATGTTGTAGCCAACATTGTTGACTGCCTGTTCTGCTTGACATCTGCTCGCCTGTCGCACGGACTGCTTACCCCTACACTCTCTGCTACACTCTACACTCTCTTCCGCTTCTCTACTCTAAGTACCCGGGCTCCTTACCTGCGCCGGTTTGTCGGTTTGTCGGTTTGTCAGCGCGTTTATGCGCATATTTACTGTGTTAACATAAATTCTTTCTTTCCTTTTTTATGTGTGAATACGTATATATTTTTTATTAAAGCGTTTGTTGCCTCCAACGAAATGGCAATGCAAAATTTACAACACCAGCCAACGAATTGCGCGACCAAACGGAGCAGAGTATTCTTTTTCAAATTGTGTTTTTTTAAGAACGAAGAATTTAACTGCCGACGCAAACACAACGCGAGCTCGGCTGGATGGAGCCGTGTGAAGTGTAGTAGGAGGACGAAAGGCTGGCGCGGCGAACGCGCACTTCGGGGCGGGCTTTACACGCCAGCGCTGCGCTGCACTTTGCTTAGTCAGCAGTATAACTCCAAAAGCGATTGGCAGCAAGTGACTCCAACTGCCACTGCGCGCACTGCCGTTCAACTTCGAAAGCAGCAACAAAACAAAGCAGCAAGAAAAACAAGCACATTGGTAACTGCGACTCTTGCCAATTCAGAACATTCAGAGCCAAGAGACCCACATACATGCAGGCATATATGTATGTATAGACTCGTTTAAATGGATATAAACATGAAAGCGAATTGTGGCTGAAAGGTGAGGGGGAGCGGCAAGGACGATTGTGTGCGAGTATATGAAGTTTGCTGTTTGGTTGCCTGGCTGGTTGTGGCGGCGGTTGTTGGCCGATAAGAGTGAATTTCATGTGGCAGCAATGGCATATAAATTTTTTATGAAGTCGCAATGTAGCGAAAGTGGTAAAGGGTGGAGCAGCGCCGCAATACAATCAACTAAAGGAGCAGCATGCATACAAAAGCGTATGGAGTTGCCTGTGAATGAGTATATGTACGTATGTAAGCAACGTGGGGAATATAAAATTTAAGGTTTTGAGGTGGCTACATATGTGTGAATGTATGTATGTATGCATGTACTAAGGCAGTTGTAGAGGTGAGTTTGTCAGAGTTGGAACTGTTTAGTTGAGCCGAGTTCGGAGTTCAAAGTTGAAGACGGAAACGCAGACGAAAGTTCATAAACACCGATACTCAAGACATATTTGAACCACAAAATCCCAGATGAGATGGTCCCTTCACCGGGAGTTGCTCCCTAAGCGACGACTTCGATAGGCGCCAAAGAGTTACTGTCACGCCTTCCACTAGCTGAGAGTCAAAGCGTTGATAAGAATAAGAATTTACCGCCAGCTGTGTGCAGGCCTTTCGTGAGAGGCGACTAAGGACTGCTACTGTCGCAACAATCCACAACAACCTAACTGGGAAGTAGTTTTGAGTTACAACAACAGCAACAACTATAGAAAACTTCGCCGCACAAGGAGTTGGAGCCGATTTATATGTATGATTTTATCTCTAAAAATCTGTATGTCTTTCGACGAGGTGTCAGTAAAAACTCTATCGCTAGCCCACGTATATCGAATGGCTCGATTAAGACATTTCCCAAGCGGAGCCCACAGTCGAGTGTGTTAAAAGATCTGTATATGCGGAGGGAAGGACTAGTTTAGCTTTACGTGACTGAAAGGAAACATCTCGTAGCCTCTGCTGAGCGAATCCATTTTTGAAGAATTAAAACAACAAGGGGAACAATTGATCGGAATCAGAGTCCGAGTGGAGAATCTATTTCAACAAAACAGGAGACAGAGCATTGTTCAATCGAGCCGAAATCGTGTGATCGCTGCATCCGTAAAGGGCTTTTTTACAGGTATCAAATATTAATCTCATTAATTCGCATTCCCAATTAAGGTTTCCCATGCACGGATTAAGAGAAATTCGGGATTATATGCAGAAAACTTCACTGGTGCCGAGACTAAGGTTTTCATAATTCTTTTACTCGGAGTCAAAAGGATAAAAGCAATCGGCTAAAGGCCAACCTTTCAGCACCGAAACCATAGATTCGTTACAGCGCTAACAGTAAATACGTACATATGTACGCTCGTATACACATGCACAGACATACCATACACATGTGCGCATTAATATTTCAAAAGCGAGTAAACGTGTGTTCTTTAAGTTAACTCTTTAGTGACTGACTTCGCTGCGCATAAAGATCCTTTCCGGGAAGGCGCTTATGCAACACCGAAAAGGAAAACAAAAATAAAACAAAAATTTGTAAGGAGGAAAGGTCGAATTATTGAAATGAAATTTAAGTCAAACGAGCGAACAGAAAAGAAACCAAAAAGGTATTGAAATTCAAAAGAAATTCGTAAGAGGAGCGCAGAGGCGAAGAAGAATCGTAGGTAGAACGCTTACGAATGCATGAATGTGCAAGAAATTCGCGCAAAAGATCGCGCAGTGCCGTTAATTATGCAGATTATAGCTGACTCTACCTAGCGCGTGGTGTCTCCCTCTTCTTCCATCTCCTTCTTTCTTCTCTCCTCCTTTGTATTTTTTTTACCTTTGGCCGTAAGGCAACCAAGGCCACGGCAGCCGCAGCCAGCTCATTGCAAAGGTATGTCATGAAGAAAAAAAAAGAAACTAGGCTGGGTCATTCTTGTAATTTGAGGAATGTCATTGTGAGTGTGTGTGTGTGTGTAAACATTGGTTGGTCTGTCAATTGGCATAACAAATTGGTAAATCGAAATCTTCATGCCTTAATTCTTGAATGTAGTTACAATTCGCTTAGCTTTGGACAACAAAAGGGATCGGAGACATACTGAGAAGAGAGTATTCTCATTTCTTTCTAGAAGTATGGTGGGTGGGTTGTAGGTATTTGCTTCTAAAAGATAGGTTGAAGTACCCGCAAACAGAGATTCAAAACCACATTCTGTAAAGCGGCCTTCTTCACAGAGTTAACAGACAGAACCGTCTGCTGAATATTAAAGGATGAGTTGTTTGATTGAACAGAGGAGTTGCTCATAACCAAACGAGTTTCTTGCTGAAGCACGGTAAACGAGGCCATATCTTGTATTTTTCTAGACCTTTGCCTTTTGTCTTCACTGCACTAGAAGTTTTGGTACATTTCGGTTTCTTGCGATAAGATGATATGCACTGTGGGTTCTTGGGTTGTGGGGTCTTTCTCGATATGGGATGTCTTTAAAAGGTAAAACGAGGTTGAGGCTTTTGCCAATATATTCGGCTCACTGGCTTTTCTGTGCAAATGGGAGTTATTAACTGCTCTCAAATAAGAGTTTGGGCTGAGACTGTTGCTATGCACGCTGAAAACCAGACTTTCATCTGAGGTTAGGCACTTTTATCGCTGTATTGAAAAAATACGCTGGTCTGCACCATATACTGCAGTAGTTCCTTCGGATGTAGACCTGGACTTGGATTGTAAACTAGGCTCCGTTCGAGTTCGATGACAAAAAGGAATGAAAGTTCTACCCACACAACTTCAAATAGCAGTAAATACATTGTTACACCAGAGCGAAGATCGTTAACTAGCAACTACGGTCCACTATCTCCAATGCGGCGTTCTCTAATAGCTTCTTTTACCCTTAGCAGCGATAGACGGTCTTTACATTGCATGATTTGGAGCCCATTCAGTCAGTCCGCTCCGTCGAAGGCCGTATCTAGCATCAGGGGTTTTAGCGTTCAAGTCTACATCGAACATTCGCTTCGATCTTTCAACTTGTCGCTTTCAGCAGACGGCTGTCTTTTGATTTTATTGCTGCATAGACCTAAAGGTGATCCGTCGCTATGCCACAAAGTACGTCCGGCCTTCATTCAGTTGCTTCTTAGTCTAAGCCAAACTTTTTCCCTTTTTCTTCGTTCATCTAAATCTTTCACTGCCTTTGGTCACCGTCTTTTCGAGTTTGATGAGGAAAACAACGATAGGTCACATTAGAACTTTAAAGTGAATTCATCGCTACACCTCAGCGTATGTCGTTAATTGCGGGGCTCAGTTTGAAGCAAAGTTTATCAGAAGAAGGAACCCATTTTGTAGGGTTCTCCTCGCAAACAAAAGAATTTAATAATAAACAGTTACGCACATCAATCCACCAGCACACAGCCAGTCTACGCATGAGTAATTACCACCTCGTAAGACTTCTCTTCAAATCGATTGTATTATCGTCCCTCCAACAACTTTCTTCTACAATTTATGTGGCAATTGCGAACTCCCCCGCACAGATAAACAGAAAGTGCAAAGTGCTCTCTTAGGCATATTGTGGAAGATACGAAGGAAAAAACATCCATTTGCTATCACTTGATTAATTTTTTAATCATACAAGCATTTTCCTCGCCCCTAACACACAAGACCACCATCTCGCGCGAATCACTACTTTAAACTCGCTGTCAGTTATGGCTCCATAATAATTGCCAGCGTGCAGCGACTTCTACGTACAATGAAAACTTTTAACAGTGTTTCGTGTGCGCACATACGATAAACCATAGTTCACATGTTGTAAGTGCCGACTCAGGAACAAGAGGAGCAGGAGAGAGGGAGAGCAGAGCAAGAGGATAGAGAAGGTCTATAAGAGCTTTCTAGTTAAATGTAGTACTTGTCAGTCGCGTCGACTGCCTGTTGGCTTGGCTTGGCTTTCTTTGCTTGCCTGCCTCCTTTGAATATTCTAGCAACAACAACAACAACATCAACAGCAACAAACAAAATTCTATTCATATGTTAATTTGCCTGTCGCCAAACTACTCTACTCTCTACTACAACAGCGCTTCAAGTGAGTCTCCATTGTTTGGGTGTCATTGTGGCGTTGTGTTTGTCTTTGGCATGAACATGAGAATGCTTTTTGGTGGCGTTGGCTGCAAGATGGTGCAGGTGGTGGTGGTGGTGGTGGTGGTGGTGATGTCGCCAAGCAACTTCTCATCTCCCTTTCACTGCTTCTGTGCTCTGCGGCACTGCCACTGTAGGAGTGGCGCCGTGTACTCGTATGTGGCTTGCCAGCCAAAGTTGAGGGGTTGAGGCGCCGCAACTCTCACTCTCTCTTGCTCATGTTCATATTCAAATGATGCTAAGTAATTTTCTCTAATGAGATATTAAGTTGATAGCTATGAAAATAGTTATTGGATTCTTTTTGTTTTTGACTTTTGTCTTTTGAGTTGGCGCTGGGTTGGCTGATGGGGATAAGATGGGGCGTGAAGTGTCTTAAAATATGTAATGTTGCGTGGGGGAGTATGGAAGACTGAGTATTTGTGGAATTAATTTGTGAAAAACTACACACGACGGAAGGGATCCACTCGGTGTGGCGGAAAATTTTAATTTAAAGAGGAGCGAGAGTATATTTATTTATAAGTATTTTATTTAATTTTTTGAATGATTATTTGACTTATTATTATTAATTTTGTATTTAATAATTTTTCTATATAGATAGATTGCTCTAAAATTATCTGCATCTACCAAACTCTGGTCTTCATCTGGTGACACACCATCATTATTACGATGAGGATTCTTCTTGGAGTCGGGTTTTAGTCTCCTGATGACCCTTCCCTACATCTTGAAGCCTCAAGAGGGTCATCAGGATTTCTCTTAAACCCTTCTACCACTTTAGCTGCTCTAGCGTGTGTTCGTTCCTATCGCTCAGGTTACCTTTTTGAAGTGAAGGTAAACACAGCCTATATCCTACACCATTTTCCCGAACCTTGCGTGTGGTACGTCCTTAGTCGTATTGTTTACCTGAAAGATGTAATTCTGATCACCATCCTCCTCGGCAGAGTTGATGATCTTGAACACCTGCCAATAGGGCTCCTTCGCTTTTATTATGAGCAGGTAGAAACTACTACTAAGGCGTCCCCACGCAGGCCTTGAAGAGTCTTAAGAGCTTCTTTTGGCCATGGGAGAGTCTTTACATTTTGTTTACCCCATTCAGCGAAGCATCCAGTAGCTTTAACTCCATTGCCTTCTAGCGCTACTGTTTAATTTGTCTCAGTTGCTGCGTTCAATGAGCGCGAATATCCAGTCTTTTGTTTGGCTTTGCAGTGTCTTCACTGCGCTTCGATCTCATAGTTGCTTCTGCCGTTTCACTTTCAGCAGACACGGCCTTTTGGCCGCAATTCTTTTTTCGATCCATTTGGTGAAACTTGGATTCGTGGAATTGAGTCTCGGCAGAGCCATGGATTAACCTGGTCTTTCTTCATTTCCTACTTAGCCCATGCCAACCTTTCCTCATCTTTTTCATTGGCTTGGACTTGCAGCTAATTCTTTTAGATTCTTTTGGTCTTAAACTCCTCTTTACTGAGTTTTTTTGTCATTATTTGTTTTATTTAATCGGTCAGGTTAGGTTACATTAGATGGGTGCTACGCAATACATAGACATTTTCTAATTCGAAATGGGGTAGTCGCCAAATCGACTTTCTTCCGCTTCTCTGAATTGTGAAGCTCTAAAATAAGGCTGCGCCGACACAGAAGTGATGTTCTTAAGTCTCATTCCTCTTAACACCTTTGGGTCGGAACCCAGTGAGCATTCAGTTGCTTCACTGAATGCGGTCTATCTACTGCTTCGCTGTTCCTAAGAACATGTTCTGACTTATTACATTGAGAGATTACAGCTTTAATTGTCGAAAGGCTATCGCCGTATATATTGAAGTCTTTCTTATAGTAAATTCCTCTATCATGAAATCATTGCTTTAATCCCATAGCTTGAAAGGTTGTCTGAGGTGCAGCTTAGCGCAATATATTCCGGCCCACACCTCGTCAGCCGTTTTTGGTCCATTCGATCTCGTGGAGATCGGTAGACTATTCTGTCGAATTCTTCCTTTCACCTTGAGTTATGGGGAAGATTTGGTCAGAGAGTTACCTCGAAGCCGCCAATCTTACAGCGGATTTCGGTGTAATATTTCCCACTGGGATGTCAATTGGTGTAAGGTTCTTAGTGCTCCTGTTATGTAGAGCTCAGCAAGTCTGTGTACCCTTTCGTATGACTTGTGGTCTGTGCCCTTTTTGGCCGCGGTTTACCGTACTAAAACATCACAAACTAAGATTACTTTCACTACTGTCGTAGAGGATCAGCGCCTAAGCTAATAGATAGCTTATGGTAGATGAGAGACCCCATGCTTCCACAGCAGATCCACAGTTAGTTACTCCGCGTTATTTGGTATGAACCTTTAGTAGTTGCTCTACCCAGTTTAGCTTCTCATAAACGGATTTTTTAACGAGACAATATTTCTAATATTAAATTAAGTAGAAAAGGCGAGGCCTTGAGTAAGACAATATTATCCAACTAAAAACTGAAGAGAAAAATTTCCACTCCATGAAAATGAAAAGATCCTTAAGTGCATAACAATCCATTAGCAGCAATTCAAGGATTAGTTTCACTCATAATTAGACAAATATTATTTTTTAAACCAATAACGCATATGTTCTCAACCGCTTTAGAGAACTGCTTCGGATCAAAACTGTTGCACATTGGCAAAAGTTTAACGATTAAGGGAAGCAAGTCATAAAGCAATAAACTACATATCAAAGAGCTAGTGCCGCATCTACCATGTAGAATTGGGTGCCTGACACTGTCATAAAAATAACAAAAAACATGCACACTTAGATACATATGTACATATGCAGACAGGGTGTGGGAAAAGTTGCAGTGTAGTCTCCATGCAGCATAAGTTCCAGTTCAAATTCTAATGCTTTTCATATATATGGAATATATGTGTATGTATGTACATATGTATATGCAAGTCCATAATTGCTTCAATCTCTTCAAGCAGTAAATCCTTTCATCGTTACTCCGAAAAAACAATCAGCGCAGCAATAAAGATTTTACGTTTATATTATGTTCTTCCTCAAATCATTTTTTTTTTCTCTCGAATTTAATCTAATTTAAATTGTATACTTTGAGATTGTTGATATTTTAAATGGATTTTAAATTAAATTTACAATCATTGAGAATTCCGGTGGCGGCAACGCGAGATAAGTGCAGGAGGCAGGCAAAAGTGTGGTTAGCGTTTGAAGAGGGTCGAAAGAGAGCAGGAAGCGCAGGGTTGTTTGCACGCCGAGTGGTGCTTCGTGGCTGTGGTGCGGTAGAGTCGGTGGAGAGCACACAAATATATGCATAAAAGAATATGGTTAATAAATATAAAAAAAAAAAATACAAATAAAACTAAAAAGCAAAAGCACAGATGAAAAGGTAGGAACCAAAAAAAAAAAAAAAAAAAATGTATGAAAAAAGTAAAAAGAAAAATAAGCAAAAATGAAAACTGAGCATATGAAATATTAAATGAAATAAAAATAAAACGAAAGCTAACAGGCGCAACGAGGAAACACGACAGACGAAAGTCATACAGGAGCGAATGTGGCAACAATGATTATTACATATGTAGGTATGTATGTGGACATGTATATTAAGCTTACCACATATAGCCGAGGAATAGTATGAAAATATCAACTAAAAGCCCCGGCCGAAATATTTTTCAGCAATAACGCGCCGTATATTCTCTTCTATGGCGTTTTTCGTCTCAGGATAATCTCCGGCATTAAAACGCACGAATTTGGAGGCTACGCCACAGGCCGAGGCTAAGCCAAGTTGCAAATTTTGTTCCGTAGTAAGTTTGTTCATCAGGAAATAGCAAATGGATATGAATTTCCAGTTGCTCTCACAAATTGTATTGAAGATCTTTACAGATTACTTCAGACGGAAATTGCCGACTAAAGCTACCAACATGTCCAACCCGTAATCTTTTTCGTTTCCGAAAGTATTCCTAAGGTCGGTGACCCATATTATGGAGTTGTCTTGGTTTGTTTGCCGACTCAGAGAAGATTAAAAGCTTCATCGTGTGCCTACCAAGAATCATACTCGGGTTTTTTGTTTTCAAACGTCAACATTTTTTCGTGGAATTTTACAGTAATGACAGTTCTTATTCGGACAGAAAACCGAGTGGTTTCTGTATAATAAACTGACTGTCGACTGGTACTTTTGCATTTTAGCCACCTCGGGCAAGTTTTTCTTTCAGCCACTCCTCGGAATCGCGAGTCAAGTCATGCGATTTTCAGCCGAGCTCCTCCTACAATTTGCGGTTTTGCGGTTTGATGTTTTTCCAACAAATGAAGGGACCTACAGTTTATTCAAAGCCGCCTCCGTATGGCTGATGGTTTCATATGAGGAGCTATTATTTCATGTCATAAAAACACTCGGAGGGGTTTACATTTTCTGTCGAGGGGTGACCGGAATTAGAAAATTAAACTTATTTTTATGTTTTAAATTAATTTTCTATAAGTTTTGGATGTCGGTAGGACCAGGACCCTGGTATTCCGAATGGCAGAACACAAAGCTAACCACTCGGCTATAGCGACGTAGCATTTAAATATGTATTTATATTTCTCGTACCAATTATTCCATTTCCAAGAACGTTCGGTTGGAGACTGAAGGTATCTAGTTAAGTTTCGGCTCGAGTTATCACAGTTTCTCCTTCCAGGTAGAAACTTCCAATAAAAAATCTATATCCTGATAATGGAAAATTGTAAATTCCAAAACCACTTCGAGGTGATTAAATATCAGCCATGGTGTCATGCTTAGATTGTCTTAGATAGTTAAGCCGGTATTGTTGGGAAAATTATACGAGCATAATGCCTGTGTGTGTTCTTTGAAACTTTATCCTCCTGTTAAATGTTCCAAATATGTATTGCCATTCCAGCTGGGTTTCTTATTGTATATACCATACATATAAATGTACATATATGTATGTTAGTAGTCCTGCTACTGTTGTAGCTCGACTCTGCCTGTGTGCTCCGCTTGTAAGTAGCTTACTGCTCGTGCTGCTCGTTTGGTGATGGAGCAACAAAATTTTTTTTTATTACCTTTAATATGCTTGTTGCTGCCAAAGAGGATGGTGGAGCCAACCAGCACACATGATGAATACAAGCATATTTATAGGCGTGTATATACCATATACAATATTTATATATATATGTGTACTCGTATGTGCCCATATGCTGATGCTCTATAGTAGTGTGTTTGTGTTTTGTTTTTTACTTTTATGCTTTTTGCTGCTCGCTTCGTTGTTGCTCTTCTTGCTGTTCTTCTTCTGTTTCGTTTCTTTGTAGTTCATGGCCGTTTAGTGGCTGCAACAGTAGTAAGAGCAGCCAAAGCTGAGCAAACATGTTGCAAGAATATTATTACCTACTCGTACAACAAGTTGATATAGTGTATACGAGTACATATATGCATGTATATACCTACATATGTATGTGGATATGTATGTATGTATGCCATGTTGCATATTGCTGGTTGTCTTAGCCAGTTTGTGCAAATATGTTGCACATGTAATAACAAAACAATAACAAATGTTGCCACAACATTAAAAAGCGAGAATGAGCAAGTAAAATAAGGAAGTCTCCGGACGTTTACCGATAACCAGGAAAGCAGACGACGACATTCAACAACGACGAGGATGACGACAAGAAAAGTACAATGCAATAAAACAGAGAGGAAATGATGTTTGCAATATTGATTTGCATTTCACTTGTAGCTACAGCATTTGCAAACATACATATGTATATAAATATGTACATACATACGTCGAGGGAACAGTGGATGTAGTCGATATTGGGAAACACTAGCGTTAAAACCCTTTATTGAATCAACTGGTGGGGGATCATCGGCTCGAACACTGACCAGACTAACATTAAAAATGATTGAAAATGAATTTAAAATTTGTTTCCAATTGCGGTCGCAGGAAATTTTAACCCCTCCGAGTGTATTTCTGACATGAAAATAAAGAGCTTCTCATAAAAATCCAAAAAATCCGTCACTCCTTCAAAGGGCATTTAGAATAAACTGTCGGTTGATCCATTTGCTTGGAAAAATATCAAGACGCGCGCCAAAAATTGGGGGAGGCGTTGGGCCAAAATCGCTTCGGACGACGAGTTAATTCGGCTCTTATGTGTTGTATAGAATTACCATCAATGAAAATGTTGTCGTGCCGCATCCGATAGTTAACAAGTTAAAGCAGATTTTTCGCTATAATAAAGTTTTCTTTCGAGACGTAGAAGAAAAAGAGAGTTAAAAGTCGCTTTTTGGTAATAAAGCGCAAGAGAGTAACATCAAAAATCTATTCATAAACTACACTGAGCAACAACAACAATTGAAATTACCATAAATTACAAAACACACCCTCACATATGTACTTGTATGTACCTATGTGGAAGCTAGGTAGCCTAGAAAAACACGGTTAGAGCTTGTAGAAAAGCTTGTTTACAAGAGTTAAACTCTGTTAGAAAAAAATAATAAAAAAAAATTAAAAAAAAAAACCCAAAAAATACTCAACAAATAAATCACCAAATGAACGAAGGAAATAATCACAACAAATCGCGCGAATGCAAAGTGCTGGCGAGTAAGTGGGAGTGTGCGAACGGCGGTGCTTAGTACGCGGTAGTCGGTAGTCGGTGGAGCCAAGCGAATGTGCTGCCCAGTTGTGTCGTGTGTTTTCGCGCGCTTTCATACACACACAGATATATACATATGTAGGTACATGCATATGCATGTGTTCGTGCACTTAGGCGAGTACTTCAATGATGTGAACTTTTCGTTTTGCCAAGACATTGGGTACGCACGAAGTATATGTATGTATGTATGTATGTCAAATTAATCGGCTACTATTGTTGTTTTTGTTGTCGATGTCTTCGTGCTGTGTGCTGACTTGTTTGCCAAGTCTCAAACGCGACGTTATCTTATTTACTCGTCGTATGTCTTTTTATACAATTTCTGTTTTTTTTCTTCAACTCAATTTATTGCGGCAGGTCAGTTCAGTCATTAAATAGCAGACAAGGCAGGCAAAAGAACTTGGCGGAGACGCTTGTACCGAAAAATAAAAATAAAAAAGAAATACCAGCTGACGCCAAATGACAGCGGTAGAAAAGAAAGAAACACCGAATAAAATAAAAAAAATAAAAAAAATAAATGAAAACAATTTGCAAAGCTGACGACAGCGCCACAAAACACAGAAGGGAAGGGGAGAAAATAAATTAGAAAAAGATATCTAGCACCAACAGCAAGCAGCAAGTAGCACGTACATATGTATGTACCTAAATAGCGAAATCAGAAATAAATGAAATAAAAATAAGAATTGAAATAGAGAAGAGAGTTGAGAGAAAAAATAGAAAAAAATGCAATGCAAACAAAAAGTAATAAATCGAAAAATATATTTATTAAATAATACGCGAAGCAATCAAGAGTACCTACATACATACATACAATACATACATAGAAATATTAGGGAGGAGTAGCCTGGTAGCAACTGCAGCAGCAACAGCAACAGCAATTTATGATGGCTTTGCATGGGTAAACTGACTGAAAGCTTATTGGGTTGCCGAGCATGCATATAGATTATGAAGACAGATAATGTACCAAGCAACAACAAAAGCGATGTGCAAAAATTATAAAAAAAAAGAAATACTACACGTTCGTTAGAAGCTATAGAAACTCTACGAATTACTGATACTGACACACACACACTGTTGGTGTTGTTTTTCTTTTTTGTGGCATATTCATGTGATGAAGCTGAAGCGACAGATGATGTGCATACTACACGCTGCTAACCGTTAACAGCTACGCTTATATTCGTACATACATATGTTTATGCCACATAAATTTGTTTGTGTGGCCAAGGATGAAGCTGAGCACTGTTTAGGAATTACTTCGATAATAATTGAAGACCGTGACGAGTTGAAGTGTTGTAATCTTGTGGTGGCATGGCTGTTATTTCGTAAGAAAATATGAGAAATAAAAAGAAAAAATATCACTTAACGTCTGCTGACCCAGAAAATGGCGGAAACTGGTAAGAAAATTGTGGTAGTCTTGTTTTTTGTTTTGGTTAATAGAAAAATTAAAGAACGCCAAAGTCTAAGGCAGCTTACAGTGCACTCGTCAAATTATGTGACGCGTAGAAGGAAATTCAAGTTTCATTTGAGTTGAAGATGTGTTCGAGCCAATTAACAATTAAAATTATAGATCTAAGATGGAAGTGGTGAGTTTAGCTCTTAAGAAAAATAAAGAAGAAACATTCCCTCGGCACGCTAATGCAGTGAGCATGCACCCATCGTGTTACAATCTTCTTTCTTTCCCCGTGTTACCGTAAGGAACACCTCTTTAACTTATGGTACATGGGCGACATACATATGTACTTAAGAAATACGCAATAATTCTCGATAATAAAAAGTTGGTAAACCTCAACGCAAATTGGCAAGCTCTTTGTCAAATATGCGAACACCCACACAAGATGTCACAAAAGTAAATAGACACACAACAGTTTAAGTAGACTCATTGTCTGGCAGTATTTACACATTAGCGGTTGGAATGTGGATGAAACAACATTGACAAAACACAAAAATAATTTGATGACTTTTGTGATGATGATGATAAAATGCCAACAGAACAACACGCAAAAAATTTTTGACAATTAGAGTAAAAATGAGCGAATAAAAAAGAACACAACAATAAATAAAGAGAAGTAGTAGTTTCAGTAGCTGAGTGGCAGGAAAGGCAATTGGGTGGCAGTGATAGTAATTTGATAAGAAAATATGTGAGACAATCGTTAAAAATTGCAAAAAATAAATTATAAATAAAATTTAAAGATACTGATTTTATTTTCAGCATAGGTAGCAGAGTACCATAACGGCAGGTAAACAATGGAAAGCTCCAAGTTTGCAAAATTTTCAAAAATAAATTAAATAAAAAGAAAAAATTCGGAAGCAAATACTTTGAGGTTATAAAAATAACTTTTGGAAACAGGCATTCTTTAAATTTCTTGCTTCATAAAGTTTTGCTTTCATTCTTAATACCTTTAAAGCTAAAGTAGACAGCAACAGCATAGCACCAAAATCCCTTTCAAATGAGGCTGTATTGTTTGAATATTAATATTTTTCATCAACCTCTCCCTAATCACATCATAAAATTAACCAAATTATATTTCAAGTAGAAAAAAAAAAATTTAATACTTAATGACAAGCGAGCAGCATAAAAATTGAAAAAAAAAAATAAACAAATAAAATAAATAATAGTTATACACTCAACTTGTAAAATTAATTTCACACCATTTAAAAAGCAATTAAATTTGACACGAACCGATACCGGAGATGGTCAAGCAACAGACCGCAAAAAAACCACAGGAAAAATTTGCTAGCAACTGAAAATATTATTTTATCCACATATGTACATACATAGGTACATATGCATACACAGCACACGGTAGAAATAAAAATACCCCACACGTATACCGGAACCAATGGGCGTATAAAAATAATAAAAAATACCTACCATACAAATGTGTCTACAAAAATATATTATATTTGTGTTGATGGCAAAGCATTGAGACAAACACAAGAAATGACAGGAGGCAAGTAGACAGTTGGAACATCTGCTTTTTTGGCTAGCCAGGCGCAAGTTGTATGCTAAATGTCAGACGGCATGATTGTCAACTTACTTACATACCATACATATAAACAAAAGGAAAATATGTATATAGGTACATACATATACCATATATGTAGGTACAAATAAGCACACAAAGAAAGTGAGATGAATATCATGAAAATTACTATAACTGTCAATCGTATCAAAATTCGTTTTACGCTTGAATTATTTTCACGTAAAGTAGTAGAGGAAAGGAACAAAAATGGAATACAAAGTAGCACTCAGATGTGGGTCAAAACTTGTTGAAGAAAAAAAAAAATAATAATTCAAAACCATTGTACAAGTAAATGCATGTATTTACTTCTTCATATAAGAGTACATATGTAGGTATATCCTGCTCTAAAAATAAATAAAAAATATGCGACATACATAAATACATATGTACACGTATGATAAGTCAGAGACTTAAGTGTTTAGGTCGCTATTGAACATTAAATTATATTGCTTAATCCAGAAAGAAGATTATACAGCGAATACATACATATGTATGTTAGTCAATTAGACAGCAGGAACACAAAGAAGATCATGGGGGAATAAATAAGAAATAAGAAGCAGTACGAGAAATTAGCCGAATCTATTACGCTGAACTGAACCACAGACAACCAATCAAGCTGCCGGATTACTGCAGTATTGGCGAAAAAAATGGAAGAGGGTTTTGGATGAGAAGTAATAGTTAATGGCCTACAGGAACATCAAGATCACATGTAAATGAAGAAAAGAAAGATATAAAGATTTTTTGTTAATGCGATCTTATAAGAACTGAAGAGAAAGAGGTAAGTGCGCTAAGAGAACATGACTGACGTCATATGAGTAAAAAAAATTGACATTACCGTAAGTGATACATACGAGAAATGTTCAGAGACAGGCATGAGCGAGACTCTACATCTACTCTGTGTAAGCACGATCTAATTGAGGACATGACTTCAAAAATATAGGGGTTCCGTTGTTCAGAAAAACAGAAGAAGGATCAAAGACTAATTGCCAACGCGCTCTTAAATTTTGCAAAAAGTAATGACTTCTTAAGTCCTGCAGACTACTCGACCGTAATTGGATTGCTTGCCCAACAGGTTGATGAACGAAGTATCAACCAGCCTATATACTCTAATCTAATCTACTAAGTAGGTATGTGTTCATAGGAGTTGCCGAAAGTACGTAGCAAAACCAAAATCCAACTAGCACAACGGATCATATATCGGATAACTCGCCATAAAAAGTGTAAATTGTCTATCTAGCGGCCGCGGTAGCCGAGTGGTAAGTATTGCGTACTGTCCTTCGAAGGGCTCGGGTTCAAATCCTGGTGTCGTACTAATATCCAAAAAGTTATAGATAATTGCGGTCGTACCTCGGCAGGGAATGTCAACACCTCCGAGTGTATTTCTGACCTGAAATAAAGCTCCTCAAAAAAAAAAAAGCCATCAGCCATTCGATGTGGGCTTAGTATAAACTGTAGGTTCTTCCATTTGTTGGAAAAACATCAAGACGTAGAACCACAAATTGGAGAAGGAGCTGCAGCGGAGAAGGAGATCGCCGAAAAGTTGAAAATTGAGTTGAGTTGAGTAAAGTATTAACAATTTAACAGAAAAAACGACACTTGAGATGGCAAAGACTAGACTTGAGCGTGATTAGTTTCAAATAAGCTGGAGTTACGGAATGTGATAAATAGCAGGATTGTGGAAAGATGAATGATACACTGATCGTGGAAAGGCTGCAAGGATATTTTAGTTACTCTATCGATATCATTCAGCAATCCCCCTTCCAGAGTAATGACAGAAATAAAGTACTAAGGAGAAACCAAGAGTTCTAAATGCCTTGAGATACCCGCATAACATTGGCATACTCCATGAAATTTCGTTCAAAAACCCACGAAAATCCCCCCCAAATGTTAGGCTTCGAGTGAAACTACAAGTTTTTCAGTGCCCCGCTGATTGTTTGAGGGCTGGTTGTTAACAAGTAAAGTAAAGCAATACACTGATGAAAGAACCGCCTTGATTTGGAACATCAGACAAGACCGAGAACCGAGAATAAAAATAAATAATTAAAGATAAACCCTGAATTTTATTCTAATTTTGTGTGCACATGGCCAAAGATTAAATCAAATCACACAAAATATATATACACATATACTTATTAATAAACATACATAAAATTTTATCTAAAGAACCGGACCTACGAGAAAATGACCAAAGCAAAAGTAATTTAAATTCCATTTACATATACACCCACACTTATATACGTGTATTTGCCAATTTTTATGTTTGGTTGTTGTTATTTTCGCAATAATTCTATACCACCACATTAAACAAACATACATGCATATATATTTTATATAACTAACATTTTTTTCATTTTGCTTGCAACGCACATCCCAAGCCGGTTAACCGATGCGTTTGTCTATTTAGCCGTGGCATACCATAGGCCACAAGCACTGCCTCTGCTCGCTACACACACAAACGCACTCTCAAACATATGGTACATTTGTATAAACTCGGTCGGAATGCCTTTTGGGCCAACTGAATTCGCTAACTAACTGTCCAGCAGGCGACCAACGAAGGAGCACAACATCAACACCTCAACCTTCACCTCCACCTCCACCGCCTCTAGCGTGCCGTAAAAACTCACGCATAGCTCAGAAAATACAATTTCATCAAAGCTTACAGTGTTGCTGAGCTGTTGTTGTTGTTATTATTGTTGTTGCTGTTGTTGCTCGGTAACCAAAAGTAAATCAGTTACAAAAACATTGCTACGATTTCAATTCAATTCATTCATTCATTGCTTGCAACAATTTTTGCTTTTTATTTTTTATACACACACTCATACACACATACATACATATCTACACACAGTCAAAGGTATTTATTGCAACAATTTCGAAGCAACCCCAATAAGTGTAGGGCGGACGTATGATCGGAAGGACGGACGGAAGGAATTCAGCATGTCATGCTGCTCCTCCACCCCGAGACCAGCACCGGCCTCAACAGTTTACGTTACATATTTCTCTATAGTAACTAGTTTATTGCTTGGCTTGCTGCACACTGACATACACGTACATATGTATGTACTTGTGTTTGTTTGCATGTTGGTAGCTGCATAAGTTCGTAACTTGTAAAGTGAGAAATTGTCCCAAGTCTCAAGTCAGTACGTGACTAGGAACATTATTGTTTGCTTATCTCACTTAATTGCTGCTGGCTACACTTAATAATATGGTTCAAAATGAAATAAGTAGAACGATAGACAAACGGACAAACAAACATACACGTACATACACACAGATGGACAGATAGACAAGCTCGCACATGGAAAGTGGCAATTGTAAGTATGAGCATTACCACGAAGGAGTGAGTGAGCGTGAGAGTGTAAAATGATATCGACGAGACGAGTGAGTGTTCTGTGACCGACCAACCGACCGACCAACCGACCGACCCACCGATCGACTGACGTTAAGCATGCATGCAGCTGAAAATAGTTTGGAAGAAGATTGTCTCTACACCAGCCGAGCAAGCGGTTGGTGGCCGGTAGAGCTATTTTATGCTGCATCGTCATCGTCTTTATCGTCATCACCATCGCCAGCATTACACCAGCTGAACACAAACATACCATACAGAAATATATATGTGAATCACTATATGCTAACAGAGGTACTCACATCGGAATTCAACAGCTTCGATTTAGAATGTAGTCACACCACATCCATCTCTACAAACAATTTAAATTACCTCCGAGCATGCTTTTGCTTTCGTCTTCGGTTAATCTGATTATTTTGTGATTTGCTTTGCGGCATAATTATCTTTGGATTTCATGACAGATTCCCTTTTAAATTGTTAGAACTCATTTGATTATTATTGTTGGAAAAAGAAAAATTCAAACACGGTACGAGTGATCTTAGGCTAATTAATGTTTGTGTCACATGCGAGTATGCTTCATTACGTGTTACGAGCTCTGTACTGCACACCTTTTGCTTTAATATTGTAATTTAGATTCATTGAAGCTTTGAAATTTCCAAGCGGTGGGATTCTTTGAGGGAGTAAAATATGGTGTAGCTCTTCAAAGACTCAGTCCTCTTCGTGCACCCGAACAACAGTCCTGAAAAACACTCGTGCGAGCGGAGGTAATCAACCGTGTCACTTTTTGGGTTACGGCTTATGGAGGCGTAGCTTCAGTGGACTCACATTCCAAAGTATTCGATTTAAGGCGAGTGGCAAGGCTACACCTTGCGCAGCAAAGTTGTGAGCAGGGCTTGAAACCCGCCACGTAAGCAAATGTATCCAATTAAAAGTAATAACGAAGCCGATAAGCTCCTGGGACATGCGAAACATGCGGTTGTATAAACAATTGAGTTGGATTCGCGGCTGGAGGGGGACTCTGTTGCCGTCCCATAACCGTTGCGACTTGTATAGTCTGATCCATGTACGTGGGGAAAAGAATTTTCCGTTTAATTGCCTACTCGGTCTAAAGTACCACCAGTTGGTAGTAGTGATCCTAAGTTAATGCTGGTTCATTGATTCACGAAATTTTACACGACTTCCAAGTTCTGACCGCCATAACCGACATGAGATCGCAGGTACAAATGCGCTTAATGTTTACTTGAAAGCTAACGGATATTCCTTCTTATCTTTGTTCAGTATCAGACCCATTCAATTCCACATTCTTATCCAGTCTAGAGGAAGTAGGACTTGTTGATGCCAGTGGTATCAATATCATCAGCATGGGTCGGCAGTTGTGCGATCTTATAGAGCATTGAACCTTGCAGGTATACGATAGAGAGTTAGTGTCACCAAAACTTCGTTAGGTATTGCACGGATTGCAGAGGTTCTTCCCAATTCTGATGGAGCTTATGCTATTGCTTGGCGCCAGCTTGATGGAAACTTTGTTAGCTTTGCACGGCTTGCAAAGGTCCTTCCCAATTGTGATAGAAATGATGCTGTTGCTCGTCGTCAATGCCAACACAGCCGCTTAAATGGTGTGGCGGTACTGAGTGATAGCGCTATATCCTCTTCATGCTGTCGCTGGTAGCTCATTTGGCGGAATATTCTGATGGCAAATTCGGTTGAAGTTTGAGCTAAAATAGATCTTGAAATGGATTTCCTAAAACCAAACCAAGGCAAGGCTAAGACATGTGTGTAAAATCTGCTGAGGCTGTGTCACAGGTTTTGAATTCTTTCGCCGACTAGGGCTTCGGCCTGTTATTGAATATGGCACCTTCGAGGAGTACTCGGATGACCGTTGCAGCTCAGCGCTTGCACAAAAGAACAAACCTTCGCAAAGAAATCATTTTTATTTCATTTCATGCTTATTTCCAATGGTCTTTAAATCACATACATACATACATACATTTGTAACAAACATTAGTAATCTCATTTGCTATAGTTACGCCGCTTCCCCCAATCGTTCAAACACTTCCCGCCAACCAATCAAAAGCATTCATAATACGCCTTCGATCGCTCGTCCTCTGCGCTTCTTGTCGATGTCATCAATCTTCTCGACTAATTGTTTACACGCCGCATGTGTTCCACCAGCATTGCTGCAGCGACGTTCATTTGTACATACAACCTGAGCCAAAGGAACCATCAAGCCATCGTGGAAAGGGCATACACAGACACACACACACTCTAACTGATCCGCGCACAGCATTCAGCCATGATTCCATACATGAATTTCCCGGTAAAATAATTGTTCATATATATGTATGTATGTGTGCATGTATTTTTGGCGTTACCCCCTGCCTGCACTCACAGATGACTGACTCTTGCTGGAGTACTATTATAGCTGCAGCAGCAACAACAATAATAACAACAAGTATGCAATTGCATCTCACATTTCTTTTCCATTTGAGAATTTTTCCATTTTTTTCTTTCTTTCTGCCTCATCACAAATTATTATCAACAGAGTTTTAGTTTCCTGCGACTTTGTTAGATTTAATGGTTAGTTTGTGTTTCAATATACACATGTATGCATGTGTGTGCGTGTGTGTGTTTGTAAAGGCGTGTCCTAATGATACATTTTATGTCGAACTGTCCGCATGTTGCTGTTGCTTTTATTCAATGTCATTTATTATTTTTCTTAATATTATTTCGTTTGAACATTTTTCTTAGTTTTTTATATAGTTTGTTGTATATTTCTCTTCCTTGTGTGTATGTATGTACCATATATATGTTTGTGCAGAATAATGTCTCATTTCATTGCATTGTGCTTTTGATTTGTTTGTATTTTTCTGATTTTATCAATTCTAAAATTTTTCTTTGTGGTTGTCATATTACACACTCTTCACTTTTCACCGTCAGTTGTCATGAGCGTGCTTCGTGTGTATATATGTAGTGTATGTAGTATCCGTCAGCTGTTCAATGGCGTAATTTTTTGTTTGTTTTTGGCCAACTGAAGTTTACTGCTTATTTTTTATTTATTTATTTTTTCCTGGAAGTTTCAGTTTGCTATTTCCGTTATTCGAGTTTGACCGCAAAAATTGTAGGCGTTTTTGTGAAAGCAAAAGTGGGCAGTGCAGAACGAATTGCCTTCGCAGTTAATACGTGTACATACATACATACTCGTACATAGCATGTATGGTATGTACATTGATACAACTGTCACTGAAGCAATTAGAGCGAGTGGCCTTGAATTTTGGTAAGGGAGAGAGAAAAAAAGGAAGATGAAATGGATACAAACATTTTGTGAATATCCTCAAAGACAAAAATAAAATGAGAATACTTCGAAAAAATGTTTTCTATTCCATTTAAGAAAGTTTGGAGTGAGTTTCGAGATTTTTCGATTTTTAATTGAACTTATTTAACCTTTACCCTTACACCTTTACATACTTTTAAAATTAATTTTTTGATCATGAGATTAGCTTACTTTCCCAAAAGGCGCTTTCGATGTGCAGGTTAGCTCTGTGACTCACCGCCGCCATCGTCATAAGCAGGGGAGCCTAAAGGAGTTCTGAAGATCCCAAAGCACTAATTGTAGTTAGAACAATCTTTAATTTGAGCTAAGTAAAAAAGAACTTAGTATTATTGTACGTGTATTGGTTCCAACCACTCATGTCAACAGGAGCTCCTTGCATTGACCTGGCAACAATTGACAAATAAAGTCCACTCTCAACGAACTGAAACCAAACTCTGCAAGTCTCTTATCATTTCCATTCTGCTACGTGATGCGAAAGCCACAGAAGATGGCATCATCTGATGATTCGGCGTTAGGAGTTTTGGTAAGATTTTTGGTAGTTTGCATTGCCAATGGCGAATAGTTCAGCGAATTAAAAGAAAGTGGCTACGCTGGCTAGGTCAAGTTATAGAAAAATGTATTTACGGGAATTTGATACGAAATTCAGCATATCCATAGTGAATTGAACGCCTGATAGGCGAAAGAAGCAGTTCGATTGTATATTTACTTGCCTATATGTATGTTTGTATGTATGTATGTACATACATATACATAAAAATTTATTTGTTTTGAAGTTGCATTCTCAATATTTGCTTCATACATACATACATATTATATATGTATATCTTCTACGCGGTGGTGGTCCGTCGTCATGAATAATAAATTTACACAGAACACAAAACTCTGTAAATAATTGCGTAAGACTACACCTTAAGCCATACGAGTATATACAAATATATAAATATACGAGGGGACTAACAAAAGTTCGGTCAGTTGTTGACTTTCAATTTGTTTTTCACATTTGACACAAGAAATGTTTGCTAATAAATTGGGCTTGAATGCCATGGCTGTATCGCGATGGGTATCAAGAATTTGAAAAGAGGTCCAAAAAGAGGCTCGAGTGCATTTTGTTCAATTTTTCCTTAACAAATTCGTAAATGGTCGGTCTAGCAATTTTAGTAAAGTCGTTACTGGTGACGAATCTTGGTTCTATAAGTACGATCCAGAAACTAAACAACAGTCCATAGTATGGAGCTCAACAAGAGCAAACCCATCCGTAAAATTTAAGCAACATAAATCAACAGATGTCAGTTTACTTCACCCGATCTAAAATCGTAGCTGCTATTCCGCCGGAAAAGGGTCAAACGGTAACTGCAAAATAGTACAATGAAGAGTGCTTACCCAAAGCTTTAAAAAATTTGTTGGAAAACAGGAAGAAAATGGATTTGTGGCGCTACTTTTTACATCATGACAACCCGCCATCCCACACTGCTGAAATAACGAGTAATTTTATTGGGATCTCTGGGATCGATGAATACGTCCAGCACCAGACATAGCACCTTAAAAATTAAAAAAAAATTTAAAAGGAAAGGTCTTTAATGGCAACGAGGAGATAACTAATGCGGTTAATGCTGAACTTGATAAGTTTAAAAAGCAAGACTTTGAAGACTGTTTTCAGAAGTGGATCTATGTATAGATAGGAGATTTTTGTTTGCTGGTCAACTTACCGAACTTTTGTTAATCCCCTCGTATATGAATATATTCGTAACAAAAAGTAAACGACCTTTCTTCCATTTACACTTCAACACACAAATATACATACATACATACCACTATATCTGTACGCACATACATATGTATGTACATTTTCTTACTGCATTCACTGCGGCATTCAACGTATGCGCCATTATCGCCAGCGGGTGTTTTCCACAGAAATGAAAAGGTTACTGAGCCTCAAGCAAATTTAATACATACATACATACGTATGCAACTATGTTATAGTTGTGTATGTTTGTATGTACATAAGTTCGTAATAAGGATATGTTTACCTGAAACGAGAGCGAGAAAGAAAGTAAGAAAATATTTATTAGTAAACTTTGAAGATAAATATTTTGACTACTTAATGTATAATATATATGTATGCATGTATGTGAATATTTTCAAAAAGGGAACTAAATAGTGTAAATAATAAATACAGTTACTTTTTTTCTTAATAAAAGATTTATGTATGATATTATGCATTAATTAAGTGTGGAAAGGCATCATAATTACATATAAATATAATAGTATATATATGTGTGTGTATGTGGAGCAGAATTATCCTTTCAGCACGCCGCGACGATTGTCCCTTGGTAAATAGAATAAATGTACATATTTATATTAAGAGCCTAAGGAAGAAATCGTCGTTGACCAAATATTCGTGGTGCGAGTTGCAGAGCATCGAAAGATGACGTTAACGTTAGTTTTCACGGTAATTAACGTTAGTTCGCTTAATGACTTAATTATGAATTAAGCAAGACAAGACTAAATATCTCCTATCATCGAAAAAAAAAATAGTCAGCGCATTGCCCTGTTGGTTCCCATGTCACTGTTGACTGTCAGAACTCTGAAGTTTTAAATAATTCCGTCTATCTAGGAACAGGACTGATTAAGCAATGTAAAGGTTAAGTGTTCTTTTTTTTTTTGATGTAGAAAGACAAGTCGCTCATAATTTCCGTCCCGCTATGCGGTGCAAAGGCTTAGACGATGACAACGCCTGATGAATCAGCTTTAGCAGTTATCGAGAAAAATATTCTACGCAAGATTTATGGCCTTTTACGCTTTGGTAGCGGCGAGTACCGCATACATAGCGATTAAGAGACGATGGCCTCGCTATCATGGTCATATTATCTGTATAGTTAAAAATAATCCAGCTTTGGATGTTTTCGACGCAGTACCCGCTAGAGGAAGTAGAGGAAGATCTCCATTCAGTTGGAAATATCAGCTGAAGAAGAATCAGACTTCACTGGGTGTCTCCGGTTGGCTCAGAGTAGAGACGACTGGAGCTTTAATATTGATTCGGTTATAGTTGCGTAGGCGATGCCAAAGTCAATAAAGAAGAAAAGGGGTTTCCATTGAATGAAATTCCTCGCTCGTACAGGAAATTACTCCTCACACATGCACAGTCATTTAAATTAACTCGAATTCAATCTACCCATACTCGATGAAACCTCATAAAGTTCGCTCAAGCAAAGCCACATGCAACGATTTGGAACCAAGTGCAAATGGAGCGAGGGGCTTGTGTAGCGTAAGAGAGCAAGAGGCGAGTGGCGAGTGGTTGGGAGCGTAAAATTCTCATAACGTTTGGTAATTGTTCCTCAAACAAACAAACAAACAAATAAACAAACAGGCCAACGTATAAGCCATGATTGAATTATTATTATGTGACCTCTGCAAAACAACAACAAAAATATTGAAATAAACACAGATGGGACCAACATTCAAACCGAGGCAAACTGAGGGTTGACCAGCGTGAGACTAACGAAACACTGTCACCTACATACGACGTCAAAGCAGTGCAATATGCAGAAGTGCATCAGTTTGTGCAGTGCATTTGGTGGGTGGACGAACGGGCGGATGAACAAACAGACAGACAGACAGACCGACACAATTGGCGACACACAATTGAGCTAATTTTCTACTTCAAACTCCGATTTCGGCTGGCACACGAAATTTTGCGCTTTGAGAGGTGCAACAAAAACAAACAACGGGAAATGCAAATGGACAGGCAAAATGATGGACGGTCAGCTGATGGACAATGTAGCATGTAGAAATGGTTGGCGCTGTGCGTGGGCATGACAAGGCCCAAAACGGTAGCTCGTGCATTTGGTGGCGCGTATAAAATGCGTGGCGAATAGATATTTTGTGGCACTAAATTGCGAAATCACAATACCAATAACAACAACAAGAGCAGAGACAGTAGCAAACAGCAAATTGGAGTGTTGGTTCAAAGAATTATGCGAATGTGGCATGTTGCATGCAACACCTTCGACGAAACACACACACACGCAGGCAAAGAGCGTACGACCCCAACCTAATCAAGGCGGTGGCCGAATCAGTCAGTGTGAGGTCCCCAAAAAATTCTATTGCCATATGTTGGCTGTCGAAGGCGTGAATATACAAATATATGAATGTTAAGGAGTGAGTATGAAGTCATAAACGGCAAGGAGAGTCTGAAATTGCGATTTCGATTCGGAGAGTTTTTAGTTTCGAGTGATATCACATTTCCAAAACCGTAAATAAAGATTGCTAATATTAAATGCGGCTTATGGGCGGTGGGTACATGTGTGTAACAGAGGTTTTACGTCTCCGACTGCAGGTAAGATGCCGATAAATGATTTTCAGAGACGTCCTCGCGATGAGGAAAACCAACAAACGGGTCCTAAATCCCTCTCCCTACATTTCAGAAGATCTGAACTCCAAGGAGCACTATTCTGCTTCCGCTAAGATCAGCGTAAAATGTTGGACAGAATCCTTATTGCGGTATGGAACAATGCCTCTTTTGGATCATCTCGCAGAAATATGAATACATGAAGTTTTCGAGTCCGAGAGATAGAAATTTCCAATTGAGTTGACTTGGGTTGATTTGAGGGCAGAACAATTAATTTAAGCTCAGTTGAATTATCTTAACTCGAGTTAGGCGAAGTAGGATAAAGTTGATACCGCTTAGTCGCATTTGATTTAAATTATATTGGGTGTCGGCTTAGCCGATTTGAAATCACTGAAGGTAAGTGAGGTTAGGTTCCAGCTCAGATTTTCATTTGAAGCTCTCTCGGTTTCGACTTCGATCCGGTTCTTCTAAGTTCACGCAATCATCAATCAGCACACTCGCAGCAACACTAATATGTACATAGAAACGCTTGCAACGTGCCTTAGTGTAAAGTTGCAACATTTTGTGGCGTGAAAACCATACCTACCGAGCAGCTACAACTGTGAATGGCTTGCCGCCGTTTGCTGGCGTTGAGACCGGATGTTGCCGACATGGCCGCAACATGCATTGCTAATTGAATTTGAAATGCAATAATAACAACAGCAACAACAAGAACAACAAATAGCCACAACGAAACGCAACCGAAAGCAATGAAAGAAAAACAACAACACCAGCAAGCGAACAAAAGTCAATGCAATGCAAGCATTCCAAAATCCCATGCACTTTTACAATTGTGTGGAGTTGCTGTGGCTTGCCTTGCCGCGCTTCCCGGTTATCAATGTGCCACATGCACTTGCAACACGCAATGCGCGTAAAGTGTTTGGGCATGCTCGCGCTTTTTTAGGCACATTAGCGCCTCTTTAAAGTGATGCCGTTGCACAACAACTACAACAACAAAAACAAGAGCGTGTTAAAAGTACGCATACGGGCGCATCAAAAAGTGAGGTTCGTATGGCTTGAAAGACGTGTATGAAGTGTAGTGGGCTTTGTTGTTGTTTTTAGTATTCCGAATTTCGTTGAGACCACCCCAGCACTCAGTCATTCGTTCATACATTTAGTGCTAGTTCGACATGTCCTTCAGAGGGTGACTCTAACAAAATTGCTGCTCACCCTCGTGCACTCACTCACTCGTTGCTTTGGTGGCTTTTGAATATGTTAAAGGTTTTATTACTAGTAATTGTTGTTGCTGTATTTGTTGTAAACACATTTGACCACGTCCAATATGCACATGCGAGCACAGCTTCCATTTGCTATTTGCTTGCTCCCTTTCATATATTCACCCACCGACCATTCATCTTCCTTTCTTTTTGTTGTTTGCCACCCACATTCATCTTTCTTTCAGGCGCATTTCATATGCACCCTCTTGGTTCCATCTCACTAGCCCGCCCTCTTTCTAAACCTTTATCTCTTACGACCCCAGTCTGTGTGGAACGCTTAGCTAACTGCGGCCAACAGTGGTTTAGCAGGCTTTTAGCCTCTTTTGAAGGGCATTTCAGTTGCGTGAATTATTAATAACTACATGTTCTTGTGTGATGGACTTTGTCCTTTGCCCCGCGCTATTCTGTTGGAAGATGATTGTTACTAAGAAGTAGACACACATGTGTTTATGTTGGTTTTATTGGTTGTTTGGTAGATTAAACGGATGGAATGGTGGATTAACCAGTAGAGTTGAGGACTTTCAGTTTTGCTCTCACCATACCCTTCTAATTTGGTTCCGACATAAAATAAAGGCTTCTCGTAAAAATCCATCAGCCGTTTGGAGGGGGCTTAGAACAAACTATAGGTCCTTTCATGAGAGAGAAAGAGAGAGAGAGAGAGATAGAGAGAGAGAGAGAAAGAAAGAGAGAGAGTGAAAGACAGAGAGAGAAAGAGAGAGAGAGAGGGAGATAAAGAGAAAGACAGAGAGAGAGGGAGAGAGAGAAAGATAGAGAGAGACAGAGTAAGAGCTAAACGGTACAAGTTTACTTTGCTTACCTTCTAAGAAGGTGCAGGAGTATATACGAGTAGGATACTTGGTGAATGAAATTAAGGACATGAAAAATAAGTTTCTCATAAAAATTCATCAGTCTCTCGGAGGTGATTCAACTCTGAAAGAAAAGCTCGATCTACGAAAGTATTCAGATCGCTTTAAGCAGGAATATTTCTCTGCCCCCGATTTTCTCTCACTCAGGGTACCTATTCTCAATGGGTTTCACGTAATTTTTTAAGTAATGATTTTTTTTTTACTCGGCAGAGGAAGAGACAGAGAGAAAAAGAGAGTGGGAGAGAGTAAGGAAGAGAGGGAGGAAGAAAGAGGTAGGGAGAGAGAAAGAGAGCAGGAGAGAAAGACTAAGAGATAGGGAGAGAGAAATTGAGAGAGGGGAATGGAGAGAAAGAGGGCGAGAGGGAGCGCGAAAGAGAGAGACAGAAAAACCACAGTGAAATCTAATCTGCTTAGGTTTTTTTTTAATTTTCCGCGTAATTCTCAGCTGGTTTATAAATAAAAGGTATGAAAGTTGCCAGCTGTTTGAAAATTTTAGTGTTAAAAAATTCAAAATATAACAAAATGTGCCAATAAGATTTAAGAAAGTAAAAATATTTTTTTGAAAGCAGCTTTGAGGGTTGCCACCTATTTATTCAATTTTTTTTTAAATCAATGAATACAATAATAAAGATTTCTGGCGGGAATTTTGACTTTATTAGTTATAAAAATTCAGCAAATGAATTTTAATAAGGCTATATGGATCCCAAATGAAAGCTATTTGAGAGATATTTCACTTGCAATGAAACATTTTCGATAGAATTAATAGCTAATAGTATTAAAATTTAAGTAAATTATACATAGTTGATCAAAAGGCTGGCAACTCTTCAAAAATTCGAAATTTCAAAGTATTGTATGTAATCGAAACCATGTTAACACACAGTCGAAGGGCAAAAGTTCTCACACAAATTTTCGTAACATGAAACCGAGCTACTTGAACACAGCCGTCGAAAATATTTGAAAATTATAGAGCACAATGGCTCTATTTCTCAAAACTCCACTTATGGGTATTTTTAGAAAATAAATACCATTGAAAAAGTAACCAATAAAAATCATTCGAGTGCATCCTGCTGTGGCCGAAAAGCAACATTTGTCTTCAAGGACCAACATGGACGACCGCCTGCCGTGCTAAACAGTAATGAAAGCGAAGTAAAAGCAGAAGACATGCACACACACACACACACATACTCACAAATACACACATACACGGTAATAAAGAAGCAAGGGCAATTTTCATTGAACAAAAAAAAAACTAATAAAAAGAGAAGAAATCGAAGCAATAACTCAACATTAAATAGCGAGACAGAGGCGTGCAGCGTGGAGAGAAGAGCCAACACAGCAGCCTTGTCAGCGGCAATAAGCAGCTACAACAACAGCAATTGCGAAGCATACAAAATACATAGGCGTTAAGCATAGCGAAAGCACAGTCAACCAACAACACCAACACTAATGGCACAGCCACCTTTTCTGTAAGGGGAGTGAGACGCTGTAGTATCAATTGTGCGATACATGCAACGCATTGTGGCAAGCAGCCGTTGTCGATGTTGGTGGCACGTGCGGCAACGTGGTTATTAATCCGCAATTGAGATGCTGCGCTTAAAAGGATACAACTTAAACAGCGGCAACAACAACAACAACAACAGCAACCAAGTCGAGGGAATAAAACACATGCCACATGATGGCAAGAACAGCGACTGCATGCGAATTTGTATAGTATATGTATGTATGTGCGTACTTTGCATAACTGTGGGAACGCTTCGGCTAGCGAATGTGTGGTGCTTGCGCTGGCGATAAGATGAGATGAAGAGCGAAAGTTCGCTGGGAGTTGTGCCTCCTAAACAGCTTAGCAGCATATGCCACATGTTGCAAGAAGCATGATAGCGAGGGACGCCTGTGTGAATGTGAGTGCGTGTGAGTGTGTGTGACTAAGCTCAAACAGCATGTGGCCGTCAAATTTCATTTTCAAGTGCAACGTGCAAATGTTTATGCCACAAATGCGTTTATTTTATACACACATATGTATGTATATACAGATTTTTTGTGTATATGCCGCACTGGAATATCAAACGCTATAAGCAAAATTTTCTACACTAAGCTATATGTACCATATGTACACATTCATTTGTAGGTATATTGCCTCTGCTATCTACACTTGCTGTCGACGGTACTCAGATTGCTCCTTCACTTGCTTGGCTGTCGAAATATGAAAAGTTCTATGAAAGATTTAACAAGCCATTAGCCAGTAGTGCTACCTCCCTGTGACTACCGCTAGTTGACCACACATGCATACACAGTGAGGGAGACAGAGAGAGGGAGAAAGGGAGAGAGCTGCAAAAACTTGTGGCGCAAATCTTTGCTCTCCTGCTAAGTTACTGCTACCAGCTATGGCCCTAAATTATAGTTCAGCCGAGCGTTTGCCGGTGTGCTGTAAATCAATCTGTGCACTGAAATGTTGTTGAAAATTATTGGGCAGCACTAAAGTTGGCAGCTGACCTTAGATTCGGCTGGAAATATTAGCAAAATATGTGTTGAAGCGTGTGGAGCATATCAAAGTGTTCGAGAAAAGATCACACAGACGCCAGCGAGCTTCTATTTCGTACCTACCACTGCTGGCAAGCGGAGCTTCTGATAGGTAGAAACAAGAAAAATTTACTTAGACTACTTTAATGTCCAAAAAGTATATAGAGAGAATCAAGAGTTACCTGTTGCCATCTACTGAAGCGCCAGGTGTAGTAAATCTGACAGGAGTTTCGTCAGAAAATACAACTAAATGGATTATTATGATAAGATTTAGTGTTCAAAGGAGTTCTGCCGTTTGTAAAAAAGCTAAATAAGCTAAATTTGGCGGCTTGTTGAAGAAAGTGCGGTTACCATGTCCAAATTTAACTTCATAAACCGTCTGAGAATTATAAAAACTTTAACTCTACTGAATGAAATTAAAGCATTGACTCAAAAAATGAGCATTAGCTAAAACAACCTTCTGTGAAAGTCAGAAAACTAGCGGTTTTCTTTCTTTGCTATATACCACAACTCGGTTGAGAATTACAGTTGAGCGTGAGAGTTAAGAAATCATCTTCTAAGATCGAGCAACGCAGTCTGTACCCTCATATTCCTCCTAAAAATGAGTAACGAGCCATTCTTGTCCCTCTTACTCTCTCTCTCTCCCTCTCTCTCTAACAATCTCTTATTCTTTCTCTCTCTCTCTAACTTAAACCTCATTCCAGTTCGGTGTAGGAATAAGATATTAGACCCTTTTTATGAAAGAAGAGCGTATAACAAGTCTAAATTATTCATTACAAACCGTTTGAGAATTCCAAAATTTTTTAAATTTATTCCGAAGCATGGAAAATGAGAAACGAAATTTTTTTTGGAAATGTCAATGAAGACTGAAGTTCCTTTTTTAAATTAAATTTCACTAAATTTTCCATTCCCTCTGCTTAAAGAATGGACTAACTTATTAACTTCAAATTTATTCCCCCCTTCTTTTCTGCATTTTCGTTTAACAATTTCCAATATCCTATCACTCATCTAAATCGACGTTTTTGTAGAAAATACCACTTCCGCTCAACAGATTACTGCCACCGATAGCGGTCGCAGAGCATCAAAAAAAAAAAAAAGAAAGCATCAATAGCTTATATTATGGCTCGGCAGGCAGGCAGTAGCAGGCTCCGAAGGCAGCAAGCACATCAGTCAAAATATTTTACTCATCAACTGCCGAACGAGCAAGCGAGCTTAAGCTGTGTTGGGCTGAGCTGGGCACCGTGCTGTCAGTTCATTAATTTATTAATTACTATGCGCTCGCCTCCAACGACTTCGCCGCATTGGCTTGGTCGACTTCAACGATGGACTATATGCCTCCATGAACACACACACACACACACACATACGGGTACATTCTCAAATATTATGTATAGCAACATGCCGTCAGACTTATATTCCCCCAAACCACAGTTACACGCCTCACTGGCGCACGCAATTTATGCTTAATTGCGTCCCCAGCCAGTCGAGAGTAGCAAAAGAACAACAACAACCCGATGTTAGAGTGAGTGAGTAGAAGTTTTATGCACTTGATTGCTATAAAGTTGAGGAAAATCATTATCAACAAAAAAAAAAAATTAATTTAAATTTCTGCAATAAGTTGACTGAAAAAGGTTAGGAAATACGACAATGTCCGTGGGAGGGGGGAAAACGGAAAGGGAAGTTGAGTGATGCTTAACCAGTGCGAAGGATGCTGTTGGATGGGTTTGTGTGAGAAATTAGCAATGAGATGGAAATATGTGGCTGGGAGGGCTCAAAAATAAATCAGCTAGACGTCCTCTAAGGAAATGGTATATGCGAACCCTTATTACCCTGGTAATATCTTCCATTTTCACAGAGTAGACGCTCTGCTTGGGTTAGTTTGCTGAAACTTTTTACAATGTAATGTAAGCCTTGTTTCGGACTTCACCCATCAGACACAGCCTAAATTACCTAACTACAAAGTGATTCAAACCGTCTGGGAAGGTTGTGGAGGTGTGTCAACTGAAAATTGGACTAAAATATGAGCGATCTTTCGGTACTTTGGAAAACTGCTTTATTTCAGACAGTGGCTCAAAGGACTTAAGATCTTGGCTCAGACTCCGATGCTAGGCGGATCAAGACGACGTGGAAAGGCCTTGCCAATTTTGGCGGCACTGAAGGAGGATACAGCCAATTCTGGCTCACGCAATTTCTGAAGGTCCACATAACAGTTCTGGATTGGATAGCGTTAGTGACAGTGATTTATACCGAGAGGTAGGCATGAGTGAGGCATTAGAACACCTACTCTATGTCCGCCCAGCTGCGGAGTTATTCTTTAGAATGCGCCTAAAACATGTGGGAACTTCGCAGCTCACAGTACTAGAAGAAGTCTCAAAGCTAACTGTTAGAGCGGGTTCATAAAAATCAAACAGGTGTAGGTATATGTAAGGCGTAACAGCCAACTTGGGCTACCTAACATAACCTATACCACAGAGTGAGCTAATCAGTCCTTTGGTCGTAAATACTAAGGGTTGCTCAATAACTATTGATGGGCGCTCCCCCTTAGAATTGTGCACTACTACCTATCTTAAAGAAAACTAAGACAAGATTCAGCAAGTTTTGACCTTCTTACTTAGCAATTCACTCGAAGGTGGTGAAAATACTGAATTTCCCATGACTCATTGGCTTTTCTTCCGCTTAGAAAAAACTTTCCCTAGAGTTTTGGTCCAACCGACGACGCAACTTAAGGAAGCGAGCGCCTTCTCCCTATTTTAGGTGTGAGTTTTGAGGTTTTTTCCAACAAATGGACAGAGCTCTGCATCTTATTCTAGTTAGAAATACACTCGGGAGGGGTTGATATTTTCTGTCGAGGAACGACCGTATTGAACCAGGACCTTCCGAATGGTTGTATGCACTGATAAGTACTCGGTAATTGCGGTCAATCGGATATTGTAGCCACTTGGCTTAACTTCTTTCACAACAAAATTTTAGCTGAGCTCAGCCCGGCCCGAGGCAAGTACAAAATTATGATCTCCATCCATCACTTTAATATTCTTCACCTCCAGAGTGCGAGAGCAATGCACAGCCCCAATGTCAAACCCTTTCTGTTGACTGTGCGAAATGAAATGAAAACTTAATTATAAATAACAACCAAGAGGCAAGCAAACGGCGATTACTTAGCAAATATTGTAACAACATAATTTCGAGAAGCTGCTAACAACAACGATAACAACAACAACAACCCCAAATAAGTAGAGGAAGCAGCTAGAACATTAAAAGGAGCAATGAAGCCATCCAAACTCAATAACGAATGAGAAAATCAATATATGAAAATCAGGCAAGGACTTTGCTGAACAACAATAATAATAATAATAACGACTTTTAGCAGAAAAAAACTACAACAAAAACATAGATAAAAACTTTCCATTAACTTCCGCTTGCAGACGCTGAACCGAATGAGCGACATCAAAAGCGCGAGCGAGGGGTAGAAAGGGAACAGCGACCTTCATTTCCAGCTGCTCTCGACACACGTACGACTCCGCCGAGAAAGGTACGAATATACACGCAACACGCTGTGCCACCAGCCGTTTGCTCGTTTTGCTGTCTGTAGACTGCCGCTGCCGCTGCTGTTGCTTCCCCTTCCGTTTTGTGGCAGCGAGCAACATGATTTGTAAATAATATTGAAAATAGCAACGAAAACAAGATTAGCATCACCAAAAATTTTCGTTGACTGACTGGCTGGCTGGCAAGTCAATAACACGCTACCCTCCACCTCGTGAGTGCCGCTGCCGTAAAAAGGGGGAAATGAGTGAAGTGAAGTTAAATATTTAGAAGCAAAAGCAGAAGAATAAGAGGAAGATAAACGTGAATGCAACATCTGTAATTGACAGCTGCCACGAGTTGGGCGCGATTGTGAGATCTTTAGCAATGCGTCTGGCTGCGGATGCGCTCCTTCTGGAACCGCTTACAGCTGCCAGCTTCGTCGCCGTCAAGTGGCAAAGTGCTGACACGGCTGCCTTTTGCCTCAGCCTTCTCCACCATCATGCCCCAAACCTCTAAAGACTGCATAAGTTTGTATGTTTGTTAGCCGCCGACATCGAGCTCGGCGAAGTGCTGAAATGTTCAAGCACTTATTGAAGTTCAAGTTGCCACAAATGTAATGACGAGTTGTAGCGAAAAATTTCTCAAGTGATTTCAAGTTAATGTTCAACGGTAATTTTTTCCTGTTCACCTTCATACTCCTCCTCATAACTGGTGGCTGGTTAGAAGGACCAGTGTATTGACTCTGCGTTAGCCAAGGGTGTTAATCAAAGCGTTGTTAATTGCGTGTAGCTGACGTGTGCTGGCGCTGGGCGGCAAATCTTTGTGGGCACAGCCGCGGACGGCGTTGGGGTACTTCAAATTGGCTATTATTTAAAATTTGCCAAATATCACAGCTCTTTTAGCAATTTCACAAATCGACACTGTTCTCGTAGTCCTTTCCCCAATTATCCTCCTATACTTCGTTACACTTTCCACCACCTGGTAGCGCTCCCATTCAACATCTCATTTCTAATTTTGTTACGTCAAGCCTCCAACCCCCGTTTCTTCAGAAAAATGGCCTTGTCGTCACATGCTTTAGCTTAATTATTATTTTGCATGTTAATTTGTTGTTGTTTTCGTGTTATTGTTACGAACGCGCTTCATTCACTTTTAAACTAATCTCACTTGTTCATTTGCTGAACAATAACAACAATACAGTTTCGTAAATTCTTTACTCTTCACTTTTAGCGTATCACCCTCTCTCTCTCTCTTTCTCTCTCTCTCTCTCTTTGCTTTCTTTATTGCTTTTCGCCTTGGCTTACCGTGCTTTGCGTGTCTGGTGTCGATTTTGTGGCATCAATTTCCATTTAATACAATTTGATACACACCTCCCTCTCCTCCGTCCATCAGTCAAGTTGTGCGAAACCTTTTTCCGCAATTAATTTCTTTGCTTGGTTGGGAAGTGACTTCTATTTAGCTCCCCACAATACCCCACACGCTACTTATGCACTTCGCACTCTGTGTCCACAGCCGTCAACACTAGCCAACACGTTTTGGTTTTACCTCGCACACTCGTTCTTAATTCCCGCCAAATAGCCGCGTCACATTAGATCTGTCGTCAAAGTCCTCACACCCATGCTTAGGCTCAACCTCAACCATCGAGCTTTTCCTGGTTTCGTTCCCACCTTAGTCTTCGTTTGCGTTTTGATTTTGAATTTCATTTTGCTCTCACTCTCTTTTGGACGTCAAACAGCCACAACTTGGGGTTCCATTGTATTGTACAACTATACACACTGCCCGCAGGAAAAAGTTCAGCTGGTACCAATAAGGCAACAAAAGCTGGTTAGTTAGTTGGTTTATTAATTATGTTGTTTAGTCACGGGGTCTCTTGTTGGTCCGTTGTGATACCTAAAGGGACTTATGAATGAGATTCTTTCTGGATGTGGACAAAGCTTTGAGTGTTTCATAAAACACACGAGATTATTGTCACTCAAAGTAGAAATTCCCGATGTCGTGCCGTACATAGGACGGAGCATTGGCAAAGCTAGGGCTGTACCGACTTCTACCTATCGCTCATAGCTCACTTACTCCTTTCAACTGTATTTCGGTTCAAGCTCTCATTGCATTATATTTATTGACTTTACTTGTAGAAGATTTTAAATTAAGAAATAGAATGACTTAGTCCAGATTTCTATGATGATTTGAAGCTGCATAGCTTGAGCTCTCTCGACTCGGTAAGAGTTCAGCAAGTCTAATTGTAAAGCCATTTCACACTCTGTCTATTCAAAATAATCTGTAAGCGTACCGTGTGTTCGTATTGAAGCGAGTCTTTTTCAACAAGCTTCCGAATGAATTTATGAAACGAGCTTCTGAGTTATCACCACTACGTTTTATGCGTTGGACTCCACTCTTCGTTGAAGAGATTTTCTAATTCGTATCCTCTCGTCTCTTGGCAAGAAATGTCTAAGTGTATTTCAAACACGAAATGAAAGTTTCTTATCAAACTTCATCAGCCATTTAGAGGCCGCTTAAAATAGAATGAGGTCCGCATACTACAAATTGGACGAGGAGCTCAACTGAAAATCGCTCCAGTGGTTATAAATATTATGCGTATAAAGGTTGCTATTCCCGTACTGGGACCCACTTCGACAATTTCATCCCTTGCCCCCTCTGTTCCTTTCATTAATGATTCCGAATTACTTTCGCCACTCCATGCTCTGAATAGGCTCTCCAATCATTTTGATGTTCCTGTACTTGCTTCTATTCACGGACAATGGATTTCCCTACAGGGCTGCTAAGCTCCATTGTAAACAACACATACGAAGCTGCTTGCGTCGTTGACTATTTCTTCTTAATCAAAAGTTACCAATTGTTTGTTCTCCCACCCATTCTTCGGTCCGTAACACACGTACATTCGTTCATTCATTCATTCGCTGATTCTCAATCACTCTCGGCTATTCGTGTTCGTGCTCAGTGTCATCCACCCACCGGAAATATTTCATAAAAACTTAATTGCCCATGTAACACTTTAGTTTAGTTTTCGGCATGCGAGTATGAGTATTTTTCTTCGAGTGGTTATTGCGACTTCGAATGGACGTGTGTGTGTGTGTGGGTGAGTGTGTTGCTTAGCTAAAAATACACTAAAAACAATAATCAAAGTGTAGAGTGTAGGGCGATGTATGGCGAACATTAGTTTGTGAACGACACGATTGTTTCAAAAGGAATCGCACTAACCACTGGACCGCTGGAGCTACTGGAATTGAATGCGGGGAATTTCATTTTGTTTCTCCAACTGGACAAAGAAATGTTGAAAGCGTTGCGTAGTTGTCGTTATATGGTGGCAAGGGCAGGCAGACTGCGTTTGTAAAGGGTGTTTTTTTTTTTAGACGTGTGGTTTTTAATGAGACAATACTTTTTTCAAGGTTGGTCTTTTTGGCAGCTATCACTTGATTTATACTCAGTTTGGTTTGCCATTTCATAATGAACAGAATTACTTTGGAGCAAAGTTTTGAGAATAGTGGACATAATCATCCAGCCCGAAGACGTTATTGCCCCTGTGGAGCAGAGTATCGAAGAAGCCCCTAATGGGTCCATTCGCTATTACGCACAACAATTGGAACTGTGCCCATCCATTTTATTGAAGATTTTGCAGAGAGGATCTTGGTTTGCGAGCTTTAGAAAATCGAGCTCGTGCAAGAACTGAAGCCAAACGACCTTTAAGTGCGTCGCACGTTCGGTGAATGGGCCCAAAATGAGATGGCCACCGATCCCGAGTTTCACAAGAAAATTTTGTTCAGCCACGGATCTCACTTCTGCTTGAATAAGACCGTAATAAACAAATTTGTCGCATTTGGATTGATGATAAACCACAAACCTCTCAACAATGGCTCGTTACATCCTCACAAAGTCACCTTAAAAGGTAATCAGTGGTCAATATGCCTTCAAGAATGAATCTCACCATAATGTTACAGTTAATAGGGAACGCTGTAGAGCCTTGACTGTTGACTTTCTCGTGCCTGAATTGAAAGATGTTGATGTGGACGAACTTTGGTTCCAACAAGACGGCGCTACATGCCATGCAGCCAACAAAACAATCAATTTATTGAAGGAAACTTTTAGTGAGCGCATTATTTTGCGTTGAGGGCCTTTAGCGTGGCTTCCAACATGGTACGATTTAAAACCGCTGGACTATTTTTGAGGGGCTATGTGAAGTCGAATGGCTACGCTGATAACTTCGAGACGATTGACACTTTGGCAAAGAATATTCGCCCGGTTTTTGCTGACATACCGCGTCAATTGCTGCAAAAAGTGGTCGTAAGATGGGCGTCTCGGCTGGAATTTATTCGAGCCGCCGACAGCCCGAAATCATTTTTAAAACATTATGGCAAGCCCTTGTATAACAATCTTGAAAATCACATGTCTAAAAAAACACCCTTTAGTATGTATATTATGAGAAATAAATTATAACAAATTCCATTAGTGGCACTAATGGAACTGTTTTACACTATTCGTCTTTAGTTGCGGTGCTGGTGGTGCGGCTGGTGGTGGTCCTTAAATAAATGCTACGAGGGAAAAACCAATCAAATTGGCTGGTGGGGAGTTGTGTACTGTTGAAGACAATATTTAAGCCATGTATGTGTACATATATGGTATATTTCAAATTTGTCATCACTGTTGTTTGGTCTCCCTTATTATTCTTACATGTGTAATTCATTAGTTTTCTGATATGCTAATTGCTCTACTAATAACTCAATGATATTGTCAATATATATGTTGAAAGAAATGTACATACATATATGGTAAATATACTCACTGGTATTTAGATAATCAATTACTTAGGAATTTCAGCGGCTGACGATAAAGTCAAATTAATGCCAATGATATTATGTCTGGCAAATTATTGGAGTGTTTTCCAAAATTCATATACTCTTTTGGAGGCCTCCCAGCAAAGAAATTATTACATTAAAGAACGATTAGACAATGCTTCTGATATGAATTCTAAAGAGGGAGGTTAGAGATATTTCAGAAGAACTGCCGAAAACTAGCATATTTTTTACAAAGAAGGAAGACAAATCGAGACAAACTTTAGTTCTTTCCCGGAACAGGCAAAGTTAGGGGATGTCGTACAGGTTATCTCTAGAAAAAAACTGTTTCAATGGGTTCAGACCAGTAGGTAAAGAGTGTTCGATAAATGGGTGCACATGCAATGAAGTGATTAGTGTCATGTGAGGACTAATTGCTGGCTTGACATTCGTTGGGTATATTGGGGTCAAATCTATATGGTGGGAATCAAGTCAACAGTAATGTTGAAATTTTAATTGTCTCAGTATTACTCGGATCTTTCCAGACAGCTTGAGCAACAGGTGGTGCTTGGATTCCGAGAACGCTATTCATAGGAAAAGAGTTCATGAAGGAGTTGAAAGACCTCCGCTGAATGGTGTTTAAGGCTGTCTAGCAGTTGTTGTCTGTGGTACCACCTTTCTGATGTGCCTAGATGCAGGTTATGCTTCAAGTTAAACTTTGCATCGGAAACATCAGAAGGTAAAGGTACTGTAGATCATAGACAAGTTAAGATCCTTGGGAAGGTTATATACTCCCGCTATACCCGTATGTTTCGTTGAGGCCACGAGCTATCTGGGTACGCTGAAGTTCTGCTCAGGTGGTGGGCTTCACATTCGATCGCTGCAGAAGGAATAACAGTCGATATAGCTCTCCTTTGGATTTGAGAATCTTCTGGAAAAATTTTGCTATCTTTAGCTCCAGATGTTTTCACATAAGTATGATTATTCCGACGGGACCGGTGGAGTTGGAGCCTTTTCCGATAAACACCTTTTGCCTCTTCTACTGAAACCAAGCCTTGCGCTGGTCTTTGATGGTTTACGAAGATGATTTGACCACCTGTGATTCTGTTAACGGAAGGGTACAGCATGAATGAGCCAGCTAACTGTGCTCGAACACTTCTTTCAGTCCGATGAGGTGCGTTGGCCGGAATGATTTCGACCCCACCATCGAGTGTTATCGAATTAAGCAGTGGCCAAGGCTTGACTACACCAAAGGGGAGGTTGCAGAGCGAACCGTAAGTGTTCTTCCCATTGGGTACCATTATAGTGGTCTAACATTATCCGAATACAAGAATACAATAGAATTTTTCTCGCAATATTCAATCGAGGCTTTTCTCTTAGGCTAGAAATTGTGTTTGCTGGGTTACGTAATTGTCATTATCTAGATCTAGCGAAAGGTGCACTAATAATCCGGGTGCGATGTAAAAATTAATTTAAATAGCTGTGTATGGGTAGTGAAAACCCCATTGATAAAGTAATTAAATTAAGACACTTTCATAAAAATAGTTATTTAATCAATAATTAGAGATTTTGGCGCGAATGTACTGGGAGTGCAAGTAATAATGAAATGAGGAGTGAGAACACAGTGGTTTTGGGTTTCCTGCCAAAAAAGTTATGTAACAGCTGCACATTATGAATTTATTAAAGTACATAAAAAAGACAATTAATAACAATAATGTTCGACAGTTGTGTGTGCTGTGTGAAGGACATAAAATACACAACCGTGAAATTTTTCACAGAAGGCCAAATGGCCTAAGTGCTCTATTATATCAATATTTATAGTTTCTCTGTGTACTCGTATAGTAGACTCGATGAGAGCTACCTGAAAAAAGGTCCTGGAAGTCTTCCTTGTCATCAGATTAATTAACAAATAAATGATAAGTGAAGCAGCACTAACAGCAAGCAAGTTATCTTAAACTCTTAGACATTAGAAGGACATGCCAGTGTTCAGTCAATTATAGCAGGGATCGGGCCCGGGAATCGTCTGTTGTAAACCATCTACTACTTCCCGAGTTGGGAAAACTGCATTGAAGGTAAGACTATCGATATTATCTGTATCTAGTATCTATATTGATGGATTTGAATGTGAGGCAGGCACAGCAGCAGTGACTAAATGAATTCACACTCTATGTCCTTCCCTTTCTCTGTCTTTCGAGTATAGATTGTGGGTTTCACTGGAGGTGTTAATGTAATAGATTTCCCGTAGACAGTCGAGAGACTATTAAGACAATTAAATGTGTCAAAATCAATTTAAAATGTGTGAGAATAACCAAAGAAGCAATACCCAAAAAATTGAATCTAGACTTAAGGTTCTGAATCATTACCAATTAAGGTCAGCTCACTAAACTGCTCACCAAACTCTTGCTGTCACTAAGCGAAAAGGAGCTCAATATTCTTGTAGATGTACAGACGGGCCATTCATACCTAAGATATCATCTACACAAACTAAGAAGACGTAGAATCGGCAGAGTGCCACTCAGTATTCTTGCAGATGTAAGGGCTAACCCACAAGCTGAAAGAAGATCGAATTGGTATTCTTGTAGGTATACGTACGGTGCATCTGAGGAGTAATCTCCTTAAACAAGGAAGAGGTAGAAACGGCAGCTTGCAGAGCTAGCAGAAAGAAAGATGAAACGCTGGAGCATCACCTTTGCCAGTGTCCAGCTTTCAACCAATTGAGAAGTGAAGTTTTCGATTTTGCGTCGAGCTTCAGTCTTATGGGAATGAATGCCCATGGGTGGAAGAAACCAAAAAAAATTCATTAAATCAAGTGAACTCTGCGAAAACCTCTTCGAAAATATATGAGCAAGCGGTGCAGAGGGAAACCAGTTAAAGCTCCATTTTGTATGCAGAGAGTTCCTGATTAAATGCAAATTACTCTCGTATCGGTTCTGTGAACTCGAATGTCTTCAGAAAGCAACAGTGAGCTAGCTGAAACTGCTTCTGAGCAGCAGTATCCATAGTAAAAAATGCTTTAAATACAAACTCCCTGAAATGATGACAGACCGAGCGAATAATATAGTATTATACTTCTACTCTCCACCCTTCCCCCTAATACTCTCGTCAGCCTTTTGTCTCATGAAACCGAGTACCTGCTGAAGCTTCAGTGATTCTAATCTGTCAATACACTTTAGGCTCATGGTCACCACTCGCAAATTCACACGTTTCTATGTTACAGTAAAATAATACTTTTTCTGGTTGTTATTACTACATGCACACGTACACACATACATGTGCAAATATTTATTGTTTCATCAACTGTCGCTGCACTTAATATTTGTGTAATGAAAAGTAAGAAGAAAAAAATAGAAGAAAAAGCGAAAACAGTAAACAAGTTTTGATGAACGAAGGTAAATAGAAAGAAAAAAAAGGCACATAAAAGAATAGATATACATTTACACAACTATGTATGTATGTATGTATGTATGTTTGTATGTCACAAAGTGGTTGCTATAAAAAAATCTCCAATTACACTTAAGAGTAGCGGTATGTATGTATGTTAGCAATTATTTATGCAGTAGCGCACGTCTGTGGGTGTGTGTGTGTGTGTGTGTGTGTGTGGTAGAATTACCAAGCTTTATATAATTTAGTTGAATATGCAATTTTATTAAAGCAGCTCGAGTTCGAGTGTTTGGTGAGCTTTGAGGATAATAATACTATCTTGGTACATATGCACTTATGTATGTATGTATGTATGTATGTATGTATGTGCGTTTGTATGTATATTCCTTAATATTACACAGCACGTGACCAAATTATTTATTTATTAGTGCGTGCGTGCGTGCGTGCGTGCGTGTACCTTATGCTAGCTGCCTCATTGCGTAATTTTCTTTAGACAACAACAATTGGAATAACAATCAAGCACTGACACATAACGAGATTAACTAAACCAAACAAAAACAATAACAACAACAACAACATTAAACTGGAATGCGTAAGGTTGATTGAAGCTTGTCTGGGTGAGATAAAATGAAAATAAACAAATAGTCCTAAAATATGTATGTGAATACATCGATATATGTACATATGTACAAAGATTCAGTCGCACGTTTGCTGTTTAGGCTTCAGAACAAACACTGTGCGTAGTATTAGGGATGTAAAGGATCTTTTGACAACCAAAACCCCACCCATAACAGCGAATGCACAGCCAATGGGTTTCTGCTAAAGTCTTGCTTGGTTTGGTGTGATAAAAAGGTCCTTGCTTCGAAAGAGCCAGAGCTCCAGATTGTCTTAATGTTTTCTACCGTGACTTCAGCTGCGTTAATGGAAATTTTTGAGCTTTGGTTCCGTCTGCCGTGAAGCTACTCATTTGCTCCCAGTATATCATTCAGGTATGTAGAGGTTGCTAAGCCGCTCCTCTTGTTCGTTTGAGGTTGTCGGCAACAAATTCTCGACTTCCCCAATCCAGATCCCCGTGGAGTATTTTGGGCTGGAATGGTGTTTCTCTTTTTTTATGCTTGGTCGATAGGAGGAATGTTGGCAAATCTTAAACCGAAATTTATACATCGAGCTCTAGTGCTCTGGGAGGACGTTGGGATGTGAGCTCCTTGGATAAAAATAGAGATTGTTGGGTATGATCTTTCCGCTGTGATTGAAGAAGGAGCGCGACGATTAATTTATTTATTGTCTAATCGTATTGAGCACGATGGCGTTACAAAATTGTTGGAGCGGGAGAAAGCTTTGAGTGGTTTCGTAAGCCGAGCTTACACAAGCTAGAAATTTAGCTAGTTTCAGCCGTTCCTGGTGCTGGCAAAGATGTAATAACTTACTAATAGACATATATACGTGTATTTTTACACCTCAACCCCGTCGACTTCGCTTTCGATAAATAATAACTTATTTTCCAGCGAGGTGAGGTAGAGAAGTTTGTGCGCCTTTTAGGTGTTCATCCTGTTTGACCTTCTGAAAACTCACTTCGTTTCCCACTAAAGATTTTAACGTCGACACCGAGAAGTAGCTTAAAAATTGTGCACCCGATAACAGTAACGAGTTTTTCGTAGTTGCTAACAACCCTAGTATGTTCTAGTAGCGAGATTTGCCACTACCTGCGCCACGATGCTAGAGTGTCTCATCGTGTTTACTCCATTGCTGATTGCATGCCAATTGTACATACCTATCTATCATTGTGTATTTGTTGTTGTTGTTTTTGTTGCAACAGCTTTTATGCTTGTGATCCTATTTAAATCCGTATATAAATTACCATGGCCACGCACGCATGCATGCACATAGAATCGTCAGCTACTCGTTTACATGTGCCACATTCATGCCGACCCAGCGACCCTTCTCGCAAATCGAACGAACGCACGCACGCACGCAGGCTGGCTGGCTGGCTGGCTGACTGGCCTAGTGCAACGGCTAATCCCAAAATCCTTCTGCAGCAGCAGGACCATGCGTCATTATTGTTATTTTGCATGAGTTGTTGTGAGTGCAATGCGGTCAAGTTGGGTTGGGGTATGGCGTCTGGCCTTACTTTGCATCTCGTGAAGTTTATTTAACTAAGACGAAGGATCGATTGCCGAGCGTGCTGCAGAGCGTGGCTTTAAACATTTTTGTTGTTTAATTTAATTTTCCTTTTCAATTACAATATATTTTTAAACATTGTGCGGCTTTAAGAATTTAATATTTTAGTGCACTCGCACTCACTCCGCATTTTATCAGCCGAGAACAGCTTCGTTTGTACCACAGTTGTTGCTCAATTGTTTCACATTCATCATCCAGTTTCCCCTTAAGCGTATTTAATTTGTCTTGTGATTGACATTTTTCGGCTACAGAAAAAATAAAGCAAATATGTAACCATCTTCCGTCTTCCGCGCAAACAACAACACACAATCTTGGAACGTGCCCTTGGCATCATCTTTGCCTTTGAGTAGGCATTTATTGTCTTAATGCTCGCTTCCACTGCCACTCTTCCTTCCCCTAAGCATTCGCGTTAAATCCTGTCGCTCGCTTTTAAAACAAATGTGTCCGGGTTCGCCAAAGACTACTTTCTTCTCACTATACGCAGAGTGAGGACTCAAACAAAAACAAAAGGGCGATTTTTTCCTATTGCAGAATTTTCTTTGCCAATATTTATTGAAAAACAATACGCGCTCAAGCATGTTTGTAATTCCGGTATCGTGGGTCCTTTGTCCTTTGTGCGGGTAGAAAGACTCACAAAAAGAAGAGCGACGATTCTGCAAATGGTATTGTATATTTTTTGCAACTGCGATTTATAGCGCCTCTCTTCGTGCGATTTTGTATGCCTTACACGTCTTTGACTTTCGCCTGCTTTCTACCGCTCAGCCACTCAGCCGTGTCTTAGGCCTATAAGTGTCTGGTAATGCTACTCATCACTTGGCTGCTTGCCTGCCTGCCTGCCTGCCTTTTGTCTGCTATGCTTGTCTGTCCATCCAATGACTTAGACCATTAGTGTCTTCCCTTTGTAATTCTTCAACTACTGCTCTTCTGCTGTCATTCGAAGAAGCTACATAGTCTTCCGTATTATACTTCGGTGCGTGTTTTGTAATGTCAGCCACAAATCTACTCACATTTTTCTTTTTTTCACACACAACAATCATTCTTCCCTTGCGTACTCATCCATCCATACGCCTTCTCATCTGCGCTCGTCTCATTTCGCACACAATTCAATTCATTTTGCAATGACTTTAATTTTTTGTCGCTTTAGTCACGCTTACGCTTCGAAAAATGCCGGCTGCACGAACAAATTCCGATTTATTTATTTGAAAACACGGAGAGAGGTGAGGCGAGGCCGAGAACACCTTCAGTGTGTTTTTCGAGCTACCAGTACTCATGGCAGTACTCGTTTTCTAAGAAAGTTAGCAAGAACTATGTGGGAAAGTAAACTTAATATTTTTAAACGTACCCCTCTACTTTGTGTTGAAGCATAATATAAAAGGCCAAACGATGCGTTAAACCAATTTTCGTGCCGAGTTTTGCCAATTTGTTAAAAGTACTTGGTTGGCTTTGGGCAATCGCGCCAACTCCTCTACTAACGCCTGTGCGATTTAGCCCTCTCTCTCTCTCTCTCTCGCTCTCTCTCTCTCTAACGCTTTGTTTCGTCATTCGACATATTCCAACTGCCACACTACGCACTAGACTACGCAACAAATGTTCAAAGTTCTCAGATATACGTCCATCAACGGAGCACAACAGATTCTTGGCACTTCCTTATGCCCGTTCGGAAACTTTTTTATTATGATTTTGTTGTTGTTTTGAAAGTTTTCCTCCATTCATTGATAAATTGTTCAATAAACTTGTTTCGTAACTGAATTTGATTTTGATTTCGATCTCTTAACCTCGTTGCTGCATTTGCTTTCTTTGACGCGCGACACCCACTCCTCATATTCATTTTCCCCCCACCATACTTCGTCTTCACCTTTTTCTGATTGTTGTTGTTATTTTGGAGTTTGTATTGGAGTTTCTCAATACTTTTACTTTTGCTTTTGCATTTGCTCCTTGGCCAAGTTTATTACTTAGTTTGTCTAGCAGGCTCGCTAGCTGAAAATATGCTCGGTATGAGCTGGTTTATTTTACTTTGGATAGCAAAGTTTCGTACTTAAATACTTTAAGTGCTTTGTTGGTTCGTCGATACCGTTGCTCGTTCGTGTATAATATAATATTTGCAAATTTTGGTTATGAAACTTTTTGGTTCAGAAGTCGTTGGGTCAATTTCTTGTGGGCTCGTTAAGTTGAGAAGTTTAGAAGTTGAGAGAGAGAAAGAGAGAGTGTGTGAATTGCTTATTGATTTTTTTGCGATAAATGATTGATGAGACAAGGTTGGCTAGTTGATTGAAGGAAGTGCGATTATGGATATGTTTCCTTCACTGGTAAGTAGTGTGGAAATGGAATGCTTTTCCAAATTTTATCAACATATCAGAATACTCTCTCCCATGATTTTCGAAATGAATGAGATAGTTAAGAAACCATCTCCGAACTCTGTTCCAGTTCGTGATAGGAGTCAAAGGATATTAATATGTTTCCTTGACTACTAGATCATCTTTGATGGGTGAATAATCCAATCGAGGGTGAGAAAAGCCTTTCCAAATCTCATCAACTTATCCGCATTCTCTTTCTGAAGATTTTAGAAATGAGTGAGATCGAAAGAAGCGAGACCGAATAGAAACCGCACCCGAAATCCACTCCAGATCGAGATGAAGTCAAGAAAAGTGTGAAAAAAGACGCTCCTGTGATTATTCCAAAAGAAAATTGCCTGTATTTTTATTGAGCTTTGCGAAAAATGAAAATTATTCTTGAACTTGAAACCTACGGTGGGCTTAAAAGTTCGGGAAGCGACATGTCATCGGCAAATACTCCAGGTTTATTCAACTTCGGTTACTGAGTCCATGAAGGGAACTCTTCTCTCGCCTGCTGTATTGCACTCTTCTACAGAATCTTCTGAAAGGGAGCCCTACCCTTTCAGCATGCCGTTCTATAAGACAATGCTTCGTCAAGACCCTAATCCTCTTTGTTCTATTCGGTTCTGGTTAAAACGATCTTTATTCGGAAGAATCTGTTTGGTCGTACTTTGCCTTACAAAATCGTCCGTCCAACAGTTCTCTCTATTTATCTGTGATCAGGGTCTCAAACGAGGGATAGTCTGTTCTATTCAGCCATCTCCTGAAGACAACTCAGTACTATTCCAGAGTTTTCCGTGCTTTAGTTACTGCTTGACTCTCACTGAAGATGAAGCTGTCTCTCCTGATTGCTGGCTTCAAATTTATTTAATAGCTTCGGCCTGGAACACACTAAATGTTCAGGTAGCTTAAATGAAAGTCCCAGGAAACGATTTCGGGGGAAACCACCAGCTACCACTGAACCATCAAGTTTTGTACCATCTTCGAAAATCTCAATGCTCCACTATTTCCATCCTCTTAAGCGAAGGAACTACAGAGATGCGAATTGTGGAGGGAGGATGTCAAGGATGAACTTGTTTTATAGCGGCCCTTCTTCTTTTTCGTTGAGGAAGGTGTTGCAAGAAAGGGACCTTACTGTGTGTAAATTACTGAAACCCTAAACCGCAGGGTAACCCGTTCCGTGCTTCTAGTAACTAGGATTACTTACCGTCGCTAGTATGTGGCGGTCCTTATATTGCTACAAACTCTCTGGCTGTAAATTTAGATTCTTAGCACACTTTAAGCCCTCAACTAACACCAACACGTTTTAGTCCATTTACCGGCCCTTGGACAACATCATCACAGCCATGTCGAGCAAGTGCGATAGCAAAACAATCAATGCTAATCGATACACTTGTGAATGTCAAGTGAAGAAGCACCACAGCTCTGGCCGACTCTGATATTCATGCATATTTCACTCGATTTCAATCATTCCCCACAACAACAACGAGTACTAAACTGTCTGCCATTCATATCACTTGACGATTTCTTTCACCCTTTTGACTTTGTCGTGCGGTGTGCACGTTGGTTCGTCAAGAACGTTGTCCATTCATGCAAAGCATTCGCTCACCCCCTGACACCCGCACTTACGCACACACTCGGCGGCGGCATACGACTTGGCTTTTCGCAAAAAAAAATTTGCATTTTGTAAAGTATGCGATTTGCATGCATTCATTTTAGATTCAGTGGAAGTGCGACTACTGGGTAAACCGGGTTTGAAGATGATGAAGGCAGCAAGAACAATAATACAGTCAACTGTTGAAGGGTCTCTGGGGGGAGGGTAACAAAAGCGAAATGCAAATGTTAGGTATTCAAATGAAATTGATTACAAATGCATCAACGGGCCCAGGGAGAGCAGGAATGAAGAGTTGTGCGCAAGAATGAGCGGCGTAAGGATTCACTTATTTGATATACGGATAAATGCAGTAAACACATTGAGGCAAGGAATATAACTCGAGATTGACCTACGGCGATAATGCGAAGTCAACGCGGAAAGTACTCTATTGCATCTGCTTGCAATTTACTTAGGTTTGTACACGTATATTTTTTGCACAATTGCAACCCTGCTTGCAACACTTTAGCTGAGAAAGGGTGCAGGGCTGTTCAACTGTTTGCGTGACTAATTGAATGAGTGACTATTTGACGAGCGTGTAACATTCTGCATTGCTATCCCCTTTCGCCATTTCTCACATTTCTAAATTTAAGCCAATGGCATGCCTTAATGAAATCACAGCTTGTTAACGACGCTAAAAGTCGGGGGAAATACCCTAATTTTTTTCCGAAATCAAACAATTGCATTGTCAAATGTAATAACTACAACAAACAGACTACAAAAGAAATGGAAGTTACAACAACATGCACCACTGGGAAGCAGAAATCTTTCAGGTAGAAACCCATGCCCCGTTCGCCCCTCATAAAGCCTACAAAACACACAACCGCGGCGTTTCTGCGCCATCTAGGGTGATGTGTTGCCATTGGCAGTGATGCTGTGCTCGATAAGTTTTGATTTTTTTTTTCGCTTTTGTTTTCACTACTTCATACTCTTACGAGGAAATGCATTACTCTTCGTGCGTATCGAAGCGCAAGTGAGAAAACGATCTCGTTTCGTGGTTGAAATCTATGCTCGAATGAATTGATGTATGATAGACTCACAACGCTCCAAAGTGAAATGTACAAATCTATTATATTATTGTTCGTTTTGATGAGGGCTTGCTTATGAGCGCACTCTTCCAATAAAAGGATTTATGCCATACGCGAAAGTTTTATCTTGTCTTCTTTAATGAGCACTCAAACATTTGTGATATTCATCATTTTCATTTGATATTAAGATCTGAGAAAGGGATGTGGAAGGGTCATATATTGTACGTATGTATATATGTTTCTGTAATGGATGGTTCGAAGAGACAGAAGAAAATAAGCAAAGAAGAAAGAACGAGCAATACATTACGGCTTCTACTTCGTGTTTTTGGTTTGAGATTGTAAGTCGAAATCGATTCAAAAGCTTAAGAGTTCTGGGCAGGGCTTCTGGGAAAAGGGAACAAGCAATCACGGCTTCTCTCGGGTTTTTTCGGTGTTTCTTATAGACTTATTTGAAGCTTCTTAGATCTAAAACATCAGTAAGCAAAAGCTCGTTCAGATCATAGCCGTGAAAACAATTCAAAAGTATATAACTCGTTACAAGGCTTAGCCTTTAAGAGGGCATCTGATAATATTCATTGGATTTTAGGCAGAAATATACCAACTTGTTTTAACTTTTGACCAAAATATCAAAACTTTCTTACACAGCTCCGCGAGAGACAACTTTCAACCCTGCTAGTCTAAGTCATTGTGGTTATCCAACGAGAGGTCCAGAAAACTAGTTGTTTTGACGGATCCGGACCATTCCCTCTGGTCTAAGTAGGTCTGGTAAGTAAGAAAAGTAGGTTTTAAGGGGCATGTAAGGAGGTGGATAATGTCGTGCGCAGTCTCTCATGGCATGCAGAACTTACGTTGAGTATGTCGGGGTCGAGTCTGCTTAAGTGGGAATTAAGTCAACTACAATCTTCAGATCTTAATTGTGTCAGTATAACTCGGATCTCACGAGGCAGCTCGAGCACTTCGTTTGCTACAGGCGCCATATTCGACGACGACACGCCCTTTAGATCAACCGGGTAATGCTGGTTTAAGTCAACTTTTGTCAATAGTTCCGGTATTCTCAGTGCTATTGATAAACCCAAATTTTCTCGGGTTTATGGAATGTATTGTAGTTTAATAAAACCCTTCTCATAAAATTATTATTACTCCAAATCTCTGGATTGACGGTCTGGCCAGAGTTTGAAATGTTAAAAGAGAAGCTATAACCGGTATACTGATGGAACTATAAGCCAAAAGCAATCAGATGTTTAATAACTATATTTCCCTCTTCTTTAACCCCCAGAGACCATCCATTTACCGCCACAGCCGTCAAATGCAAATGAATGTAAATATGATTTATGTATGTATATAGCTGGTAAAACCCGTTCTAATAATTAAAGTTTAAAGCGTGACTAAGCAATTTTTCACAGAGCTTTAGATTGGGCAACTGGAAAAGTGAGTGCTCTCCGGGTTTAATATAAAGATAGACAAAGTGAATTAATAAACAATCAAATGACAACTACGTTGCCTTAAAAGCCGGGGTAGACAAAAAAAAAAAAGAAATAACTAATAGTTGACACCGAGCAAAAAAATAAATCAGCTGCCGAGGAATTGTTGGCGCACAGCATCCAAAAACAAGACGACTAAAGCGCCGCAAGTCAGCTACATAAGTGAAGTCACATCTATCTATGCATACAGTGGCAGTCAGTGCGAACAACCCTTCCCATCAGCTGACGTTTCCCATGCAACCCTTCTGCTTCATTATATGTATGTACTCATATGTAAGCGTATGCATAGTGCCGCGTGGACTGACTGCTAGACAGACGCCCTATTGTTAAGGCTCTTCGCCATGTACATACATACTCGTACATATGTGTTTTCACAATTATTATTATAACTACTACTATTATTATTATGATTATGTGCATTGTAGTTGTGTTGTTGTTGTTGCATTTGTATCACATGTGCTGATGCTGATGCTGTCAATAGCAACACTATTGTGCTTGGAACATGGCACGCTTCACTTTATATTTATTCATTTATTTTTATATTTTGTGCTGTTCTTATTGTTGTTGTTGTTGCTGCTGATTCTGTTGATGACTATAATTACTTTTGTAACCCCATTTAAAAAAAGGAGATTGAAGAAATAGTAGCGTTGAGTGTGTAAAAAATCAACTTCAATAAAATCAGCGAAAAAAAAACTTCCAGGGATAAAACTTAATATACTTATATATACTTTTAAGTAAATATGTATGACTGCTTGCGCCCATCACAGCGGCAACTGCTTGTTTCACTGCTCGTATAACTGTTATCATTGACAATGCCAACACGTGTGCGTGTAGTCGCGTTGGCTGGCAAATTAAAATCCCGCTGGGAATAAACTCCCGCACTTTAGGGCATCGACGCAGGTCGTACGAGTGAACTCATTTAAACAATCCTTCAAGAAACATTGGCAGCACCAACTTTTCGGCTCGCTATTTGTCGGTGGCAAATCTTTGCTTTCGTTATAGATTTCGCTGTTGTTTGTCTTTTAATAAAAGTTTTATGGCGAGTGGTGAAGAGAGCAGTAGCTGAGTTGTGGCAAGTTGTGCTGGCTGAGTAAAGGTTCTTCCTTCTCATATGTACATATATGTATGTATGTATGTTTATGCTTGTATGTATGTATATAAAATTCATAATATAGAAAATTCATAATATGGAAGCGCTTAAGTTGTCACTGTCAGTTGTTGATTTTGGCGCACTCTGCCGTAGTTATCCTTCTCATCTATTGTTATGTTAATTTCACATATTTGTTGCTGTTATTATAATATCAAAAATTGTTATTGCCTGACAGCTTTTTTTCTCTTTCCGATTTTGTCTTGCTGCTTTTTAGTGCTGGTTGTTCGCTTTATACTTTCCCATATGTTTGTATGTATATACATAAGTACGCGTATCAATGCTTCATATAAGTTTTACCTGACCAGCGCGTGCTTATGCCACTCACCCCTACGGGGAACCCAAAGGCAATTCGTACAATACACTTTTTCTGCCATTCCTTCTAAGCTTTTTGCTCTCGATTCTTGTTCTAAACACTAGTTGAGCGCTACTTTATTTCCCAGGCTCACAATACACATACTATCTATTGTTTTTTTTTTCATCGTGGAACAAAGCAAAACATTTTTGTTGTTGTTGTTGTTGTTTATTTTTTAATAATTTAACACTTACGCATACATATATGCGTGTATGTACATACGCTTCACTACTTAATAATCCACTACCCTTTTATTATCCATTTATCTTAATGCTTTGCTGCCTCAGCACCAACATTTCGATTTCTTTGTTTTGCTTATGTTTGCCGATTTTTTCCTTTCATTTCCTTTATTTTTGTTTATTTATTTTTTTTTTTTTTTTATCAGCCAAGTGTCAATAGTGTCCACGTGTCAGGCATCACCACACACTCTATGTGGACGTCATCACTTTTGCCGCACTAAATTTCAATTACTTTTCCAATTGGTTTTATTTGTATGCTTGTGCAGTTCCACTGTGGTTTGTCCGTTGAATTTAGATAAAAAGTTGATTGGTGTAGTTGAATGTGTAAATTTATTGAGTTTGGCTTTGCGAATTTCAATGAAGACTAAAAAATTCGATTAGCAAAGAAAGTCACGTGTTCTATACTGAACAGCTGATCTTTTGTGGTCGTATGTCAGTGCAGGGTGTAGCAGAGTAAGAGAAATTATAATTTATTTGAAATTTCCGTTGATAGTGAGGTGTGAAAAATAAATAAATATGTTAAATTTAATATTTATAATTACAAATAAACAAAATAATATAACAGGACTACTCATATACATATGTATGTATACATGGTATGTTTCCTTAAATAAACGCGACCCGAATATTTAACAGACGCTTAATTAGTGCCTTTTTAATTTAAACTCATCAAAAGTATTGTTACAAAAAATCACAAAAACACCAACACACACACAAACACTCACTACAATACAACCCTGCTTAGTACAAATATCACATATGTTTAAGTTCCAGCTTTTACCGCCGAATAGTGTGGCTGCAACCAAAATATTCAACAAACTCCTCGTGAGGGTGGCAAATCGAAGCAGGTTTAAGTGATGGGGGGTTGATTCCTTATAACCGTAAAAAGCAATAACAACAAAAATACACAGTGTGGCCTTAATCAAGTTTTAAATTACAAGCCGCGATGACTTGTGTCAGGCAAATAAAAATGTAAATATTCATAAACTGAAGTGAATGAGATTGCCAACCAACACGAACCCTTCGCGGAAAAAATGAAAAAGGAAATAAAAAAAAAAAAACAAATAAAACAAATACAAATACAAAGGCGGCAAGACATTAATAAAGAAAAAAAGAAACAACAACATTTAACAAGGCACAAGTGCTGCTCTGATGGGCTAATGCGAATCTAAATATTGGCCAGCAACTTCCGGCGACAATGGCTCTGTATGGCTGGCTAAACCATTAGGAGGTAGTAAGAGTGAAGCACGAGAAACTGCACGAGTGAGGGTGTAACCAGGATTAAGTGTAAGTAAGTATTTTTACATATAAACCATATGTAAAGAGGGAGAGTGCTGAGCAAGCGGGGAGAATAGTGAGCAGTGTGACGCGCCCCCTGCCGTAACATAGACGTTTAAATGTGAGGTTATACACGTGCATTAATGCAGCGCGAGCGGAAGGAGGAGCCAGCGCAAGTGATGGAAAAACGTAAAAGGAAACTGAAAATTTGTGTGGAATGAGGCATATGGTATGGAGTAGACAGAGAAAGGGAGTTAAAACAGTGGCATGCTCTTCGTGAGGGGCTTATTAGCGAGGTTATTGTCATTTTAGGTTTACTTAAATGGGAAACTGTCCTCGAAGGTAGTCTTATATTGCAGCAGACCTTCCACCGGTTTCTCTCTTAAAGCTGTATACTAGGGCTACATAACTTAAGTCAAACCTAGCTTGTTTCACGGGGCTCTTATAGGATCAACGTCACTGAAACGAGTTGACTTAACAAATCAGCTGCAAGTCGCTCAACGTGCGGCTCGCATCAGCGTCTGTGCTGCATTAAAAAATAACCCCAACCTGGTCACCTAACGTCTTGTGTAGTATAATGTCTGTGTGTACTTCAAGTAGGTCTATCGTTGCAAAAATCGCTAATAGACTCAGACAGTGTGAATCTTTGTTTAACTTGAGGTTTCATGACAAGCTGACATCGAGTAGCTTTTCACCTTATGGGTTGGAACGTATAGGCACTAGCACTTAGTTAACGCCGGGTAAAGGGATACCAGGTGTGCCAGGTGGTCCAAGGTGGACAAGGTAACGCATTTCCAACTCAGAATCCAGATTCTCTTACATAATAAAAGTTTTGATTGTCCAGTCCCCTCTGCCCACACAAATGTGTTTCTCACCACGCCACTGCTTTAATAACTTGATTTACTCAAAATTTCCCCCCCGACCCAAGGGACAATTTTCTTCGACGATAGCCATGGGGTGTCGCTTAAAGAGCGTAAGTCCATTTTTCGCTTTCAAGTTGAATAAACACACTTACACACTCTTAACTAACAGATTTCAATGGCAGCGTTGGCGGTATTGGCATATTATTTGGGGAGGAGAAGCAATTGTTAGCCGTAGGGTTGAACGTTTACGCATGTATTTGTTTACTTACTAAATGGACGGATGCGAGCAGTCAATCGGCGAGTGACGTGTAAGCGCCTACAAACATTCAAAAATGTTCCAAATTTTTTGCTTTTTTTGTGAAGTTTTGTAGATTTGGAAGGTTTTCTGTCGCTACTTGTGGCAACGGATAACTCCGCGAGCATTATTTGTTCAAATTATGCATTCATAATTGCTCAGGCTGCAGGAGGAGAGTGGACACACATGAGTGCAAGTAGTGGGAGAAGAGAAAAAGTTGTGGGGAGGAGGAGGTTTTAAGGGTTCCCACCTCAACTCCCTTCAGCACGCAATCAATTTTTTGGGGTTTGTTGATTTTGCATTGTCATATTTACATTTTTTCACGCATAAATTTACAGTTGGATGTATGTTTGTAAATACATATATGTATATGTATATTTGTAAAAACTGTATTAAGTAAATTCTGTGAAATGTCACGGCGCGAGGCTGTAAAATCTCTGGAGTATAAAATTTTTAATGCAACTCAAATTACGAGAAGTGGTGGGGACTGCAATGGACGGCAGCTCAGTAACTCACACACGTGTCTACCTACCGACGTCCGTGGCGTTCGTGCATAATTACGAAATGCAATGAGTTGCAATTCTAAACGCACAATAACAAACAAATCTAGAGAAATTAAAAAAAAAAAAAACTTCAAAGCGGCAACTGGTTTCCCACAACCTAAAAACTAAAAGAAACGATGCAGCAAGGCAAACCTGTTTGGTCCCAAACAACAATACCACACCACCACCACCACTATCGTCATCATAAACATCGTCACTACTGACCAACACAATGCCCAGCGGCCTATGTACGTGCAGCGCACTGACCACTCCACACCGCACACCAACTGACTGTTGCACCACCACCACCACTGCACGAGACGCAGTTGCGCAGATCAGGCAGTAGGGGGTTGACCGCTATGCCGTTGCAGTTCTATGAGTAGAATTTCTGGTTTCGCTTTTAGTCAAACCGGCCCGAGCTACATACACACATACATACAGAGTACTACAAACGTTTGTATGTAGTTGGCACTGGCTACCGGTTGCTGTTGCTGCGCCTGCCTCAGTCGACGCGTGTTTCATAATTTCGGTTTTTAGGCGTAAGCGTCACGATAACCATCTGCGGTGATTCCAGTTTTTCACTTCCCCCATTTCCGCAACACTCCGCTCGACTAGCGCTCACTTTCCGTTGAACGGTTTTGGTGTGTTTGGTGTCAACTGTGTTTTTGTTGTTGTGAAGCGTATTCACTTAAATGTGTTTTTTGTTTTTGTACATTATCTCACTTATTTTGTATTTCTTATCGTTTACATGCAAGCCCGTTTATCTCTAGCTATATGTATGCGCATATATGTGTGTATAGATGTGTGTGTGTATGTACTACCTACACCATTTAAGGTTAAACACATGTCAAAGTATTGAAATGTCATGCAGCTGTCATTTAATTGCAAAGTGATTTGTCATATAAATTGTAATAACTGCACAAATCTGGCAGACCGGCGTAGTCCAACTGAGGTTTATTCACACGGATTTCGATTTTGTAGACTCATTTATGAAAAAAACTGGTTAGTTTTAGGAGAGACAGAGCAAAGGAAACAATCTCTCGTGGTTTTGAGCCGCCGGACGGCACTGAACGGCATTGAGCAGAGCTGTGCTCTGGAGACCGGCCCTTGAGGTCCGCATGTAGGTTCAGCTATGATAGCTTGGAGGATATCTGAAGAAAGTAGAAGACTTTTTACCCGTCTGCTCAGAAGTTCCAGCCCACAACTCTTAGGGGATTACCTTATAACGTCGTGAGCTAGAACAACTGGTCACTAACTAAACCTCGAAACCGGTATGTAGACATTATGTCTCAAGGCATAACATTAGCTGTGGATTATCTGAACTATGCGAACGACTCTATGTTAGTTGGGAAACATATAGGTTGCAGCACTCCGACACCGACCGTCTCGCAATGTAAAACTTCTTGGAAGAGAACTAAGATCTTAAAACAACTCCCTTAACTGTGTAGACATGAATCACTCACAGCTCAACATCGACTCGCCTGGAGAATAACCGAAAGATTCTGCCCTGGTTGACTTGAGGTGGGAAACATGCTGGCTGCAGCTTACAGCTCTTAGGCGATTGCTTTATACCGACCCAAAATACTAAACTTTAGATCTGCTACTACTAGACCTCGAAGTAAGTATATATTAAAACATAACTCAAGGCTTAACATCAACCCGCTGTGAAGTGAAAATCTCTTCCGTGGTTAACTTTAAGTATCGAAGAGGATAGCTAGAATCTAAAGATATATTACTACTAGACCTTGAATGGATACCTTTGAGATAGATAATGGCTGAAATCCACAACTCGGAGGACAAAGATTGGAGAAAAGATTAGATCTCTAGCTAAGTTAGTATACACGTCCAAATCTAAAACTTAGTAGTCCTCAGAAGTGGTCCTGTAGATGGAAATTCGATATCCTTAAGTAAGTCAGCAACCACAGCCGAAAAAGTTCTGCTGTTTTTGGAAATATATTTTTAACTTACATTCAAAGACTTGGCACCGAAAAGAAACTCTGAGGTAGTACATTTATTGGAGCCCATCCACAGTTTCGATAGATTTAGTGAAAATCCTAAGGGGACATACTTGCGCTGAGCCCAGTGGTGAGTAAAGATAGTTTAACAAAGCTGAGCTTCGAAGACGATAATACAACTATTGTACGAAAATTCAAGAAAGGCAGAGAAGGTGAGTCTGTCCCAAAGGGGACCCAACTCTCACTTTTGCTAAGCAAGGAAGATATTTTAGTTTTCTTGTAGGTATATTCTCGGAGCATCCATACCTGAGATAATATCTCCACAGCGAAGTAAAGTGAAACCAGCTCAAAGCAGAGCATGCAGAGAAGAGGACGAAAAGTTGGAACGCAACTTTGAGAGTGTCCCTCCGTCAGCTGATTGAGACGTCATATCCTTCACGTGGATCCCAGCGTCAGTTTTACGGAAATGGGTGCGAATGCTTGGCAGAAATTAATTAATTAATAATTGAGATATATAGAGGAGCACAACAACAAACGTCCTTCTTCCCGACTTTTTACCACCTCACAATCAACCAAAGCCTCGAAGCTGTTCACATCCATTATTTACTCAAACAACGGCATCAGTTCTCTTTCACTAAACTCGCTCATCCGCTCTTTAAAGAAGCCAAAGGTTTACCACTAAACTTTTAGACATTTTTTTTCACTAGCAAAGCTTTAAACTCACGCAGTTCGACGTTTAATTTCATTAAAAACTTGCTCGCCACTTTCACCTTTCAATCGACGAACTTTTCGAACTAATGCCCGCCCAACTCCCCGCACAGTTTTAATTTAATTACAAAAACAAACTGAATGGAATTTAATTTTCTGGCAAACAGAAAAAATGTTGAGCCTTTCTATGCATTGCGTGCGTACCGCAAAACCACACACAGAACCTGACTAGGAAGCGGAACGAACACATAGCGCGTACACGTATGTTTAACGCAGCTGAGTGGAAGCTCCAGTGAGCGGGTGAGGAGTGGGTGGTGCTCAGTTCGGGGTTCACGTACGATAAATACTAAAAAACAACCGCAGTCGCGCCGAGTTGCTACAATATTTGTATTTTGTTGCAAGAGTTTTTACGGGCGTTTATGGAGGCTGCCGAGGGCTTCACAAAAATAAGTTTAATTTGTTGTTTACCGTTTGTCGTATCACCGACAGCAGTGCGCACAGAATGGTAGCCTAGCGGATCCACAACTTTCGCTGCACAAGCGGAGGTGGAGGTTTCCCATGAGTTGCGGCAGAGCCGACCACTGAATGATAATGGTTAGTTGGTGTGCACGACGTGCGGTGGGCAGAGTGGTGAGGGGACTGTTGCCTATTTGTTACAACTGTCGGTTAGGTTGGGTCGAGTCGGGTCGTTCGGGTCGGCTGGTTAACGTTTGTTTGTTCGTTTCATTTCAGTTGCACATTCGGTTTCCTTTACTTACGTTTTGTGCCTCACCACTACACCGCTCCACCGCCTCGCCACTTGCGCCACATGTACGTGTACGCCTGTCTGTCTCGATGTGCGTATTGTCGTGTACAAACGATGCCGCCACCGAATGAGGTCGGCTCGTCTCTCTGACCACGCTGCTGACCAAATGTTTGTCTCGCAGTCGGTTTGCCAGTCTGTCTGTTCGTCTGTCTATTTGCCCTTCTATCTGTACGTCATTTTGTTAGTCGTCGGTTCAATGCTCGTTTGCTTCCTTTTCGGACGATGAATGCGGGTTCGTGTGCATGCCCTTTTACATATCCTGTTCGTGCAACCTAAATGATTTCGTGTGCATGCGTGTGTTTTGTTATTCGTGCGAGTGCAAAATGTCAAGTTCAGTTCAATAACATCAAAAACGGGGAGCGAACAAAACGAATGACGACGACGACGACGGAGACGGACGCAGCAGCAGCTACAATAACAGCATGCCATGCAGTGCGTCTGGGAGAGGGTTGTGTTAGTTTGCAATGAAAACAATAACAAAAGCAGCAGCAAAAACAAGGAAGTCGGCAAGAAAAAATGCGTAACTTTATGAGGTAACATAAAAAGCACGAACAACCGACCATTAGACGTAGACGGATGGAGGACGAGAGATTGCCGTCGGCTAAAGTTTGTTTGTAGTGTATACACATTGATGTTGGCGCACAAACGAACGTTTAGTGGAGCTAAACGAACTGAGTTCGGCTGCACACACGAGAGGTGTATGCATTAACTATGAACTTGTGGAACATTTAGCGGTCGGTGAAGCGTCGGTTGGAGGTAAAGCGTTGAGTGGGAGAATGTGAATTGGTATGTTAAGATTCATATCAGTTGGCATAATGAGTTATGAAGTACTTTGGGGTGCGCGGATTTTATGATATTTCAGGAATTTCTCCAAATTATACGCACATATGTGGGTTTCTATTTTCGTTTGACAGTTCCTGCTGTTTGTGTTGTATGGGTGCGAGGGGTGTGGTATGGTTGAAAATTATTTGGCATGTGAGTGAGGTAATAGGCATGCTTTGATGGACTCACGTGCTTGAGTTGTTTGAATTACTTAGGCGCAAATATTTAGCAGTATTTCATAATTTTACGAGCTTATGGGTCGAGCTTATGGGTCCTTGGTTGTCGCGTCGGTGGGCGGTTGGTTGTATTACAAATGGGCAGTAAAAATGGTAAATATTGTCATACTCATCATATAAATTCATTGGCGATATAAATCGTCGGAGTGGCATAGCGGCAAGCATGAAGGAATGTGAGGCAGCTTTTTTTTAAAGAGGGAGAGCTGCCAGTCTACCTCGGGCGGCGGTAGAAGAAGCTGTAAGCTGTAAGGGGTATGGTTATAAGCCGCAACTTTTTATGGCTATAATACCAATTTAATAGATAGATGAATTTGACTTGAAGTTGACTTCGGATAAGGCCGACACATGAGCTCCTTTATCATTCATAAAGCACTCTTTCAGAATCCAGACACATTTCAAATGAGTACCGAGCTTGTTATCATGCTCGGTTTGCCAAAATAAAACTTCCGGCTTTAGGCTACCATCATCAGATTTCAAATATCACAAATATGGGTAGGCATTCGATGTTATTCAGTTAAGGAAGTCTCGTTCCGATGTGAAACGTTTAAACTACTTAAAATTTGTTGGCAAAAATGTATCTAGATGACAGCTGGGTCCACTAAACTGCCATAATCCAGGCGCTTCAGAAACAAAGTTATCTTCTTCTTAAAGAAACTGACTACAGGAAAATCAGGAAGTCTATCTCTTTGCATACGATCTCATGTCTACAGTCTGACTAAGCAAGACTTAATTCTTGGTTTCTATCAGCAGCTGTGGAAGTCGGATTCTGATTTGCAATGGTTCAATTTTTGACGAGCAGGACCAGAAAACGCGAGCCCACGAAGCGACTGGGGAATTCTGTTATGAAAATTTCCATTCAAAAAACGAGCGCTTCTTACAGGGTTGATCCACAGAATGTCGGTCGCAAATCCAATTCAATATGGTATTATATCTAGGCTGACTTAGTAAGACTTAGCTGCCTTTGTATCTAGAGGGATATAGTTTTGGTATCAACAGACGCTAGCTGCAAGTCTTTCAGCATATGTAGGTCTCCAAAGTGAAGCAAGTCTCAAAGGCATCTAGCAGTAAGTCAGCAATGGAGGCAATTCGAACTTTTCATCACCCAAAGGCATCCACTGAGTGCCAAGAGGCGTCTCTGGTTTTGTCTGCTTGCTCTTCTCCTACCTTGCTTCTACAATCGCTTAACGGGCACATGAAAGGAAGCTTAAAGGAAGGATTTTCTTTTCTTTTTCATGGAAAAGTTTAAATTTTTCCTTGAAATCCTGTAGGCTTACACTTTTAACTGTCTCCTAATCATGTAAATGTATGTAAGTATCCCTTGCTGTACACAACCTATCCTTTTTGATGTACCAAACTCATATAAAAAACGAGTAAAAAGAATGGAAGAATCAAACTTAAAAAAAAATATGCTTGCCAAGTGAGGGAAGGAAGAAGAGGAAGATGTAAGAGAGAATACGCAAACTAAAGCAAATACAGCCAAATTTCCCAGTATTTTCGCTGTTTCGCGGTATATAGGAAGTAAAGAGTGGATAAAAATGTGTATACAAAACAAACAAACGAAAAAAAGGTTTTGAAAAAAAAAACTCGCTTGCAGGATTTGCAGACACGTTTGCGGCTCAAAGGACTTGCGCTCTCTTGAAACAGCTCACTGTTTTATTACACACTCGCTCTCTCTTTCCCTGTCTATTTTACGCTCTATTCTTTCTTTATAGATACACTACAGTTTTCTGCTTTAAAATGATTTTGACGCTCGCAGTTCATATCCTTCCCTCTCTTCTCTTTCTTCCTCTCTATTCACTCTCTCTCTCTCTTTGGTCTTAACGCTCAATCGCGCTGTATCCTTTTTTCTGCACACATTGACTACGTGCTTCTTCTTCAGTTCACCCTTACTGCGGATTGAGCATGAGAGCGCGCTTCATCTGCGCAGGTGCAAAAATCAGTAATTCCTGTTAACGAGCATACATTACTCAGTTTTAAGTGCGCGCTCGGCGCCTCGGTATTTTTTTTGTTTTCACACAGCTAACGCAGAGCAGCGGGTTGCCGCGCAGAGGATCTGCTGTCATGTGTAGGTTTGTATGCGGGTTTCCGCCGCTGCATGGTGGTATATCAAACCAGTGAGCTCTGCGCACTCACACCGCTGACAGCAGTAGCCTACCACTTTTTGAGGGTGTGTTCCGTCCGTATGTCCGTCGTTCTCGTAAATACTTATTTTTATTTTCTCACCTCTCAATGTCGTAAGCGTTGGCTTTTTTTTCGTTGCAAATACGTGTAAATGTGAGTAGCCATGTGTTTTCTTGTGTGTCTGTGTGTGTGTGTGCATTTGGGCGCTTTCTTCTATAAATACTCTGTGCTCATGCATACATATAGGTAGAAGCGCACTTGAGTACATATACTCGTACATATATCGCCCCACGTATGCCTTCACAGCACGCCAAAATACTTGCGCGGAGGCGCGGCGTGGCGCGGCGCGTAGAAGAGGGATCAGGCAAGCAAAAAAGCCTAGTATCGAAGAATTCTCACGCTACCGCTTTTCACTTTTGTTACGACCACAATGGGACAATAAATAAATACCAGTTCGTACAAAGTGACTTTTGCAGCAGAAGTTTGCGACCAAGTGGCTCTTCACAAGACACACACATACACACATACGCACATACTGATCAACAAACAAACATACGTACAACAGTCTGCTTTGCTTTGTGGCATGCCCCAAAGTTTCTCTTCGGCTACTTGTAGGTATTTATGGTTTGCCTATGCTAAGCTGACTTTATGAATACTTATTTGATTATGGCCATGCAGTGCGCGAGCGTAAGCCTTTAGTTGTGTGTGTGTATGTGTGTGTGTACCATAAGTGTCCACGAATTCGCACGTCGTCGTCCCTAAATTCTGTTTACTTTAATACTTTTTACGTGAGCTCGGAATTCTGCATTCCCATGCCCATGCCCAGTCCGTTTCGGCGCGTGAAATCGCCTTTGGGGTAGGCAACCCCTGCCAATGACAACTAAGGCATGCAATTAAAGTATATTTCCTTGTCAGTAAAATTAAGGAAACAGTAATTATTTTTATTTACCGCTACAAGGCATTTAAGAAAAAAAAAACAAGAAAACCAAAAGAAAACAAAAACACAAAAAATAAATAAAATATAAAAAGCCTGACCAACTAACTACCTGAGCTAAAGAAGACAGCATAAATTGACAGTAGAATTGTTCTTCAATTGTTCTTTGCGCCCCTCTCACACTCACACTGTATCTCTCTCTCTCTCTTTTTCTTTCTTCTTCTTCTCTCCCTAACTGGACATTTGAGTATCCTAATTGCGCGAAATGTTGTTTTGAAGACCATTTAGTCAAATGACAGCACAGGACATGGGGTTTTCGTGCATTTTTAATGTGTTTAGAAATATTTTTTTGTTTTCTATTTCAGAATACAGCGATAGAAGGGAGACTGAGTTAATTTAATGTGATAATGTTTCGTATTATTCGCTGTTTTGTTGATTAAAATGAAAAATTAGACAGATTAAGTTGTTGGAAGGCGCGGATAAAAAGAATTTATGGCACAACTAAACAAAAAATATTATTCTAACATGACTATTGTATTCGATGATATGATAATGCATTCGCAGATAGCGAAAACTATGCAACAAATCCAATTTCTTAACGATTGAAGGGGACTTAAGTCCAGCTACCGGAGCATGCCTTCCAAACTCCAAATTTCTATGCGGAAACTGCGGCAAAACTGAGTAGAGAGAGTTTGAGAGAATAGGAAGGAAGTAAATCTTGTTCCTAACCTTCGGAAAGCATGGTTAATCCTTTGCAAAAAGAGCTCGTTATCATCAAGAAATATTTCTTCTTCTGATATATTCAGGACATAGGGAGTTTGTGTTTGTCTGTGTTTTGATTGCTTAGCAAGGACTTACACACTTTGTTTAAGAAAGATTAATGAAAAGATTGATCAAGACAAGATACACGGATGTAAAAGACAACGAAAAGGTGGGCGAGGCAAAGCTTTTGCTTCAACTTCCTCAGTTGTGTTCAAATGTTCACTAAAAGAGTGGATCATTGAGGGAACACTTAAGGTCTTAGACATTTCCGACATAGGTCGTATCTCTGAATTCTAGTGAAATAGCGTGTATTTAAGATGGCCCAAACTGAAACTTATATTTATCAAAAGAGAATTTATTACTATTATTACTATTGTGGGTTTATTGGTGGGACATCTGTCGGGGAGATATCATCTCCACATGCTAGGTAAAGTGGAATCAGTTGAGTATAGAGCGTGCACTGATCATGATTAAACTACGGATCTCCTCCCTCCGCTAGTGAAAGCCCGTCCTTCAGCCGATTGAGACATAAAATCTTTTCACCAACTAAGTGTCGTAGACTCGTCTGCGTTGGGTGACGAAAGCTTAAATATCGTTTGGAGTCCTCTATATTGCGTTAAATTTCTCACAAGATACTAAAAGAGCTGGATAAATGGAAGAAGAGTTCCGACAATGTTTACAACTTGGCCATTATAAACTTGATATGCTTTATAGCTCATTTTCATTAGCGTGCTCCTGTGCAGAGGAAGGTATTCACTTGAGAACTAGTCACCTTATAGCAGCTTATAAAGCTACTGAAAATAAACCAAAGCAATTGAGTGCGCTGAGTGCGCATCATTTCAGACGGAAGGTTAAGGGTTCGAAAACCCGTTCATTGTAAATGTAGATTACGCATTATCATATGAGATCTGAGAAGTTCCGAAGACCGCGATTTACGTCGACGATCAGGCTGGTTCGCTTTTCGATCCAGACCTCCTTTAATTTGTGACGTGCGTGGAACCACTGATGACCTCAGAAGAGAAGCTGTTACATATTTCCGGTTAGATATGAACTCGGAGAAATGTATACGTTGTTCTGGGCAGGGCACGAACGCCAAAACTTCTGGTTCGGTGCTTCATAAAGGGATATTTTCTTTGCCTTTTTTTCAAGCAGATTTTTTGATATCACTTCCGGCTATCTCACCCGGTTACATTAAGTTTTCTCAATATGGCATTAGTTCTTTTATAGTACAGAGCTTACAGTTGGCGAAAGCGACATCCAATCTCTCCCTGCCGTGGCAACAAAAGACGATGGTATTTTCAAGGTATTTATCTACAACTCCTTACCTAAAGCTGGAAGACGAATAGCAAATTTGCACAGGAACACTTTGAACGGCAGACCTTCTGAGAATAAAAATAATTAAAAGGAAACTATTTTTAGGAAAGTGCATATTAACCAATGGAAATAGAGATAAGGAAATCTCAGGAATAAAACAGGAAAAAGTCTCCAACTTTAGTTCACCTCTACCCAGAAGGCAACTCACACCAAAAAAGAAAAATTTGCCACTCACAAAGGACTTTCCAAAAATTTAAATAAAAAAACACAGCTAAACTTTAAAGCTACCGTCAGAAAAAAAAAACAAACAACAACAACAATAGAAAGTATACAAATTTAATATGAATTCGGACATACATTTACATTTAATGCAAAAGTTTTCACAAAAACTTTCCAAAAAGTTGCAAAGTAAGTAGTTAAGTACTGACTATGGCAGCAGCAGCAACAAAAACAGCAACAACAACAGACTATGCATTGAACTTATTAAATGGGTGTGTGGGTGTATAGGGTGGATACAATAAAATGCCAAAAAAAAAGAAGAAAAATGTCCAAAATGAAAGGCAAATGAATCAATGATGATAATGAAATGGTGAATTGTATGTAAAGTGAAGTAAAGCAAGCCAAGATAGAGTAAAGTAAAGTAAAGTAAAAGGTAGTTTCTTGTCAAATTAAGTAACAATTGTAAAAGGTAAATTAATGCAGTGGCAACAACAATGAGAAAGGTCAAAAAGCCTTCAAGGAATATGACAGCAGACATAAGAAAAGGAATGAGCTGCTCTTTAAAGTTTTAAGAAATGATAAGACTTGTGCAGGCTGCTGAAGGCAAGGACGAAAAGTTAGTTTTTGGGAAGATATGTAAGAGTTAAGTAAAAGAAGTTGGGTGTATTTTTGAAGAATATTTTATACCATAGTAGAACACTTTTGCAAGAAAAAAAATTATATATGTGGAAGTGCCGGCTTCGCTAGAGTCCCTTACCACTTACTATGACCGAAATGTCATCGGCGTAAGCTGTTAGCATGACTACTCCTCACTGCAGCTTCATCAGCAATCTATTGAGCGCGACGAGAGGTGTTACAACTGGTACCTGCGGTCTACGTTATTATCTCTTAATCCCATCCCCTTTAAGGCCCCTTTAAAGACGAGAGTGAACTCTCATTGACAGTTTGTTTAACATGAAGTACCTTCTTTTGTCAAGTGAGAGTTACAAACAAGATCAGTTAAGTTCAAAGCTTTTAAAGCTTTATCATTTTTCTTTCAGAAAAAGGCAAGTTGAAAAAAAAATCATGTTAGCTTTTCAAATGTTAAAGGGAATACAGTTGGTAGAAGTTTAAAGAAAAATTGCGCATTCAGAGCTTAAAAGCATTACATTACTGCGTTGAGAATTGTAAGAATATACCTCACGCTTATGGCTTCAACGGGAGCTTTTAAAAATGATTAAAAAACTTCAAATACGGAACATAAGTTTAAAAAATCCTAAATTTTGGCAAAAATATATAAATGAAAAAATAAAATTAAAAATAAAATACAAAAATTTCAGAAAAGTTAGGAAAATTTAATTGAATGAAAATATATTTATGAGATTTCTACTCCAAAGCAATAAGAGCTTGAAGCTTTTTAATATTAGTAATTTTGTAGCCCTTAATTTCTGCTTAAGTCAAGTGAGGAAGAGAGCTTTGAGTACAAGCTAACTTCAGCAGAAATCAAAAATCAACAAAAATATCGTAATAAACTAAATAAATCAAAAACTCAGTGCTTGTAAAAAAAATGTAGTTTGTATGAAAATTTCTACAAATCGTTTTTAAATATTTTTTATTGTCGAAAAAATTCTAAAATTACACGAAAACACGAATTTTCACTATTTTTGAAAAAAAAATTGAAGAGAAAAAATATATTCATTTTTAATAATTGTTTTGCGGCCATCCCATTATTTTTTTTTGTTATACTTTCATTTTAAAATTTCAAATAATAAAAATTCAAACAAATACAGTTAAGTTTTTTCGTGTGAGCCTAAAAAAGCTGTCTGTCAATTATGTTTTTTTTTTGTTTTTTTGCAAACAGGGTAAAGAGAAATGGCAAAATAGTTTCGTGCATATGACAGGCGGTCGTCCGCACTTACGTAACTCATATAGAGAATTTTCAAGTGGCAATACTTCAACTAACTGTAAACTAAAAAGAATTTCTATGTATGAAAATTTAATAGGCAACATAAAAATCGAAAAAAAAATTTAGTATGAAAATTTAATAGTTAGTATAAAACAAAATAGTACCGTTATTTGGAAAAGTGTTAGAGAATGGCAGTTAAAAACAGTTAAAAAAAAAAAAATAAAATGGGTTCTTTATTTAAATATGATAGAAGCACAAACAACAGGAGTGCGATTCGGTATAGAAAAGGAAATCCACTATTTAATATAGAAAGAGCAAAAGAGAGTTTGTGGGAGATCGTAAGTATTTGCTTTAGTAGTGAATTATTAAAAAAATTGGCAAATAAAAGGCTCAAAAATATATGTATAAATACGTGAGTATGTGTAAAAGCAAACCGATTTGAATGCATAACAAAGTTTTCAAAGCCACACACTCAACACTGCAGACAGAGCCAGAGATGGAGAGTGAGAGTGTGGATGAGTGTGGTGAGCAGAGGAATTTATGAAAAACGGCGCTTTGGTCTGCTGCCGCGCTGCGTTGAATAAAGCATACTTTGTGGGGACTTAGAACTGTACGAAATTTTCTTCTTTTCTTCTTTTTTTTTTTTGCACTACATTACAATAGTTCCAAAAAATGCACTAAATTACGGTACTCAAAAGGGAAAATTTTCAAATTTTTAGTTAAAGGAAATATGAATTTGTACGTAGCGGCGCACACGCTAGCAATTGTGGTCTGTTGGTGTTTTGTGGTTGCTAAAATAATCGAGTAAAAAGCTTTCCATCCCCACCCAACTCGCATTGCCAAGAGTTTTCTGTGGTGATTTTCTAAAAACTAACGCTTCATTTTCTGACCATTAGCCGCCCAACTATTCAGGCTGCTTAGACGTTACATTTAACTTCTTGTCGCATAAATCAAAATAAATGTCAACGGAAACGGAAGTAAGTTTTTTGTTTGTCGCTTTTACCGTAATTTAAGCGACGTGCTGATGCGTTTTATTTTTTTTTTTCTTGAAAATTCACGCTAGAAGCTCGGAATTTAAGATATGCAGTTTTTCAGTGGTTTTGATTTAAATTATTTACACGATTTTCAAATTGGCTTGGCGGCTTTTTTCTCCGATTTTCCTATGCGCCCATACTCACGCTCGTAATTAACTTTATATGTATGTATGTACGTGTATGTTTCTATGGAAAGTGAAAATGGCTTATAAATAAATCAGTGCAAATGTCTGCCTCCATGTCTGGCCATTTGTGTGGGTGGGTGGTGCGGGGTGTTTGTGTGGCTGAGTGGTTGGTTGCCGGTTGTTGGTGCAGCGTGAGTGACCAGACTGTGTGTGGGTGTGTGTGTGTATGTGCGCGAAAAGTTTTTGCAATTTTCACCGCAAATGTGTGCACATTTTCAGTGCATTAAGTTAATTGCTTGGTGATTTTCATATTGCGTGCGGTAAGGTGGTTGGGGGTGAGTGTGTGTATGTGTGTATGTGCAGTGAGGAAATAAAGTTTTGCGAAAGAGGTCTAGGTTGTTTTTGAAAAGAAAAGTGAAAGTGAGCTCAAGAAGTTTTAAAAATAATAAACAAATAAAAAGCGGATTTAAATAAAATTAAGTCGTAGAAATGCCAGCAAATACTTTTTGAAATTATAAAAAATACCTAGTGAAATAAAAAAATTAAATTAAATGAAGAGTAAAAAGAAAGACTAGCAAATTTAATTATTTTCTTCCAAGAATTTTTAAAGAAAATTTCAAAGTTCAAATTCGAAAACTGTTATTATTCACACGCTTTGGTTTTCAGGTAGTCTTATTTCGTAACTTAACCGTTAAAATTTATCTACATAAATTCTTAAATTGACCCCGATGCACTTATATTGTGTTAAAGTCTGAAAAGAAAATTTGATTTGACAATCAATCAATTGGACTCATAATTTAGGGTAGAACAATTGTATAAAGCAAATATCTAAAAAAAAAAATAAAAAAAAAGTTTTTTGACATCAAAATTTTATAGAAAAATATATGAAATTATTCTTATTCGCTTTAAACAATAGAAGAAAGCAACACTAAACTCGTAAATGAAATCATTTTCTATGAAGCCATAAGTTTCTCACCCTTATTCAAAGGTTAAATGTCAATTTCCGCTAGGAAATCTGAAATCTAACGATGTGCTGGAAATTTGAGTAAGGTAACAATATATGTTTGTACTGTATATACCAACAGTTCCTTGTTAGATTTTGTGGTGAACTTTTTAATGTAATAGAAAAAACAAAAATATATCGATTACCGATTTTCTAAATTTCGATTAATCTATAATTTTGTAGTTGACCACCGTATAAAAGCTCAGCCAAATTCTATGAATATATCTGCGATCAATCGATTATTTCGGACAACAACGTATTTTAGACAAAATATCTATGCGGTTTGTTGATTATTTCCGACGAAAACAATTCATTTTTCGATAACACATTCATTTTATTAATCGATTATTTTCGATAACAACAATAAAATGTCAACATATATCAATGCAAAAGAAAAATTGTAAATCAATTAACGATTTTTTTGACTTCGATAAATATATAATTAATCGATTACTTTCGATAACAACATATTAAAAGTTAGTATTATCAGAAAATTTAAATCTTAATGCAACTGAGAGGACAATAAATAATAATTTTCCATAAAGGAATACGCTTGTTAGAAATCAATTATTCGAAAACCTTCTACTCCATCGATTTGAATTTCATCGATTAATTATTTTATCAAAACAATAAATTTATTATTCTTGGGGGTTGATGGGCTTACTCGTAGGATTCGTTGTAGTAGATATGAGCAACAAACGCCATGGAATCAAGTGTTATCCGATTTATTTTCGATATTCTTTGTTATTAAAACTTATTTTTGCTTTAATTAATCGATTAATTTTTTGAAAACTAATCAAGCGGCCTGAATTTTAGTAGGTTTTTTGGAGAATCGATTTATTCGATATATTTTGAGCAATTGAATAATGCGTAAAGTTTAAGCCAATTAAATTTATTAGACCAAAATCTACTCAGCCCCGGACAGAAAAATGTTGACATCAAATATTTCTTTTCGCTTCATTTTTTTTTTGAGGACCAAAAACACTCTAATAGCTAACTGATGTAATCTATAATTACGTTAACATACACCGACAACAACAACAATGCAAAAAAACAATAAAACAAAGCAAAAATAGCTTCTTCCATTATACATTTGTGGTCTTAATAACCACAACCGACCGCAAAAACTTACCCCAAAACTCAGCAACGCGCATTTCACTACTATTTATTGCCCTTTTTCATAGTCATCGCCTTAAAGGAAGTGGTGCCAGCAGCTGGGCTCTAGACAGGCTGGCATGGAGTGGAGAGGCGAGCGGTTTGTGGGCGAGCGGTCGCTGGTTTCATTTCAACAATTTCTAATGCAATGCCAACTAACAACCCCCGTAGAAGTCATTTAACATTTCGTATTTATTACGTCTACTGTTTGAGCAACGATAAAAAGGGTTGAACTGTGTATCTTCGAAGATTGACTTTCTTTGCCTACCGTCGTACCGTGGTCTTCCTTGAACGACGGTTGTCCCCACACACACGAACACGTGTGTGACAACTAACCTGCCGGATTGTGGCGGTGGGTGAGGTACGTGTATGCTTGGTATGGGTCGTGTTAATCGTCGATTGAGGCTATGTAAACGCCACTCGCTATTTAATTGAACGGAGGTTTTTGAAAATTGCTACGTCACGCGTTCAGCCACAAAAAGGATTGCACGACGTAACAATATGTTAGCAGCTAGGCAATTCTTTTTAGGTAAAATCACTCTCTAACTCATACCATGTGGACTTAACGCTTTCTCGGTTACGTTGTCTTGAGGTGGCGTATAATAGTTGTTGTCACTTTTGTACTTCCGTTTCGTGGCAGTTACAATATTCAATTGTTTTGCTTTATATCGAGTGGGTTATTGATGTTGTTGTTTTTGCTTTTACTTTACCTTTTTGCAGTCAATTGACTTTTTGGCTATTAATGCGTTTCGCTTAAAGTCATCACCATGCTTCATTAGATTTTCTCACGATAATATTTGCTTGCGCAGGTAAATACATCGATTGGTTTTTGGACAGTACATATATACATTGCTTGTCCGTTGATTAAGTCGTCTTCATGTGTAATTAGTTATGTAATTCAATGAAGAGTTTAACTAAGCTTGGTACTTAGTTATTCTTTGTAGGAGGATTTAACTTTTTTCCTTATATTCGGGACCGCTTTTCGGCTGATATATGTGACTCTCCTTTGATAATTTGGTGTTAAATTGAGTTTTGTGGATGTAGAACTATCTATACATCTTTCTGGCTTACAACTAATCAGTCGCTGACGAAAAATTTTCAATATTACCAGCAGCAGTTTTCAATCGGTTATCTTTTAGGAAGTCTAAACAGCGCCGGTAAGTAATTTTCTATTAGCTTTAGAGCTTCTTTACCTATTTTAAAATACAGTTCCAATTAATTCTAAGTAGAATTTGTCTATACATTGATCTATACATTGATTCTCCGTTGCAGTTCCGAGAACGCATGCAAGAACACACTACCCACATATCCAACTGCTTTCTCTCTCTCTCCGTCTTTTGAAATATCCCACTACTAATTTTAAAAAGGCACTCTTTCGCTTCCTGTACATTAGTGATATTTTTCTATATAATTTTTCACAATTTTCTTAACATTTGCAATCTTACCGATTATTCTCCAAACTTTTTTCTTTTTATTACTTTTATTGTCTTTACCCTTATTTTCTGCTTCCGTTTTTTTTATTTCCTTTGCCCCGTTAAAGTACTTGAATTTGCAAATATTTTTCTTATTAGTTATGCGCAAAATGTTTGTTTTTTCCTCAAATTTAACATAAAAATACTTCCAGATATCCTTATAGTAGAGGCTCTCTCTAGGTCTCGCAACTGCTTTACGATGTACTTCTTTTACCGCTGCATTTCTAATACAGGCTCCACTGCAAGCTCTTCGGTTTTCTCTCACCCGTTTACAACGTACACCTAATTCAGCGCACAGCTCGGCAACGCCTCTAGCTTGCAACTGAAGTGCGTCTTTTTTTTTTGCTCTTTGCTACTACTTAGAAGCTTTCTTGCTGTTGACGTCAAGTGCCTGCCGGCCTGCTGTCAAAACGATGTCATCATCAACATAGTCTTCGTCGCCTACGTCGCTTGCTCGTCTGCACCGTTTGCACCGTCTGCGTCGTCGGCCGTCTGTTAACTGTCAAGTGCTTTCGCCTGTTTGGCTTGTAGCCGTCACAGTACCAAAGCAAATACGAATATGAATGTGTTTCTGTTTTTGTTTTTGTAGCGACCGTTGGCGTCGCTGTCAAAATTCCGTTATGCAAATTTCAGCACAATTTTCAAAATGCCAAGATTACTCAAAGTTGCTGTGTTGTTGTTTTCGAGTATTAAAACCCGAACATGATTATGAGTGCCAATGTGAGTGCGTGAGCGAGTGCGAAGTGCAAGGCAGGAGCGGAGCTTCGAGGTGTGAGTTGACATAAAGTACATAATGCGTGTCTTGGGCACTTTTGACAAATTGCGTGCGATTCTCCACAGCCCCAATCAGCTGGCAGTGTACAGTGGAACTTTCAGCATAGCTTTGCATTTTTACTATTATTACATTTTTCCATTTGCCGCCCCGCCTGAAGTTAACGAATTGGAAAAAGGGTTCTCGTGTAACGGTAACGGCAACGGTAACACAGCGCGTTAAAATCGATGTTAGGCAGAGGAAATACTTTGTGGTAGTCTGTTGGTTGGTTGGCTGGTTGTTAGGTTGGTTGCTTCGAGTGTTAGCGGAAGTGAAATAAAGTGAAGTAAGAGCTGATAATTTTCATTTCAAAGAAAATTTATTTACATTAAGGGAATCAAAAGGTTCTTAATGCGGAATATGTAAATGAGTGATTTTGAATAGATTGATGGAGCTCATGTATGCATGACAGGCGAATAAAGTGGAGCGAAAATGTAAAGAGCCTAGGAACTCGATTCATTGAAGTGGAAACTTAGCTGTAATAGCTGAGAGCGATGAGCAGGCGTTTAAATCTATGCACCTTCCCGCTTCCCGAAAAACCTCTCTCTCTTTAAATTCTCTTTCAAGGCTCTTATGATTAAGTCGTAGTCTGAGAACACTAACGTGATTTATGGCGAAGTTGAGCTGGAAGCATGGCGGGAAAAGAGGTTTATCAGTTTCAAGAGGGAAGTGGGATGCATTTGCAAACAGGAAAAGAGAGAAGCTGAAATGCGTGAGTACGAAAATTTTGAGAAGCTGACCGAATGAGGAAATTCTCGAAAATTCTATGAAATTACGCCGCATACTCAAGATTGACGGCGAAGGCCGATGGGTTACCAGTTAGATATGGGAATATGGTGACGAATAATTGACTCTTTGCGGAATTTGAAGAATGAACACATGCTGGACGTGCGGAGCCTGAACGAAGTCCACCCAATCCACAAATATGGCCAAGCTGCAGACTCCGCAAACTATCGTGGGGTTGAAGTTTTTGAAAAGTGGTGCTTTTTCTCGACGCTCAAATACCAAATGCTTCTAGTCGCTCATCGTTTTCATCCTGCCATAAGATGCAGGCATTTGACTGAGGAGAATACTCCATAAATCTGAGTTGCGGGCTTTTGAGAGAAAAGTTGTGCTCCAAACGATGGAAGAATGAACACACTCCAGCTTTAAAAGTTGTATGTACCCGCCGGTAGAAGCAGAGAAACATAAAGAAGGACTTGACTTCAATTGGTGTATTCAAACTTCGAAGAAACGTGTTTACGGAAAGAAGACGGGTAGTCATTAGAATTCACTCTAATTCGAAGCGAGTAGAAAGATGCTACAAATTAAAAGATAGGTGAGAGAGATTAAGCTCTTCAGAAAGTGGAATATTTAACAATACCATACACTGTAAATTTTCTGTAACCAAATGTACGGAGCATCGAAGTAAGAAATGTTTTTAAACATTTAAAATTTCTTACCCTAAGATATTCAAACTCCAATTCAATTTGTGGAGACCACTTAGCAAAGACACAATCTGCCATCCTTTTATTTTGCCATATTTCATTTTCATGTCTTCTTGAGTTTTCTCACTCTTCTACCCTCACTGAAACACACCTGATGTGCGAATTATTGTCGTCGACACTTGACTTTAGCCAAACGCAAATTTTTCAACAAACTTGATGTCCTTTGTCTCTTCTCAACCATTTAACTCTTCTTAATAATCCCTTTTTATTGTTTTTGTTTTTTTTTTTCAATTGCATTCTAGTGTCTGATTTAAATTTTACGTATCATTGATTTTTATTTGATTGTGCCGAAAAACCTCACACGAAAGTACGAAAGTGCGGAGCAAACAATACAAGCAAACATACAAAGGATAACAAGGATGTGAGACACTGATGGAAGAGGTAACTAAGAGGATGAGGTAGAGCAATGTAGTGCTCAACCCCTAAAGGAAAAAATGAAGGGTTTATATTTTTCGTGGCTGAAACTAAAAGTACCAAAGGAGTGAGTCAACACACGCACACAGCGAGGTACATACGCAAATAGCGTTAAGAAAATCGTTTATAAGTTGCAGCAGAGACGCATTGTTTTGTTACGCATGGCTACCTTCCTGCCAACCAACCAACCAACCAACCAACCAACCAACCAGTCAGCGAACCAACGTTGGCACACGACTCAGAGCACAGCTGCTTGGCGGATGGCTTAGCTAAGGAAAGGATAAGCATGCCTGTGGATTTCGCTTTGCATGCCGTTGAAACGGGCAAGGATGTACAAAAGCGAGCAAAGTGAGTAAAACGGATTGTTTGCATCCTCAGCCTCACTTGCCTGACTCACGCGACGCTGAAAGGGTTAAACTGAAGTGGTATTGTGTCGTGAAGCAATTGCAGTTTCATTTTCTTGCAACAACAGATCCGACCAGACCAGACCAGACGAGACCAAGAGACCAAAAGTCAAGTAAATGCAAAATGGGCACAAACAACCAAGCAAGGAGAGGCAAAGAGGCGGTGTGGAGTTAAGATCAGGAGCAGCAGCAGCAGCAGCTGGAGTATGTTAGCACTGCAACAATAACAAAAATAATGTGAGGAATGTTAAATAGTGTGGTGTGACAAAAACAAATACAACTTAGTAGCAGCAGTAACAGTAAATAGTAGAAGTTGAGCACTTGAGTATGTTGCGCGTAAGGATAAGTGGAAGGACCGACACCGACTTGGCAGCAGACAAATAAAGCAATGAAGATAAAGCGTTGACAAGCGCGGTGGCAAAAGTTATTTGTGTGTGTGTGTGTGTGTTTTTGTAAGTGTGGCAAAATGATGTTGGTTTTTAGTTTGCTAAGTGGGCACGTATCGGAGAAGGGGTGAGCTATATATATATCTAAGGAATATTGAAGGAATTTAAGTGAATATTTTTAAAGCAAAACGAAAAATACGTCATTAGTTAAGTGCTCACAGTGATGCATTTGAGTGCTTGGAGAATTTTAATGCCAGTTTTATAGTGAAAGGGCCGGTATCCCCGGGATGATGCTGTCGTGTGCTCATTGGGTGCCAGGCTGGAGCATTAATAAGTTTTTTGGGTAACTCTAGGATCATTTCTTAATATGAATTGAAGAAACACAGATCACATTATTCGCTTAACGACTTAGAAACAACAGAAACCGACTTCCCTTAGATGTGGAACCTGTTTAAAAAAGGGACAAAAAAATTTGCCTGTTTTAAATGAGCTTTCCACATGTCCATGGTTTTGTAGTTGAAGCTCCTAACAATACCTCCGGTAGATTTTGTCGGAAAATGTTGAAAGATACGATCAAAGAGAACATTTTCCTTACCTTCAAAAAGTTCTGAATATCTTAAATTTGCTTGCGATCGGGATAGCATAGACATCGGAGGGTTGTAAGAAAGTTTTACTTGACTCCCTAAGTGATCGTGGTGCTGAATAATTCAAACGAATACCAGACCTTCATGTTTTCCCAACAAATAGAGGGACTTACGCCTTCCGAACGGCCGTTGGATTTTAATGAGGAACTTTTCATTCCAAGTCAGAAGTATACACTGAAGGCTTGACATTTCTTGTCTTGTGTAGGAAAATTAATTTCCAATAATTTTGGTTGCTGTGACGGACCAGGACTGAAAATCTGGACATTCGGATGCATTGCTAACGAGTCGGCCGCATTGATTTGATACTGTCGTCAATTATAAGTATATCAGGCTCTGGTAAAGTCGCTCAGCCATAGCCCATCTAGGAAGGCTATGGTGTGGAGGCTGAATTTATCCACATTTGATATATATTCTTTGACCATACTGGGTGTCAAACTACTATTTTAACATCGTGGTTAGGCTGCGATTGTGGGACTTGGGTGGGTTCTCTGCTCTTTCGTCGGGATTTGGATACCTTGAAGTACACAATTTTAATGCGGATTGTAGTTTGCCTTCCACCTACCTTCCAAATTTCAAATAGTTTCCTTTATTAGCCGCTTCAGGAGATTTCAAAGCGGTGGACTTGGGCCCTTGTGGTAAATGTCTAAATTCGCATCTGATCAAGGTTCTGATCATGCCTGAATAAGTTTAACCTCAGGTAAGATGTTTTGTATAAGAATTCAGTAGCCTCACACACCAAAGTTCTGAAATGCTTAGGATTATCTAATGAAGGTAGAGAAATTTTGTTATTAAAGCGGAGGTGACCGTTGATACAGGCCGATTTAAATGAAAACTCCATTTAGAGGAGAAGAGGAACCAACGTAGAAGAGAGACCGAACAAAACTTCCTAGCGAGGAGTTAGCCCAAGCCCACCTTCAACTGTTGTTGTGCAATCTAATGCATTTCTTGGCCGGTGATGATGTGTGATGTGATTTTCATGAGGATGTAAGCTAGTCGGACAGCGATATTTTATCAACTAAGGAACGACACCTGTCCTCAAATCATGGTTCTTAAAGCATTTGCGGTGGCGTGTAGTCAAAGATGGCGTTTTTCATGCGAGGCTTTTTGGCATTTTTCACACTCCTACTCTTTCATATAAAATTTTTTTTAATTAAAGTTTTTATTACTCTCTTCTTTTTCCTAGTTTTCCATTTGCTTTGCCACTTCTTTTTGGCATAATTATTTACCAAAAGACTTCTCTACTCTATCTCTCCTAGATTGAAGTCTCAAAGGGAACTTCCTTGCAAAGTTTGGCTCATTCTAACCTCATTTTTGGCCAGCACAAAATAACTATTTTCTTTCTCTCTCTCTCTCTCTCACTCCTGTTCAGTATATCAATAATTAGATTATTATGTTTTGTGATTTTGCTTTTAGCATACATAAGTGCTCCCCTTTTCCCACTTCGCTCCATAAAAATGACAGTCAAAACCAGAAGAACAATTAAAATCTTGATGATGAGAAATCAATTAACTCCAACTCGTGCGGGAAAAAACTATGCTACATACGAACTGTCAACACGTACAGAGTAAATGGCAAAACAGCAGCAACAACAACAACAACGACAAAAGCAGTTGTACAAAAACAGCAATCGAGCAATCAGAGAAAGGATTAAATTGTGGGCGGATATGGCAGGACAAGAGCATGACAAGTTGACAATACGAGTAATCTCTCACAGCAAATGTCAATGAATGTCTTCCTAAGGACACAAAATGAAGCTAAATTGCAAACACTCGTACCTACAAATATCTATATGTATTGTAGCATACAAAAAGCTGCTTGTGGATTGAGTTGTAAAACAGATGGAATTTTCATAGATGAAAATTGTCAATCCAAAAAGTGATGGAAAAACTAGAAAATGGAAAGAATGGGATGCCAAAAAAGGAATAACAAAACAGTTGTTCGGTCAGGTATTCAAAAAAAAAAAGAAATAAAAGCAGCTGTCAAATGGAAGCTGGTGGTGGTGGAAAATGCAGCGGAGTTGGGGAGTCTCGGTGTGTGTAGAGTCCGTGAGTAACGAGCAACGAACAGGTGTTCTTTTTGGAAAACGCTGACGATGCTGTGGGTTGCGGAATAGGTATAGTGAAGTACGAGCTCAAGTGTGAGTAGAGTTGTTGGCGTTAAGAGTTCGGGTAGAAGTACAAATCACTACAGCAGCTGGCCAGCCAAAATACCCAGAATCGTGCGAGTAAGATGGAAGTGGTATGCGGAGAAGTAAGGTTCAAATGCATTGGACTGTGAAAATATTTGAAATTCATGTGTGTTAACGCTTATACAGAATAATAAAGCAAAAGAGAAAGGAGAGGAAGACAAAGATTAAATTGAATATTGCATGGCTGAGCACAAATGCGCGCTGCTAAGTTTCTGAAAATATGTATTGTTGGTGAAATAGACAAATTGCATTGTGGAAGCTGTTGGTGTTCACCACTACACGCTTCACTGAGCACCAGCTGACCAAGCGCTTAGACAGCGAACAGGAGATTAGTTGGCTCGCCAAAACACAGGGACAGACAGTGCGGAGTAGTAAAGCAAATAGATTTATTTATTTTCTTTCTTTTTTGCTGATTAAATTGCCAAAATACCACAAAATAGCAACAAAGTATTGTAAGGTCTCGAAATTATTGCGTATAATTTTAGACTCCCTTGACTCACTTTCACATATATCGTACACACACTAAAAAGAGCTGTCCTTTCCTGTCCTTCATACACACCGTTATCGGCGACGTCTATCAGTGAGTGTCAGCGCCAGCGTAAGTGTCATTGTCGGTGTCCATCAGCGAAGGCGTGAGAGATTAATGCAATCACGACGAAAGGTTGGTGTGTTAAAAGATGGGTGGATGGATGACTATGACTTGAGTTCGAGCATATTGCGAGACCGATGCCTCCTACTCATACACACACACACCACACAATCTGCTGCTGGCCATCTCTCTCGGGCGGTTCTGCTGCAATTGCAAGTGGTTACGGTGGCATTAATGGAATTATTGAGGTGTAAAATTGAGATGAAACAGACACTGAGCGACTGTCTCTGCTGTTGGGATGTCTGCTGATTGTGCAGTTTGTTGGGGCGGACATTAGTTGAAATGCGTATTTTTAATGCAATCAATGCGTGGGGACATGAATAAGCTAGGAAGGGATATTTGAACTCCTTCGAATCATTTGAACTCTTAGACAACTGTATGGGCTTGACAAGATTATAAATCGCAGTGCCCAAGGAATGATTTATATGGATAAGCTTAATCTTCGGAAGATCATATGTATGGGAGCGCAGTAGTCCAAATTTATGACGTTCCTTCTTGAAGTTTTAGCCAAAATATGGGAGGACTTGCATTTCATGTTAGAAGTACACTCAGAGGGATTAACAACACGTGCCGAGGAGCGACGGCAGTCAGCATAAACCAAAGCTCTCAGACAATTTAATATTAATTTTGGCATTTAAGTAGATAATCCCGAAGGTTTGGTCGGTCTTAATAAGTAGCTAAAGGGCCAGAGCAGTGAGCAGTAAGCAGTGATTAGGCCGCATGAGATCTTTGCAAAGTGCTTTAAAAATAGGCGCGGAAGGAGTGATAGGAACTAATAACTTAATCTCCGGAAAAATTCGTACTCATATTAGTTCCCCTAAGTGGAGTGAGATTCTTACAACTTCCTAATAAAGGCAGACGAGTACTGTAACCCCTAACTTTGTTAACTTTGGCAGCGAGGTCAGCTTGGTTGATGGCACTTGTGAGGAATCCAAAGTACTATGGAGACAGGTAGATTCCACTCGAAAAGGTTAGGTACTATTCTTCATTGTAGGTATCCGGAAGGGATGAAGATCTACCTTGCTATAGTAAATGGATTGGACATTTAGAGACAGCGAGAAGTTCTGAGAAAGTTCTGCTGCGATATCTTTCCCCGCCTTTAGAAACAAAGTAAGGTTTTTAGAGGTGAGAAGGATGCACTCACCTTCTGGGATGTTGAAGTACTATTCTCTGTCTTTACAAACGCACTCTTATTTAGAGGATGCTCTGACCTATTTCACCTCTGACAAGGTAGTAACGAGGATCACGCGTTTAGAGCCAGCGAGGATGTACTTCTCCTCTGATCTGATCTTGTTTCAAAAATACATTACTGCTCCCGCCCTTTAGGAAAACTCTTTTTTAGAGGTGGTTCGGACTTACTCCACCTCTGGCCAAGTAGTAGCGAGATTCAGGCATTTAGAAGCGCCTCCTCTGGGCTAGTCCCTTCTTTTTGGAATGTTTTCAGTTACTTGAGGCAGTGAGTATGTACCCCTCCTCTGAGAATGATGAGGAATGTTTACGAAAACCCTCTTATTTAGAGGTGGCTAGGAGCTAATCCCGCACTGGGATGGCAGTGCCTTCTTTAAAGGATCTAATCCCCATCTTCAAAACCCCAATTGCAGACGAACGATTGGGGTAAATCAACAAGCGAGTTCCAAACTTGTTTTGAAGGATCCCAGCACCCGGCGAGTGAACCTCAGCGAAAACCCCGAGCTTGTCATGCACTTCATGAAAAAAAATTGGTTTCTTTTCTACAGTTTTCCATCTCAACAGAGGAAAGAAGGAAATTACACACATTCTTAATGTAAACTCGGAAGCTTATTGGTATATACAGAAATACCATGGGATCCCAGCACTTGCAAACATATTTTGGGTAAATTCATAAGCTCGTCGTTTCGCCTCCTTCACTCCATTATCTATTACACTCAACCTCAGCACTCTTCGCACCTTCTATCCCACCTTAAGAATAACAACAACAACAAACTCACTCCCCCACTGCGAACCACAATTTTTGTTTAACCACAAAGTGTCAAAGTTTATAGCGAAATATCAACGACAAAACACACTCTGACACGCCACAATACAAAGGTACGTACGTATGGTACGTACGTGGAGGGCACACGCTTAATAATAACAACAAAAAGTAGAAAATTAAATTTTTTCGGATATTATTATTGTCTTGTTTGCTGGCGTAAAGTTTGTTTGGAGTAAATTGTAACGCTTCAACAATTTTTCACTTCCATCTATCCACACGTCACCCTCAGCCCGTCGGTACGTATACGCTTGCCTGGCGGTCGCAATGTGCTGCGCACTACCCAACTTTTTCAAACTTTTCACGTTAATTTGTAATTTAAGCTAATTTCGGTTGTAACTCGCTGCAGTTTGTTGTCAGTTATTGTTGTTGTTGTTGTCACTTTAAAAGGCAAAAGCACCAAAAAAAGACTGAGCGTTGACTGCAAAGTTTGTGTTGTGTTGGTCGGCGACCCCCACCACGGCAGCTCCACACATCAAACACTTGACAACTTGACATGTACAGTATTTACAAGCAAACGCGTCTCCTGTCGTCATTATCAGAGCAACAACAACAACAGTTAGCGAGCTTTATTATGTTGGAAGGCAGCAGTGGGCCTCCCCCACGCACACGCACACACACACACATCACTCAGAAAGCCATCAACACACACTCCCCAGCTCAAATCTTGTGTGGGTTATACACGTAGTATGTGGAGGTTGGGTCATTAATGTCAGCACTATGTAAATTTACATATACGTGTACACACAGCAAGTGCTTCGTTTGTTCGGGTCACCAGCATTGCTTGTTTTTGTCAACACTCGGGGCGATTTTATTATCGGTTGAAGGCAGAAGATTGGATCATTTCACTTAAAGTGCTTTTCTTAATATCCAATCAGCTTCTGACTTGGAGCTGATTTCATTTGTTGTGTCATTTTGTGAGTTGTCATTTGAAATAATGTGTTGTGGAATGAATGTTGTTGCTATACATATTTATAGAGTTTATGTAGTGTATTATTACAAATTAATTGGTATATTTAATAGTTTTTAGTAGTAGAACAGTAAATGAGGCATAGATACTCCAGCTCTCAACATTTTCCTTTCCTAGACATCTATACAAGTAACGAGCGTCTGTCTCGCGAAAAATGGTAAACTGCAACTGAGTCTCGCCAGCCTTAAGGCCTCAAAGCCTTAATTTACTGAACCTCTTGCTTTAAAGGCGTTCTCATCCGGAGGAGGGAGTCTGGAGATATTGATATAATTTGATCTGGTAGCGAGAGTAAGCTTTAATCCCGCAATCTTTCTCTCTCGAAGTAAATTTTCAAGCAGTTACCTTCTATAAGCTCTCCTATAAACTCTCAAGTATGTAAAAAACGGTGTATATACTTATATCAAAGAGCCGAAGCCTCGTAAGGAAGTATTTGGAGGAGAACTTTGCATGAATTCTAGACCCCAGGGCTTACTAGAGTAAAGTTTTTAGAGATATGTTTTCAAGATTGACCTCCTTTGCAATTATTTCGGGCTTGTCTTCCATTGTACTTATGCGCCAAGTTGTAGTGCTGTGATGTGTAAGCCTGCTCAGGACTGTGAACTCATTATGGAACTAACTAGATATGTTTACGGCCCGGTGAATACTTGGACAAGTAGAGACCTAAGAACATTCTAGTCCAGAGTAATTCGCGGAAGTACCTTTTTCGACCGGGGCAACGACGCACACAACAAACTTTTGAAAGAGCTCGGACGAAAATCGCGGAAGGAGCTGGGGAAACGGTAGGTGAGTGTCGTGCTAATTGAATTTCTCAGTTCCAGGATGTTTCCTGTTCGGAGTAGTTCGTGGAAGCTTACTTACTTCCGATGGCAGAGTTGCACTGAAAGGCGGCATTATCCCTCTTTGCTGTCTACATTTCAGAAGACTAAATTTCAATTTATTGGGATCGCTTGACCACACGAACCTAGTAAGGAGCGCTACATTGGTGCCGCATATAGCAAATATGTCGTCGCTACCTATGCAAGCATCTATGGTACATACCTACGGACATATACCACGTAAAGCCGTATTTGCGTTTTCATCTTCCAAATTCAAGGCTATGAGCATGCACCTTCCAGGAATTGCTATTAAAGAAATGTCAGTGTACGCTCCATAACTTTTCTCTTTAACATACACATACACACATACACATACACGCTCTTCTTCAATGGAAGGACTCAACACATTGAGTCATACTTCAATGCACAGCTGATCGTCGTGATCGTCCCATAACACTTGCTTGTGCCACATACATACATAACATACATACATTAAGTATGTAGCTACCTGAATACACATGTCTACATAATTAACTTCATTATTACGAGTGCATATAATCGACAACAACAACAACAACAACAACGCCTTAACTACAGCATGTTCCTGAGCCAACTACATAACATACCGGGTACTCGTATCGACGAACCAACTTGAGTAAGCAGTAATATGAGTAAGAAAGGTCCTACAAAACACTACTCGTGAGCATTACAACAAGAACCGGTAGTAAGCTGTTGGCTTGTCGTCTTCTTTTACGTCGTCTTTTGTTTACGTTTCATGCCACTCGAGTTTACCACACTCCGCCTACTCTCATGTGCTACACGATCCCCCAACAACAGCAGCAGCAGCAGCAGCAGCAGTAGTCAGTCAGTCAGTCAGCCGTTTGATCATCTGTTCATTTCGAATTGTCGGTTTAGGAGGACGGGCTTCGTATGTATATGTATGGATGTAGGTATGTACTCGTATATATTCCACCACTGAGTTTGTTTATTATTGTATAGGCTGACTGGTTGGTTTGTTGTTGTTTTATGCTTTTTCGTTTTTCATTTTGTGTTTTGTGCCTGACTGATTGGTTTCAAGTTACAGATTCTAGTAAATTTTTCTTCTTCTTCTTCTTTGTTTGTAATTTATTTTATTGTTTTTTTTTACTACACTATTTTTTTTGTGTGTTGTACGTTATTTTTATTTCTTTTATATTTTATCACTGGCATCTCTTCTTACTTAATCATCTGTGTGCAACCTTCATTCTTCACTCTTAGTTGCTGGCGCGATTACGTTCTTTAGCGCTGGTCCCCCAAGCCAAGAGGAAGACAAGAGGCCTACAGTGCGATAGGCAAGAGCCGCGCACTCAGCCAACCTTTATGTAATTGTTGCGGCTGTGAATGATGACGAAGTTGATAGTAATGATTACTTTACGTTTTTCTTTTCACCAACTTTAATTTCTCATTCCTTGAAGTTGGAAGATGTTTTGTTCTTTCGTGTTTGTCAGCATATTACGTGTATGTTAAGCGGAGACGGTTAGTTGTGATGTTGTGCAAGGCATACCTTTTCCAGCTGAGAAGCATCATTATGTTCTTTGGTCACTGGAGCAGCGGTTACGGAGTGAATTGAAAGGTTCTACATCGTTGCCTTCTCTTCTTATAATGTTCTTTATTATTTCAGCGGAAAAATTACTAAAAAAAAAAATTGTGATGCTGTGGCATCATAGAGCAGCAACGAATGTGAGTAGTTAAAGGAATGAAAATGCAGGAGACTTCCCTCATGGAAAGGCGGGATGATGATGCCGAGCAGGCATCGGTTAGGTGCAAGTACAGAGCAAGAAGTGAAAAAAAAATTATAAAGAGTAAACTATGAACACAACAAAGGCAGCCAAGATGACTCGACGGAAAAAAAGATGCCTACAAAATCAAAGTGGCATACTAATTGAGTGCAGTCCACAGTGCGATGTGTAACCAGCCACTCTGACTATGCCACTGCCACCTACACACCCACATATGGCACTGCGGTTCTCGCACTACGCCTATAAAATTTATAGCTTTCCTGGTAGGTAAGCACGGCTAAATCCGGCCAAGAACTAAAAGTAAAAGTAACCACAGTCGAAAAAAATGCAAAATATCTAGAAAATAAATCCAAAAATGCAACTCGCCTACGCTATTCTGGCATACAGTACTGTTGTCACGAAACTGGAGTATTTGAGTGCAGCAAAGGCAAGCTTTCTTGCCATAATCCAACAGCGCACGTATTGATTGCAAAACTGGATTTGGATTTGGCAACTATTATGCAGTTCTTTGTTTTTATTCTGAGGACTACAGCGAACGTTTTTTCTTTATATTTCATTTATTTATAGCCCTTTAATGCCACTTCTGTGCTATCCACTCCACTTTTTTTATTCTTATTAATTAGTCACATTACGTTGTCATTCTTTCAAATATTTAGCAAATTAATTTGAATTATTGTTTTCTTTTTATGCCACCTGCCAGTTTACAAATTTTTCACCTTTGCTGTATTGTAATACTCCCATTTACATTATTTCTTTTAATTACCTTCACTTAATTTTTTTACTTTTTATGTATTTGCCTTTCGGCCCTCGTCCTCGTCTCAGCTTTGTCCTTACGTTGTATTTATTTTCCAAGTTTGCTCTTTTAGGTATTTACTTCTTTCTCTTCATTCATTTAATATTTATTTGTTTAGTTTTTCTTTTTATTGCTTTTACTTCTTTTTTTTATTATTTTTTGCGCTTGTTTTCATTGCGTTATAATTTTTATTATCCTTACAAGTTTTACCACCATCTTTCGAATTTTTCTTGCTGAGCGTCGGACTTTGGCATTACTTATTTTGTTTAGCTTCTTTTTAGTTTTTGTTTATAATGCTTTTCATTTATAGCACTTTTGTGCTTTTTTTTTTGTATTATAGTATTTTTTTATATTTTTTATTTGCATGTAATTACATGTACATATATACGGTATATCCCTTTCGTTTTCCACTTTACTTGTAGCTTTACATTTGCTCTTCCAATATGCAAGTCTAACCATATACGTGTCTTCCCCACAAATTCCATCCACATCTCTGGTGTGCCATTCCCTTAGTCGATACTTCAATTTCAAGTTTGATCCGGTTTCCACTCCGTCATTCTTTACTTTTACTACTTCCTTTGCTGCGACGCTGCATTTGCCAATTCACCCGTTTTTTTCCTTATCTTTGCCTTCTCTTATTGCTGTTTAAACGCTTGAGTCTGCTTTGCTGCTGCCTTAAAAGTACTCAGCCTGCGGCATAATTCCTGGAAAGGACTCTAGAGAATTTCACTTTTTTTCATTGCCTTTTATCTGCTTCCTTTTTGTTTATTTTCATTTTTATTTTTTACTGCTATTCACTTATATATATACTGTATATATTTATGTATAAGTGCACATATGTATGTACATATGTATTAGCATTCATATTTATGTATCGGCAGTAACGCTAGGCTAGATTGTCCGTCGTTTAATTTTGCGTTTGATAAAATATTTTATTTGTTAACAAAACTAACTATATATGTATGCACTTTAACTATATTTTCGTGTACAACTTTTCCGCAGAAATCTAAATTGCGCACGTGCTCCCACTGCTGATCGTAGCGAAGGCACAAATCGACGTTTATCGATATATTTAATCGAATTGAAAGCTGCCATATAGGTAAATGGAAATTTATTAATATAAAGGTATGCCTTGTTCTTTTCTTAATAAAAGCAAAAATATTTTATTATTTTTCTTTTCATTTTTTTTTTTGTAATAAATTATTAGCATTCTCACATTACACATTGCAAACACATTTGTACCACCATTTAAGCTGTCAAATCAGCGTGTAATAAATAACCCCATAAAGCCATGCGCAATCGCTGTATTCATTAATCATTTCCCATGCTCGATATTTTGTAACAATTTTAAAAACAATATCTACTCAATCGACAACAATAATCACAGCTAGCGTCTTCAACACGACGAAGACGTTTCTTAATGAAAACACACATAATTAAAATCACAATTAAAAGATTGCATGACAGCAATTAGCATACACTTTGGTTTGGCATTAAAAAGTGTAATAAAGAAGGCAACAGCTGTCACGCGCAAACAGCTGGTGGCCGCAATACTCGTACAAACAGCTGATCGTCGCAATGTCGACGAAGTAAGTTTAACCGCAAAAAAAAAAACACAAAAAAATCACTCAATAAATTCGCATTACATTTGAGTGAAGACGAGGGTGTGAGCAGCGTGCGAAGGCAAGCGCGCGGTGGTGCGCGCAATACGAAGCAGCCAGAGCAAGAGAGTGTACACGTATGTATGTAAGTGTGAGAAGGTGTTGATTGTGGAATTGCCGCCATTGGCAGTATAAATCATTCACTCGAAATGAAGCAAAACTAATTGAAGTGGCTTCGGTAACAAAACACTCCCGCGCGATTTTCCTGATAATTCAAGATTAAGCGCGCATAAGCGTGTAATAAAATGCAAATTGCCAAGCAATACTTGGGTAAAAGAGACAATAAATGTGTAAAAACAAGGAAAATAAAAAAGGTGGTGGCGGTGTATGCATAAGGGGGTGATAAATAAAAGTTTTTTAGGTAAGGATTTCTATTGGAACAGTTTTGTGGGTAAGTAGAATATCTAATAAAACATGTAATAAATAATTATTTAAAATACATTTCCCTTTCAGTAACAATTTTTGGGGTGAAAGCAATCAATAAAGCATTAGAAACAATGATACACTTGCTAAAAATAACGGTAACCCACACAAATAAGTAGTGCCATTATTTTAAAGGAATTTTCGAAATTTTATACATACATACATACATATGTACATCACAGCTGCTGGTGAAGTGCAAATAACGCAAAATAAACAAGCAACGAAGCATTAAAATCGGTTTCAATCGACATACAGATATTACATATTAAAAGCCAAAGTGCATGCGAATAAATAAATAAATCGTATCCTGATCAAACAACAAAACAAATATAAGAAAATAAATTAACAAATGAAAAATGTGTGCGGACAGCGGACGTTGTTGGTCAATAAAAAGTGGATATCAAATGGAGAAGCTACCAAAAAAAAGGAAAATAATAATAAAAATAAAATCAAAATAAAATAAATAAAAGGAAAAAATAACGGCATGATAGTCACCATCAATGTAAACAAAATATAAAAAAACTGAAAATTCGTTTTTCAATGGGAATTGCTTACATACATATTTATGTACATTGACAACAATGCTCTGTAACAACAAATACAGTATATTGTAGGAAATAAAAATACATAAATATTTTTTCAACAAATCTTTTTGAGGCCAAATATCGTGCAACCCAATAAACAACAACCAATATGATATTGTGGACCATTGTCAACCAAAACAAGAAATAAAAAATAATAATATGAAAAATCCAACCAAAGCCGGCAATCAAGTAACTAACCCACCAGTGAGTTCCAAGCGGTGTGACACTGAATCAGTGAACCAACAAATAAATGACCATACAGGCACGTACAGCACATAGTGCGCGTCAAAACAACGGTAATAACATTTGGTGCTGCCGAGCAGCTACCGAGAAATATTTAAAAGTGCACAACACTAAAATGAAAAGTAATAAAAGGAAAATATGTTAAATGAAAAATTTACAATACAGCCGTGGACGTTTCAATGGAGCTAGTTTTATATATGTATAGGTATACAAACATAAATGTTATAAAATAAATAACAAATAATATTTTACAGCCTGAATGAAGATACAGTCGAATTAAAAAAATTTCTAGTAAGTTCAAAAGCGCAAAATTTGGTAAGTTAAAAAGAAAAAAGTAAAAAATCTATGAAATAAAAAGAAAAAAAGGTCGAAAATTTTCCCCACAAAGTCTAATTCTGGAGAAAATTACAAAAAAAATTTTTGTTAGAGTATATTACGGTGTACAAGTATGAAATGTCGTTTTTTAAATCAAAAAACACGTTAAATTTTGTGGAAAAAGAAAAAATCATTTATTCAAAGTATTTGCCGTCGCTAGCTACACATTTTTCCCATCTCTCGGGCAATTTGTGGATTCCACGCCAGTAGAACTCATCGTCTTTTGCGGCGAACCATTCATCGAGCCATTTTTTCACACTTTCGTAAGAATCGAAGCGCTGCTCAGCGAGTGCGTGTCCCATCGAAGCGAATAGGTGGTAATCGGATGGGGCCAGGTCTGGTGAGTAAGCTGCATGCGGAAGCACTTCCCAATTGAGTGTTTCCAACGTGTCGCGAACCGCTCTTGCCGTATGTGATGGAGCGTTGTCATGGAGAAAAATGACCTTGTGTTGTCTTTTTTGATATTCCGGTCGTTTTCTCTGAAGCGCACGGTTCAAATTGATCAATTGTTGTTGGTAGCTTGCCGTATTTGCGTTTGAGCATCGTCTTCATCCAATAATGCTTGCAGTTCGGCGTCTTCGAACCTTTTTGGTGGTTTTCCGTGCTCTTTGTCGTCGACGTCAAAATCACCACTTTTGAAGCGTTGAAACCACCGTTCACACGTTTTCACAGTTGGTACTTGTTCGCCAAAGGCTTCAACAAGCATTCGGTGCGATTCCGCAGCTGTTTTCTTCAAATGAAAACAGAAAATTAACACTGTCCGCGTTTGCTCTTTATTCGGCACGAAACTCGACATGTTGACTGCACTGAGAGTAAACGATAATGACGCTCGATTCGCGCAAAACTATGGTGGTTCGACAGTCAAGGTTGACACTTCACAAGGTCAAAGTTTTATGACAATCGATAAATATTTACGTTTGCGAGACATCTATATGTTCGAACCGACATTTCATACTTGTACACTTGTACTTGTAAAAAGTATGAGGAGATCACTTAAAAAAAATTGGTTAACATCAGTCAGGAGGATTGAACTCCAGGAGCTTACAAGTTTGCTTATATTTGGAAGATCTCTAACTGTTAAAATTCTGCCACATTAAGCAAAAAATGTCAATGAAACCATAAAAATGTCCATGTCGCATGTGTAAAGTGAATATACATACATATGTATATAAGTATAAAGCAATTCAATGGCTAACCAAACAAAATTTCAACGAGTACGGAGCTTCGGAATCAATGCAGTGGAGAAAGCAAGCACAACTAGCAAGCAATAAGTAGCCACTCATGCCACAATCAACAGCTCGTACTCATGCTAAAAGCTTGAACTACGAAAAACACATATTTATAGCCCGAAAATTGAGAAAAAAGTCACTACAAAACTGCACCCAAATTCTTTCCACAGCGACTGTTGTCTGTTTGGAAGTCACATACGTGTCGTGTCGTTATCACGCCCGTGACAGTCAATGAGTGGAAATGGTGATTGTGACACAAAAAATAATAATAATAAGAAGAGGATGAAAAAAGGGCAGTTAAAGCGAACCTTCACATACAGGAACGAGTAGCAAAAGTGCTATGACTGAGTACAAGTACAACGCATGTCTATTGATATGTTGAGTGCTACGGTTCAATTCCTATACATACTTTTTATTGACACTTTATGCGCCACTACCATTTGCCGATTGTAATTTGAGGTTATGTGTTAGCTTATAAGAGTACACGTACTATTTGCTGGTTCAAGTTGTATGAAGCGCAAAGGAGCGCTGTGTTGGGATGTACGCTTGACGCTTGTTGAAATGGAATTCGATATAGTACAACATATGAAATAGGTTTTGGATATTGTGCAATTTAATTCCACTTGTTTTATGCCTTCCTCTCATTGAAGCTTCACTATTGGTTTCAGGTTGTGCCTTAGCCTTGCTTTACATATCGATATTTGCTTAGTATACGTATCAATAGCTGTTACCACAATTGATTTAAACAATTTTTTAACAAACGCATTTTTATTTAATTTGATTAGTTGTGGCGAAGACTCTGATCCGAAGATCTACCAATATACTAATACCGAAAGATACCTTTAAGTTACTCATTCATTTTAAACTTTTCTAAGCAGATTTAAGGCATACTGTCGATGCCGGCAAGAAAGTTTATTTCATTCCTTTTAGCGTCTTAACGGTAATCAAAAGAAGACGAATCACACGCTTCAAATCTTTTAATTTTAGGGTTAAGTGCACACTATCGACAAAAATGAATAATCCTTCCAATCCCAACGCTGACAAAAATCGCTAAGGGTCAGCTACAAGTTTAATAAAAGTAAATGTCAAACTGATATGAATTTTTAATAAATTCAAAGAAGGATGCGCTAAAAAGTGAAAAGTACGATATGATTAAATACAAAGGCAAAAGTGAAAGGAAAAGTTATTAAATATTAAAACAACACTCAAAATGAAGTGGATATAAAAGGGCACACAGACGGCTTAAGTAGAAATGTCTTTGTAGCCAAAAAAAAAGGTTGGATTTCGAAGTGATCTGAGGTAGTCATAGCAGCTTGGCGAAAAGTTGTAGTAAGAAATTGGATTTAGTGGCTTAAGCGGCTGAAAAGAAATCAATTAGAGCGCAAAAATTAAAAACAAATGGGCAATAAAAATATTTTTCAGCATAAAAAGAGAATCATAGCAACGCTAAAATGTTAAGAAATTTTGTTGAACATGAAAAAAAAAACAACAACAGCGAGTGGTGGATGAGCTAAGCAGCAGTTATAATTAAGAGAGTGAATAAGGCAACGCAGTCAAGCGATGTGAAAGGAGTTAGCGTGCAAATAAATGAAATAAAATCAAAAAAAATACAAAAGAAAAATTAAAAAAAAAAACGAAGAAAAGGGATTTGTAATATTATAATGAAATCGCCAATGTTAATCACAAGGAAATTGGAAAGAAAAGCCTGCAACAACAAAATAAAAAGTATTCAATAGACAGCAAATAGCGGCAGGGGAGCAAAGATAGACAAAAAACAGCTGCAGTAAATGAAAAACGGTACGCAAAATGGCGCTGAAACGGTATGAACAAAAGTTGCCAGCTGGGAGGACTACTAAGAATGAGCAACAAACAGGAAACGACGAACTTGTATACACAACAAGGATACACAGCGAACTCAGTCAGTTATTTAAGCTTTGGGAGGAGGAAAAAAAAATCGGTATAAACAAAAAGAAAGGCGCGTTGGGCTGGCAAAAGTGTTTGTGATTTATAAAATGAAAAGCAAAAGTTTTAAAAACTTTTTCGCAATTCGCCTACACATACAACGGCGGTAATTTGCACATCCTTTTTCTCCTAACAAACTTTTTATTTTATTTTTATTTCTATTCTTATTTTTTTTTTTTTTGTTTTATCTTAGCTTTAAAGCCGCTTTCTTTTGTTCTTTAAGCGTCGATTTTGTGACGCTTAAGCAGAAATTTGCATTAAATTAAGTGAATGCATGGAAAAAATGGTTGGCGCTAAGGCAACTGAGTTGAAAAAAAAGCGCGCAAACAAAAGCACAGTAAGATAGCAGTAGGTAGATGTTATTACTTAAGGCAAGCGTGCGTTGGAGATGATGGTGTTGTAGGCGCGTGCTTTCTGTCTTTGTTGGGTGGATCCCTGTGTTGGTGGAAGATTCATTGTCGAACAATGCGTGAGTGCGCGATAATTAAAAGTCAAGTGAAAAATTGCATTTTATAGCAAAGCAAGGGCTGAACAGTGTGGCGCAGTGAAAATGCGGGTATGGAGGAAATGTTTAATAAGGAAGTCTACTTTGTTTTAAGTCACTTAAGAGTGGTATTATGTAAACTCAATTTTGGTATGAGAAAATGAGTTTAGAAAAGTGGGAGGTTTCTCTAAAGTGCAAAAAAAACACAGCAAATACATTACATGGCAGCTTAAATTTGCTACAAAATATATTTGTCATTAAACAAAATTTAAATTAAATATTTTTTTTCTTATAGGTACAGCGATACAACATTCTAGAACAGTAAGTTACATTATTTTTTACAGATTATGTGTTACAATTTGGAGTATTCAGAAGTGGCATATAAATATACAAACAAATAAAAGTTCTCTTAATTCATTAGTGGAATATCTTAGACCAGTTTTTTTTTGGCTTTTTGGTCATTAGCCAGAAAATGAAAATTGTTAAATTTTATGGTATAAATTTTTTAAAGAGCAATACTAGTGTGTTCATGCACTTAACTGTCGCTGTATCTTTTTAATACTTTTTGCTAATTTTCTTTTTAATTTTCGTGCCATTCCGGTATACCAAAAACCTAAAAGCTTGTTAAAAATGAGAAGACATGCCATCTAGTTGACAGCTTTTTACAGTGTTTTTATAGTTTCGAGTGAATTGTCACTTTGTTGCGACGTGTTAGTTGCTCTTGCTATGTACGCTTTTCTTAGTTACAATGTATCAACGGCATGTGTCTAGAAGATTTTACAACAGCACCAAAAGAAGCATGACAAGTATGGTTGATGTACAATAAAAGGCGAAAATAATCTTTGACATTCGCTTGAAAGAAAATTTAAAGAGAGATACATACACCGTTAGAAGTTGTCTTCAGTGGCTGTATGTAGAGACCGAAAGGTATAGGGGTTTAAATTCTTGAAACGAAGTTAAACTACACAGGAAATTTGAGTCGAAAGCATTTTATTTAATTTTATGTGTACGTGTTTGTATTTTCTTTGTGGTGTGTTTATTAAATTTGAAGCCTCAAAAAGTCAAAGCCCGCTGTCGATCATCTTTCTTTAATGCAAACACAATTTTGCACCCTCCACTGATTAGCTATAATCTAACCCTTTCTACACATTTCTTCTACGTTTGACAGTATAAGGGTAAATGTACGCCTGCTGAAATACCTCGCCCACTTGTGACCCACTTGAGCTGTGAAATGCATAAACGTACAATTTACAATGCGAACATACCTAAATAACTCGGCAAATAAAATAAAATATTAAATTTCAACAATGCTGTAAATTTAATTTTACTTAATGTCCTCTCATTTCCGTCAGCGCACAAATACCTCGTACCTCGTTATAAATAAATATATGCAATTATAGAGCCAGAAGTGGCCAACCCTGTCAAACACACTCCGTACCGTGTGGGCAGCCGACAGGACAATCACTACTCTACTACATATTTAAATAAAAATTCAAACCTTGTATTTTTTCTCCCCCCCCTCCCACAACCCTCCAATCCCTCAAACTCTCAACAGGCTATCCTTTTTCTTGTTGACTTTTTCCTCATTTTTTTAGTTGTTGCTGTACTTTAGCTATTTTTGATTGAAATGAAATCCTCACACCACCAACCATCCAAAACACTTGAGTTGGCGCGGCAAAAAAGAATAAAAAAAAATAAGAAAAATCATAACAAAAAGAAGCCAAGTAAAAGAGATGTAAAAAAAGTAGCAAAAATCGTATAAAGAATCGTCCTTTGTGGGGTTGTAGGAGCGCCATTGAGCCACAGTCAGGCAAAAGTTGGAAAAGAAAGTTATCTACATACATACATACCTATACTTATGAATGTATCTCTCTGTAGCGGGTGCTTGCCAACAATTTCCGCTGCTTGGAAAATGTGCAGTAGAAGAAAAATAGCAGGAAAACTGTTTAAGCCAAAAAGGATAAACTCGACAAGTTGAAGTGAAGACATGCAGAAATGAAAGAATTATAGTATTCAAAGTAACTATAAGCATTATGATGTACCATACATACATAAATGATAATGATGTGATTGTTGTTGTAGTAAAGAAAAATTAAAAAAAATAAATTTATGCAGTTTCAAAGTTAAAAAAAGGGGAAAATTAAAAAAATCAGTAGAAATTAATAGAAAAAATTTTTAAATTTCAGTAAATACAGAAAATTTGAGCATTGTAAAAGACCACAAAAATAACAAAAAATACACGTACTTTCTGCTATTCTTTTTTTTTCATGTTTGATAAGAAGAAAGCATTCAGTAGAGTTTTGAATATTGAGAGGAAAAGGATAATGCTTCAGCTTTGTAGTACAAAGTAGTGAGCGCGTAGGGAAAATAAATCAAACAGCTTGAACTGCCGGCGGAAGTGCAAAAAAAAAAAAAAGAAACCAAACGAATATAGTAGAACTTAAGAAGAAGACAGGAGCAAGAAAATAATGACAGAAAAACGAGCCGTAAGGAAGTGATTTTCCGAGAAAAGCCAACAGTCAACTAAAGAACTAAAACACAATAACAATGAATGGCCTAAGAATAAGAAGTTATGTATAAAAAATGGCAATAATAAATAAGGAAACTAAAGCAGCACAATGGCTAAAGTGATTGTTGTTGTAAGAAGCGTAAATAAAATTTAGAACACAGTTTTGTAGTCCTTTTAAAAAAAAAATAAAAAAAATACACAATCACGCAGACATCAAAGCGAGCATATAAATTCAAATAAAAAGCTTAAATTTAAAATTAAATACAAAAAAAAAAAAATAAATAAATAAAAATAAAAGCAAATCACCGATTCGACTGATGTTGACGGCAGGCGACAACGAGTGATGAAGCGCGTCAAAACGGAAGTGAAATGAAATATTTTCGTGTAAATTTATGCGCCAAGCTTTTACATGCCATTTCTACTACATTTTTTCCTTAATGTTTACATGAAATTTCAAAGTAATGCTTGAGAAAGCAAACTGCTGAGGCGTGTAAATGAAAGAAAATACGAAATTTTTGTAGCACGCTTTTAGGCGTACAAATCGCTTTTTAGTTGGTACATCGCCCAGTAGGAGTGAAATTGAAAATAAAGTAGTATATGCCGAATAAAATGAGCCCTGTAAGTGCTTTGAACTCAACACTCTACTCTCTTCTCCTCATATTATATTTTTTTTCGTAAAATATATAAACAGCTGCTTATTTGATAACCCTCTTTTGATTACTAGCGCTTTTTTTTGTTGCATTTCGCATGCTCTGCCTGCCTGTTTTTTTAAACTGTCACTTGCAGGCAGAACATTTAGAGAGGGCAAGAAAAAGTTGAATATTATTATTAAATGTTTGTTCACACATTTGTTGTGTCAACAACAGCAGCAGCAGCAGCGCTGAGTTCGCGAGCAGGAGCTGCGACAGGCGCGCAAAATACAGGTGAGACTTCCTGTCAAAGAGTTGCACGGGAGCAGAGAGGGAGTGAAGGAGTGTGAAGTTTATGTTATTTTTAACACGCTACTTTCGTTGGCGGATGTTTTTCTTGCACTTAAACTTGCTTGAGGATAAACATTTCAAGCCTGTAAGCGGTTAAAAAGAGTTTGGCGGATTTTTTAGATGTTATTTAATGTGTTGGGAAGGCTTCTTTCCGTCGTGAAATTATTCAAAGAAGTATTTTTTGTAATATTTGCTTTTTTAGAATGACTTCGGTATGGAGGATATAAGGAGTGGATCAGTTTTGTTACCGGAAATGTTATTTACTAAATGGAACCCTTGAGTAGTCTCTGGTAGTCTATGTTTGCAGAGACTTCTAAAGATTGATTGGTAAGTTTGAAGTAGGCTCTGTTACTATATTTAAAACATTTAAAACTTTCCGAGCAGTGCTCTTTGTGAATTAGATTATCGTATTGAATATGACTTTTATTATTTTGTACGCAGCATTTGAAGTTTTCGCTATGTGCATATATGTCCCGTGGAAGCCCCGTAGCGGACTTTCAGCTATTTAAGTATTTCAAGGCAGTACAAGCCTGCGAAAGTGGGAAAGTTGTGAACTCGGGCTAGGATGTCCAAGAAGAAATGAAAAGCATAAAAAGCAATAAAAGTCATCAAAAGTTTGGGCTTCCAAAAGATTTTATGAAAGAAACTGCTGGTCTAGACCGTTATTCATAGAAAGAATTTGCAGGATATTAGTTCTAAAAACGTCTCCTATGCGATCAAATGCTTCTTCAGCCGATTGGGTTAACAAAGCATTTTACTATGAGAAGAATTGTGGGTTCGAATCCCGGCTGGACTAATAATATCACAGAAAAAAATGTCTAAATGCAGCCGTTCTTTGCCAGAGAATGACAGCTGAATGACCCTCCTGATTGTGTTCCCGATATAAAATAAAAATCATCTCCTAAAAAATCAGAAAAAATAACAAATAATAAAAAAATAAATAATAAAAAAAATAATAAAAATGGCTAAAATTAACCACAAGTTTTTTTATTAATATTTCTTAAAATTCCTAATAATAATTCTCGGTATGACATAAAATGCTCCTCATAAAAACCATAAAAAAAACTAAAAAAAAAAATCATTATTAAAATATTTAAAAATTCCTAATTCTTTTGCAAGCTCCGCACTGTCAAAATAAACATGCCACTTGTCAGTGCTGCATGTAAATGGCGCGTGCGGCATATATTAAGTTTACTCTTGCATTTTGTTTTTTTTTTTGCCCTCAGTGCGCTTCAGAACAAGTTTTTTTCCAACAAGTCTTCATTTTTTCATGCCTCAACACAAGAGCCACTTGTAACTGCAGTTTGGCTACTGTTTCTTGTTTTTTTCCTGTTATTTTCTTCTCTTTTTTTTTGCACAAGTGCACTTCAACGCTTAACACTTCATTTACTACTGCACTTTTAAGCCGAGGCTGAAGAAAATACCAAGAAAAAAGTAGTGGAAAAAACGAAAAAAATTGCAAACATTTTTGACGCGCCCAACTACCGTGCCAAAAAACCAGTTAGTTCATACACTACAGCTGCACTTCTGCTGCACGAGGAGCGCCAATACAACAGGCAACACAATAAAGCCTGCCATCGCCTGCCTTCACTTGCACAGCACACACGACAGCAAGATGGCCTGCTTGCCTTCTGACTACTTGCCAAACCTTAAAAAGAAAGATTGACCAGGCAACCGTCGCACCACCGCGACAGCTGTTGTCTCCAGCTCCAGCTCCAGCACTGGCTGGCCAACTCAGCTGTGAATAATGCATTACTACAAGTTGTTGATTGTTGTAATTATTTGTTGCTGTTGTTATTGTATCGATATGACAGCCTGTTGAATTTGCTTGTTGTAGTTTTTGTTGTCGCATTGCACCTTTTATGCTACGTGAATACCTTTTAGTTGTCATATGCACATACATACAAACATTTACCCGCAGTTATTGGCTCGCATGTGTCTTTTTTTTTGTTTTTTTTTTTGACAACTTCTTTCGCCAATTGCTGGTTATCTGCTTCCTCTTCATTGCAGTCGGTCGATTGCGTATGTCTTACACGTGCGCCGGGCTGACAGTCGACGATGCATATAAATTAAAAATTCTTTAATGCCAATGGCTGGTGGAGGGAAGAGGGAGGGTGCAACAGCAGCGCAATGTGAAAAATTCAATTTTGAGGAGGTGCTCTCAAGCACTTTGGACGCTCAGCGGCAGACGGCGGATAGGCGGATAGGCGCGCGGATGTAGTACGAGTATGCAGGCAATTATTGTTAATGTATGCCTGACATATTTGGCAAGTTGCCAGCGTCCCACCCACCAACACCGTCACCGCCGACCCAGCCAACGACGATAAAGTGAGGCGCGCTGCTGTTGTTCGTCAATGACGCGTTGTTGGCGTGACGAATGAGCAGCGACTTGCGATTTTGCTTTTATTTTGATTTTTATTCTCTTAATTTTGCTTTGATTGACTTTTTCGCAATGTTATTGGTGTTTTGTTGTTGTTGTTGTTGTTGTTGATGCAGTGATTTTTGTTTATTATCGTAATCTGTGTCACATTCAATTCCACTCGTTGTGTTCCCAACAGATTGTTTTGATTTTTGGCTTCCTCTGTTTTTGTTTTTGTTTTTATTTTTATTATTATTTTTCATTGTTTTTGTTTCGCGTGTGTGTCATTGACCCTGAAATGTAATTGACCAATGTATTCATCGCGTGTAGTTTAAAAGCAATGACAGTATAATGTAAATATAAATATCTCAACAACAACAACATCAAGCGAGCTAAAATATGCAATAAAAAGTTCAGAGACGGAGGCGCATACTTTTCTTGGTGGAGAGCAGGGCTCTATTGATCGTCATTTCGAGCGCTCCAAATGTGCAGTGGATGATAACTGCTCGGCAGGTAATATTAAAGTTTCAGGAAGGACCAGGAAACGAACTGTTTCGCGTGTGTACGAAGGGATAGAGAGGTCTTCGATGAGTTGTTGCAAAATTAAGAGGGCGAGTGTTCCAGTTTGATTAAGTCTACTGTGCCAGTAATACTTGGGTACCACGAGGTAGCTCGTACACTTTTCCTGTCACTGGTAGTGGTTGGATTCAATGCCCATCATACACTGGAAGAGTGGGAAGGAATAGCGTTCCAGGCCTACCGGAAGCACTTCTGTTACGTATTCCTGAATAGAGTTGGTATAGTCTAGTACTTTCATTCCGTTGTATCTGAGGCGGTTCTGGTTCGAGCCGATGATTGTTGCAATCCTCTAGGTGGTGTTTTGAAAGGATTCGCGAGTCGCCAGTCTTTGGTTAGACAATCTCACTGTTTTGTAAGTTGAAAGCAATGCCCCTTTCTCTTTTCCCTAGTTGGTGCCGGCTAGCGACTTGAGAATTACGTCATCACCTCTAGCCCGCACATCTTCGTTCAGCTAATGTAAGTGGCACGGATGGATTTACCGGGTTGTAATTGTTGATTGTCGATAAGTATAAACTTAACTTTCGAACAAATGTTATCAATATACTAGCTCGAGAGATAAGGTGTAAAAATTCAACGCTAGGCACCGAAGTAGACCCAAGTTTTAACCGTCCAATGGTTTACACTTTCAACGCCCTCCTCAAATCTACGCCAGCGACTACGTAATTACATAGAAAATCGTAAAATAAAAGTTCTACTCCACAAGGTGGCCCTACCGATTTTAATTAATACAACAAAACATTATAAAACAGCAGCTTGTAACCTCAAACACGCACCACCGCCAACTGCACACGGCGACCGATGCTCCAAAATGCATGAATGTGCTTGTCCGTATGAAGATGCACAACTCACACGCTTTGCCCTCACCACTCAGTGCAGGTGATGTTCTGCTCACGCTATAAAATCTACGACTCACTTAAATTCAGGCAAACAATTACAATTACAAATGCACCTGTGCTCCGTTAACTGAGCAACTAAAGGCAGAGGAAGTAGCAGGCGCAGCTACAGCAACAGCAGCGGCTACACTGAGCAGCAATAACAAAACTCTCGGCAACTCACTCACACAAACGCCCTTCGTTAACTCTTCGTTTTACGAGGCCCACTATCGCCATACATACTGACACTTTTATTAGCTGGTTTTTCGTTTTTTGTGTTTACACTCGGCTGTTCAGCTGTCTAGTCGTTAAAGAAAATATGAAATTTTTATTGCGATTTTATAATTCCATCGGATAGTTTTTACTATCTTACCAACTATGAATTTTTATATGAAGTTTTTATGATGAGTGCTTCCTTATGTGTTGCTTTAGCGGCGGTGCTTATTAAGTTTTTCTGCTTCTTCTTGCCATTTCTAGTTTTGAATATTTAATTTTTATTATTTTTTTAGTGCTTTTTCAACATTTGCTTTTCTTTCTTCTTGTTTTGGTCTGTTCTGTATGTTGCCCATTAGTTCTTTGTCTAATTGCACGCTTGCCACAAACTGCTGTTTACCGTTATTGTCGTAAATAAATTATAGGGTATTTGAAATGATACAAAAAACAACTGTTGCATTTGTCTTCGGTTTGGTTTTGGGGGCTTAATGAAGACTACACGACAAGTGGCGGTCGGGTTCGTACGTGTGGAACATTTGGTTGGTTGGTTGGCTATGGTTGTGGCTAGTTATGGAGAGAAAGAGAGCTTATTGTTGGGAACGTAGGGTAGGCGATATTTACCTTTACGCTTGTTTTCACTCAGGGTTTCAGGGTTTCATACCGAGGCAAAAAGAGTCCACCGAAAATCCTTGGTGTGTTAAAGAACCATGTAAGCTGAGAAGTTTGGCAACGTCGCATAGAATTTCATTACAATGTTCAAGACTATATTCTTTTTTATAAAACACGCTTATAAACTACAAAGAAAATTTACAACAATAGAGATGTCTACATACACTTTACAAAATGTGAAAATTGGCAACGTTGCGCCAAAATACATACTAATATTCAAGTTAGAATAAGAGTTGAAGTAATCCATATATTTAATTGACGTCATAAAAGCTAAAACAGCCACTCGAAGCGTTACGGTGAAAATTGGCAACCTTGTCGGTGGCTACAAATTGGCGTAATCTGGAAAATAACAACGAGAGCAATACTGCTCAGATATGAGTCAACGATTCTCAATACTTAATCACAATAATATTTAATAGAAACTCTTATTTACGAACCATAAGTAAAATTGGCAACGTCGTATTCCCGAAGGAAATCGAATTCGAAAATAAAAGATAGCAATGACAACATATTTACAATAAATAAAAAGCAAATGTATATGTATGTATACCTAACGACCTAAACGCTGTAAAAATATCTAGAAAGGTTTTATACACAATTGGCAACATTGCACGTTATATTAAATTAGTCCAAAATCTACCTACAAGCAGTAAGGAAAATTGGCAACATTGCAGTTGTAATAGTAACTGTAGGAACTTATTTATTATAATCAATTCTGGTTAAGGAATTATATTTTCTATGCGAAAAACCAGCGTATAAGCTGCAAGGAAAATTGGCAACGTTGCATACTTAACAATAACTGAAAATAGACGAAAGCAATGTCTATATACATATCTAATAATCTCTTAATTAAATACGAAATCAATAATATTTTTGGAGAAAGAAAAGTTATGTGGGGAAAATTGGCAACGTTGCGCTAAAGAAAAATTAATAGATTTAATAGTTTAAATTTTGTTTTCTTTATTAATGACACTGTAACTTACTTGTATTAATATGTTAATATAACAATTTCAAATTTAGACCAAACTCACCTGAAAGAAAGAGAATGAATGAGAATTAAAAAAAAATGTATTTATACTTTAAGTTAGCTAAAATATTTCAAATTGGTGTGTGTGTGGGGTAAAATTGAGCACGGGCTTGATTGTGCTTCACTTAGACACACTTTAACTCAAACTTTCTATAGCAAACTCATTAAAATCAATAAAAAAATAGCTATCTCATGCTACTATGACGTCATACTGCATACAACCATTTGTCAAACTTGAGCGCCAATTATTTTCAATTTAAAAGATGACTAATGAGAAGAAAATAATAATAATCATACACAAATTACAAGAGTTCATAATTAAAAATTTTGTAATGCGATATTAATTTGCTTATCACTCAAAAAAAAAAAAAATAAATAAATAAAAAAAAAATAAAAAAAACGACCCTTACATGGCCAAGTACCCAGCATTTTCATACATACTCGTACATACATATGTAGTTGCTGTCAAAAAAAAAAAAGCAAAAATCACCCGAAAAGTTCACAAGCATCCTTTTCATTTGATTTTCAGTTGCAGGAAATCGTTACTCTTTGTTGTATTTTGTCACCCAACCGAATGAAGGGATTGACTGGGATTTGAGCTACTTTAGCGAGTTCGCGTGCGACAGCAAAGCTAAAGGAAACCCAAAGAAAAAAACGCAAAATTTGAAAAGGGAACACAGTGACGTTGCAATAACAACGGAACATCGTGTCTACCAGAGCTGACAAACAACAAAAGTGCATACCTATCTAGTTGAATAACGGTATGTGCAGAGGTGTGTGCTTGTGTGTTTGTGTGTGACTGTAATCACATGACAAGCGTAGCGAAATTAAATTAAGCGCTCTTGCTTACACGCCCTCATTTGAACCCCCATGAGTGTGAGTGGGAGTTGAGAAAACAAAGCACGGACGAAGGGATGAATGGCCGAATGAATGAATGGCAGTGAGTGTGTGTTTGTGTGTGTGTGTGTGCGCTGCACAAAAGGTTTGGTAGTAGGCACTATATTCATATATACATACTTATATAGGTACATCCATATGAATAGTGTGACAGCTATGGCAAAATCACGCAAACACCGCAGACGTCAAAGCAAAATGGAAGAGTCACACAGAAGAGTCAGACAGCTGACGTTACAGGCAAGCCAGAAGGTTGGACGAACGAAAGGACGGGTTTATGTTATGTTATAGTATATGCTACATACATACATCCATATGCATAAGCGCATAGAGAAGTCAGTCATCGTGTGCGCTCGGCACATTTATAACGGCACCGGAAGTAATGCAGCTCTTCATTTACCGTTATTATTCTTTAAGCACACACATATGTATGTATGTACATACTTACACTTCAATATTTATTTATAGTTTTCTTCTATTTGCTTGGTTGCTATACGAGCTCGCTGAAGCGTAACTAACACAAAAGACAAGCGCCGCCTGTCGTTTGATGCCGCGTATAGGGAACGCTTTAAGTGGCGGCAGCGGAGCAGCGGCTTCGAGCAAGGCGTACACTCGAGCACGTACCGAGCGGGCTAGAGAGGTTGCTTCTTCTTGCACTCTACTCGTACGAGTACGAGTATGTGCTGTTTGTGTAGAACACGAAAGATGTTAAAAGTTGACAAATTTTCTGTTCTCTTTTTTTGTTTTTTTTTTTCTTTTTTGGACAACGAGTTGTGATAAAAGGAGCAGCGACAAAAGTGTGAAAGAAATGACATAAAGGAACAAAAAAGAAACACTTCAAAAAACGAAAACTTACTAAATGTGTTTATAGCACAAAATGCTGGCGCTAAAAGTTCACTGAAAGTTTTCAGCAACCACAGCGCTCATGGCGTTGGAGAAGAGAAGGCGAGCTCTTGCGGTGCTGAAGCGGGTGAGTGTAGCTCGAATGCTTTGGAGTAAAGGAGCAGTGTTCTGATGGTGCTGAAGCGAGTGAGCGTAACTTTCGCACTTCGTCTAGACAACGCACAACGACGGCGCGTATGCAGCCGCAAACTAAATCAATAAAGTAGTTGTGTTAAATAGTAAAAGGATATTAAAAGCGGTTACACATCCAAAGAAGCAGAAACTGATAAAAGTTGTAAACGTCAAACGAGTATGAGAAAGATAAGAAAAATCATGAAACAAATTGAAGTAAGTAGCTGTTAAGCGGATGACCGTCTGCTTAAGGCGCAAAGCTTTAGAAAATTGCCACTAAAGGTTGGCCGTACTCTGCGGATTCAAATACTTGTAAGCTATGAAACACATAAGCCTATCTCGAAACGAATGAGAAGGAAAAATCATTTAAAGCAGAGCGAAACGATGTTAAAGCCTTTTGATTAGCTGACAGTACGGATTGCTGGTAGAGACGAGCACTGTCAATAGTGTTTAGAGTCTTCTACTAAATTACCGCATCACATTCTCTTTGATGCTAAGCTACTATTAAGCCTAGCCGAAAGAGAGCGCCTATATATAGCTCTCAAATATATATATATAAAAGCATTGCTGAAAAATCACTTCTAGCTGAAACCAAAACTAAAACTACCTGAGAGCCTCGCTACTTTAAAAGCTTTCGAATGTTCTTAACAGTTAAGACACGCCTACAAAAATATTTAGTCGTTGCTCGTTAGTCGCTGTGTTGTGAGTGTTTAAATTTATTGCCAGCGGCAGGAAAATATGTCAGAAGTGGAAAGCAAGTACATGCATACTTACATACATATGCAAATAAGACAACAACAGTGTTTGTGTAGAGGAGTAAATGAAAGTTTGATTTTCCTTTGGGAGGTGGGTTTGTGTGGTATAGAGTTGCCGTCCTGCTGATTAAATATGATATCTCTTAAGAAGTTCTTCGAATCAAAACAGTTCAAGACTGGAGGAGGGAATAGGTTCAGACGAAATAGCTTAACGCCTGCACAACCATCAGGACCATGTGTCAAAGTAATGAAAGAAGCTACACTCGGCTTTTGGTCACGCGATCTCAGTAGAACAGCAGGATGGTTGTATTTATGCAGTTGATGGTAAGTTTTGATCGAAGTTCAGCTTCGACGGGCAAGAAATTCCGAATATCTTGGGTATTTTACAAGTTTTAAAAAGAGCAAGTCAGTAGTTCAAATTTATTTCCTCTTCAACTAAGTAAAATTAAGCCGAGATGAGATAAGCGGTGAGTTTCGCACAAAAACTGGTAATAATTCTTTGTTCTCTTTTAGCTCCTTTTCAGCTTTCTCTAAACTCCAGTCATCTGGCAACACATCGGTCGCGTATAGAAATTAAATTCTCTTATTCGTTGCGCTTATCAGTGTTGCACATGCCACGACCCAGCACGGAAGTGAAAATAAAAGAAATAAAAAGAAAAAAATTGCCCAAACAAAGAAAGAAAAACGTTCAACGAACATTAAATGAATGCATTGGAATGACTACGACAACGACGATGGAGATGTGAGCCGGCAGGAATAAAGAACATACGAGTATATAGAAATGAAACCGGAAGGAAGACTACTACACGGCATAACAACAAAGCGGCGAGAATGTGAACACGCGAACAGGCGCGCAGGAATACGTTGACGGCGACAAGGCGAAGCACGGCAGGAATTGAGCGCCGCGTCGACACAAAAGGATAGTGATAGGTGTAGTTAAACAGACAGACGGAGAAACAAATTGTCAGACCGCGAGATTATATCAGCGCCACATTAAGGCAGGCAGGCAGGCAGGCAGGCAGGCAGGCAGTTAGTTGGTGAGAACGGCAGGAAGGCTTTCTACGACAAACATACGTATTTATATATTGTACATAAACTTCACTGTGCTTCCACAGATGCGCAGAGAAAGTGAGCACTCACCCAATGAGCTACATACATATGTATAAAGTAAAAGGGACCACAGTGAAAGGGAATTTGATGGGGTGTGTTTTGTTTTTTTTGGAGTAGGCAAGCCAAAAACCTTCGTGGCTGAACTGCTGAGTGAGGAAAAAGCAAAGAATAAAAATAGCTTGAAAAGGAAATAAACAGCATCAGCAGGAGTGATGGGCAGGCAGAAGCATGTGGCTACAAAATCCAGCTATTCAGCGTAAGCATGTATAAGGAAGGTTGGTGAGACGTGGAGTAGAACACGGAATGCTCATTCACGTTCGTAATGGCTGGCAGTGTTGTTAACTTAAGTATTTTATGGGGTGTCAGCGCAATGGCGATGAGGACGAAAACGATAATGGTGAGTACGATGACGGCGTCAACCACAAGGTTGTTGCTGTAGCAACTCACAAGCGTAGTTGGGGCGATGGAGACAAGCTGGTATTGTACGGTGGAACTGCTTGTGTTTGGTGGGTAGAATTAAATCGGTGGGTGGTTTGTCTAGTCGTTGAGGAGTACTGTGCGAAAGAGGGTTTGCAGTGTATAAAGAAGCCACTATGAAAGTTGATACGTTGCGGTTGTTTGTCGCAACACACGTCGTCTTTAGTGAGGATGCTTCTGTTTTTTTTTTAATCTTTTGGCCTGCCTGTTCCATCCCCTCTCGCACTCTCACCATCTGCCATCTCTTCTGCCTCCCGAAGTTGAAGTAATTTCGCAAAGATGATAAGAATCAAGCGGCACGGAATAAGCCTGAACAGCACAAAGTAACGGCAGTGTGCAAGCAGCTTTTATGAAAGGGAAAAGTAAAGTAAGTAGACAACGACGATGACGATGGCGCGTACAAAAATTGACAAAAAGCGGGTAAAAAGGCAACAAATTGCGAGTGGCAAAAGTAACTGTCGCAAAGTGTGGCGAAGAGTGTTGAGGGTAAGAAGGAAGTGTGGAACTTTCGTATCAGGGAAGCCAGTCAACTCCGGGCAAATAAGTGATAAGCAACAGCCAACACGAGCATAGAGCGGGTGGTGAGTGGTGAGTGGTGAGGGGCGTGCAATTCTAATGTGAGTATATAATTGTATGCGTGGGCGTTTTTGTAGGTGTTGCCCAATGTAACTCATAGACGAACTGCTGCCTCATTGACTTACTCATGTATATGTACATATGTATGTATGTACGTATGTAGTAGACGGGGGCTAGAGGAAGTGACTTGACACTGCCATCACTTAAATGTGCCGCAATTTGTAAATGCTTCTATGTAGGTATGTATGTCTATTATTTGAGTTGATGAATTTTTTTACGATTTCTTCTTCTTCTTGCTAATTCTCTTAGCATTGTAAAGTCTCAGTTGAAGTCAATTGAAATTAGAAAGAACATATTTGGGTCTATGAGCTTTAAGTCAATGTAAAGAAGGGCGCGTGTGAGGAGTGAGTGCGAGTGCCAGAGGGTGGAGAGCCAAGTGAGGGAAGTAAGAGAAGTGTTTCCCGTAAAGCAGGCAAACTTTGCCGATTGACAAAGGACGACAAAAGCGAGACAAAATCAAATTGAAATCGAAAACGAAGACATTTCAATTAGGCATAGACATATATGTATGTATGTATGAGTATGTATGTATGTGCATATACACGTATAAATACGCTGGTGTATTGAATGTTTGCATTTTGTTGAGCTGAGTTAGCGTGAGATTTCTTTAAAGTCAATAGCCATATAAAATTACAACAAACAGATATATACATACACACATTAATAGATACATACAGGCCTCGGTATGACTTTTACCCACATCTTTTACATCTGCTCACGACAAACACTTTATTAAGTGTTAATTTAGCATATTATTACAAAATGTCAGCTAGTAATTAGCTTTTGTGGTGAGTCTGAATTGTGTTTTGTGGGATAGGGAATATGGTAAGGGACAGACGTGAGAATGTGTGTGCATAAAATGTTGAGTTCTCAGCAATTAAAATTAAACTTATAATTTTTAAGGTAAATAGTATTTTAGTCATATTGACTATAAATTATTTTTTGATGTTGAAAAGCTTCTCGTTAAAACATCTCCTTGGTTTAAAAAGTTTTACAGCTTCAGAAAATATGCTTTTATTCAGATAATTCACAGACATATCTAGTGCTTCCGTCAAAACCCTAGATGTAGGTTAAGTTTTTCATAAATCTCTTAAATTTTAAATAAAAACGTTGCCTACATTTAGGATGTAGCAGAACGAGCTTAAAAACAAAAATCTTAATAGATAAATATATATATATACATATATTGTATTACCGAACTGTAAAGAGAGTGAATTACAGTGTACAATAGCCAAAGCAAGCGTCGACGACTAAGTAAGAGTATAAAAGGCATCCATAGACAAAGTATATGTATATGCTCTAGAGACAGATAGGTTATGTGCCAATTGATGAAGTTCAACTCCCTGTTTTAGGTATAAGAAGAAGTTGAGGTGATATGCTCCCCCAGGTATTTAGAAGGGAAGATTGTGCTGATGTGCTTTTACCGCCATTATAATGGTTTCATCTCTGGAAGAGGCGGGGATCTACTCCTCTCTGGGAAGTTTGTTTGAAAGGATAACCTTTCTGGGAAGGAAGCTGCGAGATTACTTCCTTATGTTTAAGGCCCATATATCTAGGAATATATTTAATATAGTTAGCAATGATCTTTAGCTATTCTGAAGAGGAAGTTGCGAGAACTTACTTCTCTATATTTAAGCCCCGTACAAAGCCGGATTGAACTCCTTTCATTTTTGTCGGGGAGCCCAGCATCCCAACCC